>JAULJL010000007.1:24828016-27328016 GCA_030761205.1 Fremontodendron californicum
AATACCCCACTTGATTATTTATCAAGCTATAAGAATCATAAAAAAGCATAGCTTATCCTACCTTGCAGGCAACACTAAATCATCATAGGAATGGATAAGAGTGTTTAACTCTTTTAGTGCTTACACACAGTTACATAATTTAGTTGTCCTTTTTGAACGTAGATCTTGGGATCTCCAGTCAGCTAGGTTGGGTTTCCAGTATGTAACTTTTATTTATAGGCTTAAGACCCATCCCCTCGATGATGTATTTACTTGCTCTCTCGTTAAACCTTTAGTAAGCGGATCCGCAATATTATCCTTTGATTTTACATAATCAATAGAGATAATTCCATTTGAGAGCAACTGTCTAACGATATTGTGTCTTCGACGAATGTGTCGAGATTTATCGTTATATAAACTACTCTGTGCCCTACCAATTGCAGATTGACTATCGCAATGTATACTTATTGCCGGCACAGGTTTCGGCCAACATGGAATATCTTCTAAAAAATTCCGAAGCCATTCTGCTTCTTCTCCAGTTTTATCTAAAGCTATAAACTCAGATTCCATAGTGGATCTGGCAATACATGTTTGTTTAGAAGATTTCTATGATACTGCAGCTCCTCCAATAGTAAAGATAAATCCCTTAGTAGATTTAGAATCTTTAGTATCGGATATCCAGTTTGCATTAGTATACCCTTCAAGTACAGCTGGATATCTTGTATAGTGCAGTCCATAACTTGAGGTGTATCTCAAATATCTAAGTACCCTCACAATGGCCTTCTAGTAAGCCTCTCCAGGATTACTAGTAAATCTACTGATAACTCGTATAATTATATAGTTTTTAGTTATGTTTTATTATTGTTTTGTGTCAAATACGAGTTATTATTGCTTAGTCTACTTGTGTTTATGATTTTTTATATTTTTATGTAATTTAGTGTTTTTCATGAGTTTCTTTGAGTGATTTCAGATTACTAGGTTAAATCAAGAATTAAGGGCAAATCCAATTCAGTTCCAGTTTCGACACCTTTTGCCATATCAGCTATATCTGGAGTTTCACTGAAGAAATAAGGCTGAAATTTTAACCGTGCAAAGTTAAGAGGCATATCTATCTTTTTCATGTTTTACACTTCTTGAAACGGAGTCGTTTTCCCTACCGAAATCAACCATCAAGTTGGCTGATGTGCAATGATGTCTGTTCTGCACCGTTTTGGTATTTTGACCATATCTTCCGATCCACATGAGAAAATGATCTGATTCCAACGGCTATGGATCCGTAACTGATAGGGGCATATTTTGCTAGAAGACCATTTGATCAGATCGAGCCTCCAACATTGACAAAATCGACCATAAAGCTGGCTGATCAGAATTGTCATACAATATGACGAAAATTGTTAGAAAAATGCAACCACCTATTATACCTACCTTTGAAATTTATAAAGCTTGTCTCTTGTCATTTAGCTCTCCAAAATGTGTATAAATAGAGGGCCTTGGATGAGTATTAGGATACATTATACATTGGTAGGATATTAGCCATTGTAAAAAAATTCTCTAAGTTTTCTTCTTTTTTCCTTTCTCTAGTTTTCTTTTTCTTTATTTACTTATGCTTCTTACATTTCTTTTCATTTTTAGTATGTGTTGCTAATCATATTGTTGAGGTGATGAGGTGAAGCTCTTGGTAAATGCTAAGGTTAGTCTCTTAAACATGAGCTAAAATGAATCATCATTTATAAACACTAGTATAGATAATATTTTCTTTTGGTTTAAAATCATACTTGCAAAGTAGAGATCTTGATTCATTATTGACAATGAAAATGGCACAGTAAATGCTTGGTTTCATAACCTTGATTTGTTGTAGACATATACCTTGGCATAAGGAATGCTTGGACTCTTTTTATGAGTTTTGAGGACACCAAATGAACATAATATCATATGCTATAGACGTTGGACAATTTGGACTGAATTGCTAAACCTTCCGATTGGAACCTCCCTTATGTGTGGATTTCAATTGTGTAATAAAACAAGATTAATCTTAGCATAACACCAAGAGTGGATTCTCTAACCTCAACATCCTTTCTTATTGTTTTTTATATCTTGTTTAATTGCTTTTATGTTATTTTGTTTATTTTGTTCTCTAATATCTTGTTTACTTTCTTTGTTATTGATTCCCTAATATCTTGTTTATTTTCTTTTTCATATATATTTATAAACTTATACTTACTAGTACGCTTCCCTGTGGTTCGACCTCGGACACCCGAGAATTTATTACTTGAACATAACCTGCACTTGGGTTTACAACTCTTAATTGAGTCTCCATCAAGTTTTTGGCGCCGTTGCCGGGGAGGCAATACTAAGTATATAAGTTTATAAGTATATTTATTTTATTGGCTGGTTATACCGCCTATATTTGTATATTAACTTTGTTTTATTTTTATTGGCTGGTTATACCGCCTAATTTTCTATATATTTATATTTATATTGTATATTAACTTTGTTTTATTTTTATTGGCTGGTTATACCGCCTAATCTGTATATTAACTTTGTTTTATGCTTGTTTGGCGACGTGATTTTAGATCTCGTCGTTTAGTTAGATTTTATTGTGAAACTTTTTCAGGTAATCTTTCTAATACAACTCCTACCATGGCTGACAATGAAAGTGTTCATGCTGAAGATGAGAACAGACAAGTACGCACCATGCGTGACTACTTGCAACCAACTCGAAGCTCATCACCCTCTTGTTTTATTTTTCCTCTCAATGCAAAGAGCTCTCGTTTTAAACCAGGTATGATAGCTTTGCTTCCAAATTTCTATGGGTTAGAATCGGAAAGTGCTTACTCGTTTCTAAAAGACTTCGAAGATGTATGTGTCACCTTTAATGACCAACAATGTACAAATGAAATTGTCAAGCTAAAATTATTTCCTTTTTCTTTAAAAGACAAAGCAAAAATTTGGCTTCATAATTTAAAACCAAGGTCAATTGGCACATGGCAAGAATTACAAACTAAGTTTCTAAAGAAATTTTTCCCAGCACATAAAACTACTGCTTTGAAAAGACAGATTCAAAATTTCAATCAAAATCAAAATGAAGCATTTTTTCAGTGCTGGGAGCGTTTTAAAGATTTGTTAAGTTCTTGTCCACATCATGGTTTTGAAAAATGGCATCTTATTAGTTTCTTTTATGAAAGTTTAACTCCCGAAACTAAACAATTTGTTGAAACAATGTGTAACGGTGAGTTTCTAGAAAAAGAACCTGAAGAAGCCTTTGACTACCTAGACCATTTGGCAGATAACTCTCAAGCCTGGCACATAGATAATTCCTCTGAAAGTTCCAATAGATCTAATCTTGTTTCTAACAGAGGTAAATATCATTTTAGTCAAGAAGATGAGATAAAAGCTAAAGTAGCTAATTTGGCTAGAAAGATTGAAGCCATGGAACTTAGAGAAGTAAAAGAAGTCAAAACGGTTAAAAATGAAGAAAGTTGTGGAATTTGTGAAATCATGGGACACCCCACTTCTGAATGTCCAAACATTCCCATTCTTAAAGAAGCGTTGCATGATCAAGTAAATTCCATAAACACATTTAAAAAGCCTTTTCCTTCTCCTTACTCTGAAACGTATAACTCTGAATGGAGAAATCATCCCAACTTCAGTTGGCGGAATAATAATCATGTTCAGGTACCACAATCTCAAAAGCCGGGCAACACTTTTTCCTATCAACCTTCACGTGTACAAACCTTGGAAGAGACATTGCAAGCATTCATGCAAACACAAGCAAATGTGTATAACCAAACTTCACAGGACATCAATGAGATCAAAAACACCTTGTCCACATTGACAGCTTCATTACGCACTCAAGAAAAAGGATAAGCATTGTTGGAAACAAAAGTTTGAGGAACTTCCATCACTCACAAATGTCACTGTACCATCAACTATTGAACCACCCAAGCTGGATTTAAAACCATTGCCATCCGAGCTAAAATATTCCTTTTTGGGTGAGAATGAAACTTTTCCAGTCATAATTTCTTCACATCTTGATGAACTACAAGAAGGAAAAATTCCTTCTCAATGGAGCCCCCAAGATAAAAGGAAGTTTATGAATGAGGTAAAGAAGTTCTATTGGGATGACCCTTACTTGTTCAAATATTGTCCTGATCAGATTTTTCGAAGATGCATTCCCGACAATGAGGTAAGTAGTGTAATTAAGTTTTGTCATTCTGAGGCATGTGGTGGTCATTTTTCATCAAAGAAGACTGCTGCAAAAATTTTACAGTGTGGGTTTTACTGGCCAACTTTATTCAAAGATGCACATAATTTTTACAAGTCATGTGAAAGTTGTCAAAAATTAGGTTCCATTTCGAAAAGAAACATGATGCCTTTGAACCCAATTCTTGTAATTGAAATTTTTGACTGTTGGGGTATTGATTTCATGGGACCATTTCCACCATCTTTTGGTTTCTTATACATTTTAGTTGCAATAGATTATGTTTCAAAGTGGATAGAGGCAATTCCATGTCGAAATAATGATCACAAAACAGTGATTAAATTTTTAAAAGAAAATATTTTGAGTCGATTTGGAATTCCTCGATCTATCATAAGTGATGGGGGAACACATTTTTGCAACAAGGTTTTTGAAACATTAATGAAGAAATATGCCATTACACACAAAGTTGCAACCCCTTATCACCCGCAGACAAATGGACAGGTAGAATTAGCAAATAGGGAGATTAAACAAATTTTGGAAAAGACGGTTAATCCAAATCGCAAAGATTGGTCCCTTAGACTTAACGATGCATTATGGGCCTATCGAACAGCTTTTAAAACAGCATTGGGCATGTCTCCTTATAGGCTAGTTTATGGAAAACCTTGTCATTTACCTGTGGAACTTGAGCATAAAGCATATTGGGCCATTAAAATGTTCAACTCAAACCTTGATGACGCTTCTAATTTACGGAAATTACAAATAAATGAACATGAGGAACTCAGAAATGATGCATATGAGAATTCTAAAATTCATAAAGAAAGAACTAAAGCCTTTCATGACAAGTTAATTTCAAGAAAAATATTTGATGTTGGGCAAAAAGTTCTACTTTATAATTCTAGACTTCACATATTTCCTGGTAAGTTGAGATCAAGATGGACTGGCCCATTTGTGGTTAAGCATGTGTATCATTATGGAGCAGTTGACATTGAGAATCCTCAAAATGGTAACGTATTCAAGGTAAATGGACAAAGACTCAAACTCTTTTTGGAAAATCATGTTACTCAAGAAGAGGTTGTTTTTCTTTCTGATCCTTGTTTTGAAAATAACTAGATGTAAATATAATTTTTACTAATCTTCAAAAAAAAAAAAAAAATTGTTGTGTTTTAAGACATTTAGAAGTATTCATTCTGAACAAGGTCTGAGTAAGGGAGACTTGAGGCATACCTTGTCAGTTTGATTTTAACCTTTTTATGTTTACTTGTTAATTTTTGTTTAGTATTTTAGGATTATTTAGGTTGCATGAGTTTGTTTTGTTTTGAGTCTTAGTTATTCCTATTCTTATGTTATTAGTTCTTTTCTCTTACACATGATTCTTTCATTTGGGTTAATAGACTTACATTGAGGACAATGTAAGAATTAAGTGTGGGGGGAACGATTTAGGATTTCTTTTATTTTTGTCTACTATTTTTTTTATGAGTCTTTATTATTATTATTATTATTTAGTGTGTTTTAGTTCCTTTTAATACAATGATGAGATATGAATTGCATAAGTCTAAAACAGATTTATTAGTGAGAAGATTTTCATGAGAATTGAGCTTGATGTCAACCTTTTTATGAGCCAATGTTAATATGATATGTTGATTGAGAAAGAAGCATGTTTAGACTTAATCTGACTTGTATAATCATCCTTGTGAGTTTTTGAGCCTATAATGATTGTTGCATTATACAAATCAATCTAATTTCTTTCTTGAGTGCTCTTATGATTACATGATTCTCTAGAACTTGCTTTAAACCGTTTGAGACTATATTGATACATGTGACAACATGAATATGATAGAGGCATTAGGATTATAACCAGAGCCAAACAGCCATCCATTATTAATGTTCTAAGAGAACATCCCCACTAGTGAGCCAATTTGAGCCTATATTAAATATGCTGTTTTATTGGTAACCACAACTTACACCTAGCCTAAATATACTTATATCCTTACCTTTGTTCTAAAGATGGATTATATATTTTGAGACATATTGAAAAAAACAAGGGATATTTTTAGTTGAAAATTTGGGTTAGAAACAAAAGATAAGTGTGGGGGAGGAGAGAGGCAAAAGTCAAGAGAAAAAGAAAGGGATCATTGTCAAATACATTCCCATATTAAAAAAAAAAAAAAAATCTTCTCTTGAACTTCTAGTTAAAGTAAAGAAAAAGATGTTACAAAGTTGGTTAGAATGAAGCAAAGGCTGAACATGAATATTTAGCCTATGTTATTATGTGCTTTATAAGAGTTTTGAGAAATTTATTTGTATGATCTTATTATGTCTCTAAACTCTATGAACTCTTTGGAACCTTTGTGATATCTTTATCCTTTTGTTCTTTAACCACATTATAACCCTTTGGCCCCATTACAACCTTGAAAAAAGACCTCTTGATTTATGAAGTTGTATGATCTAAATAGTGGAGAATAGGTGGACAAGCAAGCATATGGTAGAACTGTTTTCATGAGATTGATTGAGTGTAAACACTTTACCACTACTTTAAAGAGTGAAAATCATGAGAGTATAGTGAGAAGTTGAGATTAAGTTGAATATGCACTATTTTGATTGAAATATGTTATGTTAATATTGGCTTAACTCATTTATTTACATTCAAGCATGAATTTTTGTGAAATTCTTTGACCTATTGATTAGTTTATAAGACTTGTTCAAAGATTGTCTCTAATTTATATTGAAAGGATTAGGAGTAAATATTTTTAGTGTATGTAGTTTACTTATATTTTAGTTTTTCAATGTTTGTGGGTATCGTTCTAGCAAACCCTCACGAGACTAAACTCGTCCACTAGGGACACCTAGGGGTTTAAAGGCTTGTGTCACATGCTAAGTGCCACCGTGATTTCCTACGAAAATGGATTAGATTAGATTTTCTTATTTTATTTTTATTGAGTCGTTGCTAGGGACTAGCAACAATCTAAGTGTGGGGGTGTGATAACTCGTATAATTATATAGTTTTTAGTTATGTTTTATTATTGTTTTGTGTCAAATACGAGTTATTATTGCTTAGTCTACTTGTGTTTATGATCTTTTATATTTTTATGTAATTTAGTGTTTTTCATGAGTTTCTTTGAGTGATTTCAGATTACTAGGTTAAATCAAGAATTAAGGGCAAATCCAATTCAGTTCCAGTTCCGACACCTTTTGCCATATCAGCTATATCTGGAGTTTCACTGAAGCAATAAGGCTGAAATTTTAACCGTGCAAAGTTAAGAGGCATATCTATCTTTTTCATGTTTTACACTTCTTGAAACGGAGTCGTTTTCCCTACCGAAATCAACCATCAAGTTGGCTGATGTGCAATGACGTCTGTTCTGCACCGTTTTGGTATTTTGACCATATCTTCCGATCCACATGAGAAAATGATCTGATTCCAACGGCTATGGATCCGTAACTGATAGGGGCATATTGTTCTAGAAGACCATTTGATCAGATCGAGCCTCCAACATTGACAAAATCGACCATCAAGCTGGCTGATCAGAATTGTCATACAATATGACGAAAATTGTTAGAAAAATGCAACCACCTATTATACCTACCTTTGAAATTTATAAAGCTTGTCTCTTGTCATTTAGCTCTCCAAAATGTGTATAAATAGAGGGCCTTGGATGAGTATTAGGATACATTATACATTGGTAGGATATTAGCCATTGTAAAAAAATTCTCTAAGTTTTCTTCTTTTTTCCTTTCTCTAGTTTTCTTTTTCTTTATTTACTTATGCTTCTTACATTTCTTTTCATTTTTAGTATGTGTTGCTAATCATATTGTTGAGGTGATGAGGTGAAGCTCTTGGTAAATGCTAAGGTTAGTCTCTTAAAAATGAGCTAAAATGAATCATCATTTATAAACACTAGTATAGATAATATTTTCTTTTGGTTTAAAATCATACTTGCAAAGTAGAGATCTTGATTCATTATTGACAATGAAAATGGCATAGTAAATGCTTGGTTTCATAACCTTGATTTGTTGTAGACATATACCTTGGCATAAGGAATGCTTGGACTCTTTTTATGAGTTTTGAGGACACCAAATGAACATAATATCATATGCTTGGACAATTTGGACTGAATTGCTAAACCTTCCGATTGGAACCTCCCTTATGTGTGGATTTCAATTGTGTAATAAAACAAGATTAATCTTAGCATAACACCAAGAGTGGATTCTCTAACCTCAACATCCTTTCTTATTGTTTTTTATATCTTGTTTAATTGCTTTTATGTTATTTTGTTTATTTTGTTCTCTAATATCTTGTTTACTTTCTTTGTTATTGATTCCCTAATATCTTGTTTATTTTCTTTTTCATATATATTTATAAACTTATACTTACTAGTACGCTTCCCTGTGGTTCGACCTCGGACACCCGAGAATTTATTACTTGAACATAACCTGCACTTGGGTTTACAACTCTTAATTGAGTCTCCATCATCTACTCAGTTTGCTGACTGAGTAAGCTATATCTGGTCTTGTGCAGTTCATAAGATACATAAGACTACCAATTATTCGTGAATATTCTAATTGAGATATTGCATCACCAGTATTTTTCTTTAGATGTAAATGAACATCTACGGGTGTTTTGGCTATATTGGTATCATTCTTACTGAATTTCTCAAGAATATTATTTACATAATGATCTTGAGATATTACCAAGCCATCTTGTGTTTTAGAAATTTTAATTCCTAAAACCACATCAGCTACACCCATATCTTTCATATCAAACTTACTGGTCAACCAAGTTTTGGTAGCTTTTATGATCTCATAGTTACTTCCTAAGATCAACATATCGTCTACGTATAGACAAACAATGACATATCTCTTATTCGTATCTTTTACGTAAACGCACTTATCACATTCATTAATACGAAAACCATTTGACAACATTGTATTGTCAAATTTTTGATGTCAATGTTTAGGAGCTTGTTTTAAACCATATAATGATTTAACAAGTCTACACACCTTCCTTTCCTGTCCCGGAACTTTGAACCCTTCGGGTTGTTCCATATAAATTTCTTCGTCTAAATCTCCATTCAGGAAAGCTGTCTTAACATCCATTTGGTGTATAAAGAGATTGTTAAGAGCTACTATAGCTATCAACATTCAAATAGATGTTATTCTCGTAACTGGTGAATACGTATCAAAATAATCGAGCCCTTCCTTTTGCCTGTATCCTTTTATTACAAGCCGGGCTGTATATTTATCAATCGTTCCATCTGCTTTCATCTTCCTCTTAAATATCCATTTGGATCCTAAAGGCTTATGCCCTCGAGGAAGATCCACCAGTTCCCATGTATGATTTTGCATGGTGGATTCTATTTCATTGTTAACGGCCTCTTTCCAGAATTGTGTTTCTGGAGACGACATAGTCTCGCTAAAAGTTTGAGGTTCATTTTCTAACAAATATGTTAGAAAATCAGGACCATAAGTAGTCGGTACTTTAGCCCGTTTTCTCCTTCTAGGTTCCTCTTGGTCCTCTTCATCCATATATGGATTACTACTCGAGGACTCATGAGTTCTCTTTGCACTCTTGTTTTCTTGTTTTTCCTTATAAGGAAGAACATCTTCAAAGAAAGAAGCATTCCTTGATTCCATTATCGTATTGATATGAATATCGGGAATGTTTGACTTGAATACAAGAAAACGGTAAGCAGCACTATTGTTTGCATATCCAATGAATACGCAATCAATAGTTTTAGGTCCTATCTTGACCTTTTTAGGTGGAGGAACGGCTACCTTCGCAAGACACCCCCACACTTTCATGTGTATGTAGTTTGGTCTTAGACCCTTCCACAATTCATACGGTGTCTTGTCTAACTTCTTCTGGGGTATTTTATTTAAAATATAATTAGCTGATAAAATAGCTTCCCCCTACATGTTCTGAGGTAACCTGAACTTATCAACAAAGCGTTCATCATTTCTTTCAACGTTCGGTTCTTGCGTTCTGTAATACCATTTTGTTGAGGTGAATAAGGAGCAGTGGTTTGATGGATGATTCCATTTTCCGAACAGAATTCATTAAAAAATGAATCATATTCACCACCTCTATCACTCCTTATTTTCTTGCTTAGTTGATTTTGAACCTCATTCTTAAAGAGCTTAAATGCTTCCAAGGCCTCGTCTTTGCTTTTTAGCAAATAGACGTAACAATATCGTGTGCTATCATCTATAAAAGTAATAAAATACTTTTTACCACCTCTAGTTTGAACAAATTTTAAATCACAAATATCAGTGTGAATTAACTCTAGAGGTTCACTACTTCTTTCTATTGAATAGAAAGGAGGCTTAGCTAGTTTGGATTCTACACAAATTTCACATTTGTGATTCTTGTCAATGACAAATTTCGGAAGTAAATCCAAATTGTTGATTTTCTGCAAGGTCTTGTAATTTACATGACCTAATCTACCATGCCATAAAGTAGAGGACTCAACCAAGTAAACAGAAGAAATATTATTATTAATAATCTTATTCTTGGGTACAATTGTCATAACATTGAGCTTAAAAAGTCCATCACAAATATATCCCCTTCCCACAAATATCCCACTCTTGGTGAATACAAATTTATCAGACTCAAATACGAGCCTAAACCCATTCTTGCTCAATAAAGAGTTGGAAACCAAATTCTTTCGGATTTCGGGAGCATGAACAACATTGTTCAATGTGAGTTCCTTCCCAGAGGTTATCTTGAGTACCACCTTTCCATGGCCTCGTACCTTGCAAGCCCTAGAGTTTCCCATATATAGTTGCTCATCATTAGCAGCTTCTTTATATTCGGAGAAACTCTTTCTTTCAGAACACACGTGACAAGTGGCCCCGGTAACAACCCACCATGTCCTAGGGTTTTCCACCAAGTTCACTTGTGAAACAACAGCAGCAAGCTCAAAATCATCAACTAGGTTGGCTTGAGCTTTCTTCTTCTTGTTCTGTCGGCAGTCCTTTGCACGGTGTCCGGGCTTGTTGCAGTTAAAACAATTTCCCGTGAACTTCCTAAAATCCGTCCCCTTCTTTGCTTGGGAAGAACTTGAACCAATGAATTTCCTCTTGTTGGTCTTTTTCGAATGTTCAACAACATTCGCTTTGGCTTCCATGGTTTGGACCATGACCCTCTTCTCTGAACTACGATTATCCTCCTCGATTCTCAATCGAACAATCAGGTCCTCTAAAGACATCTTCTTTCGTTTGTGCTTTAGATAGTTCTTGAAATCCTTCCACGAATGAGGGAGTTTCTCTATCAAAGTTGTTGTTTCGAATGATTCACTTAGAGTCATTCCCTCGGCAAAGATCTCATGGAGAATCAATTTAAACTCTTGGACTTGACTAATAATGGTTTTCGAGTCCACCATCTTAAAATCTAAAAATCGGCCAACCACAAATTTCTTTGTGCCGGCATCCTCGGTTCTGTATTTCCTTTCCAAGGACTCCCACAGCTCTCTCGCTGTCTTTATTGGACTATACACATTGTATAACAAGTTGTCCAAACCATTAAGGATGTATTTCTTGCATAGGAAGTCAGAATGCTTCCATGCATCTACCGAGGCTACCATTGTAGTATCGGTCTCTCCCTCGTTCAAAGTTGGGGCCTCCTCCCGTAAGAACCTGGCTAGATTGAGGGTGGTCAAATAGAACAACATCTTTTGCTGCCATCGTTTGAAGTCCTGATCATTGAACTTCTCGGGTTTCTCACCATGTGTTACATGTAGAGGTTGTGGCGCTACAGGCGCTCTAGCAATACCAGTAGATGTTTCGGCCATCTATTATTCAAGAATAATAGGATCAACTTGTATACAAAATATATAAATATACTAAAAAGTAATATATTTAATAAACAAAAAGAATATACTATATATATATATTCAAACAAAATATATATATATAATATAAGCAACAAACAAAAAGAATATTATATATAAAAATAAACCAAACACTGAAATGAAGTCAGTGTTATAACAATTAAAAGAAAAAACGCTACTGTAGTATAGAAACACGCCGAAACAGTATATATATCAAACACCGTAACAAATATCCGAAAATAAAAAATTGAAACACAGTATATAACACAATAAAAACGTCTTAAGAATGTAAGAAAAAATATATGCTATATACTGTAAAAAGTAAACAGAAAAGAAGAAGAACTGTATATATATACGAACAGATTACAACAAATATGTAGAAGCGAACAAAGACACTTACAGTAATTGATTTGAAAAAATCAATATCGATTCAAGGTTGGACCTCTAACTTTAAGACGTTTTTTGCCTGTCTGAGGTGCTTACAATATCGATGCAAATCGTCTCCCAGGTTTCCTCGATATACGTTGCAAATGAGAGCACACTCGGATGCAACACAGCGAACAGAAGAATGTCGAAGTCTCTCTCTCAGAAGAGAAGAATATTTTCGGTGAATTAGTGAATTGAAACAGATACAAACACTCCTATTTATAGATACATAGAAGTCTGTTCGGTTAGACACATCTGTTGGACAGGAACCGGTTCAGTCAAAAGACAAGTCTGTTACAATAAACCGGTTCAATCCAACAGGCAAAGACACAACTGAAAAGGCAAAGAAACCGAACAGACACATTCTAGAAGATGAATTATTCGGACAAACATAAAGTTGGTTGGTGCTGAGCTGAGCTGAGCTGGTTCGGTTGGTTGGTGTTGAGCTGGTTCGGTTTGGTCAAAAAATTAAGCCGGTTAGGTAGTAAAAAAAATTAATTACTGACCCAAACCGGCCCAGCCCAAGCCCGGCCCGGCTCGACGGCGCGCGCGTGTGGTCCAACCCAAGTTGTGTAGGTCCTCACCCTTCACAAAAACTTGGGTGCCCCTTGGGGCCCAACCCATCATGACACTCTAGCTTATATAAACTATAAGCTAAAGTCATTCTTAGTCCTATGTGGGATTGACTACCACACATACCTTCAACCAACTTTCCTTCCTATCCAAGTCGGTAAATAATGAGACTAATTTCTCATTCACTTTGATATCATTTGTGTACGTAAATGTACACCGTGTATCTAACTACGACAACCTACGTATTAGAATACGTATTTCATATATATACACTTAATATATACTATGATATCCAATAGAATATAATTTAATTAGAATTTAACTTGATAGTAATTAAAGATAATTTTATAGATAAACAAATTTTGACTAAAAAACTGAAAAAAAAAAAAAACAAAAAAAATGATTAATAATTAACAAATGATATATTTGTCTTTTCATTTAAAATTAACTTAAAAATAATACCTTAAGGGTGGTGTATTTTGTGCCAAATCTTAGGAGAGTAAGTGGGTGCTTTTCAAACTTTATGGAGGATAAGTGTATTTTTTATGAAATCTTAGGAGGGTAAATATATTTTTCCCTAAAAAATAAAGACCTAACCAAGGTATTGATTATATAGCAATAAAAAAATTATTATCCTATACACTGATAGTCGAGTTTAAAATTTTCATAAACGAAATTAGTAGGGTGACACATATCTCTTAAGATATATTTTAAAAAATAAATTAAATAAATTAAAAATAAATGAGACATGTGACAATTTCTTAATCCTATTTGTAAAATTAAAAAAACTTTATTATCAGTGTATCAAAGACGAATTCATTGAAAAAAATACTAAGATTAATCAAACTAAAAAAAAAAAAATCTATCAAACTTCTAGCCTGATAATTTCATAGGATATCGAAAAGATCCATGATACTCAATAAATTGGGTTTAATTATTTTCATTACTTTTCAATACATCTCACGTTATAATTCACTTTGTAGATTATATTTTATGACTTGTGCAATTATACGTACTAGTATTGTGCCCATGCGTTGCATCAGGGCTATATGGGAATTTTTTTTTATTTAAATTAACTTCAATTTATAAAAATTTTAACTATCAAAAGTAATTTTTGAAATTATTACAAAGTTAAAATTAAAAATTAAATACATTAAAAGTAATTAATCATAAACTACATAATTTATATCATAAACATATTCATAGACATAATTGATATATTAAAAAAATATTAATATTTTATTAATAAATAATGTGCATATATTAATATTTATGTTACCAAAAATATATTAATGCTTATATTATCAAAATATTCATTTGCAAAATTTGATTCGATTATTAATAACAAAAATCATACCATACTTTTGTTCACATTTATTTTAATGATTATATATAACTATATTATATTTATACTATTGTATAGAACGTATTTTTTTTTTGAAAAAAGTATAGAACGTATATATAAAATTAAAATCATGTTCACAACATTTTTATGCTAATATATAATATAAATTAAATATTTTTATTTTTATTCAGATGGCTATTTTATTCATTCATTATTGTTTGTCAACGAAATCAGTATTTCATTTACTTACATAATCAAATTTAATAAGAATTTTTTTTTAAAAAAAATATCACTTTTAATTTTTCTAAAAATTCTATCTTTGAATATTTTCAAATAACTATTTACTTTATTTTTACTATTTACTTACTTTATCTTTGAACTTTTCTATAAAAAATCACAAAAAGAACAAAGCATCATCCGAAAAATGTTTCATGCATCATCTTCACAATAGATCCTTATTTCTAGCAGGTACTCCCCCAGCTGGCTACCAACTTAGAGTCCCTTTGGATTGTTAGGGGTTTGGGGGAATTCCCCGGCCGATCACATCTCTACGGAAAGTGTATTTAGATGCATCTTCAGTGGATCTTCAGTGGAAGTTAAATTTTCATTGGCTCTTTCAGTTTAATTAGAGGGGTAGAGGTTTAGTAAGTTCATTGGACCCCAATGGAAAGAAAATTCTTTTTCTTTTTTTTTTTTATCTTTTCATTGTTTTTTTTTTTAATTTAAATGAATTATTTTAAATTATTATATTTTTATTTTTAATATAAATATAATTTTAATAATTTTTAATTATTATTATTTAACATAAATATAGTTTTAATGTATATTTTATTATTGAATATAAATATAATTTTTTATTATTTATTATATATATATATATTTTTTAATTTAATGTCTTTAATGATCATTTTTTTCACTATAATTCACCTCATCATCACCGCTGCTTTTGAATCCAAGCACATATATTTCATCACTGATTTTAATTTAACCGTTACAATACCCAATCTCACCACCATCGTTATTTTTAATATCATTTAAATCAATTTTACCATCTATCCAAATAAAGCCTAAGGTTCCATTTGATTTTACTCGCAGCATCAGTGTCGTGCGAATGAAGCACTTTTTTGCTCCATTCCCACTGCCGCTGATGTTTGGAATTCACCACTACAGTATAATTGGGATACTGAACCCCGATTATAAACTGAAGGGGGAAAGGTCCGATGGAAATCCCTTCCCCCCACACCTCTTTTTTCCAAAAAAGCCCTTGCTTTTTTTTTTTTCCCCTGTCTTTATAGTTTTAGATTGCAGTGATACTTTAATAATTTCTTTTCCAATCTTTTTTTTTTAATTTTTATTCAAAAACTTTTAAATAACTTTTTAACTTAATAGAATAAATAAATTTTTTATAATTATATAATAAATTAATTAATAAATAACTAAAATTGAATAAATTATAAACAATAAATTGTAAATTTAATAAGTGAATAAAAATAAATATTTTGTAATAAATTTGATTTAATTAAAATAAATAATTACATAAATAATTTATTTTAATTAACTCATATTAATTATTGAATTTTATATAAATAAATACATAAAAATAATAAATAAATGAATATTATTTTCTTAAGTTTCAATTTGTGTAAATATATTATTATTAAATTTTTTAAAAATTATTTGAGATATCTTTTTTGGTTTTTTATTCAAATATAGCCAAAAAAAATACCCAAATACCGTTGATTTCGGATTAATTTCCAAAATCCGCCTATTTTTTTCTAGCTGGGAAATCACCATCCCCCATGACGATTTTCCAGTGTAAAAATTTGCATTTTGGCAAAAAACACCAAGGGAAATCGCCACCCCCCATGGCGATTTTCCTTGGTATAATTTGCAAATTTTGCAAATTTCATCAAGGAAAATCGCCATGGGGGGTGGCGATTTCCCTTGATGATTTTTTTTTTACTTAAATTAAAAAACAAATTTTATTTTTATTTTTAAATTTGTAAGTTTTGTTTTTTAATTTTAAAAATTATAAATTAAATTAAAATATTTTTTAGGTTTGGTTATTTTTTTAAAATATATATTAAAAATGTAATTTAATTTATTATTAAAATTTTATAAAAAATAAAAATATATTTCTTATTAAAATTTAAAAAAGAAGATTATATTTCTTATTAAATTTTTATATCAAAAATTGTATTTCTTATAATTTTGTAATATTATAAAAAGCAAAATTTAATTTATATCAAAAATAATTTAATGATGTAAAATGAAAATAAAATTTTTTTTTAAAGAAATTTATCGAGTAACTTTTTTAAATAAAGAAGTTATTTTTAAGTTGGTATCGTAAAATAATTTTTTTAATTTGATTTTTTTTATTGAGTTGGTATTCGATTAACTCGTGACATCAATTTAATCATTGTTTTTAATAATAGTACAGATTGTTGGTATAATTTTAAAATTAAAAGTTATATTTTATTATAATTTTAATATGATAAAAATTTCTAATTTTTACAATTAAAATAATAATTTGGTAATCAAAAGATAAAAAAATAAAATTTTTACAGTTTAAAACTGGATATTTGATAAAATAATTTTAATTTAATTTATGATTAAAATTTTATAAAAATAAAATTTTATTTCTTATTAAAATTTAAAAAATAAAATTAAATTAAAATGAAAAAAAGAAAATCAACTTATCATGTAATTTGGATTATTATTTTATTTAAAATGAAAAAAAATTATAAAAATATAACTCAATTATATTTTTTTTTTTACAATTTTTTAAATTAAATAACAACGTTAAGATATAAATTAAAATAAAATATAACAATTAATTTCCCAACAAATTTAAAATAAATAACATGAAATGCAAAACATATAAATTTATATATTAAAAATTTAAAACACATTATTCTCGTTATATTGATAAAAGTACATTTATTCTAATTATTGCGTGGTGTAGAGCAACAGTGTCGAGCTCTTCTAGTGCGTGGTGGTTGCACCCGTCGTTCAACCTCGTCAGTGGCACGTATTCGCGGTCGACCACGACCTCCTGCTATAACCGCCACTGGTTCCGGTTGTATGTCATCAGTCATTTCTTCCGTATCAAAAATTTGAAACCCACTGCTGGAAGAGCAAACACCTAGTTCACCCATAACGGGAACCTGACTACTAGATGCACCCATAAATGATGTACCATCAAATGCTGACGAAGGGGTTCCAAACTGATACATTGATGTTAGATATGCTGAACTTGGACTTAGGATGGGGAGCTGGTCATCTAACCTCGTTCTTGGCGGTGATGGTCGGTAACACTCATCAACGTCATATCCGGGGTGACTTACGGAGAAACGATGACTGGATGGTACTCCATGATCCCGTTCAGGTTCAGGATGATTAAATGACATCCTCGGTGCTGTGAACTCCGATGAGGTCGGTTGACGCGTTCGCCCACGTTGTCGACGAGGTCTAGGAGCATCCATATCCTGTGTAGGAGGGACTGGATCTAAAGTTTGTCTGGTAAATGGCATACTCCTAACATCCTCATACATCGACGGTGGACAAACGAAAGGTCGACCTTCATTTTTATACCATCCTATGTAATCATCAGATGGGTTGAAATTATTACCAACAATCGGGTAACCTGTCGGAATTCGTTGAAAACGTATATTCCACCAATGGATCCAATGTTCATGCTTCGCAGGCCAGAATTCCTCATGACGACCACGCATGTCGATCTTGTGAAGCTTATCAAGGTTCACCGGGGCTGCAGGAATTGATTGTTGCATCCCAAATTGTCGCAACACCCTGTCAGTTTGGTGCCACTCTACATATGAAAAGCATATCAATGCTGTGTTTGCTTTCCATATATTACAATTATTGTAGGCATCCGATGGGAGACATGCCATAATTTCACTTGAGGAATATGGCATCCAAAGAAACTGCGAATAATTATTACAAATTATTAGTTTCATATGTATTAAATAAAAAAAAAACTTCAATGTAACAATTGAAATATTTACCTTATCATATCCTACTCGATCTAGTCGTACTCTTATACTTGCAAGGTCGCTCGGAGTCTCTGTAAAATCTCTACTCCTACTCCTACTCCTACTCCACCTATTAAAATGCATATAATATCTTAATGACCTATAAAAATACAAGTTCGTACAAAATGAATAAAATAGTAAAGATTATTACCTGCTTGCAAGGGGGTATACAGCCGAAATATCCACGCGCGGAGCAAGAAATGGTAGCCGATACCAAGCCCATGATTGTAGAAGCACTAAACATCCACCTATGTCATGGCTTTTTGGAACTGTAGCCCGGCAAAGTTCTCTATACAAAACCGCCAAACACGCAGAACCCCAACTATAATTTGCCGCATCCTCTAAATCACGTAGTAATGGAAGATACATTAAATGTACCCGACTGCTCGATTTGTCAGGCATCAGTAATCCTCCAATCAAACGTAAAATATATGCTCTAGCAGCATATTGTATCTGTTGTTCAGTTGCATGTAATGGAAGATTTTGAAACGATTTCAACCAATTTAGTCTCACCGTTGAGCCAGATACATACTCATCTGGAGGTACCGAGCCCAATAGATTTTGACACACTTCATTACAATCTAGCAAGCTTCCGCTTGTAACTGCATCGCCATGGATCGGAAGTCCAAGTTGCAGCGCAACATCTTCGAGAGTTACCGTGCATTCACCAAATGGAAAATGAAAAGTGTGCGTCTCGGGTCTCCATCGTTCGATCAACGTACTGATTAAGTCGGGTTGTATCAAAAATCGTCGAATTTGAGTTGCGTGATAAAATCCGGCTCTTCTTAAGTGCTCGATAATAGATGGATGCGGATCTTCCAATGTAAATTTCCTCGAACGTAGCACGCGACGAGTTTCCTGTTATAATAATAAAAATTAATATATTATAAAACTATAACAATTAAAAATTAATAAATAAAACTCTAAAACTATAAAATAACAAAACAATAATAATAAAAAATTTAATTTTTTTATATAATTATTAAATAATTCAATTATATAATAAATAAATAACTATAAAATTAAAATTAAAAGACAATAATAATTACAAAATTATTAAACAATAATAATATAATATAATTTAAAATTATATAAAACTATAAAATGAAAAAAAAAATTAAACAATTATAAAACTATAATAATACAAAATAATATAATATAAAATTTATAATTATATAAAACTATAAAATGAAAAAACAGTAATAATTACAAAATTATTATTCTATATAATAATAAAAAAACATTATAATATAATAATTAAAATTATATAAAACTATAAAATGAAAAAACAACAATAATTAACAAATTAAATAACTATAATAATAAAAAATTAAACAATATAAAAAATAAATAATTATATAACTATGAAATCAAAAAACAATACTAATTAATAAATGATAAAACTATAATAAGCACTATAACATTAAAAATATAAAAATTATAAAACAATAAAACTATAAATTTACAAAATTCTAATCAATAAAAAATAACTAAAAATTGATAATGTAATACAAATAATATCATAACAATTTACTTACCTCTTTAAATATAACCTCCGATATGTGATTTTCTTGCAACCTCAATAGTGATGATGAAGCCATTTCTAAATATTGTTGTAGAAAAATAAATATTGTTGTAGAAAAATAAATTGTTGTAGAAAATAATTTTGTTGGTAGAAAGAAATTTAATTGTTGAAAGAAGAATGGAAAATGAAGTGATATTTATAGAAGAGTGAAGTGTGTGTGTGGGTGGGGGGGAGGGAGGGATTTGAAGGCAACGGTCATTTGACCGTTGCCTTCAAAAAATTTTGAATTTTAATTTTTTTTTTTTTAGTTTTTAGTTTTTATGTAATTTGTTTTTTGTTTATAACAAAATTTACAAAAACAATTTCATAAATTTTAAATAATAAAATATACCTTATGAAATTTCTTTTTTTTTTTAAATTATAAAAAAATATTTTAATTTAATTTATAATTTTTAAAATTAAAAAACAAAACTTACAAATTTAAAAATAAAATTTGTTTTTAAAAAAAAAAAAAATTCATCAAGGGAAATCGCCACCCCCCATGGCGATTTTCCTTGATGAAATTTGCAAAATTTGCAAATTATACCAAGGGAAATCGCCATGGGGGGTGGCGATTTCCCTTGGTGTTTTTTGCCAAATTTCAAATTTTTACACTGGGAAATCGCCATGGGGGATGGCGATTTCCCAGCTAGAAAAAAAAAGGGGGATTTTGGGAATTAATCCAAAATCAACAGTATTTTGGTATTTTTTTGGCTATATTTGAATAAAAAAACCTATCTTTTTTTATTAATTTTCAAACTTTTATTAACAAAACTATTATTTTATAAAAAATAATTTTAGTAATTTTTAATTATTTATTAATTTCATAAATGGTAAATCATTTAAATTTTTTATTATATGTATATTTTAATCTAATGTCTTTAATTGTTATTTTTTTCATTATATTTCATCTCACCACTGCAGTTGCTTTTGAATCCAAACACATCCCACCATTGATTTTAATATCATCGCTATAGTATCTAATCTCACAGCTACAATAATTAATCTCATCGTCACCATTATTTTTAATCTCATCGAAATCAATCTCACCATCCATCCAAATGGATCCTAAATTTTTTGGTGCATAAGATATGATAGGATAGGATGACCATCTTATCCATCCATCATTTCGTGCATCAAACACACTCTTTAATGATTAGGTTAATTCATACAATAAATTTTGAATGTTGTCCACCGTATGAAGTATTGTTCATATTCTTTTTTTTTTCTTTTTTCTTTTTTTTGAAAAAAATAAATAAAAGAGAAACAAAGTGGAGTGTCGATCTCTCCACTTTGTCCCTTTCTTTTATTTTTTTATTTTTTTATTGTTTTAAATTTAAGTTTTAGTTTTTTTATTATTTTAAATTTAAATTTTAGTTATTTTATTAAATATTAAAAATATAAAAAATTGTGATGAAAATAAATAGAGGAATTGGTGAAAAAGTTATTTTAGACTTGGTAATTCGTGTATTCATATCGTGTTCATATATTTTCTTGTATTATAATCGTGTTTAAAGTATTATATATTTATATAAATTTTGATATGTTTTATATAAATTTTAACATGTTCATGTATTCGTATCGTGTTCGTGCTATTTTTTCGTTTCATGTTTTAGTTATTTTTTCATGTCTTTTTTTTTTATTATTTTAAATTTAAATTTTAGTTATTTTATTAAAAAAAAATCATAAGATAAATTTTAGATATTTTGGAGCCCAAGGAAGGTGCCCAATGATGGAGATAAATGGAGGAGTTGGTGAGAAAATTTAAGTTATTTTAAACTTGATAATTTATGTTTGTGTTTGTATATTTTTATATGTGATAATCATGTTTAAGGCATTATATATTTATATAAATTTTGATACATTAATAATTCATTTTATATGAATTTTGATATATTCGTGTATTTATGTCGTGTTTGTGGTATTTTTTCGTTTCGAGTTGTGTTTTAATTATTTTTTCGTATTTCTTTTTTTATTATATATTTTAAATTTTAGTTTTAATTATTTTATTAAAGATTAAAAAAATCCATAAGATAAAATTTTGGGGAAGGTGTTTAGTGATGGAGATAAATAAAAGAGTTGATGAGAAAATTTAAATTACTTTAGATTTGATAATTCGTATATTCATGTTGTATTTATGTATATTCATATGTCATAATCTTATTTAAGGTATTATATATTTATATAAATTTTGATACGTTAATAATTCGTTTTATATGAATTTTGACATGCTCGTGTATTCGTATTAATTTTTTGTTTCATGTCGTGTTTTAATTATTTTTTCGTGTCGTGTAACCGTATCATGTTCAAAGCTATCAAATCTAAATTATTTTATTAAAAATTAAAATAATAATAAACAAATGATCTTGTCGTTATATTCTTAACATTGAACATCCGCAGCAACACGCAAGTTGCTTTTTCTAATGTTGATAAAAAAAGAATAAAAACAGATTATAGACCAGACTAACAGACCTATTTGTCTTTTTCATCATATAAGAACCAAGTTTTTTTCAACAAAAACAACGCAAACAGAAGCCAGACTACAATTAGGATTTGAACCACAGCAAACCGTCATAAAACAAAGCATCATGTTGGGAAGTCCAAACAACTAAAAAAGATATGAACTACCCAAAAATGAACAGTAGATTAATGCATATATAGCGTTAGGAAGATGATTCAAAGAAGCCTCTTCAATTGTCTCGACAATTGCATTTGAAGAGAAAATTTCTGTAATGAAGCCTAAAGCGGTGATAATACTTTCAATTGCAAGCATTAAGAAAAATAGAGCAACTCTGATAAAATTATGTCAAAAAATAGAGCCCCCAAGACTGAATTTTTCTTCCCTTTACTTTGCGTAGGAGTTACAAAAGGATTGGAAGAATTAGTCATTAAGGTTCCAGAGGATTTCTGATACATTAGTTTCTGGTCAGAACTGAGCTTTTCATATTCCTCAGGCTTCATGTAATGGACAAGGGAAACTCGTTGCAAAATCTTCCCAACTATCAAGAAAGAAACTATATCAGGGAAATGCAAAAAAAAAAAAAAAAAAAATTTGCAATACAGAACTAAATTTGAGCAGTTTAATCATCAATATCACAACCACATAACCGCACTATGACAAAAACAATGGTGAATATCAAATTGTGATCAACCAAATTCCTCAAAATTTCTAAATTATAGACAAAAAAGAGCATATAAAAGGAACAGACCTATACGGTAGAGGTTTATTTTGTGACCCCGAGCAAAGGATCAGAGACGAATCGGCAATAACTTATATTAAGATGATTAATTAATTGAGAAATAATTAGCCTAAAGAATAAACGTATTACAAAGACGTGCAAGATCTATGCATGAAATATATAATGTCAACCATTCTCAAACTGAAGCCTCTAGTTACATAAAACCATTTCAAAATATGAACAACCTCGTAAAATAGAGTGAATACAACCACCAAGATGTGTAACAAGGTCTGAATACATTAAAATACCAGTTTCGATAGCTAATAATAATAGGAAGACAAATTTGGTCAATCCTCCTAACAGACATACATGAGAGGTTTCATCAGAATCTAGACTTCCAATCCAAGTGTCTAATTGACAAGCCAATCCAATTAAGTGTCTAGATGATACAGAAACATAAAAGAAGAACCAGAAATATAAGCATAACATTGTTGCTTTGGGAGGTCCAAGCAACCTTTCATTTTTTTTATTTTTTTTTTATTATTATTTTTAAAAGGAAATGACCACTATTTGTTTTGAGCTTAGATAATGAAATGTAAATGATGCACAAAAGAAAATTGCAAAATTTTAGTCCCATTTTAGACTCTGATGCAGAGGATAAGATAGCTGTAGCATCTGGCTCTTTAGATGCACTGCTAACAAGATCATATTCTTTTCCTGCCATATTTAAGTAACTGTAAATAAATCAAACTAGTATTACTTCAAAACATTCATATAAAATATCAACTGAATAATATAGAAATTCTACTTCAGCTTCAGCCTAAACAAAATTGCAGTAAGATAGATATAGATAAATACCAGTAGAATCTATAAAACTGCCCAACTTTCCATGGGGACCGATCTGATGAGTAAATTCTTGGCCATTGATTTCAGGATGCTGCAACACCAAGAAAATAACAAAGTAAAAATATTGAAGTTCCTAACTTAATAAAAAAAGAAAGAGCATCAGCAGAATTCTAAGAAATTGAAAATGAATGGTACTTGATGAATAGGCCATTGAATAAGGAAAAGCTCTGTACAGTCCGACAAAGTAAGATCAACAAGTTGCTCCGACGAATCTTTTTCGAATTCTGGTGGCGGCCTATAACTGCTTACTTCAGAATCCATACCTCAACAAACTGAAAGCACAAATCTCTCAAACAATCGACATTTTATATTCAGAAACTATTCAATTATTTTATAGCAATAAGAGAGAAAGAAAGAAGAAGAAGAAGAAATTAATGATATATAAAAACGCACCAGGGGGAATGGCGAGTTAGGGTTAGGTCGAGGGAGGAGGGAGGTAGATTTTAGAGAAGTCGGAGCTTGGCGAGGGACGGGAGCGTGGGAATGAATACAGTCTATAACTTTATAGTTTATAGCCCAAAATCTGACGGCTAATATTTTCGTCTTATGATCTGACGGTTGAATATGGTTGGGAACATATGCAATTTCAAAAGTTTTGAGTCTAACGGTAAGTTTTTTTCCCTCAGGCCTCAGCAACAAACTCTTTAATCTTATCTATTATTACAAATTAAATTAGGGTAGTTAAAATCGATATTATCAGTGTCCTACCGGTGCTGGTGGTGTGTGAACAAAATTCGATGAATAATTTGTGAATAATTTGATTTTTGTTTGTTTATATTCGTTTATTAAGTTAAATAAATAATTATAAATATAATTTTAAAGTTCGTTTATTAAATGAATCGAATACGAACAAAATTTATTTAATTTATTTATGTTCACGAATAAACTCATTTAATAGATTGTTTAAAACTCGTTTATTGTTTGATTATAATATAATAATAATAATATTATTTGTATTTATTTTATTTACTTATAATATAATTAATATTATTTAATAACTTAAATTTAATTATATTTGTATTTTATTATTTTATATTTAATAATAATTTAAAATTGATTTTTTATTTTTTTATTTGTTTGTTAAAATTGTTTAGATTTGTTTGTTTATTGTTCATAAACATATTTTTAATTGTTCGCGAATATATTCGATTATATGTTCATAAACATGTTCATTTAATATTCGCGTACAAGCTCGTTTAATTTCAATGAACGAATACGACCACACTCAATTTTAAATGAACAGAGCTTGAGCAAAATTTTAAAATCCTTAACGAACACGAACCGACCACAAACAAGCTCAAAAATAAATAAACGAATACGAACAGAAACCTATTTGTTCAAATCCGATTTATTTATAGCCTTAGGTGTGTGATACATATGAGTTTTGAAAGAAATTGATACGGTTTTAGCATCGATACTATCTCGAGTACAAAATTTTAATTTAAAAAAAAAAAATTATTTGATTTCTTTAATAAATTTTTAATTTTTTTCTCATATATATTTTTTTTTCATAATTTTATTTGAAAATAAAGTATATTTATTAAATTAAATTATTGAACCTGATTAATAATAATTTATTATATTTATTTTATTTATTTGACATTTAAAATTTTGGATTATTAAATATTTATAATTTTAAAATTTTATATTTACACATAAATATATAAATATATGTAATGAAAATAAATTTCATATGTATAATATATATTTTATTAAGAATTAAAATATTTAATAATTATAAGTTATAACACACCAATATCAATATATATTAATATTGAAATAAAAATAATACACATACTAATTACCTCGAGTAAAACTCAATTTCCAACTTCCAAGTTAGAAAGGGCAAGGGTACAATACCCACTATTTTTGGCATACCCATACTCAGAATCCTATTATTTTTATGGTAACCAAACCCGATAACTATCCGACTAGTTTAAACAATACTCTCTAAATACCCGCTTATTCTTGCATAGCATAAAGGCATTGGTTTCTCAACTAAAAAAGAAAAGAAAAACATATCAGTAAAAGTCAATAAATTGAATTCTTCAATAAACTGCATCTTAAATCTTAATCTTTCAAAGTACAAATAGATTACAGATATTAAAAGAAAGAACTAAGAATTGATGCAAAGAAGAAATATTTTTCTATGAAGATTATAATGGGAATTTTTTTTTTAATGAGAATCAATTGAGAATCTCTTTTTTATTTTGATAAACGTGTAAAAAAAATTATAAAATATGTAGAAAGAATTTATTTATTTATAACAAAGATAATAATAATAATAAAAAATTATGTTTTCTTACATGATGAATTAATAATAATAAATATTTACAAGAAAATAAAAGATTAAAAAATAATTAAATTTGTGATTAGATTTGTTCACGAATTACACTACTTGTCAAGCTTATTAGTATAGTCGATTCAACCCATGATATTATTTTATAAATAAATAAATAAATAACTAAATAAATATTTTAATTTAATTTAATTTTAAAATATTAATATAAAAATAATTTTAATTAAATAAAATTTGAATGAACTATTGAGCCAAATTCGTTTTCAAATTTAAATTTTAGAGGTATAGATCGAGTGTGATGCGACTCGATTTATAGACATTTTCAAACAATCAATGTCTAAATCAAAATTGTTTTCTTACTTTTTATGTTTGTTAAGACAATATCTAATAAGCGGTCAAAGTACTTGTCAGATCCTTATACTTAGAGTCTGGTGTAAATTAATTCATGTACCAAAATTGTAAGTAATTTGATCCCTTTACTTTTAAAATAGAAGCAAATAAGTAAAATTGTTAACACCCATAATAGTTTCTGTTAAAAAGTTGACTAGACAATTTGACATGTTCAAAAATGATGATATGTCATAAAAATCTGACATGACACTAAAAAAAAATATTTTTTAAAGCTAACATAAAAATTAATTAAAAATAAAAACATCAAATTTTTTCTATTGGATAATATGATTTCACAAAAAATTGAAAAGAAAAAAAAATGAAAAAAAAAATTGAATCTTGATGAAACAGATGGAATAATAGACGAATACAATTAGGAGAAATAAGTAACTCAAATGGGTATTAGTGTAAGATAAATTTCATTTTTTTTCTTTTCAATTTTTCGTGAAATTAAATTGTCCAATAGGAAAATTTTGATGTTTTTATTTTCAATTAATTTTCATGTCAGCTTTAAAAAAATATTTTTTTTAGTGTCACGTCAGATTTGTTATAACACATCAGCATTTTTAAACATGTCAAATTGTCTAGTCAGCTTTTTAACAAAACTGTTGTAGACACCTAATTTTATTCGGACCACTAAACAGGTATGTTTTCTTCCCATATTGATGTTTCCGAGTATAAAAAGACTGCTTTCATCCTGCAGGTGGTACTCCGAGACTTAGTTTAAGAGGGCGAGCACAAAAAGACAAACTTGAAAAAAAGTCAACCCGAAAAAGTCAACCCCGAAAAAGTCAACCCTAAAAAGTCAACTACTGAAAAAGTCAACCCACTTTCAAAATCAAGATTTTAAGTTCAATTGAAAAATGGCGAAAGAATTTTGATAATCCGAGGTCTACATTGAAAGATATGGAGTTCAGAAGTTGGGATTTGGAGATTCAGTAGAAAAGAAACCCTAATTCGAGAAATTTGGGGAAAAGTGCTTAAACGATCAAACTGGTCGAAATTGAAGGTTCCAAATGAAAGATAAGCACTGACTACGGGTAATGGAGAAGTCACTTGCAAGAAAAACCGAAAGAAAAGTCAATCCGGGAGAAAACCGAGAATTAGGATTTTTAGTGGATTTCGGTGAAATCGGGAAGAATCACAGAAATGGCCCGACTTGGTAAGACCAAAGCCCCCAATGGATGAGGAATGATTAAAAAGGATGGCCCAAGGCTCAGATTGAAGAAAATCTGAAAATCGGACTTGTTTTGAGCAAAACCGGGTTTCGGAGGTTAAAGGGCAAAATTGGAACAATTTGGGAAAAATAGCAAATGGACTCCGAAAATTATGGAAAATTTGTCAATCTCATTCTTAAATCATTTGAAATAGATTGGCGAAAGAAAATCTTGATTCCGAGTTCGTTTGCAAAATGGCCAAATCCCGGGCCTCCTATGCAGTAATTCAAGCCGATAAATCCCGAAAAAATACCAAATGAGCTCCAAAAATTATGAAAACTTCCAGATCACACTTTTTAATTATTTTGAAGAGATTGGTGAAGAAAAATCTTGATTTGGAGCTCGTTTAAAAAATGGTAAAAAGTAGGGGCATAAAAGGACGTTTTGGGAAGAAAAAATCCAAATAAATAGCAAACGGACTCGGATAATTTTGAAAACTTCCAGAACTCAATATTTTATTATTTTGGAAGTATTAAAAAAATAAAAATTGAATTTGGAGCCCGTTTGATATTTATTTTGCATCCGGGGGGCAAAATGGTCATTTCACCCAAGCAACCGAAAAGGGCTTTTTTGGGCCTTTCAAAAATCAGAGCTGGGCTGGAAAAGAGAATTGCTGGCCTGGCCAAGCCCAAAGGAAGGAGGAAGCTTAGGATTTTTTTCAATCAAGTGATTAAAAATCAAGAGTTAAGTTAGAGATTTTCATTTTTGAGCCTAAGTCCCAATCCCACATCCCTTTGTAATGTCAAGCCAAGGAGGTGCTCACCTTATAAATAAGGAGTCTTGGCCTTTGGTTGAGATCACCCACTACCCCTTGTGAGATAGTCTATACACTTGTATTAGGATTATCCGGGTGGTGAGTCATAGTGTTTTTGTTGAGAGGGTTTGTAGCTTAATCCGTTCAAAAGCTACTCTGAGGGTTTGTAGCTTAATCCGTTCAAAAGCTACTCTGAGGGTTTGTAGCTTAATCCGTTCAAAAGCTACTCTGAGGGTTTATAGCTTAATCCGTTCAAAAGCTACTTGTGAGAGGGTTTGTGGCTTAATCCGTTCAAAAGCTACTCTGAGGGTTTATAGCTTAATCCGTTCAAAAGCTACTTGGTGAGTTTTCATTTTAAAATAATGTTTCTTGTTCTTCCTTCATTTCCTTTCTTAAGTATATTTTTCTTACATTTTGTTTTTATAATAAACTCACCATGGCCAAATGGCCTACATTATTTATTTTAAGTTGTTGTTTTTGATTCATTTTACCATATTGTTTATGCTATTTTCTTTATTTTTGATGTTTTAAATATTATGTTATTTCATGTTCTTAAGTTATATTTAATTTGGTTGCTTTGTTTGTTGCTATTAATGTCTTAGATATCATGTTTTTGCATTTTTAATTTTCTGTTTTCATGTTGTTTAAATTTGAGCATGTTTTAGAGTTAGCATATTAAGTGTTTGTGAAAATGCTTGTGTGATTCTTTGCATGATTCTTGTTTTATATCTTAGTTGAGCATGTTTTAGATTTAGCATATTAAGTGTTTGTGAAAATGCTTGTGTGATTTTTGTGTTATGACTTAGTTTTTCATGCTAGCATACCAAATGTTTGTGAAAATGCCATGCTTGTTGGAGCTTGGGGCCATTTGGCTACTCCATGTGTTTTGCATTGTGTGTTGTATTTTTGTCATGCTAGTTGTTAGGTTTTTGCATTTGCATGATATTTGGTTGGATTTTTGAATTAAGCATGCCTTGTGTTTGTGAAAATGCCATGCATGTCTTAGGTCTAGGTTACATTAAATGTCATGCAAGTTCATGTTAGGTCTAGGCCATATTATTTGTGTCATGCATTTTCCTTACATTTAGGTTTAGATCCATGCATTTCATGCATTATGTTTGCTGCATTGTTTCATGCATTTCATGTTCATGCCACTTGAATAATGACTTGAGCCAATTAATGGTTCAAGATCATGCTCTCTTGAGCACACTTGTGGAAAATTAAGTTTGTCAAATTGATTATTCTACCTTTGTGATTTTTTTTACGTAGCCAATTTTTATCTAACTTTCAAAAAGTCCTAGCTACTGCTTTCAAGTCATTTTATGAGTTTCAAATATTTTTATTTTGATTTTTAAATGATTTTATCAAGGACAAAAAAAATGTGTTGGCAAAGCAGTTTTTTTCAAAAAACTCGTACATCTCTGATTTTTCTGGGAATTCATCTTTGATCAGAAAATTAAGAAAATTTTTCCTCGTGTAGTTTTACATGTCTTGAGTCTCCAGTATTTTTTTTAGAATTTTTGGAATTTTTAAAAATAGGATAAAAAATCATGGATTAAAACTGGACAGTGGAGTCAGAATTGATTTAAAAAAAAAAAAAGCAGTTTTTCCTCCTCCAAAAACTCGTACATCTCTGGTTTTTCTGGGAATTCATATTTGATCAGAAAATTAAGTCGATTTTCTCCCGTGTATTTTTACATGTCCTGAGTCTCCAATAATTTTTTCAGAATTTTTGGAATTTTTAAAAATAGGGTAAAAAATCGTGGATTAAAACTGGACAGTGGAGTCAGAATTGAACTTAAAGAAAAACCAATTTTTTGTTTTGGTTAATTTACTTAGAGTGGGCTGATTAGGAGGGTTAGCTACTGACTTAGGGTAATTTCTAAGCCTTTTTAACTCTAAAAATGGTTTTTCAAGTCCCGGGTTAAGGAGAGTCAAGTCCGAATTTTTTTAAACTTAGGAAATTAGAGCCATTTAAAAATTTTTAGCCCAGTTTTTATTTTTAATTCAAGCTTTTCAAAATTGTTTTCAAACAATCACAAAGTATTTTGGTTTTAGAATATTTAATTTGACATACTTTCCTAAGGTAGCCGGATATCTTTTTAGATATACGGATTTCCTTAATTAAAGGAAAAAAATACATTTCATGCATTGCATTTTTATTTTCGTGCATATTATATGATAGCATTATTTTATTCCATGTCATTTAAATTATATGCCATACCATTCATATTTGTCATGTCATTTAGGTTGTATTATATTATTTAGACTTTACTATGTCATTTTATTTATGTCATGCATATACATATTCATTTATTTTAAATGTTTGCAAAAGATAATGGTTTTCAATAAAAATAAAGATATTCCCGAGTTAAAATAATTCATGAGTTCTCTACCGGGTTTGCTGGAGGGAATATCATCAATTATCATTAATAAAGGAATATCTTTCTTTCAAAAAAAAGAATGATTCGGAAAGTTTTCCAAAACTAATAAAAATTTCTATATTTTGCCAAGTTTGTTGGGGAATATAGGAAAATTTTGAATTTATAAATTCCGGTTCATTTTCAATAAAAAATGGAATTATTTTTAAATTGGGAATTAACTTGAAATACTAAATTTAAAACCAACTTTTTATCGAGACTTGAGATAACACACGATTAATAAGGTACCGATTTATACGGGCGTTGTGGGGGTGCTAATCCTTCCCCACACGTAACCGACTCCCGAACCCGCTTCTTTGATTTCTCTGGTTTAAAACGCAGACTTGAAATTGGTTTTTAAAATGTTTTAATTAATTTTTAAAATATTTTATAAAACCGGTTTTAATAGGTGGCCGATCACACCTAGCTAAAAAAGATTGGTGGCGACTCCATGTCTTTTAAGGTCATTTTCAAAATCTTCATTTTTTCAGAGGAATTAAGTCGACTTTTCCTCGGTTTTTTTTTAATGTCACGCCTAACGAATAATAAAGTCTTGCGATGAGACTCGTCGTTATTATTTTTTAGGTTGCGACAGCTTGGCGACTCCACTGGGGACTATTAGAGAGTCAGGCCTAGAAATAGTCGTGTGTTATCAAAGTCTCAGTTTTGGTTGGTTTAATTGGTATTTAATTTTAATTCCCACATTTTTCTAATAAAGAGAATTTTGAAAATAATAAAATGTTTTTAAAAATGTTCATTCTCATGTGCATGCATTTTATTATTGTTCTCTAGTTATTTAGGTTGTATATTATAATTGCTTGTTGGTTAATGCGTTACACTATTCTTGAATGTTTTAATTGCTAGGGCATTTAGAATAAGGTTTGTAGAATAGGTAGTGAAAGTTTTGTTATTCCTCCACACACACTACACGTGCATTTGCATAACATGAATCCTCTACCCGGGTTCCGTCCTTTTAAGTGGAAGTAAAGTAACTAAGCCTTCGTGATTGATCCTCCGTATGGGCTAGTGAAACACTTTCGGAGTATAAAGTACCTAATGCCTTCGTGATGATCCTCTGCATGGGCATAGGAAAATATACTCTAACGAATTGAACCCGCTTTTATCGGGGTGCCTTACTAGCCTTCACCGACGACAGTGAGGAACAATTCGGGGCCTTAGAACCGATTCACCCTCATATAGTGAACCTAGGCGAAGCCATGCCGAATTTCCGTTAGACATACCGAAAATAGGAACACATGGAGGGACATTTCTAAACTTTTTGTTACCTATTTTACACTTCGAATAAGTGTGGTAGATCGGGCAACGATGTACGTACATCGCCCGTAATAAATGTGATACTCCGCCTCGATGGCATCGTGATGCCTAAATAAGCAGATATTGCTGGGGCAGATGTTCATTAGCTGTTTTTTAAAAAAAAAAAAAAAAAAAAAAATCTTTTTTCAAGCATTTTTGCATGTTGCACATTTCATACATGTGTGAATGAGGCATATACATTTTTGGTTGTATTATTGATCTCATTCTTTGCAATAAACAGTTGGTAATTTAATTTGATGATTTCATAAAACCGGTAGTGTCACATGAACATTTGCATATTGTACCATAGTAAGATCCACCCTGAAATTCTTTTGAAAATGATGTGATTGGTTTATCAAAAAAAAAAAAAAATTGGAGGCAAATCTTGCATAATGAGATTTTTGAATAACCAAGATTTAGGTCCCACCAATTTCGTGTAATCATTGATTTCTTTGTATATACCTTTGTGTTAATTCATTTATCTCTGCATGTATCATTTTGACATCATGTTATAGTCATAGCATGCATGGTCATTCATTGTAAGATACGTTTATGACATGCATGGTCATTATTTGTATATACTTATGTATCAATTTATTCTTTCTTTACATGCATCATGTTGGCATCAAGTTGCATTCATGCATTCATAGTCAGCATGATTTTTTCTGTATATATCCATATATCAATTTATTCTTTCTTTACATGCATCATGTTGGCATCCAGTTGCATTCATGCATTCATAGTCAGCATGATTTTTCTGTATATATCCATTATCAATTTATTCTTTCTCTATATGCATCATGGTAGCATCAAGTTGCATTCATGCATTCATAGTCAGCATGATTTTTCTGTATCTATTCATATATCAATTTATTCTTTCTTTACATGCATCATGTTAGCATCAGGGTGCATTCATGGCATACATAGTCATCATGATATGCTCATGCATTAATTTGTCATATTGGCATCAGGTTGCGTTCATGACATACACGGCCAGCATGACTTTCTTTGTATATACTCTGTGTCAATCATTTATTCTTCACATGCATCATAATTGACATTGTGTGGCATTCATAGTGTATATGATCATTCATTGAGAAATGCATTTGGAACATACATGGTCATTCATTGCATATATCCATGCATTGGTTTTTCTTATTCTTTAAATGCATCATGTTGGCATCGTGTTGCATTTATAACATACATGGTCAACATGTTTCCACTGTATATGACCACACATAACTTTGTTTATCCTTCACATGCATCAAATTGCACTCATGACATTCATAGCTCATTCATCATGAAACACATTAATAAGATGAAATAGAAATTGGCTTAGCTTTGAAGAGTTTTCTTCGTCAGCTAAAAGCTATGACCCCAACAGCAAGTGCGAGTATCATATTGGGGCAATTGGGCATTCGACTAAAAATGCAGAAAACTGAAGGAAAGAATTGAGGGTCTTGTCCACAATGGCATTTGGATTCCAGAGCTTATCGAACATTGGAAATCTGTTTTACCATAGATTGATTTCCTCTTGAAGAATTTTGAGGATAAGATTTGTTATCTTTGAAAGCATGTCAATAGGAGCATTCTGATGCATATTTTTCTATACACTTTGATGATGAAAGCTCTTGTCTCATAATGACATCTACATGAAATAAATAAATTTTGAATTTTAATATTTTGTGTTCATTTTATTTTAGCAATAAATTTGAAATTGTAAAAAAAAAAAAAAAAATGAAACTTTGAGAAAATTTGTGGTACACAATAAATAAGTGGTTTTCACATGAAATAATGAACAATCTTGAGATTATTGATGATCATAGTTAGAAATGACCCAATACCTTCAGCCTTCTCTTTTAGGCTTTCCTAAGCCTAAAATCTTTTGAACCGATAACACTTGAAAGACCTAATGCTTCAAGGAAAAATGAATGAAAAAAGAGAAGCATTGTCATTGCAAAATAAGCAAGGATGTAAATCCTAGTCTAGGCTATGAACAAAGGAACGAACTTTTTGAAAATTTTCGAATTCCTTGAAAATCAAACAAATGAGACATTCTTTCAAGAATCCAGATTTTGATAATTTGGTGTGTGTCAGGATTGTGCTAAAACCATTCATGACCTTTCCCAATGACCACAAAATACTAATTGCCCAGACATCACTTCATGATTGACATCTTGGGGCACAATGATTAAACTAGATTATCCCTTGTCCCAGAGAAAACCTGCTTTTGGGTCATGTTTTCCTTGTCTCTTCAAAGAACTCAGATTGGAAACTCAGCCTTTTCAAAACAGACCTAGACTTGCCATGTTCCTCGTTGATACAAATTCGCATGGTTAATCAAATTGGGGCATCATATGTGGAAATGATGGATACATAGTGAAGAAGGATGGGCTAATGCATGAATTATTGGGGGCATGCAACGAAAAAAAAAATTGTGATATCATGCATATGAGAATTCGGATGATTCCAAAGTGCAAAATGAAATTCTGAATATCTATTTCCCCTAGGGATTGCTTTTCAATGTGAATATTTGTGCTTGACATGAGAAATGGCCATCTTTCATATCCCTTTCACACAAAAAGAAATTATCCATAGTCACCCCTTTTGAGCCAAAAGAATTCTTTCTTCTTTGAACCCTGATCAAGGATTACCCTCTACACTGGGGGGCAAATGCGAGGAAAGATCTTTTCAAAGATCATTGAGAAATGAGTGATAGCTCAAGGACAGACACAAAGCAAATGGAGCCCCGAATAAATACGGGCTCACTCTGTCAAAGAAAAAGAAGAGAAAAAGATGGTGAAATGAAAGCCAAGAAAAACAAAAGAAAAACACAATGAAAAAGAAAATGTGTGTGAAAGACATGGCAAATTGAAAGCCAAGAGCAAGGAAGAAAAAGAGCAAAGTCAAAAGGAAAGAAATGTCCAATAAGGGACAAATGCTTCAAAGGGAATCCTCCTCAAGAAATGATCCTTGATCTGATTACCCTCAAACACATATTTTGGGCCTATTTATCCTTTCTTTCTGAACCCTGAGCCATGGCCTACATTATATGCTTTAAAAGTCCATTTTGATCAAGCATGAATATTTAATTTGAAGGGTTTTTCCTCGGATTTTATCCCATCTCATCGAATTATCATTTCACTAAGGAAGAATTTAGAATTCTCAAGTGTGTGGTAAAAAAAAAAAAAAAGGAAAGAATGGGACTCTAGGGCGAAAACCCAAAAACGGGCGGTCTAGAGTACATTTGGAAATTTTCAGTGCCATCCGTGCCGATACCCAAAAAAAAAAAAAAAAGGTCATTTTAAAAAAAGTGGTCATCGAGGAACATCTAGGAATTCCTGAACCCCCCAAATTGTCAGCTCTCATTCGGAGGATTGTCTTCAAAAATTGAATCTTTTTTTCCTCCAAGATCAAACTTTCCGATTTAAATATCCCGGCCAATCTTGACGCTTGTCAAAAAGCCTTGATATGGAAACTAAAAAAATGTTGAATTTGCTTGGTTCTCAATGAATTCATGATTTATAAAACCTGTTCCATTTGTGAGCCTAGAAGGGACATACATTTTTGTTGTGAAGTTTTCCTGAAAAAACCAAAATCTTGTTGTATCAAGCCTTGTCAATTCAAATTGAAAAACCCAAATTAATACTTAGGGGATTTTCTAACAGTGATCATCAGTCATCAAAAGATTTGTACATCATACACTGTGGAGTTAAAATTTTTGGCTTAGAAGTTTTTCTTAAATAAGCAAAATTGTTTTTCAAAAAGGGAAAATAAAAATATTTTTGAAATACCCATTTTTGATGTTGACATGAGACAAGGGTTTTTCTAACCCAAAAGTATAGAACTGCCAGGATAGGTCCCGACTTCCAGATATGAGAAGAAGAAATCAAACTCAGTTCAGATCTCTATTGATGAAAGTTTGAAAACTTTTGGGGCAAAGAGAATAGCCAAAATGAATTGAAGATATACTCTGATTTGAAGAGGAAAAATGAATTTGAAAGGCTAAGCCAAAGTCTAGAAAAACAACCGGGGGCATTTGCATCACTCATGAGCACTCATCTCTTTATCGAGCTTTTGCATCTGCACAGTGTCAGCAAGCATTTGCATCATTCATGGGTATTTGCATTGGCACTATTCCATAAGCATCTGCATTTTACCTTTACATTTACATTCTTCATGGAATTCGCATTTGTGTCATCTCAAACAATTACATCATTTCTAGAATCATTGCATTTTCATTAATGTGTGGTAATTGTAGTTACACCATTCATAAACCAGTTACATGAACACAATTAGTAGGGGCATCTACATCATGAAACATGGGCATCAATCCAAGTCATTTACATTTGCATTAAAGACGTTTGCACCAGTTTAAGTCATTTCGTATCTTATATGCATTTGCATCAAAAAGCATTCGCATCTTCTCAAAATCTTTAGGTTAATTTTCAACAATTCTTCAAAGACAATTTTTAAGACCTCCGGGCATAACTTTTTCAGGGGTAAGGCCTCCGGGCGCCAATTTTTAAGACCTCCGGGCATAATTTTCAATTTTTAAGACCTCCGGGCATAATTTTCAATTTTTAAGACCTCCGGGCATCATTTTTAAAGTCGCGTACAACGCATTTTTTTCAAATCACGTGTAAGGCCTCCGGGCACCATTCTTAAGACCTCCGGGCATCATTTTTAAAGTCGCATACAGCGCATTTCTTCCAAATTACGGGTAAGGCCTCCGGGCACCATTCTTAAGACCTCCGGGCATCATTTTTAAAGTCGCATACAGCGCATTTTTTTCAAATCACAGGTAGGACCTCCGGGCAACATCTTTAAGACCTCCGGGCATAACTTTTTTTCAGGGGTAAGGCCTATGGGCACCATTTTTAAGACCTCTGGGCATAATTTTTCAAATCACAGGTAAGACCTCCGGGCAACATCTTTAAGACCTCCGGGCATAACTCTTTTTTCAGGGGTAAGGCTTATGGGCACCATTTTTAAGACCTCCGGGCATAATTTTTCAAATCACAGGTAAGACCTCCGGGCAACATCTTTAAGACCTCCGGGCATAACTTTTTTTCAGGGGTAAGGCCTATGGGCACCATTTTTAAGACCTACGGGCATATTTTTTCAAATCACAGGTAAGACCTCCGGGCAACATCTTTAAGACCTCCGGGCATAACTCTTTTTTCAGGGGTAAGGCCTATGGGCACCATTTTTAAGACCTCCGGGCATAATTTTTCAAATCACAGGTAAGACCTCCGGGCAACATCTTTAAGACCTCCGGGCATAACTTTTTTCAGGGGTAAGGCCGCCGGGCACCAATTGGTAAGACCTCTGGGCACTAGTTTTTTAAGACCTCCGGGCACCAATTTTGAAGACCTTCGGGCATAAATTTTTCTTTTGAAAATCGAATTCGTTTTCTTAAGACGAATCGAGCCTTGTTTAGGCAGGGAATTCAATTTAAGGACAAAATCTTCAATTTATTGTTAAAAAAAAATAAAAAAAAATTAGAAAAAAAATTGAAAAATTGAAAAAGAGAAAAAAATAGAAAAAAAAAGTAGAAAATGAAAAATGAAAAATGAAAAAAATAAAAAAAAATATAGAAAATGAAAAAAAATGAAAAAAAAATGAAAAATGAAAATGAAAAAGAAACCCCTTTCCCTTTCCTTCACATGTGATTTCACTGACCGTACAAAATTAGTGTTGGTTTATCTTTGCCTGATTCCTGATTCTCAGCAATAGCCAAAGAGGGGCAGCTGTAGACACCTAATTTTGTCCGGACCACTAAACAGGTATGTTTTCTTCCCATATTGATGTTTCCGAGTATAAAAAGACTGTTTTCATCCTGCAGGTGGTACTCCGAGACTTAGTTTAAGAGGGCGAGCACAAAAAGACAAACTTGAAAAAAAGTCAACCCGAAAAAGTCAACCCCGAAAAAGTCAACCCTAAAAAATCAACTACTGAAAAAGTCAACCCACTTTCAAAATCAAGATTTTAAGTTTAATTGAAAAATGGCGAAAGAATTTTGATAATCAGAGGTCTACATTGAAAGATATGGAGTTCGGAAGTTGGGATTTGGAGATTCAGTAGAAAAGAAACCCTAATTCGAGAAATTTGGGGAAAAGTGCTTAAACGATCAAACTGGTCGAAATTGAAGGTTCCAAATGAAAGATAAGCACTGACTACGGGTAATGGAGAAGTCACTTGCAAGAAAAACCGAAAGAAAAGTCAATCCGGGAGAAAACCGAGAATTAGGATTTTTAGTGGATTTCGGTGAAATCGGGAAGAATCACAGAAATGGCCCGACTTGGTAAGACCAAAGCCCCCAATGGATGAGGAATGATTAAAAAGGATGGCCCAAGGCTCAGATTGAAGAAAATCTGAAAATCGGACTTGTTTTGAGCAAAACCGGATTTCGGAGGTTAAAGGGCAAAATTGGAAAAATTTGGGAAAAATAGCAAATGGACTCCGAAAATTATGGAAAATTTGTCAATCTCATTCTTAAATCGTTTGAAAGAGATTGGCGAAAGAAAATCTTGATTCCGAGTTCGTTTGCAAAATGGCCAAATCCCGGGCCTCCTATGCAGTAATTCAAGCCGATAAATCCCGAAAAAATACCAAATGAGCTCCAAAAATTATGAAAACTTCCAGATCACACTTTTTAATTATTTTGAAGAGATTGGTGAAGAAAAATCTTGATTTGGAGCTCGTTTAAAAAAATGGTAAAAAGTAGGGGCATAAAAGGACGTTTTGGGAAGAAAAAATCCAAATAAATAGCAAACGGACTCGGATAATTTTGAAAACTTTCAGAACTCAATATTTTATTATTTTGGAAGTATTAAAAAAATAAAAATTGAATTTGGAGCCCGTTTGATATTTATTTTGCATCCGGGGGGCAAAATGGTCATTTCACCCAAGCAACCGAAAAGGGCTTTTTTGGGCCTTTCAAAAATCAGAGCTGGGCTGGAAAAGAGAATTGCTGGCCTGGCCAAGCCCAAAGGAAGGAGGAAGCTTAGGATTTTTCAATCAAGTGATTAAAAATCAAGAGTTAAGTTAGAGATTTTCATTTTTGAGCCTAAGTCCCAATCCCACATCCCTTTGTAATGTCAAGCCAAGGAGGTGCTCACCTTATAAATAAGGAGTCTTGGCCTTTGGTTGAGATCACCCACTACCCCTTTTGAGATAGTCTATACACTTGTATTAGGATTATCCGGGTGGTGAGTCATAGTGTTTTTGTTGAGAGGGTTTGTAGCTTAATCCGTTCAAAAGCTACTCTGAGGGTTTGTAGCTTAATCCGTTCAAAAGCTACTCTGAGGGTTTGTAGCTTAATCCGTTCAAAAGCTACTCTGAGGGTTTATAGCTTAATCCGTTCAAAAGCTACTTGTGAGAGGGTTTGTGGCTTAATCCGTTCAAAAGCTACTCTGAGGGTTTATAGCTTAATCCGTTCAAAAGCCACTTGGTGAGTTTTCATTTTAAAATAATGTTTCTTGTTCTTCCTTCATTTCCTTTCTTAAGTATAGTTTTCTTACATTTTGTTTTTACAATAAACTCACCATGGCCAAATGGCCTACATTATTTATTTTAAGTTGTTGTTTTTGATTCATTTTACCATATTGTTTATGCTATTTTCTTTATTTTTGATGTTTTAAATATTATGTTATTTCATGTTCTTAAGTTATATTTAATTTGGTTGCTTTGTTTGTTGCCATTAATGTCTTAGATATCATGTTTTTGCATTTTTAATTTTCTGTTTTCATGTTGTTTAAATTTGAGCATGTTTTAGAGTTAGCATATTAAGTGTTTGTGAAAATGCTTGTGTGATTCTTTGCATGATTCTTGTTTTATATCTTAGTTGAGCATGTTTTAGATTTAGCATATTAAGTGTTTGTGAAAATGCTTGTGTGATTTTTGTGTTATGACTTAGTTTTTCATGCTAGCATACCAAATGTTTGTGAAAATGCCATGCTTGTTGGAGCTTGGGGCCATTTGGCTACTCCATGTGTTTTGCATTGTGTGTTGTATTTTTGTCATGCTAGTTGTTAGGTTTTTGCATTTGCATGATATTTGGTTGGATTTTTGAATTAAGCATGCCTTGTGTTTGTGAAAATGCCATGCATGTCTTAGGTCTAGGTTACATTAAATGTCATGCAAGTTCATGTTAGGTCTAGGCCATATTATTTGTGTCATGCATTTTCCTTACATTTAGGTTTAGATCCATGCATTTCATGCATTATGTTTGCTGCATTGTTTCATACATTTCATGTTCATGCCACTTGAATAATGACTTGAGCCAATTAATGGTTCAAGATCATGCTCTCTTGAGCACACTTGTGGAAAATTAAGTTTGTCAAATTGATTATTCTACCTTTGTGATTTTTTTTACGTAGCCAATTTTTATCTAACTTTCAAAAATTCCTAGCTACTGCTTTCAAGTCATTTTATGAGTTTCAAATATTTTTATTTTGATTTTTAAATGATTTTATCAAGGACAAAAAAAATGTGTTGGCAAAGCAGTTTTTTTCAAAAAACTCGTACATCTCTGATTTTTCTGGGAATTCATCTTTGATCAGAAAATTAAGAAAATTTTTCCTCGTGTAGTTTTACATGTCTTGAGTCTCCAGTATATTTTTTAGAATTTTTGGAATTTTTAAAAATAGGATAAAAAATCATGGATTAAAACTGGACAGTGGAGTCAGAATTGATTTTAAAGAAAAACAAAGCAGTTTTTCCTCCTCCAAAAACTCGTACATCTCTGGTTTTTCTGGGAATTCATATTTGATCAGAAAATTAAGTCGATTTTCTCCCGTGTATTTTTACATGTCCTGAGTCTCCAATAATTTTTTCAGAATTTTTGGAATTTTTAAAAATAGGGTAAAAAATCGTGGATTAAAACTGGACAGTGGAGTCAGAATTGAACTTAAAGAAAAACCAATTTTCTGTTTTGGTTAATTTACTTAGAGTGGGCTGATTAGGAGGGTTAGCTACTGACTTAGGGTAATTTCTAAGCCTTTTTAACTCTAAAAATGGTTTTTCAAGTCCCGGGTTAAGGAGAGTCAAGTCCGGATTTTTTTAAACTTAGGAAATTAGAGCCATTTAAAAATTTTTAGCCCAGTTTTTATTTTTAATTCAAGCTTTTCAAAATTGTTTTCAAACAATCACAAAGTATTTTGGTTTTAGAATATTTAATTTGACATATTTTCCTAAGGTAGCCGGATATCTTTTTAGATATACGGATTTCCTTAATTAAAGGAAAAAAATACATTTCATGCATTGCATTTTTATTTTCGTGCATATTATATGATAGCATTATTTTATTCCGTGTCATTTAAATTATATGCCATACCATTCATATTTGTCATGTCATTTAGGTTGCATTATATTATTTAGACTTTACTATGTCATTTTATTTATGTCATGCATATACATATTCATTTATTTTAAATGTTTGGAAAAGATAATGGTTTTCAATAAAAATAAAGATATTCCCGAGTTAAAATAATTCATGAGTTCTCTACCGGGTTTGCTGGAGGGAATATCATCAATTATCATTAATAAAGGAATATCTTTCTTTCAAAAAAAAGAATGATTCGGAAAGTTTTCCAAAACTAATAAAAATTTCTATATTTTGCCACGTTTGTTGGGGAATATAGGAAAATTTTGAATTTATAAATTCCGGATCATTTTCAATAAAAAATGGAATTATTTTTAAATTGGGAATTAACTTGAAATACTAAATTTAAAACCAACTTTTTACCGAGACTTGAGATAACACACGATTAATAAGGTACCGATTTATACGGGCGTTGTGGGGGTGCTAATCCTTCCCCACACGTAACCGACTCCCGAACCCGCTTCTTTGATTTCTCTGGTTTAAAACGCAGACTTGAAATTGGTTTTTAAAATGTTTTAATTAATTTTTAAAATATTTTATAAAACCGGTTTTAATAGGTGGCCGATCACACCTAGTTAAAAAAAATTGGTGGCGACTCCATGTCTTTTAAGGTCATTTTCAAAACCTTCATTTTTTTAGAGGAATTAAGTCGACTTTTCCTCGGTTTTTTTTAATGTCACGCCTAACGAATAATAAAGTCTTGCGATGAGACTCGTCATTATTATTTTTTAGGTTGCGACAACTGTTATAGGTGTTAACAATTTTACTTATTTGCTTCTCTTTCAAAAGTAAAGAGATCAAATTACTTATAATTTTGGTACACTTTTAAAAGTAAAGGGATCAAATTACTTATAATTTTGGTAAAGGGACTAATTCACACCAGACTCTAAAGTATAAAGATATGGCAAGTGCTTTGACCCTTGTCAAGCTTAACAAACATAAAAAGTAAGAAAAAAACTTTGATTTAGACATCGACTGTTTGAAAATGTCTATAAATTGAATCGCATCACACTCGATCGATACCTCTAAAATTTAAATTTGAAATCGAATTTGACTCAATAGTTCATTCAAATTTTATTTAATTAAAAATATTTTTATATTAATATTTTAAAATTAAATTAAATTAAAATATTTATTTAGTTATTTATTTATAAAATAATATTATAGGTTGAATCGACTATACTAATAAACTTGACAAGTAGTGTAATTAGTGAACAAATCTAATCACAAATTTAATTATTTTTTAATCTTTTATTTTTTTAAATATTTATTATTATTAATTTATCATGTAAGAATACATAATTTCTTTTTATTATTACTTTTGTTATGAATAAATAAATTCTTTAATCCCTTTTTATAATTTTTTTAACTAATAATTTAATTTTACTTTTTACATGTTTATCAAAATAAAATAAAAAATTCTCATTTGATTCTCAAAAAAAAAAAAAAAAAATTCATTGTAGTCTTCACCGTATTTTTCAAGCTAACAAAGTAGTTAAAAAAAATAGTTTCAAGTTTGAACCTAACAAAGAACGGTTTTTTTATTCAAATATAGCCAAAAAAAATTATATCCCAAAATACCGTTCATTTCAGATTAATTCCCAAAATCCGCTGATTTTAATACTAGCTGGGAAATCGCCATCCCCCATGGCGATTTCCCAGTGTAAAAAAACCCATTTTGGCAAAAAACACCAAGGGAAATCGCCATGGGGGTGGCGATTTCCCTTGGTATTTTTTGCAAATTTTGCAAATTATACCAAGGGAAATCGCCACCCCCCATGGCGATTTCCCTTGGTATAATTTGCAAAATTTGTAAATTCAATGAAAGGAAATCGCCATGGGGGTGGCGATTTCCCTTCATGTATTTTTTTTTTTACTTAAATTAAAAAACAAATTTTAAAATTATTTTTTAATTTGTAAATTTTGTTTTTTAATTTTAAAAATTAAAATAAAATAAAATTTCTTATTAAATTTAAATATGGTAAATTTTTTTTCTTATAAAAATTTTAAAAAAGAAAATAATATTTCTTCTTAAATTTTTATATCAAAAATTTTATTTGTAAGTTTTGTTTTAATTTTAAAAATTTGTAAGTTTTGTTTTTTAATTTTAAAAATTATAAATTAAATTAAAATAATTTTTTTATAATTTAAAAAAAAAAAGAAATTTCGTAAGGTATATTTTATTATTTAAAATTTATGAACAAATTTTTGTAAATTTTGTTAATTAATTTGTATTAGATAAAAAACAAAAAAAAAATAAAAAAACTTGCATTACATTTTCCCTTATATGTAAAATAATAATCCAAATTACATGATAAGTTGACAAAAACATGTAATTCATTTATTGTTGATGCGAAGTCTCCCCCAATGTGCCAGATCGATGCGGACAATTTCGACGGTTATGACCTTCATTTCTGCATAATCCACAACGTTTTGGTTGGCCTTTCTCCCTGAGGTCCATTTCATTACGAATACGACTTGATTTTGGCCGACCATGTGGATTTCTCCGCATTTCTTGATTGGGACACACTTCCGGACCATCATATTGAGGCCAGTAACCTTCATTTCCAACAGCTTCGAACTCATGTCTATAAACATTCAATATAGTTTCCAGTCTATAGACTTTGTCCACATATTGCATGCAATCTACATGGACATGTGCACAGGCAGCAACTACATGTGAACAAGGGAACCTTTGTGCTTGAAACTTTCCACAATCACACCACATGTCACTAAGCTTGACTTTGTACTTCATTGCAGAAACACCCTCTTGTGGATCAACTAACTCTTCAACCAGAAAAGATTGATTTGCTCGCGTAAAATTACGAACAATGTGGGAGTTAGCTTTCCTGCGATTTTCTTGCATAGCCTGTGTGACTGTTTCACAATATGTGTGCCCTCCCTCCATCATGGCAATTTGCTTGTTCCCCATCTTAACAAAAAGTGCAGCCAACCTATAATATGTTGATTGCACTAAAGCAGTAATGGGAAGATGACGCGTTCCCTTCAACACCGAATTGATAGATTCAGCTAGGTTGGTTGTCATATGGCCATAACGTCTTCCTTGATCATATGACTGCGCCCACTTCTCCTTGGGGATCCTATCAAGCCAATTAGCCGCCTCTGCATTTTCTCCACGAAGATTGTCATACATGAAATGAAAATTCGGTCGCCTCAACTCGTATCCTAATAAATTTTAAAACAAAAAACTTGTGAATTTCAGTATTATTTTATATGCTAAACGAAATATAAGAGATAAAATAACTATGATTTGATTCCATACCCATGTTAACAATTTGTCGACGCAATTCCTTATTGTTAAACTTTTTCATAAAGTTCGCTGCAATGTGTCGAATGCAGTACACTGAATATGCATGTGGAGGATTCCATCCACCATCGCGTCTAATCACAGCTTTGATGGCTTCATGTCGATCAGACATCAAGCAAATGCCAGGCTGTTTTGTCACGTGTCTACGCAAGTTACTGAGAAAGAATGACCAAGCCTTTGTTGTCTCACCCTCCACAATGGCAAAGGCAATTGGCAGTATGTTTCGGTTGCCATCTTGTGCAATAGCTAACAATAATGTGCCTTTGTATTTTCCATATAAGAAAGTACCGTCTATCTGCACAATAGGTTTACAATACGGATACCCTTCAATGCACGACTTAAATGTCCAAAATAGTCGATGGAATATTCTCTTATCCTGGACCAGTCGATCACCGTGATATGCAGGTACCGTTTGCAATTCCACAATTGTACCAGGCACGAAATGTTGCATTGCACCTAACCATTTAGGTAGCTCATTGTACGATCTTTCCCAATCGCCAAATACTCGAACAATTGCCTTTTGCTTTGCTTGCCATGTTTTCTTGTAGGAGGTGATGTATCCATACCGGATTCGTATCTCAGCGATCAAAACTGAAACGGAAATCTCCGGATTTGCTTGGACCAATGACAAAATGCATGAACAGATTATGTTACAATCTAACTTGCAATGATCTTGTGAAATCCTCCCCGATGTGCAAGTATGAGGCCCTTCATATTTTCTAATCTCCCATAGCTGTTTCTTCTTCATAAAAGTTGCCCTTATTCTCCAATTACACCCATTCCCATACATTACGCACTTGGCATAATATTTCGTCCGCTCAGATTCAATTACTCTGTAATCTACAGAGTTTTTGATGTTATAGTGCTTGATAGCTGAAAGCACAGCCTCTTTCGTTGGGAATTGTAACCCAATACACAGATCAACTGCAGATGGATCAAATGTCAGAGGCATAGCTAATGTATGAGCATACTCAGGAAATTCCGGCACATGCATTGCCTCCAGATCTAGTGTATGCATATGGGATGCAGCCTCATATGGGGGAAGATCTCCATGAGTGTTGATCTCAGCAGGGACGACGTCTGGGTCAGAATCACTATTGTCATCACTTGCGAATTCAGCATCCTCTTCTTGCTCACTAAATTCACCAACATCTTCACCATGGACTCCACGTGGACGAACAGGATCAACACCAGCTGGCTCATCTTCGAGGGTAGTAGGAATTAGGGTTTGTGAGACTAATGAAGTCTGAAAAGTTGTAGCTTGAGATAAGGGCACGACTTCTTCTGTGGGAACGTCGTATGTAGTTTGAACATAGAACGACCCAGAATCATAATCTTCTATGGGAAAGTTTTCTGTTGTGCGAACATTTGAAGGGCCGCAATCATCGTCAACATCATCTATGTCAGCATATAACTCAAGTACACCAACATTTGCAAATGTCTCATGAGCATAAAACATGCATCTAACATCATCATCATCTTCAAGTGGAAATGTTCTATATCGGACACATCCTTCACCAATAGAAAGAGGATGCCTATACTTAACCTCTGAAACTCTTTTTCTATTTCCAGCTTTAATTTTTGTATGAATTTTCAGCTTCAGTTCCTCTAATGTGACGTCGTCTTCAACACGAAAACTTTTAGGACGTTCACAATCAAAGGTAGCACCTTCGTCAGTATTATGAATTTGGCCATTATAGTAGACCAATGCGATCACTCTATTGCTCATGTTGTGTAGTAATGAAACTAAGAAAGATGAGAATGTAGGTATTATCACTCCGCAAAAGAAAGAAGAAATATAGAAGGATGAGAATGAGGAGGTTTTAGCACTTAGGAAAAATCTGATTGAAAAACTGTTGTAGGGGGTATTGTAAAACTTCATAAGTATTATGAATTTATAATGGTTCATTATGTTGTACCAGATGACAAATCCCATCCTTTGTATAGGATGGAATCTGATTCTCATATTCTGCCTAGGACTATTTGACTGAAAAAGTTATAACTTATTCAATGCAAAATCTGATTGATAAATCCCATCCTTTGTCTCATCCATTGCAGAAAGAATCCAATTCCAATATTTTCTGCAGTATTTGTTGGACTGAAAAATAGCTGAAACCTCTCTCAAACCCTAAATCATCAGTCTCATCCATTGCAGAAGGAATCCAATTCCAATATTTTCTGCAGCATTTGATGGACTGGAAAATAGCTGAAACCTCTCTCAAACCCTAAATCACGAGTCTTATCCATTGCAGAAGGAATCCAATTCCAATATTTTCTGCAGCATTTGATGGACTGAAAAATAGCTGAAACCTCTCTAAAACCCTAAATTATCAGTCTTATCCATTGCAGAAGGAATCCAATTCCAATATTTTCTGCAGCATTTGATGGACTGAAAAATAGCTGAAACCTCTCTAAAACCCTAAATCATCAGTCTTATCCATTACAGAAGGAATCCAATTCCAATATTTTCTGCAGCATTTGATGGACTGAAAAATAGCTGAAACCTCTCTAAAACCCTAAATCATTAGTCTTATCCATTGTAGAAGGAATCCAATTCCAATATTTTCTGCAGCACTTGATGGACTGAAAAATAGCTGAAACCTCTCTAAAACCCTAAATCATTAGTCTTATCCATTGCAGAAGGAATCCAATTCCAATATTTTCTGCAGCATTTGATGGACTGAAAAATAGCTCAAACCTCTCTAGAACCCTAAATCATCAGTCTTATCCATTGCAGAAGGAATCCAATTCCAATATTTTCTGCAGCATTTGTTGGACTGAAAAATAGCTGAAACCTCTCTAAAACCCTAAATCATCAGTCTTATCCATTGCAGAAGGAATCCAATTCCAATATTTTCTGCAGCATTTGTTGGACTGAAAAATAGCTGAAACCTCTCTCAAACCCTAAATCATCAGTCTCATCCATTGCAGAAGGAATCCAATTCCAATATTTTCTGCAGCATTTGATGGACTGAAAAATAGCTCAAACCTCTCTCAAACCCTAAATCATCAGTCTCATCCATTGCAGAAGGAATCCAATTCCAATATTTTCTACATCATAAAATTAAAATTGTATAACAAATATAATTTTTTTTTAAAAATTTTTATAAACAATAAAATAGTATATTTAATAAATTAAATTTTTTATAAAATTAAAAAAGTATAAGAAATAAAATTTTTGATATAAATATTTTATAAGAAATATAATGTTATTTTTAAAATTTTTATAAGCAATAAAATAGTATATTTAATAAATTAAATTTTTTATAAAATTAAAAAAGTATAAGAAATAAAATTTTTGATATAAATATTTTATAAGAAATATAATGTTATTTTTAAAATTTTAATAAGTAATAAAATAGTATATTTTATAAATTTTAATATTTTCTGATACATTGAAAAATAACTTCTTTATTTAAAAAAGTTACTCGATAAATTTCTTTAAAAAAAATTTTATTTACATTTTACATCATTAAATTATTTTTGATATAAATTAAATTTTGCTTTTTATAATATTACAAAATTATAAAAAATACAATTTTTGATATAAAAATTTAATAAGAAATATAATCTTCTTTTTTAAATTTTAATAAGAAATATATTTTTATTTTTTATAAAATAAAAATAATAAATTAAATTACATTTTAATATATATTTAAAAAAATTAAATAACCAAACCTAAAAAATATTTTAATTTAATTTATAATTTTTAAAATTTAAAAAACAAAATTTACAAATTAAAAAATAATTTAAAAATTTGTTTTTTAATTTAAGTAAAAAAAAAAATACATGAAGGGAAATCGTCACCTCCCATGACGATTTTCCTTCATTGAATTTGCAAATTTTGCAAATTATACCAAGGGAAATCACCATGGGGGGTGGCGATTTCCCTTGGTATAATTTGCAAAATTTGCAAAAAATATCAAGGAAAATCGCCACCCCCATGGCGATTTCCCTTGGTATTTTTTGCCAAAATGGGTTTTTTTACACTGAGAAATCTCTATGGGGGATGGCGATTTTCCAGCTAGTATTAAAACAAGCGGATTTTGGGAATTAATCTGAAATGAACGATATTTTGGGATATAATTTTTTTTTTGGCTATATTTGAATAAAAAAACCAACAAAGAACTGAAGCTAATAACAAAGAATAAATAAATCTCATAAAATATTTTCAAGCCAACAGAAAAAAAATTAAAAAAAATAAAAAGAAAAATCTAAAACCTGAAGCAAAGAACCAAGCAGAAGGGGTTTTCAGCTTTTGAAAACCTAGCCGAAGAGGAAGACGGAAAAATAGGTGGAGTGGTGGCCTGGCCTGCTCTGGTGCACTGGCTGCCGGGGAAGGAGAAGTCAAACTGTGGTTAATAAGAGAAATTTTAGATTTTTCTAAAAAATATTACCCGATCCTTAGTATCAGGTATTTATTTTTCAAATTTTGAAATAAAAATATGGATAGAGTAAAAAACAGGCCAAGTTTTCCAAATAAAAGTTTCAATGAGAGGAGGTGGCTTTAATTACTTTTACAGCAATTAAAAGATTTTTTTTTTTGTTATGCTCAAATGAATATTCAACTTCATACTCTGAGATATATATGTCAATTAAATTAATTATATATCGGCTTCCCCTTTTTATTTTAAAAATAATTTCATTCCAAAGTTCACAAAATTTATATATTTTATTTCATCAACTAATTACTTATGGCTTTTAAAAATATTTTTAACAATTAATTAATTACTTTATTGCATTATAAACTATTATATTTTTATCAACCGCTGATGACCAAACTTACAATCCCACTTTTAACAATGTTATATAGAATGAACATGGATAATAAAAAATCAGATATTTAATATTATTTGATTTGATTTGTATAAATTTAAATAATTTTAGATTTGAATATTAAATTTATTATTATAGTGAAATTGAATATTCGTTATTCAAATTCTCATTCTCTAAATCCATTATTTGTATATATATTTGTAAAATATAAAAAAATAATTATGTTTATGGTGAGACTCAAACCATGACATGTAACTATTATTATTATTAAGTATTTTACCAAGTGAATCATTCTTGAATTTTGAAATGATATGTTACTAAAATTAAATTATATCTTAAATTATATCAAGTATAATAAAATATAATATTTTAAAAAATGCTTATCTAAAATTAAAATGTAATTATAAAATTAAAATTGTTAATTATGTTAAATAATTTTAAATTTTAAACATATATGGTACCTTTATAAAATGGTATTTGATGACTTAATTTGCCTCATAAAACAATATGTTGCAAAGAGCAACATAATTTTTTTTTTTAAATAATATTTTTTTACTTAATTTATTAATATAGGAAACAATATTATACTTGAGATAAGTTAAAATAAATAAATTGCTGTTAATTATGAATATTTTGATTTTGTTATGTGTAAAAAAAAAAAAAGATTTTAGTAACGGGTGCTCTTAAAATATATTTTTTAATTTATTATCTAAACTACTAATGATTGATTTTAATATGATAAATAATTTAAATAGTTTTTAATCAACTTAAAATGTATTTTTAGACACTTGTTAAATCGTAGAAAGAATACAATTTTTATGATTAGATTTATTTTATTTTATGTTTTTTTTTTTTACAAGATAAACTTGCAACATAGTTATTTAATCAAGATAATATTACAATACCAAAGATCTTCCTAATATTACACATGCACGCACGCACGCGCGCGCGCACGCACGCACGCGCGCGCGCACGCACGCACGCGCGCGCGCACGCACGCACGCGCGCGCGCACACACACATATATATATTTTAAAAATCAAACTTTTATTAGCTTAAAATTTTTTTTATTTGTCTCCGTAAATAAAACCGTTTCATCTTCTATTCTTTGATTTTATTGGACAACATAAAAGTATAAATTAGTTAATTATGTTAAATATTTTTAAATTCTAAACATACATGATAGTTTTATATAAATGTATAAATCTTAACATATTATATACATATATGTATATATATAGTTCTCTTTATAACTCTTTACGATAAAATAAAAAAATATTTATTTTTAATGAACTTAATAGCAAGTATATTCAACATTATAATAAGATATTATAAATTTAAAATTTAAAATAATATGTATAATGATAAGGGACCAATTTATTATATATTACATGATTAGGTACCATTATAATGTAAGGTACAAATTATTATGATAAGATACACATATCATATCTATTTTATATATTTTTAGAAAAAAACGTAATAAGATTTAAGAGATTATACATTTAAAATTAAAAATAACACATTTATTTTTAATGTTATATATAAATCATTATGATAAAAATACACATATCATTTTGAATAATTTATTTTATGTACCTTATTTTATATTACATGAGAAAAGATTGTATGTGTTTAGTCTAATCATTTTTCATATCTTAATTATATCAACATGTTTAAGACATGATAAATTTCATGTAGTAAAGTTAAATGTGTTAAATATGGTAACACACTTAAAAGTTAATGTTGGAGTTTCTTATGTAGAGCTTGGTTTTTTCTGTTAGTATGAGGAACTCGATTTGATGATTCCATCTGATTAAAGTTATTACGGGATCCGAAAATGAATTTTTATGGGAGACTTACTCCGTGATTGTGAAGAGGAGGTGATTCGAAAAATGAATATTTTATTATTTTTTTGGACCATTTTCTTTCTCCTTCTAATCTAACGATCTTTTTTTCGGGTTTAGTGTAAAATTTTTGGCCCATACTTTTTGTTTGGGTTTAGGGATGGAAACCCCTAATCTAAAGCTAGGCCTTGTCTTCATGCTTAACTTTCTAATTATTATTATTATTTTTTTTATTCTGATCAAAACCTCTGATCTAAACCCAATAAATTACATCGTTTTCATAACCAAAGTGATAACCCTAGGCTAAAGTCTAACACTACAATACTACACCGTCTAGATCTCCTAGAACAAAACCCCTTTCCATTTTCTTTTCATTTCTAAACAAAACCTAAGTCGCCTCTTATTTCTTTCTTCAAAGCCAAAAACCGAGCGGCGCAACACCACTTACAGGTCACAACTCAGTTCCCCTATCCGGCTCAGGCTGCTAGAGATGTCAATGAAGTAGGGTAGGAGCGAGAATTGCCTTATTCACTTTCGTTTCACTTTTATACGGATATTAAAAACATCTATCTCCATGTATATCAGTTACATCCGTAATCGCTCCACACTGCTCCTTATTTTTTTTATTAATTAATTTTAATTTAATATTATAAAAAATATATTATAATTTATTCATAAACATAATTTTAAAATATAATATATATATAAAGTATATATAATATTAGTATACATATGATTTTAATATATATATCTAATATATCTTAAAAATATAAAAATGTTATACATGCATGTGATTGATGAATGCATGTAGATGACTAGATTAGAATGAATATAGTGAATGAATTAAATTAATTACTATGTACATAATAAATATGGTGCATTGTATTCTCTCCCCCTATTCATTTTTTGGAATCTTATATAAGGGTGGTTTGCATCCAAGAAATAATATAGAAAAGCTTAGTGATATAGCTAGTTCCTGAAGAACTAGACTTTGAAAACTTATATTTTCTCAGTCTCGATCTCTCTTTATTTTCTCTATTTATTTATAATACGTTATCAGCACGATCAAGTCTCTAACGGCAGTAAAATCCCTCAAATTTTCCTTTCATTATATCAAGGTAAGAAATTTGCTTTCTCTAACATGTGTTATTTAGAAATCTAGTATATTTTCTTATTTGCAAAAAGTATATATCTTTATATGTTCTATCATATGATATATGTGAGATGAGTATTTTTTATTGTTTAGTTTCTTAATGTCTACCTGACTCTGGACTTTTTATTTATTCTTTCAAATATCTTTACAATGACAAATCTCACGAAACTTGAATTTGTTGCTCTCGATATTTATGGAAGAAATGATTTGTCATGGGTATTTGATGCTAGATTCATCTTAATGCTATGAATCTTGGAAATACTATTGAAGAAGAAAATCAAGCATCCCTGCAGAATCACGCAAAAGCAATGATTATCCTTCGACACCATTTGCACGAAGAATTGAAAACTGAGTATCTTACTATTAAAAACTCATTAGCCTTTTGGAATAACTTAAAGGATAGATATGAACACCAAAAGACGATGATTCTTCCAAAAGCTCAAATACGAGTGGATACACTTATGGCTACAAGATTTCAAAACTGTAAGTGAATATAATTCAGCCTTGTTAAAATTAGCTCTCAATTGAAATTATGTGGAGAGAATATTACTGATGAAGATATGTTGGAAAAAACATATTCAACTTTTCATGCCTCGAATGTGCTCCTGTAGCAGCAATATCGAGAGCGTAGATTCACAAAATATTATAAGCTAATTTCTTGTTTACTTGTGGCTGAACAAAACAATGAGTTTTTGATGAAAAACCATCAATCTCGTCCTACTGGCTCAACACCATTCCCTGAAGTGAATGTGGCATTTTCTCAAGGTCGTGGACGAGGCCGTGGTGGTAAAAAGGGTCGTGGTAGAAAAAATTATTGGACCCGTGATAATCATCATTCAAGTCCTGAAATCAAAGGTGCTAAATGGAATCAAAAGAAGTGGGTCAAAAATTAGGAAACTCCTGAAAAGAGTAATAAAGTGCAAAACAATGACAATATTTGCTATAGGTGTGGAACTAAAGGTCATTGGTCTCGAATATGTCGCACTCCAAAACATCTAGTTGATATTTACAAAGCATCACTAAAAGAGAAAGGAAAAAATGCTGAAGTAAATTTATATGAACCTATTAATCTTACTTATAATAATGAATCTTCTTTAAAGGTTGATTTTAATATTTCTGATTTTTTCGAAGACCCTAATGGAAAAATTGATCATTTGATTGGGGATGAAAATGTCTAGGAATAAGATATATTTATGTTATTTTAAGGATTAACATATGTAAATTTTACTTATAATATAAATTATAATATCTTGCATATTTTATTTTATTATCTCTTTCCAATTCCTAAAAACATATATATATTTTTTGTTTTTGATAGATAATGCAATATAAACTTGATAACATGGAGGATGAGATATGTTTAGTGGATAGTGGTACAACTCACACAATTCTTCGTGATAGAAAATATTTCTTGCAATTAACATTAGTTGAAATTAATGTTAATACAATATTTGGTTTTGCAAATGTAATTGATGGCTCTGGAAGAGTCCACATTATGTTCTCAAATGGAACAAAATTATATATCGATGATGCGTTATATTCTAATAGATCCCGAAGAAATCTACTAAGTTTCAAAGATATACGTCGCAATAGGTATCATGTTGAAACAAAAAATGAGGGAGATGTGGAATATCTTTATATTACCTCTACAGTTTCGAAGCAGAAGTTCATATTAGAGAAACTTTTGAGTTTCTCATCTAGCTTATATTTCACAAAAATAACGATGGTTGAATCAAATTTTACGCACCGGAAGTGCTCAGATCCTAAAACTTTTATACTTTGGCATGATCGCCTTGGTCATCCAGGTTCAAGCATGATGCGACGTATGATTAAAAATACACATGGACACCCATTAAAGGATTAGAAAATCCTTTTGTCTGATGATTGTTTTTGTTCTTCTTGTGCTCAAGGTAAATTAAATATTAGACCTTATCCATCTAAATTATCTTCTGAGTCTCCTACTTTTCTATAAAGAATACAAGGAGATATTTGTGGTCCAATTCATCCATCGTGTGGACCATTCCGGTATTTCTTGGTTTTAATTGATGCCTCCACACGATGGTCACATGTTTATTTTCTTTCAACTCATAATACTGCTTTTGCTAAATTTCTTACTCAAATTATAAAGTTAAGATCAAGTTTTCCTGACCATTCTATTAAGACAGTCCGTTTAGATAATGCAGGTGAGTTCACTTCAAAAACATTTTATGATTATTGCATGTCTATTGGAATTAATATTGAACATTCTATTGCACATGTTCATACTCAAAATGGTTTAGCAGAATCTTTCATTAAACGTTTACAATTAATAGCTACACCTATGCCTATGAGATCAAAACTTCCTATATCTGCTTGGGGACATGCTATAGTACATGTTGCGTCCTTAGTTCGTACCCTACCATTTTTACAACTTGTGTTTGGTCAACAACCAAATATCTCTCATCTTAGAGTTTTTGGTTGTGCTGTATATGTCCCTATTGCACCCACCCAACGAACTAAGATAGGCCCCCAACGATGTCTTAGAATTTATGTTGGTTTTGACTCTCCATCTATCATTAGATATCTTGAATCTTTAACAGGTGATCTTTTTAGAGCAAGATTTTTAGATTGTCAATTTGATGAATCGATTTTCTCATCATTAGGGGAAGAAAAAGGTAAAGAATCTAAAGCACAAGAAATTTGTGAACTTCAATCTTGATACACACACAAATCAATGTGAACTTCAAGTTCAAAAGATAATTCATTTGCAGAATGCTGCAAATCAATTGCCAGATATTTTTACAGACACCCAAAAGGTTACTAAGTCACATATACCGGCTGCGAATATTCCTGCTCGTTTAATTGTCCCTGTAGGACATCCTGTGGGTATGACAGCCAATGAATCTAAAATACACCAGAAGCGTGGTAGACTTTTTGGTGCAAAAGATTCTGTTCCTCGAAAGAAAAGGGAAATAAAATCACTTGAAATGACATTTCAGAAGAGGTCAAAGATAATATAGATCAACAACATCATATTTCCAGACAAGCAACTCCAAAAGTGGGTTCGATACCGGTAAATTATGAGATCTCATTAGAATCTGGAAATATGAGAGAAAGAAATGAAGTTGTTGTTGATAATGTGTTTGCATATACAATTGCTTATAATATTGTCAATTATAATGAGGCTGAACCTCAAACTGTAGAAGAATGTCGACATAGAAATGATTGACCAAAATGAAAAGAAGCAATTAAGGTTGAGCTAGACTCATTAGCCAAACGTAAAGTATTTGGACCAGTAGTCCAGATACCTGAAGATGTCAAACCCGTTGGGTATAAATGGGTCTTTATACATAAAAGAAATGAGTTAAATGAAATTGTGAGATACAAGGCACGACTTGTAGCACAAGGTTTTTCACAAAAACCTGGTATAGATTTTGAAGAGACATATTCTCCTGTTATGGATGCAATTACTTGTAGATTTTTGATTAATTTGGTAGTCTCTGAAGGACTTGACATACGTCTAATGGACGTAGTGACAACTTTCTTATATGGGTCATTGGATAATAACATATACATGAAAAAACCCTAAAGAATTTAAGATGCCTGATGCATATAATTCAAAACATCGAAAAATGTACGCTGTTAAACTACAAAGATCCTTGTATGGATTAAAGCAGTCTGGACGCATGTGGTACAATCGTCTTAGTGAATATCTATTGAAAAATGGCTATGAAAAGAATGTCATTTGTCCTTGTGTTTTCATCAAAAAAATAAATTCTGGATTTGCTATAGTCGCAGTGTATGTTGATGACTTAAACATAGTAGGGACTCCAGAAGAGATCTCTATGACTGCTGACTACCTAAAGAAGGAATTTGAAATGAAAGATCTTGGGAAGACAAAATTTTGTCTTGGATTTCAAGTTGAATATTTGACAAGTGGGATACTTATTCATCAATCTTCTTATACAGAAAAGATTTTGAAACAATTTAATATGGATAAATCTTATCCATTAAGCTCTCCAATGGTTGTTCTCTTACTTGATGTAAAAAGAGGTCTTTTTCGTCCTCGAGAAGAGGATGAAGAAATTCTTGGTCTTGAAGTACCATATCTTAGTGCAATAGGAGCACTTTTGTATCTGGCAAATCGTACTAGACCGGGCATAGCTTTTGCAGTCAATTTACTTGCCAGGTTTAGTTCTGCACCAACAAAAAGACATTGGAACAGAGTAAAACATGTTTTTCATTATCTCCGTGGCACGACTGACATGAGTTTGTTTTACCTGAATGGAGTGAAATCAGAATTAGTGGGATATGCTGATGCTGGATATCTTTCTAATCCTCACAAAGCTCGATCACAAATAGGTTATGTCTTCACATGTGGTGATACTGCTATCTCATGGCGGTCTGTAAAACAAACAATCACCGCTACCTCATCAAACCATTCAGAAATACTGACTATTCATGAAGCAAGTCGTGAGTGCATGTAGTTAAGAACTATAATTCAACATATTAGAAGAGGATGTGGATTGTTCGTGGAAAATGATAAGCCAACAATAATTGCATGAGGATAATGCAACATACATTACACAAATCCAAGATGGCTACATAAAAGGGTGATAGAACAAAACATATTTCATGAAAATTCTTTTACACACATGAACTCTTGAAGAAAAGTGATGTTGATATTTGCAAAATTCGCTTAAGTGACAACCCAGCAGATCTATTCACAAAGGCATTGCCAACTTCAATTTTCAAGAAGCACGTCCATAACATTGGAATGCGTCGGCTTAATGACATTAAATAATTGGTTTTATTTTGAGGGGAAGTAAGTTTCCTATGAATATTGTACTCTTTTTCCTTCGCTAAGTTTTCTCCCACTGGGTTTTTCTTAGCAAGGTTTTAACGAGGCATATTCATATGAATAGTCATCCAAGGGGAAATGAATGCATGTTGATGACTAGATTAGGATGAATATAGTGAATGAATTAAATTAATTACTATGTACATAATAAATATGGTGCATTATATTCTCCTCCCCCTATTCATTTTTGGAACCTTATATAAAAGTGGTTTGCATCTAAGAAGTAATATAGAAAAGCTTAGTGATATAGCTAGTTCCTGAAGAACTAGACTTTGAAAGTTCATATTTTCTCTATCTCGATCTCTCTTTATTTTCTTATTTATTTATAATAAAAAAGGATATATAAAATATTTTAAGAGGTAAAATAATAATTTTAAAAGGCGGGATGGGACAGAGCAGAACAAGCATTTACCAAAATCGTCCCGCTCGACTCCACCTGGCCCCCACTTTTCAAAAAAAAAACTGTTTAGATAATAAATTTAATATTTATATTAAAATCAATCATATTTTATTACCTCAAGCAGATCGATTTGGGTGGCTGGTAGGCAGTGAAAAGGTAGAGGCAGCCTTTAGGGATGGAAAAACCCTATCCGTTTCATGGATTTAGCTCCGATCTGCTTGAGGTAAACAATTCTTTCTGACCCATTGTGTTATGCAATTCATTAATGTTTTGATGAAAAAAGTATTAGCAAATTAACTGATGTTATTTTTTAAACATGTAGGTTTGCTTATGTGCCCACACCTCACACCATGGATGTTCTTGCACAATAATTGATGATTGCGTTGACTCAATGGAATATAGAGACCAAACTTTCTACTATCACTGTGGATAATTGTAGCTATAATGATGGTATGGTTTCTATCATAGCAGATAAGTTATTTTTCGAACTTTTACTTGATGGGAGAATTCTTCAAATGAGATGTTGTGAACATATTTTGAATCTTGTTGTGAAAGATTAATTATTTATAATCACGGATGCAATTGAGAATATTCGTGATAGTTTAGCATTTTGGTCCTCTTGTCTTTCTAGAGTGAAAAAGTTTGAAGATGTGACTCGTCAAGCAAACGTGTCATGTTCTAAAAAGTTGAGTCTTGATTGTAGAACTAGGTGGAACTTAACTTATACTTGATACTTCGGACTACTATAGGGTACACAGATCTTTTTCCTAGGTTGAAACATAGGGATAAAAATTATATTGTTGTTCCTAGTGAGAAAGATTGGAAGATGGCACAAAGTATTACTGAAAAATTGGAAAAATTTTATAATGCCACTGAATTATTTTTTGGGACAAAGTATCCTACTACCAATTATTTTTTAATTCAATTTGTCAACTTCGATATGCAGTAGTGAAGTGGGTGAGCTCTAATGATGATGTAATTAGCTATGTTTTCGGACTCGGGTGTGAGTGTCGGACACGGGTATGTTCCATTTTTTCAAGATTTTTATGTATTTGGAGGGTTCTTGGAGGATAATATCCCCATACCCATGTCCGGATATATGTCGGACATGGATACTAAAAGAAAAATGAAGAGTCGGAGCAACATAGGTAATTAGTGCAATGTCAAGGAACATATTTGACAAGTTTGAGAAATATTGGAATGTTACTCATATTGTGTTAGTTGTGGTGGTTGTATTGGATCCTAGGTATAAATGAAAGTGGTCAAGTTTTTATTTTCCTAAAATTTCTGGTGACGATGCAGTCTTTGAAATCGAACAAGTTAAGAAAATGTTACGGTTTACTTCATGAATATCGATATAGATCCTCTAAACCAAAATCACATGCTTCTTACACTTCATCATTAACATCATCTATTAAGCATCAAGTGTCCCTCTTTCTCAACAAGATCTTTCCAAGTTGGTTGCATTTCTAAGTTCTTGTTTTACTAGTATGCATGTGAAGTCTGAAATGGATTACAATCTAAATGAGCTAGTTCTGCCATGAACACAAGATTTCGACATTCTTAATTGGTGGAAGACAAACGGGATAAAGTATCTCTCTTTGCAAATGATTGCTAGAGACTTTCTTGCTATTCCTATTTTTACAGTTGCATTCGAGTCAGCCTTTAGTACTAGTGGGAGAGTGTTGACTAGCCATCGGAGTAGGCTTCATCCAAACACATTGGAGGCATTGATGTGCTCCCAAAATTGGTTGAAGAATGAAATAGAAGGTAAATAATACATTTGTTATTTCAAAAACAAAATACAAGAGTTAAATTAATGTTTTTTTTTTGTAGTATCAGATTCAACTGCAGATTCAACTAGCACATTTGTTGTTGAGGAAGAAGAGTAATTTTTCATGAGTTGATAGAAATAAGTTTATAATTTTTTTAAGTTTATGGAACCGTTTCATCTAAGTTGTTATTTTTTTTTTTTAATTTTTAAAAATTGTGATTTTATTATCGAAGTTGTTATTTTTGTATTTTAGAAGTTGTTTGTTGTTAACTATGAGTGAATTTGAACTTTAAAATTAATTCTTGTTCGATTTTATATTTTAATTTTAGAAAAAAAATTGAATTACTAAATTTGGATATTTAGCGGATTCGGATATCCAACGGATAATATTATTTAATTCGAATTTAGATTGTAATATTCGAGTTTAATGTAGATAATAAAAGAATTTAGATATTATAAAAATTAAACGAATTTGGATACGAATATTTCAAAAATTGCAGATATTAAATCCGTTGTCATCCTTAATATTATGAGTCAAGGAATTAGCTAGCAACTCTATGTAAATGAACTATAGCTATTGGAAACCACTACAAAGTTGAGTTAAATCCAAAATGTCTAAGGGTGCATATGAATTTCATCACACCCCTGATGCGATGAAATCCAATGTGTCTAAAAGATCAAACGGCCTTACAATTGCACCTGTAGTGCATTTAGATTGCACCTCATGATGCAGTTTCATTTCACTATCCTTTAGTCCTCCACCGAAAGTGCAACAACGAGATCCTTTGGTGGAAAATGATTCCCACCTTATGTTTTTTTTTTTAATAATTTTTTTTTATTTTATTATAAAAAATTTATTTATTTTTCACTCTCTTATTTTTATTTTATTTAATTTTTAATTTAAATATTTTTAAATTATTTCTTCATTTAATAGAATAATTAAATTTATATAATTATATAATAATTAATTTATTAAAATATTTAAATAAATATATAAAATAATATTTATTAAAATTTTAAATGTTAAACATTATTAATATATATATATATATAATTTATCAATACATTCTTACACTAATATATATATGTTTTGTTATCAAATCATATATCCTATCATTGATTTTGATCTCAACGCTACATTATTCAATCTCACTGATATAATAACTAATTTCATCAACACATTTATTTTTAATCTTACTAAAACCAATCTTATCATGCTTACAAATGGACCCTAACATTATACATGTTACATCCCAAAACCAAACACCAAACTCTGAAATTTCAGAAATAACCATTTGAGTATCGCTCTCCATAATGGGAGAATCGATCCCGTGCCAACCCAAACTGAAAAGAATGACCTTCATTTCAACATGAAGAGGAGACAGAAACATGCGTGTTACTGCACTCAATAGAATCATCCCACTCTTATCCTTTACCACCATTCCTATTACCAATCGAATTCCAATACTGCATAAACAGATTGTGATACATATAGTAGAATTAAAAAAAAATAAGAACAGATTATTATTCTGAATTCACCAGAACAGAATATATATATATATACGAACATTACAATAGAGAAATAAATGAACATTTACTCACTGATTTGTTTGAACACAGAAAATCAAGATTGAGTCAAGGTAGAACATCTGATCTTAAGACGATTTTTGCCTGTCTCTTAGGCGCTTAAACAGAATAATACAACTCGTCTCCCAGGTCTTCTCAATCCCGTTGCGATTGACAACACTATCAATGACAACACAATGAACCAGAAAGATTGCAAGTCTATCTCTCTCACATAGAACACCGAGAGCAAAACCAAGGGAGAAATTAAAGTATTTAAAACAGACACACCTCTCAGATATAAATAGGAAATCCAAAGACTGTTCGGACAGGAAATCAACAAACATTACAGTTTGAAAAGAAACATTCGACAACAGACAGAACAGTTGAAAAAGAAACGGTTCGGTTTGGTCAGAACCAATATGTCTTAATCAGACAAGTCTACTTGGTCGGGTTGGGCTATAAAAAATTAATTATTTTTCCAAGCCCGGCCCAAGCCTAAGCCCGGCCAAGCGCACACGTGGTCCAACCCAAGTTTATGTAGGTCCTCACCATCCACAAAAACTTGGATGCCTCTTGAGGCCCAACCCCACATTGAACCTTAGCCTATATAAACACAAGAATAAGCTTATGCGTTTCCAATGTGGGATTACACACCAAGCATAAACATCAACCAACTTCTTCTTCTTCAAGTGGGTACTTATGAGATCAATTTCTCAATTCAATATTGATATCAATTATGTACCTTAATTATATACCGTGTATCTACTAACGATAATATACGTATTCATATATGTATTTCGTATTTATACACATTTATTAATCAATTCATATCCAACAATCCTTCACATGAATAGAAATTGTCTGATTAAAACGACGGATTGACTCGAAATATGTGAGAGAATAACTTTGAATTGTTATTGATTAAGGATAGGTAGCTTTTGGCTTTGAACTTTCCATAGTGACAACTATCAGATTTACTCGGCTAACTAGTGAACATGATGTCTTGAGCTATTCAGCCTTTCGCGTAAACCAAGACAATAGGTATCACACAATTCCTCTTCGAACATCCTTGGTTCTCACGGTTTTGTTCATTTTAGCCCCGAACACGTCCTGGTTTCTATGAGTACTCTAGAGAATTTAGCCTTATCAATTCTCATAGAAATGGTCACGTTTCACACTCACATATATGATTTCTTATCAAGAGTATCTTGGAATACCCCATTTGATTTTATCTAGCTATAAGAATTATTAAAAGCATAGCTTATCCTAACTCCTTTGCAGGAAACACTAATTCACCACAGGAATGGATAAGAGTGTTTAACTCTTTTAGAGCTCACACTAAGTTAACATAATTCGGTTGTCCCTTTGAACCTAGATCTTGGGATCTCCAGTCAACTAGGTTGGGTTTCCATTATGTGACTTTTCTTAATTTATAGGCATAAGTCTCATTTCCTCGATGATTTATATACTTGCTCTAATGGTAAACCTTTCATAAGCGGATCCGCAATATTATCCTTTGATTTTACATAATCAATAGAGATAATCCCATTTGAGAGCAACTGTCTCACAGTATTCTGTCTTCGACGAATGTGTTGAGATTTACCGTTATACAAACTACTCTATGCGCTACCAATTGCAGATTGGCTATCGCAATGTATACAAATTGCAGGTACAGGTTTCGGCCAACATGGAATATCTTCTAAAAAATTTCGAAGCCATTCTGCTTATTCTCCAGCTTTATCAAAAACTATAAATTCAGATTCATAATGGATCTAGCTATACATGTTTGTTTAGAAGATTTCCAAGACACTACAGTTCCTCCAATAGTAAAGATAAAACCGCTAGTGGATTTCGAATCTTTAGTATCGGATATCCAATTTGCATCACTGTACGCTTCAAACACAGCTGGATATCTTATATAGTGCAGTCTATAACTTGAGATGTATCTCAAATATCTGAGTACCCTTACAATGGCCTTCTAGTGATCCTTTCTAGGATTACTTGTAAATCTACTCAGTTTGCTAAATGAGTATGCTATGTCTGGTCTTGTGCAGTTCATGAGATACATGAGACTAACAATTATCAGCGAATATTCTATTTGAGATATTGCGTCACCAGTATTTTTCCTTAGATGTAAATTAACATCTACGGGTGTTTTGGCTATATTGGTATCATTCTTATTGAATTTCTCAAGAATCTTATGCACATAATGATCTTGAGTTATTACCATGCCATTTTGTGTTTTAGAAATTTTAATTCCTAAAACCACATTCGCTACACCCATATCTTTCATATCAAATTTAGTGGTCAACCAAGATTTGGTAGCTTTGATGATCTCATCATTACTGCCTGTCGCAACCTAAAAAATAACGAGTCTCATCGTAAGACTTTATTATTCGTTAAGCGTGACATTAAAAAAAACCGAGGAAAAGTCGACTTAATTCCTCTAGAAAAATGAAGGTTTTGAAAATGACCTTAAAAAAGACATGGAGTCGCCACCAATCTTTTTTAGCTAGGTGTGATCGGCCACCTATTAAAACCGGTTTTATAAAATATTTTAAAAATTAATTAAAACATTTTAAAAACCAATTTCAAGTTTGCGTTTTAAGCCAGAGAAATCAAAGAAGCGGGTTCGGGAGTCGGTTACGTGTGGGGAAGGATTAACACCCCCACAACGCTCGTATAAATCGGTACCTTATTAATCGTGTGTTATCTCAAGTCTCGGTAAAAAAGTTGGTTTTAAATTTAGTATTTCAAGTTAATTCCCAATTTAAAGAAAAATAATTCCATTTTTAATTGAAAATGATTCGGAATTTGTAAATTCAAAATTTTCCTATATTCCCCAACAAACGTGGCAAAATATAGAAATTTTTATTAATTTTGGAAAACTTTCCGAATCATTCTCTTTTTTTAAAAGAAAGATATTCCTTTATTAATAATAATTGATGATATTCCCTCAAGCAAACCCGGTAGAGAACTCATGAATTATTTTAACTCGGGAATATCTTTATTTTTTATTGAAAAATCATTATCCTTTTGAAAACATTTTAAAAGATATGAATATGTATATGCATGACATAAATAAAATGACATAGTAAAATCTAAATGATATAATGCTTCCTAAATGATATGATATAATGTAAATGCCTTAGCATATTCTAAAATGAAATGAAATATCCTTAGTTATATGACATATTATAAATAAAATGAAATGACCTAGATAACATAGTATATTCTATATGAGATGCAATATCCTAAGTCATATGATATATTCTAAATGAAATAAAATAACCTAAGTAATATAACATATTCTATATGAAATGAAATAACCTAAGTAACATGATATTTTTTAAATGAAATAAAATAACCTAAGTAATATAACATATTCTATATGAAATGAAATAATTTAAATGACATGGAAAACATGAATGATATGGCATATAAATTAAATGAGATGGAATATGAAATAATGCTATCATATAATATGCATGAAAATAAAAATGAAAATAATAATGCATGAACATAGTATATACTAAATAATAAAAAAAAAAAAACTAAATAAAAAGCATAGGATATCATGAAATATTCCAAATCATATAATAAAAAATATAACATAACTCAAAATCATAACAATATCATAGAAATTATCATAGCAAGAATCACATATTATATAAAATGCATGAATATGGAAAATGCAATGCATGAAATGTATTTTTTCCTTTAATTAAGAAAATCCGTATATCTAAAAAGATATCCGGCTACCTTAGGAAAATATGTCAAATTAAATATTCTAAAACCAAAATATTTTGTGATTGTTTGAAAATAATTTTGAAAAGCTTGAATTAAAAATAAAAACTGTGCTAATTTCTTTAAAATGGCTCTAATTTTCCAAGTTTAAAAATCCGGACTTGACTACTCTTAACCCGAGACTTGAAAAACCATTTTTAGAGTTTAAAAAGGCTTAGAAACTACCCTAAGTCAGTAGCTAACCCTCCTAATCAGCCCACTCTAAGTAACTTAACCAAAACAGAAAAATGATTTTTCTTTAAATTCAATTCTGACTCCACTGTCCAGTTTTAAGCCATGATTTTTTATCCTATCATTAAAAATTCAAAAAATTCTGAAAAAAATACTGGAGACTTAGGACATGTAAAAATACACAAGAAAAAATCGGCTTAATTTTCTGATTAAAGACGAATGCCCAGAAAAATCGGAAAAGTAGGAAAACTGGGTGAAAAAACTGTTTTGCCAAAATACATTTTTGCCTTTGATAAAATCATTTAAAAATCAAAGTAAAAATATTTAAGTCTCACAAAATGACTCAAAAACAGTAGCTAGGACTTTTTGAAAGCTAGATAAAAATTGGCTAAGTAAAAAAAAAAAAATCACAAAGGTAGAATAATCAATTTGACAAAACTTAATTTTCCACAAGTGTGCTCAAGAGAGCATGAATTTGAATCATTAATTGGCTCAAGTCATTAATCAAGTGGCATGAACATTAAATGTATGAAACAATACAGCAAACATAGTTCATGAAATGATGAGCTTAAACCTAAATGTTATGAAAAAATGCATGGCGTTCATAAAGTGTCCTAGACCTAAATGAACTTGCATGACATTTAATGTAACCTAGACCTAGAATGCATGAACATGCATGGAAAATAAACCTAACTTAATAACTAAAATATGCATGGCATTTTCACAAACACAAAGCATGCTTAAACCAAAAACTCAACCAAATATCATGCAAATGCTAACCTATCAACTAACATGGCAAGAATGCACATAAAATGCAAAAATTCCAAGGGTGGCCGAATAGACTAATGTAACTAGCAAACATGGCATTTTCACAAACACTTGGTATACTAGCATGCACAACTAAATCAAATGTCATGCAAATGCAAAAACCTACCAACTAACATGGTAAAAATGCAACACACAATGCAAAACACATGGAGTAGCCAAATGGCCTCAAGCTCCAACAAGCATGGCATTTTCACAAACACTTGGTATACTAACATGCTCAACTAAAATATAACACTCAAATCATGCAAAAACCACACAAACACTTAATATACTAAATCTAAAACATGCTCAACTAAGATATAAAACTCAAATCATGCAAAGACCACACAAGCATTTTCACAAACACTTGATATACTAAATCTAAAACATGCTCAAATTTAAACATTATGAAAACAGAAAATTAAAAATGCAAAAACATGATATTTAAAACATAAATGGCAACAAACAAAGCAACCAAATTAAAATATAAATCAAGTATATGAAATAACATAACATTTAAAACATCAAGATCAAAGAAAATAACATAAACAATATGATAAAATAAACCAAAACAGCAACTTAAATAAATAATGTAGGCCATTTGGCCATGGTGAGTATAATATAAAAAAATTGTAAAAAAACATATTTAAGAAAGAGATGAAAGAAGAACTTAAGAAGAACAATAAAAAAAAAAACATTTATTTAAAATGGAAACTCACCAAATAGTAATCAAAATAGCAAAAATAAGAATGGAAAATCAAGAAAGTGCAAGAGTTGGTGCTCAAGAGCAACCTCAAGAAGCTATCTTTCAAGCTTTATCTCTTCAAACTTTCCTTTCTTTTCTAAACTTTTCTTTTTTTGCTTTCAACCAAGGAGAGAAAAAACTAAGTAAATACCAAAAGAACTCAGCAAAATGAAATGAAAAAAATGAATTTTCTGCCTCCCCCATAGAGCTGGCCGAATGGCCTCTAATATTCCCTCAAGGATGTTGTCATTTTTTGTAACCAATTTTCCATCAAATGGCTAATAATTCAAGGTGAAAAAATCATGAAATTACCACCTTTAGATTAGCATCTCAGCTCTCTATAATTAGAGCTGTTCAAGAATAATGTTGACATCTCTCTTGGCCTGCAAATAAATATCAAACGGACTCCAAATTCAATTTTTATTTTTTTAATACTTCCAAAATAATAAAATATTGATTTCTGGAAGTTTTCAAAATTATCCGAGTCCGTTTGCTATTTATTTGGATTTTTTCTTCCAAAAATGCCCTTTTATGCCCCTATATTTTACCATTTTTTAAACGAGCTCCAAATCAAGATTTTTCTTCACCAATCTCTTCAAAATAATTAAAAAGTGTGATCTGGAAGTTTTCATAATTTTTGGAGCTAATTTGGTATTTTTTTGGGATTTATCGGCTTGAATTACTACATAGGAGGCTCGGGATTTGGCCATTTTGCAAACGAACTCCGAATCAAGATTTTCTTTCACAAATCTCTTCCAAATAATTTAAAAATTATATTTGCAAAATTTCATAATTTTTGGAGTCCATTTGCTATTTTTTCGGGATTTATCTTTTAGAATTATTACATAGGAAGCCCGGGATTTGGCCATTTTGCAAACGAACTCCGATTCAAGATTTTATTTTGCCAATCTCTTTCAAATGATTTAAGAATGAGATTGACAAGTTTTCAGATTTTTCGAAGTCCATTTGCTATTTTCCCAATTTTTCCAATTTTGCCCTTTTGCCTCCGAAACCCGGTTTTGCTAAAAAAAAGTTCGATTTTCAGATTTTCTTCAAGCTGAGCCTTAGGCTACCTTTTTAATCATTCTTCATCCATTGGGGGCTTTGGTCTTACCAAGTCGAGCCATTTCTGTGATTCTTCCCGATTTCATCGAAATCCACTAAAAACCCTAATTCTCGATTTTCTCCCGGATTGACTTTTCTTTCGGTTTTTCTTGCAAGTGACTTCTCCATTACCCGTAGTCAGTGCTTATCTTTCATTTGGAACCTTCAATTTCGACCAATTTGATCGTTTAAGCACTTTTCCTCAAATTTCTCGGATTAGGGTTTTTTTTTACTGAATCTCCAAATCCCATCTTCCGAACTCCATATCTTTCAATGTAGACCTCGGATTATCAAAATTCTTTCGCCATTTTTCAATTGAGCTTAAAATCTTGATTTTGAAAGTGGGTTGATTTTTTCAGTAGTTGACTTTCTGGGGTTGACTTTTTTGGAGGTTGACTTTTTTCGAGGTTGACTTTTTTCAGATTTGACTTTTTATGCTTGCCCTCTTAAACTAAGTCTCGGAGTACCACCTGCAGGATGAAAAAGTCTTTTTACATTAGGAAACATCAATTTAGGAAGAAAATATACATGTTTAGTGGTCCGGACAAAATTAGGTGTCTACACTGCCTATGATCAACATATCGTCTACATATAAACAAAAAATGACATATCCCTTATTTGTATTTTTTTACATATATGCATTTATCGCATTAATTAATGCAAAAACCATTTGACCACATTGTATTGTCAAAATTTTGATGCCATTGCTTGTTTTAAACCATATAATGATTTAACAAGCTTACACACCTTCCTTTCCTGTCCTGGAACTTTAAACCCTTCGGGTTGTTCCATATAGATTTTTTCGTCTAATCTCCATTTAGGAAAGTTGTCTTGACATCCATTTGGTGTATTTCGAGATTTTTAAGAGCTGCTATAGCTATTAACATTCGAATGGATGTTATTCTCGTAACTAGTGAGTATGTATCGAAATAGTCGAGTCCTTCCTTTTGTTTGTATCCTTTTATTACAAGCCAGGCTTTATATTTATCAATGGATCCATCTGCCTTCATCTTCCTCTTAAATTTTCATTTGGATCCTAAAGGCTTATGCCCGTGAGGAAGATCCACCAGTTCCCATGTATGCTTTTGCATGATGGATCTATTTCATTGTCAACGGCCTCTTTCCAGAATGGTGCTTCTGGAGATGACATAGCCTCATTAAAAGTTTGAGGTTCGTTTTCTAATAAATAGGTTACAAAATCCAGAACAATATTAGTTGGTACTTTAGCCTGTTTGCTTCTTCTGGGTTCCTCTTGTTCCTCTTCATCCATACGTGGATCACTACTTGAGGACTCATGAGTTCTCCTAGTAGTCTTATTTTCTTGTGTTTCCTTCTATGGAAATACATCTCCAAAGAACGAAGCATTCCTTGATTCAATTATCATATTGATATAAATATCAAGAATGTCCGACTTGTTCACAAGAAAACGATAAGCCGCACTATTGTTTTCATATCCAATGAATACGCAATCAATAGCTTTAGTCTTATTTTGACCTTTTTAGGCGGAGGAACCGCTACCTTAGCAAGACACCCCCACACTCTCGTGTACTTGTAAGATGGTCTTCGGCACTTCCATAATTCATACGGTGTCTTGTCTGATTTCTTGTGGGTATTTTTATTTAATATATAATTAGCTGTTAAAATAACCCCCCACAAGTTTTGAGGTAACCCTGAACTTATCAACAAAGCATTCATCATTTCTTTCAACGTTCGGTTATTACGTTCCGCAATACTATTTTGTTGAGCTGAATAAGGACCAACGGTTTGATGGATGATACCATATTCTGAACAGAATTCATTAAACAATGAATCATATTCACCACCCCTATCACTCCTTATTATCTTAATTTTTTTTTTTAGTTGATTTTCGACCTCATTTTTAAAGAGCTTAAAAGCTTCCAAGGCCTCGTATTTACTTCTTAGCAAATAGACATAACAATATCTTGTGCAATCATCAATAAAAGTAATGAAATACTTTTTACCGCCTCTAATTTGCACAAATTTTAAGTCACAAATATCAGTATGAATTAAATCTAGAGACTCACTACTTCTTTCTATTGAATAGAAAGGAGCCTTAGCCAAATTGGGTTCCACACAAATTTCACATTTGTAATTTTTATCAATGTCAATTTTCGGAAGCAAATCCATATTGTTGATCCTTTGCAAGATCTTATAATTCAAATAACCTAATCTACCATGCCATAAGTTAGAGGACACAAGCAAATAAACAGAAGAACCAATTTTATTATAAATCATGTTCTTTGGCACAACAGTCACTATATTGAGCTTAAAAAGTCCATCACATAAATATCCTCTACCCACAAACATGCCACATTTAGTGAGTACAAATTTATCTGACTCAAATACCAACCTAAATCCATTCTTGCTCAACAAAGAGCCGGAAACCAAATTCTTTCGAATTTCAGGAGCATGAACTACATTGTTCAATGTTAGTTCTTTCCCGGATGTCATATTGAGCACTATCTTCCTATGGCCTCGTACCTTGCAGATCGAAGAGTTCCCCATAAACAGTTTCTCATCATTAGCAGCTTCTTTATACTCGGTGAAACTCTTCCTATCAGAAAGTGGCACCGATATCAACCTACCAGGTCTTAGGGTCTTCCACCATGTTCACTTCTGACACTACAACAGCAAGCTCAATCTCATTGTCATCAACTAAGTTGGCTTGAGCTTTCTTCTTCTTGTTCTGACGACAGTCCTTTGCTCGATGTCCGGGCTTGTTACACACAAAACAAGTTCCCTTGAACTTCTTGAAATTTGCTCCCTTATTACCTTAGGAAGAACTAGAACCAACCTGTTTCCTTTTGTTGGTCTTGTGCGAATGCTCCACAACATTTGCCTTGGCTTCCATAGTCTGAACTTTAGCCCTCCTTTATAGAACCACGGTTATCTTTCTCGATTCTTAACCGAATAATCTAAGTCCTCTAAATTCATCTCCTTTCTCTTGTGCTTTAGATAGTTATTGAAATCCTTCCACGAATGTGGCAATTTTTCTATCATAGCTGCTACCTCAAATGACTCACTAAGAATCATACCTTCGGCAGTAATTTCATGGAGGATCAACTGATACTCTTGGACTTGACTGATCACGGTTTTTGAGTCCACTATTTTGAATTCCAGAAACCTGCCAACCATAAACTTCTTCATTTCGACATCCTCGATTCTATGCTTTCTTTCTAAGGACTCCCACAGCTCTCTTGATGTTTTGATAGGGCTATACACGTTGTATAACGTGTTGTCCAATCCATTGAGGATATAATTCTTGCATAAAAAATTAGAATGCTTCGATGCTTCCACCAAGACTACAGTCGTAGGATCAATCTCTCCTTCATTGAGAACCGGAGCCTCCTCCCGTAAGAACCGGGCTACGTTGGGTGGTTAAATAAAACAGCATCTTTTGCTACCAACGTTTGAAGTCCAGACCACTTAACTTCTCGGGCCTCTCACCATGTGCAACATGTGGTGGCAATGACACTACAGGCGCACTAGCATTACCGGTAGAATGTTTTGTCATCTGTTATTAAAAAATAACAGGATCAACTTTAGTGCAATTTTGTTATAGCAGAATTGCACAACAAATATAGAGCAGTGTAATTATAAAATATAGAATAATGTTCACAATATATATATTACAAACACAGTAAGTATATATATATATATATATATATATGCAATTAAAATGTAACTATATATAGCAGTCTAAGAGTATATATATATATATATATCGTAAAAAAAAAGTAATAAAACAACGTATTGTAAAAAAAAAAAAAAAATCGTCTTAAGATTGTTACCAATCGAATTTCAATACTGCATAAACAGATTGTGAAACATATAAGTAGAATTAAAAAATAAACAGATTATTATTCTGAATTCACCATAACAGAATATATATACGAACATTACAATAGAGAAATAAATGAACATATATTCACTGATTTGTTTGAACACAGAAAATCAAGATTGAGTTAAGGTAGAACCTCTGGCCTTAAGACGATTTTTGCCTGTCTCTTAGATGCTTAAACAGAATAATACACAACTCGTCTCCCAGGTCTCGTCAATCACGTTGCAATTGACAGCACTATCAATGGCAACACAATGAACCAGAAAGATTGCAAGTCTATCTCTCCCACACAGAACACCGAGAGCAAAACCGAAGGAGAAATTAAAGTATTTAAAACAGACACACCTCTCGGATATAAATAGAAAATCCAAAGACTGTTCGGACAGGAAATCAATAGACATTACAGTTTGAAAAGAAACGTTCGGACAATAGATAGAACAGTTGAAAAAGAAACTATACTTATGAACCTTAGCCTATATAAAAACAAGAATAAGCTTATTAGTTTCCAATGTGGGATTTCATATCAAGCATAAACATCAACCAACTTCTTCCTCTTCAAGTGGGTATTTATGAGATCAATTTCTCATTCAATATTGATATCAATTGTGTACCTTAATTATATACCGTATATCTACTTACGAGATAACCTACGTATTCATATACGTATTTCGTATTTATACACATTTATTAATCAATTGATATCTAACAATTCCTTAAACAGCCGTACCAATATCCTTAACAATAAAAGTTGCATATGTGCTAATCTTCCTTCCAGGCATCCCTTCCTCATTTCACTCATAAAGCACATGCACTACCAACTCATCTACCAAACGAGAAGATGTTGTAGCAACAACCATGGGATAAAATCATGTGCCTTCTATTTCTGTTAGACAAATCAACCAAAGCGTATTCAAACAGCATTCTAAGTGCTCTTGCTGGTTCGCCTTAATCAGAAGATTCAACCAAATATCCATCGATGATGACCAAGCATCCAGAAAAGGTACCAGCCATGGGCAAACATTATTCCACACAACTCTGCTAAAATCGCATGCACAGAAAATATGGTAAGTAAATAGAACTCATTTGCATTACCACAGATGCTGCACTCATTATCAATTGGAATACCACCTCACGATCTGCTGGTAAGGAAGAGAGAGAAAGAGAGGATAGAGGAGCGAAGGCGGGTGGACCTGCTGGCAGCGGTGGACGGCGATGGAGAGGGGTCCGGTCGGAATGATCGGGCGGGTGGCAGGATTGCGGGGGTAGGCTGGTCGAACTCGGTCGGCGCAAAGGGAAAAAAAAGAAAAAAGAGAGAAAAGAGGGAGAAGAGAAAAAAATAGAAGAAAAAAGAAGAGAGTCTCGGACGAATTTAATTCTGCCTAAAAACATTAGCGATAAAATTTCCATCGCAACAAATTTTGAACTGATTAAATTCCCCAATTGACATTTTTCGAAGGAATTTTCGTTCGAAAATGAATGTAAATTTTTTTGCGATGGAATTTTTCGTTGAAAATAATATTTATGACAAAAAATTTCATCATAAATTATTTTTGATTAAAAAAATTAATTAAAATTGACTTTTCTTTGCGACAAAAATTTTCTTCGCAAAAAAACTGACGAGAATGACCAATCTCCTGTCAAACTTTTAGCAAAATTCTGTCGCATTTTATTTTTCGTAAATACTCTATTTTCGTTGCTAAAAGTCTGAATCTTTTTCAATGGAAATTTTTTTTTATTTTTGACGGAATTGTTCTGTCGAAAATAATTCCGCCGCTCAAAAACCTTTTTTGACGTAGTGTCCTCGCTTATCAGACAATACCTCATTGGCAGGAGTAAATGGTTTATATATATATATATATATATATATATATATAGGATTATTATATGGTACATTGCGAATGGAGTATTTAAACTCCACAAGCAAGGTAAAAAGGGTGACACATAGTGGTAGGGTATAGTAAAAAAAAAAAATTAATTAATTAAAAAAAGAAGTGGAACATGTGGCAACCTCTTAACTCGTTTGTAGAATTAAAAAGTTTACACTGTCAGTTTACCAAAAACGAACCTATATATATATATATATATATATATACCACATGGATTGTTTATATATGCAGAGACAAAGAAGTTACTGATGATTCGTATCTACTATCTACCATGCAAGATGCACGATGGAGATTCTTGCCCAACATCCTCCTCTTGTTATTTGGTAGCATAAACCGAAACAACTTCATCTTAAACATTTTATATTAGCAAAGCTGAAATAACAAATGCAATTTGTTACTAAGGTTTCATATAGCTATCTCAGAGTTCAATTTCATTATGTTTCGCCTTTTAGAATTAAGACAATTAAACCATTTTATTCTGTTTTGCTTTTGCTCTTACCTTTTAAGAATCAGCATGAATAAAACAAGACATTGACAAGAACCCTAAAAAAACGGAGCAAAAAGTTTTATATCTTCAAACATTAAAGCCTCCAAAATGGTCGACATTGTTTTGCACCTATATTTCACACTTTCTTTTTAATCAAACTTAAAGCCACCATTTTCCTATTGGTACTAATTACTAAAACAGTAGTAAGAGAGAGAGAGAAGTTTTAGGCCTTGAAGTTGAAGATATAAAGGCCACCATTTTCCTTTGGTACTTTAGAACGTGGAGTCGACGTTAAGTACGAATCTTACATTTGTAGCCATTAATGTCGCCTCCCAGCTAACACTATTTATCTATTGACTACTGCTTTTCTCATTCCATTTATTACTTTTTGGCCATTTTCTGATGGGTCCATAGTTGGTTGGATCTCCCTTTATTGTGGTGTGTATGTGTGTGTTTTCTTTTCATTTAATAAATATTTGAATTGATTGTACTCACTAACTGTCCCCAAGAACATGAATTCTCTTCTCTCTCACTTCTATGCTCCCATAACTCATACTATTATGATATTAAGGTAGTACTACTTGTTCTTGAATCTTGAGTGATGTGAGAGTAAAGTTGGTGAAATAGTTCCTCTTGGAACTCTGAATTGCAAGTTCCTTAGTATAGAGGTATGTAACCTGTTCTTGTTTCTCTTTTTCAGTCATTCAATTAAAGTGATCACTGATACAACTTAGATATCATGCATTTCACATTTTTTTTTTTGTTCAACATTGGAATATTGCTCAGTAGCCATCAGATTTGAATTTCTAACTCAATGATTTAACATAAGGTGCCGATTTTTACCTGAATCAATAGAAGCGCAGCTTTCTTCTTTAGCTTGTTATCTTTTTTTTTTTTTTTTTTCTCTTTTATTTTTATTTTTTAAGCAGAGACTTGATGGCACTATATGAAGCAAACTTGAAAAAACGATTGAGTTTAGATGGAAATGGTTGCCAAGCAAATTAAAATTTCATTAATTTGATCCTTAGGGATATACAGGTTATTCGGGTTTTAAATTTTTCAGGAAGTTAAGAAATATGGGTACCAGAGAAATCAAGTCGCCTGAAGATCTGCGTGAGACACCAGCTAGTTTGGATGGAAGGTCAGACTCTGTTCACAAAAAGAAACTGGGAGCGTTTTTTATTGAGTCTGATAATAGGCGAACGGCTTTTGGGCGTGGTTATACTGGGGGAACAACGCCCGTTAATATCCATGGCAAGCCTATTGAAGATCTCTCAAAGACGGGTGGATGGATTGCCGCCTTCTTTATTTTTGGTAAATGAAGTCTTTCTTTATATAGCATATAGTTTACTCTACTTTAGGTTACCATCTGTTTGGTTGTTGAGAATCCCCGAGAAAAATAAAGGTACTACTACTGACTGAGTTATGTTATATGGAAGTATGGTTTGCTAGTCTTGTTTGTGCAGTTATTGTTCTATCAGTAGAAAAGCGTTGCACGTGTGCTATTTATCAAAATTAAAGCTTTTTGGACAAGAGAATCTCATGGTGAACTTGACTCTTTATCCATCCAGGAAATGAGATGGCCGAACGAATGGCTTATTTTGGCCTCTCAGTTAACATGGTGGCCTTTATGTTCTATGTTATGCATAGACCCTTTTCAAGTTCTTCAAATGCAGTTAACAATTTCCTCGGGATATCTCAAGCATCCTCTGTCCTTGGTGGTTTTCTAGCCGACGCCTATCTTGGTCGATTTTGGACAATAGCTATTTTCACCACAATCTATCTTGCGGTGAGATATCCCTATAAAACCCATTGTTAAGTAACATTTTCCTTCACTTTTAATTTAAATTAAATCACTATTCCATCTTGTTCCCTACAGGGTTTGATAGGGATAACTTTATGTGCATCGATGAAAATGTTTGTGCCAAATCAAGATCAATGCGATCAGCTGTCCCTGGTTTTGGGTAGTTGTGAGCCTGCAAAACCATGGCAGATGCTTTATCTCTATACTATCCTTTATATAACTGCTTTTGGAGCCGCGGGTATAAGGCCCTGCGTCTCTTCTTTTGGGGCTGATCAGTTTGATGAAAGAAGTAAAGATTACAAGACCCTCCTGGATAGATTTTTCAACTTCTTTTACCTCTCTGTTACTATTGGGGCAATTGTGGCATTCACTTTGGTAGTCTACATTCAGATAGAGCTTGGATGGGGAGCTGCCTTCGGTTCATTAGCTATAGCTATGGGCATGTCCAACATGTTATTCTTTGCTGGTACTCCTTTATACAGGCATAGGTTGCCTGGAGGCAGCCCCCTAACGCGAGTTGCCCAGGTCCTGGTTGCTGCCTTCAAGAAGCGACATGTCCCTTTTACTAGAAGCGAGTTAGTAGGCCTGTATGAGCTCCCTGGAAGACATTCTGCTATAAAGGGCAGTGGAAAGATACCTCACACTGATGATTTCAGGTAAAGGGTGCTCTTATTCATTCTATTTCCATTTCTCAGTTACGTGGATAAATTTCAGATCAAATTGATTTATGTTCCTCACGATCAGCTTGATTTGTGTTGTGACATCTGATTTCCATTTTTTTTGTTTTTTTTTTGTTTTGGTGTTGCAGATGCTTGGACAAGGCAGCTCTCCAACTGAAGGAAGACGGAGGCAATCCAAGTCCCTGGAGGCTTTGCACAGTGACTCAAGTAGAGGAAGTCAAGATACTCATTAAACTTATTCCAATACCAGCTTGCACCATAATGCTTAATGTTGTCTTAACAGAATTTTTAACTCTCTCAGTACAGCAGGCATATACGTTGAATACTGACATTGGTAAACTGAAACTCCCAGTAACATGCATGCCTGTATTTCCTGGCCTCAGCATATTTCTCATACTGTCTCTCTATTACTCTGTATTTGTTCCTATATCCCGACGCATCACTGGTCATCCTCATGGTGCTTCTCAGCTTCAGAGAGTAGGCATTGGTCTGTTTATTTCGATCTTATCTGTGGCCTGGGCTGGGGCTTTTGAAAGGTTTCGAAGAGGCTATGCTATAACACATGGCTACCAATTTAGTTTCCTAACTCCTATGCCTGATCTAAGTGCATACTGGTTGTTGATCCCATACTGCCTGATTGGTATAGCTGAAGTGTTTTCCATAGTGGGCCTACTGGAATTCCTCTATGAGGAAGCTCCGGATGCAATGAAGAGTATAGGCTCTGCGTATGCTGCTCTAGCTGGTGGCTTGGGTTGTTTTGTTGCCACTATAATAAACAGTATCATCAAATCTGTTACAAGGAACCCAGAGAATAGGCAGCAATCTTGGCTATCTCAGAATATAAACAGTGGGAAATTCGATTACTTTTACTGGCTGCTTGCAGTTCTTTGTGTAATCAATTTCTGCATTTTCCTGTATTCGGCACATAGGTACAAATACAGGTCAGAGCAGACTTTTGAGATCAGGGAAACCAAACAGAACATCCCAGCTGAGGATAATAGCTAAACAAGGATCTACAATTTATGTTCTTTTCCCTTATTTGATAACCCTCCTCTATAACATTTCTAGTTCGATGAAAGGGTAATTTTTTTTTGTTTTTTTTTGTTTTTGCAATGGAGCAAATGCTCTAAAATATGAGTTCCACAGTTCTATTCTGCTTCAAGTTTCTGATCCTTGTCAATTACTTTTTCTTTATTTATATTTGTTCTTTTTCTTCTCCATACCCTTTATGAATGAGTTGATACTTCAGCTAATTCTTCAAAAATATAATGTCTTAATTATCACAATCTACTAGAATTCCTGATCTTCCACGCAATTAAGATTAAGAGTTTCAGAATTAAATACCACGCCGATGCTTATGCTTATCTTACCTTCAATCCCCTAAGGTTGGTTGGTTGGTTGGTTGGTTGCATGGGCTTTTCAGGGGTTTCTGCCCAGCGCCAGCTGTGCGGGCAGCGTTCTTCAACTACTACTGGGCTGGCTGATGGCTCATGCTCCCTGCCTGTGTGTTTTAAAGACCTTCTCTAACTCTAAAAAGTTCCACAAATAATTTAAATGACGTTGCCCTATGACCCTACCATGGCCGCCCACTTCTTGTGTTCATCAATTGATAACTGGTGTTGTCCAATATGTTGGGTTCTATGTTATAAAGAGAGAGCAGTGAAAGATCTCATTAAGGTGGTTGGAGGTCATATTTTCCTCCCAAGTTGCTACTAAATAATCTAAATTGAAGTCTACAGTGTCAAAAATGTCTTGGAAAAAGGAATCTGCTATTGGCTGGTTATCAAAGTGCTAAATTTCGAACCAAATCAGGCACAATTTGATGAGAAGGGACCACTATAATTGTTCGTTAGGCAAATAAATTATGGGTTTACCAGTTACCACTGAGAAAAGCTCAGATATTCAGCATGGAAATATCAGCTCCTCAAATTCAAGCTCAGATGAGCTCTGCGAGTCTTGGGCCTAATTCGAAAAGTATATTGAAATATGAATCTTGGATATCCTAATCTAATATTATGTTAAAGAACCATCAAACTTATTAGATAAATCTGGCCAACAAAGAAAAAAGCTTACTAGATAAAAACTATAGCAGCACTTTCTAGTTTAATCCATTGATCCATGTTCACCAAAGCTCTGGAAAGAACAAAAGCAGAATGTTCAAAGTCTTCAAACTAATATTGTAATTCAATAAGTTGAAGCACTAAAGAAGACATGGTGCCCATACCATTGACCTTGTCCACAAACATGTATTATTCTAGCATGGAAGGGAAGAGAAGCTCTTGCGACCATGATGTTTGTATAACAATAACCTAACTGAGACAAATATCAAAATTTAAAACTTGCAGAATTAAGAATTTAACTCAATTGGTTTATGCAGATTTTATTTAATTGGTCGCATTCAACAGGTCTGAGATTCGAATTTCAATATTTACAACCCCTTCCACTATCCCCAAATTACGACCTTCTTTGTAAAAAAAAAAAAAAAAATTTAAAACCTGAAAGGATGATGGTATACATCCATAGAATAATTAATCTTGTATTTTGTCTTAAAAGCATAGTGCTTAGACAGAGAAAAAATAGTTATCATGGGTTTGTATACTTATTTATCCTAATAAAAAAATTATCTTGCATTTCAAAAAACAAGATATGGGCTAATTAAATGCCAAGACTTGCATGACCTGGAATTGCAAAAATCAACCATAGTTTGTTGGCTCAAGACTCACAAACAACATGATGTGAAAGTTGAACATAATGATTGCCATCTGAAGAACATGCACAGAAGTAATCATCATATTTTTTGTACCATCAGCATATTTAGAATAGGTAAACAAATTACAGCTAATATTGATTGTTTAGTTACACATCATCGAGTTGATTCCATGACTTCACACTCACAAATCATTAGTTTTTTACATAGAAAGCAAAATCAGTAGTAACAATTGCAGTTGCTGACTGACAGAGAAGCTCCTTGGAACTGGGATGATACAAGCTGCCCTTCCAATCAATGAAACAGTGCACCATACTGCAGATCAAAGAAGAAATGAAAAATTAAGAAGTTATTTCATCAAACTAAACTTAGATATAAATTGGTTTATATATGACATCGTGAAAGCAACAGAATTAATGCACTTGCCTTTCAAGAGAAACGAGTACATATACAATCTTTGTAAGGCTAATTTAGCATCTAAAGAACTTGTTCTGAATTTCAGAGAAATTGTCTAGGAGTAATTAAAAGCTTTATAAATTTCTTTATTAAACAGATTAATCTAATGCAAATTGAGGCTCAGAGCAATTAACCTGCTTTATACCTTACCTTCAGTATCAACAGTTTATATGTATCGGCAGCATAACAATGAAAGTGAGACGATAAAAATAACAGGTAGCTTTTGTGCAGATAACCACAAGATAAGAAGACACATACGGTAGTGAATTGCTGGTAGAAGAAGAATCTTAGGCAGAAGCAGTGCCTATAAATTGAATTGCTAGGACAAGCATATTCTTCATGGTCATCACCACATGGTTAACAGCAAAAAGCACCCATTTATGCTTCCAATGTATGTATTTCTGGTTACTCAATTCTAGAAAAGCTTTTAAAGCTTGCTGAGATATTTATATAAAAAAAAAAAAAAAAATTGCTTCAGCTTCCAAATGCAAGACAAAACCTATGAGATTGAGAAAAAAAATTAATAACATGAGTCGGGGGTAAAATTTTTACAATGTAAAGCAGATTCGGCCATATTCCTGGGAGAAATAAGAACCTTGCTAATTATTTCGTCACAAAAGCCGCTCAGTTCTTTGATGTTTTGACTGAATTCGGGACTTCCAACTCTTTCTAAAAAAAGAAATCTTATACATAGATAATGAGGAAAAAAAAAAAAGCTGATGCTAAGTTTGGACACCTAATAATTGTTCAGGCCAATCTACTATAATTGTTTTTGAGTTCGTGAGACTCGAAGGATTTTTTGAAATAGATTAGGAATAATTTTCTCGTGCTATATAATATAAAAAATAGGCTCTACTCGCCACATGTTGAGTTTCTTTGCTTGACACGTGGCGAGTTTTTTTGATTTTTTTTTTAATTTTAAGATTTTTAAATTTTATTCTTAAATGATGTATTTAAAGGAGTTGGTTCGTACGTTTACTCGCAAGTCGATTTAAGATTCGTATTCAATCCGTTTGGAAAAAAAATAAAAAAAAAATGAATTTATTTTATTAATTATTTTTAGTTTTTTAGTTTTTTTTAAATCATATATTTGAAGGGGTTAGTCCGTACGTTGACTCGTGTGTCGATTTAGGATCCATACTCGACCCGCTCGGAAATTTAAAAAAAAATTATTAAATTTTTTTAGTATTTTGTTTTATTTTTAAATGATTTATTTAAAGGGGTTAGTCTGCATGTTGGCTCGCGGATCGATTTAGAATTTGTAGCCGACTAGCACGGAAAAAAAAATTTAAAACAAAAAAAATTATTAATTTTTTTTAATTTTAAAATTATGTCTTTAAAGGGGTTGTCCGCATGTTGACTCACGGGTCGATTTAGGATTCGTACCCGACCCGATCGGAAAATATAAAAAAAAAATTATTTTATTAATTACTTTTAGTTTTTATTTTTTTTAAATGATGTATTTAAAGGGGTTTGTCTGCATATTGACTCGAAAATTGATTTAGAATATGTACCCGAACCATTCGAGAGAAAAAAGTTAAAATAAGATATTTATTTTATTAGTTATTTTAATTTTAAATGGTGTATTTAAAGGGTTGATCCATACGTTCATTCGCGGGTCGATTTAGGATCCGTAATTGACCCGCTTAGAATAAAATTAAAAAATTTATTTTATATTTAAATGATGTATTTAAAGGGGTTGATTTGCACATTAACTCGCGAGTCGGTTTAAGATCCACATCCGACCCCACAAAAAAAAGTTAAAAAAAATAAATTTATTTTATATTTTATATTTTATTTTTAAATAATTTATTAAAAAGGTTTGTCCGTACGTTGACTCATGGGTCGATTTAGGATTCGTACCCGATCAGTTCGGGAAAAAAGTTAATAAAATTATTTTTAATTATTTTTATTTTTATTTTAAATGATGTATTTAAAGGGGTTGGTCCGCACGTTGACTCGCGAGTCGATTTAGGATTCGTATCCGACCGGCTCGGGGAAAAAGTAAAAAAAATTATTTTATTAGTTATTTTAATTTTAATTTTTTAAATGATATACTTAAATTTAGTATACAATAAAGTCTAAATATTTTTAAATATATATATAAATAAATTTTTTAAATATATATAAATAAAATTTGAAAATGTATTTATATTACATAATTTATAAATAAACAATTTTGATAAATTTAATTTTCATAATTACAAAAATATAATTATATTAATATTATTACAATTTAAAAATAAAAATTATTATTTAATAAAATAAAATAAAATTTAAAGTTAAAATCAATTTTTTATTATTAATTAATTAAAAAAAAATTAAAAGTACTCGGATGAAGCGGGATCTTATTTCTAGTTTTTAGCTTTAAAAGTGAAATGTTCCTCGACCTGGGTTTAATTTTTTAATGATAATTTTGAAAATTTTGAAAAATTTAAAAATTTTTTGGAGAGTTTAATTGTCAAAACAAAATTATACCATAAAATTTTCTAAATTTTAAATTCTAAATGAAACTCGGGTCAATTTTTTTTTTTATTTGAGTTCGGATCTTAATGATTATCCCATTTGATTTCCTAAAATGGAAAATTTTTCTTAAGTTTAAAATGAAAAAGGAAATAGAAAATAAAAAGAAAATAAAAAATAAAAAGTAAGAAGTAAAAAATTATATGAAAAATAAAAATAAAGAAGGGTAACTTAGACTTTACCCCATTTCCTTTTAAGTTTTAATCATGATCTTCCAAAATTGATCGGATGGAACAAATAAACGAGTTTAAAATAAAAAAACAAAAGAGGTGCATATTTGGAGAATAGGTTGGAACCCTTGGATCATTTATCCAAGGTCCACGGTTTAAGGGGATAAAATGGTATAAATATGGCATATTAAGTCATTTGAGAGGGAGGTTTTTGGGATTTTTGGAAGAAGTTGCTTACAACACACGAAAAAAAGGGAGGAGAGAAAAAGAGAGAAAAATGAGAAAAAAGAAGAGTAAGGGGTTTATGGAGTTTTTTTTTTCTTCTAAGGTGGTTACCTTTTTATTTCTAATTTTCATTACATGTTTATTGAATCCTTTTTTCTTGTTGGAGTCTTGAGTTTTTGAGAATTTTTCATGTAAATCGTTTTCAAAAATTGAAGGATGTCATGAGTCTGATGATTCACAACTAATGGTTGTAATGATGAGTAAGCCGGTTTAAATACCATGGCAATTTTTGGACCAATTTTTTTTCTTTTTTTATTTTTAAATTGTTTTCAAAAGCTAAAGGATGCCATGAGTCCAATGATTCATAGCTAATAATTATGATGATGAGAAAGCCGGTTTAAATACCATGGCATTTCTCGAACCAGTTTTTTTCTTTCCTTTGTTTTAAACCATTTTTTTTTTCTTTTCAAAACCTCCTCTTGGGGATCTTGGCCGAGATTAATGTTGGGATATATGTGATAAATGTTTTCTTTCATCAATTAGTAAGCGAAATAAAGAGTTATTGTGAGCTAATTGGATGAAGTCCACGGAACGCAATGGTCTTGCAAAGGATTTATAAAGGGTTATAACTATGAGATATTTATGCATCAAAGCCATGTACCTAAATTAGTTCCAGATCATTATATTGCCAAGACAGGGCATTGATAATGCTAAAAAACTGGTACTTGTTAAGCCTCCTTACTTTGGAAGTAAGCAATCGATCTCACAGATTGAAGTACGAAGATACTTGGGGATAACATGTGAGTGCTTGTTAGAGAACAAGTTCACTGAACACGACTCTTTACGAGAACTCCATTTGATAGCTCAGTCAAGTGTTTATGAAAATGTTCTCATGTGATAATTGTGTAAATAGTTTTCAGACTTGAGATACCAGGTTATCTTACGTGAATTGTCATGCTTTGATTTCATTCGAACAGGTCACAAGAAGTGATGCCTATGGTATGGTGATTTGGGGTATAGCATGAAGCATATGAAGGTAAATTAATAGTCAAGAGAGGATTCATCATTCCAAGTGATAATGAGGAGATATATCTTACTTATTCTTGGCTTAGGTTAACATGATTAAGTCTTTGGCCAAAGTATGATGAATTTAGGATGTTGGGAACATTTTAGGATTCACTAATGTTATCCAAGGAGTTAAAAGAACTAATATGGAAGGTTTCATAAGTAGACACTGCACCATACTTATGGCCATTCCGAGATATATGGTGAAAAGATCAAATTGCACTCATAAACTTATCACTAAACGATTAAGTCAAATCACTATGACTTTCTAATATTTGGTGGTCATGATGGCTTGTTAGATACCGCTCATGATCACAAATATAAATTACTTGATCTTGTTAAAACTTTGATTGTAATTTATATTTTATTGTCAACATGTTGGAAACCTAATGAGTGAGACACAATAAATCACAATTCGGGATTAAATTGAGATTCAATTAAGTAGGACTTAATTGAACAAAAGCAAAACAATAAGAAAATTAATTAAAGTGTTAATTAATTAAAAGAGCAACAAAGGAAATTCACAAACCTTGTGAACAGGGATTGCGGCAAGGGTAGGTTATTTATACCCATTCTTTGCTGTATATGTGGTATGTAACATTGTATAATCCTAAGTTGAGTTGCACTTTAATTTCAACCCTAGCATTCTTGCTTTTTTTTTTTTTTCCCTCTTTAGCCACCAAAGAGAATTTTTCTCCAAGAAAACATAAGCCTAAAGAGAAAAACACAAGATTCTTGTTCTTGAAAAACCCTTAAGCCGAAATCACCATAGAAAAAAGAGAAGAGTTATCTACATAGTTTCATCATACACAAGGTTTATTGCTTTTGCTTTGGACTTCAATCAATCATCTTGCTAGCACGGGAGTATCTCTACTTTGGGAAGGTCCTTAGATTGGATTGTGTTTATTACTATTAGAGGCCTAACACTTGGGAGGCTTGGTGGATTGGTTCAACCTCTTGGTGATCAAGTTCTTTCAAGCAAACCTTGAGGAGTTCATTTAGGATTACTATATCTCAAGAAGGTATGATTCTTGAGCACATTGTTGCTATCTTGCATTGTCTTTAATCACATTAAAACTTGTACTTATGATCCTTGGAGGATTCAGCTATTCTATGTTTTAATATCATGTTTCCGCTACACATCTTAAATTGTTTAAATGCTTTATATTATACTTGTTTTGTTTAAGCATGTTTGCCGAATTCCCTTCAATTAAACCAGTTAATCACCGGTTAGGGTTAGTTTTCTTCAAGGCCAGGAAAAACAAAATGATTTATACAAGCTAAGACAATGGGAGTGGGCAATACAACTTGATTTTCAAAATAACAAGGGATGAACCACCCCTGCTCATCCCTTTTATTTTCAAAACCAATGGTTTTTCAATATGTTTTTTAACTTAAGTTTTCTTAGAATAAAGTGGGAGTTGTGTTTCCAAAATAACATGGGTTTGTTTTCACATGGTTTTAGCTAATAATAAAGGTTTCAAAATGGTTCAAGAATGCTTTGTAAACGTTGTTTTTAGGGCATTTGAGTGGGTATTTGGATACCTTTTCCTATAGTATTTGATTATCCCATTTTGCCTATATTTTGAATTAGGGCATTCAAATGCCTCATCATAGGCATTTAGATGCCCTTTTGTTTTTTAACTAAATGGTTTTTCTCAAAAAGGGTATGAATCCCCTACTCCATGGCATTCGAATACCCTGTTTTGCAAGGTTTTTTAATTAGGGCATTCGAATACCCTTGGTCATGGTATTTGAATGCCCCTTTGGATTTTACCCAATATTGAATGCCCAAAAGGGGTATAAGGATACCTTTACCATGGTATCCGAATGCTCGACAATTGCCTAATTTTGTTTCCATTTTCCTTAAGGCATTTGAATACTCCATATGGTATTCGTATACCCCAAGTCATAAGAAGAAAAACATTGACTACATTGGACTCAATTTATTTTATTTTCATATTTATTTATTATATTGAAAATTTGGACTTTTCAAAATTGTTTCTAAGTCAACCTTGAACACCTAAGAGTTAGGGAGCACCTAAACTTTCCTTAAAACAAATTTTAATGTTGTAAAGTTTCCAAAAATGTTTTGTTACAAATATGGTAAGTAGATCTTTTAAAAATTGAAACTAGTTTCAAAATGGAAAGTAAATCCTAAGTTTATAAAATGATGTCTTAATTGAGATAATGATACACAAAATAGTGTATCTATTAAATCCTTGCACTAAATTTGTTATCGTGTATAGTAGTAGTAAGCAAGGGTCGAATCCACAGAGATTGTTCTTAATTTATATGTTAATTGATTCTAATTTGATATGACTAAACACCTAAACTAAATTTGGGGGGGGGGGTTGAATTTTTTTTGAAAATGTAAAGAAAAATAAGAAAACTCAAAAGATAAACTAAGATTTAAAAAAATAGAAATTTAAATACAGCAAATAATAATAATGATGAAAAGTATGGTTAAGGATCATTCTCCACCACTAAACATGAAATATAACTAATAATCAGAATTATCTTTCGCTCTCTCCTCTAAATTTAATAACCGAGACAATACACAAGCGGGATTGTCTCGAATCTTTCCTTACTGTGTCATTGGAAAAAAGAACAAGCACTTTTACCCAATCTCTTTTCAATGAACAACCTAGGATAAGCTCTCTAAATTTAAATCAGTAAAAGCATTCAATCTCGAAATATGGATTATATCAAGCAACAAACACACAAAGCGGGGTTTATTTAACTTGAGCCATACTCTACATTGTATTGAACAAAAATATCCCATAATCATTGATAACAATTTGCTACTTATGTTTAGGAATCTTAACAATTACGGATCAAAACACTAAACTAGCAATCAAATCACTATAATATTCATCTAGTTGCGCACCTAAATAAACAAGATAGCAATTTATGACATGCAATTGGTAGAATACAACAAATTCAAAAGAGAGTTGAAAGACAATTTGAAATTTATTAAGTAACAATCATGTCTAAGGCTTTGAAATCACCTTTAACCACAAGATGAATTTAGTTACACATGTTTGATGTCTTCAATAACATATTCATAAGAAAATTAAATAAGAAAGAAAGTAGAAGAAAAGAAAGAAAGAAAATAAAGAAGAAACTCTTTTATGGTGGCTACCTGCAATCGCCTTCTTCTTCCTCTTGATCTCCTCTTCTTATACTCTTTATTTTATCCTCCAAGACTCCTCAAAACATCTCTAATTTATACCTCAAAAGATCTTATTTATAGAGTTTTAAAACCCTGAGAACTATTTCTTCCCGCGCAAGTAATAGTGAGATTGCAAGATTTTTTTTTCAGGTCGTTGGGCCCTGCAGCGTTGGACTCTCGGGTTTTTGAATGGAGTGGGTGCAGTAGCCAGCGCTGCAGTGCCAGTCTTCTGGCGTCGCAGTGCTTGCCTTCTGGTGGCCATTTCGTGCTGTTGCATCTACTCGAACTTTCTCAGCCGATTTGGATGACAAGTTCTTATCCGTTTTGGACGAGTAATATACCATTGGAAAGATACTCAAATAAGATTCAAAAGTCAAGAAGGAAGTTTCTTTAAATGAAGACTGCAAGATCATGTTTTCCTTGAAACAAGATCCAGAAGTCAAATCTACCTTCTTGCTTTGCACCAAGATTTGATCTTCTTGACTCCGACATCTTATTCCATCTTGTGATTGTGATTTTGTAAGATCTTTTACATCCTAATTGACATGCTTTTACTTCATTCTCCTAAATATATCTGAAATTTAAAAACATAACATAAGTAACCAAAATAAAGATAGAAAACATAACAAAAACTAAGACTTGAAAGGGCATAAAATGTGTATTTTATGAACTTATCAAATACCCCCACACTTAGCTTTCGCTAGTCCTCGAGCAAAAATAAAATAAAAACAAAGTAAGAAAATCTAATCTAATCCACTTTCGTAGGAAATCACGATGGCACTTAGCATGTGACATAAGCCTTTAAACCCCTAGGTGTCCCTAATGGACGAGTTTAGTATCGTGAGGATTTACTAGGACGATACCCACAGATATTGAAAACATAAGAATATATATATATATACACTAAGAATAATTAATCCTAATCCTTCCAATATAAATTAGAGAAAATCAATGGATAGGTCTTATAAACTAGTCAATAGCTTAAAGAAAATTTCACAAAGAATCATGCTTGAATGTATATGGTTTGAGTTAAGCCAACATTAACACAATATATTTCAATCAAAATAATGCATATTCAAATTTAATATAAACTTCTCACCTGGGATACTCTTATGATTTTCACTCTATATAGTAGCGGTAAAGTGTTTACACTCAATCAATTTCATGAAAACAATCCTACTATATGCTTGCTTGTCCATCCATTCTCCATTTTTTAGAATATACAACTTCATGAATCAAGAGGTCTTTATTCAAGGTTGTAATCGGGCTATGAGGTAAAGGTAGAAAGAAAAGATGGTAAGGAAATCACAAATAATCCTAAAAAACTAGTAGAGCATAGAAATTTGGAGCATATAACATTTTGTTGGCTCTTATCTTCATTCTCAATATGTAATACTCCACTAATACTTCATAATTGAATTTCAATGCACCATGTACATCCTTTCTTTTTGTTTTCCTCGTTTTTTTTCTTTGAAAGAAAAGATGCATTATACATCAATGCACACATATTTGACATTGCTCTTATTATCCACTAATTATCATCCCATAAACAACAAGAACTCCCCAAAATTGATTCTTTTAATTATCAAACTAACATGCATGAACTCCAACAACACATAAGATCTCATAGCATGCTCTACTAATCCCTTAGAATTAGGTTAGATATTTTTTTTTTCTGAGTTGAAGGGTCAAGTAGATGGGTTTCATGAATAAAAAGGCCTATTTAAGCTCAAAGGGCTTTCTAGTGAATAAATACATTAAGGTATAGGCAATTTGGCTTTTATGGTATCAATCCTAATGCCTCTATCATATCTATGACATTACGTGTATCAATATAGTCTCAAACGATTTAAAGCAAGTTCTAGAGAAACATGTAATCATGATAGCACACAAGAAAAGAAATTGGATTGATAAGCATAATGTATCAATCATATAGGCTCAAAACTCACAAGGATGTTTATATAAGTCAATATCAAGTCTAAACATGCTTCTTTCTCAATTAACACATCATATTAACATTGGCTCATGAAGAATAATATTTAGGCTAAATTCTCATGAAATTTTTTTTCACCAATAAACTAGTTTTAGACCTACACAATTCATGTCTCATCATTCTATTGAAAAGAACTAAAACACACAAACAAACAAAAATATTAAAAACTCAAAACAAACTAATGAAACCTAAATAAATATAAACACTTAACAAAAAATAAATAAATAAACAATCAAACATAACAAAGAGATAAAGGACAAGAAAGCAAATCTGATTCTGGTAGGTTGGCAAAGCTTTCATCAATTGGGCTGCCTCCCAATTAGCTCTTGATTCAGTGTCTTCAGCCTAACCTGTATCCTTCTTGGCTTTTTAGGATCTTTTAGCTTAATGCCTTTTTTCATTCTAATTTTTCATGCATCCTTGCTAATTAACTCAAAGAGTTTCTGCGGTAATGAATCAAATATGTTAACTGAAAAACATGAATGCATATTACTTGGATACCTCACCTCTTCAAAAATATCGAAATGTATAATCCTATCATCAAACTCCATAGTTAGGATTCCATTATAAACATCTATCTTGGTTCGGGCAGTTTTCATGAATGGTCTCCCTAAGAGTAATGATGTTGGCATTGATGATGGGTTACCTTCCATCTCAAGAACATAAAAATCAGCGGGGAAAACTAGCTCCTTCACCTGCACTAAAACATCCTCCAACACACCTTTTGGATAAGAGTTAGATCGATCTGCGAGTTGAATAACAACACCGGTTTCCTTAAATGAACCAAAATTTAAAGAAGCATAAACAGAATAAGGCATAACATTAATTGATGCTCCTAAATCTAGCATGGATTTTTCAAACCTGGTGTTTTTGATTGTGCATGGTATGGTGAAACTCTCCTGATCTTTTTGCATTTTGGAGGAAGTTTTCTTTGCAAAATAGCAGATGCATTCTCCCTCACACGTATGATCTCGTCACCCTTTAGTTTGCGCTTGGTGGTGCATAGCTCTTTGAGGAATTTTGCATAGCGTGGTACTTGTTTAATGGCATCCAAAAGAGGTATATTTACTTGTACTTTGCGAAAGGTTTCCAGAATTTGTTTTTCGTGTTCCTCTTTCTTAGACTTTGCAAGTCTGCTAGGAAAAGGTGGAGAAGGAACATAAGTAGAAATAGGAACCTTAGAAGTTACCTTAGGTGCCGAAGTACTCTCACAAGGAATTGCAGCTTCATTATCCACAAGAGTCGAATCCTTCTTTTATTTTATCTCATCATCGGGCTTCCTTGTTGTTTTTGGTTCTTCCTCAATTTGTTTCCCACTCCTCAAGGTCATGGCACTAGCATTCTCTTTCGGGTTAATCACAGTTTGAGAAGGGAGTTTTTCAGATCTTTGTGCCTCCAGTTTAGCCATGTTACTAGCCAATTGACTCACTTGAGTTTCCAAGCTCTTATTGGATGTTCTTGTTTCCTATTGAAGTTACAAAGAATTATTAGCCAAAGATTTAACTACATCCTTAAGAGACGTACCTTGTCTTTGAGTCACAAGTTGTGGTTGAAATTGATCTGGTTGTTGGGGCCTTGGTTGATTGAATCCAGGTGGATGATTGTAATTGACATTAAGAGAAACTTGTTGATGATTTCTCGAATGGCTAAGATTAGGTTGGTCCCTCCATCCCGCATTGTAAATGTTTGAGAAAGGATCATACTTTTGTCTTTGGAACCCTTGTTGCCCTTGAAACCCTTCAAGAGCATTGGCTTGCTCAAAATTATCTTCTTGTAGAGATGGGCACATATTGGTTGGATGATCCACCAGAAAGCACACTCCACACTTTTTTGATTGTTGAACATTACCCATTACCAATTGTTGAACTAGAGAGGTGAGATTGGCTAGTTGTTTCTCAATGTTTGATGTAACCCTAACCTTATTTACCTTCCTTGGCAACAAATCTGATCGGCTGCTAAACTGTTGTGAATTGGCCGCCATACTAGTTATCAAGTTTTTGGCTTCTATGGGTGTCTTGTCCACTAGAGCTCCTCCATTTGCGGCATCTATCATACTCCTATCCATTGGCACAAGTCCTTCATAAAATATTGGATTAGGAGCTGCTCACTGATTTGGTGATGAGGGCAGGATATACATAGCTTCTTAAATGGCACATAGCTCCCAGTACTCATACAAACTCTCCACGTTTTGCTGTTGAATGGCACATATTTCTTACCTAATTGTTGTTGCCTTAGATGTAGGGAAATACTTCTCAAGGAAAAGTTTCTTCATCTCATTCCATGTGATAATGGTGCTTGATGGTAGATAATAAAGCCATTCCTTTGCATTGTCTTTTAAGGAGAATGGAAAGGCTCTTAGCTTTACTTGCTCTTTGGAGATCCTGATTGGTTTCATGCTTGAATATACTACATGAAATTCCTTGAGGTGCTTATTTGGATCTTCACCTGTAAAACCATGGAAAGTAGGTAAAAGATGTATCAGTCCCGATTTAAGCTCAAAAGCATAAAAAATTTGAGGATATTCAATGCAAAGAGGTTGCTGGTCCAAAATTGGTGCCGCCAACTCCTTAAGTGTTAGATTGTTTCGTGCCATCTCTCTTTGCTCGGATTGAAAAGAAAACCTAAAATCAAAAAAAAAAAAAACAAAAAGAAAAATAGAAATAAAGCTAAAAATAGAAAACAAAATCAAGTAACTAATAAATTAAAGAAAACAATCTCAACAACAGCTCCAAAAATTAATACACAAAATAATGTATCTATTAAATCCTTGCGCTAAATTTGTTATCGTGTATAGTAGTAGTAAGCAAGGGTAGAATCCATAGAGATTGTTCTTAATTTATATGTTAATTGATTCTAATCTAATATAACTAAACACCTAAACTAAATTTTGGGGAGAAGGTTTGAATTTTTTTGAAAATGTAAAGAAAAAAAAAACTCAAAAGATAAACTAAGATTTAAAGAAACAGAAATTTAAATATAGCACATAATAATAATGATGAAAAGTATGGTTAAGGATCATTCTCCACCACTAAACATGAAATATAACCAATATTCAGAATTATCTTTCACTCTCTCTTCTAAATTTAATAACCCTAAGACAATACACAAGCAGGATTGTCTCGAATCATTCCTTACTGTGTCGTTGGGAAAAAGAACAAGCGCTTTTACCCTATCTCTTTTCAATGAACAACCTAGGATAAGCTCTCTAAATTTAATTCAATGAAAGCATTCAATCCAGAAAGATAGATTATATCAAGAAATAAACACACACAAGCGGGGTTTATTTAACTTGAGCTATACTTTACATTGTATCGAACGAAATATCCCATAATCATTGATAATAATTTGCTACTTATGTTTAGGAATCTTGACAATTACGAATCAAAATACTAAACTAGCAATCAAATCACTATAATATTCATCTAGTTGTGTACCTATATAAACAAGATAGCAATTTATGACATGCAATCAGTAGAATACAACAAATTCAAAAGAGAGTTGAAAGACAATCTGAAATTTATTAAATAACAATCATGTCTAGGGCTTTGAAATCACCCTTAACCATAAGAAGAATTTAGTTACACATGTTTGATGTCTTTAATAACATACTCATTAGAAAATTATACAAGAAAGAAACTAAAAGAAAAGAAAGAAAGAAAAGAAAGAGGAAACTCTTTTATAGTGACTAGTTGCAATCTTCTTCTTCTTCTTCTTCCTCTTGATCTCCTCTTCTTATTCTCTTTATTTTGTCCTCCAAGACTCCTCAAAATATCTTTAATTTATGCCTCAAAAGAGCTTATTTATAGAGCTTTAACACCCTAAGAACTGTTTCTTCCTGTGCAAGTAACAGCGGGACTGCAAGATTTATTTTTAGGTCGTCAAGCGCTGCAGCGTTGGACTCTCAGGTTTTTTAATGGAGTGGGTGCAACAGCCAGCGCTGCAGCGCCAGCCTTCTAGCATCGCAGCGCTAGTGATGGTAACTCAATTAAGAGTTGTAAACCCAAGTGCAGGTTATGTTCAAGTAATAAATTCTCGGGTGTCCGAGGTCGAACCACAGGGAAGCGTATTAATAAGTATAAGTTTATAAATATATAAGACAAAGAAAGTAAACAAAATATTAGGGAATCAACAACAAAATAAGATAAACAAGATATTAGAGAACAAAATAAACAAAATAACATAAAAACAATTAAACAAGATATAAAAAACAATAAGAAAGGATGTTGAGGTTAGAGACTCCACTCTTGGTGTTATGCTAAGATTAATCTTGTTTTATTACACAATTGAAATCCACACATAAGGGAGGTTCCAATCGGAAGGTTTAGCAATTCAGTCCAACGTCCATAGCATATGATATTATGTTCATTTGGTGTCCTCAAAACTCATAAAAAGAGTCCAAGCATTCCTTATGCCAAGGTATATGTCTACAACAAATCAAGGTTATGAAACCAAGCATTTACTGTGCCATTTTCATTGTCAATAATGAATCAAGATCTCTACTTTGCAAGTATGATTTTAAACCAAAAGAAAATATTATCTATACTAGTGTTTATAAATGATGATTCATTTTAGCTCATGTTTAAGAGACTAACCTTAGCATTTACCAAAAGCTTCACCTCATCACCTCAACAATATGATTAGCAACACATACTAGATATGAATAAAATGAAAAGGAATGTAAGAAACATAAGTAAAGAACAAGAAAACTAGAGAAAGGAAAGAAGAAGAAAACTTAGAGAATTTTATTACAATGGCTAATATCCTACCAATGTATAATGTATCCCAATACTCATCCAAGGCCCTCTATTTATACACATTTTGGAGGGCTAAATGACAAGAGACAAGCTTTACAAATTTCAAAGGTAGGTATAATAGGTGGGTGCATTTTTCTAACAATTTTCGTCATATTGTATGACAATTCTGATCAGCCAGCTTGATGGTCGATTTTGTCAATGTTGGAGGCTCGATCTGATAAAATGGTCTTCTAGAAAAATATACCCCTATCAGTTACGGATCCATAGCCGTTGGAATCAGATCATTTGCGCACGTGGATCGGAAGATATGGTCAAAATACCAAAACGGTGCAGAACAGACGTCATTGCACATCAGCCAACTTGATGGTCGATTTCGCTAGGGAAAACGACTCCGTTTCAAGAAGTGTAAAACATGAAAAAGATAGATATGCCTCTTAGCTTTACAGGGATACAAAGTTCAGCCTTATTGCTTCAGTGAAACTCAAGATATAGCTGATATGGCAAAAGGTGTCGGAACTGGAACTGAACTGGATTTGCCCTTAATACTAGTAATCTGAAATCACTCAAAGAAACTTGTGAAAAACACCAAATTACATAAAAATATAAAAGATCATAAACACAATTAGACTAAACAATAATAACTCGTATTTGACACAAAACAATAATAAAACATAACTAAAAACTATATAATTATACGAGTTATCACACCCCCATACTTAGATTGTTGCTAGTCCCTAGCAACGACTCAATAAAAATAAAATAAGAAAATCTAATCTAATCCATTTTCGTAGGAAATCACGGTGGCACTTAGCATGTGACACAAGCCTTTAAACCCCTAGGTGTCCCTAGTGGACGAGTTTAGTCTCGTGAGGGTTTACTAGGACGATACCCACAAACATTGAAGAAATAAGAAAAACTAAAAATAATAATTATAACTAATCCTTCCAATATAAATTAGAGATAATCATTGGACAAGTCTTAAAAACTAATCAATAGCTTAAAGAAATTCACAAAAAATCTTGCTTGAATGTAAATAGTTTGAGTTAAGCCAATAATAACATAACATATTTCAATCAAAATAGTGTATATTCAAACTTAATCTCAACTTCTCACATGGGATACTCTCTTGATTTTCACTCTTTAAAGTAGTGGTAAAGTGTTTACACTCAATCAATCTCATGAAAACACTTCTACCATATGCTTGCTTGTCCACCTATTCTCCACTATTTAGATCATACAACTTCATAAATCAAGAGGTCTTTATTCAAGGTTGTAATGGGGCCAAAGGGTTATAATGTGGTTAAAGAACAAAAGGATAAAGATATCACAAAGGTTCCAAAGAGTTCATAGATTTTAGAGACATAATAAGATCATACAAATAAAACTTCTCAAAACTCTTATAAAGCACATAATAACATAGGCTAAATATTCATGTTGAGCCTTTGCATCATTCTAACCAACTTTGTAACATCTTTTTCTAGAAGTTCAAGAGAAGATTTTTTTTTTTTATTTATTTTTTTTTTTAATATGGGAATGTATTTGACAATGATCCCTTTCTTTTTCTCTTGACTTTTTCTTTTCTTTTCTTCCCCCACACTTATCTTTTGTTTCTAACCCAAATTTTCAAATAAAAATATCCCTTGTTTTTTTGCAATATGTCTCAAAATATAAAATTCATCTTTAGAACAAGGGTAAGGATATAAGCATATTTAGGCTAGGTGTAAGTTGTGGTTACCAATAAAACATCATATTTAATGTAGGCTCAAATTGGCTCACTAGTGGGGATGTTCTCGTAGAACATTAATAATGGATGGCTGTTTGGCTCTGGTTATAATCCTAATGCCTCTATCATATTCATGTTGTCACATGTATCAATATAGTCTCAAACGGTTTAAAGCAAGTTCTAGAGAATCATGTAATCATAAGAGCACTCAAGAAAGAAATTAGATTGATTTGTATAATGCATCAATCATTATAGGCTCAAAAACTCACAAAGATGATTATACAAGTCAGATTAAGTCTAAACATGCTTCTTTCTCAATCAACATATCATATTAACATTGGCTCATAAAAAGGTTGACATCAAGCTCAATTCTCATGAAAATCTTCTCACTAATAAATCTGTTTTAGACTTATGCAATTCATATCTCATCATTGTATTGAAAGTAACTAAAAAAAAACACACTAAGTCTAAACATGCTTTTTTTTTTGTTTTTTTTTTTTGTTTTTTTTTTTGTTTTTTTGTTTTTTGTTTTTTTGAAGAACAAGATTAAATCAAACTGACAAGGTATGTCTCAAGTCTCCCTTACTCAGACCTTGTTCAGAATGAATACTTCTAAATGTCTTAAAACACAACAATTATTTTTTTTTTTTTTTTAAGCAAAATATGTCCCTTACCCCCTACTAAAATATGACATTGTCCCCAATGTCAAATTTTAAAGGTAGAATTTAGGAGATATTACCTGCAGAGGTTGCTAACCACTTATTATAACTGAGACACAACAAGCAAAATGTTAGATAATGTCACAAAGACAAAGTGCAATCCACTCCTTGCTCGTCCATATCTCTTTTTCTTTTTCCGAGCGTTTGCGAAACAACCGTAGCAGATAAACACTCATAAGCTTGTAGCTTTTTGAGTAAATCTTCAATGGTTGTAGCAGAAATTATGGTTCTCCTTGCCTCTGAAAACATGAATCCATTATCCACAGCATTATCTAAATATGAAAGTAAATTACTAAAATAACCATTAATATTAAGCAAACCAATGGGTTTCTTATTTGTGACCAAAGATGACCAAGAAGCCACGCAAGCTATTTCTTCCAATGTACCCAGACCTCCTGGTAAAGCAATGAATGCATCGGCAGAATGGTACATGATTGTTATCCGTTCAGGGATACTCCAGACTTGTATTTCCTTACCCACGGTAGGTCCACAAAAATCTGTGAATAGTTTTGGCACGATTCCTAGAACTGGACTTCCTCCGGCGTGTGCTGCTGTAGCGACTGCTCCCATTAAACCCGTACTACCGCCTCCATAAATCAAGTGGATCTTTTGTTGGGCAAGTATTACTCCAACTCTTATGGCTTCATCAGCGAATATGTTATTTTTCCCTGGATAAGCACCTCCAAAGACACAAATTTTTTTAATGCGCTGGGACGAAGTGCTTTCCATTTTTTTTTTCTTTTTCGAGTGCCTGAAAGAGAATGAGTACATGGTGTAATATATAGAGGACTGAGTAGTGAATCAGACAAGAGTAATAATGTCGCCGAAAGTGTATTTGACCTGTCAGAAGAAAATGTTAACCTAACAAAAGATTTTTGCGTGATTTCAGGAAGAAAATCAAAAAGAGAAGAAAAATCAACCGTAAAAGACCAATGCAAAAAAAAAGAGAATAATTACACAAATCGAACAACACGTAAACTAAACCGAAATGAAGTTATTGCAAATCAAACCAAAAGCTGAGAAGTCATTTAATGTAGTTGTGATTGTGGCTCACATCTTCCTCTGGTTTTACGTCCAGAAACGGCTTAAACGCCTTCTATGAGTCGAGGATATGCTTCCCATCCAGTTTTCTTACAAGCTGGCAAACAGGGTCTTTTAACATCAGATTCCCAAGATGTTGCCATTCCCTTTGGAATTGCGGCCATAAATCAAGAATTTCTCTTTGTACGTCTCCACTAGGATGCGTCTCAAGAGAAAGTTAGATATTACCCAAATTCTCCTTACTCAGTCCATCCTTAATCAATTCAATTTTATCATCTCGATTAGAGGACGAAATCCCAATAGAACGACATTTACCGTTACACGTCCATCGTGCACATTTGTGGCAATTTGAACTCATGCGCTTTGCTCGTCGCTTCTTTGCATAAGTGCTTCTACCTGTACCTGGTAAATGCAAAACAGGAAGATATTCATCTTCACGTACCTTGGCTTCAATTATCCAACGTATGTCTTCAGGAATCCCTTTGTTCATAAGCATTCTTAATCTTTCTAATCGAACTTGGTAAAGCTTCAGTAAAATATTCCGAGGAAAAGGAGGAAATCGTTTCTGCAATCTTTTGAGAATATCATCCATCCTGAAAAAAAAATGAAATAAAAAAAAATGAAAGAGAAATTTATATACAATATCAGTTTTGTGGGTAGCTGATGGAACCGACTTAAATAATCACGGAGTACCGTTATCCGCCATTTAACCGGGGTTAAAAAAAAATTATATTTACATCTAGTTATTTTCAAAACAAGGATCAGAAAGAAAAACAACCTCTTCTTGAGTAACATGATTTTCCAAAAAGAGTTTGAGTCTTTGTCCATTTACCTTGAATACGTTACCATTTTGAGGATTCTCAATGTCAACTGCTCCATAATGATACACATGCTTAACCACAAATGGGCCAGTCCATCTTGATCTCAACTTACCAGGAAATATGTGAAGTCTAGAATTATAAAGTAGAACTTTTTGCCCAACATTAAATGTTTTTCTTGAAATTAACTTGTCATGAAAGGCTTTAGTTCTTTCTTTATGAATTTTAGAATTCTCATATGCATCATTTCTGAGTTCCTCAAGTTCATTTATTTGTAATTTTCGTAAATTAGAAGCGTCATCAAGGTTTGAGTTGAACATTTTAATGGCCCAATATGCTTTATGCTCAAGTTCCACAGGTAAATGACAAGGTTTTCCATAAACTAGCCTATAAGGAGACATGCCCAATGCTGTTTTAAAAGCTGTTCGATAGGCCCATAATGCATCGTTAAATCTAAGAGACCAATCTTTGCGATTTGGATTAACTGTCTTTTCCAAAATTTGTTTAATCTCCCTATTTGCTAATTCTACCTGTCCATTTGTCTGCGGGTGATAAGGGGTTGCAACTTTGTGTGTAATGGCATATTTCTTCATTAATGTTTCAAAAACCTTGTTGCAAAAATGTGTTCCCCCATCGCTTATGATAGATCGAGGAATTCCAAATCGACTCAAAATATTTTCTTTTAAAAATTTAATCACTGTTTTGTGATCATTATTTCGACATGGAATTGCCTCTATCCACTTTGAAACATAATCTATTGCTACTAAAATGTATAAGAAACCAAAAGATGGTGGAAATGGTCCCATGAAATCAATACCCCAACAGTCAAAAATTTCAATTACAAGAATTGGGTTCAAAGGCATCATGTTTCTTTTCGAAATGGAACCTAATTTTTGACAACTTTCACATGACTTGCAAAAATTATGTGCATCTTTGAACAAAGTTGGCCAGTAAAATCCACACTGTAAAATTTTTGCAGCAGTTTTCTTTGATGAAAAATGACCACCACATGCCTCGGAATGACAAAACTTAATTACACTACTTACCTCATTGTCGGGAATGCATCTTCGAAAAATCTGATCAGGACAATATTTGAACAAGTAAGGGTCATCCCAATAGAACTTCTTTACCTCATTCAGAAACTTCCTTTTATCTTGGGTGCTCCATTGAGAAGGAATTTTTCCTGTAGCAAGAAAATTAGCAATGTCAGCAAACCAAGGTGTCGTGGAGACAATTAGAAGTTGTTCATCAGGAAAAGTATCATTTATTGGTGAGGTTCCAAAAGATTCATCACAAACAAGTCTTGATAAATGATCAGCCACCACATTTTCTACTCCTTTTTTATCTCGAATGGTGATGTCAAATTCTTGCAGCAAAAGGATCCACCTCAGCAACCTAGGTTTTGCATCCTTCTTAGAGAGAAGATATTTTAAAGCTGCATGATCACTAAAGACAACAATTGATGATCCAACAAGGTAAGATCTGAATTTATCCAATGCAAAAACAACTGCAAGTAATTCCTTTTCTGTAGTGGAATAATTCATTTGGGCTCTATTTAAAGTTTTACTTGCATAGTAAATTACATGTGGTTTATTATCTTTCCTTTGTCCTAACACAGCACCAACAGCATAGTCACTAGCATCACACATTATTTCAAATGGTAAGGACCAATCAGGAGATCTCATAATAGGAGCAGTAGTGAGCATATTTTTGAGTTTTTCAAAAGCATCTTCACAATCTTTAGTCCATTCAAATGCAGTGTCTTTCATTAAAAGATTACATAGAGGTTTAGATATTGTGCTAAAATCTTTTATGAATCTTCTATAAAAACCTGCATGTCCCAAGAATGACCTAATGTCCTTTACTGTCTTTGGTGTGGGTAGATTAGCAATCAATTCAAGTTTTGACTTGTCTACCTCAATCCCTTTTGCAGAAACAATGTGACCTAGTACAATACCTTTAGTGACCATGAAATGACATTTTTCCCAATTAAGAACAAGATTTTTTTCTTCACACCTAATCAATACATTTTTCAAATTGGCTAAGCAATCATCAAATGAATCACCAGAAACAGAAAAATCATCCATGAAAATCTCAAGATTACGTTCAATCATGTCACTAAAAATGCTAAGCATGCATCTTTGAAATGTGGCAGGGGCGTTACATAATCCAAATGGCATTCTACGATATGCAAAAGTACCAAAAGGACATGTAAAAGTGGTTTTCTCTTGGTCCTCAAGTGCAATGGCAATTTGATTATACCCAGAATATCCATCTAGAAAACAATAAAACTCATGCCCTGCAACTCTTTCTAAGATTTGATCCATGAAAGGCAAAGGGAAATGATCTTTCCTCGTCACTGAGTTAAGTTTCCTATAGTCAATGCACATGCGCCAACCAGTAACAGTCCTAGCTGGAATTAATTCATTGTTTTCATTTTTAACTACAGTAACTCCAGATTTCTTAGGTACGACTTGAGTAGGACTTACCCATTTGCTATCAGAGATAGGATAAATGATTCCATTATCTAGAAGTTTAATGACTTCATTTCTCACTACTTCTTTCATATTAGGATTAAGCCTTCGTTGCATTTGTCTAGAGGGTTTAGCATTTTCCTCTAAATAAATATTATGTGTGCAGATTAATGGGCTTATTCCCTTTATGTCAGCTAAGGTCCATCCTAATGCATTTTTGTGCATCTTCAAAAGTTGTAACAACTTACCTTCTTGTAGTTCATCAAGATGTGAAGAAATTATGACTGGAAAAGTTTCACTCTCACCCAAAAAGGAATATTTTAGCTCGGATGGCAATGGTTTTAACTCCAGCTTGGGTGGTTCAATAGTTGATGGTACAGTGACATTTGTAAGTGATGGTAGTTCCTCAAACTTTTGTTTCCAACAATGCTTATCCTGAAAAGATTTTAACAAAGAATCAGTGTGTGAAATTTCTGAAGCATTATCAAACTCATATTCAATTAAATAAGCTTCTAAAGGATCATGGAATGTGGTAGTGGTGAGATGTTCATGAACAAGTTCTTCAATGAAATCCACTTCATGTACTTCTGAATTATCACCAGGTTGCTTGCAAATGTTGAACACATTTAATTCTAAAGTCATATTTCCAAAAGAAATGTTCAACATACCATTCCTGCAATTTATCAGAGCATTAGAAGTTGCAAGAAATGGACGGCCTAATATAACAGGAATTTGAACATTTGGATTTGAAACAGGATGTGTGTCCAAAACAATAAAATCAACAGGGAAGTAAAAATTATCAATTTGAACCAAAACATCTTCAACTATCCCTCGAGGAATTTTTACAGAACGATCAGCTAGTTGAAGTGTAACAGGTGTTTCCTTGAGTTCACCCAAACCTAACTGTTGATAAACAGAAAAAGGCAAAAGATTAACACTAGCACCAAGATCAAGCAATGCACGTTCTATTCTAGTGTTTCCAATGATGCATGAGATTGTTGGACATCCAGGATCTTTGAATTTTGGTGGAGTAAGGTGCTGAATGATTGAGCTCACACTTTCCGTCAAAAATGCTTTCTTTTGTACATTATGTTTCCTTTTAACTGTGCACATGCCCTTCAAAAATTTAGGATAAGATGGAACTTGTTTGATTACATCCAATAAAGGAATGTTAATCTTAACTTGTTTGAAAAGTTCATATATTTCTGCATTTTGATTCAAATTCTTTATTGTTTGCAACCTTTGAGGAAAAGGAGCAGGATGCATACCTTTTTCTTTGTCCAAATTTTCAAGAAGTTCAGACTTACCATCATCCTTACCAATACTTTTCGGAGGGGAAGGAGGATCTTGGTCTTTTGATGGAATCTTTTTGTCAATTGCCTTTCCACTTCGAAGAGTTGTGATACAACTGGCATTTTCCTGTTGAGTTTCATTGGAGCAAGAAACAAGACATTGAGTAGAAGGGTTAGGCTGAGGTTGAGCAGGAAACTTACCTTTTTCTTGAGTGCGTAATGAAGCTGTCAATGTGGACAAGGTGTTTTTGATCTCATTGATGTCCTGTGAAGTTTGGTTATTCACATTTGCTTGTGTTTGTATGAATGCTTGCAATGTCTCTTCCAAGGTTTGTACACGTGAAGGTTGATAGGAAAAAGTGTTGCCCGGCTTTTGAGATTGTGGTACCTGAACATGATTATTATTCCGCCAACTGAAGTTGGGATGATTTCTCCATTCAGGGTTATACGTTTCAGAGTAAGGAGAAGCAAAAGGCTTTTTAAATGTGTTCATGGAATTTACTTGATCATGCAACGCTTCTTTAAGAATGGGAATGTTTGGACATTCAGAAGTGGGGTGTCCCATGATTTCACAAATTCCACAACTTTCTTCATTTTTAACCGTTTTGACTTCTTTTACTTCTCTAAGTTCCATGGCTTCAATCTTTCTAGCCAAATTAGCTACTTTAGCTTTTATCTCATCTTCTTGACTAAAATGATATTTACCTCTGTTAGAAAAAAGATTAGATCTATTGGAACTTTCAGAGGAATTATCTGTGTGCCAGGCTTGAGAGTTATCTGCCAAATGGTCTAGGTAGTCAAAGGCTTCTTCAGGTTCTTTTTCTAGAAACTCACCGTTACACATTGTTTCAACAAATTGTTTAGTTTCGGGAGTTAAACTTTCATAAAAGAAACTAATAAGACGCCATTTTTCAAAACCATGATGTGGACAAGAACTTAACAAATCTTTAAAACGCTCCCAGCACTGAAAAAATGCTTCATTTTGATTTTGATTGAAATTTTGAATCTGTCTTTTCAAAGCAGTAGTTTTATGTGCTGGGAAAAATTTCTTTAGAAACTCAGTTTGTAATTCTTGCCATGTGCCAATTGACCTTGGTTTTAAATTATGAAGCCAAATTTTTGCTTTATCTTTTAAAGAAAAAGGAAATAATTTTAGCTTGACAATTTCATTTGTACATTGTTGGTCATTAAAGGTGACACATACATCTTCGAAGTCTTTTAGAAACGAGTAAGCACTTTCCGATTCCAACCCATAGAAATTTGGAAGCAAAGCTATCATACCTGGTTTAAAACGAAAGTTGTTTGCATTGAGAGGAAAAATAAAACAAGAGGGTGATGAGCTTCGAGTTGGTTGCAAGTAGTCACGCATGGTGCGTACTTGTCTGTTCTCATCTTCAGCATGAACACTTTCATTGTCAGCCATGGTAGGAGTTGTATTAGAAAGATTACCTGAAAAAGTTTCACAATAAAATCTAACTAAACGACGAGATCTAAAATCACGTCGCCAAACAAGCATAAAACAAAGTTAATATACAAAATTAGGCGGTATAACCAGTCAATAAAAATAAAACAAAGTTAATATACAATATAAATATAAATATATAGAAAATTAGGCGGTATAACCAGCCAATAAAAATAAATATAGGCGGTATAACCAGCCAATAAAAATAAATATACTTATAAACTTATATACTTAGTATTGCCTCCCCGGCAACGGCGCCAAAAACTTGATGGTAACTCAATTAAGAGTTGTAAACCCAAGTGCAGGTTATGTTCAAGTAATAAATTCTCGGGTGTCCGAGGTCGAACCACAGGGAAGCGTATTAATAAGTATAAGTTTATAAATATATAAGACAAAGAAAGTAAACAAAATATTAGGGAATCAACAACAAAATAAGATAAACAAGATATTAGAGAACAAAATAAACAAAATAACATAAAAACAATTAAACAAGATATAAAAAACAATAAGAAAGGATGTTGAGGTTAGAGACTCCACTCTTGGTGTTATGCTAAGATTAATCTTGTTTTATTACACAATTGAAATCCACACATAAGGGAGGTTCCAATCGGAAGGTTTAGCAATTCAGTCCAACGTCCATAGCATATGATATTATGTTCATTTGGTGTCCTCAAAACTCATAAAAAGAGTCCAAGCATTCCTTATGCCAAGGTATATGTCTACAACAAATCAAGGTTATGAAACCAAGCATTTACTGTGCCATTTTCATTGTCAATAATGAATCAAGATCTCTACTTTGCAAGTATGATTTTAAACCAAAAGAAAATATTATCTATACTAGTGTTTATAAATGATGATTCATTTTAGCTCATGTTTAAGAGACTAACCTTAGCATTTACCAAAAGCTTCACCTCATCACCTCAACAATATGATTAGCAACACATACTAGATATGAATAAAATGAAAAGGAATGTAAGAAACATAAGTAAAGAACAAGAAAACTAGAGAAAGGAAAGAAGAAGAAAACTTAGAGAATTTTATTACAATGGCTAATATCCTACCAATGTATAATGTATCCCAATACTCATCCAAGGCCCTCTATTTATACACATTTTGGAGGGCTAAATGACAAGAGACAAGCTTTACAAATTTCAAAGGTAGGTATAATAGGTGGGTGCATTTTTCTAACAATTTTCGTCATATTGTATGACAATTCTGATCAGCCAGCTTGATGGTCGATTTTGTCAATGTTGGAGGCTCGATCTGATAAAATGGTCTTCTAGAAAAATATACCCCTATCAGTTACGGATCCATAGCCGTTGGAATCAGATCATTTGCGCACGTGGATCGGAAGATATGGTCAAAATACCAAAACGGTGCAGAACAGACGTCATTGCACATCAGCCAACTTGATGGTCGATTTCGCTAGGGAAAACGACTCCGTTTTAAGAAGTGTAAAACATGAAAAAGATAGATATGCCTCTTAGCTTTACAGGGATACAAAGTTCAGCCTTATTGCTTCAGTGAAACTCAAGATATAGCTGATATGGCAAAAGGTGTCGGAACTGGAACTGAACTGGATTTGCCCTTAATACTAGTAATCTGAAATCACTCAAAGAAACTTGTGAAAAACACCAAATTACATAAAAATATAAAAGATCATAAACACAATTAGACTAAACAATAATAACTCGTATTTGACACAAAACAATAATAAAACATAACTAAAAACTATATAATTATACGAGTTATCAGCTAGCCTTCCGGTGGCCTTTTCGTGCTACTGTATCTTTTTGTACTTTCTAAGCCGATTTGGATGACCAATTCTTCTTCGTTTTGGACGAGTTATATACTATTGGAAAGATATTCAAATAAGATTCAAAAGTCAAGTAGGAAGTTGCTTTGAATGAAGACTTTAAGATCATGTTTTCCTTGAAACAAGCTCCAGAGGTCAAATTTGCCTTCTTGATTTGCACCAAGAATTTGATCTTTTTGACTCCGACATCTTATTCCATCTTGTGATTGTGATTTTGTAAGCTCTTTAACATCCTAATTGACATGTTATTACTTCATTCTCCTAAATATATCTGAAATTGAAAAACATAACATAAGTAACCAAAATAAAGATAGAAAACATAACGAAAACTAAGAAAAGAAAGGGCATAAAATGTGTATTTTATGAACTTATCAGATAAGTTTCCTAAAGTTTTAGGAACCTAATTAAATGGAATGTTTTAATTCAATAAATCTTAATTAGATTAGGACTTAAGTAAATTAGTTTACTTTTATTTGAAGTGTTTTTGAAAATTGTTTTCATAAACATGAATTGAAAATGAAGTTGTTAAATAATTTGAGCCAAGTACATTTGAATGAGTTAAAAGATATTTTCTTTAAATGACACGGAAGATTACCAAGTGATATTGAACATACATTTATTGACATGCTCTTAATTTGATTATGGAAGCATGATGGGGATTATGGACTTAGACCTTACATAGTTAGGTCATGGATGGTTAAATTTATTCCTATTGTTTTTATTTTATAATAGGGTATGCGAACTCTACCTTGTCTATTCATTCTCGATTTACAATTTCTCTTCTCACCTAACTCCCCTCGAATGTAACTCGATGTTTCTTATAAAGCTATGTAATAGTTATGTCCTTTATAGATTTAGCATTAGAATAGAAATTATTGTAATTCCAAGATGAAGGAGATCAAGGCGCTAAGAAGAATAACAAGGAGATTGCCAAGAAGCCTTATGAAGACTTTGTATGCAATCCCTAGGAATTTGACCAACTAGTTTCTTTAGTGGCTTAAGGAAACTAGAATTAGTAAAGTCCATAATCATCCGAGTAGTTGGCATGTGATAGATTTACTTTTTGATGTTATGCATGTCAAACATCAAAAGAAAAGAAACCTAATTAATGAATTAAAATCTCTCATAACAATATTAAGTCAAAATATCAATAATTTGATATAATTGCCTTCCATTCTCATAACCAAAACTAGTGCTTTTTTAATTGGAAGCTTGTTGAGCCACTCAAGGCTAAACTTTTACACGAGTATATTTTCGTTATGAGTAGTGGGCCTTACTTAACTAATGTATTATAGTTCGAATGTGTTGAATTTGACTATAAGGAAATTAGAGGCAATGGTTAGGCGAAATGCATATGATGCATTTAGGCAAAGAGTTGCCACCTAACTGATCTAGGAGTTGCATAGATATGCAATTGGTAAGCTATGTTACCTACCTAATTAGTTCTATAATGACTTGTTGAATCACTCAAGGTCAAAGTAGGATGAAAGGGGTCCTAACTCACTAAGAAGTTTAAAAAGTTAAATTTCTCAAAATAGTATAGGAAAGTTACTATTTTGATAAAATAGTGAGAACAATCATTTAAGACTTTATAAACTAGTCTTAATGATTGAAATTTGCATAATAACTAATATGCATTGGTAAATATGAGATATAAATCATCATGGAAAACAATTAGTCATTTAATAGCATACTTGATGCAAACATATTTAATAGCCAATTTCCATTAATTAATTTCTCAATTAAAGATTATGTTGAAATACGAAATTAAATTTTATGTCCTCAATGGTTTTATTCTTAAGGAACATGCTGCCAGTGCTAGTGATGAGATTAGGGAGATCTATCGGGATCATAAAGATGATCATGGTCAAACCACATAGATGATGTTGGTTAGCATGATTCTCAAACTTCAGAAGCCTCATATGATCCTTAACCTTAGAGAATTGTACTATAAGGAATATCGAACTGAGAAGTTCGACATCTCAAAGGATTTGTTCCTATGTAAGATGTCAGGTCTTTTTTTTTTTTGTATTTTTTGTTTGTGTCGTGTTTGTTGCTTTTTTTCTTATTCTGCACTGATTATCTCTGTTGATGGTGGCTTTTGTCTTTTGAAAAATATGTTTATGGGTTTTTGCTTGTGGCTTTTTTTATGTGGCTTCTGTTGGTTCTGTAATTGCTGAAAATTTGTTGTTACTGATGATCTTCGGATTGCTAATTAAATAGGGAATTTTTCTAAATTTTTTGGGTCACATAAATTAGGGAGGTTGGTAGAGGTAGATCCAATTCCCCATTTTTTTTTTTTTTTGATTTCTCGCAAACCAAACTTTCCTTTTTTTTACAATTTTGATTTTTTTTCCATTTTTAAAAAATGTTTTGATTTGGCTTCAATTTGCCTTTTCCTTTTTCAAGATTTTTTGAAATTCAAATTTTTTATTTTTTTCTCTTTTTTTGTTGTTGAAATTTTTACAAAAAATAAATAAAAGGACATAAAATGTAGAAAAATAAAAGAAATGATTGAGAAGAGTTATGGCTGACCCAATTTCGATTTCAAGGGCCAATTTAAAATTTCAAGTTCGCATGCAATTTTGAAGTCTAATAACCAGTTTAAGACCTAAAATTGAATCGAGACCCAATATGCTATCCAAAAGTAAAAAATTTAAACTAAAGACCGATTTTATACAAATTTGGCTTTAAATCCAAAGTTTTTATTTTTAATCTCAAATTTTGAATTAAGATATCCTGAAGGTAATTAAATAAACACAGTTCAATTCAAATTATTATTTTAAAGATCCCGAATAAAAGTTAGTGTCTACAATTGAGATTTATTTGTTTTCGTCGACTCCAGCATGCAAAGATTTTATTAATGTTCTAAGTTTAATTTTATCATGTTCTCATATTTTTCTTATTTATTATTTTACTTCTATACATGACAACCTCTTACAATTTTTTTTTGAAAAAACGAAAGTTCACATAGGCTGCACCCGAGACTTGCCTACTGCCATCAGGCAACCATGCAAGGTCCTGCCCAAGTTCTTTAAAAAAAGAAGAAGAATAAGCATGCACTAGCAAGTTGCTATGCTCAGGGCTTGTGTCATGGTCCTAGAGAGGAGCCATAAATCCCACATCAGCTGTGTACTAGAGTTCGACCATGTATATAAGTCTTCACACCATCTTCAAATTGTAAGGCGCCTTTTGTGGAAAAATCGTGAGGTCCAATGGACTAAACGGATAATACCTTGCAGGTTGGTGTGGACCGTGACATTTGGTATCAGAATTGGCTCTAGTGGTACTAGGGGTGAGCATTCGGTCGGTTCGGTTGGTTTGGTTCTATATACCAAGAATCGATTAAACTGACATAACTCTTAGAACCGATCGACCTTAACTACTCAAACCGAACCGAACTGACCGAACCAAATTTAATCGGTTCGATTCGGTCGGTTATCTCGGTTTGCTCCTTTGGACTGTAAGACTTTTTTTTTGTACCTATCTAGTCCAATTGTTGGAGTAAGACCCTTTTGCAAACTTGATTTAACAAAATTAAAAGTAAATTTAACAACAAATAAGCATTTCATACCAAATAAAATCAAAGATATTATTTCATTCAACCCAACACAACAATTAAATCAAAGAAAGATAGCAACAAATAAACCCAAAATACCAAAGTTACTAAAGATACCGTGTATTGCTCTAAGGAGGCAATGGACCATCGAAAAAAGAAGCAAGCAAAAGCTGAAAGTAAATGGGAAGCAGAAGCAAGTCGAACTGAGCTGGTGATGGCATGATGCAGTGGCAAGTTAGGGACTGAGGGTGACTGGTTTGCTGAGGAATTGAGAGTCTAAGATGTACCGAGACTGGTGTAGACGTGATGGTCGGTGGTGGCTTGATGCGGTGGTCGGTGAGGAAGTGGTGAGGGTGAAATGATTGGATGATGAAGTGGTGAGGCAATGCAGTCTATGCAGAAGTTGAAAGTAAACGGGAAGAAAAAGGAATGAGGGGTTAGGAATTTAGGGAGTTAGTGGTGATTGGGTGATGAAATGGTGAGGCAATGGCCGGTGGTGGTTTGATTTTTGGATTTGGGTTGGGTTATGGGTAGAGTAGGATAAAACATTAATGGGTTGGGTAGGAATATGATAATTATGGGTTGGGTTGGTGGGTATGGATAGTAGGATAAAACATTAATGGGTTGGGCTGATTGGGTATGAATAGTATAAACAAAAATATATTATTTTTTTTTAATTAGGTGTTGGTTTGTTCGGTCGGTTCGGTTTAAAAATAAAAAATCACAAACGGATCGAATAAACTTATTTAAATCGAATATCTTAACCGACTTTTACCGAAATCGACTATACCGAACTGAATAAATCGAATAAGTTGGTTTTAGGTCGGTTTAGTCGGTTTGACTGACTATTTGCTCACCCTTAGGTGGTACTAACGACGTGCCATTGAGGACAATGGGCCCTCTTTGGAGTGGGGGAGGATGTCATGGTCCTAGAGAGGAGCCATGAATCCCACATCAGCTGTGTACTAGAGTTTCGACTAGGTATATAAGTATTCACACCATCTTCAACCTGTGAGGCGCTTTTATAGACAAAACCGTGAGATCTAATACGAAGAGAACAATACCTTGCAGGTTGATGTAGACTGTGACAACTTGCATGAGCACACAAGCAAGCCTGTGCACAACCAGCTTCCTGCGCAAGTGCATAATTTTTTTTTGGTTATTTTTTTTACTTGTGCTAAAAAAAGACCCCACGAGCAGCATTTGCTGCCTCGCGGGGGCAGTTCTCGCAAGCAGCACTTGCTGTCTTGTGGAAGCAATTCCTGCAAGCAGTATTTGTTGCCTTGCAGGACCAATCGTGCGAGCAGCATATGTTGCCTCGAGGGCCATTCCGCTGAGCAGCATTTGCTGCGCGTGCGATTGCATCTTGCGAGCAGCTTTTGTTCGACAAGACTACATTCAATGAGTAAAAAAGAATAATAATAATAAAACAAAATAAAATAAAATCTACTCAATCCTTTTTTATCTTATCTTTATAGATTCGGTCTCGCATAATATTTTATCAACTATTCTATCATTATTTCATTAATTTTTTAATTATCTTATTTACATTGATTAATTTATTTTGGTATCGAAATATAAAGATGGTATTATTTTTATTAAAAATCAAACAAATCAAGTATAATTCTTGTATTTATTTCTCTTAAGCGGGGATAAGATTTTTTTATTACCTCATTTTTTTCCTTTATAATAAGTCCCGTGCTAATTTTATACATAAAAAAATTCTCTTTTTTTCAATCAAGGAATTTTCGTTTAAGGAACAAAATATATATATATATATATATTAAATTTGATTCTACTCTTGTGTTGTCATATGCATAAGATCATTTTCACTTTATTTTGCTACTATCATTCTTATTATCATTTCCATATTCATGTCATAAGTTTAATTTTATCATATTCTCATATCATTATTCATTCATTATTTTTATTTTATTCCAATGCATGAGAATCTCTTCCTTCGAATTTTTTTATTTAGGGGCAAAATATAGATGTATAGTTTTGGCTTTTAACATATCATGCAGGCACCGCTTGATTAGGTAGGAGACAAGACTCCCTACCAGCAGCGCCCCTAATGACACTACTCCTTAGTAGCAACACTGCAATAGCACTCTCTGACAACAACACTTCCTGGCAGCAGCGCTCCTTGGCTACAATGCTCCTTGATAGTAGTGCTCCATAGTAGCAGTGCTCCCTGGCACCAACACTCCTTGGCACCAGCACTCCATTCCTCTAGCGGTCTAGTGCTCCAACGCTCTAGCACTCCACTCCTCTAGCGCTCCAACGCTCCACTGCTCCGTGCCCCGCACTCTCTACTAGCTTATGTACAATGTGAGAAAGATTATTTACAATGCAGCTAGCGCTAGCAAGGTCCATAGCTATGTAAAGATCGTGGAGCTAACCCCTCAATGATGGCAGGATTCTTGGATTTCCTCCATTCTTTGAAACTCCTAAAGAGTATGGCTTGAAGGCTCAAATATAGAGATTGTTAAAAAGTCTTCTTCTTAACATTTCCCTAAAATACAAGTGTTTTCATTTTTTTGAATAGACAATCACTCCTAAATATGCTGCCATGCAACCTTTCATCACTGCTTGTGATCAAAATACTCTTCAGGTTATAACATCCACATAATTTTCATTTCATCCACTACCGTTGGTAATCTTACTCTCTCCCACTATCCATAATTGATGCCACTTACACTAACATCCTGATAACTTCATACTCTTTCTCTTTGTAGCTTTCCTTAGTGAGACTATAAATAAAGGACTAAAAGTTTCATTTGGGATATTTTAGCCAATTAACAAATTTGAGCTCTCAAAAATTTCTGTGCAATTCTCTCTAAGCTTATTCTAGCCACCACACTTTCTACCATTCTCAGTCACCTTCTATCTTAATCTTTTTCAGTGTCTGCTCCAATTTTCCTCTCCACCATTTTCCTACGGTATCTCGTTTTTTTAATTTGCAACGTTTTGTCACGCCATCAAAAGAACCTCTACACCTACAAAATGTCAAAGACTCTATTACAATGATCCATGAAACAATCAAATCAGAAAGAAAAACGTCATAAAGTACAACCTTGCCTACTGAGAAAATTTTCCTTAAAATCACATGGTGATACGATTGTCTAGTAGATAGTATTGAAATGCCACTATAAAAGGAAGAGAGATTGCTGATGAGCTGATCACTCAGGGCTTTAAATAGCTTGCATGATCATTTTTTATGTAAAATCCATGTGTTTTTTTTCTCAGCAAAGAAATGAAAAAGCATCAACATTAACATGTAATTTTTTAATTCTTCCAATGGACTAGTAATCCTGGCATAATCTCGCAAAGTTGCATAACTCTAGACTGCTGACAGCTAATATGGAGGCATGAAATTAGGGAAGAATCTACCTCTAAAACTGGAAGCAGATATGAAGAAGATGCATTTAGAAGGAACTACTTAGGGAGAAGGCTGAAATGATACTTGAGAAATTAGGCAACAATAAAAGTAGAGTAATAGTTCAAATTTATTATTATAACAACTGCAGGGATGAAGGATCATGAAATAAATATCGTCCCAGGAAAATTCATCGCACGATAGAACCTTTGAGAACTCCAACCAGCAATCTGTCCGAGGAAATGCTGGTAATGGAATCAGTTGCGCTGGTGTTCTTGTCAAAGCAGTAGATGGGGGCTTGCCACTTGGCATCCTCAAGAGCTGCTCCCACTTCAAATGTCATCACATGCGCCTCCCTCCCTACAGTTTTAATTTTTTGGTTCATTTATCAATTCACTATCGATTCTCAATCTCAACTCAAATTGATGAATAGATTAGAAGGAACAACCAACAGCTTAAGCAGTTAATTCAATTGAAAAAGTAACAACTAGTTACCGGTGTAGAAGACCCAGTGAACGGGCCTCTTGGTGACAACATCCTCATAATACCAGATAAAGTCCACTTTCTCCCAAACATTGCAAAGGAACCCATCCACGTGTTGCTGACCCAAGTACTTAGCTCCATCTAGCCAGTTGGGCCGTAGAATCCCAACCTCAAGCTGTGCACTACGGCACTCTTTGGAGGAATCGAGGGTATAAAAGAAGGAAGTGCCATTGTTCCACTCGAGGTCATAGAGGACATTACCAAGCTGGTGCTGAATTATGTTGAAGTTTCTTCCGTTGGGCCAGTCGTACCAGAGATCGATCACTTGGAGAATTCCACTAGAGTTCATGACCAGGATGGAGTGGAATTGGTGGGGCCATGGGGTTGGAGTTGGGTCTTGATACAGTGTGGATTTGCAGAAGCCGAGTGAAGAAGTGAAGATGAGAAAGAGGAAGAGGATAATCCTGGTTACGGGCTTCATCAGATTCAGGTCAGAAGCCATCTTTGTTGCTTTGCTTCTCTTCAATTATATCAGGATTGCGGATTGCCCGATTTCTCTCGCGTAGTTAATAAATTTCTTTTTTCTGGTCCTGATAATATTCTGATATCACGCTGGGGCTGGGCCGGCCCTGCTCGATTTGTTTAGGTATTGGTGGTTCACTGGTCATTGAAAGTCGATAAATCTTATTCTAAGATTGAACAAAGTTTGTTCAGAGCCCATTCCCAATTAGGTATGCACTCTGCATGTTCATGCATGAGCTTCGGCCTGCAAACTTTAGCCCATTCACGAGCTTTATGCCTTTATCTCCCCAGCCCCGGGCCTTTTTGGGTCAACAATCTATTTCATGTTTTACTATCGTTTTTTGGTTTTGAAATATATATATATATATATATATAATATTACAAGATACATGTTTATCAGTTAAGCATTGCTTACATGGATGCTTACGTAATATGTGCGTTTAATGATACGTAAGATAAATATAAATAAAAATTATGTCTTATCAATTTATTAAATTTCAAAATTCAAAATCAAGATTCAACTCTAAACAATTTATTATCAACATCTATTATTCAATACTTAAATAATTAAAATTATTTATATAAATAATTAAATTTCAAAAGTTAAAATAATTATCTATTTAAATAATTAAATTTCAAAATTCAAAATCAAACTACGTTATCAATATTTGTTATCCAATAATTAAATAATTAAGCATATCCCACCAGAATTCTTCTTTCCTAAGCTACTTTGAACAGGTATTAAGTAGTAACATATCTTGTTTTGTTTGAAGATGAATGAAACAAAGTGAGTGAGAATAGAGACCAAAATAATGGAGACACGAAGGTTCCAATTTTATCATCAATAGTACACCCAATATGGAGCGGTAGTGGGTAGTTCAGGCTTGGATAATGGCACGATTATATACCCAGTATGGAGCTGTAGTGGTTAGTTCAGACTTGAATAATAATATGATTATATCAAGATTTATGCCTAAACTACAAAACGAGAAGAATATAAGGGCATCCAAAATGCGTTGGACGAGCTCTTTTCATGATCGCTTTGTTCATGCTGTGGAGCTTAATTGGTGATCATGAAAGTAGTTCAATTTCTTTCGTTTTTTGTTTTATTTTTTGTTTCTTTTGTGTGATCGATATAGCTAAGCTAGGAACGTATGAAGGTTTAGGGTTAGGCTCTCATATTTTACATATAGTTTTAAGACTCGTAAATTTGGGTCATTTCTTAATTAAAAGTAGAATAATATTTTCCTACAACGTGCCTGTTGAAGAATGAGCCGGCAACTCATAGGCAGTGGCTTGGTTAAGGGAACCCACCGGAGCCGTAGCAAAAGCGAGTCTTCATAGGGCAACTGTCACTGCTTATGGACCCGAACCTGGATGATCTATCCATGACCAGGATGAAGCTTGGGTGAAACTAAGTGGAGGTCCGAACCGAATGATGTTGAAGAATCAGCGGATGAGTTGTGGTTAGGGGTGAAATGCCACTCGAACCCAGAGCTAGCTGGTTTCTCCCCGAAATGCGTTGAGGCGCAGCAGTTGACTGGACATCTAGGGGTAAAGCACTGTTTCGGTGTGGGCCGCGAGAGTGGTACCAAATCGAGGCAAACTCTGAATACTAGATATGACCTCAAAATAACAGGGGTCGAGGTCGGCCAGTGAGACGATGGGGGATAAGCTTCATCGTCGAGAGGGATTTGATATCATGTTACAGTCATAGCATGCATGGTCATTCATTGTAAATACATTTATGACATGTATGGTCATTATTTGTATATACCTGTGTATCAATTTATTTATTCTTTAAATGCGTCATGTTGGCATTAGATTACATCCATGGCATACATAGTTATCATGATATGCTCATGCATTAATCTGTCATATTAACGTCAGGATACATTTATTACATACATGGTCAGCATGATTTTCTTTGCATATACTCTGTGTCAATCATTCATTGTTTACATACATCATAATTGACATCGTGTTGCATTCATAGTGTATATGATCATTCATTGGGAAATACACTGAAATATACATGGTCATTTCATTGCATATATACATGCGTTGATTTATTTATTCGTTGCTTACAGCATGTCAGCATCGTGATTGCATTTATTACATACATGGTCAGCATGTTTCCACTATACATGTCCATACATCACATTGTTTATGTTTCATGAGCATCAAATTGCATTCATGACTCCTTCATCATGACATACATTTGGGGGGAATAAAACAGAAGTTGACTTGGCTTTAAGAGTCTTTGAAAGAATTTCCATTTCAAATCAGAGGTATAAGAAGTACTGAGTACCCTTTTAATACAGGCTAGAGCTATGGAGAATGAACAAGCTGCTCGAATGGAAAGAATGGAAAGGGCACATGAAGAATTGCAAGAACAGCTGGCAAAGTCTCAAGTAGAATCTAAGGATCGGATGACTAAGTTGATAGAGCTGATGTCCACCATAATCAAGGGAAATGGATACACTGAAAACTTGGCCGCCAGAGAAGGGTTAGAGGCACAAGAGGGTCAGAGTGAGGTCATGATGTTAAATGGCCAGAATACAGTTAATTCGAGCAACATTCTGAATTTAGATGATCCAGGTAAACAAGCAAAACTGAAGATGGTTGAGTCCAATGAGGCTGAGTTGGAAGATTCCCAAGGGAAATATCAGTTGCTAGATGAAAGGCTCCGTACAGTAGAAAATACAGATGTATTCGGGAGTGTGGATGCGAAAGAACGTTGCTGGGTCCTCAATTTAGTCATTCCTCCTAAATTCAAGGTCCCTGACTTTGTGAAATATGACGAGACGACCGATCCATCAACCCACATCACCATGTTCTGTCGAAAGATAGCAATTCACATAGATAATGATAGGCTTTTGATTCACTGCTTTCAGGATAGCCTCAGCGTGTCCGCAATTAGATGGTATAGCCAGTTGAGCAAGGATTAGATTCGCTCTTGGAATGATTTGGCTAGGGCTTTCTAAACCAGTACAAGCATGTGACCGACATGACACCTAACCGTCTCACCTTGCAAAATATGGAGAAAAAGGTTACTGAGAGCTTCAAAGAGTTTGCTCAGAGGTGGAGGAACATGGCCACCCAAGTACAACTGCCCTTAACTCAGAAGGAAACCACTGTCCTTTTTGTGAATACACTATAGGCCCCATACTATGATAGACTTGTTGGCAACACCATGAAGAATTTTTCAGATATGGTAATCTCCGGGGAAATGATTGAAAATGCTATCAAGGCTTGGAAACTCGAAAGAGGTAAAACATTTAATGCAGAGAGAAACAGGATGCCCAAAAAGAAAGAGGAAGATGTCCAAGCTATGGGAGGCTTTGCCCCGTATATTCCGGGTACTTCATACCAACCACCCTATCCTTCTATGAACTATGTACCCCAGGGTTCATACTTATACCCAATGGCCTCTAAGAATCCAGTAAATTTTCAACCTTTTGTCAGTCAGAGGAAATCGAAGAATATTCGGAAAAGAGATCAGTTTGAGCCACTCCCCATGTTTTACTCTGAACTATTGCCCCAGCTAGTCGAAGAGAAACTCCTCACTAAAGTTCCAGTGGAGCCTATCCAACCCCTATATCCGAGCTGGTATGACGAGAATGCATATTGTGATTATCATTCTGGGATTCAGGGACATTCCACGAAAAATTATCTATGTCTGAAACGGAAGGTTCCAGCACTCATCAATAAAGAGCAGTTAGATGTGGGGGCGAAACAAAGGTAAGACAGCGTGGAGAATCTACTGAATGGGAATGACGAGACCATTGTGGATGTCATAATGGGAGAAGTAGATGGAAAGGTCAAAAAGAGTACCGAGGAATAGCCAGTTTGAATTAGGGAGAACATGTCAAGGGCAAGTTTTTTATGCATGTAGTTTCATACCTTATGATGAAAACACTTGTCTTATGGTGACATTCATATGAATTAAATGAATTTTGAATTTTAAATGCATTGTGTTTGTTGTGTTTTAACAATAATTTGAATATGCAAAAAAGCAAGCATTAAGGAAGTTTCAATAATGGATAGTCTCGAAATATTGATGATCATTGTTAGAAATGACCCAGTACCCTCCCCCCTCTCTTTTGGGCTTCTCTATGCCTAAACCCCTTGAATCGAGAACACTTGAAAAACCTAATGCTTCAAGGATAACTCGTATAATTATATAGTTTTTAGTTATGTTTTATTATTGTTTTGTGTCAAATACGAGTTATTATTGTTTAGTCTAATTGTGTTTATGATCTTTTATATTTTTATGTAATTTGGTGTTTTTCACAAGTTTCTTTGAGTGATTTCAGATTACTAGAATTAAGGGCAAATCCAGTTCAGTTCCAGTTCCGACACCTTTTGCCATATCAGCTATATCTCGAGTTTCACTGAAGCAATAAGGCTGCAATTTTAACCGTGCAAATTTAAGAGGCATATCTATCTTTTTCATGTTTTACACTTCTTGAAACGGAGTCGTTTTCCCTAGCGAAATCGACCATCAAGTTGGCTGATGTGCAATGACGTCTGTGCTGACCTGTTTTCGTATTTTGCCCATATCTTCTTATCCACATCAGCAAATGAGCTGATTCCAACGGCTATGGATCAGTAACTGATAGGGGAACATTTTTCTAGAAGACCATGTGATCAGATCAGGCCTCCAAAATTGACAAAATCGACCATCAAGTTGGCTGATCAAAATTGTCATACAATATGACGAAAATTGTTAGAAAAATGCACCCACCTATTATACCTACCTTTGAAATTTGTAAAGCTTGTCTCTTGTCATTTAGCCCTCCAAAATGTGTATAAATAGAGGGCCTTGGATGATTGTAAGATATTGTAGATAGGTAGGATATTAGCCATTGTAATAAAATTCTCTAAGTTTTCTTCTTCTTTCTTTTCTCTAGTTTTCTTTTTCTTTAGAAAGAGCAAGAGGTTGGATAATTAATATTCTTCTTCTTCTTCTTTCTTTCTTTTATTTCCCTCTTAGATTCTCTTTAATTTTATGTTTATGTTTACAATGCCTATGCTAGGCTAAACTTCTATTTGGTTAAGGGTGATTTCAAAGCCCTAGACATGTTTTGTGATTGATTTTCAGATTCTATCTATCATTAATTTTCTATCAAAGTTGCTTATGTTCTTCTACAAGAATTGTTCATGATGTTGTCTTGATTTGTTTAGGTGTACAACTAGATAGATCTTGATAATTATCTATTGCTAGTTTAGGAGTCTTGATCCGTGTAATTGTCTTGATTTCCTATTCATAAGTGGCAATTTGTGATTAATGATTATGGTCAAGTTTTCAATAATTGCAAAGTGGAACATAACCTAAGTTGAACAATCCGAGCTTATGTGTTTGTTGCTTAGATCAACCTATCTTTCTCATCATAAAGCTGCCATTAAATTGAATTTAGAGAGCTTATTCTAGGTTGTTTAATGGTTAGAGATTAAATAGAGAGCTTGTTCTATTTAACGACAAACTAAGGAAAGATTGGGGTAACAGAGCTTGTTGTTATCTACGGTTGTTAACTTTGATAGTTGGTTGATATTGATAGATCTGAAATTGATTCTTAATGATGTCTAGTGGTGGAGAATGAAACCTTAACCATATTTTTCATATTTGATTCTTCTTACTTGTTTTCTTACTTTTCTAGTTTGCTTATTTTTAAAAGTATATTTATTTTTATTGGCTGGTTATACCGCCTAATTTGTATATTAACTTTGTTTTATTTTTATTGGCTGGTTATACCGCCTTGCATCTTATTCTTATTATTTACTTTAGTTTAAATCTGGCTTCAAAAACCCCTTTTCTTTTATTGTTTTCTTTGAACGTAAGTTATAAACTAATAACTCATAGATTAAAACCCAATCCCTGAGGACTCGACCCTTGCTAATCATTATACTTACAATTGATCTTTTTAGTGCAAGGTTAAATAAGATACACTCTTTTGGGTGCATCAAATTTTTGGCGCCGTTGCCGGGGATTGTTTTCTTTAGTTTATTTGTTACTTGGTTTATTCTTATTTTCAGTTCTAATTAGTATTATTTTCTTGTACATACATGTTTTTCTTTTCAAATTTTGAAAAAAAAAAAAGATGGAATTAAGCAATCTAACACTTGAAGAGTTGGTGGCATACATGAACATGGAGAATCAACAAGCCAATCTCACTTCCTCAGTTCAACAATTGGCCATGGGAGGATGTCAAGGCCATCAATGGTTCCAAGACCAACCGCATGATCATTACTCCAACACTTACCATGAGGGATGGTGGGATCATACTAATTATGGCTACTCGAAAAATTACCAAGAAGTAGATCCTTATGCCAATTACACTCATCCATCTAGCTTCAATCAATCATGGTCTCAAGAACCAGATCTTTTTCAACCACCACATATGATTCAAAACTCAGGTACTTATTTAGAAGATCTTGTACATTCTCTTGTTACTAATACTTTGCAATTTCAACAGGAAACAAGGGCAAGCATCCAGAGTTTGGAAAGGCAAATGAGCCTATTGGCTAGTAGTATGGTGGAATTAGTAGCAGAAAGATCTCTAGCACTCCCTTCCCAAACGGTGATTAACCCAAAGGAGAATGTTACTATTGTGACCTTGAGAAATGAGGAACAAGATGAGGATGAGACAAAACCAAAGATGGATTCACTTCTTGAGGATAATGAAGCCACCATTCAAAATGAGAGTACTTTGACACCTCAGGTAGCTTTTAAGGTTCTTATTTCTACTAATGTTCCTTCTCCACTTTTTCCTAGCAGATTTGCAAAGTCCAAGAAGGAGGAACATGTACAACAATTTTTGGAAACCTTAAACAGCTTGCTTGTGGATGCCATTAGACAAGTACCAAGATATGCACAATTCCTCAAAGAGCTATACCCCACCAAGAATGATGAAATAATACGTGTGGGGGAGAAGGCATTGGCTGTTTTGCAAAGAAAACTTCCTCCAAAACGCAAAAATTCGAGAAGTTTCATGTCTAAGCCAAAAGATCCTAAAAAGCCAAGAAGGGGAATTGGCTAGGGTGAAAACAATCAATCAAGTGCTAATTGGGGGAGGCGGCCTAATTAGTGAAAGCATTGCCAAACTGCCATCCACAGATTTGCTCTCTTTTTCTTTATCTTTTTCTTATGTTTATTTTTGCTAATTGTGTTTAGTGTTTCTAAGTTCATTTAGGCTGCATAAGTTTATTTTGTTTATTAGTTCTTTTCACTTACACATGATTCTTTCATTTGGGATTAATAGCATTACATTAATGACAATGTAAGAATTATGTGTGGGGGGAAGAATTTAGGATTTTATTTAGAGTGTTTTGTTTTTGTGTCTTTTTATGTTGTTTTTCTTTCTGATCCTTGTTTTGAAAATAACTAGATGTAAATATAATTTTTAATTTTTTTAACCCCGGTTAAATGGCGGATAACGGTACTCCGTGATTATTTAAATCGGTTTCATCAGCTACCCACAAAACTGATATTGTATATAAATTTCTCTTCCAATTTCTCTTTCAATTTTTTTCATTTTTTTTTTCAGGATGGATGATATTCTCACAAGATTGCAGAAACGATTTCCTCCTTTTCCTCGAAATATTTTACTGAAGCTTTACCAAGTTCGATTCGAATGATTAAGAATGCTTATGCACAAAGGGATTCCTGGAGACATACGTTGGATAATTGAAGCCAAGGTACGTGAAGATGAATATCTTCCTGTTTTGCATTTACCAGGTACAGGTAGAAGCACTTTTGCAAAGAAGCGACGAGCAAAGCGCATGAGTTCAAATTGCCACAAATGTGCACGATGGACGTGTAACGGTAAATGTCGTTCTATTGGGATTCCGTCCTCTAATCGAGATGATAAAATTGAATTCATTAAGGATGGACTGAGTAAGGAGAATTTGGGTAATATCCAACTTTCTCTTGAGACGCATCCTAGTGGAGACGTACAAAGAGAAATTCTTGATTTATGGCCGCAATTCCAAAGGGAATGGCAACATCTTGGGAATCTGATGTTAAAAGACCCTGTTTGCCAGCTTGTAAGAAAACTGGATGGGAAGCATATCCTCAACTCATAGAAGGCGTTTAAGCCGTTTCTGGACGTAAAACCAGAGGAAGATGTGAGCCACAATCACAACTACAATAAATGACTTCTCAGCTTTTGGTTTGATTTGCAATAACTTTATTTCGGTTTAATTTACGTGTTATTCGATTTGTGTAATTATTCTCATTTTTTTTATTTGTCTTTTACGGTTGATTTTTCTTCTCTTTTTGATTGTCTTCCTGAAATCACGCAAAAATCTTTTGTTAGGTTAACATTTTCTTCTGACAGGTCAAATACACTTTCGGCGACATTATTACTCTTGACTTTTACGGTTGATTTTTCTTCTCTTTTTGATTTTCTTCCTGAAATCACGCAAAAATCTTTTGTTAGGTTAACATTTTCTTCTGACAGGTCAGATACACTTTCGGCGACATTATTACTCTTGTCTGATTCACTACTCAGTCCTCTATATATTACACCATGTACTCATTCTCTTTCAGGCACTCGAAAAAAAAAAAAGAAAAAAAAAATGGAAAGTACTTCGTCCCAACGCATTAAAAAAATTTGTGTTTTTGGAGGTGCTTATCCAGGGAAAAATAACATATTCGCTGATGAAGCCATAAGAGTTGGAGTAATACTTGCCCAACAAAAGATCCAGTTGATTTATGGAGGCGGTAGTACGGGTTTAATGGGAGCAGTCGCTACAGCAGCACACGCCGGAGGAAGTCCAGTTCTAGGAATCGTGCCAAAACTATTCACAGATTTTTGTGGACCTACCTTGGGTAAGCAAATACAAGTTTGGAGTATCCCTGAACGGATAACAATCATGTACCATTCTGCCGATGCATTCATTGCTTTACCAGGAGGTCTGGGTACATTGGAAGAAATAGCTTGCGTGGCTTCTTGGTCATCTTTGGTCACAAATAAGAAACCCATTGGTTTGCTTAATATTAATGGTTATTTTAGTAATTTGCTTTCATATTTAGATAATGCTGTGGATAATGGATTCATGTTTTCAGAGGCAAGGAGAACCATAATTTATGCTACAACCATTGAAGATTTACTCAAAAAGCTCCAAGCTTATGAGTATTTATCTGCTACGGTTGTTTCGCAAACGCTCGGAAAAAGAAAAAGAGATATGGACGAGCAAGGAGTGGATTGCACTTTGTCTTTGTGACATTATCTAACATTTTGTTTGTTGTGTCTCAGTTATAATAAGTGGTTAGCAACCTCTACAGGTAATATCTCCTAAATTTTACCTTCTTAAAAAAAAAAAAAAAGTTTGTTGTGTTTTAAGCAATTTAGAAGTATTCATTCTGAACAAGGTCTGAGTAAGGGAGACTTGAGACATATCTTGTCAGTTTGATTTTAATCTTTTTATGTTTACTTGTTAATTTTTGTTTAATATTTTAGGATTATTTAGGTTGCATGAGTTTGTTTTGTTTTGAGTCTTAGTTGTTCCTATTCTTATGTTATTAGTTCTTTTCTCTTACACATGATTCTTTCATTTGGGTTAATAGACTTACATTGAGGACAATGTAAGAATTAAGTGTGGGGGGAATGATTTAGGATTTCTTTTATTTTTGTCTACTATTTTTTTTATGAGTCTTTATTATTATTATTGTTATTTTTTTGTGTGTTTTAGTTCCTTTTTAATACAATGATGAGATATGAATTGCATAAGTCTAAAACAGATTTATTAGTGAGAAGATTTTCATGAGAATTGAGCTTGATGTCAACCTTTTTATGAGCCAATGTTAATATGATATGTTGATTGAGAAAGAAGCATGTTTAGACTTAATCTGACTTGTATAATCATCCTTGTGAGTTTTTGAGCCTATAATGATTGATGCATTATACAAATCAATCTAATTTCTTTCTTGAGTGCTCTTATGATTACATGATTCTCTAGAACTTGCTTTAAACCGTTTGAGACTATATTGATACATGTGACAACATGAATATGATAGAGGCATTAGGATTATAACCAGAGCCAAACAGCCATCCATTATTAATGTTCCAAGAGAACACACCCTTAGTGAACCAATTTGAGCCTACATTGAATAAGCTATCTCTTTGGTAACCATAACTTGTCCCTAACCTAAATATACTTATATCTTTACCTTTGTTCCAAAGATGAATTAGCATGTTTTGAGACAAGTTGCAAAGACAAGGAAGATTTATTGAAAATTTGGGTTAGAAACAAGAAATAAGTGTGGGGGGAAAAGAAAGAAAAAAGTCAAGAGAAAAAGAAAGGGATCATTGTCAAATACATTCCCATATTAAAAAAAAATCTTCTCTTGAACTTCTAGTTAAAGTAAAGAAAAAGATGTTACAAAGTTGGTTAGAATGATGCAAAGGCTCAACATGAATATTTAGCCTATGTTATTATGTGCTTTATAAGAGTTTTGAGAAGTTTTATTTGTATGATCTTATTATGTCTCTAAACTCTATGAACTCTTTGGAACCTTTGTGATATCTTTATCCTTTTGTTCTTTAACCACATTATAACCCTTTGGCCCCATTACAACCTTGAATAAAGACCTCTTGATTTATGAAGTTGTATGATCTAAATAGTGGATAATAGGTGGACAAGCAAGCATATGGTAGAAGTGTTTTCATGAGATTGATTGAGTGTAAACACTTTACCACTACTTTAAAAAGTGAAAATCAAGAGAGTATCCCATGTGAGAAGTTGAGATTAAGTTTGAATATGCACTATTTTGATTGAAATATGTTATGTTAATATTGGCTTAACTCAAACAATTTACATTCAAGCAAGATTTTTTGTGAATTTCTTTAAGCTATTGATTAGTTTTTAAGACTTGTCCAATGATTATCTCTAATTTATATTGGAAGGATTAGTTATAATTATTATTTTTAGTTTTTCTTATGTCTTCAATGTTTGTGGGTATCGTCCTAGTAAACCCTCACGAGACTAAACTCGTCCACTAGGGACACCTAGGGGTTTAAAGGCTTGTGTCACATGCTAAGTGCCACCGTGATTTCCTACGAAAGTGGATTAGATTAGATTTTCTTATTTTATTTTTATTGAGTCGTTGCTAGGGACTAGCAACAATCTAAGTGTGGGGGTGTGATAACTCGTATAATTATATAGTTTTTAGTTATGTTTTATTATTGTTTTGTGTCAAATACGAGTTATTATTGTTTAGTCTAATTGTGTTTATGATCTTTTATATTTTTATGTAATTTGGTGTTTTTCACAAGTTTCTTTGAGTGATTTCAGATTACTAGAATTAAGGGCAAATCCAGTTCAGTTCCAGTTCCGACACCTTTTGCCATATCAGCTATATCTCGAATTTCACTGAAGCAATAAGGCTGAAATTTTAACCGTACAAAGTTAAGAGGCATATCTATCTTTTTCATGTTTTACACTTCTGGAAACGGAGTCGTTTTCCCTAGCGAAATCGACCATCAAGTTGGCTGATGTGCAATGACGTCTGTGCTGACCTGTTTTCGTATTTTGCCCATATCTTCTTATCCACATCAGCAAATGAGCTGATTCCAACGGCTATGGATCAGTAACTGATAGGGGAACATTTTTTTAGAAGACCATGTGATCAGATCAGGCCTCCAAAATTGACAAAATCGACCATCAAGTTGGCTGATCAAAATTGTCATACAATATGACGAAAATTGTTAGAAAAATGCACCCACCTATTATACCTACCTTTGAAATTTGTAAAGCTTGTCTCTTGTCATTTAGCCCTCCAAAATGTGTATAAATAGAGGGCCTTGGATGATTGTAAGATATTGTAGATAGGTAGGATATTAGCCATTGTAATAAAATTCTCTAAGTTTTCTTCTTCTTTCTTTTCTCTAGTTTTCTTTTTCTTTAGAAAGAGCAAGAGGTTGGATAATTAATATTCTTCTTCTTCTTCTTTCTTTCTTTTATTACCCTCTTAGATTCTCTTTAATTTTATGTTTACAATGCCTATGCTAGGCTAAACTTCTATTTGGTTAAGGGTGATTTCAAAGCCCTAGACATGTTTTGTGATTGATTTTCAGATTCTATCGATCATTAATTTTCTATCAAAGTTGCTTATGTTCTTCTACAAGAATTGTTCATGATGTTGTCTTGATTTGTTTAGGTGTACAACTAGATAGATCTTGATAATTATCTATTGCTAGTTTAGGAGTCTTGATCCGTGTAATTGTCTTGATTTCCTATTCATAAGTGGCAATTTGTGATTAATGATTATGGTCAAGTTTTCAATAATTGCAAAGTGGAACATAACCTAAGTTGAACAATCCGAGCTTATGTGTTTGTTGCTTAGATCAACCTATCTTTCTCATCATCAAGCTGCCATTAAATTGAATTTAGAGAGCTTATTCTAGGTTGTTTAATGGTTAGAGATTAAATAGAGAGCTTGTTCTATTTAACGACAAACTAAGGAAAGATTGGGGTAACAGAGCTTGTTGTTATCTACGGTTGTTAACTTTGATAGTTGGTTGATATTGATAGATCTGAAATTGATTCTTAATGATGTCTAGTGGTGGAGAATGAAACCTTAACCATATTTTTCATATTTGATTCTTCTTACTTGTTTTCTTACTTTTCTAGTTTGCTTATTTTTAAAAGTATATTTATTTTTATTGGCTGGTTATACCGCCTAATTTGTATATTAACTTTGTTTTATTTTTATTGGCTGGTTATACCGCCTAATTTGTATATTAACTTTGTTATATTTTTATTGGCTGGTTATACCGCCTAATTTAGTATATATATTTTTATTGGCTGGTTATACCGCCTTGCATCTTATTCTTATTATTTACTTTAGTTTAAATCTGGCTTCAAAAACTCCTTTTCTTTTATTGTTTTCTTTGAACGTAAGTTATAAACTAATAACTCATAGATTAAAACCCAATCCCTGAGGACTCGACCCTTGCTAATCATTATACTTACAATTGATCTTTTTAGTGCAAGGTTAAATAAGATACATTCAAGCAAATCTGTGGATGGCAGTTTGGCAATGCTTTCACTAATTAGGCCGCCTCCCCCAATTAGCACTTGATTGATTGTTTTCAGCCTAGCCAATTCCCCTTCTTGGCTTTTTAGGATCTTTTGGCTTAGACATGAAACTTCTCGAATTTTTCCCCCACACTTATTTCTTGTTTCTAACCAAAAAAATCCCTTGTCTTTGCAACTTGTCTCAAATCATGCTAATTCATCTTTGGAACAAAGGTAAAGATATAAGTATATTTAGGTTAGGGACAAGTTATGGTTACCAAAGAGATAGCTTATTCAATGTAGGCTCAAATTGGTTCACTAAGGGTGTGTTCTCTTGGAACATCAATAAGGGATGGCTGTTTGGCCCTGGCTAAAAATCCTAATGCCTCTATCATATTCATGTTGTCACATGCATCAATATAGTCTCAAACGGTTTAAAGCAAGTTCTAGAGAATCATGTAATCATAAGAGCACTCAAGAAAGAATTTAGATTGATTTGTATAATGCATCAATCATTTTAGGCTCAAAAACTCACAATGATGATTATACAAGTCAGATTAAGTCTAAACATGCTTCTTTCTCAATCAACATATCATATTAACATTGGCTCATAAAAATTAGTATCAAGCTTAATTCTCATGAAAATCTTCTCACTAGTAACCAGTTTAGACCTATGCAATTCATATCTCATCATTGTATTAAAAAGGAACTAAAACACACTAAAAATAATAATAATAAAGACTCAAAAAAAAAAAATAGTAGACAAAAATAAAAGAAATCCTAAATCATTCCCCCCACACTTAATTCTTACATTGTCCTCAATGTAAGTCTATTAACCCAAATGAAAGAATCATGTGTAAGAGAAAAGAACTAACAACATAAGAATAGGAATAACTAGACTCAAAACAAAACAAACTCATGCAACCTAAATAATCCTAAAATACTAAACAAAAATTAACAAGTAAACGTAAAAAGATTAAAATCAAACTGACAAGGTATGTCTCAAGTCTCCCTTACTCAGACCTTGTTCAGAATGAATACTTCTAAATTGCTTAAAACACAACAAACTTTTTTTTTTTGAAAAGAAGAAATCAAACTGACAAGGTATGTCTCAAGTCTCCCTTACTCAGACCTTGTTCAGAATGAATACTTCTAAATGGCTTAAAACACAACAAATTTTTTTTTTTTTTTTTTAAATTAGCAAAATATGTCCCTTACCCCATACTAAAATATGACATTGTCCCCAATGTCAAATTTTAAAGGTAGAATTTAGGAGATATTACCTGCAGAGGTTGCTAACCACTTATTATAACTGAGACACAACAAACAAAATGCTAGATAATGTCACAAAGACAAAGTGCAATCCACTCCTTGCTCGTCCATATCTCTTTTTCTTTTTCCCAGCGTTTGCGAAACAATCGTAGCAGATAAACACTCATAAGCTTGGAGCTTTTTGAGTAAATCTTCAATGGTTGTAGCAGAAATTATGGTTCTCCTTGCCTCTGAAAACATGAATCCATTATCCACAGCATTATCTAAATATGAAAGCAAATGACTAAAATAACCATTAATATTAAGCAAACCAATGGGTTTCTTTTTTGTGACCAAAGATGACCAAGAAGCCACGCAAGCTATTTCTTCCAATGTACCCAGACCTCCTGGTAAAGCAATGAATGCATCGGCAGAATGGTACATGATTGTCATCCGTTCAGGGATACTCCAGACTTGTATTTCCTTACCCACGGTAGGTCCACAAAAACTTGTGAATAGTTTTGGCACGATTCCTAGAACTGGACTTCCTCCGGCGTGTGCTGTTGTAGCGACTGCTCCCATTAAACCCGTACTACCGCCTCCATAAATCAACTGGATCTTTTGTTGGGCAAGTATTACTCCAACTCTTATGGCTTCATCAGCGAATATGTTATTTTTCCCTAGATAAGCACCTCCAAAGACACAAAATTTTTTTAATGCGTTGGGACGAAGTACTTTCCATTTTTTTTTTCTTTTTTTTTTTCGAGTGCCTGAAAGAGAATGAGTACATGGTGTAATATATAGAGGACTGAGTAGTGAATCAGACAAGAGTAATAATGTCGCCGAAAGTGTATCTGACCTGTCAGAAGAAAATGTTAACCTAACAAAAGATTTTTGCGTGATTTCAGGAAGAAAATCAAAAAGAGAAGAAAAAATCAATCGTACAAGACAAATAAAAAAAAACGAGAATAATTACACAAATCGAACAACACGTAAATTGAACCAAAATAAAGTTATTGCAAATCAAACCAAAAGCTGAGAAGTCATTTATTGTAGTTGTGATTGTGGCTCACATCTTCCTCTGGTTTTACGTCCAGAAACGGCTTAAACGCCTTCTATGAGTCGAGGATATGATTCCCATCCAGTTTTCTTACAAGCTGGCAAACGGGTCTTTTAACATCAGATTCCCAAGATTTTGCCATTCCCTTTGGAATTGCGGCCATAAATCAAGAATTTCTCTTTGTACGTCTCCACTAGGATGTGTCTCAAGAGAAAGTTGGATATTACCCAAATTCTCCTTACTCAGTCCATCCTTAATGAATTCAATTTTATCATCTCGATTAGAGGACGGAATCCCAATAGAACGACATTTACCGTTACACGTCCATCGTGCACATTTGTGGCAATTTGAACTCATGCGCTTTGCTCGTCGCTTCTTTGCAAAAGTGCTTCTACCTGTACCTGGTAAATGCAAAACAGGAAGATATTCATCTTCACGTACCTTGGCTTCAATTATCCAACGTATGTCTCCAGGAATCCCTTTGTGCAAAAGCATTCTTAATCTTTCAAATCGAACTTGGTAAAGCTTCAGTAAAATATTTCGAGGAAAAGGAGGAAATCGTTTCTGCAATCTTGTGAGAATATCATCCATCCTGAAAAAAAAATGAAAAAAAATTGAAAGAGAAATTGGAAGAGAAATTTATATACAATATCAGTTCTGTGGGTAGCTGATGGAACCGACTTAAATAATCACGGAGTACCGTTATCCGCCATTTAACCGGGGTTAAAAAAATAAAAATTATATTTACATCTAGTTATTTTCAAAACAAGGATCAGAAAGAAAAACAACATAAAAAGACTCAAAAACAAAACACTCTAAATAAAATCCTAAATTCTTCCCCCCACACTTAATTCTTACATTGTCATTAATGTAATGCTATTATCCCCCTAATGCAAGAATTATATGTAAGAGAAAAGAACTATTAAACAAAAGAAACTTATGCAGCCTAAATGAACTTAAAAGCAGTAAAAACAATTAACAAAGAAACATAAGAAATAAGATAAAGAAAAAGAGAGCAAATCTGAGGATGGCAGTTTGGCAATGCTTTCACTAATTAGGCTGCCTCCCCCAATTAGCACTTGATTGATTATTTTCAGCCTAGCCAATTCCCCTTCTTGGCTTTTTTGGCTTGTTAGGCTCATACATGAAACTTCTCAAATTTGAGCGTTTGATAGGAAGCTTTCTTTGCACAAAACTGGATGCATTCTCCATCACAAGTATTATTCCATCATCCTTTGTGGTGCATATCTCATCGAGGAATGGAGCATATTTTGGTACTTGTTGAATGGCATTCACAAACAAGTTGTTTAAGGTTTCCGGCATGTGTTGTTCATGTTCTTCCTCCTTGAACTTTGCAAATCTACTAGGAAAAGGTGGAGAAGAAACATTAGTAAAAAGTGGAACTTTAAACGTTACCTCAGGTGCCGAAATACTCTTATTTGTATTTGTGGCTTCATTATCCTCAAGAATAGAATCCATCTCTAATTCTGTCTCATCCTCATCTTGTTCCTCATTCCTCAAGGTCACAATAGTAGTATTCTCCTTTGGGTTAATCATTGTTTGGGCAGAGAGTTCTTCAGATCTTTGTGCTACCCATACCACCATACTACTAGCCAATTGGCTCATTTGCTTTTCCAAACTCTGGATGCTTGCCCTTGTTTCCTGTTGAAATTGCAAAGAATCAGTAACAAGAAAATAGACAAGATCTTCTAAAGAAGTACCTGAGTTTTGAGTCATATGTGGTGGTTGAAAAAGATCTGGTTCTTGAGACCATGATTGATTGAAGCTAGATGGATGAGTGTAATTGGCATAAGGATCTACTTCTTGGTAATTTTTCGAGTAGCCATAATTAGTATGATCCCACCATCCCTCATGGTAAGTGTTTGAGTAATGATCATACTATTGGTCTTGGAACACTTCATGGCCTTGACATCCTCCCATGGCCAATTGTTGAACTGGGGAGGTGAGATTGGCTTGTTGATTCTCCATGTTCATGTATGCCACCAACTCTTCAAGTGTTAGATTGCTCAATTCCATTTTTTTTTTGTTTTTTTTTTTAAATTTGAAAAGAAAAACTTGTATGTACAAGAAAATAAAACTAATTAGAACTGAAAATAAGAATAAACCAAGTAACAAATAAACTAAAGAAAGCAATCCCCGGCAACGGCGCCAAAAATTTGATGCACCCAAAAGAGTGTATCTTATTTAACCTTGCACTAAAAAGATCAATTGTAAGTATAGTAGTTAGCAAGGGTCGAGTCCTCAGGGATTGGGTTTTAGTTTATAAGTTAATAGTTTAAAACTTAAATTCAAGAACAATAAAAGAAAAGGGGTTTTTGAAGCCAGATTTAAACTAAAGTAAATAATAAGAATAAGATGCAAGGCGGTATAACCAGCCAATAAAAATATATATACTAAATTAGGCGGTATAACCAGCCAATAAAAATATATATACTAAATTAGGCGGTATAACCAGCCAATAAAAATAAAACAAAGTTAATATACAAATTAGGCGGTATAACCAGCCAATAAAAATAAATATACTTTTAAAAATAAGCAAACTAAAAGTAAGAAAACAAGTAAGTAAGAAGAATCAAATATGAAAAATATGGTTAAGGTTTCATTCTCCACCACTAGACATCATTAAGAATCAATTTCAGATCTATCAATATCAACCAACTATCAAAGTTAACAACCGTAGATAACAACAAGCTCTGTTACCCCAATCTTTCCTTAGTTTGTCGTTAAATAGAACAAGCTCTCTATTTAATCTCTAACCATTAAACAACCTAGAATAAGCTCTCTAAATTCAATTTAATGGCAGCTTTATGATGAGAAAGATAGGTTGATCTAAGCAACAAACACATAAGCTCGGATTGTTCAACTTAGGTTATGTTCCACTTTGCAATTATTGAAAACTTGACCATAATCATTAATCACAAATTGCCACTTATGAATAGGAAATCAAGACAATTACACGGATCAAGACTCCTAAACTAGCAATAGATAATTATCAAGATCTATCTAGTTGTACACCTAAATAAATCAAGACAACATCATGAACAATTCTTGTAGAAGAACATAAGCAACTTTGATAGAAAATTAATGATAGATAGAATCTGAAAATCAATCACGAAACATGTCTAGGGCTTTGAAATCACCCTTAACCAAATAGAAGTTTAGCCTAGCATAGGCATTATAAACATAAAATTAAATAGAATCTAAGAAGAAAATAAAAGAAAGAAAGAAGAAGAAGAAGAATATTAATTATCCAACCTCTTGCTCTTTCTAAAGAAAAAGAAAACTAGAGAAAAGAAAGAAGAAGAAAACTTAGAGAATTTTATTACAATGGCTAATATCCTACCTATCTACAATATGATCCTCTACAATCATCCAAGGCCCTCTATTTATACACATTTTGGAGGGCTAAATGACAAGAGACAAGCTTTACAAATTTCAAAGGTAGGTATAATAGGTGGGTGCATTTTTCTAACAATTTTCGTCATATTGTATGACCATTTTGATCAGCCAACTTGATGGTCGATTTTGTCAATATTGGAGGCCTGATCTGATCACATGGTCTTCTAGAAAAATGTTCCCCTATGAGTTACTGATTCATAACCGTTGGAATCAGCTCATTTGCTGATGTGGAGAAGAAGATATGGGCAAAATACAAAAACAGGTCAGCACAGACGTCATTGCACATCAGCCAACTTGATGGTCGATTTCTTCAATATTGGAGGCTTGATCTGATCACATGGTCTTCTAGACAAATGTTCCCCTATCCGTTAGTGATCTATAGCCGTTGGAATCAGCTCATTTTCTGATGTGTATCGGACGATATGGTCAAAATGAGAAAACTGGTCAGGACAGACGTCATTGCACATCAGCCAACTTGATGGTTGATTTCGCTAGGGAAAACGACTCCGTTTCAAGAAGTGTAAAACATGAAAAAGATAGATATGCCTCTTAAATTTGCACGGTTAAAATTTCAGTCTTATTGCTTCAGTGAAACTCCAGATATAGCTGATATGGGAAAAGGTGTCGGAACTGGAACTGAACTGATTTGCCCTTAATTCTAGTAATCTGAAATCACTCAAAGAAACTTGTGAAAAACACCAAATTACATAAAAATATAAAAGATCATAAACACAATTAGACTAAACAATAATAACTCGTATTTGACACAAAACAATAATAAAACATAACTAAAAACTATATAATTATACGAGTTATCATTGTGTTTTAACAATAATTTGAATATGCAAAAAAGCAAGCATTAAGGAAGTTTCAATAATGGATAGTCTCGAAATATTGATGATCATTGTTAGAAATGACCCAGTACCCTCCCCCCTCTCTTTTGGGCTTCTCTATGCCTAAACCCCTTGAATCGAGAACACTTGAAAAACCTAATGCTTCAAGGAATATGAATGATTGAACTTCATAAATAAATAAAAAAACATTGTCATCACAGAATAAGCAAAGATGTAAATCCTAGTCTAGGCCATGAACAAAGGAACAAACTTTTTGAAATTTTTTGAATTCCTTGAAATTCAAACAAATGAGACATTCTTTCAAGAATCTAGATTTTGGTAAATTGATGTATGTCAAGATTGTGCTAAAACCATTGATGACCTTTACCAATAACCACAAAACATTAATTGCCCAAACATCACTTCATGATTGACACCCTGGGGCACAATGATTAAACTAGATTATCCCATGTCCCAGAGAAAACCTGTTTTTGGATCGTATTTTTCTTGTCCTTTCAAAGAACTCATATTTGAAACTCAACCTTTTTAAAATAGACCTAGACTTGCTTCTCTTGGTTAATCAAATTGGGTCATCATATGTGAAAATAATGGTTATATGGTGAAAAAGGATGGACTAACGCATAAATCATTGGGGCATGCGACAAAAAAAAAAAAACAAAAAAAATTTTGTGATATCATGCATATGAGAATTCGGATGATTCCAAATTGCAAAATGAAATTCTGAATATCTATTTCCCCCGGGGATTGTTTTTCAATGTGAATATTCGTGCTTGACATGAGAAATCGCCATCTTTCATGTCCCTGTCATAAAAAGAAATTATCCATAGTCACCCCTTTTGAGCCAAAAGAATTCTTTCTTCTTTAAACCCTGATCAAGGATTACCCTCTACACTGGAGGATCAAATGCGAGGAAGGATCACTAAGAAATGAGTCCTAGCTCAAAGACAGATGCAAAGCAAATGGAGCCCCGAATAAATACGGGTTCACTCTGTCAAAAAAAAAAAAAGAAAAAAGGTGAAATGAAAGCCAAGAAAAAGAAAAATAAAAAAATGTGAAAAAGTATGGCAAATGAAAGCCAAAAGCAAGGAAGAAAAAGAGCAAAAGTCAAAAAGGAGTGAAAAGTCCAAAAAGAGATAAATGTTTCAAAAAGAACCCTCCTCAAGAAATGATCCTTGATCTGATTACCCTCAAACACATATTTTGGGCCTATTTATCCTTTCTTTCTGAACCCTGAGCCATGGCCTACATTACATGATTTAAAAGTCCATTTTGATCAAGCATGAATATCTAACTTGAAGGGTTTTTTCCTCAGATTTTATCCCATCTAATCGAATTATCATTTCACTAAGGAAGAATTTAGAATTCTCAAATGCATGGTAAAACAATGAAAAAAGGAAAAAAAAATGGAGAGAATGGGACTCTAGGGTGAAAACCCGAAAACGGGCGGTCTAAAGTAAAGTGGGAATTTCCGATGCCATCTATGATAGTGCCGATACCACAAAAGAGAAGATCATCTTAAAGAATTGGTCATCGAGGAACATCTAGGAATTCCTGAACCTCCCAAATTGTCAACTCTCATTTGGATGATTGATTTCAAAAACTCAAACTTTTTTTTCTCCAAAATCAACTTTCCAGTTCAAACATCCCAGCCAATCTTGACGCTTGTCAAAATACGTTGATAGGGAAACTAAAAGAATGTTGAATTTGTTTGGTTCTAAATGAATTCATGATTTATAAAATCTGTTCCATTTGTGAGCCTAGAAGGGACATACATTTTTGTTGTGAAGTTTTCCTGGAAAAACCAAAATCATGTTGTACCAAGCCTTGTCAATTCAAGTTGAAAAACCCAAATTGACACTTAGAAAAAATTCTAACAGTGACCATCAGTCTTCAAAAGATTTGTACATTACACACTGTGGGGTTAAAATTTTTTACTCAGAAGTTTTCATTATATAAGCAAAATTGTTTTTCAGAAAGGGAAAATAAAAATATTTTTGAAATACCCATTTTTGATGTTAACATTAGATAAGTTTTTTTCTAATCCAAAGGTGTGGAATTACTAGGGATAACCTTGACTTCCAAATAGGAGAAGAATAAATAAAACTCAGCAAGCAGATTTCTGTTAATAAGAGTTTGAAAACTGTTGGGGCAAAAAGAATAGCCAAAGATTGAAAAAGGAGTTGAAGATATACTCTGATTTGAAGAGGAAAAATGAATGGGAAAGGCTAAGCCAAAGTCTAGAAAAATGATCGGGGGCATTTGCATCATTCATGAACACTCATCTCTCTATTAAGCATTGCATCTGCACTATGTTAGCAAGCATTTGCATTATTCATGGATATTTGCATTTGCACTATTCTTTGAGCATCTGCACTATGTCAGCAAGCATTTGCATCATTCATGGATATTTGCATTTGCACTATTCTTTGAGCATCTTCATTCTACCTTTACAAGTACATCCTTCATAGATATTTGCATTCGCATCATCTCAAGCAAGTGCATCATTTCTAGGATCATTGCATCTTCATTGTAGCTGCAATTACACCATTCATGAACCGCTTACATGAACATGATTCGTAGGGACATCTGCATCTGCATTTAGAAGCATTTGCATTAATCCAAGACATCTGTATCATTTCAAGAAGCATTTGCATCAATCCAAGACATTCGCATTTACACCATCAAGCATGTGCATCCTCTCTCAAATCCTTCAGGTTAATTTCCAGGTCATTTCAATTTCTAGTTTCATCCAGATCTTTTTCAATTTTTTGTTTCACCCATGCCTTTTTATTCTCTGGTTTCATCCAGTTCTTTTTCAATTTTCTGGTTTCACTCATGTTTTCCAATTTCTGGTTTCATCCAGATCTTTTTCAAATTTCTAGTTTCACCCATGCTTTTCAATTTCTGGTTCCATCCAGATCATTTTCAAATTTTTGGTTTCACCCATGCCTTTTTAATCTCTGATTTCATCCGAATCATTTTCAAATTTCTGGTTTCACCCATTCTTTTCAATTTCTGGTTTCATCCAGATCTTTTTCAATTTTTGGTTTCACCCATGCTTTTCAATTTCTGGTTTCATCTAGATCATTTTTCAATTTTCTGGTTTCACCCATACTTTTCAATTTCTGGTTTCATCCAGATATTTTTCAAATTTTTGGTTTCACCTATGCTTTTCAATTTCTGGTTTCATCCAGATCTTTTTAAAATTTATGGTTTCACACATGCCTTTTATTCTCTGGTTTCATCCAGATCTTTTTCAAATTTCTGGTTTCACCCATGTTTTTCAATTTCTGGTTTCATCCAGATCATTTTTCAATTTTCTGGTTTCACCCATGCTTTTCAATTTGTGGTTTCATCCATATCTTTTTCAAATTTTTGGTTTCACCCATGCTTTTCAATTTTTGGTTCCATCAAGATCATTTTCAAATTTTTGGTTTCACCCATGCTTTTCAATTTCTGGTTTCATCCATATCTTTTTCAAATTTCTGGTTTTACCCATGTCATTTAAATCCTTGGTTTCATCCAGTTCTTTTTCAATTTTTGATTTCACCCATGCCAATAAGGTTAGCACAAGACAGGATAAGACCCCGAGACCATCATCGAGATCTTCTCTTCTCTTGCAAATCGAACTCGTTTTCTTAAGACGGGTCGAGCCTTGATTAGTCAGGGAATTCAATTTAAGGACAAAATTTTCTATTTACAGTTTTTTCAAAAAAAAAAAAAAAAACAATGAAAAAATGGAAAATGGAAAATGAAAAATGGAAAAAATAAAACTCCCTTTCGCTTCTCTTCACATGAGATTTCACTAACCGGACAAAATTAGTGTTTGTTTATCTTTACCTGATTCCTGATTCTCAACAATAGTCAAAGAGGGGCAGTTGTAGACACCTAATTTTGTCCGAACCACTAAATCAGGTATGTTTTCTTACTAAATTGATGATTCAGAATGCAAAAAAGCTTTTCTCATCCTGCAGGTGGTACTCCGAGACTTAGTCTAAGAAAGCAGACAGAAAAAGTCAAAATCAAAAAAAGTCAACCTCAAAAAAGTCAATCTCAAAAAAGTCAACTACTAAAAAAGTCGACCCACTTTCAAAATCAAGATTTGAATTTCAATTGAAAAATGGTGAAACAATTTTGATAATCCGAGGTCTACATTGAAAGATATGGAGGTCGGAAGTTGGGTTACGAAATTTCAATAGAAAGAAAACCCTAATTCGGGAAATTTGGGGAAAAGTGCTTGAACAATCAAATTGTTCAAAATTGAAGGTCCCAAATGAAAGATAAGCACTGACTACGGGTAATGGAGAAGCTACTTGAAATAAAGAGTGAAAGAAAAGTCAATTCGGAAGAAAATCGAGAATTAGGGTTTTTGGTGGATTTCAGTGAAATTTGGAAAAATTACAGAAATGACTCAATTTGGTAAGACTAAAGCCCCTAATTGATGAGGAGTGATTAAAAAAGGATAGCCCAAGGCTTAGTTTGAAGAAAATCTAAAATCGGACTTGTTTTGAGCAAAACTGGGTTTCGGAGACAAAATGGCAAAATTGGAAATTTTGAAAAAAATAGCAAATGAACTCCAAAATAGCTGAAAATTTGCAGATCTCATTATTAAACCATTTTGAAGAGATCGGAAGAAGAAAATATTGATTTAGAGTTCGTTTGCAAGATGGCCAAATCCCGGGTCCACTATGTAGAAATTCAAAAGGATAAATCCCGAAAAAATAGTAAATGAGCTCCACAAATTTTGAAAATTTGCAGAGCTCATTATTAAATTATTTGGAAGAGATTGGTGAAAGAAAATCTAGATTCAGAGTTCGTTTGCAAAATAGCCAAATCCCGGGTCCCCTATGTAGAAATTCAAGCAGATAAATCCCGAAAAAATAGCAAATGAGCTCCCAAAAAATTGAAAACTTCCAGATCACACTTTTAAATTATTTGGAAGAGATTAGTGAAGAAAAATCTAGATTCAGAGCTCATTTACAAAATGACAAAAGTTTGAGTGCATTAAGGGGCAATTTTGGAAATAAATTCGAAATAAATAGCAAATAGACTCGAAAAATTTTAAAAGCTTCCAGAATTCAATTTTTTATTATTTTGGAAGTATTGAAAAAGTAAATTTTGAATTTGCAGTCCGTTTGCTACTTATTTAGGTTCGGGGGTCAAAAAGATTATTTTACCGAAGAAACCAAAAAGGCAAATTTATAATTAAGAAAAATATGAAAGAAGAAGGAATTGCTGGGATTTTACCTCCTTTAACCAGCCAGCATAGAAAAAAAGAATGAAGCTTGATCAATTTAATTCCTTAGTCACTATCAAGCTCACATGCTACCACTAGTACCATGCAAATGGTCCCCCTTCATCCAATGGCTTAGGTGCCTTGTAGAAAAGTTGAATGCACCATCCAATGGCCAAGTTTAAATGCCAAGATAACATTTTTATTTTTCATGAAAGAAACCTCATCTAATGGCCAATAATGGAAGAAAAAAGATGAGCACAATTCATCCAAAGTTGGGCATCCATTCGGCCAAGCAAGGGAGTGCAAGGGATTGTCTCTTTTCATCCAATGGCTTAGGCCATCTACAGGGGCTGAGTACACTTGTTAAGGCCTGGATTTAATCTACAAGATGTAATTTTTATGTTGTCCTCATCCAATGACCAAGAATGGAAGAGCACAACTCATGCAAGGGTAGGCACTCAAAGGGCCAAGCAAGGGAGTGCATGGGATTGGTCCTCTTTTTCATCTAAAGACTGACGTTATTACAAGGGCTGAGTACACATCTTAAGGTATGCTATCAATTGGCAAGATGACATTTTTATGTTGTCATGAAAATATCTTCATCTATGGGACAAGATTGAAGGAGAAAAAGTGCAAAAATCCATCCTATGGTGGAGGGGCCATTCGGCCAAGGCTAAGAGAGGGGGGAATGTTTTATTTTTCCTGAGGTGGCTGAGAATTTGAGAGGGGAGGTCAGTAGCTAATGGAGAAAAAAAAAGATTTTGAAAGAAAGAAAGAAATAAAGCTTTTGTTCAGGTAGCCATTCTACCATTGCTACTACATTTTTTCTTCTTCTTCCTCATGCTTTATTTTTTGTTTTCCATGAGATTTCCTACCATTTCTTTTACATCTTTCTTGTTGTTCTTGCTTTTCAAAAATAAATAAAACAATGGTTAGGCTTCATGATCTTGATGAAAATCAAGTGATAATGGTTAGGGTGGGCTTTGTCCAATATATCAACCATAGAGCCCATCTCCATATAGCTCATCTCCATATAGCTCATCTCCATATTTTTTCTACATTAGTTTTTTTTTTTTTTTTTATGATTTTGAGATTGAAAAGGCTTCATGACCTTGATGAAAACCAAGAAATAATGGTTAAGGGGGGCTTTGTCCAATGTACCAACCATGGAGCTCATCTCTTTGTTATTTATTTGCTTACTTTAACTTGCTTATTTTTATTATTGTTTATCTTTATGTATATTTATATTCTTGCTAACCATCTTGTTCTTTTGAGTCATGTCATATTTTTGCATCTTGTGGCTATTTTTTATATAGTTTAGGCCATTTCCATTTCTCATATCATCCTCTATAGCATTTAGTTAGGTCATTTTACATGACATTTCTCACAACACTTTGGTTCCTAGGCCATTCGGCCATGTGCATTTTCTTTAAGCATTAGGATATTTTCATATGCCATGTTATTTTTTCATGAAATTTAGACATTAGGCCATTTTCTTGTGCCATGCCATTTCACATGTCATTTAGCCTTAGGTCATTTTTATTATTAGATGTCATTTAAGTTTAGGTCATTTTATTATTCTATGTCATTTTACATGTCATTTAGCTTTAGGCCATTTTCATATGCCATGTTATTTTTCCATGACATTTAGATGCTAGGCCATTTCCATATGCCATGTCATTTCCCATGCCATTTAGGCACTATGTCATTTTCATTATTTTAAATGTCATTTTCCATGTCATTTAGACACTACTTCATGCATGTTAAGTTAGGATAGCATTTATTGCCATGCAAACTCATGCTAGGCATTTAGGTTATTTATGCCATGCATTTTCCATATCACTTAGGCTTTAAACCATGCATTTCATGCATTCACTTTGCTGTATTTTCATGCATTTCATGTCATGCCACATGATTTATGACTTAGGCCAATCAATGGCTCAAAGTCATGCTCAATTGAGCATACTTGTGGAAAATTAAAGAGTTGTCAAATTGATTATTCTACCTTTGTGAATTTTTACTTAGCCAATTTTTGTCCAAGGTTTTTAAATGTTTTAGCTACTGTTTGTAGGTCTTTAGGATGATCTCCAACAATTTTACTTTGATTTTTGAATGATTTTATCAAAGGCAAAAAAATGTGTTTTGGCAAAACAATATTTCACCCAGTACTCGTACTTTCCCGATTTTTCTGAGAAGTCATCTTTAATAAAAAAATTAAGCCAATTTTTTCTCGTGTAGTTTTAAATGTTCTGAGTCTTCAATATTTTTTTTAGATTTTTTTGAATGTTTAAGAATAGGAAAAAAACTGTGTGTCAAAACCGGACAGTAGAGGCAAATTTGAATTCAAAAGAAAAACAATGGTTAAGTTTGGCTAAGGCATTTAGAGGGGGTTGGTTAAAAGCTTTAGCTACTGTCTTAGGATTGTTTCTAAGCCTTTTTAAACTTCAAAAATGATTTTATAAATCTCGGTTAAGGGTGGTCAAGTCCGGGATTTTAAACTTAGGAAATTAGAGCCATTTTAAAAGGGTTTGGTAGGGGTTTTAATCTTCATTCAAGTTTTTTTTTTTTTCTAAATTGTTTTCCAACAATCACAAAGTTTTGTTTTTAGAAAACCTAATTTGACATATTATCCTAAGGTAGCTGGATATCTTTTTAGATATACGGATTTCTTTATTTAGAGGAAAAAAAACATTTTTATGCATTGCATTTTCCATGATCATGCATTTTATTTAATATGTGATTTTTGCTATGATATTTTCCATGGTATTATTATTTTGATTTACATTTTATGATGCTATATTGTTTGCCATATGATTTTGAATATTTCATGCTATCCTATATTTTTTATTTAGTCATTTATTTTTGTCACATTATTTAGCATATACTATGTTCATGCTTTTTTATTTTATATTCATGCATATATTATGATAGCATTATTTTATGTTTCATGTCATTTCATGTCACTTAGATCATATTCCATGTCATTTAGGTTATATTATTTAGAATATGCAATGTCATTTAAAATATGCCATATCACTTAAAATTGCTATGTCATTTAAATCATTTTATCTCATTTAGAATATACCATGATACTTAGGATTTTCCATTTCATCTAGAATATACTATGCCATTTAAATTATGTCATATCATTTAGGTTGCATTATATTATCTAGACTTTGCTATGTCATTTTATTTATGTCATACATATTCATGTTCATTTTTGTTTAAATATTTTGAAAAAGATAATGATTTTCAATAAAAATAAAGATATTCCCGAGTTAAAATAATTCATGAGTTCTCTATCGGGTTTGTTGGAGGGGATATCATCAATTATCATTAATAAAGGAATATCTTTCTTTCAAAAAATGAGAATGATTTGGAAAGTTTTCCAAATAAATAAAAAATTTTATATTTTGCCGATTTTGTCGAGGATTGTAGGAAAATTTTGAATTAATAAATTCCGGATCATTCTCAATTAAAAATGGAATTATTTTTCTTTAAATTGGGAATTAACTTGAAATACTAAATTAAAAACTAACTTTTTACCGAGACTTGAGATAACACATGATTAATAAGGTACCGTTTTATACGGGCGTTGTGGGGGGTGCTAATCCTTCCCCGCACGTATTCGAGTCCCATACCCGATTCTCCGATTTTTTCTAGTTTATAGCGCAAACTTGAAATTGGTTTTAAAAATGTTTTAATTAATTTTAAAATGTTCTATAAAACCGGTTTTAATAGGTGGCCGATCACACCTAGCTAAAAACGATTGGTGGCGACTCCTATGTTTTTTCAAGGTCATTTTCAAAACCTTTATTTTTAAAGAGGAATTAAGTCGACTTTTCCTCGGTTTTTTAATGTCACGCCTAACGAATAATAAAGTATCGCGATGAGTCATCGTTATTTTTTTTAGGTTGCGACAGTACTGATAATAAGAAATAGGCTTTGTGTTCCTTAGGATGAAAAACTCCGAAAGGTGATTTTGGAGGAAGCTCATAGTGCACCATACGCGTTGCATCCCAATAGTGTGAAGATGTATCGAACCTTAAGAGAACACTATTGGTGGCGAGGTATGAAACAGGACATAGCTGAGTTTGTTTCTAGATGTTTGGTATGCCAACAAATTAAAGCCGAGCATAAAAAACCTTCAGGGAAGTTGAACCCCCTACCTATTCCTCAATGGAAGTGGAAAGATATTGCTATAGATTTAGTTTCGGGATTGCCAAGAACGCGTTCTAGTTATGACAGCATTTGGGTGATTGTTGATCATCTAACAAAATCAGCTCACTTGTTGCCAGTCAAGAAGACTTTTTCCACGGAAAGGCTGGCTAAACTTTATGTGAACAACATTGTCAGGTTGCATGGTGCCCCAGTATCGATTGTATCTGATCGAGACCCCCAATTCACATCTCGATTCTGGCCAAGTTTACAGAATGCTATGGGTGCTAAACTCAAGTTCAGTATCGCTTTTCATCCCCAGACAGATGGACAGTCTGAACGGACAATTCAAATTCTGGAAGATATGCTCAGATCTTGTATTATGGAATTCAAAGGAAACTGGGATGAACACTTGACTCTAGCAGAGTTTGCATATAACAATAGTTATCAGTCCAGCATCGACATGGCTCCATTTGAAGCTTTTTATCGAAGAAAGTGCAGAACTCCAGTGTGTTGGGATGATACAGATGAAAGGAAATTGCTAGGTCCGAAAATTGTTATGATCATAGCAGACAAAGTAAAGGTAATCCGGGAAAAGATAAAAATAGCTCAAGATCGGCAAAAGAGTTATGCAGATAACCGGAGAAAAGATTTAGAGTTTGAAGTTGGTGATATGGTGTTTCTGAAAGTGACTCCTCGAAAGGAGTAATACGGTTTGGAAGACAAGGAAAGCTGGGTCCTCGATATATAGGGCCGTATGAGATCATCGAAAGGATTGGCCCAGTTGCTTATAGATTGGCCTTACCAGAAGAACTGTCAAGAATTCATAATGTATTCCATGTTTCTATGCTCCGAAAGTACATTTTCGATTCTTCACATATATTGAAGGACTTGCCTATGCAAATTGAGAAAAATTTAACTTACGAAGAGCGACGGATTGAGATCTTGGATAGAAAGGACCAAGTTCTAAGGACTAAGACTATTCCATTAGTGGAAGTTCTTTGGAGGAATCATTCATATGAAGATGCTACATGGAAAAGGGAGGAAGATATGCGGACTCAATATCCCAACTTGTTCGATCAAATTGGTAAGTAAATTTCGAGGATGAAATTTTTCTAAGGGGGTAGGTTGTAACAACCGAGGTTACGTACGATCGTGCAAAGTCAAACCCCAAAAATTTTAAGGGCAAACTTGGAAATTGGTAAGAAGTTATAAGTGAAGGAAATAAAAGAAGGAAGGATCAAATTGAACAAATTAAAAGTTTAAGGGCTTAATGGTTAGTTATGAAAAGTTGAGGGACCAATGTGCAATTATACCAAAAATTTAAAAATATCTTTTAAGTTCATTTTATCTCTTGAAAAATCTAGATTTTGCATTTTATTCCTCAAGTAGTAGCCGGCCTTTCTTCTTCTCATTCTCTCAAAATTTTCTTCAAGCAACTTCCACCAAAATTTCATCAATAATCACATCCAAGGTTAGTTTCTTGACTAATTTTTCTTTTTCTCTAGATTTTCTACATGAATATGCTAAGATTTTAACTCCATGAACATGTAAAGTCTAGAATTTCATCTATTAAGTATGAGTTTTACTTTCCTTTAGTAAGATCTAAAAGGATTTGAAAGCATGATCAAGAAAATGGGAAGAAAAAGCAAAACATAGGGAATTGAGCATGTCTTCTGTTCTGATTTTCTGGGTTTGGAACAGCTGGGTTTGTATTTTTTAGATATTTTTCCTAGAAACTAGACTTCAATACGAGATTTTTGGTTTTTGAATCACCCAAAATTGATAAGCAGTTAAAAAGATAAAATTCGATGACGTTGGCTGTCATATTTTGACCCCACTTTCGGCATAGTTTCGGGATTTATCAAACTTGATCAAGATTTTGTTGTAATTGTCTAAGCTAGTTATTTTCTTCATAAAGTAGACTTATTGGCTGAGATAAACCAATTGGAATCACTACAAAATTCCTTACCAAACTCAAGTTATAATTTTTCTAATCTAGTTTGATAGTAATAAATTCATTGCTTAAGAGAAATATAGTACTAAATGATGATTATGGATTATGGAAATCTCTAAGGCATGGAGTACTATAAAGGAATTTGATAAGGACATGAATATGGAGTTGAATTATGGAGAAAATGATTATGGAAATGATAATAAAAATTAAGGATATGTTGTTTTGAGTATGAGAAATTTGTATTGACTTTGGGATAGATTAATGGGACTTAAGTTGCATTCATAATTGCATAATGCTTTGAGTATGTATAAATACCAATTATCATTAATCTGTAGTGATAACTCGTATAATTATATAGTTCTTAGTTATGTTTTATTATTGTTTTGTGCCAAATACGAGTTATTATTGCTTAGTCTAATTGTGTTTATGATATTTTATATTTTTATGTAATTTGGTGTTTTTCACGAGTTTCTTTGAGTGATTTCAGATTACTAGGTTAAATCAAGAATTAAGGGCAAATCCAATTCAGTTCCAGTTCCGACACCTTTTGCCATATCAGCTATATCTGGAGTTTCACTGAAGCATTAAGGCTGAAATTTTTACAGTGCATAGTTAAGAGGCATATCTATCTTTTTCATGTTTTACACTTCTTGAAACGGAGTCGTTTTCCCTAGCGAAATCGACCATCAAGTTGGCTGATGTGCAATGACGTCTGTGCTGACCTGTTTTGATATTTTGACCATATCTTCCGATCCACATGAGCAAATGATCTGATTTCAATGGCTATAGATCCGTAACTGATAGGGGTATATTTTTCTAGAAGACCATTTGATCAGATCGAGCGTCCAACATTGACAAAATCGACCATCAAGCTGGCTGATCAGAATTGTCATACAATATGACGAAAATTGTTAGAAAAATGCACCCACCTATTATACCTACCTTTGAAATTTATAAAGCTTGTCTCTTGTCAATTAGCTCTCCAAAATGTGTATAAATAGAGGGACTTGGATGAGCATTAAAGGTAGATTGGTAGGATATTAGCCATTGTAATAAAATTCTCTAAGTTTTCTTCTTCTTTCCTTTCTCTAGTTTTCTTTTTCTTTATTTACTTATGCTTCTTACATTTCTTTTCATTTTATTCATATCTAGTATGTGTTGCTAATCATATTGTTGAGGTGATGAGGTGAAGCTTTTGGTAAATGCTAAGGTTAGTCTCTTAAACATGAGCTAAAATGAATCATCATTTATAAACACTAGTATAGATAATATTTTCTTTTGGTTTAAAATCATACTTGCAAAGTAGGGATCTTGATTCATTATTGACAATGAAAATGGCACAGTAAATGCTTGGTTTCATAACCTTGATTTGTTGTAGACATATACCTTGGCATAAGGAATGCTTGGACTCTTTTTATGAGTTTTGAGGACACCAAATGAACATAATATCATATGCTATGGACGTTGGACAATTTGGACTGAATTGCTAAACCTTCCGATTGGAACCTCCCTTATGTGTGGATTTCAATTGTGTAATAAAACAAGATTAATCTTAGCATAACACCAAGAGTGGATTCTCTAACCTCAACATCTTTTCTTATTGTCTTTTATATCTTGTTTAATTTCTTATATTTTATTTTGTTTATTTTGTTCTCTAATATCTTGTTTATCTTGTTTTGTTGTTGATTCCCTAATATCTTATTTACTTTCTTTTTCTTATATATTTATAAACTTATACTTACTAATACGCTTTCCTGTGGTTCGACCTCGGACACCCGAGAATTTATTACTTGAACATAACCTGCACTTGGGTTTACAACTCTTAATTGAGTCTCCATCAAGTTTTTGGCGCCGTTGTCGGGGAGGCAATACTAAGTATATAAGTTTATAAGTATATTTATTTTTATTTTTATTGGCTGGTTATACCGCCTATATTTATTTTTATTGGCTGGTTATACCGCCTAATTTCTATATATTTATATTTATATTGTATATTAACTTTGTTTTATTTTTATTGGCTGGTTATACCGCCTAATCTGTATATTAACTTTGTTTTATGCTTGTTTGGCGACGTGATTTTAGATCTCGTCGTTTAGTTAGATTTTATTGTGAAACTTTTTCAGGTAATCTTTCTAATACAACTCCTACCATGGCTGACAATGAAAGTGTTCATGCTGAAGATGAGAACAGACAAGTACGCACCATGCGTGACTACTTGCAACCAACTCGAAGCTCATCACCCTCTTGTTTTATTTTTCCTCTCAATGCAAACAACTTTCGTTTTAAACCAAGTATGATAGCTTTGCTTTCAAATTTCCATGGGTTAGAATCGGAAAGTGCTTACTCGTTTCTAAAAGACTTCGAAGATGTATGTGTCACCTTTAATGACCAACAATGTACAAATGAAATTGTCAAGCTAAAATTATTTCCTTTTTCTTTAAAAGATAAAGGAAAAATTTGGCTTCATAATTTAAAACCAAGGTCAATTGGCACATGGCAAGAATTACAAACTAAGTTTCTAAAGAAATTTTTCCCAGCACATAAAACTACTGCTTTGAAAAGACAGATTCAAAATTTCAATCAAAATCAAAATGAAGCATTTTTTCAGTGCTGGGAGCGTTTTAAAGATTTGTTAAGTTCTTGTCCACATCATGGTTTTGAAAAATGGCGTCTTATTAGTTTCTTTTATGAAAGTTTAACTCCCGAAACTAAACAATTTGTTGAAACAATGTGTAACGGTGAGTTTCTAGAAAAAAGAACCTGAAGAAGCCTTTGACTACTTAGACCATTTGGCAGATAACTCTCAAGCCTGGCACACAGATAATTCCTCTGAAAGTTTCAATAGATCTAATCTTGTTTCTAACAGAGGTAAATATCATTTTAGTCAAGAAGATGAGATAAAAGCTAAAGTAGCTAATTTGGCTAGAAAGATTGAAGCCATGGAACTTAGAGAAGTAAAAGAAGTCAAAACGGTTAAAAATGAAGAAAGTTGTGGAATTTGTGAAATCATGGGACACCCCACTTCTGAATGTCCAAACATTCCCATTCTTAAAGAAGTGTTGCATGATCAAGTAAATTCCATAAACACATTTAAAAAGCCTTTTCCTTCTCCTTACTCTGAAACATATAACCCTGAATGGAGGAATCATCCCAACTTCAGTTGGCGGAATAATAAACATGTTCAGGTACCACGATCTCAAAAGCCGGGCAACACTTTTTCCTATCAACCTTCACGTGTACAAACCTTGGAAGAGACATTGCAAGCATTCATGCAAACACAAGCAAATGTGAATAACCAAACTTCACAGGACATCAATGAGATCAAAAACACCTTGTCCACATTGACAGCTTCATTACGCACTCAAGAAAAAGGTAAGTTTCCTGCTCAACCTCAGCCTAACCCTTCTACTCAATGTCTTGTTTCTTGCTCCAATGAAACTCAACAGGAAAATGCCAGTTCTATCACAACTCTTCGAAGTGGAAAGGAAATTGACAAAAACATTCCATCAAAAGACCAAGATCCTCCTTCCCCTCCGAAAAGTAATGGTAAGGATGATGGTAAGTCTGAACTTCTTGAAAATTTGGACAAAGAAAAAGGTATGCATCCTGCTCCTTTTCCTCAAAGGTTGCAAACAATAAAGAATTTTAATCAAAATGCAGAAATTTATGAACTTTTCAAACAAGTTAAGATTAACATTCCTTTATTGGATGCAATCAAACAAGTTCCATCTTATGCTAAATTTTTGAAGGACATGTGCACAGTTAAAAGGAAACATAATGTACAAAAGAAAGCATTTCTGACGGAAAGTGTGAGCTCAATCATTCAGCACCTTACTCCACCAAAATTCAAAGATCCTGGATGTCCAACAATCTCATGCATCATTGGAAACACTAGAATAGAACGTGCATTGCTTGATCTTGGTGCTAGTGTTAATCTTTTGCCTTTTTCTGTTTATCAACAGTTAGGTTTAGGTGAACTCAAGGAAACACATGTTACACTTCAACTAGCTGATCGTTCTGTAAAAATTCCTCGAGGGATAGTTGAAGATGTTTTGGTTCAAATTGATAATTTTTACTTCCCTGTTGATTTTATTGTTTTGGACACACATCCTGTTTCAAATCCAAATGTTCAAATTCCTGTTATATTAGGCCGTCCATTTCTTGCAACTTCTAATGCTCTGATAAATTGCAGGAATGGTATTTTGAACATTTCTTTTGGAAATATGACTTTAGAATTAAATGTGTTCAACATTTGCAAGCAACCTGGTGATGATTCAGAAGTACATGAAGTGGATTTCATTGAAGAACTTGTTCATGAACATCTCACCACTACCACATTCCATGATCCTTTAGAAGCTTATTTAATTGAATGTGAGTTTGATAATGCTTCAGAAATTTCACACACCGATTCTTTGTTAAATTCTTTTCAGGATAAGCATCGTTGGAAACAAAAGTTTGAGGAACTCCCATCACTCACAAATGTCACTGTACCATCAACTATTGAACCGCCCAAGCTGGATTTAAAACCATTGCCATCCGAGCTAAAATATTCCTTTTTTGGGAAAAATTCCTTCTCAATGGAGCCCCCAAGATAAAAGGAAGTTTCTGAATGAGGTAAAGAAGTTCTACTGGGATGACCCTTACTTGTTCAAATATTGTCCTGATCAAATTTTTCGAAGATGCATTCCCGACAATGAGGTAAGTAGTGTAATTAAGTTTTGTCATTCCGAGGCATGTGGTGGTCATTTTTCATCAAAGAAAACTGCTGCAAAAATTTTACAGTGTGGATTTTACTAGCCAACTTTATTCAAAGATGCATATGAGAATTCTAAAATTCATAAAGAAAGAACTAAAGCCTTTCATGACAAGTTAATTTCAAGAAAAACATTTGATGTTGGGCAAAAAGTTCTACTTTATAATTCTAGACTTCACATATTTCCTGGTAAGTTGAGATCAAGATGGACTGGCCCATTTGTGGTTAAGCATGTGTATCATTATGGAGCAGTTGACATTGAGAATCCTCAAAATGGTAACGTATTCAAGGTAAATGGACAAAGACTCAAACTCTTTTTGGAAAATCATGTTACTCAAGAAGAGGTTGTTTTTCTTTTTGATCCTTGTTTTGAAAATAACTAGATGTAAATATAATTTTTACTAATCTTCAAAAAAAAAAAATACATTTTTTTTAACCCCGGTTAAATGGCGGATAACGGTACTCGGTGATTATTTAAGTCGGTTCCATCAGCTACCCACAAAACTGATATTGTATATAAATTTCTCTTTCAATTTCTTTTTCATTTTTTTTCAAGATGGATGATATTCTCACAAGATTGCAGAAACGATTTCCTCCTTTTCCTCAGAATATTTTACTGAAGCTTTACCAAGTTCGATTTGAAAGATTAAGAATGCTTATGCACAAAGGGATTCCTGAAGACATACGTTGGATAATTGAAGCCAAGGTACGTGAAGATGAATATCTTCCTGTTTTGCATTTACCAGGTACAGGTAGAAGCACTTTTGCAAAGAAGCGACGAGCAAAGCGCATGAGTTCAAATTGCCACAAATGTGCACGATGGACGTGTAACGGTAAATGTCGTTCTATTGGGATTCCGTCCTCTAATCGAGATGATAAAATTGAATTCATTAAGGATGGACTGAGTAAGGAGAATTTGGGTAATATCCAACTTTCTCTTGAGATGCATCCTAGTGGAGACGTACAAAGAGAAATTCTTGATTTATGGCCGCAATTCCAAAGGGAATGGCAACATCTTGGGAATCTGATGTTAAAAGACCCTGTTTGCCAGCTTGTAAGAAAACTGGATGGGAAGCATATCCTCGACTCATAGAAGACGTTTAAGCCGTTTCTGGACGTAAAACCAGAGGAAGATGTGAGCCACAATCACAACTACAATAAATGACTTCTCAGCTTTTGGTTTGATTTGCAATAACTTCATTTCGGTTTAATTTACGTGTTGTTCGATTTGTGTAATTATTTTCGTTTTTTTTGCATTGGTCTTTTACGGTTGATTTTTCTTCTCTTTTTGATTTTCTTCCTGAAATCACGCAAAAATCTTTTGTTAGGTTAACATTTTCTTCTGACAGGTCAAATACACTTTCGGCGACATTATTACTCTTTTCTGATTCACTACTCAGTCCTCTATATATTACACCATGTACTCATTCTCTTTCAGGCACTCAAAAAAAAAATGGAAAGTACTTCGTCCCAGCGCATTAACAAAATTTGTGTCTTTGGAGGTGCTTATCCAGGGAAAAATAAAATATTCGCTGATGAAGCCATAAGAGTTGGAGTAATACTTGCCCAACAAAAGATCCAGTTGATTTATGGAGGCGTTAGTTCGGGTTTAATGGGAGCAGTCGCTACAGCAGCACATGCCGGAGGAAGTCCAGTTCTAGGAATCGTGCCAAAACTATTCACAGGTTTTTGTGGACCTACCTTGGGTACGGAAATACAAGTCTGGAGTATCCATGAACGGATAACAATCATGTACCATTCTGCCGATGCATTCATTGCTTTACCAGGAGGTCTGGGTACATTGGAAGAAATAGCTTGCGTGGCTTCTTGGTCATCTTTGGTCACAAATAAGAAACCCATTGGTTTGCTTAATATTAATGGTTATTTTAGTAATTTGCTTTCATATTTAGATAATGCTGTGGATAATGGATTCATGTTTTCAGAGGCAAGGAGAACCATAATTTCTGCTACAACCATTGAAGATTTACTCAAAAAGCTCCAAGCTTATGAGTATTTACCTGCTACGGTTGTTTCGCAAACGCTCGGAAAAAGAAAAAGAGATATGGACAAGCAAGGAGTGGATTGCACTTTGTCTTTGTGACATTATCTAACATTTTGTTTGTTGTGTCTCAGTTATAATAAGTGGTTAGCAACCTCTGCAGGTAATATCTCCTAAATTCTACCTTTAGTAGGGGGTAAGGGACATATTTTGCTAATTTAAAAAAAAAAAAAATTTGATGTGTTTTAAGCCATTTAGAAGTATTCATTCTGAACAAGGTCTGAGTAAGGGAGACTTGAGACATACCTTGTCAGTTTGATTTCTTCTTTCAAAAAAAAAAAAAAAAGTTTGTTGTGTTTTAAGCAATTTAGAAGTATTCATTCTGAACAAGGTCTGAGTAAGGGAGACTTGAGACATACCTTGTCAGTTTGATTTTAATCTTTTTATGTTTACTTGTTAATTTTTGTTAAGCATTTTAGGATTATTTAGGTTGCATGAGTTTGTTTTGTTTTGAGTCTTAGTTATTCCTATTCTTATGTTATTAGTTCTTTTCTCTTACACATGATTCTTTCATTTGGGTTAATAGACTTACATTGAGGACAATGTAAGAATTAAGTGTGGGGGGAACGATTTAGGATTTCTTTTATTTTTGTCTACTATTTTTTTTATGAGTCTTTATTATTATTATTATTTTTTTAATGTGTTCTAGTTCTTTTTTAATACAATGATGAGATATGAATTGCATAAGTCTAAAACAGATTTATTAGTGAGAAGATTTTCATGAGAATTGAGCTTGATGTCAACCTTTTTATGAGCCAATGTTAATATGATATGTTGATTGAGAAAGAAGCATGTTTAGACTTAATCTGACTTGTATAATCATCCTTGTGAGTTTTTGAGCCTATAATGATTGATGCATTATACAAATCAATCTAATTTCTTTCTTGAGTGCTCTTATGATTACATGATTCTCTAGAACTTGCTTTAAACCGTTTGAGACTATATTGATACATGTGACAACATGAATATGATAGAGGCATTAGGATTATAACCAGAGCCAAACAGCCATCCATTATTAATGTTCTAAGAGAACATCCCCACTAGTGAGCCAATTTGAGCCTACATTAAATATGCTATTTTATTGGTAACCAGAACTTACACCTAGCCTAAATATACTTATATCCTTACCCTTGTTCTAAAGATGGATTATATATTTTGAGACATATTGCAAAAACAAGGGATACTTTTTGAAAATTTGGGTTAGAACGAAAGATAAGTGTGGGGGAGGAGAGAGGCAAAAGTCAAGAGAAAAAGAAAGGGATCATTGTCAAATACATTCCCATATTAAAAAAAAAAAATCTTCTCTTGAACTTCTAGTTAAAGTAAAGAAAAAGATGTTACAAAGTTGGTTAGAATGAAGCAAAGGCTCAACATGAATATTTAGCCTATGTTATTATGTGCTTTATAAGAGTTTTGAGAAGTTTTATTCGTATGATCTTATTATGTCTCTAAACTCTATGAACTCTTTGGAACCTTTGTGATATCTTTATCCTTTTGTTCTTTAACCACATTATAACCCTTTGGCCCCATTACAACCTTGAAAAAAGACCTCTTGATTTATGAAGTTGTATGATCTAAATAGTGGAGAATAGGTGGACAAGCAAGCATATGGTAGAACTGTTTTCATGAGATTGATTGAGTGTAAACACTTTACCACTACTTTAAAGAGTGAAAATCATGAGAGTATAGTGGGAAGTTGAGATTAAGTTGAATATGCACTATTTTGATTGAAATATGTTATGTTAATATTGGCTTAACTCATTTATTTACATTCAAGCATGAATTTTTGTGAAATTCTTTGAGCTATTGATTAGTTTATAAGACTTGTTCAAAGATTGTCTCTAATTTATATTGAAAGGATTAGGAGTAAATATTTTTAGTGTATGTAGTTTACTTATATTTTAGTTTTTCAATGTTTGTGGGTATCGTTCTAGCAAACCCTCACGAGACTAAACTCGTCCACTAGGGACACCTAGGGGTTTAAAGGCTTGTGTCACATGCTAAGTGCCACCGTGATTTCCAACGAAAATGGATTAGATTAGATTTTCTTATTTTATTTTTATTGAGTCGTTGCTAGGGACTAGCAACAATCTAAGTGTGGGGGTGTGATAACTCGTATAATTATATAGTTCTTAGTTATGTTTTATTATTGTTTTGTGCCAAATACGAGTTATTATTGCTTAGTCTAATTGTGTTTATGATATTTTATATTTTTATGTAATTTGGTGTTTTTCACGAGTTTCTTTGAGTGATTTCAGATTACTAGGTTAAATCAAGAATTAAGGGCAAATCCAATTCAGTTCCAGTTCCGACACCTTTTGCCATATCAGCTATATCTGGAGTTTCACTGAAGCATTAAGGCTGAAATTTTTACAGTGCATAGTTAAGAGGCATATCTATCTTTTTCATGTTTTACACTTCTTGAAACGGAGTCGTTTTCCCTAGCGAAATCGACCATCAAGTTGGCTGATGTGCAATGACATCTGTGCTGACCTGTTTTGGTATTTTGACCATATCTTCCGATCCACATGAGCAAATGATCTGATTCCAACGGCTATGGATCCGTAACTGATAGGGGTATATTTTTCTAGAAGCCCATTTGATCAGATCGAGCCTCCAACATTGACAAAATCGACCATCAAGCTGGCTGATCAGAATTGTCATACAATATGGCGAAAATTGTTAGAAAAATGCACCCACCTATTATACCTACCTTTGAAATTTATAAAGCTTGTCTCTTGTCATTTAGCTCTCCAAAATGTGCATAAATAGAGGGCCTTGGATGAGCATTAAAGGTAGATTGGTAGGATATTAGCCATTGTAATAAAATTCTCTAAGTTTTCTTCTTCTTTCCTTTCTCTAGTTTTCTTTTTCTTTATTTACTTATGCTTCTTACATTTCTTTTCATTTTATTCATATCTAGTATGTGTTGCTAATCATATTGTTGAGGTGATGAGGTGAAGCTTTTGGTAAATGCTAAGGTTAGTCTCTTAAACATGAGCTAAAATGAATCATCATTTATAAACACTAGTATAGATAATATTTTCTTTTGGTTTAAAATCATACTTGCAAAGTAGGGATCTTGATTCATTATTGACAATGAAAATGGCACAGTAAATGCTTGGTTTCATAACCTTGATTTGTTGTAGACATATACCTTGGCATAAGGAATGCTTGGACTCTTTTTATGAGTTTTGAGGACACCAAATGAACATAATATCATATGCTATGGACGTTGGACAATTTGGACTGAATTGCTAAACCTTCCGATTGGAACCTCCCTTATGTGTGGATTTCAATTGTGTAATAAAACAAGATTAATCTTAGCATAACACCAAGAGTGGATTCTCTAACCTCAACATCTTTTCTTATTGTCTTTTATATCTTGTTTAATTTCTTTTATTTTATTTTGTTTATTTTGTTCTCTAATATCTTGTTTATCTTGTTTTGTTGTTGATTCCCTAATATCTTATTTACTTTCTTTTTCTTATATATTTATAAACTTATACTTACTAATACACTTCCCTGTGGTTCGACCTCGGACACCCGAGAATTTATTACTTGAACATAACCTGCACTTGGGTTTACAACTCTTAATTGAGTCTCCATCATGTAGGCCACGTAGATCCAACGTCACTCAAGGATCCCGAGATTACAGGCCGAGGCATATAGGGAGATCATCTCAAGGACTGTGAGTAGACTATAGCTATAGCTATCTGGAGTTTCTTTAATTATAATTTATTTAGTATGATATTTATTTTACGTATTAAGGACATATGCGATATATAAACATATGAATTGATTTGGTTATCATTGTGCATGTATTTTAAGAAATATTATATCGAGCAAGTTGGATGATTTATAAAATATGATTATACATAGATTTTGACATATATGGTTTTGGCTCCACCTGACTTAATGTATGAGATTATACCCTTGATCGGAATACAGCAGCTGCGTGCTACGCCTTTGTGGTGGGAGACACCTCCAAAGTCCCAATTTCGTGATATTAGACTGAGGTATAGGAGCTGCGTACTACGCCTTTGTGGTTGGAGCCACCTCCAGAGTCTCTGTCATGTTATATTAGCCTTTTGGGGGCACATCATAGCGACACATATGCCTTTGGGGCGTCCTATGGTGATATTGGCTTTTGGAGCCTACTACTAGTATGCCTACATGGAAATTACCTAGTTTTTACATGGATGTATGGATAAATCTTATGCATGACAGTAAGTTGGAGCCTAATTATACGAAACTTGATTTACTCTACAATTTTTATTTATTGATTTGTTATTATAATACTGTTATATATTTGAAAACTTCTCTATACCTTCGAATTATTCATTATAGTTTTCCTATTATTTATTTTGGAAATGTTTATTATGTTTTAAAAGTTATCGTCATAGTTTTCAAATGTTTTAAAAGTTGTCTACTCACTGAGATATTCATATATCTCACTTTTTCATGTTTCTCATTTTCAGGTTATAGTTAGGTGTCAGGATTGCTGCCTTCCTCCACTCTCCGCTTCTAATAGTGTTTTGACATGGTGGGCATCGTACTTAAATCTCTCTAGAAGTCTTGTTCTTTTGATGTCTTTTATCTAGTAAACCTTTTTGAGATAGGTTTACTTTTAGATAAATTGTATATATTTGAAGTTATGAGACAATGAATCAATATGTATTGACTTGAATATAGATTGATCATGGATAATATTTGAATATGCATGTATAAATGTGATAAACTGTATTGAGAAATATTGCTTGTTGAGGATATAAACTGAAGGTCATTTGCAGGATGGTTATAGTTAAGATAGGAAGGAAACTCTGCCGGATTTTAGGTAGATTATTCGGACAGGGTGTCACATCTCCACTCCTAAATCCTCATTCCTCATTCTCAATCATCTAATTCGAGCTGTTACCTCCTTTTTTATTTTTTATTTTCATATGAGCTGTTACTTTGTTTCTCTCGTAAGATATAGGGAAGTTTAGTATTGCCATTAAAAAAAATGGATTAAAAAAGTTTGGGTTGAAAAAAAAATATGTTTAAAAAGTGTGGAAAAAATATGGTTTAAGAACTTTTGGCGTTGTGTGAAAACGTGCTGTGAGGAATTGAAATGTCGAAAAAAGGTATGTTTAAAATAATAAAAGTTTAGAGATGTGAGGATAACAAAATCTTTTTAATCCAAAAACCAGCTTTTAGAGTCTAAAAACTTCATTTTTTTGGCTTTTTTTGTTGTTGTTGCCAAACCATAATTTCAATCGCAAAAACCAAATTTTTTACACGGTAAGCATTGCGTTTGCGGTGAAGTGCAATTTCTGACCTCACATCAATGCTAAACGGGACCATACAAAATATGTACTTCTACAATTTGTGTATTCGTGATGGAAGAAAAAAAAATAGAAGAGGAAAAGAGGTATACGTAGTTTTTTTATTTTGGATAAACAAGTATGTGCCGTTTTGTCAGAGAAAGATGTGTATTTTTTTTTTTTTAAAATAGGTAATTTTTTTTTCAAAATATATTATATAAAAGGTTGAAAGATATGAATGTCTTTAATTTTATATTTTTGTTATTATTTTATTTTTTAAATAAATTATTTAATTGAGTTGGTATAGTTTGATTAGTGACATCAAATTTTATCAGTTTCATCTTATATAATACAAATCAAAACATTTGAAAAAAAAAAAAAATCAATGTGGATGACCTATTTATATATTTGATACATATACAAAATTTATAAACGTCATGGGTTATGCATTTAATTACTTTGATTTGAATTGATTTAAATTAAAACAATTATAAGTAATTAATTATATTTCTTTTCTTTTAACTTTTAATTTACTTATGTAATCTCTATAAATAAAAGTATTCTGACTAAATTAATATTCCTTTCTAAATATTCAATATTCTTACCTTCTATATAAATAAGTTACATTTCAATTTACTTAAATCACTCTCATTTCAATATAACAAGATACATACTGACTGTGAAAACTTTGCTGATATAGACGTCTACGTGGACATCTCTTCCTAATGACACGTAAGATAAGTATAATAGAATTATATTTTATCAATTCATTAAACCTCAAAATTCAAATTAATCAAGATTAAATTTGTTATCCAATACTTAAATAATTAAAATTATCCATTTGAATAATTAAATTTCACAATTCAAAATCAAACTAATGTCTTCACCTTTTTTATCCAATAATTACATACAATAACTTTATGTAATTATTATAGAGATAAATAGATAAAATATAGGGCTCAATTAAGTAGTCAAACAACTATTTAACCTAAATATTATTCAAATTATATTGATTTATTTACTAATAAATTTTTTAACATAAAATTATACATTTTGTATAATTCATAAAAATATGAAGTGAAATAGAAATGAAACAAATTATATGTAATTGATTTGTATGTTACAATATTATCTTAAAGATCAATATACCAATATTTGTACCTTGACATTTTTTATTGTATGATTATATATAACAAATAAAAAATAAATGTGTATATTGTTTTCTTTAATATAATGTAATATAAAAATAGACATGAAATAAAAAGAAAACAAATTAAAATTATGAATATAATTTTACAAAATCCTGTACATTGCATGGGTTAAAAAAAACTAATTTAAATATATAATAAAACTATATTTTTAATTTTAATTTTAAATTCTTGACGAAACAATTCTAAAAGCTATTTTGTTGGTTGCAATTATTATGGTAAGTCAAATAGCTATTAACTTCTAAATATTCTCCTAATTTTTCTCCAAGTTAATCAGGTTTTAAGAAGAAAATTGAAACATGCATTGCCATCCACATCCTTTATTTTTATAAAAATAAAATGATTTTTTTTTTAAAAAAATGCATTAATATCTCCGAATTAGGGTTAGCTAATTATATAGATGGATTATTTTATTTAGCTGCATAAATATGACAGAGTTATTACTTTCATTTGTATCTACTCTCTCTCTCTTTTTTTTTTTTTTTTTTTTTTTATCTTTTATGTAAATTTGATCAACTACAAATTTTGAATCTGTTGCTACCTTTTATTTTATTTGTTATTTGTTACTGCGTACTATTATTTTGTAGTTTGTTAAATTGATTTTATATTTTTTGGTGGTTTTTTTCTAAGATTTTGTTATAGTTTTTTTTATCTTTTTATTTAATAATGTTAAGATTTTATTATTTTTTTTTATTTATGTCAACGTTAAAATTACATGTTTTTTCTCTCTTTCTATAGTTTTGAAAGTGGTTAAAATTAAATGTTTCTATAGTTTTAAAAGTGGTTAATTTTATATTTCAAGCATGGTAAAGTCAAAAAAATTCATCATAGTATTTAATACTATGTCTATTAGATCTAACATAAAGATATAGTTTTAGAGTATTGCATACTTTTTTTCAATACTACACCAATTCATTTGTGCAGGTTCTCTTTCTATGTTTCTTTTAAAAAAAAAAAAAATTGTATATTTTAATTCTTTTGTTGATTTTTTTCTTATATTTTTTGGTTTGTATTAAGAAATAATCAGATTGTTTGACAAAATTTCTCTTCGCAAAATGAGTGTATAACAGGTTTAGTTTTTTAGATCTTTTTGTGGACGAAGATCAAGCTATGATGCATATGATGATGATTTGCCAAGTTTGCAACAAAAAACAATGGAGTTAAGTTTTCTTTTTGTCTTAAGATTGAAACCTAATTAATTAATTTTAGTTTGCAAGCTTTTAAATTAGTTTGGCAACCCTTTGTTGATGTATTGTTCTTGGTAAAAATAAATGAAAGAGATGGTAAATATACTGATCTTAAATTCTTTATTGTCTTCATTTTTTTGGTAACCTTCGTTTATTCTTTAGTTGTTTTTTTAATAGTAATATTGTTTTGATATATTGAAATGCCATTAATTTGTTATATATTTTCAGTTTATTCAATTTTTAAAATTTGATAATTTTATTTTATTATTATATTTATAGTATTATATACAATATTGCTTTCAATATTGTATGTAATTGTCAGAAGAAGAAAAAACCTAAATGCTATACTTTTCTATTTGTAGATTTTCATACGGAAACTTTATGATGTTAGAGGGCAAAGAACCAAAGGCCATGTATAGATGTAAATGGATGAAGGTTTTTTTGGGGGGGGGGGGGGGCGGGGCATAATATCTTTATTTGTTTCGTTATGTTTCTTCTAGCTTCTTTATATATATATATATATATATATCAGGAGGGATCCATTTACATTAATGTAAACCTAAATTAGTTTTACATATTTTTATAAATTTTTAAGCGATTTATATTTTAACAAACTGACCGTTGGATTTAACAATATAATTATACTCGTCGTTTGAACGTAAAGTTTTGAATCAATCAGATATTTCTATCATATCGATCGAGAATATTGCCTTTTAATATATATTTAACGGTTGAAATTTTTTACATCAAATAAATAGTTAGACATTTTTAATTTACTCGAAAATCGACGTGCATGATCTACGTGAATAGAACATGAAATATGATGATTGGATTAAAAAATATATAAATCGTATAAAAATTTATGAAAGTGTGTAAAATTAATTTAGTTTTACACTAGTGTAAGTGGATCCTCTTCTATATATATATATATATATATCTTTAATTATTGGTGAAGATTATCATGTAAGTAATCTATAAACAAAATGCGGAATTAAATAACGAACTCATAAGATTGTTCGATGATGAACCGGTCTTAATTCACTGGTCGAAAACAAGATCACGTAATCGAAAATTGTCTATTTTTCATAGCCTAAATTCTTCGAGTATTGCAGAGATTACGAGTATTACTATCTTAGTTTTAGAGAAAACATATTTCTCTTTTCTTTTTTTTTTTTTTGGCCGCATAACAAAGTAATTCTCTCATGACCAATTCAAGATGTTGTTGTTTAAGGAAGTTATATACTTCCTTTTTTTATTATGCGTGAACTGCCCTGGCAGTTTTTATTTATTTATTTTGAATTGTTAACTTCCTTTAGGAAGTTGACGTTGGAACGATGTCCATTATGGGTGCCGTTTCTAATATCTCCCACTCACATATAATGAGCACAATATTCTCATAATCAAATTCAAGAGACTGATATCTCTTCTCTCTGCAAAGTTCATACTTCATAATCTCAAGAACTGGTTACTATATAACTATTAGGTATATATAGCAGCTCAAATGTTTAAGTAGAGTAGGTATGTAGCACCTCAGATCCATTTAGTCACATTTCAAGTTTCCCATGATCTCTTATATATCAGTGATATAATAAACTTTTGTATTCACAATTGTGTTTATTAGTTAAAACACAATTGGTCGACCAATGAATACAATCGAATGAGACACTAAAACGATCTTCCATTTTCCTCGAATCTCTTCATTCCAATTCAACTGCTATCCAGATATGTTCCATTAGATCGAATCATTCATGACCATTGGCAACATTCTAAGATAGCTAACATTGAACTAAAACTTTAAGAAACAGTCAAAGGTCATAAGGGTACTAATTAGAGATCCCTTGTTGATCTCATGGGTTTCACACAATTTTGAAGCAGAGACCAATTCTTCTGTTACCCATATTTGTCGAATAATGCACATGTGGTATGAAACACATGCTACGATATTACTCTCCTTTTTCCTTGGAGCGTATGTCTTTATCACAATTTCAATACCGTACACGTGATAGTTCAGATACACTCAGTATCTAACTTAAGTCCACAACTCTACTTTCTCAATAAATTCAATAACAAGACTTCCACCTGGCAACATAGACAGATAAAGTGAATTATGGGACTATTTACTTTCGGTCATAAATTCATTACTATATGATCTCATCTTGAACCATAATCAAGACAATTTCGTTTTAAGCTCAAGCTCTCGTAAAACTCTTAGTTTTAAAGCTTAAAACTAATCTCATCTCTACAGACACTAAGCCTTAGAGGCGATTGCCTGTGTGAGAAGGTCAACCATCTGTCCGATATACCTTTAATCTCATATATATACTTAACATATATATATATATATATATATATAAATACACATGTGTATGCTTTCTTGAAATAAAATACTAAACATTAGTATGCATTAATCATTGTCAACAATAATCATAAATGGGAAAGAACAAATTGTTCAACTTAAACAACTTAGCAAGTACATTAAATCCTACGCAATCCCAGAAATCTAGCATATACATTATACACATCTCTAGGAACCAATTTCGTATACCGATCTACAATAATCTTATGCGTAGATATGTACTGCATGTTGACTTCCTTATGTGCAACCATGTCTTTCTCAAAATTATACTTGGTATCGATGTGTTTGGTCCTTGAATAATACTTGGGATCATTCGTGAATGCAATTGTAGCTTGACTATCACAATTCACAAACATTGAGTTTGATGCATCTTTATTAAATCCCAAATAATTCAAGAATCTCTTAACCCAAACACCCTCTTGCACCGTCCCTAAAAATTTCACAAATTCAGCTTTCATAGTGGACAATGTTATACAAGTTTGTTTCTTACTACTTCAGGAGATTGTTCCATTATTAAATAAGAAAACATATCCAGAGATAGATTTCCTTTCATCTAAATCTCCTCCCCAATCGGTGTCCGTATACCCGATTAGATGCAGATCACTTCCTTGATAGCATAACGAATAGTCCACAGTGCTTTTTAGATACCTTAATATCATTCTAACTACTTTCCAATGGGATTGACCTGGATTCAATTGATATCTACTTACGAGTCCAATTGCATAACAGATATCAGGCCTTGTGCACATCATAGCATACATAAGGCTTCCCACAGCACTAGAATAAGGAACTCTTGACATTTGTTCCTTTTCTTGTAGAGTCTTAGGACACATTCTTTTACTTAGGCCTTTGCCTTTTGGAATAAAAGTATCATTTAGCTTGCAGTCTTGCATTTTAAATTGTTCAAGAACTTTCTTAATATACGACTCTTGTGAAAAAGTAAGTAATTTCTTAGAACGATCCCGAGTGATTTTCACTCCAAGAATGTAAGTTGTTTCTCCCATGTTCTTCATCTCAAAATTTGAGGACAACCAATTGATCTTCAAGCGGCCTTCATCTCCCATGTCCACATAAAGAGACAAGATCACAAACTTGTCTTTTGATCTTTTGACATACACATAGCGGTCCTTATCAATCATGATAAAATCATACGAAATGGTTGCTTGATGAAATCTAATATACCACTGTCTGGAAGATTATTTAAGATCATAAATTGATCTTAGTAACTTGCACACTTTGTGCTCTTGACCTTTGTCAATAAAACCTACTGGTTGTTCCATGTAGATTTACTCTTCCAGTTCTCCATTTAGAAAGACATTTTTTTTATATCCATTTGATGCAACTTCAAATCTAAACTTGCTACTATGGCCAAAATTAAGCGTATAGAGGTAAACCTTGCAACAGGAGAGAAAGTCTCTTCATAATCAATTCTCTCTTGTTGAGTATACCCCTTAGCTATGAGGCGTGGCTTGTGTCTTTCAATAGTCCCAACAGACTTACGCTTAATCTTGAGAACCCATTTGTTCCCTATTGCTTTGCGTCCTTTAGGTAGATCAACAAATTCCCAAACATTGTTTGATCTCATTGACTTCATCTCTTCTTCCATTGCTTTCATCCACTTTTCTTTAGCTACAGAAGAAAGAGCTTCTAGAACATTTCTTAGCTCTTCTTCATCTTGTGGAGTAATCATGAAAATTTATCCCTCTATGCCAAAACGACGTCGAGGAACATTTCCATGATTACTATGCTTGACTTGTGATTCTTGTGAAACAAATTCACCATCTTTTGTCATGCTTCCACTTGGATAAGATACTGTTGGTGCATTATCGGGAATATGCATCAGTCGATTTGCAACAACCAAATCGTCAGGATCTTCTATCTCATAAAAAGATATCCCGATTAATCTCACCCTTACTTGGAAAATCATTGACTAGAAAAGTGGCATCCCAAGATTCAAATTCAGTTACACTCCCACTTTCTTGTTCACCAATGAACACATATCCCTTTGAATGCTCAGAGTATCTTACAAATATACTCTTTTTGCCTCTTAGACCTAACTTGCCATGTTGATGAGTGGATTCATGTACACAAGCAGCATAAACCCAAGGTCTCATATTAGTAAGGTCGGGTTTTCTATTGGTCCATAATCCATAGAGGGTGGATGTAACTGACTTGGAGGGTACTCTATTAAATACATAAACAGTTGTTAACAAGGCATCACCCCAAAAAGGTAATAGGAAAATTTTTCTAAGCCATCATAGAACTAACCATTTCCAAAAGAGTTCTATTTCTTCTCTCCGCAACACTGTTTTATTGTGGAGTCCTCAAAATGGTTAGTTGACTATCTATTCCTTTTTCATTACATAAATGTCTGAAATAATCAAACAAATACTCATGTCCTCGGTTCGTTCTTAATTCCTTAACATTTTCATCTAATTGGTTTTCCACAAAAAATCACATATTTTCTAAAGCATTCTAAAGCTCCAAATTTGTGGGAAATCAAAATAGAAAAAACCCGTAACATGTGTAATCATTGATGAATGTGATGAAATATACTCCTCCACTTCGTACTTTTACATTCATTGGGCCACAAATATCGGAATGTATAAGTTGCAATGAAATTCGATTCTAGTCCATTTACTAAATGGTTTTCTTGCTATTTTTCCCACTAGACTTTTTTCACACATTGATAGATTAACTTTTTCAATAGGGCTTAGTAATCCCTCTTTAGCTAATCTATCCATCATTTGTTGCCCGATATGGCCTAGTCTAGCATGCCAAATATCCACATCAATATTTACATTAATTGAAAAAAGTAACTAGGGAAAAACTAACATTATTGATATAACTACACGAAGTGCAGTCAACATCCAAAACAATAAAGTCATTTGATAAATATCCAGAACTATAGTAATTTGTTCCCAAAACAAATTAACACTAGTGTTATAAAAGTTCAAATTAAATCCTAAGTTAAGAACAACAATGAGAGAAACCAAATTTTGTCAAATGTCGGGAGCAAACATGTCATGTAGGATAAGAGATCGGCCACCATGCATACACAACTTGTATGTACCGATTCTCTTCACTTCAACTCTTGAGTTGTTTCCCACACAAATCAACTTTGTCCATACAAAATCGACGAAAATTCACAAACACATTTCTGTCCTGTGCTACATGGTTTGTGGTCCCTGAGTATACAATCCACAAAGGATGAGATTCAGTTAATAAAACAGTACTTGACACAAATGTCGTACTTCATAGCATTCAGAAATGCTTTAAGGGTCCGTAGCTTTTATGGCTTAGTGTATTCACAAGCAAAGTTACCCTTTTTTCCATAGTTAAAACACTTGACCTTAGACTTGTTCTTCTTTTATTGAGAAGAGCCTTTCCTTTCCCTTGGAAACCACTTTTAGGCTTCTTAAGTGCATTTCTTTTGTACCCACCACATGGCTTGTGTAGACACCTAATTTTGTTCGGACCCCCTAAACCAGGTAAGGTCCTCCTTGTATTTCTCAGAATGCAAAGAAACTCCCCTTATCCCACAGATAGTTCTCCAAGACTTGTGATTTGGAGTTCAACACGAAAAGTCAACCCAAAAAAAGTCAAATCCAAAAAAGTCTACCTCAAAAAGTCAACTAATAAAAAAGTCAACTCTCACTCAAAATCAAAATTCAAGGTTTAATTGAACAACGATGAAAGGATTTTGATAATCCGAGGTCTACAACGGAAGATATAGAGTTCGGAAGATGAGTTACGGAAATTCAATGTAGGGGAATACCTAATTCGATAAATTTGGGGAAAATTACAGTGATGGCCCGATTCGGTAAAATTGAAGCCCCCAGTTCATAACAAAAATTGCCCAAGGCTCAGTTTGAAATGGATCCCAAGGAAGAGCCGGTTAGAAGAAAAAATGAAAAAAGGAGAAAATTCCCGGTATAGAAAAGGGGAAAACTAAATCGGAGGGGAATTTGATCATAAAAATTGGGTTTTTTCAGAGCAACTCAAATTCAATATATGACAAAGGCAATAGAAAAAGAAAATCCAGAAATCAGACCCGTTTTGAGTAAAATCGAGGTTTCAGAGGTTAAAGGAAAATATTGAAAAATCTGGGAAATATAGGTCCCGAGCTCAGAAAATTATGAAAACTTTCAGATCTGAATTTTATATTTTATGGAAGAGATTGGAGAAAGAAAATCCGGAAATGAAGCTCAAATGAAAAATGACAAAGTTCGGGTGCACTAATCCGAAATTCCAAAAGAAAATTCCGAGAAAAATAGGAAATGAGCTCGAAAAATTATGAAAACTTCCAGATCTCAATTTTATAATTTTTGGAAGGTATTTGTGAAGAAAAATCTAGAATTAGAGCTCAAATGAAAAAGGTTAAATTTGAGAGGCACTAAACCGAAACTTTTAAAGAAAAATCCGAAAAAAATAGGAAACGAGCTCAAAAAATTATAAAAACTTTCAAAACTGAGATTTATATTGATTTGTAGGTATTGGAAAAGAAAAATCTCAAATTGGAGCTGATTTGAAAAAAGGCAAAGTTCGAGGAGGACTAATCCGCAATTTTAATGAAAAATTCGAGAAAAATGGAAAACGAGCTCCAAAAATTATGAAAATCTCCATAACTGAATTTTATATTTATTTGGAGGGATTGGAGAAAGAAAATCCAAAATTGGGGTCTGTTTGCAATTAAATTAAGTTTGGGGGCCAAAATATAATTTTATCAAAAAAATCGAAAAGGGCCATTTTGCAAATCAAAAAATGAGGAAGTTGCTAGAACATACCATGATATTCGGCCAGCTCATGAGGAAAGGAAGGGAAGGCTGATCATTTCATCCAATGGCCAAGATTTGATAGCAGGGTGACCCTTTTATTGCTTGGTTAATTTTTTATGATCATGCCAAGTGGCCAAGATATTTTGTAAAAGGATGAGCACATTCTTAGCTAGCATTTTCAGCCAGCTCATGAAGGGAAGGCTGATCATTTCATTCAATGGTCAAGATGAGGTTGCATGATTGTATTTTTATTTCTTTGGCTAGTATACCTTGTGATGGATGCCACGTGTCTTAGATAAGAAAAAAGATGAGCACATCTATTATAGAAGGGGGCATTCGGCCAACTATAAGAGGAGGAGGGGGTCTTTATTTTTTGATGAAGTTAATCATTCTTTGAAGCAAGGGCAGTAGCTAAAACTTGGAGAAAAGGAAAAGAAATGTTTTGAAGAGAAAGCTAGCTTGAGAAAGCTTTGAAGGTAGCCATTGGCACCAATATCTTGCATTTTTCTTTCCTTTTCATGTCTCTTTTTCCTTCTTTTCCATGTTGATTTCCAATCCTTTTCTTATGTAAATAAAGATTTTGAAAGTTTTCTTTGAAGGTTTTCATCTCTTCTTTTCATAAAATAAAAAATAAAATAAAAAAACATTTTTATTATTTTTTTCTTTTGGTCGAATACCAAGGGGTTTTTGTGCTTACCTTATGTTTGATTTTTGGTTTGCATGGTTGTGGTGGGATAGCTTTCTTTGATGGTTTAGTTTTCAAAAATAAACAAAAATAAAGAGGTGCAAAGGCTTCATGACCTTGATGAAAATCAAGAGATTATGGTTAGGGGGGACTATGTCCAAGGCACCAACCATGGAGCTCACCTCTATTTTCTTTATTTACTTGCTTTTTCTTTTCTTTTTTTCATGTGTATCATTGCTATACTATTTTGTTCATACCAAGTCATCCATGCCTTTGCATCTTGTGGCTATGTCATTTAGCATCCTTGCTATACTATGTTTTGCATCATAGACTTTAGGTTATTTTCATTATGCCATGACATTTTCCATGTCATTTAGATATTAGGTCAATTTTCATATGACATGTCATTTTCCATGACATTTAGACATTAGGTTATTTTCATGTGCCATGATATTTCCGTCATTTAGATATTAGGTCATTTTTCATATGACATGTCATTTTCCATGACATTTAGACATTAGGTTATTTTCATGTGCCATGACATTTTCCATGTCATTTAGATATTAGGTCATTTTTCATATGACATGTCACTTTCCATGACATTTAAACATTAGGTTATTTTCATTATGCCATGACATTTTCCATGTCATTTAGATATTAGGTCATTTTCATATGACATGTTATTTTCCATGACATTTAGACATTAGGTTATTTTCATTATGCCATGATATTTTCCATGTCATTCAGATATTAGGTCATTTTTCATATGACATGTCATTTTCCATGACATTTAGACATTAGGTTATTTTCATGTGCCATGTCAATTAGCATTCTAGGTTATTTTGCTATGTCACCTAGAACCTAGGTCATGCTTATGCCATGCCACTCATTTCATGCATTTATCTTGCTGGTTGTTCATGCATCTCTACATTCCCCACTTGATTTTCGGACTTAAGCCAATCAATGGCTCAAAGCCAATACTCTCTTGCGTATGCTTGTGGAAAATTAATAGTTTAGATTGGGTATTCTGACTTTGGGATTTTTTTTCATTACTCATCCATAGTCAAAATAACTTTATTTTTTTACCACATGCAGTAGTCATTTAGGGGTTGCCATGATATTTTTCTCATGATTTTTAGATTTTTTTTATCATGATTGAAAAAATCGATTTTGACAAAGCAATTTTTAACTCACTATCTTGATTTTGGTAAAATTCGGTCATAGTATCCATGCTCCAAAAATTAAGCTGCTTTTTTCCATAGAGGTCAACATGTCCTAGGTTTACCCTAATTTTTTTTTAAAAATTCTGAAATTTTTTAGAAGGCAAAAAAAAAAAGATTTTCAAGACTACCTGTGAGAGTCAGAGTTGTTTTTTAGAAATAGTAACTTTTTGTTTTGGTTAATTCGGTCATAGTATCCATGCTCCAAAAAATAAGTTGTTTTTCCCATGTAGATCAACATGTTATAGGTCTCTCATAATTTTTTCAGATTTTTTTAAAATTTTCTAAAAAGGTAACAAAATTGGGTTTCAAAACTAGTTGTAGGAGTCAGATTTGTTTTCAAGAAATAATAATTTTCTGTTTTTATTAGTATATTAAGAGGGGGCTGATTTCGGACATTACTTACTGTCTTAGGGTGATTTCCATGTCATTTCAATCATAAAATTTGATTTTACAAAAGTCGGGTCAAGGGTGGTCAACCCGAATTTCAAAACTAGGAAAAATAGAGCCTTTTAAAGAGGGGGTTCGACCATGAGGCTTTTTTTTCATCCCAAAAATTCTATTTTTTTTAAACCCGAGTCCAAATTTGAAAATCCATTTTAGATCTCTTCTGAAGGTAGTTGGATACCATTTTAGGTATACGAATGTCCTTTCTTCACAGGAGAAATACATTTCCATGCATTGCATTTTTCATGTTCATGCATATTCCATGATATCTAATTTTTGCTATCTTAGACATGTAAATTCTATATGTATGAATATTCCATAGTGATGTCATTGTTTTGATTTAAATATCTTGTTGTTATCTTGATTATGATGTAAACATGGATATTCGATGATAATGTCATTTTGTGCTTTTTGCCATTTCATTTAGATTACGCCATGTCATCTAGATTTTGCCATGTCATTAATCCATATGCCATGTCATTCACTCTTTTGCGATGTCATTAGTAATGATTTGCATATTCATAATCATCTTTTTTAAAAATGATTTCTAATGCAATAAAGATAATCATGCTTTTTAAAACAAGGTTACTCCCGAGTTAAAGTAATTCATAAGTTCTCTACTGGGTTTGCCGGGGAAGATATCATCAATTACCATTAACAACGGAATATCTTTATTTCTAAAAGAAAGTGATTCAAAGATTTTTCAAATAAATAAAAATTTCTATGTTTTACCAAGTCTACCGGTGAATATAGAAAAATTTTGTGCTAATGAATTCTGGATCATTTTCAAATTAAAATTGAGATTATTTTTCTTTATATTGGGAATTATTTTAAAATGCCAAATCTAAAATCGACTTTTACCGAGACTCGAGATAACACATGATTAATAAGGTACCATATTATAAGGGCGTTGTGGGGGTACTAATCCTTCCCCGCACGTAACCGACTCCCGAACCCGCTTCTTGTTTTCTCTGGTTTAAAAGCGCAGACTTCGAAATTGGTTTTTAAAAAAATATTTTAATTAATTTTAAAATGTTTTATAAAAATCGGTTTTAATAGGTGGTCGATCACAACTAGCCAAAAAAGATTGATGATGACTCCATTTCTTTTTCGAGGTTGTTTTCAAACCCTCATTTTATTTCAAGAGGAATTAAGTCGTCTTTTCCTCTATTTTCCCAATGTCACACTTAACGAGTAATGTCTCGCAATGGGACTTGTTATTTTTTAGGTCAGCTTGCACTTGAAGCTCAGAGCTTCAAGGGAATTTGTTCCAAGCATATACACATCGGCATTAGGCCTGCCTCAATGCGATCTTCTTCCAATTGTAAATGGACTGAAGCATCTCCAAATATTTTGATGCTTTCATTGTGGGTAAGATGCACTTTCATTCTCCATACTGCTTAGCAACGTAATGCATGCAGTGGATTTTTTTTACAGGCATTGTAAGCCTCTTGGTCCCTTCTATGTTAGGTCGTATACCTATTTTAAGGCTCTTCTAAGACATTATTTAGAATTTCTAGAACCTCTTGTTCTTTCAGCACATACTGAATTTTCATACTCGAAATCTCATAATTATCCCCATTGAGCTTCTCACCTTTGTTAAGCTCGACTATAATGTTTTTGGAAGCAGTTGTCATTTTAAAGGATATTATACATTGAGACATATAAGCTCTAATTAATGTCTAGTATACACACCTTTATTTTGTCACAATCCGAAATAAAATAAATGACAATCATCCATATAGTATGGAACCAAAAGCTCACTAAGTTTCACAATTAAATTCCATAACAATATTTCTAATTATCATTAATTTATTTCATTGTGCAAAATTTCTATTCTAAGATAACAAATATCTCAGAACTCCCACTAGATGCAAAATTACTCATAATTTTGAAAACTTATCACATAAATAAAACAAAATTTTAATATTTACACACATAATTAATCTTTTAAAAAAAAAAAATTCTAAAATAAAATGTGTCCTTAATTAGAAGTTCCATAAAACAACTAATCTATAATTTATGAATTTTCTGGTGACTAGAATGGAATCTGAAAATTCCTTCGGTAGCTTAAAATCCAAGTCATTCATCCATGGATTTCCTACAACCTTGCATTTTTCACTACGAAGATTAATCAAGGTTTCATAATCCTCGATGTGGTCACAGTCTTCTTTGCCCCCATCTTCACATACACTTTCACAAAAGTTTTAATCAAGGTTTCATAATCCTCGATGTGGTCATTCTTCGTCTTAGACATTCAAAAATCATTAAGATCTTTGTGTCTCGAAGTAAGAAGTGTGTTTTTTAACACTATATATTTGTTACGATCATTTCTTATCGTCAAACTGCCACTCCAAATCAACTCTTGGATTTTCTTATTAACAGTAATGATGTGTTTGATAACATTATGATTGAGATCCATTCGGTAGTTGTAGACACCTAATTTTGTCCGGACCACTAAAACAGGTACGTTTTCTTCCTAAATTGATGTTTTTGAGTGTAAAAAGATTTTTTTCATCCTGCAGGTGGTATTCCGAGACTTAGTTTAAAGGGGCGAGCATAAAAAGTCAAACTTGAAAAAGTCAACCCCGAAAAAAGTCAACCCCAAAAAATTCAACCCCAGAAAGTCAACTACTGAAAAAATCAACCCACTTTCAAAATCAAGATTTTAAGCTCAATTGAAAAATGGCGAAAGAATTTTGATAATCCGAGGTCTACATTGAAAGATATGGAGTTTGGAAGATTGGATTTGGAGATTCAGTAGAAAGGAAACCCTAATCCGAGAAATTTGGGGAAAAGTGATTAAACGATCAAATTGGTCAACATTGAAGGTTCCAAATGAAAGATAAGCACTGGCTATGGGTAATGGAGAAGTCACTTGCAAGAAAAATCGAAAGAAAAGTCAATCCGGGAGAAAACCGAGAATTAGGATTTTTAGTGGATTTCGGTGAAATCGGAAAGAATCACAGAAATGGCCCGACTTGAAAAGACCAAAGCTCCCAATGGATGAGGAATGTTTAAAAAAGGATATCCCAAGGCTCAGTTTGAAGAAAATATGAAAATCAGACTTGTTTTGAGCAAAACCGAGTTTCGGAGGCAAAAAGGCAAAATTGGAAAATTTGGGAAAAATAGCAAATGGACTCTGAAAATTCTGAAAATTTGTCAATCTCATTCTTAAATCATTTGAAAGAGATTGGCAAAAGAAAATCTTGATTCGGAGTTCGTTTGCAAAATGGCCAAATCCCGGGCTTCTTATGTAGTAATTCAAAAAGGAAAATCCCGAAAAAAATAGCAAATGAGCTCCAAATCTTTTGAAATTTTACAAATCTCATTTTTAAATTATTTGGAAGATATTGGCGAAAGAAAATCTTGATTCGGAGTTCGTTTGCAAAATGGCCAAATCCCGGGCCTCCTATGCAATAATTCAAGAAGATAAATCCCGAAAAAATAGCAAATGGGCTCCAAAATTTCTGAAATTTTGCAAATCTCATTTTTAAATTATTTGGAAGAGATTGGTGAAGGAAAACCTTGATTCGGAGTTCGTTTGCAAAATGGCCAAATCCCGGGCCTCCTATGTAGTAATTCAAGTCGATAAATCCCAAAAAAATACCAAATGAGCTCCAAAAATTATGAAAACTTTCAGATCACACTTTTTAATTATTTTGAAGATATTGGTGAAGAAAAATCTTGATTTGGAGCTCGTTTAAAAAATGGTAAAATGTAGGGGCATAAAAGGGCATTTTTGGAAGAAAAAAACCAAATAAATAGCAAACGGACTCGGATAATTTTGAAAACTTCCAGAACTCAATGTTTTATTATTTTGGAAGTATTAAAAAAATAAAAATTGAATTTGGGGTACATTTGATATTTATATACATCCGGGGGGCAAAATGGTCATTTCACCCAAGCAACCGAAAGGGCTACTTTGGGCCTTTCAAAAAATCAGAGTTGGGCTGGAAAAGAGAAGTGCTGGCCTGCCCAAGCCCAAAGGAAGGAGGAAGATTCTGATTTTTCAATCAAATGGCTAAAAATCAAGAGTTAGTTAGAGATTCTCTTTGATCAAGCCATGGTGATTAAGCCACTTAGGCCAAGAGAGATGTCAACATTATTCTTTAACAGCTGTAATTTGAGAGAGCTGATATGCTAATCTAAAGGTGGTAATTTCATGATTTTTTTCACTTTGAATTATTAGCCATTTGATGGAAAATTGGTTACAAAAAAATGACAACACCTTGGGCAATTATAGGGGGATTCGGCCAGCCTTGTTTGGGGGGCAAAATTTCATTTTTTTCATCTTCATTTTGCTGAGTTCTTAGAGTTTTTACTTGTTTTTTCTCTCCTTGGTTGAAAGCAAAAAAGAAAAGCTTAGAAAAGAAAGGAAAGTTTGAAGAGAAAAGCTTGAAATATTAGCTTCTTGAGGTTGCTCTTGAGCACCAACTCTTGCACTTTCTTGATTTTCCATTCTTGTTTTTGCTATTTTGATTATTAGTTGGTGAGTTTCTATTTTAAATAAATGTTTTTTATTGTTCTTCTTAAGTTCTTCCTTCATCTCTTTCTTAAGTATATTTTTTACATTTTATTTTTACAATAAACTCACCATGGCCAAATGGCCTACATTATTTATTTAAGTTTCTGTTTTGGGTTTATTTTACCATATTGTTTATGTTGTTTTCTTTGATTTTGATGTTTTAAATGTTATGTTACTTCATATTCTTTAGTTATATTTTAATTTGGTTGCTTTGTTTGTTGCCATTTATGTTTTAAATATCATGTTTTTGCATTTTTAATTTTCTGTTTTCATGTTGTTTAAATTTGAGCATGTTTTAGATTTAGTATATCAAGTGTTTGTGAAAATGCTTGTATGGTCTTTGCATGATTTGAGTTTTATATCTTAGTTGAGCATGTTTTAGATTTAGTATATTAAGTGTTTGTGAAAATGCTTGTGTGGTTTTTGCATGATTTAAGTGTTATATTTTAGTTGAGCATGTTAGTATACCAAGTGTTTGTGAAAATGCCATGCTTGTTGGAGCTTGAGGCCATTTGGCTACTCCATGTGTTTTGCATTGTGTGTTGTATTTTTGCCATGTTAGTTGGTAGGTTTTTTGCATTTGTATGACATTTGATTTAGTTGAGCATGTTAGTATACCAAGTGTTTGTGAAAATGCCATGTTTGCTAGTCACATTATGCTATTCGGCCACCCTTGGAATTTTTGCATTTTATGTGCATTCTTGCCATGTTAGTTGATAGGTTAGCATTTGCATGATATTTGGTTGAGTTTTTGGTTTAAGCATGCTTTGTGTTTGTCAAAATGCCATGCATATTTTAGTTATTAGGTTTGGTTCATTTGTCATGCATGTTCATGCATTTTAGGTCTAGGTTGCATTAAATGCCATGCAAGTTCATTTAGGTCTAGGTCACTATATGAATGCCATGCATTTTTCATGACATTTAGGTTTAAGCTCATGCATTTCATGAACTATGTTTGCTGTATTGTTTCATGCATTTCATGTTCATGCCACTTGAATAATGACTTGAGCCAATTAATGGTTCAAAGTCATGCTCTCTTGAGCACACTTGTGGAAAATTAAGCTTGTCAAGTTGATTATTCTACCTTTGTCATTTTTTTTACTTTAGCCAATTTTTATCTAACTTTCAAAAAGTCCTAGATACTGTTTGTAAGTCATTTTAGGAGTTTCAAATATTTTTACTTTGATTTTTAAATGATTTTATCAAAGGCAAAAATGTGTTGGCAAAGCAGTTTTTTTTCTCCCAAAACTCGTACAACTCTGATTTTTCTGGGAATTCATCTTTAATCATAAAATTAAGCCGATTTTTTTTTTTTTGCGTAGTTTTACATGTTATGAGTCTCCAGTATTTTTTTCATAATTTTTTGAATTTTTAAAAATATGATAAAAAATCGTGGCTTAAAACTGGATAGTGGAGTCAGAATTGAATTTAAAGAAAAATCATTTTTCTGTTTTGGTTAAGTTACTTAGAGTGGGCTGATTAGAAGGGTTAGCTACTGACTTAGGATAGTTTCTAAGCCTTTTTAAACTCTAAAAATGGTTTTTCAAGTCTCGGGTTAAGGGTAGTCAAGTCCGGATTTTTTAAACTTAGGAAATTAGAGCCATTTAAAAAAAAATTTAGCCCAGTTTTTATTTTTAATTCAAGCTTTTTCAAAATTGTTTTCAATCACAAAGTATTTTGGTTTTAGAATATTTAATTTGACATATTTTCCTAAGGTAGCCGGATATCTTTTTAGATATACGGATTTCCTTAATTAAAGGAAAAAATACATTTCATGCATTGCATTTTTCATATTCATGCATTTTATATAATATGTGATTCTTGCTATAATAATTTCTATGATATTGTTATTATTTTGATTTATATTTTTTGATATTATATGGTTTATCATATGGTTTTGAATATTTCATGATATCCTATGCTTTTATTTAGTTATTTTTATTTAGCATATACTATGTTCATGCATTATTATTTTTATATTCATGCATATTATATGATACCATTATTTTATTCCATGTCATTTAAATTATATGCCATATCATTCATATTTGTCATGTCATTTAAATTATTTCATTTCATTTAGGATATGTTATGTCATCTAGAATATTTTATTTCATTTAGATTATATCATATGACTTAGGATATTGCATTTCATGTAGAATATATTATATTACCTAGGTTATTTCATTTCATTTAGGATATATTATGTCATCTAGAATATTTTATTTCATTTAGATTATATCATATGACTTAGGATATTACATTTCATATAGAATATATTATGTTACATAGGTCATTTTATTTCATTTAGATTATATCATATGACTTAGGATATTGCATTTCATATAGAATGTATTATGTTACATAGGTCATTTAATTTCATTTAGAATATATTATATAACTTAGGATATTCCATTTCATTTAGAATATGCTAAGGCATTCAAATCATGTCATGTCATTTAGGTTGCATTATATTATTTAGATTTTGCTATGTCATTTTATTTATGTCATGCATATACATATTCATTTCTTTTAAATGTTTTCAAAAAAGATAATGGTTTTCAATAAAATAAAGATATTTCGAGTTAAAATAATTCATGAGTTCTCTGTCGAGTTTGCTGGGGAGGATGTCATCAATTGTTATACCGCCTAATTTCTATATATTTATATTTATATTGTATATTAACTTTGTTTTATTTTTATTGGCTGGTTATACCGCCTAATCTGTATATTAACTTTGTTTTATGCTTGTTTGGCGACGTGATTTTAGATCTCGTCGTTTAGTTAGATTTTATTGTGAAACTTTTTCAGGTAATCTTTCTAATACAACTCCTACCATGGCTGACAATGAAAGTGTTCATGCTGAAGATGAGAACAGACAAGTACGCACCATGCGTGACTACTTGCAACCAACTCGAAGCTCATCACCCTCTTGTTTTATTTTTCCTCTCAATGCAAACAACTTTCGTTTTAAACCAAGTATGATAGCTTTGCTTCCAAATTTCCATGGGTTAGAATCGGAAAGTGCTTACTCGTTTCTAAAAGACTTCGAAGATGTATGTGTCACCTTTAATGACCAACAATGTACAAATGAAATTGTCAAGCTAAAATTATTTCCTTTTTCTTTAAAAGATAAAGGAAAAATTTGGCTTCATAATTTAAAACCAAGGTCAATTGGCACATGGCAAGAATTACAAACTGAGTTTCTAAAGAAATTTTTCCCAGCACATAAAACTACTGCTTTGAAAAGACAGATTCAAAATTTCAATCAAAATCAAAATGAAGCATTTTTTCAGTGCTGGGAGCGTTTTAAAGATTTGTTAAGTTCTTGTCCACATCATGGTTTTGAAAAATGGCGTCTTATTAGTTTCTTTTATGAAAGTTTAACTCCCGAAACTAAACAATTTGTTGAAACAATGTGTAACGGTGAGTTTCTAGAAAAAAGAACCTGAAGAAGCCTTTGACTACTTAGACCATTTGGCAGATAACTCTCAAGCCTGGCACACAGATAATTCCTCTGAAAGTTTCAATAGATCTAATCTTGTTTCTAACAGAGGTAAATATCATTTTAGTCAAGAAGATGAGATAAAAGCTAAAGTAGCTAATTTGGCTAGAAAGATTGAAGCCATGGAACTTAGAGAAGTAAAAGAAGTCAAAACGGTTAAAAATGAAGAAAGTTGTGGAATTTGTGAAATCATGGGACACCCCACTTCTGAATGTCCAAACATTCCCATTCTTAAAGAAGTGTTGCATGATCAAGTAAATTCCATAAACACATTTAAAAAGCCTTTTCCTTCTCCTTACTCTGAAACATATAACCCTGAATGGAGGAATCATCCCAACTTCAGTTGGCGGAATAATAATCATGTTCAGGTACCACGATCTCAAAAGCCGGGCAACACTTTTTCCTATCAACCTTCACGTGTACAAACCTTGGAAGAGACATTGCAAGCATTCATGCAAACACAAGCAAATGTGAATAACCAAACTTCACAGGACATCAATGAGATCAAAAACACCTTGTCCACATTGACAGCTTCATTACGCACTCAAGAAAAAGGTAAGTTTCCTGCTCAACCTCAGCCTAACCCTTCTACTCAATGTCTTGTTTCTTGCTCCAATGAAACTCAACAGGAAAATGCCAGTTCTATCACAACTCTTCGAAGTGGAAAGGAAATTGACAAAAACATTCCATCAAAAGACCAAGATCCTCCTTCCCCTCCGAAAAGTAATGGTAAGGATGATGGTAAGTCTGAACTTCTTGAAAATTTGGACAAAGAAAAAGGTATGCATCCTGCTCCTTTTCCTCAAAGGTTGCAAACAATAAAGAATTTTAATCAAAATGCAGAAATTTATGAACTTTTCAAACAAGTTAAGATTAACATTCCTTTATTGGATGCAATCAAACAAGTTCCATCTTATGCTAAATTTTTGAAGGACATGTGCACAGTTAAAAGGAAACATAATGTACAAAAGAAAGCATTTCTGACGGAAAGTGTGAGCTCAATCATTCAGCACCTTACTCCACCAAAATTCAAAGATCCTGGATGTCCAACAATCTCATGCATCATTGGAAACACTAGAATAGAACGTGCATTGCTTGATCTTGGTGCTAGTGTTAATCTTTTGCCTTTTTCTGTTTATCAACAGTTAGGTTTAGGTGAACTCAAGGAAACACCTGTTACACTTCAACTAGCTGATCGTTCTGTAAAAATTCCTCGAGGGATAGTTGAAGATGTTTTGGTTCAAATTGATAATTTTTACTTCCCTGTTGATTTTATTGTTTTGGACACACATCCTGTTTCAAATCCAAATGTTCAAATTCCTGTTATATTAGGCCGTCCATTTCTTGCAACTTCTAATGCTCTGATAAATTGCAGGAATGGTATTTTGAACATTTCTTTTGGAAATATGACTTTAGAATTAAATGTGTTCAACATTTGCAAGCAACCTGGTGATGATTCAGAAGTACATGAAGTGGATTTCATTGAAGAACTTGTTCATGAACATCTCACCACTACCACATTCCATGATCCTTTAGAAGCTTATTTAATTGAATGTGAGTTTGATAATGCTTCAGAAATTTCACACACCGATTCTTTGTTAAATTCTTTTCAGGATAAGCATCGTTGGAAACAAAAGTTTGAGGAACTCCCATCACTCACAAATGTCACTGTACCATCAACTATTGAACCGCCCAAGCTGGATTTAAAACCATTGCCATCCGAGCTAAAATATTCCTTTTTTGGGAAAAATTCCTTCTCAATGGAGCCCCCAAGATAAAAGGAAGTTTCTGAATGAGGTAAAGAAGTTCTACTGGGATGACCCTTACTTGTTCAAATATTGTCCTGATCAAATTTTTCGAAGATGCATTCCCGACAATGAGGTAAGTAGTGTAATTAAGTTTTGTCATTCCGAGGCATGTGGTGGTCATTTTTCATCAAAGAAAACTGCTGCAAAAATTTTATAGTGTGGATTTTACTGGCCAACTTTATTCAAAGATGCATATGAGAATTCTAAAATTCATAAAGAAAGAACTAAAGCCTTTCATGACAAGTTAATTTCAAGAAAAACATTTGATGTTGGGCAAAAAGTTCTACTTTATAATTCTAGACTTCACATATTTCCTGGTAAGTTGAGATCAAGATGGACTGGCCCATTTGTGGTTAAGCATGTGTATCATTATGGAGCAGTTGACATTGAGAATCCTCAAAATGGTAACGTATTCAAGGTAAATGGACAAAGACTCAAACTCTTTTTGGAAAATCATGTTACTCAAGAAGAGGTTGTTTTTCTTTTTGATCCTTGTTTTGAAAATAACTAGATGTAAATATAATTTTTACTAATCTTCAAAAAAAAAAATACATTTTTTTTAACCCCGGTTAAATGGCGGATAACGGTACTCGGTGATTATTTAAGTCGGTTCCATCAGCTACCCACAAAACTGATATTGTATATAAATTTCTCTTTCAATTTCTTTTTCATTTTTTTTCAAGATGGATGATATTCTCACAAGATTGCAGAAACGATTTCCTCCTTTTCCTCGGAATATTTTACTGAAGCTTTACCAAGTTCGATTTGAAAGATTAAGAATGCTTATGCACAAAGGGATTCCTGAAGACATACGTTGGATAATTGAAGCCAAGGTACGTGAAGATGAATATCTTCCTGTTTTGCATTTACCAGGTACAGGTAGAAGCACTTTTGCAAAGAAGCGACGAGCAAAGCGCATGAGTTCAAATTGCCACAAATGTGCACGATGGACGTGTAACGGTAAATGTCGTTCTATTGGGATTCCGTCCTCTAATCGAGATGATAAAATTGAATTCATTAAGGATGGACTGAGTAAGGAGAATTTGGGTAATATCCAACTTTCTCTTGAGACGCATCCTAGTGGAGACGTACAAAGAGAAATTCTTGATTTATGGCCGCAATTCCAAAGGGAATGGCAACATCTTGGGAATCTGATGTTAAAAGACCCTGTTTGCCAGCTTGTAAGAAAACTGGATGGGAAGCATATCCTCGACTCATAGAAGACGTTTAAGCCGTTTCTGGACGTAAAACCAGAGGAAGATGTGAGCCACAATCACAACTACAATAAATGACTTCTCAGCTTTTGGTTTGATTTGCAATAACTTCATTTCGGTTTAATTTACGTGTTGTTCGATTTGTGTAATTATTTTCGTTTTTTTTGCATTGGTCTTTTACGGTTGATTTTTCTTCTCTTTTTGATTTTCTTCCTGAAATCACGCAAAAATCTTTTGTTAGGTTAACATTTTCTTCTGACAGGTCAAATACACTTTCGGCGACATTATTACTCTTTTCTGATTCACTACTCAGTCCTCTATATATTACACCATGTACTCATTCTCTTTCAGGCACTCAAAAAAAAATGGAAAGTACTTCGTCCCAGCGCATTAACAAAATTTGTGTCTTTGGAGGTGCTTATCCAGGGAAAAATAAAATATTCGCTGATGAAGCCATAAGAGTTGGAGTAATACTTGCCCAACAAAAGATCCAGTTGATTTATGGAGGCGTTAGTTCGGGTTTAATGGGAGCAGTCGCTACAGCAGCACATGCCGGAGGAAGTCCAGTTCTAGGAATCGTGCCAAAACTATTCACAGGTTTTTGTGGACCTACCTTGGGTACGGAAATACAAGTCTGGAGTATCCATGAACGGATAACAATCATGTACCATTCTGCCGATGCATTCATTGCTTTACCAGGAGGTCTGGGTACATTGGAAGAAATAGCTTGCGTGGCTTATTGGTCATCTTTGGTCACAAATAAGAAACCCATTGGTTTGCTTAATATTAATGGTTATTTTAGTAATTTGCTTTCATATTTAGATAATGCTGTGGATAATGGATTCATGTTTTCAGAGGCAAGGAGAACCATAATTTCTGCTACAACCATTGAAGATTTACTCAAAAAGCTCCAAGCTTATGAGTATTTACCTGCTACGGTTGTTTCGCAAACGCTCGGAAAAAGAAAAAGAGATATGGACAAGCAAGGAGTGGATTGCACTTTGTCTTTGTGACATTATCTAACATTTTGTTTGTTGTGTCTCAGTTATAATAAGTGGTTAGCAACCTCTGCAGGTAATATCTCCTAAATTCTACCTTTAGTAGGGGGTAAGGGACATATTTTGCTAATTTAAAAAAAAAATAATAATTTGATGTGTTTTAAGCCATTTAGAAGTATTCATTCTGAACAAGGTCTGAGTAAGGGAGACTTGAGACATACCTTGTCAGTTTGATTTCTTCTTTCAAAAAAAAAAAAAAAAAGTTTGTTGTGTTTTAAGCAATTTAGAAGTATTCATTCTGAACAAGGTCTGAGTAAGGGAGACTTGAGACATACCTTGTCAGTTTGATTTTAATCTTTTTATGTTTACTTGTTAATTTTTGTTAAGCATTTTAGGATTATTTAGGTTGCATGAGTTTGTTTTGTTTTGAGTCTTAGTTATTCCTATTCTTATGTTATTAGTTCTTTTCTCTTACACATGATTCTTTCATTTGGGTTAATAGACTTACATTGAGGACAATGTAAGAATTAAGTGTGGGGGGAACGATTTAGGATTTCTTTTATTTTTGTCTACTATTTTTTTTATGAGTCTTTATTATTATTATTATTATTTTAATGTGTTCTAGTTCTTTTTTAATACAATGATGAGATATGAATTGCATAAGTCTAAAACAGATTTATTAGTGAGAAGATTTTCATGAGAATTGAGCTTGATGTCAACCTTTTTATGAGCCAATGTTAATATGATATGTTGATTGAGAAAGAAGCATGTTTAGACTTAATCTGACTTGTATAATCATCCTTGTGAGTTTTTGAGCCTATAATGATTGATGCATTATACAAATCAATCTAATTTCTTTCTTGAGTGCTCTTATGATTACATGATTCTCTAGAACTTGCTTTAAACCGTTTGAGACTATATTGATACATGTGACAACATGAATATGATAGAGGCATTAGGATTATAACCAGAGCCAAACAGCCATCCATTATTAATGTTCTAAGAGAACATCCCCACTAGTGAGCCAATTTGAGCCTACATTAAATATGCTATTTTATTGGTAACCAGAACTTACACCTAGCCTAAATATACTTATATCCTTACCCTTGTTCTAAAGATGGATTATATATTTTGAGACATATTGCAAAAACAAGGGATACTTTTTGAAAATTTGGGTTAGAACGAAAGATAAGTGTGGGGGAGGAGAGAGGCAAAAGTCAAGAGAAAAAGAAAGGGATCATTGTCAAATACATTCCCATATTAAAAAAAAAAATATCTTCTCTTGAACTTCTAGTTAAAGTAAAGAAAAAGATGTTACAAAGTTGGTTAGAATGAAGCAAAGGCTCAACATGAATATTTAGCCTATGTTATTATGTGCTTTATAAGAGTTTTGAGAAGTTTTATTCGTATGATCTTATTATGTCTCTAAACTCTATGAACTCTTTGGAACCTTTGTGATATCTTTATCCTTTTGTTCTTTAACCACATTATAACCCTTTGGCCCCATTACAACCTTGAAAAAAGACCTCTTGATTTATGAAGTTGTATGATCTAAATAGTGGAGAATAGGTGGACAAGCAAGCATATGGTAGAACTGTTTTCATGAGATTGATTGAGTGTAAACACTTTACCACTACTTTAAAGAGTGAAAATCATGAGAGTATAGTGGGAAGTTGAGATTAAGTTGAATATGCACTATTTTGATTGAAATATGTTATGTTAATATTGGCTTAACTCATTTATTTACATTCAAGCATGAATTTTTGTGAAATTCTTTGAGCTATTGATTAGTTTATAAGACTTGTTCAAAGATTGTCTCTAATTTATATTGAAAGGATTAGGAGTAAATATTTTTAGTGTATGTAGTTTACTTATATTTTAGTTTTTCAATGTTTGTGGGTATCGTTCTAGCAAACCCTCACGAGACTAAACTCGTCCACTAGGGACACCTAGGGGTTTAAAGGCTTGTGTCACATGCTAAGTGCCACCGTGATTTCCAACGAAAATGGATTAGATTAGATTTTCTTATTTTATTTTTATTGAGTCGTTGCTAGGGACTAGCAACAATCTAAGTGTGGGGGTGTGATAACTCGTATAATTATATAGTTCTTAGTTATGTTTTATTATTGTTTTGTGCCAAATACGAGTTATTATTGCTTAGTCTAATTGTGTTTATGATATTTTATATTTTTATGTAATTTGGTGTTTTTCACGAGTTTCTTTGAGTGATTTCAGATTACTAGGTTAAATCAAGAATTAAGGGCAAATCCAATTCAGTTCCAGTTCCGACACCTTTTGCCATATCAGCTATATCTGGAGTTTCACTGAAGCATTAAGGCTGAAATTTTTACAGTGCATATTTAAGAGGCATATCTATCTTTTTCATGTTTTACACTTCTTGAAAAGGAGTCTTTTTCCCTAGCGAAATCGACCATCAAGTTGGCTGATGTGCAATGACATCTGTGCTGACCTGTTTTGGTATTTTGACCATATCTTCCGATCCACATGAGCAAATGATCTGATTCCAACGGCTATGGATCCGTAACTGATAGGGGTATATATTTCTAGAAGACCATTTGATCAGATCGAGCCTCCAACATTGACAAAATCGACCATCAAGCTGGCTGATCAGAATTGTCATACAATATGGCGAAAATTGTTAGAAAAATGCACCCACCTATTATACCTACCTTTGAAATTTATAAAGCTTGTCTCTTGTCATTTAGCTCTCCAAAATGTGCATAAATAGAGGGCCTTGGATGAGCATTAAAGGTAGATTGGTAGGATATTAGCCATTGTAATAAAATTCTCTAAGTTTTCTTCTTCTTTCCTTTCTCTAGTTTTCTTTTTCTTTATTTACTTATGCTTCTTACATTTCTTTTCATTTTATTCATATCTAGTATGTGTTGCTAATCATATTGTTGAGGTGATGAGGTGAAGCTTTTGGTAAATGCTAAGGTTAGTCTCTTAAACATGAGCTAAAATGAATCATCATTTATAAACACTAGTATAGATAATATTTTCTTTTGGTTTAAAATCATACTTGCAAAGTAGGGATCTTGATTCATTATTGACAATGAAAATGGCACAGTAAATGCTTGGTTTCATAACCTTGATTTGTTGTAGACATATACCTTGGCATAAGGAATGCTTGGACTCTTTTTATGAGTTTTGAGGACACCAAATGAACATAATATCATATGCTATGGACGTTGGACAATTTGGACTGAATTGCTAAACCTTCCGATTGGAACCTCCCTTATGTGTGGATTTCAATTGTGTAATAAAACAAGATTAATCTTAGCATAACACCAAGAGTGGATTCTCTAACCTCAACATCTTTTCTTATTGTCTTTTATATCTTGTTTAATTTCTTTTCTTTTATTTTGTTTATTTTGTTCTCTAATATCTTGTTTATCTTGTTTTGTTGTTGATTCCCTAATATCTTATTTACTTTCTTTTTCTTATATATTTATAAACTTATACTTACTAATACACTTCCCTGTGGTTCGACCTCGGACACCCGAGAATTTATTACTTGAACATAACCTGCACTTGGGTTTACAACTCTTAATTGAGTCTCCATCATGTAGGCCACGTAGATCCAACGTCACTCAAGGATCCCGAGATTACAGGCCGAGGCATATAGGGAGATCATCTCAAGGACTGTGAGTAGACTATAGCTATAGCTATCTGGAGTTTCTTTAATTATAATTTATTTAGTATGATATTTATTTTACGTATTAAGGACATATGCGATATATAAACATATGAATTGATTTGGTTATCATTGTGCATGTATTTTAAGAAATATTATATCGAGCAAGTTGGATGATTTATAAAATATGATTATACATAGATTTTGACATATATGATTTTGGCTCCACCTGACTTAATGTATGAGATTATACCCTTGATCGGAATACAGCAGCTGCATGCTACGCCTTTGTGGTGGGAGACACCTCCAAAGTCCCAATTTCGTGATATTAGACTGAGGTATAGGAGCTGCGTACTACGCCTTTGTGGTTGGAGCCACCTCCAGAGTCTCTGTCATGTTATATTAGCCTTTTGGGGGCACATCATAGCGACACATATGCCTTTGGGGCGTCCTATGGTGATATTGGCTTTTGGAGCCTACTACTAGTATGCCTACATGGAAATTACCTAGTTTTTACATGGATGTATGGATAAATCTTATGCATGACAGTAAGTTGGAGCCTAATTATACGAAACTTGATTTACTCTACAAATTTTATTTATTGATTTGTTATTATAATACTGTTATATATTTGAAAACTTCTCTATACCTTCGAATTATTCATTATAGTTTTCCTATTATTTATTTTGGAAATGTTTATTATGTTTTAAAAGTTATCGTCATAGTTTTCAAATGTTTTAAAAGTTGTCTACTCACTGAGATATTCATATATCTCACTTTTTCATGTTTCTCATTTTCAGGTTATAGTTAGGTGTCAGGATTGCTGCCTTCCTCCACTCTCCGCTTCTAATAGTGTTTTGACATGGTGGGCATCGTACTTAAATCTCTCTAGAAGTCTTGTTCTTTTGATGTCTTTTATCTAGTAAACCTTTTTGAGATAGGTTTACTTTTAGATAAATTGTATATATTTGAAGTTATGAGACAATGAATCAATATGTATTGACTTGAATATAGATTGATCATGGATAATATTTGAATATGCATGTATAAATGTGATAAACTGTATTGAGAAATATTGCTTGTTGAGGATATAAACTGAAGGTCATTTGCAGGATGGTTATAGTTAAGATAGGAAGGAAACTCTGCCGGATTTTAGGTAGATTATTCGGACAGGGTGTCACATCTCCACTCCTAAATCCTCATTCCTCATTCTCAATCATCTAATTCGAGCTGTTACCTCCTTTTTTATTTTTTATTTTCATATGAGCTGTTACTTTGTTTCTCTCGTAAGATATAGGGAAGTTTAGTATTGCCATTAAAAAAAATGGATTAAAAAAGTTTGGGTTGAAAAAAAAATATGTTTAAAAAGTGTGGAAAAAATATGGTTTAAGAACTTTTGGCGTTGTGTGAAAACGTGCTGTGAGGAATTGAAATGTCGAAAAAAGGTATGTTTAAAATAATAAAAGTTTAGAGATGTGAGGATAACAAAATCTTTTTAATCCAAAAACCAGCTTTTAGAGTCTAAAAACTTCATTTTTTTGGCTTTTTTTGTTGTTGTTGCCAAACCATAATTTCAATCGCAAAAACCAAATTTTTTACACGGTAAGCATTGCGTTTGCGGTGAAGTGCAATTTCTGACCTCACATCAATGCTAAACGGGACCATACAAAATATGTACTTCTACAATTTGTGTATTCGTGATGGAAGAAAAAAAAATAGAAGAGGAAAAGAGGTATACGTAGTTTTTTTATTTTGGATAAACAAGTATGTGCCGTTTTGTCAGAGAAAGATGTGTATTTTTTTTTTTTTAAAATAGGTAATTTTTTTTTCAAAATATATTATATAAAAGGTTGAAAGATATGAATGTCTTTAATTTTATATTTTTGTTATTATTTTATTTTTTAAATAAATTATTTAATTGAGTTGGTATAGTTTGATTAGTGACATCAAATTTTATCAGTTTCATCTTATATAATACAAATCAAAACATTTGAAAAAAAAAAAAATCAATGTGGATGACCTATTTATATATTTGATACATATACAAAATTTATAAACGTCATGGGTTATGCATTTAATTACTTTGATTTGAATTGATTTAAATTAAAACAATTATAAGTAATTAATTATATTTCTTTTCTTTTAACTTTTAATTTACTTATGTAATCTCTATAAATAAAAGTATTCTGACTAAATTAATATTCCTTTCTAAATATTCAATATTCTTACCTTCTATATAAATAAGTTACATTTCAATTTACTTAAATCACTCTCATTTCAATATAACAAGATACATACTGACTGTGAAAACTTTGCTGATATAGACGTCTACGTGGACATCTCTTCCTAATGACACGTAAGATAAGTATAATAGAATTATATTTTATCAATTCATTAAACCTCAAAATTCAAATTAATCAAGATTAAATTTGTTATCCAATACTTAAATAATTAAAATTATCCATTTGAATAATTAAATTTCACAATTCAAAATCAAACTAATGTCTTCACCTTTTTTATCCAATAATTACATACAATAACTTTATGTAATTATTATAGAGATAAATAGATAAAATATAGGGCTCAATTAAGTAGTCAAACAACTATTTAACCTAAATATTATTCAAATTATATTGATTTATTTACTAATAAATTTTTTAACATAAAATTATACATTTTGTATAATTCATAAAAATATGAAGTGAAATAGAAATGAAACAAATTATATGTAATTGATTTGTATGTTACAATATTATCTTAAAGATCAATATACCAATATTTGTACCTTGACATTTTTTATTGTATGATTATATATAACAAATAAAAAATAAATGTGTATATTGTTTTCTTTAATATAATATAATATAAAAATAGACATGAAATAAAAAGAAAACAAATTAAAATTATGAATATAATTTTACAAAATCCTGTACATTGCATGGGTTAAAAAAAACTAATTTAAATATATAATAAAACTATATTTTTAATTTTAATTTTAAATTCTTGACGAAACAATTCTAAAAGCTATTTTGTTGGTTGCAATTATTATGGTAAGTCAAATAGCTATTAACTTCTAAATATTCTCCTAATTTTTCTCCAAGTTAATCAGGTTTTAAGAAGAAAATTGAAACATGCATTGCCATCCACATCCTTTATTTTTATAAAAATAAAATGATTTTTTTTTAAAAAAAATGCATTAATATCTCCGAATTAGGGTTAGCTAATTATATAGATGGATTATTTTATTTAGCTGCATAAATATGACAGAGTTATTACTTTCATTTGTATCTACTCTCTCTCTCTTTTTTTTTTTTTTTTTTTTTATCTTTTATGTAAATTTGATCAACTACAAATTTTGAATCTGTTGCTACCTTTTATTTTATTTGTTATTTGTTACTGCGTACTATTATTTTGTAGTTTGTTAAATTGATTTTATATTTTTTGGTGGTTTTTTTCTAAGATTTTGTTATAGTTTTTTTTATCTTTTTATTTAATAATGTTAAGATTTTATTATTTTTTTTTATTTATGTCAACGTTAAAATTACATGTTTTTTCTCTCTTTCTATAGTTTTGAAAGTGGTTAAAATTAAATGTTTCTATAGTTTTAAAAGTGGTTAATTTTATATTTCAAGCATGGTAAAGTCAAAAAAATTCATCATAGTATTTAATACTATGTCTATTAGATCTAACATAAAGATATAGTTTTAGAGTATTGCATACTTTTTTTCAATACTACACCAATTCATTTGTGCAGGTTCTCTTTCTATGTTTCTTTTAAAAAAAAAAAAAATTGTATATTTTAATTCTTTTGTTGATTTTTTTCTTATATTTTTTGGTTTGTATTAAGAAATAATCAGATTGTTTGACAAAATTTCTCTTCGCAAAATGAGTGTATAACAGGTTTAGTTTTTTAGATCTTTTTGTGGACGAAGATCAAGCTATGATGCATATGATGATGATTTGCCAAGTTTGCAACAAAAAACAATGGAGTTAAGTTTTCTTTTTGTCTTAAGATTGAAACCTAATTAATTAATTTTAGTTTGCAAGCTTTTAAATTAGTTTGGCAACCCTTTGTTGATGTATTGTTCTTGGTAAAAATAAATGAAAGAGATGGTAAATATACTGATCTTAAATTCTTTATTGTCTTCATTTTTTTGGTAACCTTCGTTTATTCTTTAGTTGTTTTTTTAATAGTAATATTGTTTTGATATATTGAAATGCCATTAATTTGTTATATATTTTCAGTTTATTCAATTTTTAAAATTTGATAATTTTATTTTATTATTATATTTATAGTATTATATACAATATTGCTTTCAATATTGTATGTAATTGTCAGAAGAAGAAAAAACCTAAATGCTATACTTTTCTATTTGTAGATTTTCATACGGAAACTTTATGATGTTAGAGGGCAAAGAACCAAAGGCCATGTATAGATGTAAATGGATGAAGGTTTTTTTTGGGGGGGGGGGGGGGGGCGGGGCATAATATCTTTGTTTGTTTCGTTATGTTTCTTCTAGCTTCTTTATATATATATATATCAGGAGGGATCTATTTACATTAATGTAAACCTAAATTAGTTTTACATATTTTTATAAATTTTTAAGCGATTTATATTTTAACAAACTGACCGTTGGATTTAACAATATAATTATACTCGTCGTTTGAACGTAAAGTTTTGAATCAATCAGATATTTCTATCATATCGATCGAGAATATTGTCTTTTAATATATATTTAACGGTTGAAATTTTTTACATCAAATAAATAGTTAGACATTTTTAATTTACTCGAAAATCGACGTGCATGATCTACGTGAATAGAACATGAAATATGATGATTGGATTAAAAAAAATATAAATCGTATAAAAATTTATGAAAGTGTGTAAAATTAATTTAGTTTTACACTAGTGTAAGTGGATCCTCTTCTATATATATATATATATATATATATCTTTAATTATTGGTGAAGATTATCATGTAAGTAATCTATAAACAAAATGCGGAATTAAATAACGAACTCATAAGATTGTTCGATGATGAACCGGTCTTAATTCACTGGTCGAAAACAAGATCACGTAATCGAAAATTGTCTATTTTTCATAGCCTAAATTCTTCGAGTATTGCAGAGATTACGAGTATTACTATCTTAGTTTTAGAGAAAACATATTTCTCTTTTCTTTTTTTTTTTTTTGGCCGCATAACAAAGTAATTCTCTCATGACCAATTCAAGATGTTGTTGTTTAAGGAAGTTATATACTTCCTTTTTTTATTATGCGTGAACTGCCCTGGCAGTTTTTATTTATTTATTTTGAATTGTTAACTTCCTTTAGGAAGTTGACGTTGGAACGATGTCCATTATGGGTGCCGTTTCTAATATCTCCCACTCACATATAATGAGCACAATATTCTCATAATCAAATTCAAGAGACTGATATCTCTTCTCTCTGCAAAGTTCATACTTCATAATCTCAAGAACTGGTTACTATATAACTATTAGGTATATATAGCAGCTCAAATGTTTAAGTAGAGTAGGTATGTAGCACCTCAGATCCATTTAGTCACATTTCAAGTTTCCCATGATCTCTTATATATCAGTGATATAATAAACTTTTGTATTCACAATTGTGTTTATTAGTTAAAACACAATTGGTCGACCAATGAATACAATCGAATGAGACACTAAAACGATCTTCCATTTTCCTCGAATCTCTTCATTCCAATTCAATTGCTATCCAGATATGTTCCATTAGATCGAATCATTCATGACCATTGGCAACATTCTAAGATAGCTAACATTGAACTAAAACTTTAAGAAACAGTCAAAGGTCATAAGGGTACTAATTAGAGATCCCTTGTTGATCTCATGGGTTTCACACAATTTTGAAGCAGAGACCAATTCTTCTGTTACCCATATTTGTCGAATAATGCACATGTGGTATGAAACACATGCTACGATATTACTCTCCTTTTTCCTTGGAGCGTATGTCTTTATCACAATTTCAATACCGTACACGTGATAGTTCAGATACACTCAGTATCTAACTTAAGTCCACAACTCTACTTTCTCAATAAATTCAATAACAAGACTTCCACCTGGCAACATAGACAGATAAAGTGAATTATGGGACTATTTACTTTCGGTCATAAATTCATTACTATATGATCTCATCTTGAACCATAATCAAGACAATTTCGTTTTAAGCTCAAGCTCTCGTAAAACTCTTAGTTTTAAAGCTTAAAACTAATCTCATCTCTACAGACACTAAGCCTTAGAGGCGATTGCCTGTGTGAGAAGGTCAACCATCTGTCCGATATACCTTTAATCTCATATATATACTTAACATATATATATATATATATATATATAAATACACATGTGTATGCTTTCTTGAAATAAAATACTAAACATTAGTATGCATTAATCATTGTCAACAATAATCATAAATGGGAAAGAACAAATTGTTCAACTTAAACAACTTAGCAAGTACATTAAATCCTACGCAATCCCAGAAATCTAGCATATACATTATACACATCTCTAGGAACCAATTTCGTATACCGATCTACAATAATCTTATGCGTAGATATGTACTGCATGTTGACTTCCTTATGTGCAACCATGTCTTTCTCAAAATTATACTTGGTATCGATGTGTTTGGTCCTTGAATAATACTTGGGATCATTCGTGAATGCAATTGTAGCTTGACTATCACAATTCACAAACATTGAGTTTGATGCATCTTTATTAAATCCCAAATAATTCAAGAATCTCTTAACCCAAACACCCTCTTGCACCGTCCCTAAAAATTTCACAAATTCAGCTTTCATAGTGGACAATGTTATACAAGTTTGTTTCTTACTACTTCAGGAGATTGTTCCATTATTAAATAAGAAAACATATCCAGAGATAGATTTCCTTTCATCTAAATCTCCTCCCCAATCGGTGTTCGTATACCCGATTAGATGCAGATCACTTCCTTGATAGCATAACGAATAGTCCACAGTGCTTTTTAGATACCTTAATATCATTCTAACTACTTTCCAATGGGATTGACCTGGATTCAATTGATATCTACTTACGAGTCCAATTGCATAACAGATATCAGGCCTTGTGCACATCATAGCATACATAAGGCTTCCCACAGCACTAGAATAAGGAACTCTTGACATTTGTTCCTTTTCTTGTAGAGTCTTAGGACACATTCTTTTACTTAGGCCTTTGCCTTTTGGAATAAAAGTATCATTTAGCTTGCAGTCTTGCATTTTAAATTGTTCAAGAACTTTCTTAATATACGACTCTTGTGAAAAAGTAAGTAATTTCTTAGAACGATCCCGAGTGATTTTCACTCCAAGAATGTAAGTTGTTTCTCCCATGTTCTTCATCTCAAAATTTGAGGACAACCAATTGATCTTCAAGCGGCCTTCATCTCCCATGTCCACATAAAGAGACAAGATCACAAACTTGTCTTTTGATCTTTTGACATACACATAGCGGTCCTTATCAATCATGATAAAATCATACGAAATGGTTGCTTGATGAAATCTAATATACCACTGTCTGGAAGATTATTTAAGATCATAAATTGATCTTAGTAACTTGCACACTTTGTGCTCTTGACCTTTGTCAATAAAACCTACTGGTTGTTCCATGTAGATTTACTCTTCCAGTTCTCCATTTAGAAAGACATTTTTTTTATATCCATTTGATGCAACTTCAAATCTAAACTTGCTACTATGGCCAAAATTAAGCGTATAGAGGTAAACCTTGCAACAGGAGAGAAAGTCTCTTCATAATCAATTCTCTCTTGTTGAGTATACCCCTTAGCTATGAGGCGTGGCTTGTGTCTTTCAATAGTCCCAACAGACTTACGCTTAATCTTGAGAACCCATTTGTTCCCTATTGCTTTGCGTCCTTTAGGTAGATCAACAAATTCCCAAACATTGTTTGATCTCATTGACTTCATCTCTTCTTCCATTGCTTTCATCCACTTTTCTTTAGCTACAGAAGAAAGAGCTTCTAGAACATTTCTTAGCTCTTCTTCATCTTGTGGAGTAATCATGAAAATTTATCCCTCTATGCCAAAACGACGTCGAGGAACATTTCCATGATTACTATGCTTGACTTGTGATTCTTGTGAAACAAATTCACCATCTTTTGTCATGCTTCCACTTGGATAAGATACTGTTGGTGCATTATCGGGAATATGCATCAGTCGATTTGCAACAACCAAATCGTCAGGATCTTCTATCTCATAAAAAGATATCCCGATTAATCTCACCCTTACTTGGAAAATCATTGACTAGAAAAGTGGCATCCCAAGATTCAAATTCAGTTACACTCCCACTTTCTTGTTCACCAATGAACACATATCCCTTTGAATGCTCAGAGTATCTTACAAATATACTCTTTTTGCCTCTTAGACCTAACTTGCCATGTTGATGAGTGGATTCATGTACACAAGCAGCATAAACCCAAGGTCTCATATTAGTAAGGTCGGGTTTTCTATTGGTCCATAATCCATAGAGGGTGGATGTAACTGACTTGGAGGGTACTCTATTAAATACATAAACAGTTGTTAACAAGGCATCACCCCAAAAAGGTAATAGGAAAATTTTTCTAAGCCATCATAGAACTAACCATTTCCAAAAGAGTTCTATTTCTTCTCTCCGCAACACTGTTTTATTGTGGAGTCCTCAAAATGGTTAGTTGACTATCTATTCCTTTTTCATTACATAAATGTCTGAAATAATCAAACAAATACTCATGTCCTCGGTTCGTTCTTAATTCCTTAACATTTTCATCTAATTGGTTTTCCACAAAAAATCACATATTTTCTAAAGCATTCTAAAGCTCCAAATTTGTGGGAAATCAAAATAGAAAAAACCCGTAACATGTGTAATCATTGATGAATGTGATGAAATATACTCCTCCACTTCGTACTTTTACATTCATTGGGCCACAAATATCGGAATGTATAAGTTGCAATGAAATTCGATTCTAGTCCATTTACTAAATGGTTTTCTTGCTATTTTTCCCACTAGACTTTTTTCACACATTGATAGATTAACTTTTTCAATAGGGCTTAGTAATCCCTCTTTAGCTAATCTATCCATCATTTGTTGCCCGATATGGCCTAGTCTAGCATGCCAAATATCCACATCAATATTTACATTAATTGAAAAAAGTAACTAGGGAAAAACTAACATTATTGATATAACTACACGAAGTGCAGTCAACATCCAAAACAATAAAGTCATTTGATAAATATCCAGAACTATAGTAATTTGTTCCCAAAACAAATTAACACTAGTGTTATAAAAGTTCAAATTAAATCCTAAGTTAAGAACAACAATGAGAGAAACCAAATTTTGTCAAATGTCGGGAGCAAACATGTCATGTAGGATAAGAGATCGGCCACCATGCATACACAACTTGTATGTACCGATTCTCTTCACTTCAACTCTTGAGTTGTTTCCCACACAAATCAACTTTGTCCATACAAAATCGACGAAAATTCACAAACACATTTCTGTCCTGTGCTACATGGTTTGTGGTCCCTGAGTATACAATCCACAAAGGATGAGATTCAGTTAATAAAACAGTACTTGACACAAATGTCGTACTTCATAGCATTCAGAAATGCTTTAAGGGTCCGTAGCTTTTATGGCTTAGTGTATTCACAAGCAAAGTTACCCTTTTTTCCATAGTTAAAACACTTGACCTTAGACTTGTTCTTCTTTTATTGAGAAGAGCCTTTCCTTTCCCTTGGAAACCACTTTTAGGCTTCTTAAGTGCATTTCTTTTGTACCCACCACATGGCTTGTGTAGACACCTAATTTTGTTCGGACCCCCTAAACCAGGTAAGGTCCTCCTTGTATTTCTCAGAATGCAAAGAAACTCCCCTTATCCCACAGATAGTTCTCCAAGACTTGTGATTTGGAGTTCAACACGAAAAGTCAACCCAAAAAAAGTCAAATCCAAAAAAGTCTACCTCAAAAAGTCAACTAATAAAAAAGTCAACTCTCACTCAAAATCAAAATTCAAGGTTTAATTGAACAACGATGAAAGGATTTTGATAATCCGAGGTCTACAACGGAAGATATAGAGTTCGGAAGATGAGTTACGGAAATTCAATGTAGGGGAATACCTAATTCGATAAATTTGGGGAAAATTACAGTGATGGCCCGATTCGGTAAAATTGAAGCCCCCAGTTCATAACAAAAATTGCCCAAGGCTCAGTTTGAAATGGATCCCAAGGAAGAGCCGGTTAGAAGAAAAAATGAAAAAAGGAGAAAATTCCCGGTATAGAAAAGGGGAAAACTAAATCGGAGGGGAATTTGATCATAAAAATTGGGTTTTTTCAGAGCAACTCAAATTCAATATATGACAAAGGCAATAGAAAAAGAAAATCCAGAAATCAGACCCGTTTTGAGTAAAATCGAGGTTTCAGAGGTTAAAGGAAAATATTGAAAAATCTGGGAAATATAGGTCCCGAGCTCAGAAAATTATGAAAACTTTCAGATCTGAATTTTATATTTTATGGAAGAGATTGGAGAAAGAAAATCCGGAAATGAAGCTCAAATGAAAAATGACAAAGTTCGGGTGCACTAATCCGAAATTCCAAAAGAAAATTCCGAGAAAAATAGGAAATGAGCTCGAAAAATTATGAAAACTTCCAGATCTCAATTTTATAATTTTTGGAAGGTATTTGTGAAGAAAAATCTAGAATTAGAGCTCAAATGAAAAAGGTTAAATTTGAGAGGCACTAAATCGAAACTTTTAAAGAAAAATCCGAAAAAAATAGGAAACGAGCTCAAAAAATTATAAAAACTTTCAAAACTGAGATTTATATTGATTTGTAGGTATTGGAAAAGAAAAATCTCAAATTGGAGCTGATTTGAAAAAAGGCAAAGTTCGAGGAGGACTAATCCGCAATTTTAATGAAAAATTCGAGAAAAATGGAAAACGAGCTCCAAAAATTATGAAAATCTCCATAACTGAATTTTATATTTATTTGGAGGGATTGGAGAAAGAAAATCCAAAATTGGGGTCTGTTTGCAATTAAATTAAGTTTGGGGGCCAAAATATAATTTTATCAAAAAAATCGAAAAGGGCCATTTTGCAAATCAAAAAATGAGGAAGTTGCTAGAACATACCATGATATTCGGCCAGCTCATGAGGAAAGGAAGGGAAGGCTGATCATTTCATCCAATGGCCAAGATTTGATAGCAGGGTGACCCTTTTATTGCTTGGTTAATTTTTTATGATCATGCCAAGTGGCCAAGATATTTTGTAAAAGGATGAGCACATTCTTAGCTAGCATTTTCAGCCAGCTCATGAAGGGAAGGCTGATCATTTCATTCAATGGTCAAGATGAGGTTGCATGATTGTATTTTTATTTCTTTGGCTAGTATACCTTGTGATGGATGCCACGTGTCTTAGATAAGAAAAAAGATGAGCACATCTATTATAGAAGGGGGCATTCGGCCAACTATAAGAGGAGGAGGGGGTCTTTATTTTTTGATGAAGTTAATCATTCTTTGAAGCAAGGGCAGTAGCTAAAACTTGGAGAAAAGGAAAAGAAATGTTTTGAAGAGAAAGCTAGCTTGAGAAAGCTTTGAAGGTAGCCATTGGCACCAATATCTTGCATTTTTCTTTCCTTTTCATGTCTCTTTTTCCTTCTTTTCCATGTTGATTTCCAATCCTTTTCTTATGTAAATAAAGATTTTGAAAGTTTTCTTTGAAGGTTTTCATCTCTTCTTTTCATAAAATAAAAAATAAAATAAAAAAACATTTTTATTATTTTTTTCTTTTGGTCGAATACCAAGGGGTTTTTGTGCTTACCTTATGTTTGATTTTTGGTTTGCATGGTTGTGGTGGGATAGCTTTCTTTGATGGTTTAGTTTTCAAAAATAAACAAAAATAAAGAGGTGCAAAGGCTTCATGACCTTGATGAAAATCAAGAGATTATGGTTAGGGGGGACTATGTCCAAGGCACCAACCATGGAGCTCACCTCTATTTTCTTTATTTACTTGCTTTTTCTTTTCTTTTTTTCATGTGTATCATTGCTATACTATTTTGTTCATACCAAGTCATCCATGCCTTTGCATCTTGTGGCTATGTCATTTAGCATCCTTGCTATACTATGTTTTGCATCATAGACTTTAGGTTATTTTCATTATGCCATGACATTTTCCATGTCATTTAGATATTAGGTCATTTTTCATATGACATGTCATTTTCCATGATATTTAGACATTAGGTTATTTTCATTATGCCATGACATTTTCCATGTCATTTAGATATTACGTCATTTTTCATATGACATGTCATTTTCCATGACATTTAGACATTAGGTTATTTTCATGTGCCATGATATTTCCGTCATTTAGATATTAGGTCATTTTTCATATGACATGTCATTTTCCATGACATTTAGACATTAGGTTATTTTCATGTGCCATGACATTTTCCATGTCATTTAGATATTAGGTCATTTTTCATATGACATGTCACTTTCCATGACATTTAAACATTAGGTTATTTTCATTATGCCATGACATTTTCCATGTCATTTAGATATTAGGTCATTTTCATATGACATGTCATTTTCCATGACATTTAGACATTAGGTTATTTTCATTATGCCATGATATTTTCCATGTCATTCAGATATTAGGTCATTTTTCATATGACATGTCATTTTCCATGACATTTAGACATTAGGTTATTTTCATGTGCCATGTCAATTAGCATTCTAGGTTATTTTGCTATGTCACCTAGAACCTAGGTCATGCTTATGCCATGCCACTCATTTCATGCATTTATCTTGCTGGTTGTTCATGCATCTCTACATTCCCCACTTGATTTTCGGACTTAAGCCAATCAATGGCTCAAAGCCAATACTCTCTTGCGTATGCTTGTGGAAAATTAATAGTTTAGATTGGGTATTCTGACTTTGGGATTTTTTTTCACTACTCATCCATAGTCAAAATAACTTTATTTTTTTACCACATGCAGTAGTCATTTAGGGGTTGCCATGATATTTTTCTCATGATTTTTAGATTTTTTTATCATGATTGAAAAAATCGATTTTGACAAAGCAATTTTTAACTCACTATCTTGATTTTGGTAAAATTCGGTCATAGTATCCATGCTCCAAAAATTAAGCTGCTTTTTTCCATAGAGGTCAACATGTCCTAGGTTTACCCTAATTTTTTTTTAAAAATTCTGAAATTTTTTAGAAGGCAAAAAAAAAAAGATTTTCAAGACTACCTGTGAGAGTCAGAGTTGTTTTTTAGAAATAGTAACTTTTTGTTTTGGTTAATTCGGTCATAGTATCCATGCTCCAAAAAATAAGTTGTTTTTCCCATGTAGATCAACATGTTATAGGTCTCTCATAATTTTTTCAGATTTTTTTAAAATTTTCTAAAAAGGTAACAAAATTGGGTTTCAAAACTAGTTGTAGGAGTCAGATTTGTTTTCAAGAAATAATAATTTTCTGTTTTTATTAGTATATTAAGAGGGGGCTGATTTCGGACATTACTTACTGTCTTAGGGTGATTTCCATGTCATTTCAATCATAAAATTTGATTTTACAAAAGTCGGGTCAAGGGTGGTCAACCCGAATTTCAAAACTAGGAAAAATAGAGCCTTTTAAAGAGGGGGTTCGACCATGAGGCTTTTTTTTCATCCCAAAAATTCTATTTTTTTTAAACCCGAGTCCAAATTTGAAAATCCATTTTAGATCTCTTCTGAAGGTAGTTGGATACCATTTTAGGTATACGAATGTCCTTTCTTCACAGGAGAAATACATTTCCATGCATTGCATTTTTCATGTTCATGCATATTCCATGATATCTAATTTTTGCTATCTTAGACATGTAAATTCTATATGTATGAATATTCCATAGTGATGTCATTGTTTTGATTTAAATATCTTGTTGTTATCTTGATTATGATGTAAACATGGATATTCGATGATAATGTCATTTTGTGCTTTTTGCCATTTCATTTAGATTACGCCATGTCATCTAGATTTTGCCATGTCATTAATCCATATGCCATGTCATTCACTCTTTTGCGATGTCATTAGTAATGATTTGCATATTCATAATCATCTTTTTTAAAAATGATTTCTAATGCAATAAAGATAATCATGCTTTTTAAAACAAGGTTACTCCCGAGTTAAAGTAATTCATAAGTTCTCTACTGGGTTTGCCGGGGAAGATATCATCAATTACCATTAACAACGGAATATCTTTATTTCTAAAAGAAAGTGATTCAAAGATTTTTCAAATAAATAAAAATTTCTATGTTTTACCAAGTCTACCGGTGAATATAGAAAAATTTTGTGCTAATGAATTCTGGATCATTTTCAAATTAAAATTGAGATTATTTTTCTTTATATTGGGAATTATTTTAAAATGCCAAATCTAAAATCGACTTTTACCGAGACTCGAGATAACACATGATTAATAAGGTACCATATTATAAGGGCGTTGTGGGGGTACTAATCCTTCCCCGCACGTAACCGACTCCCGAACCCGCTTCTTGTTTTCTCTGGTTTAAAAGCGCAGACTTCGAAATTGGTTTTTAAAAAAATATTTTAATTAATTTTAAAATGTTTTATAAAAATCGGTTTTAATAGGTGGTCGATCACAACTAGCCAAAAAAGATTGATGATGACTCCATTTCTTTTTCGAGGTTGTTTTCAAACCCTCATTTTATTTCAAGAGGAATTAAGTCGTCTTTTCCTCTATTTTCCCAATGTCACACTTAACGAGTAATGTCTCGCAATGGGACTTGTTATTTTTTAGGTCAGCTTGCACTTGAAGCTCAGAGCTTCAAGGGAATTTGTTCCAAGCATATACACATCGGCATTAGGCCTGCCTCAATGCGATCTTCTTCCAATTGTAAATGGACTGAAGCATCTCCAAATATTTTGATGCTTTCATTGTGGGTAAGATGCACTTTCATTCTCCATACTGCTTAGCAACGTAATGCATGCAGTGGATTTTTTTTACAGGCATTGTAAGCCTCTTGGTCCCTTCTATGTTAGGTCGTATACCCATTTTAAGGCTCTTCTAAGACATTATTTAGAATTTCTAGAACCTCTTGTTCTTTCAGCACATACTGAATTTTCATACTCGAAATCTCATAATTATCCCCATTGAGCTTCTCACCTTTGTTAAGCTCGACTATAATGTTTTTGGAAGCAGTTGTCATTTTAAAGGATATTATACATTGAGACATATAAGCTCTAATTAATGTCTAGTATACACACCTTTATTTTGTCACAATCCGAAATAAAATAAATGACAATCATCCATATAGTATGGAACCAAAAGCTCACTAAGTTTCACAATTAAATTCCATAACAATATTTCTAATTATCATTAATTTATTTCATTGTGCAAAATTTCTATTCTAAGATAACAAATATCTCAGAACTCCCACTAGATGCAAAATTACTCATAATTTTGAAAACTTATCACATAAATAAAACAAAATTTTAATATTTACACACATAATTAATCTTTTAAAAAAAAAAAATTCTAAAATAAAATGTGTCCTTAATTAGAAGTTCCATAAAACAACTAATCTATAATTTATGAATTTTCTGGTGACTAGAATGGAATCTGAAAATTCCTTCGGTAGCTTAAAATCCAAGTCATTCATCCATGGATTTCCTACAACCTTGCATTTTTCACTACGAAGATTAATCAAGGTTTCATAATCCTCGATGTGGTCACAGTCTTCTTTGCCCCCATCTTCACATACACTTTCACAAAAGTTTTAATCAAGGTTTCATAATCCTCGATGTGGTCATTCTTCGTCTTAGACATTCAAAAATCATTAAGATCTTTGTGTCTCGAAGTAAGAAGTGTGTTTTTTAACACTATATATTTGTTACGATCATTTCTTATCGTCAAACTGCCACTCCAAATCAACTCTTGGATTTTCTTATTAACAGTAATGATGTGTTTGATAACATTATGATTGAGATCCATTCGGTAGTTGTAGACACCTAATTTTGTCCGGACCACTAAAACAGGTACGTTTTCTTCCTAAATTGATGTTTTTGAGTGTAAAAAGATTTTTTTCATCCTGCAGGTGGTATTCCGAGACTTAGTTTAAAGGGGCGAGCATAAAAAGTCAAACTTGAAAAAGTCAACCCCGAAAAAAGTCAACCCCAAAAAATTCAACCCCAGAAAGTCAACTACTGAAAAAATCAACCCACTTTCAAAATCAAGATTTTAAGCTCAATTGAAAAATGGCGAAAGAATTTTGATAATCCGAGGTCTACATTGAAAGATATGGAGTTTGGAAGATTGGATTTGGAGATTCAGTAGAAAGGAAACCCTAATCCGAGAAATTTGGGGAAAAGTGATTAAACGATCAAATTGGTCAACATTGAAGGTTCCAAATGAAAGATAAGCACTGGCTATGGGTAATGGAGAAGTCACTTGCAAGAAAAATCGAAAGAAAAGTCAATCCGGGAGAAAACCGAGAATTAGGGTTTTTAGTGGATTTCGGTGAAATCGGAAAGAATCACAGAAATGGCCCGACTTGAAAAGACCAAAGCTCCCAATGGATGAGGAATGTTTAAAAAAGGATATCCCAAGTCTCAGTTTGAAGAAAATATGAAAATCAGACTTGTTTTGAGCAAAACCGAGTTTCGGAGGCAAAAAGGCAAAATTGGAAAATTTGGGAAAAATAGCAAATGGACTCTGAAAATTCTGAAAATTTGTCAATCTCATTCTTAAATCATTTGAAAGAGATTGGCGAAAGAAAATCTTGATTCGGAGTTCGTTTGCAAAATGGCCAAATCCCGGACTTCTTATGTAGTAATTCAAAAAGGAAAATCCCGAAAAAAATAGCAAATGAGCTCCAAATCTTTTGAAATTTTGCAAATCTCATTTTTAAATTATTTGGAAGATATTGGCGAAAGAAAATCTTGATTCGGAGTTCGTTTGCAAAATGGCCAAATCCCGGGCCTCCTATGCAATAATTCAAGAAGATAAATCCCAAAAAAATAGCAAATGGGCTCCAAAATTTCTGAAATTTTGCAAATCTCATTTTTAAATTATTTGGAAGAGATTGGTGAAGGAAAACCTTGATTCGGAGTTCGTTTGCAAAATGGCCAAATCCCGGGCCTCCTATGTAGTAATTCAAGTCGATAAATCCCAAAAAAATACCAAATGAGCTCCAAAAATTATGAAAACTTTCAGATCACACTTTTTAATTATTTTGAAGATATTGGTGAAGAAAAATCTTGATTTGGAGCTCGTTTAAAAAATGGTAAAATGTAGGGGCATAAAAGGGCATTTTTGGAAGAAAAAAACCAAATAAATAGCAAACGGACTCGGATAATTTTGAAAACTTCCAGAACTCAATGTTTTATTATTTTGGAAGTATTAAAAAAATAAAAATTGAATTTGGGGTACATTTGATATTTATATACATCCGGGGGGCAAAATGGTCATTTCACCCAAGCAACCGAAAGGGCTACTTTGGGCCTTTCAAAAAATCAGAGTTGGGCTGGAAAAGAGAAGTGCTGGCCTGCCCAAGCCCAAAGGAAGGAGGAAGATTCTGATTTTTCAATCAAATGGCTAAAAATCAAGAGTTAGTTAGAGATTCTCTTTGATCAAGCCATGGTGATTAAGCCACTTAGGCCAAGAGAGATGTCAACATTATTCTTTAACAGCTGTAATTTGAGAGAGCTGATATGCTAATCTAAAGGTGGTAATTTCATGATTTTTTTCACTTTGAATTATTAGCCATTTGATGGAAAATTGGTTACAAAAAAATGACAACACCTTGGGCAATTATAGGGGGATTCGGCCAGCCTTGTTTGGGGGGCAAAATTTCATTTTTTTCATCTTCATTTTGCTGAGTTCTTAGAGTTTTTACTTGTTTTTTCTCTCCTTGGTTGAAAGCAAAAAAGAAAAGCTTAGAAAAGAAAGGAAAGTTTGAAGAGAAAAGCTTGAAATATTAGCTTCTTGAGGTTGCTCTTGAGCACCAACTCTTGCACTTTCTTGATTTTCCATTCTTGTTTTTGCTATTTTGATTATTAGTTGGTGAGTTTCTATTTTAAATAAATGTTTTTTTATTGTTCTTCTTAAGTTCTTCCTTCATCTCTTTCTTAAGTATATTTTTTACATTTTATTTTTACAATAAACTCACCATGGCCAAATGGCCTACATTATTTATTTAAGTTTCTGTTTTGGGTTTATTTTACCATATTGTTTATGTTGTTTTCTTTGATTTTGATGTTTTAAATGTTATGTTACTTCATATTCTTTAGTTATATTTTAATTTGGTTGCTTTGTTTGTTGCCATTTATGTTTTAAATATCATGTTTTTGCATTTTTAATTTTCTGTTTTCATGTTGTTTAAATTTGAGCATGTTTTAGATTTAGTATATCAAGTGTTTGTGAAAATGCTTGTATGGTCTTTGCATGATTTGAGTTTTATATCTTAGTTGAGCATGTTTTAGATTTAGTATATTAAGTGTTTGTGAAAATGCTTGTGTGGTTTTTGCATGATTTAAGTGTTATATTTTAGTTGAGCATGTTAGTATACCAAGTGTTTGTGAAAATGCCATGCTTGTTGGAGCTTGAGGCCATTTGGCTACTCCATGTGTTTTGCATTGTGTGTTGTATTTTTGCCATGTTAGTTGGTAGGTTTTTTGCATTTGTATGACATTTGATTTAGTTGAGCATGTTAGTATACCAAGTGTTTGTGAAAATGCCATGTTTGCTAGTCACATTATGCTATTCGGCCACCCTTGGAATTTTTGCATTTTATGTGCATTCTTGCCATGTTAGTTGATAGGTTAGCATTTGCATGATATTTGGTTGAGTTTTTGGTTTAAGCATGCTTTGTGTTTGTCAAAATGCCATGCATATTTTAGTTATTAGGTTTGGTTCATTTGTCATGCATGTTCATGCATTTTAGGTCTAGGTTGCATTAAATGCCATGCAAGTTCATTTAGGTCTAGGTCACTATATGAATGCCATGCATTTTTCATGACATTTAGGTTTAAGCTCATGCATTTCATGAACTATGTTTGCTGTATTGTTTCATGCATTTCATGTTCATGCCACTTGAATAATGACTTGAGCCAATTAATGGTTCAAAGTCATGCTCTCTTGAGCACACTTGTGGAAAATTAAGCTTGTCAAGTTGATTATTCTACCTTTGTCATTTTTTTTACTTTAGCCAATTTTTATCTAACTTTCAAAAAGTCCTAGATACTGTTTGTAAGTCATTTTAGGAGTTTCAAATATTTTTACTTTGATTTTTAAATGATTTTATCAAAGGCAAAAATGTGTTGGCAAAGCAGTTTTTTTTCTCCCAAAACTCGTACAACTCTGATTTTTCTGGGAATTCATCTTTAATCATAAAATTAAGCCGATTTTTTTTTTTGCGTAGTTTTACATGTTATGAGTCTCCAGTATTTTTTTCATAATTTTTTGAATTTTTAAAAATATGATAAAAAATCGTGGCTTAAAACTGGATAGTGGAGTCAGAATTGAATTTAAAGAAAAATCATTTTTCTGTTTTGGTTAAGTTACTTAGAGTGGGCTGATTAGAAGGGTTAGCTACTGACTTAGGATAGTTTCTAAGCCTTTTTAAACTCTAAAAATGGTTTTTCAAGTCTCGGGTTAAGGGTAGTCAAGTCCGGATTTTTTAAACTTAGGAAATTAGAGCCATTTAAAAAAAAATTTAGCCCAGTTTTTATTTTTAATTCAAGCTTTTTCAAAATTGTTTTCAATCACAAAGTATTTTGGTTTTAGAATATTTAATTTGACATATTTTCCTAAGGTAGCCGGATATCTTTTTAGATATACGGATTTCCTTAATTAAAGGAAAAAATACATTTCATGCATTGCATTTTTCATATTCATGCATTTTATATAATATGTGATTCTTGCTATAATAATTTCTATGATATTGTTATTATTTTGATTTATATTTTTTGATATTATATGGTTTATCATATGGTTTTGAATATTTCATGATATCCTATGCTTTTATTTAGTTATTTTTATTTAGCATATACTATGTTCATGCATTATTATTTTTATATTCATGCATATTATATGATAGCATTATTTTATTCCATGTCATTTAAATTATATGCCATATCATTCATATTTGTCATGTCATTTAAATTATTTCATTTCATTTAGGATATGTTATGTCATCTAGAATATTTTATTTCATTTAGATTATATCATATGACTTAGGATATTGCATTTCATGTAGAATATATTATATTACCTAGGTTATTTCATTTCATTTAGGATATATTATGTCATCTAGAATATTTTATTTCATTTAGATTATATCATATGACTTAGGATATTACATTTCATATAGAATATATTATGTTACATAGGTCATTTTATTTCATTTAGATTATATCATATGACTTAGGATATTGCATTTCATATAGAATGTATTATGTTACATAGGTCATTTAATTTCATTTAGAATATATTATATAACTTAGGATATTCCATTTCATTTAGAATATGCTAAGGCATTCAAATCATGTCATGTCATTTAGGTTGCATTATATTATTTAGATTTTGCTATGTCATTTTATTTATGTCATGCATATACATATTCATTTCTTTTAAATGTTTTCAAAAAAGATAATGGTTTTCAATAAAATAAAGATATTTCGAGTTAAAATAATTCATGAGTTCTCTGTCGAGTTTGCTGGGGAGGATGTCATCAATTGTTATACCGCCTAATTTCTATATATTTATATTTATATTGTATATTAACTTTGTTTTATTTTTATTGGCTGGTTATACCGCCTAATCTGTATATTAACTTTGTTTTATGCTTGTTTGGCGACGTGATTTTAGATCTCGTCGTTTAGTTAGATTTTATTGTGAAACTTTTTCAGGTAATCTTTCTAATACAACTCCTACCATGGCTGACAATGAAAGTGTTCATGCTGAAGATGAGAACAGACAAGTACGCACCATGCGTGACTACTTGCAACCAACTCGAAGCTCATCACCCTCTTGTTTTATTTTTCCTCTCAATGCAAACAACTTTCGTTTTAAACCAAGTATGATAGCTTTGCTTCCAAATTTCCATGGGTTAGAATCGGAAAGTGCTTACTCGTTTCTAAAAGACTTCGAAGATGTATGTGTCACCTTTAATGACCAACAATGTACAAATGAAATTGTCAAGCTAAAATTATTTCCTTTTTCTTTAAAAGATAAAGGAAAAATTTGGCTTCATAATTTAAAACCAAGGTCAATTGGCACATGGCAAGAATTACAAACTGAGTTTCTAAAGAAATTTTTCCCAGCACATAAAACTACTGCTTTGAAAAGACAGATTCAAAATTTCAATCAAAATCAAAATGAAGCATTTTTTCAGTGCTGGGAGCGTTTTAAAGATTTGTTAAGTTCTTGTCCACATCATGGTTTTGAAAAATGGCGTCTTATTAGTTTCTTTTATGAAAGTTTAACTCCCGAAACTAAACAATTTGTTGAAACAATGTGTAACGGTGAGTTTCTAGAAAAAAGAACCTGAAGAAGCCTTTGACTACTTAGACCATTTGGCAGATAACTCTCAAGCCTGGCACACAGATAATTCCTCTGAAAGTTTCAATAGATCTAATCTTGTTTCTAACAGAGGTAAATATCATTTTAGTCAAGAAGATGAGATAAAAGCTAAAGTAGCTAATTTGGCTAGAAAGATTGAAGCCATGGAACTTAGAGAAGTAAAAGAAGTCAAAACGGTTAAAAATGAAGAAAGTTGTGGAATTTGTGAAATCATGGGACACCCCACTTCTGAATGTCCAAACATTCCCATTCTTAAAGAAGTGTTGCATGATCAAGTAAATTCCATAAACACATTTAAAAAGCCTTTTCCTTCTCCTTACTCTGAAACATATAACCCTGAATGGAGGAATCATCCCAACTTCAGTTGGCGGAATAATAATCATGTTCAGGTACCACGATCTCAAAAGCCGGGCAACACTTTTTCCTATCAACCTTCACGTGTACAAACCTTGGAAGAGACATTGCAAGCATTCATGCAAACACAAGCAAATGTGAATAACCAAACTTCACAGGACATCAATGAGATCAAAAACACCTTGTCCACATTGACAGCTTCATTACGCACTCAAGAAAAAGGTAAGTTTCCTGCTCAACCTCAGCCTAACCCTTCTACTCAATGTCTTGTTTCTTGCTCCAATGAAACTCAACAGGAAAATGCCAGTTCTATCACAACTCTTCGAAGTGGAAAGGAAATTGACAAAAACATTCCATCAAAAGACCAAGATCCTCCTTCCCCTCCGAAAAGTAATGGTAAGGATGATGGTAAGTCTGAACTTCTTGAAAATTTGGACAAAGAAAAAGGTATGCATCCTGCTCCTTTTCCTCAAAGGTTGCAAACAATAAAGAATTTTAATCAAAATGCAGAAATTTATGAACTTTTCAAACAAGTTAAGATTAACATTCCTTTATTGGATGCAATCAAACAAGTTCCATCTTATGCTAAATTTTTGAAGGACATGTGCACAGTTAAAAGGAAACATAATGTACAAAAGAAAGCATTTCTGACGGAAAGTGTGAGCTCAATCATTCAGCACCTTACTCCACCAAAATTCAAAGATCCTGGATGTCCAACAATCTCATGCATCATTGGAAACACTAGAATAGAACGTGCATTGCTTGATCTTGGTGCTAGTGTTAATCTTTTGCCTTTTTCTGTTTATCAACAGTTAGGTTTAGGTGAACTCAAGGAAACACCTGTTACACTTCAACTAGCTGATCGTTCTGTAAAAATTCCTCGAGGGATAGTTGAAGATGTTTTGGTTCAAATTGATAATTTTTACTTCCCTGTTGATTTTATTGTTTTGGACACACATCCTGTTTCAAATCCAAATGTTCAAATTCCTGTTATATTAGGCCGTCCATTTCTTGCAACTTCTAATGCTCTGATAAATTGCAGGAATGGTATTTTGAACATTTCTTTTGGAAATATGACTTTAGAATTAAATGTGTTCAACATTTGCAAGCAACCTGGTGATGATTCAGAAGTACATGAAGTGGATTTCATTGAAGAACTTGTTCATGAACATCTCACCACTACCACATTCCATGATCCTTTAGAAGCTTATTTAATTGAATGTGAGTTTGATAATGCTTCAGAAATTTCACACACCGATTCTTTGTTAAATTCTTTTCAGGATAAGCATCGTTGGAAACAAAAGTTTGAGGAACTCCCATCACTCACAAATGTCACTGTACCATCAACTATTGAACCGCCCAAGCTGGATTTAAAACCATTGCCATCCGAGCTAAAATATTCCTTTTTTGGGAAAAATTCCTTCTCAATGGAGCCCCCAAGATAAAAGGAAGTTTCTGAATGAGGTAAAGAAGTTCTACTGGGATGACCCTTACTTGTTCAAATATTGTCCTGATCAAATTTTTCGAAGATGCATTCCCGACAATGAGGTAAGTAGTGTAATTAAGTTTTGTCATTCCGAGGCATGTGGTGGTCATTTTTCATCAAAGAAAACTGCTGCAAAAATTTTACAGTGTGGATTTTACTGGCCAACTTTATTCAAAGATGCATATGAGAATTCTAAAATTCATAAAGAAAGAACTAAAGCCTTTCATGACAAGTTAATTTCAAGAAAAACATTTGATGTTGGGCAAAAAGTTCTACTTTATAATTCTAGACTTCACATATTTCCTGGTAAGTTGAGATCAAGATGGACTGGCCCATTTGTGGTTAAGCATGTGTATCATTATGGAGCAGTTGACATTGAGAATCCTCAAAATGGTAACGTATTCAAGGTAAATGGACAAAGACTCAAACTCTTTTTGGAAAATCATGTTACTCAAGAAGAGGTTGTTTTTCTTTTTGATCCTTGTTTTGAAAATAACTAGATGTAAATATAATTTTTACTAATCTTCCAAAAAAAAAAAATACATTTTTTTTAACCCCGGTTAAATGGCGGATAACGGTACTCGGTGATTATTTAAGTCGGTTCCATCAGCTACCCACAAAACTGATATTGTATATAAATTTCTCTTTCAATTTCTTTTTCATTTTTTTTCAAGATGGATGATATTCTCACAAGATTGCAGAAACGATTTCCTCCTTTTCCTCGGAATATTTTACTGAAGCTTTACCAAGTTCGATTTGAAAGATTAAGAATGCTTATGCACAAAGGGATTCCTGAAGACATACGTTGGATAATTGAAGCCAAGGTACGTGAAGATGAATATCTTCCTGTTTTGCATTTACCAGGTACAGGTAGAAGCACTTTTGCAAAGAAGCGACGAGCAAAGCGCATGAGTTCAAATTGCCACAAATGTGCACGATGGACGTGTAACGGTAAATGTCGTTCTATTGGGATTTCGTCCTCTAATCGAGATGATAAAATTGAATTCATTAAGGATGGACTGAGTAAGGAGAATTTGGGTAATATCCAACTTTCTCTTGAGACGCATCCTAGTGGAGACGTACAAAGAGAAATTCTTGATTTATGGCCGCAATTCCAAAGGGAATGGCAACATCTTGGGAATCTGATGTTAAAAGACCCTGTTTGCCAGCTTGTAAGAAAACTGGATGGGAAGCATATCCTCGACTCATAGAAGACGTTTAAGCCGTTTCTGGACGTAAAACCAGAGGAAGATGTGAGCCACAATCACAACTACAATAAATGACTTCTCAGCTTTTGGTTTGATTTGCAATAACTTCATTTCGGTTTAATTTACGTGTTGTTCGATTTGTGTAATTATTTTCGTTTTTTTTGCATTAGTCTTTTACGGTTGATTTTTCTTCTCTTTTTGATTTTCTTCCTGAAATCACGCAAAAATCTTTTGTTAGGTTAACATTTTCTTCTGACAGGTTAAATACACTTTCGGCGACATTATTACTCTTTTCTGATTCACTACTCAGTCCTCTATATATTACACCATGTACTCATTCTCTTTCAGGCACTCAAAAAAAAATGGAAAGTACTTCGTCCCAGCGCATTAACAAAATTTGTGTCTTTGGAGGTGCTTATCCAGGGAAAAATAAAATATTCGCTGATGAAGCCATAAGAGTTGGAGTAATACTTGCCCAACAAAAGATCCAGTTGATTTATGGAGGCGTTAGTTCGGGTTTAATGGGAGCAGTCGCTACAGCAGCACATGCCGGAGGAAGTCCAGTTCTAGGAATCGTGCCAAAACTATTCACAGGTTTTTGTGGACCTACCTTGGGTACGGAAATACAAGTCTGGAGTATCCATGAACGGATAACAATCATGTACCATTCTGCCGATGCATTCATTGCTTTACCAGGAGGTCTGGGTACATTGGAAGAAATAGCTTGCGTGGCTTCTTGGTCATCTTTGGTCACAAATAAGAAACCCATTGGTTTGCTTAATATTAATGGTTATTTTAGTAATTTGCTTTCATATTTAGATAATGCTGTGGATAATGGATTCATGTTTTCAGAGGCAAGGAGAACCATAATTTCTGCTACAACCATTGAAGATTTACTCAAAAAGCTCCAAGCTTATGAGTATTTACCTGCTACGGTTGTTTCGCAAACGCTCGGAAAAAGAAAAAGAGATATGGACAAGCAAGGAGTGGATTGCACTTTGTCTTTGTGACATTATCTAACATTTTGTTTGTTGTGTCTCAGTTATAATAAGTGGTTAGCAACCTCTGCAGGTAATATCTCCTAAATTCTACCTTTAGTAGGGGGTAAGGGACATATTTTGCTAATTTAAAAAAAAAAAAAAATTTGATGTGTTTTAAGCCATTTAGAAGTATTCATTCTGAACAAGGTCTGAGTAAGGGAGACTTGAGACATACCTTGTCAGTTTGATTTCTTCTTTCAAAAAAAAAAAAAAAAAGTTTGTTGTGTTTTAAGCAATTTAGAAGTATTCATTCTGAACAAGGTCTGAGTAAGGGAGACTTGAGACATACCTTGTCAGTTTGATTTTAATCTTTTTATGTTTACTTGTTAATTTTTGTTAAGCATTTTAGGATTATTTAGGTTGCATGAGTTTGTTTTGTTTTGAGTCTTAGTTATTCCTATTCTTATGTTATTAGTTCTTTTCTCTTACACATGATTCTTTCATTTGGGTTAATAGACTTACATTGAGGACAATGTAAGAATTAAGTGTGGGGGGAACGATTTAGGATTTCTTTTATTTTTGTCTACTATTTTTTTTATGAGTCTTTATTATTATTATTATTTTTTTAATGTGTTCTAGTTCTTTTTTAATACAATGATGAGATATGAATTGCATAAGTCTAAAACAGATTTATTAGTGAGAAGATTTTCATGAGAATTGAGCTTGATGTCAACCTTTTTATGAGCCAATGTTAATATGATATGTTGATTGAGAAAGAAGCATGTTTAGACTTAATCTGACTTGTATAATCATCCTTGTGAGTTTTTGAGCCTATAATGATTGATGCATTATACAAATCAATCTAATTTCTTTCTTGAGTGCTCTTATGATTACATGATTCTCTAGAACTTGCTTTAAACCGTTTGAGACTATATTGATACATGTGACAACATGAATATGATAGAGGCATTAGGATTATAACCAGAGCCAAACAGCCATCCATTATTAATGTTCTAAGAGAACATCCCCACTAGTGAGCCAATTTGAGCCTACATTAAATATGCTATTTTATTGGTAACCAGAACTTACACCTAGCCTAAATATACTTATATCCTTACCCTTGTTCTAAAGATGGATTATATATTTTGAGACATATTGCAAAAACAAGGGATACTTTTTGAAAATTTGGGTTAGAACGAAAGATAAGTGTGGCGGAGGAGAGAGGCAAAAGTCAAGAGAAAAAGAAAGGGATCATTGTCAAATACATTCCCATATTAAAAAAAAAAAAAAATCTTCTCTTGAACTTCTAGTTAAAGTAAAGAAAAAGATGTTACAAAGTTGGTTAGAATGAAGCAAAGGCTCAACATGAATATTTAGCCTATGTTATTATGTGCTTTATAAGAGTTTTGAGAAGTTTTATTCGTATGATCTTATTATGTCTCTAAACTCTATGAACTCTTTGGAACCTTTGTGATATCTTTATCCTTTTGTTCTTTAACCACATTATAACCCTTTGGCCCCATTACAACCTTGAAAAAAGACCTCTTGATTTATGAAGTTGTATGATCTAAATAGTGGAGAATAGGTGGACAAGCAAGCATATGGTAGAACTGTTTTCATGAGATTGATTGAGTGTAAACACTTTACCACTACTTTAAAGAGTGAAAATCATGAGAGTATAGTGGGAAGTTGAGATTAAGTTGAATATGCACTATTTTGATTGAAATATGTTATGTTAATATTGGCTTAACTCATTTATTTACATTCAAGCATGAATTTTTGTGAAATTCTTTGAGCTATTGATTAGTTTATAAGACTTGTTCAAAGATTGTCTCTAATTTATATTGAAAGGATTAGGAGTAAATATTTTTAGTGTATGTAGTTTACTTATATTTTAGTTTTTCAATGTTTGTGGGTATCGTTCTAGCAAACCCTCACGAGACTAAACTCGTCCACTAGGGACACCTAGGGGTTTAAAGGCTTGTGTCACATGCTAAGTGCCACCGTGATTTCCAACGAAAATGGATTAGATTAGATTTTCTTATTTTATTTTTATTGAGTCGTTGCTAGGGACTAGCAACAATCTAAGTGTGGCGGTGTGATAACTCGTATAATTATATAGTTCTTAGTTATGTTTTATTATTGTTTTGTGCCAAATACGAGTTATTATTGCTTAGTCTAATTGTGTTTATGATATTTTATATTTTTATGTAATTTGGTGTTTTTCACGAGTTTCTTTGAGTGATTTCAGATTACTAGGTTAAATCAAGAATTAAGGGCAAATCCAATTCAGTTCCAGTTCCGACACCTTTTGCCATATCAGCTATATCTGGAGTTTCACTGAAGCATTAAGGCTGAAATTTTTACAGTGCATAGTTAAGAGGCATATCTATCTTTTTCATGTTTTACACTTCTTGAAACGGAGTCGTTTTCCCTAGCGAAATCGACCATCAAGTTGGCTGATGTGCAATGACATCTGTGCTGACCTGTTTTGGTATTTTGACCATATCTTCCGATCCACATGAGCAAATGATCTGATTCCAACGGCTATGGATCCGTAACTGATAGGGGTATATATTTCTAGAAGACCATTGGATCAGATCGAGCCTCCAACATTGACAAAATCGACCATCAAGCTGGCTGATCAGAATTGTCATACAATATGGCGAAAATTGTTAGAAAAATGCACCCACCTATTATACCTACCTTTGAAATTTATAAAGCTTGTCGCTTGTCATTTAGCTCTCCAAAATGTGCATAAATAGAGGGCCTTGGATGAGCATTAAAGGTAGATTGGTAGGATATTAGCCATTGTAATAAAATTCTCTAAGTTTTCTTCTTCTTTCCTTTCTCTAGTTTTCTTTTTCTTTATTTACTTATGCTTCTTACATTTCTTTTCATTTTATTCATATCTAGTATGTGTTGCTAATCATATTGTTGAGGTGATGAGGTGAAGCTTTTGGTAAATGCTAAGGTTAGTCTCTTAAACATGAGCTAAAATGAATCATCATTTATAAACACTAGTATAGATAATATTTTCTTTTGGTTTAAAATCATACTTGCAAAGTAGGGATCTTGATTCATTATTGACAATGAAAATGGCACAGTAAATGCTTGGTTTCATAACCTTGATTTGTTGTAGACATATACCTTGGCATAAGGAATGCTTGGACTCTTTTTATGAGTTTTGAGGACACCAAATGAACATAATATCATATGCTATGGACGTTGGACAATTTGGACTGAATTGCTAAACCTTCCGATTGGAACCTCCCTTATGTGTGGATTTCAATTGTGTAATAAAACAAGATTAATCTTAGCATAACACCAAGAGTGGATTCTCTAACCTCAACATCTTTTCTTATTGTCTTTTATATCTTGTTTAATTTCTTTTATTTTATTTTGTTTATTTTGTTCTCTAATATCTTGTTTATCTTGTTTTGTTGTTGATTCCCTAATATCTTATTTACTTTCTTTTTCTTATATATTTATAAACTTATACTTACTAATACACTTCCCTGTGGTTCGACCTCGGACACCCGAGAATTTATTACTTGAACATAACCTGCACTTGGGTTTACAACTCTTAATTGAGTCTCCATCATGTAGGCCACGTAGATCCAACGTCACTCAAGGATCCCGAGATTACAGGCCGAGGCATATAGGGAGATCATCTCAAGGACTGTGAGTAGACTATAGCTATAGCTATCTGGAGTTTCTTTAATTATAATTTATTTAGTATGATATTTATTTTACGTATTAAGGACATATGCGATATATAAACATATGAATTGATTTGGTTATCATTGTGCATGTATTTTAAGAAATATTATATCGAGCAAGTTGGATGATTTATAAAATATGATTATACATAGATTTTGACATATATGGTTTTGGCTCCACCTGACTTAATGTATGAGATTATACCCTTGATCGGAATACAGCAGCTGCGTGCTACGCCTTTGTGGTGGGAGACACCTCCAAAGTCCCAATTTCGTGATATTAGACTGAGGTATAGGAGCTGCGTACTACGCCTTTGTGGTTGGAGCCACCTCCAGAGTCTCTGTCATGTTATATTAGCCTTTTGGGGGCACATCATAGCGACACATATGCCTTTGGGGCGTCCTATGGTGATATTGGCTTTTGGAGCCTACTACTAGTATGCCTACATGGAAATTACCTAGTTTTTACATGGATGTATGGATAAATCTTATGCATGACAGTAAGTTGGAGCCTAATTATACGAAACTTGATTTACTCTACAAATTTTATTTATTGATTTGTTATTATAATACTGTTATATATTTGAAAACTTCTCTATACCTTCGAATTATTCATTATAGTTTTCCTATTATTTATTTTGGAAATGTTTATTATGTTTTAAAAGTTATCGTCATAGTTTTCAAATGTTTTAAAAGTTGTCTACTCACTGAGATATTCATATATCTCACTTTTTCATGTTTCTCATTTTCAGGTTATAGTTAGGTGTCAGGATTGCTGCCTTCCTCCACTCTCCGCTTCTAATAGTGTTTTGACATGGTGGGCATCGTACTTAAATCTCTTTAGAAGTCTTGTTCTTTTGATGTCTTTTATCTAGTAAACCTTTTTGAGATAGGTTTACTTTTAGATAAATTGTATATATTTGAAGTTATGAGACAATGAATCAATATGTATTGACTTGAATATAGATTGATCATGGATAATATTTGAATATGCATGTATAAATGTGATAAACTGTATTGAGAAATATTGCTTGTTGAGGATATAAACTGAAGGTCATTTGCAGGATGGTTATAGTTAAGATAGGAAGGAAACTCTGCCGGATTTTAGGTAGATTATTCGGACAGGGTGTCACATCTCCACTCCTAAATCCTCATTCCTCATTCTCAATCATCTAATTCGAGCTGTTACCTCCTTTTTTATTTTTTATTTTTTATTTTCATATGAGCTGTTACTTTGTTTCTCTCGTAAGATATAGGGAAGTTTAGTATTGCCATTAAAAAAAATGGATTAAAAAAGTTTGGGTTGAAAAAAAAATATGTTTAAAAAGTGTGGAAAAAATATGGTTTAAGAACTTTTGGCGTTGTGTGAAAACGTGCTGTGAGGAATTGAAATGTCGAAAAAAGGTATGTTTAAAATAATAAAAGTTTAGAGATGTGAGGATAACAAAATCTTTTTAATCCAAAAACCAGCTTTTAGAGTCTAAAAACTTCATTTTTTTGGCTTTTTTTGTTGTTGTTGCCAAACCATAATTTCAATCGCAAAAACCAAATTTTTTACACGGTAAGCATTGCGTTTGCGGTGAAGTGCAATTTCTGACCTCACATCAATGCTAAACGGGACCATACAAAATATGTACTTCTACAATTTGTGTATTCGTGATGGAAGAAAAAAAAATAGAAGAGGAAAAGAGGTATACGTAGTTTTTTTATTTTGGATAAACAAGTATGTGCCGTTTTGTCAGAGAAAGATGTGTATTTTTTTTTTTTTAAAATAGGTAATTTTTTTTTCAAAATATATTATATAAAAGGTTGAAAGATATGAATGTCTTTAATTTTATATTTTTGTTATTATTTTATTTTTTAAATAAATTATTTAATTGAGTTGGTATAGTTTGATTAGTGACATCAAATTTTATCAGTTTCATCTTATATAATACAAATCAAAACATTTGAAAAAAAAAAAAATCAATGTGGATGACCTATTTATATATTTGATACATATACAAAATTTATAAACGTCATGGGTTATGCATTTAATTACTTTGATTTGAATTGATTTAAATTAAAACAATTATAAGTAATTAATTATATTTCTTTTCTTTTAACTTTTAATTTACTTATGTAATCTCTATAAATAAAAGTATTCTGACTAAATTAATATTCCTTTCTAAATATTCAATATTCTTACCTTCTATATAAATAAGTTACATTTCAATTTACTTAAATCACTCTCATTTCAATATAACAAGATACATACTGACTGTGAAAACTTTGCTGATATAGACGTCTACGTGGACATCTCTTCCTAATGACACGTAAGATAAGTATAATAGAATTATATTTTATCAATTCATTAAACCTCAAAATTCAAATTAATCAAGATTAAATTTGTTATCCAATACTTAAATAATTAAAATTATCCATTTGAATAATTAAATTTCACAATTCAAAATCAAACTAATGTCTTCACCTTTTTTATCCAATAATTACATACAATAACTTTATGTAATTATTATAGAGATAAATAGATAAAATATAGGGCTCAATTAAGTAGTCAAACAACTATTTAACCTAAATATTATTCAAATTATATTGATTTATTTACTAATAAATTTTTTAACATAAAATTATACATTTTGTATAATTCATAAAAATATGAAGTGAAATAGAAATGAAACAAATTATATGTAATTGATTTGTATGTTACAATATTATCTTAAAGATCAATATACCAATATTTGTACCTTGACATTTTTTATTGTATGATTATATATAACAAATAAAAAATAAATGTGTATATTGTTTTCTTTAATATAATATAATATAAAAATAGACATGAAATAAAAAGAAAACAAATTAAAATTATGAATATAATTTTACAAAATCCTGTACATTGCATGGGTTAAAAAAAACTAATTTAAATATATAATAAAACTATATTTTTAATTTTAATTTTAAATTCTTGACGAAACAATTCTAAAAGCTATTTTGTTGGTTGCAATTATTATGGTAAGTCAAATAGCTATTAACTTCTAAATATTCTCCTAATTTTTCTCCAAGTTAATCAGGTTTTAAGAAGAAAATTGAAACATGCATTGCCATCCACATCCTTTATTTTTATAAAAATAAAATGATTTTTTTTTTAAAAAAATGCATTAATATCTCCGAATTAGGGTTAGCTAATTATATAGATGGATTATTTTATTTAGCTGCATAAATATGACAGAGTTATTACTTTCATTTGTATCTACTCTCTCTCTCTTTTTTTTTTTTTTTTTTTTTATCTTTTATGTAAATTTGATCAACTACAAATTTTGAATCTGTTGCTACCTTTTATTTTATTTGTTATTTGTTACTGCGTACTATTATTTTGTAGTTTGTTAAATTGATTTTATATTTTTTGGTGGTTTTTTTCTAAGATTTTGTTATAGTTTTTTTTATCTTTTTATTTAATAATGTTAAGATTTTATTATTTTTTTTTATTTATGTCAACGTTAAAATTACATGTTTTTTCTCTCTTTCTATAGTTTTGAAAGTGGTTAAAATTAAATGTTTCTATAGTTTTAAAAGTGGTTAATTTTATATTTCAAGCATGGTAAAGTAAAAAAAATTCATCATAGTATTTAATACTATGTCTATTAGATCTAACATAAAGATATAGTTTTAGAGTATTGCATACTTTTTTTCAATACTACACCAATTCATTTGTGCAGGTTCTCTTTCTATGTTTCTTTAAAAAAAAAAAAAAAATTGTATATTTTAATTCTTTTGTTGATTTTTTTCTTATATTTTTTGGTTTGTATTAAGAAATAATCAGATTGTTTGACAAAATTTCTCTTCGCAAAATGAGTGTATAACAGGTTTAGTTTTTTAGATCTTTTTGTGGACGAAGATCAAGCTATGATGCATATGATGATGATTTGCCAAGTTTGCAACAAAAAACAATGGAGTTAAGTTTTCTTTTTGTCTTAAGATTGAAACCTAATTAATTAATTTTAGTTTGCAAGCTTTTAAATTAGTTTGGCAACCCTTTGTTGATGTATTGTTCTTGGTAAAAATAAATGAAAGAGATGGTAAATATACTGATCTTAAATTCTTTATTGTCTTCATTTTTTTGGTAACCTTCGTTTATTCTTTAGTTGTTTTTTTAATAGTAATATTGTTTTGATATATTGAAATGCCATTAATTTGTTATATATTTTCAGTTTATTCAATTTTTAAAATTTGATAATTTTATTTTATTATTATATTTATAGTATTATATACAATATTGCTTTCAATATTGTATGTAATTGTCAGAAGAAGAAAAAACCTAAATGCTATACTTTTCTATTTGTAGATTTTCATACGGAAACTTTATGATGTTAGAGGGCAAAGAACCAAAGGCCATGTATAGATGTAAATGGATGAAGGTTTTTTTTGGGGGGGGGGGGGGCGGGGCATAATATCTTTGTTTGTTTCGTTATGTTTCTTCTAGCTTCTTTATATATATATATATCAGGAGGGATCCATTTACATTAATGTAAACCTAAATTAGTTTTACATATTTTTATAAATTTTTAAGCGATTTATATTTTAACAAACTGACCGTTGGATTTAACAATATAATTATACTCGTCGTTTGAACGTAAAGTTTTGAATCAATCAGATATTTCTATCATATCGATCGAGAATATTGTCTTTTAATATATATTTAACGGTTGAAATTTTTTACATCAAATAAATAGTTAGACATTTTTAATTTACTCGAAAATCGACGTGCATGATCTACGTGAATAGAACATGAAATATGATGATTGGATTAAAAAAAATATAAATCGTATAAAAATTTATGAAAGTGTGTAAAATTAATTTAGTTTTACACTAGTGTAAGTGGATCCTCTTCTATATATATATATATATATATATATATATATATATATATATATATATATCTTTAATTATTGGTGAAGATTATCATGTAAGTAATCTATAAACAAAATGCGGAATTAAATAACGAACTCATAAGATTGTTCGATGATGAACCGGTCTTAATTCACTGGTCGAAAACAAGATCACGTAATCGAAAATTGTCTATTTTTCATAGCCTAAATTCTTCGAGTATTGCAGAGATTACGAGTATTACTATCTTAGTTTTAGAGAAAACATATTTCTCTTTTCTTTTTTTTTTTTTGGCCGCATAACAAAGTAATTCTCTCATGACCAATTCAAGATGTTGTTGTTTAAGGAAGTTATATACTTCCTTTTTTTATTATGCGTGAACTGCCCTGGCAGTTTTTATTTATTTATTTTGAATTGTTAACTTCCTTTAGGAAGTTGACGTTGGAACGATGTCCATTATGGGTGCCGTTTCTAATATCTCCCACTCACATATAATGAGCACAATATTCTCATAATCAAATTCAAGAGACTGATATCTCTTCTCTCTGCAAAGTTCATACTTCATAATCTCAAGAACTGGTTACTATATAACTATTAGGTATATATAGCAGCTCAAATGTTTAAGTAGAGTAGGTATGTAGCACCTCAGATCCATTTAGTCACATTTCAAGTTTCCCATGATCTCTTATATATCAGTGATATAATAAACTTTTGTATTCACAATTGTGTTTATTAGTTAAAACACAATTGGTCGACCAATGAATACAATCGAATGAGACACTAAAACGATCTTCCATTTTCCTCGAATCTCTTCATTCCAATTCAACTGCTATCCATATATGTTCCATTAGATCGAATCATTCATGACCATTGGCAACATTCTAAGATAGCTAACATTGAACTAAAACTTTAAGAAACAGTCAAAGGTCATAAGGGTACTAATTAGAGATCCCTTGTTGATCTCATGGGTTTCACACAATTTTGAAGCAGAGACCAATTCTTCTGTTACCCATATTTGTCGAATAATGCACATGTGGTATGAAACACATGCTACGATATTACTCTCCTTTTTCCTTGGAGCGTATGTCTTTATCACAATTTCAATACCGTACACGTGATAGTTCAGATACACTCAGTATCTAACTTAAGTCCACAACTCTACTTTCTCAATAAATTCAATAACAAGACTTCCACCTGGCAACATAGACAGATAAAGTGAATTATGGGACTATTTACTTTCGGTCATAAATTCATTACTATATGATCTCATCTTGAACCATAATCAAGACAATTTTGTTTTAAGCTCAAGCTCTCGTAAAACTCTTAGTTTTAAAGCTTAAAACTAATCTCATCTCTACAGACACTAAGCCTTAGAGGCGATTGCCTGTGTGAGAAGGTCAACCATCTGTCCGATATACCTTTAATCTCATATATATACTTAACATATATATATATATATATAAATACACATGTGTATGCTTTCTTGAAATAAAATACTAAACATTAGTATGCATTAATCATTGTCAACAATAATCATAAATGGGAAAGAACAAATTGTTCAACTTAAACAACTTAGCAAGTACATTAAATCCTACGCAATCCCAGAAATCTAGCATATACATTATACACATCTCTAGGAACCAATTTCGTATACCGATCTACAATAATCTTATGCGTAGATATGTACTGCATGTTGACTTCCTTATGTGCAACCATGTCTTTCTCAAAATTATACTTGGTATCGATGTGTTTGGTCCTTGAATAATACTTGGGATCATTCGTGAATGCAATTGTAGCTTGACTATCACAATTCACAAACATTGAGTTTGATGCATCTTTATTAAATCCCAAATAATTCAAGAATCTCTTAACCCAAACACCCTCTTGCACCGTCCCTAAAAATTTCACAAATTCAGCTTTCATAGTGGACAATGTTATACAAGTTTGTTTCTTACTACTTCAGGAGATTGTTCCATTATTAAATAAGAAAACATATCCAGAGATAGATTTCCTTTCATCTAAATCTCCTCCCCAATCGGTGTCCGTATACCCGATTAGATGCAGATCACTTCCTTGATAGCATAACGAATAGTCCACAGTGCTTTTTAGATACCTTAATATCATTCTAACTACTTTCCAATGGGATTGACCTGGATTCAATTGATATCTACTTACGAGTCCAATTGCATAACAGATATCAGGCCTTGTGCACATCATAGCATACATAAGGCTTCCCACAGCACTAGAATAAGGAACTCTTGACATTTGTTCCTTTTCTTGTAGAGTCTTAGGACACATTCTTTTACTTAGGCCTTTGCCTTTTGGAATAAAAGTATCATTTAGCTTGCAGTCTTGCATTTTAAATTGTTCAAGAACTTTCTTAATATACGACTCTTGTGAAAAAGTAAGTAATTTCTTAGAACGATCCCGAGTGATTTTCACTCCAAGAATGTAAGTTGTTTCTCCCATGTTCTTCATCTCAAAATTTGAGGACAACCAATTGATCTTCAAGCGGCCTTCATCTCCCATGTCCACATAAAGAGACAAGATCACAAACTTGTCTTTTGATCTTTTGACATACACATAGCGGTCCTTATCAATCATGATAAAATCATACGAAATGGTTGCTTGATGAAATCTAATATACCACTGTCTGGAAGATTATTTAAGATCATAAATTGATCTTAGTAACTTGCACACTTTGTGCTCTTGACCTTTGTCAATAAAACCTACTGGTTGTTCCATGTAGATTTACTCTTCCAGTTCTCCATTTAGAAAGACATTTTTTTTATATCCATTTGATGCAACTTCAAATCTAAACTTGCTACTATGGCCAAAATTAAGCGTATAGAGGTAAACCTTGCAACAGGAGAGAAAGTCTCTTCATAATCAATTCTCTCTTGTTGAGTATACCCCTTAGCTATGAGGCGTGGCTTGTGTCTTTCAATAGTCCCAACAGACTTACGCTTAATCTTGAGAACCCATTTGTTCCCTATTGCTTTGCGTCCTTTAGGTAGATCAACAAATTCCCAAACATTGTTTGATCTCATTGACTTCATCTCTTCTTCCATTGCTTTCATCCACTTTTCTTTAGCTACAGAAGAAAGAGCTTCTAGAACATTTCTTAGCTCTTCTTCATCTTGTGGAGTAATCATGAAAATTTATCCCTCTATGCCAAAACGACGTCGAGGAACATTTCCATGATTACTATGCTTGACTTGTGATTCTTGTGAAACAAATTCACCATCTTTTGTCATGCTTCCACTTGGATAAGATACTGTTGGTGCATTATCGGGAATATGCATCAGTCGATTTGCAACAACCAAATCGTCAGGATCTTCTATCTCATAAAAAGATATCCCGATTAATCTCACCCTTACTTGGAAAATCATTGACTAGAAAAGTGGCATCCCAAGATTCAAATTCAGTTACACTCCCACTTTCTTGTTCACCAATGAACACATATCCCTTTGAATGCTCAGAGTATCTTACAAATATACTCTTTTTGCCTCTTAGACCTAACTTGCCATGTTGATGAGTGGATTCATGTACACAAGCAGCATAAACCCAAGGTCTCATATTAGTAAGGTCGGGTTTTCTATTGGTCCATAATCCATAGAGGGTGGATGTAACTGACTTGGAGGGTACTCTATTAAATACATAAACAGTTGTTAACAAGGCATCACCCCAAAAAGGTAATAGGAAAATTTTTCTAAGCCATCATAGAACTAACCATTTCCAAAAGAGTTCTATTTCTTCTCTCCGCAACACTGTTTTATTGTGGAGTCCTCAAAATGGTTAGTTGACTATCTATTCCTTTTTCATTACATAAATGTCTGAAATAATCAAACAAATACTCATGTCCTCGGTTCGTTCTTAATTCCTTAACATTTTCATCTAATTGGTTTTCCACAAAAAATCACATATTTTCTAAAGCATTCTAAAGCTCCAAATTTGTGGGAAATCAAAATAGAAAAAACCCGTAACATGTGTAATCATTGATGAATGTGATGAAATATACTCCTCCACTTCGTACTTTTACATTCATTGGGCCACAAATATCGGAATGTATAAGTTGCAATGAAATTCGATTCTAGTCCATTTACTAAATGGTTTTCTTGCTATTTTTCCCACTAGACTTTTTTCACACATTGATAGATTAACTTTTTCAATAGGGCTTAGTAATCCCTCTTTAGCTAATCTATCCATCATTTGTTGCCCGATATGGCCTAGTCTAGCATGCCAAATATCCACATCAATATTTACATTAATTGAAAAAAGTAACTAGGGAAAAACTAACATTATTGATATAACTACACGAAGTGCAGTCAACATCCAAAACAATAAAGTCATTTGATAAATATCCAGAACTATAGTAATTTGTTCCCAAAACAAATTAACACTAGTGTTATAAAAGTTCAAATTAAATCCTAAGTTAAGAACAACAATGAGAGAAACCAAATTTTGTCAAATGTCGGGAGCAAACATGTCATGTAGGATAAGAGATCGGCCACCATGCATACACAACTTGTATGTACCGATTCTCTTCACTTCAACTCTTGAGTTGTTTCCCACACAAATCAACTTTGTCCATACAAAATCGACGAAAATTCACAAACACATTTCTGTCCTGTGCTACATGGTTTGTGGTCCCTGAGTATACAATCCACAAAGGATGAGATTCAGTTAATAAAACAGTACTTGACACAAATGTCGTACTTCATAGCATTCAGAAATGCTTTAAGGGTCCGTAGCTTTTATGGCTTAGTGTATTCACAAGCAAAGTTACCCTTTTTTCCATAGTTAAAACACTTGACCTTAGACTTGTTCTTCTTTTATTGAGAAGAGCCTTTCCTTTCCCTTGGAAACCACTTTTAGGCTTCTTAAGTGCATTTCTTTTGTACCCACCACATGGCTTGTGTAGACACCTAATTTTGTTCGGACCCCCTAAACCAGGTAAGGTCCTCCTTGTATTTCTCAGAATGCAAAGAAACTCCCCTTATCCCACAGATAGTTCTCCAAGACTTGTGATTTAGAGTTCAACACGAAAAGTCAACCCAAAAAAAGTCAAATCCAAAAAAGTCTACCTCAAAAAGTCAACTAATAAAAAAGTCAACTCTCACTCAAAATCAAAATTCAAGGTTTAATTGAACAACGATGAAAGGATTTTGATAATCCGAGGTCTACAACGGAAGATATAGAGTTCGGAAGATGAGTTACGGAAATTCAATGTAGGGGAATACCTAATTCGATAAATTTGGGGAAAATTACAGTGATGGCCCGATTCGGTAAAATTGAAGCCCCCAGTTCATAACAAAAATTGCCCAAGGCTCAGTTTGAAATGGATCCCAAGGAAGAGCCGGTTAGAAGAAAAAATGAAAAAAGGAGAAAATTCCCGGTATAGAAAAGGGGAAAACTAAATCGGAGGGGAATTTGATCATAAAAATTGGGTTTTTTCAGAGCAACTCAAATTCAATATATGACAAAGGCAATAGAAAAAGAAAATCCAGAAATCAGACCCGTTTTGAGTAAAATCGAGGTTTCAGAGGTTAAAGGAAAATATTGAAAAATCTGGGAAATATAGGTCCCGAGCTCAGAAAATTATGAAAACTTTCAGATCTGAATTTTATATTTTATGGAAGAGATTGGAGAAAGAAAATCCGGAAATGAAGCTCAAATGAAAAATGACAAAGTTCGGGTGCACTAATCCGAAATTCCAAAAGAAAATTCCGAGAAAAATAGGAAATGAGCTCGAAAAATTATGAAAACTTCCAGATCTCAATTTTATAATTTTTGGAAGGTATTTGTGAAGAAAAATCTAGAATTAGAGCTCAAATGAAAAAGGTTAAATTTGAGAGGCACTAAACCGAAACTTTTAAAGAAAAATCCGAAAAAAATAGGAAACGAGCTCAAAAAATTATAAAAACTTTCAAAACTGAGATTTATATTGATTTGTAGGTATTGGAAAAGAAAAATCTCAAATTGGAGCTGATTTGAAAAAAGGCAAAGTTCGAGGAGGACTAATCCGCAATTTTAATGAAAAATTCGAGAAAAATGGAAAACGAGCTCCAAAAATTATGAAAATCTCCATAACTGAATTTTATATTTATTTGGAGGGATTGGAGAAAGAAAATCCAAAATTGGGGTCTGTTTGCAATTAAATTAAGTTTGGGGGCCAAAATATAATTTTATCAAAAAAATCGAAAAGGGCCATTTTGCAAATCAAAAAATGAGGAAGTTGCTAGAACATACCATGATATTCGGCCAGCTCATGAGGAAAGGAAGGGAAGGCTGATCATTTCATCCAATGGCCAAGATTTGATAGCAGGGTGACCCTTTTATTGCTTGGTTAATTTTTTATGATCATGCCAAGTGGCCAAGATATTTTGTAAAAGGATGAGCACATTCTTAGCTAGCATTTTCAGCCAGCTCATGAAGGGAAGGCTGATCATTTCATTCAATGGTCAAGATGAGGTTGCATGATTGTATTTTTATTTCTTTGGCTAGTATACCTTGTGATGGATGCCACGTGTCTTAGATAAGAAAAAAGATGAGCACATCTATTATAGAAGGGGGCATTCGGCCAACTATAAGAGGAGGAGGGGGTCTTTATTTTTTGATGAAGTTAATCATTCTTTGAAGCAAGGGCAGTAGCTAAAACTTGGAGAAAAGGAAAAGAAATGTTTTGAAGAGAAAGCTAGCTTGAGAAAGCTTTGAAGGTAGCCATTGGCACCAATATCTTGCATTTTTCTTTCCTTTTCATGTCTCTTTTTCCTTCTTTTCCATGTTGATTTCCAATCCTTTTCTTATGTAAATAAAGATTTTGAAAGTTTTCTTTGAAGGTTTTCATCTCTTCTTTTCATAAAATAAAAAATAAAATAAAAAAACATTTTTATTATTTTTTTCTTTTGGTCGAATACCAAGGGGTTTTTGTGCTTACCTTATGTTTGATTTTTGGTTTGCATGGTTGTGGTGGGATAGCTTTCTTTGATGGTTTAGTTTTCAAAAATAAACAAAAATAAAGAGGTGCAAAGGCTTCATGACCTTGATGAAAATCAAGAGATTATGGTTAGGGGGGACTATGTCCAAGGCACCAACCATGGAGCTCACCTCTATTTTCTTTATTTACTTGCTTTAACTTGCTTTTTCTTTTCTTTTTTTCATGTGTATCATTGCTATACTATTTTGTTCATACCAAGTCATCCATGCCTTTGCATCTTGTGGCTATGTCATTTAGCATCCTTGCTATACTATGTTTTGCATCATAGACTTTAGGTTATTTTCATTATGCCATGACATTTTCCATGTCATTTAGATATTAGGTCATTTTTCATATGACATGTCATTTTCCATGATATTTAGACATTAGGTTATTTTCATTATGCCATGACATTTTCCATGTCATTTAGATATTACGTCATTTTTCATATGACATGTCATTTTCCATGACATTTAGACATTAGGTTATTTTCATGTGCCATGATATTTCCGTCATTTAGATATTAGGTCATTTTTCATATGACATGTCATTTTCCATGACATTTAGACATTAGGTTATTTTCATGTGCCATGACATTTTCCATGTCATTTAGATATTAGGTCATTTTTCATATGACATGTCACTTTCCATGACATTTAAACATTAGGTTATTTTCATTATGCCATGACATTTTCCATGTCATTTAGATATTAGGTCATTTTCATATGACATGTCATTTTCCATGACATTTAGACATTAGGTTATTTTCATTATGCCATGATATTTTCCATGTCATTCAGATATTAGGTCATTTTTCATATGACATGTCATTTTCCATGACATTTAGACATTAGGTTATTTTCATGTGCCATGTCAATTAGCATTCTAGGTTATTTTGCTATGTCACCTAGAACCTAGGTCATGCTTATGCCATGCCACTCATTTCATGCATTTATCTTGCTGGTTGTTCATGCATCTCTACATTCCCCACTTGATTTTCGGACTTAAGCCAATCAATGGCTCAAAGCCAATACTCTCTTGCGTATGCTTGTGGAAAATTAATAGTTTAGATTGGGTATTCTGACTTTGGGATTTTTTTTCACTACTCATCCATAGTCAAAATAACTTTATTTTTTTACCACATGCAGTAGTCATTTAGGGGTTGCCATGATATTTTTCTCATGATTTTTAGATTTTTTTTATCATGATTGAAAAAATCGATTTTGACAAAACAATTTTTAACTCACTATCTTGATTTTGGTAAAATTCGGTCATAGTATCCATGCTCCAAAAATTAAGCTGCTTTTTTCCATAGAGGTCAACATGTCCTAGGTTTACCCTAATTTTTTTTTAAAAATTCTGAAATTTTTTAGAAGGCAAAAAAAAAAAGATTTTCAAGACTACCTGTGAGAGTCAGAGTTGTTTTTTAGAAATAGTAACTTTTTGTTTTGGTTAATTCGGTCATAGTATCCATGCTCCAAAAAATAAGTTGTTTTTCCCATGTAGATCAACATGTTATAGGTCTCTCATAATTTTTTCAGATTTTTTTAAAATTTTCTAAAAAGGTAACAAAATTGGGTTTCAAAACTAGTTGTAGGAGTCAGATTTGTTTTCAAGAAATAACAATTTTCTGTTTTTATTAGTATATTAAGAGGGGGCTGATTTCGGACATTACTTACTGTCTTAGGGTGATTTCCATGTCATTTCAATCATAAAATTTGATTTTACAAAAGTCGGGTCAAGGGTGGTCAACCCGAATTTCAAAACTAGGAAAAATAGAGCCTTTTAAAGAGGGGGTTCGACCATGAGGCTTTTTTTTCATCCCAAAAATTCTATTTTTTTTAAACCCGAGTCCAAATTTGAAAATCCATTTTAGATCTCTTCTGAAGGTAGTTGGATACCATTTTAGGTATACGAATGTCCTTTCTTCACAGGAGAAATACATTTCCATGCATTGCATTTTTCATGTTCATGCATATTCCATGATATCTAATTTTTGCTATCTTAGACATGTAAATTCTATATGTATGAATATTCCATAGTGATGTCATTGTTTTGATTTAAATATCTTGTTGTTATCTTGATTATGATGTAAACATGGATATTCGATGATAATGTCATTTTGTGCTTTTTGCCATTTCATTTAGATTACGCCATGTCATCTAGATTTTGCCATGTCATTAATCCATATGCCATGTCATTCACTCTTTTGCGATGTCATTAGTAATGATTTGCATATTCATAATCATCTTTTTTAAAAATGATTTCTAATGCAATAAAGATAATCATGCTTTTTAAAACAAGGTTACTCCCGAGTTAAAGTAATTCATAAGTTCTCTACTGGGTTTGCCGGGGAAGATATCATCAATTACCATTAACAACGGAATATCTTTATTTCTAAAAGAAAGTGATTCAAAGATTTTTCAAATAAATAAAAATTTCTATGTTTTACCAAGTCTACCGGTGAATATAGAAAAATTTTGTGCTAATGAATTCTGGATCATTTTCAAATTAAAATTGAGATTATTTTTCTTTATATTGGGAATTATTTTAAAATGCCAAATCTAAAATCGACTTTTACCGAGACTCGAGATAACACATGATTAATAAGGTACCATATTATAAGGGCGTTGTGGGGGTACTAATCCTTCCCCGCACGTAACCGACTCCCGAACCCGCTTCTTGTTTTCTCTGGTTTAAAAGCGCAGACTTCGAAATTGGTTTTTAAAAAAATATTTTAATTAATTTTAAAATGTTTTATAAAAATCGGTTTTAATAGGTGGTCGATCACAACTAGCCAAAAAAGATTGATGATGACTCCATTTCTTTTTCGAGGTTGTTTTCAAACCCTCATTTTATTTCAAGAGGAATTAAGTCGTCTTTTCCTCTATTTTCCCAATGTCACACTTAATGAGTAATGTCTCGCAATGGGACTTGTTATTTTTTAGGTCAGCTTGCACTTGAAGCTCAGAGCTTCAAGGGAATTTGTTCCAAGCATATACACATCGGCATTAGGCCTGCCTCAATGCGATCTTCTTCCAATTGTAAATGGACTGAAGCATCTCCAAATATTTTGATGCTTTCATTGTGGGTAAGATGCACTTTCATTCTCCATACTGCTTAGCAACGTAATGCATGCAGTGGATTTTTTTTACAGGCATTGTAAGCCTCTTGGTCCCTTCTATGTTAGGTCGTATACCCATTTTAAGGCTCTTCTAAGACATTATTTAGAATTTCTAGAACCTCTTGTTCTTTCAGCACATACTGAATTTTCATACTCGAAATCTCATAATTATCCCCATTGAGCTTCTCACCTTTGTTAAGCTCGACTATAATGTTTTTGGAAGCAGTTGTCATTTTAAAGGATATTATACATTGAGACATATAAGCTCTAATTAATGTCTAGTATACACACCTTTATTTTGTCACAATCCGAAATAAAATAAATGACAATCATCCATATAGTATGGAACCAAAAGCTCACTAAGTTTCACAATTAAATTCCATAACAATATTTCTAATTATCATTAATTTATTTCATTGTGCAAAATTTCTATTCTAAGATAACAAATATCTCAGAACTCCCACTAGATGCAAAATTACTCATAATTTTGAAAACTTATCACATAAATAAAAACAAAATTTTAATATTTACACACATAATTAATCTTTTAAAAAAAAAAAATTCTAAAATAAAATGTGTCCTTAATTAGAAGTTCCATAAAACAACTAATCTATAATTTATGAATTTTCTGGTGACTAGAATGGAATCTGAAAATTCCTTCGGTAGCTTAAAATCCAAGTCATTCATCCATGGATTTCCTACAACCTTGCATTTTTCACTACGAAGATTAATCAAGGTTTCATAATCCTCGATGTGGTCACAGTCTTCTTTGCCCCCATCTTCACATACACTTTCACAAAAGTTTTAATCAAGGTTTCATAATCCTCGATGTGGTCATTCTTCGTCTTAGACATTCAAAAATCATTAAGATCTTTGTGTCTCGAAGTAAGAAGTGTGTTTTTTAACACTATATATTTGTTACGATCATTTCTTATCGTCAAACTACCACTCCAAATCAACTCTTGGATTTTCTTATTAACAGTAATGATGTGTTTGATAACATTATGATTGAGATCCATTCGGTAGTTGTAGACACCTAATTTTGTCCGGACCACTAAAACAGGTACGTTTTCTTCCTAAATTGATGTTTTGAGTGTAAAAAGATTTTTTTCATCCTGCAGGTGGTATTCCGAGACTTAGTTTAAAGGGGCGAGCATAAAAAGTCAAACTTGAAAAAGTCAACCCCGAAAAAAGTCAACCCCAAAAAATTCAACCCCAGAAAGTCAACTACTGAAAAAATCAACCCACTTTCAAAATCAAGATTTTAAGCTCAATTGAAAAATGGCGAAAGAATTTTGATAATCCGAGGTCTACATTGAAAGATATGGAGTTTGGAAGATTGGATTTGGAGATTCAGTAGAAAGGAAACCCTAATCCGAGAAATTTGGGGAAAAGTGATTAAACGATCAAATTGGTCAACATTGAAGGTTCCAAATGAAAGATAAGCACTGGCTATGGGTAATGGAGAAGTCACTTGCAAGAAAAATCGAAAGAAAAGTCAATCCGGGAGAAAACCGAGAATTAGGGTTTTTAGTGGATTTCGGTGAAATCGGAAAGAATCACAGAAATGGCCCGACTTGAAAAGACCAAAGCTCCCAATGGATGAGGAATGTTTAAAAAAGGATATCCCAAGGCTCAGTTTGAAGAAAATATGAAAATCAGACTTGTTTTGAGCAAAACCGAGTTTCGGAGGCAAAAAGGCAAAATTGGAAAATTTGGGAAAAATAGCAAATGGACTCTGAAAATTCTGAAAATTTGTCAATCTCATTCTTAAATCATTTGAAAGAGATTGGCGAAAGAAAATCTTGATTCGGAGTTCGTTTGCAAAATGGCCAAATCTCGGGCTTCTTATGTAGTAATTCAAAAAGGAAAATCCCGAAAAAAATAGCAAATGAGCTCCAAATCTTTTGAAATTTTGCAAATCTCATTTTTAAATTATTTGGAAGATATTGGCGAAAGAAAATCTTGATTAGGAGTTCGTTTGCAAAATGGCCAAATCCCGGGCCTCCTATGCAATAATTCAAGAAGATAAATCCCGAAAAAATAGCAAATGGGCTCCAAAATTTCTGAAATTTTGCAAATCTCATTTTTAAATTATTTGGAAGAGATTGGTGAAGGAAAACCTTGATTCGGAGTTCGTTTGCAAAATGGCCAAATCCCGGGCCTCCTATGTAGTAATTCAAGTCGATAAATCCCAAAAAAATACCAAATGAGCTCCAAAAATTATGAAAACTTTCAGATCACACTTTTTAATTATTTTGAAGATATTGGTGAAGAAAAATCTTGATTTGGAGCTCGTTTAAAAAATGGTAAAATGTAGGGGCATAAAAGGGCATTTTTGGAAGAAAAAAACCAAATAAATAGCAAACGGACTCGGATAATTTTGAAAACTTCCAGAACTCAATGTTTTATTATTTTGGAAGTATTAAAAAAATAAAAATTGAATTTGGGGTACATTTGATATTTATATACATCCGGGGGGCAAAATGGTCATTTCACCCAAGCAACCGAAAGGGCTACTTTGGGCCTTTCAAAAAATCAGAGTTGGGCTGGAAAAGAGAAGTGCTGGCCTGCCCAAGCCCAAAGGAAGGAGGAAGATTCTGATTTTTCAATCAAATGGCTAAAAATCAAGAGTTAGTTAGAGATTCTCTTTGATCAAGTCATGGTGATTAAGCCACTTAGGCCAAGAGAGATGTCAACATTATTCTTTAACAGCTGTAATTTGAGAGAGCTGATATGCTAATCTAAAGGTGGTAATTTCATGATTTTTTTCAATTTGAATTATTAGCCATTTGATGGAAAATTGGTTACAAAAAAATGACAACACCTTGGGCAATTATAGGGGGATTCGGCCAGCCTTGTTTGGGGGGCAAAATTTCATTTTTTTCATCTTCATTTTGCTGAGTTCTTAGAGTTTTTACTTGTTTTTTCTCTCCTTGGTTGAAAGCAAAAAAGAAAAGCTTAGAAAAGAAAGGAAAGTTTGAAGAGAAAAGCTTGAAATATTAGCTTCTTGAGGTTGCTCTTGAGCACCAACTCTTGCACTTTCTTGATTTTCCATTCTTGTTTTTGCTATTTTGATTATTAGTTGGTGAGTTTCTATTTTAAATAAATGTTTTTTATTGTTCTTCTTAAGTTCTTCCTTCATCTCTTTCTTAAGTATATTTTTTACATTTTATTTTTACAATAAACTCACCATGGCCAAATGGCCTACATTATTTATTTAAGTTTCTGTTTTGGGTTTATTTTACCATATTGTTTATGTTGTTTTCTTTGATTTTGATGTTTTAAATGTTATGTTACTTCATATTCTTTAGTTATATTTTAATTTGGTTGCTTTGTTTGTTGCCATTTATGTTTTAAATATCATGTTTTTGCATTTTTAATTTTCTGTTTTCATGTTGTTTAAATTTGAGCATGTTTTAGATTTAGTATATCAAGTGTTTGTGAAAATGCTTGTATGGTCTTTGCATGATTTGAGTTTTATATCTTAGTTGAGCATGTTTTAGATTTAGTATATTAAGTGTTTGTGAAAATGCTTGTGTGGTTTTTGCATGATTTAAGTGTTATATTTTAGTTGAGCATGTTAGTATACCAAGTGTTTGTGAAAATGCCATGCTTGTTGGAGCTTGAGGCCATTTGGCTACTCCATGTGTTTTGCATTGTGTGTTGTATTTTTGCCATGTTAGTTGGTAGGTTTTTTGCATTTGTATGACATTTGATTTAGTTGAGCATGTTAGTATACCAAGTGTTTGTGAAAATGCCATGTTTGCTAGTCACATTATGCTATTCGGCCACCCTTGGAATTTTTGCATTTTATGTGCATTCTTGCCATGTTAGTTGATAGGTTAGCATTTGCATGATATTTGGTTGAGTTTTTGGTTTAAGCATGCTTTGTGTTTGTCAAAATGCCATGCATATTTTAGTTATTAGGTTTGGTTCATTTGTCATGCATGTTCATGCATTTTAGGTCTAGGTTGCATTAAATGCCATGCAAGTTCATTTAGGTCTAGGTCACTATATGAATGCCATGCATTTTTCATGACATTTAGGTTTAAGCTCATGCATTTCATGAACTATGTTTGCTGTATTGTTTCATGCATTTCATGTTCATGCCACTTGAATAATGACTTGAGCCAATTAATGGTTCAAAGTCATGCTCTCTTGAGCACACTTGTGGAAAATTAAGCTTGTCAAGTTGATTATTCTACCTTTGTCATTTTTTTTACTTTAGCCAATTTTTATCTAACTTTCAAAAAGTCCTAGATACTGTTTGTAAGTCATTTTAGGAGTTTCAAATATTTTTACTTTGATTTTTAAATGATTTTATCAAAGGCAAAAATGTGTTGGCAAAGCAGTTTTTTTTCTCCCAAAACTCGTACAACTCTGATTTTTCTGGGAATTCATCTTTAATCATAAAATTAAGCCGATTTTTTTTTTTGCGTAGTTTTACATGTTATGAGTCTCCAGTATTTTTTTCATAATTTTTTGAATTTTTAAAAATATGATAAAAAATCGTGGCTTAAAACTGGATAGTGGAGTCAGAATTGAATTTAAAGAAAAATCATTTTTCTGTTTTGGTTAAGTTACTTAGAGTGGGCTGATTAGAAGGGTTAGCTACTGACTTAGGATAGTTTCTAAGCCTTTTTAAACTCTAAAAATGGTTTTTCAAGTCTCGGGTTAAGGGTAGTCAAGTCCGGATTTTTTAAACTTAGGAAATTAGAGCCATTTAAAAACAAATTTAGCCCAGTTTTTATTTTTAATTCAAGCTTTTTCAAAATTGTTTTCAATCACAAAGTATTTTGGTTTTAGAATATTTAATTTGACATATTTTCCTAAGGTAGCCGGATATCTTTTTAGATATACGGATTTCCTTAATTAAAGGAAAAAATACATTTCATGCATTGCATTTTTCATATTCATGCATTTTATATAATATGTGATTCTTGCTATAATAATTTCTATGATATTGTTATTATTTTGATTTATATTTTTTGATATTATATGGTTTATCATATGGTTTTGAATATTTCATGATATCCTATGCTTTTATTTAGTTATTTTTATTTAGCATATACTATGTTCATGCATTATTATTTTTATATTCATGCATATTATATGATAGCATTATTTTATTCCATGTCATTTAAATTATATGCCATATCATTCATATTTGTCATGTCATTTAAATTATTTCATTTCATTTAGGATATGTTATGTCATCTAGAATATTTTATTTCATTTAGATTATATCATATGACTTAGGATATTGCATTTCATGTAGAATATATTATATTACCTAGGTTATTTCATTTCATTTAGGATATATTATGTCATCTAGAATATTTTATTTCATTTAGATTATATCATATGACTTAGGATATTACATTTCATATAGAATATATTATGTTACATAGGTCATTTTATTTCATTTAGATTATATCATATGACTTAGGATATTGCATTTCATATAGAATGTATTATGTTACATAGGTCATTTAATTTCATTTAGAATATATTATATAACTTAGGATATTCCATTTCATTTAGAATATGCTAAGGCATTCAAATCATGTCATGTCATTTAGGTTGCATTATATTATTTAGATTTTGCTATGTCATTTTATTTATGTCATGCATATACATATTCATTTCTTTTAAATGTTTTCAAAAAAGATAATGGTTTTCAATAAAATAAAGATATTTCGAGTTAAAATAATTCATGAGTTCTCTGTCGAGTTTGCTGGGGAGGATGTCATCAATTATTATTAATAACGGAATATCTTCTTTAAAAAGAGAATGATTCGGAAAGTTTTCCAAAACTAATAAAAAAATTTATATTTTGCCACGTTTGTTGGGAAATATAGGCAAATTTTGAATTTATAAATTCCGAACCATTTTCAATTAAAAATAGAATTATTTTTCTTTAAATTGGGAATTAACTTGAAATACTAAATTTAAAACAAACTTTTTTACCGAGACTTGAGATAACACACGATTAATAAGGTACCGATTTATACGGGCGTTGTGGGGGTGCTAATCCTTCCCCACACGTAACCGACTCCCGAACCTGCTTCTTTGATTTCTCTGGTTTAAAACGCAGACTTGAAATTGGTTTTTAAAATGTTTTAATTAATTTTTAAAATATTTTTATAAAACCGGTTTTAATAGGTGGCCGATCACACCTAGCTAAAAAAGATTGGTGGCAACTCCATGTCTTTTTTAAGGTCATTTTCAAAACCTTCATTTTTCTAGAGGAATTAAGTCGACTTTTCCTCGGTTTTTTTTAATGTCACGCTTAACGAATAATAAAGTCTTGCGATGAGACTCGTTATTTTTTAGGTTGCGACAGTAGTTATCTAGTTCTCATAACAACCTTCTGACTCTTAGAAATTATGTCATGGTCCTCATGACCATTGGAGTTCAAACAATTCTCGGTATTTTCTTCTATAACAAATACAGAAAAATATGTTTCATAAAACATATTCATAACAAAAATTTCATAATAATTAAAAAACAAATTTAATCAATTTTTGCGTTATCAGAACTCCCATAATTTAAATAAAAATATTTGAGATCAAACAAACCATGCAAAGTTTGATTTTTTTTTCTTTTTGTATATAAAAAAAAAACTGTTTGAAATTTTTCCTTGGGCAGTCGAATGTCCTTAGGAGGGTATCCGAATGCCTCATCAAAATACTATAGTTTTGAAAATTTTATAGGAAATTCGAATTCCTAAAATAAGCATTGGAATTCCCATATTTGGAAAGTTAAAAAAATACAATTTCAATCCAGATTTTTATCAAAATTCACAATTTTTACAATCGAACCTAGGATCCAACAAATCCAAAACTGTTATATTACGCAAGTTTTATGGTCTTATACACGTTTGTATAATGATCCATTGAATCTAGATGTATTTCGGTGGATTTAAGCATTTCACCAAAAATTTGGTTTAATCATGTCCATATTTTTGTTCTTAAACAAATATACCAGAATTCAAAACCAATAGGCCCTGATACCAATGAAGATTATCATGTAAATAATCTATAAACAAAATGCGAAATTAAATAACGAACTTACAGGATTGTTCGATAATGAACCGATCTTGAATCACTGGTCGAAGACAAGATCACGTAATCGAAAATTGTCCATTTTCCACAGCCTAAGTTCTTCGAGTATTGCAGAGATTACGAGTATTACTTTCTTAATTTTAGAGAAAACATATTTCTCATCGAATGAGTGCATGTGCAATATCTTGAAAATTGACTTGAAAAGGAAGATAGTTAGTTGCAGTTGTATGTGATATTCAATCCCACATAGAACAAAGTTCGGCCTTAACTTGTTGTATATATAGGCTAGTGTTCTATGTTAGGTTGGGCCCCAAGGGGCACCCAAGTTTTGTGGTGGGTGAGGACCTACACAAATTGGACTGGACTACACGCGTGCGTGCCGCCGCCGTCGAGCCGGGCTAGGTCGGATCGAGCCTGGGCTTGGGCTTGGGCTTGGGTCAATATTGTTCTATTCTTTTTGCTGCCCAGCCGGACCAACTTGCTACTGGTTGTCTGATTAATTCAAGCCTGTTCGGCCCAGGACCGAACCGGTTCGTGTTTGTTCCAGAATTTGTCTTTTCAGTAAAGACATGCCGATTCGGCTTCCTGCCTGTCCAAACCGGTTCATTCCCTTTGGGTGTGCTGTTCTGATCAAACAGGTTCCTTCCCATGTGGTGTGTCTTTACCGAACAGGCAGATTGTCTGTTATAAATACAGACTTCCTGTGTCTGTTTTTAATAACTAATTCACTCAAATTATTCTGTGTCTTCTGAGAGAGAGACTTAAACATTCTTCTGGCTCGCTGTGTTGCACCCGAGTGTGCTCTCATTTGTAACGTTTATCGAGAAAACCTGGGAGACGATTTGCATCAAACTGTAAGCACCTTTAGACAAGCAAAAAACGTCTTAACGTCAGAGGTCTAACCTTGACTCGATATTGATTTTTTCCAAATCTATTTCTGTAAGTCTTCTTTTCCGTTTTTTAATGTAATTTGTAATTTCAAATACGTATATATATTTATCAAATAGTATATAGCAAATATTTTCCTAACAATGTGAAGACGTATTTTTATATTTATTTGTTATATACTGTAGACGTGTTATATAAATTGTTCATACTGTTTATGGTTTGGTTTATTATGTACTGTATGCTACAATATATATATATATATAATTGTTACATACTTTGTGTTTGTTTATATATATATATATATATATATATATATATATATATATATATATATATATATATATATATTGAAAGCTTACCGTATATTATTTTGTGAACTTATATTTGTTCAATATATTTATATACTGACTTCAAGTTTATATATATATATATATATATATATATATATATATCTTTGGCATCATTTCTATGGTTATATATTAGTTTGATACTGTTGTGTATATATATACCTTGATATATATAATTACATGTTATATATATTAGCTATATTTAGTTACTGTTTTGACAGCATATATATACTTGGATTTATATATGGTATTTAATTTTTGTTTGTTGAAATTAAATATATATATTATGTTTGTTTAAGTAATATATATATATATATATATATATATTCGTTGTTCAGTAACCTTTATAATGCTACTGTTATGTTATATATATTTACATATTGACGTGGTTATAACATTAGCATAATATTTGTTATAACGTCATATGTTATAATATATATATATATATATATATATTAATAGGTTATATTATATTGAGAGCTTTTATATATTTGTTTTAATATATATTAGTGATAACATATTTATATATATATATATATATATTTTGTTACTGTAATATATATTTTTTGAATATTTTTAGTAGTATAATTTTGTAATAAAAATTATACGAGTTGATCCTGTTATTTTGAAATAACAGATGACTGAAACATCTACCGGTAATGCTAGTTATACGAGTTGATCCTATTATTTTGAAATAACAGATGGCTGAAACATCTACCGGTAATGCTAGTGCGTCTGTAGTGCCACAACCTCTACATGTTACACATGGTGAGAGACCCAAGAAGTTCAGTGGTCTGGACTTCAAAAGATGGCAGCATAAGATGTTGTTCTATTTGACCACCCTCAACCTAGCCAGGTTTTTAAGGGAGGAGGCCCTGGTTCCCAAAGAACGAGAGATTGATACTACTGTTGTAGCCTCGGTGGAAGCATGAAAGCATTCTGACTTCCTATGCAAGAATTATATCATCAACGGACTGGACAACACGTTATACAACGTGTATAGCCCGATTAAGACAACGAGAGAGCTGTGGGAGTCCTTAGAGAAAAAATACAAAACCGAGGATGCCGGAACGAAAAAAATTTGTGGTAGGCCGATTTTTGGATTTCAAAATGGTGGACTCGAAAACCGTGATCAACGAAGTCCAAGAATATCAGTTGATCCTCCATGAAATTACTGCCAAATGAATGATTCTTAGTGAATCATTTGAGATGGCGGTTTTGATAGAAAAAAATACCACCTTCGTGAAAAAAATTCAAGAACTATTTAAAGCACAAAAGATAGGAGATAACTTTAGAGAACTTGATTATCCGGTTAAGAATCGAAGAGGATAACCGTGGTTCAGAAAAGAGGGTTAAGGTTCATACTATGGAAGCCAAGGCAAATGTTGTTGAACATTCGCACAAGACCAACAAGAGTACACATGTTGGTTCGTAAGAATTTGGTTTCCGGCTCTATGTTGAGCAAGAACGGGTTTAGACTTGTATTAGAGTCAGATAAATTTGTACTCACTAAATGTGGCATGTTTGTGAGTAGAGGATTTCTATGTGATGAGCTTTTTAAACTCAATAATATGGCTATTATACCAAAGAACAAGAATAATTATTAAATTATTTCTTCTGGTTATTTGGTGGTGTCCTCTAAATTATGGCATGGTAGATTAGGTCATGTATTTTACAAGACCTTGCAAAGAATTAGCAATTTGGATTTGATAAAAATCACAAATGTAAAATTTGTGCGGAATCCAAATTGGCTAAGGCTCCTTTCTATTCGGTAGAAAGAAATAGTAAACCTCTAGATTTAATTCAACTGATATATGTGACTTAAAGTTTGTGCAAACTAGAGGTTGTAAAAAGTATTTTATTGCACAAGATATTGTTATGTCTATTTGCTAAGAAGCAAAGACGAGGCGTTGGAAGTTTTTAAACTCTTTAAAAATGAGGTCGAATCAACTAAGCAAGGAAAATAAGGAGTGATATGGGTGGTGAATATGATTCAATGAATTCTGTTCAATATATGGAATCAACATTCAAACCACTTCTCCTTATTCACCTCAACAACTCGGTATTGCGAAACGCAAGAACCGAACGTTGAAAGAATTGATGAATGCTTTGTTGATTAGTTCAGGGTTATCTCAGAACTTGTGGGGGAGGCTATTTCAATAGCTAATAATATTTTAAATAAAATATCCCACAAGAAATCAGACAAGACACCATATGAATTATGGAAGAGTCAAAGACCATCCTACAAATACACTAAAGTGTGGGGGTGTCTTGCGGAGGTATAGGTTTCTCTGGCTTAAAAGGTCATGATAGTATCTAAAATTGTATTCGGTACATCATTTGATGGGATTATTACCTAGTTCTTGAAGGCAAGAGAAAGACATGTGAGAAAATGTCAACTTTATGCAACAAGGGTACTCGGGTATGATCTTGTCATCAATGAGGGTATAGACATAGTAAGCGGGGAAGAGTGTCATGGTATGGTATCGGCATGCCTTGGTGCTACCATGACTACCCCGTTGTGAAGCGGAGGATGAGACCTTGACCAAGGGATCGGTTATCCCAGATGGTGCCAAGAGTGCATGGACCCTGGAAGCAAACAATTAGGTTGTAAATGAATGTAAAGATATAACGTACTTAGTTAGCAAATTGAATAGATTTACAAGTAATCCTGGAAAAGATCACTGGAAGGCCATAGTGAGGGTACTTAGATATTTAAGATACACCTCAAGTTATGGACTGCACTATACAAGATATCTAGATGCAAATTGGATATTTGATACTAAAGATTCGAAATCCACTAGCGGATTTATCTTTACTATTGGAGGAGCTGCAGTGTCTTGGAAATCTTCTAAACAAATATGTATAGCTTTAGATAAAGCTAGAGAAGAAGTGGAATGGCTTCAGAATTTTAAAAGATATTCCATGTTGGCCGAAACCTATGCCTACAATTTTTTTTTTCCATTGCGATAGCCAATCTGCAATTGGTAGGGTACAGAGTAGTTTGTATAACGGTAAATCTCGACATATTCGTCGAAGACATAATACCGTTAGACAGTTGCTTTCAAATGGAATTATCTCTTTTGATTATAAAAAATCAAAGGATAATGAAGTGCGCTTACGAAAAGTTTTAACAAGAGAGCAAGTATATCATTTAGGGGAATGGGTCTTAAGCCTATAAATTAAAGTTACATAGTGGCAACCCAACCTAGCTGACTGGAGATCCCAAGATCTAGGTTCAAAAGGGACAACTGAATTATGTTAACTTAGTGTGAGCACTCAAAGAGTTAAACACTCTTATCCATTCCTATGATGATTTAGTGCTGCCTGCAAAGGAGTTAGGATAAGCTATGCTTTTAATGATTCTTATAGCTTGATAAAATCAAGAGGAGTATTGCAGGATACTCTTAATAAGCAATCACCTATTATGAGTAAGAAACGTGGCCATTTCTATGAGAATTGATCAGGCTAAATTCTCTAGAGTACTCATAAGAAACCAGGAAGTGTTCAGGGCCAAAATGGGCACAACCGTGAGAACCTAAGATGTTCGAAGAGTAATTGTGTGTCACCTAGTGTCTGGGTTTACAAGAAAGGCTGAATAGTTCAAGACATCATGTTTACTAGTTAGCAGAGTAAATTCGATAGTTGTTCACTATAGAAGGTTCAAAGCCAAAAGCTACCTATCTTGATGCAATTACTCTTCATAGATAGTCTCTCTCAAACTCTGATCAGTTCGTCATTTTAATCAGACAATTTCCATTCATGTGGGGGATTGTTGGATATCAATGTATTATTTTGGATGTATATATACGAAATACGCATTCCAATACGTAGGTTATAGTAACTAGATGCATGATGTATAATTAATGCACAATTGATATCAAAATTGAATGAGAAATTAGTCTCATTAAACACCCACTTGAAGAGGAAGATAGTTGGTTGTAGTTGTATGTGATAATCAATCCCACATAGAACAAAGTTTAGCCTTAATTTGTTGTATATATAGGCTAGTGTTCTATGTTGGGTTGGGCCCCAAAGGGCACCCAAGTTTTGTGGTGGGTGAGGACCTACATAAATTGAGCTGGACCACACACGCGCCACCGCCGCCGAGCCGGGCTTGGGCTTGGGTCAACATTGTTCTATTCTTTTTGCTGTCCAGCCGGACCAACTTGCTACTGGTTGTCTGATTAATTCAAGCATGTTCGGTCCAAGACCGAATCGGTTCGTGTTTGTTACAGAATCTGTCTTTTCGGTAAAGACATGTCGGTTCGGCTTCCTGCCTGTCCAAACCGATTCGTTCCCTATGGATGTGCCTGTTCTGATCTAACAGGTTCCTTCCCATGTGGTGTGTCTTTACCGAACAGGCAGATTGTCTGCTATAAATACAGACTTCTTGTGTATGTTTTTAATAACTAATTCACTTAAATTATTCTGTGTCTTCTGAGAGAGAGACTTAAACATTCTTCTGATTCGCTGTGTTGCATCCGAGTGTGCTCTCATTTGCAACGTTTATTGAGGAAACTTGAAAGATTATTTGCATCAAATTGTAAGCCCCTTTATACAGGCAAAAAACGTCTTAAGGTTAGAGGTCCAACCTTGACTTGATATTGATTTTTTTCCAAATCTATTTTTGTAAGTCTTTTTTTCGGTATTTTGGTATAATTTGTAAGTTCAAGTGCGTATATATATTTATCAAATAGTATATAGCAAATATTTTCCTAACAGTACGAATTACAATTGTAAATGTTTAAAAATGATAGTTAAAAATTTTAAAATGACAAATGATTATTATTTATTATCACATTTTATCACACGTAAAATCTATTTATTTATAAAAAATTGAACATAAACTTACGTATTATATGAATAACCAAAATCAATAAAATGCATATTAATCTAAATTTTCATTAACGTATAAATTTTTTCCCTACAAAAAAGATTATATTAACATAATTTTTTATATTTTAAGATTAACAAAAAATTAGAGCTCTGCCAACAATTGTGTGGTTGTTTCATACAAAATATGTTAGATTAACATAATTTTTTTTTTCCATTTTTAAATTAATAAAAATTTAGAATTTTGGCTAGACCTGCTCATGGGCTGGGCCACAGCCCGAATTTTTTTGAACTTCTTTGCCCAGGCCCGGCCCTGGGCAAGCTCGGGCCGGCCAGCGGGTCCGAATACACTGTTCACATGTATAAAAAGATATTTTTTTATTTTTTTCTATTTTTATAATTAAATTTTTTAAATTTTTTTTTATTATTATGTGAACAATGATCCAAGCCAGCCCGAATCATGAAAATGCTCACCTAGGCCCGGCACAGTACCGGCCGGACAGGCTGCCCAACGTGTGAGCAGGTCTAATTTTGGCCAACAATTGTGTGATTTTATTAGTAAAATATTGGACTCTTAATTCTAATAAACATGATTTAATCCCAAAATAGAACTTTGAACATAAAATCATTCAACGTAGACTTTAACTTTTTTTATTTATACAAATAAATTCATTTATTTATTAAGGTTAAAGAAAACTTAAAACTCTGAAAATAAAGCAATTAAGTATAAATTTTAAATTTTTTATTCATTATTTATTATCAAATAAATCTATTTGACAAAAGTATTATAATAAAATTAAATTCTTTATTTATAATTGAATAAAATGAAAATATATATTTTTTTTTATAGAAATTAGTATGCACTATTAAAATTAAGGAATAAAGTGATAAGTTAAAAGTTTGTTACAGTTGAATTGTAGAAATATTTCCAGAGATTTTTGAGAATTGATTGTTGTTTCGTTCTGAGATGTCCATGATCCAGTAAGTCTCCTAAAGATTCTGAGATATCCATGATCCAGTAAATCTCCTAGATAGCCTTTGATAAATCAATTTCAGTTCCACTTAAAAAGCTTTGAAAACCAACAATACCAATGAAAAATATTTACTATGACAATTTTAAAATATATTGAGCAATAATGTTTATTTTAATAAATTCAATTTTTTTTTTCATATTTACGCTTTTATATATATATATATATATTATAAATTAACCTTTAATTTTACCTAATTAATTAATTAGAATTGATAAATATTTATTTTTAAGAACTTTTCAACTTTCAATCTTACTTATTGATTATGTGGCAACTTGTGGTCCAATAAATTACTCATAAAACATTGTTAAGAAAGGACATACACATGAATAGAGAAATGTATTATTCTATATATGGTATTTTTCATGGGATAACCTATTAATTCAAAGTCATCTACTTGTAGCATTCAACTATTTGACTCAATTTTAAATATATATATATATATATATATATATATTCCTATTAAATGCGTTGAATTCAAATCTTTCTACATGAAATTAGAAAGAAAAAAAAATTGCCAAACTTTAGAAAAATATTGAGAGCTTCCGGCCAACAGATGGCATATAATTTGTCTTGTCTTGTTTTCTTTTCTTTTCTTGCTTTTTATTTTTATTTTTTCTTGAGACAGAAAATGTTGTTTCATTGAAATTATATATATATATATATATATATATATATATATACGTTTTAAGTGTGCATAAATAAAATTATTGGATCCAGGTCCGAAAAAATTTATTTTTTATTTGTTCAAGTTTGGTTTGGATCGAGTTGAGTCAGAAAGTTTATTTCATTATTTAAAAAAATATTAAAAATTATTTTATAATAATATTTATATATTTTATAATTAAATTTAAATAAAAATATTATTTATTAAATAAATAATAATTAAATTAGATCAAACCGATTTAAATTATAAAATTTATTATTTAAAATTGACTCAATTCGAATCAAATGAATATTTCAATCCGTGAACCAATCTAGTAAAAGATGAGTAGGAAATTTGGAATGTGTGGTGGTGATTTTTTTTGTGGTTTATATATATTATAGGCAAATGTATAATCTTCACATTCTCTGGTCAGCGGAAAGGCTGCGGTGACCTTACCTAAAGATACATGTATCAAGACACGTTTCTTTGCTTCCATCAATATCAACATAATAAAGAGCTATAGTGATCATATCAACTCACTTCCATAAAATCAGGTTGAGAAATTTTATTTTTTAATAAAAGGTCATTTGTGAAAAAAAAAAATTTTAAAAAAAATATTTTTTTTCAAATTTAAACATTTCTTAAATTTGACATTGTCCATAACTTTTTTTTAAAATAAAATTTTGAATACACGAAATCAATATAAAAAATATATATTTAAAATCATCTGAAAATAAATTAAATCAAAATAAAATGTAAAAATATTTATGATCGTATTATAAAAAAGTATTTAAATAAAAACTTTAGACTTATTTTATATTACATTTTTTGTTTCAAATAAACTTTTTAAATTTTTAAGGGAAATGTCACATAAGCCCTTAATTTAGACATGTAAAATTTGATTGCAGTGAGATATCAAAGCTCATGGGCACCTTTAACGCTATCCAAAAAGAATCTAAGAAAATCGGTGCATATATAATATCTACATTAAAAATTTTCAGATATTAGTGCAGTTAGAACAGTGCATGCAAATTTAAAAAAAAAAAAAAAAAACTCTTGCATTTTGTTATTCTGTATATCCTCTTTACTTGTTTTTCATTCAAGTACATGCCTTATCCTGCTAATGTAATGGGCCTAGAGGCCTGCTTCAGCTCATAAAAAAAAACACACAAACACTAGAAAATTTATAATTTATAATCTGTATTCTATATTTATTTATAATTTATAACCTATATGTATGATTTATATTTATAATATATATAAAAACACAAATTTGAATTTTTTTTAACTTATGAAAATAATAATTTTGGTTTATTATAAATATTTTATTATTATTAATAAAACTTATTTAATTTATAATTAAGAGTTTAATTTTATTAAAATACTTTGATTAAATAGATTAATTTGATAATAAATTAAAAAATTAAAAAATTATATGAAATTACTTTATCTTAAAATTTTTAATTTTTAACTAACTTTAAAAAGAAATTCAATTTATTTGATATAAATAAAAATAATTAATTTTACATTTAATATTTTTTATATTTGTAATTAGTTTTGCATTAAAATTAAAAATAATAAATTTAATAGTAGTTTGATAGAATTTACCCATAAAACAAACTTAAGTTATTATACACTTTATTAATTTTATTTATATTTAAAATATATAATTAAATATTTAAAAATAAATAAATTAACGAATATTTATGCGTAAACGCTGTTCGTCATAATATGTATAGAAGAGTAAGTAAAAAGAATACGGTTTCTCCTTCTAATTGTTTGGTAAAAAAGGGAAAGCATGAAGAAAAAAAAAAAAAAACTATAATTAATAGCAAAACTGTAAATTGCATCATCACTTTATAGTTTATAATATATAGATGAGAATTGTTTATCTATTTCTATATGTGTATAGGGATTTAGGGGTGTTAATTCGGTTAATAACCGAACCGAATTACCCAAAACCGAATTAACCGAATTTTTTTTTCAATTAACCGTTAACCGAACCGAATAATTAATTCGGTTAATTAACCGAACCGAAATTATTTCGGTTAATTCGGTCGGTTTCCGAATTAACCGAAATAAATAAAAAATTTATTTTGCTAACCTATTTTTTTACATGATTTTGTATCCAAATTATCCATCCAAGTCCAACCAATCAAAATCCAAAAGCAAAGCATATTATAAAATCCAAATATGAAACAAACACAGCTAAAAAAAATGATAAAATATGAACATTACATAGTCTCAAAGACTCAAAAATATATCTAAATTAATATATAAATTAATTTTTAGTTTTTAATATATAAATTAAATAGGAAAGGTTATTAAGGTTTTTAGTTTTTAATATATAAATTAATTTAAAAATATATATATATCTAAATTCATAAAATCTTGTTGTTTTAAGCATTTCGATTAATTCGTGTAATTCGGTTATTTTCGCTTAACCGAACCGAATTAACCGAAAACCGAAATTTTTCAAAACCATTAACCGTTAACCGAACCGAATTTTATTCGGTTAACCGATTAACCGAACCGAATTAAAATTCGGTCGGTTAATTTGGTTAAAACCGAATTATGCACACCCCTATAGGGATTGGATTTGAGAATTATTGGGAGGACTTACGTAAAGGTGCAGGGACCAGTGAGGACTGAGGAGAGATATCTTTCGTTTTTTTAATTTTTCTCTGAAAATTCTAAGAAAAGTCTCTTAACGTATGCTTAAATAAGCTCCGAGAAATTATGACCGATAGATGAAAAATATCTAATCTGAACCGTTAAAACCAAAAAAGAAAAAAAGAAGTACAGCAACCGGTTTACCAGGTCCCAAAATACCCAAATCCTGATTTTTCCCTCTCAAATAATAAACCCCAAAATTTGAAAGCATCACTGTTTGAAAGTCGAAACCCCTCAACCACACCTTTCATCCTCTCAAACCACCGAAACCCCGAAAGCTTCCCTATCAATAGAATCAAACCCCAAAATTTTGTTCCCCCGCTTCTCCCTAAGAAAGCATCCCCATCCCCATCCCCATCTGTAACCCGAAACCCCTCAACCGCCTCCCTTTCCATCGTCCCATACCACTGAAACCCTAAGTTCTCCCTATCAAAAGCATCAAACCCCAAAATTTTGTACCCCGCTTATCCTTTTGAATTAAATCGGTTTCAAAACACCCAAACCTTGATTTTTTTTTTCCTCTGAAATCTTAAAACCCCAAAAATTAAAACCATCTCCTTCTCCCTCTGAAATTATGAAACCCCAAGGTTGAAAACCCCCAGCCCTCCAGTAGCACCATCTGCCTCACAGAGGAGTGTCGCCATCTGAAAAACCCAAACCCAAATTGGAAAGAACTGTCAGCCCTTCATCTACCCCATTTCAGCCTAGGTTTGTCCCTCTTCATGTTGATTTTTTTTCATTTTGTGTTATTTTTTTCTGAGCTCTTTATTTATTTTGTGTTTAAATCAGAACTATTACTTTAGGGCTTAATTGAAAATCCTAAGTTATTGATTTTTTTATTTTAGGGTTTGGCCTTTTCTTAATTGAAAATCCTCGATAAATCTCTCTTTTCAAAATCGGTAAGTTTCTCTCGTCAAATCCTTTACATTTGTTGAATCTCTCTCATATCACATGCAAATCGATATCTGTATTGTTTGTTTGGCGAGTTATTTTCTTGATTGGCTGAACACCCTTAAAACCCTAGTCGGTTGGCTAAGCTTCATCGTTTCTTTTGTTTTTTTTTCTTCTGATTTATATGTTACTTTTTTTATATGTTGCTTTGGTGAACAAAAGATTTTTGTTTGGTTTGATTAATTTTTAAAAATTTCAGAATTTCTTAAATATTAACATTTTCGAAGATAAATTTTACTTTTACTTCTGTTAAATATATCGTTCTTTGAGGATATCCCGTCGTCGCCATCAACTTCTATCTCTAAGAAGCTCCGACGCTGTTTGCCGTCATCTCCTCCATCTGTTCGTTTCTGTCCGCTGTCGTCTCCCCTCGATCACCTCCAAGTCCTCTTCCTTCACATTGACCCTCAGGTATATCGCCCTTTTATTTAGTTTTTAGTTATATTCATAAATGTATTCGTTAATTAGATGCAAAAATATAAATTTTATTTTTTATTAGTAAATTATTGTAGTCTTAGCAAATTAGATTTCAAAAGATTTATGACTAAGGTGTAGTTGTTTCCTGATTCATTGCTTTGTTAATTCTGTTTGGATGCTGAGATTGGAAAGTGGGGATAAAAAGGACAAAATTCTAAACTTGCATTGGGTTGTGTATCCTTTTGATCCATTGGCTTATCCTGCAAGTAAAAAGAATTTTAGTATTAGTTATTTTTTATGTTAGGTGAAGCATTTGAATACTTTATTGTAATATTCATTTAAAAGAAAAGGTGGTAATTTTCATCTTCCAGTTGATTTTGTGGTAAAAGTCTAACAAGTGCAATTGAGTGGATTGAAGCCATGAAAGTGGCTACTAATTGGAAAATCTATGAGTTTGTGATTGTATTCAAGTTCTTTTTTTTTTTTTTGTAAGGTCCCTACTTGGTTACTTCTATGATCATCTTCGTTAATTCTTTGTGGAGTTGTTGGGGTTTCCTTAATGATGTCTTTTTCCACAACTGAAGAAATAGTTCTTTCTAAAAAAATGAATTGAATCAGTTGTGTGACTATACAAAATATTTGTATATATGAGATTACTTGTTTTAGTGGGTTAAAAGATTTAGCTTCTTGCCTTCTTTTTTGTTGCTTAGCTATTTGCTTTTACTAATCCATTTTTGAGTAAGAGATTATGCTTGGCTGTCAAAATAGTGATCCATCTGTCTCTTCTATTAATATTTAACAATTATTCCCTTCAGCTTTTGGAGAGAGTAGTACTAGAATGTGGCAAAAATATAGATACTGTCATCAAGAGGCTGCAGGAACTTTGCTAGGGAGCTGTAAAGGCTATAGGGGAAAAGATGGATACTGTTGAGGAACTGGGCACAACTATTGAGCAGGGTATGTGACTCTTTCTTGCAATTGTGATTCTTTTTTAATTTAGCATTACAATCATAGTTTATGATCAATATGTATTATCTTTAATTCTTTTTTTTTTTCTATCAAGAAATTTACTTACCTTTTAATATGTTGTTGATTTTGCAAAATAGTTTCTATGATAAGCCGACAAAGTTTTAGTGCCAATCAGCAAATTGCATGACACTGTTGCTATCTTGATTTGATTCTAGCCTTCTTTTAGTAGCTCTTAGAATATTTTATGTGCCTAATGGTTAAATTTATATGCAGCTTGAGAATGGAATAAAACATATAGGCTTTCTTAGAGTTTTTAAACTGTGAGATTATGCAATTAGTTTAAAAGATTTGAGATTATGCTTAATTTGGTATATTATCATGGTGTTTGGAGTAAACAGTAATTGATTTAGCCTTAGGTTTGTTAAAGAAATATGAAATTTATATTTCAAAGTGAATCAATTTAATTTATATATATATATATATATAGGTCAGAATTGTCATGAATTAAAGTCACTAAGATATGGTTTAATCTTGAATTTGTTTTTGCATTTCAATTTTATAGAACTTTGTCATTATATTTTAAATTTTATTGATTTTGGGACAAATAGTATATTTTATGAAATATTTTACTAGGAATTAAGGTCAAAATTGTCATGAATTAAGGTCACTATGATATGGTTTAATCTTGAATTTGTTATTGCATTTCAATTTTATAGAACTTTGTCATTATATTTTTAGTTTTATTTATTTTGGGACAAATAGTATATTTTATGAAATATTTTGTTAATGTCTATTGCAAATTTATGTCAATTTTATTATTTTAAAAAGTTAATAAAATTCAATATATAAGGATAAAAATTAATAAAATTAAAAGATAATAATAAAATTCAATATTGTTCTTTAATGTAGTAGCAAGATAGAGAATTCATGTTATTGTTTTTGGTTCAAACTTGACGAAATTTATGGTCGTGTGTGTTTTCTTGGATTCTAGTTCTTATGTGACCTTGTCATTGTATTTAGAAATTATCATTTTGTGAATGTATATGATTATGCTAGTTCTTGAAATTTGTAGTGCTACCTATCAAGGATGAACATGGCAGTCACTTGTTCTTGATTGTGAATTGCCTGTTCTGATTGAATTTTGGGCTCCATGGTGTGAGTCTTACCGTATGATTCGTAATTGACGAACTGTCAAAGCAATATGTTGGGAAGCTCAAATGTTACAAAGTTAACACAGATGATAGCCTTACCATTGCAACTCGATATGGAATTTGAAGCATTCCGACTGTTATGATCTTTAAGAGTGGGGAGAAGAAAGATGCAATGATTGGTGCTATTCCCAAATCCACCTTGACCACTTGCATTGAGAAATTCTTGTAGGTGTGGTAAGAAAATGTCTCTTTTTCTGGAGGTTAAGCTCTTTCTAGCAATTTCTTCTTTTTTCAACTTCCAGTGACTCATGTTAATTTACTTTGTGTCTGAAATAAACTCTTGTCTACTCCCTGTATAGTTATTAGAAGAAGTTTTATTTTGCCTCTCTTAATTAATGTTAATTAGTTATATGCTTCTTGTTTGAATGGCTCTTTGTTCTTTTGTAGGTCTCCTTTAGTTTCAAGGATCCGTGCCAAGATGCTCTATGCAACATCCAAGGACAGGTTCAGAAGGGAATTGGAGGGGATTCATTATGAAATCCAGGCAAATGACCAAATTGAGAGGAATCTTGAGGTGATCAGAGAGCGTGCACATTAAGCATTCACTCCCTTTATGGGTTTCACATGCTTAGTAAACTCGCTAGAGTTGCTTTTAGGATCGTTTCCTAGTTCAATTAGTTGCTGAAACATGTACACTATATTAGCTCCACAATGGAATGTATATGTCAACAAACAAAGTAACTTACAATTGACTCTGGAAACTCAACATTTGCTTAACAAAGTGAAGAGTGTCAAATTTCATTCATTGGAATTTTACTTGTTATGTGTTCTATTGCTGGCTTTGGCTGTTGTTCCAGTAATTTCTGTTGTTGTTCATAAATTTGGTAGATTTCTTCGTGAACTTTCTCACAAAACTCAACTTGTTATGTATTATAATTAGAGTAAGGATGAAATCATTGAAATACATAATATTTCTAGAAACAGTCAAAAGCAAATTTTTAGAGCTTACAACAAAATATATCTTAAAATTTTGAGGTTTGTTTCCCTCTCATTATAAAATTTTTGCAGCAATATAAAAAGATTAAAATTAAAATTTTTCTAATGTTTAATCTTATGGATTGAAAGTTTGTATCAAAATTAAATTATATTAATTTCATGTGTTAATTAAAGACAAATATATAGGGATGAATTATTTGATCATAAATTCAAGATTATTGTTATTTTGTACATGCATTAAGATAAAATGCATGTTGAGTTAGGAATTCATCGAGTTACAAGTCATTAGGCACTCCAAAAAAACTGTTTTTTCGAGCATGAATGTTTTATATTATTTTTATCACTAAAGTATAGAAAATAATGCCTTTATAAAATTCTTATTAACCCGGTATCCAAATTATTGATGCATGCATTATATTAACTAAATATTTCTTTATCTTTTTTCTTGGTGTGCAAGATTGCTTTTCCAAGTTGATCTTGTTAAATCATTCGGCCATATAAAAAGAAAAATCATCCATACTAACATAATAAAATATGAATTTTAGACATTATTTCTCTCAAATTTCTAAATTTTAGAGAAGGCATTTATCAACTTACATAAAAATCATCCTTTAATGTTTTGTATAATTTGTTATGTTAATATATTTTTTTTTTAAAATATTACATAAACACATGACAACTTTTGATTCCCTTTTTTCTGTTACATAAATATATGACAATATCCTTTAATGATTTATGTAATTTGTCATGTTTATATGTAATTTCGGTCATATTTATATGTAAAAAAAAAAATTACATAAATACATGACAACTTTTGTAAATATTTATTTTTGCACGTAAATATTTATTTTTAAATAATAATATATATTAAATAAGTAGTTGTACATTGTAAATATTTAAAATTAATAACATGTAAAATTTGTCTCATATATAAAATATATGAAAGTAATATAAAGTTTATTACTTTTAATGTTAATATAAAATTAACATTTTTAAAATAAATAATTAAATTAATAAAGTGCATATTAACATGTAATTTCTTTTTCATGTATATTAATATATCATATGTTAATTAACATAAATTTATTACTTTTAGTATTAATTTAAAATTAAAACTAAAAAAAAATGTAATGTAAATTTTAACTCATCTTTTTCATCAAATATATTAATTTAATGAAAGTAGATTTTTATTTATAAATTAGATAAATATTATTAGTATTTATTTAAAATGTAAATTTAGAAATATAATAAACATATATGTCTATTTTCGTAAATTCAAAAGATTCTCTACAATTTTGCAATTATTGTTTGATAAAATTTAAATAAGAGTTCTACACATAATTTAATTATTAAAAGCACTATCTGAAATGTTCTAATAATTATTTTTTTTTTCTAAAAAAAGTTCTATCATGATATTGAAATTTTCAATGATAAATTTTATCAATATTTATAATAAAAATCGTAAATAAGAATAGAATAAACCTATTACTATTTATAATATAAAATATTTATATTATAAAAACTTATTTATTTATAAAAAGTTATATATTGAGCATAAAGTTACATATTACATAAATAATCAAAATTTGCATTAACATTTAAAATTAGATTAATATAATATTTTATTTTTTAAGGTTAATAAAAAATTATAATTTTAAAAATATAATAATTCAATGTCATATTTATATGTAAAAATTATAATTTGTCATGTATATATGTAATTTGTCATGTTTATATGTTAATTTCTCTTGTTTATATGTAATTTGTCATATTTATATATAATTTGTTATTTGGTCATGTTTATATATATTTTGTCATGTTTATATGCAATTTGTCATGTTTATATGTAATTTGTCATCTTTATATGTAATTTATCATTTTATCATGTTTATATGTAATTTGTCATGTTTATATGTAATTTGTCATGTTTATATGTTAATTGTCATGTTTATATGTAATTTGTCATGTTTATATGTTAATTGTCATGTTTATATGTAATTTGTGATGTTTATATATAATTTGTCATCTTTATATGTAATTTCTCATATTTATATGTAATTTCTCATGTTTTTCATGTTTATATGTAATTTGTCATGTTAATATGTAATTTATCATTTTATCATGTTTGTAGTAATTTGTCATGTTTATATGAAATTTGTCATGTTTATATGTAATTTATCGTTTTGTCATGTTTATATGTAATTTGTCATGTTTATATGTAATTTGTCATCTTTTTATATAATTTTATCATGTTTATATGTAATTTCTCATGTTTATATGTTAATTGTCATGTTTATATATAATTTGTCATATTTATATGTAATTTATCATGTTTATATATAATTTATCATTTGTCATTTTTATATGTAATTTCTCATGTTTATATGTAATTTGTCATATTTATATGTAATTTGTCATGTTTATATGTAATTTGTCATGTTTATATGTAATTTATCATATTTATATGTAATTTGTCATCTTTATATGTAATTTTGATCATATTTATATATAAAAATTGATAACATGATCCTCTGCTATTCAAATTTTTTTAATTTTGAAACCTACCAAAAAGGTAGAACCACCATTTTTCTCTCCTACTAATTTAACACAAATAAATGTAAAAGCAATTGAATCACAACCACATGTTTATATATATATATATAAGATATTGCGTGCATATGAGAAACATGTGCACTGTTCGGTTGCCTTTTTGTACATATATATATATATATCGGTTTTTTTTATCTAAATATAGCTAAAAAAAAATTAACAAAGTACCGTTCTTTTCAGATTAATTCTCAAAATCCGCTTTTTTTAAACCAGTTGGGAAATCGCCATGGCCCATGGCGATTTCCCAACTGAAATTTTTAATTTTTTTTAAAATACCAGTTGAGAAATCGTCATGGGTCATGGCGATTTCCCAACTAAAATTTTCAAATTTTTCTTTGTGGCGATTTCCCAAGGGGAAATTCACATTTCCCAAGGTAAGTTTTTTTTTTAATTTTTTAATAAATAATAAAATTTAAATAAAAATTATATAATTTTAAAATTTTAAAAATAAAAATTTAATAATTTTAATATATAATTTTTATCCATGGTGGTAGAAGTGTTTATGGGCCGGGCCGGGCTCATATATGGTATCAACACCACATTTGCTTGCCCGAGCAACGGTGGCAATTTTTCAACCTTTATTTATTTATTTTTTAATTTTATAAAATTATAAAATTTATATAATTTTTAATTTTAAAAATAAAAATATAAATATAACAATTTACCAAAAATTAAAAAATTATATTCGTAATTAGGTCTGCTCATGGGCCGGGCCGCGACCCGAAATTTTTCAATTTCCTTGCCAAGGCCGGGCTCGCGGGCCTGAATTTAATTATTTTAATATATAAATAGTAATCCAGGCCTGGTCGGACGGGCTGCCCAGCCTAGGAGTGTAAATGAGACACTGGTGCTCGCAAGCTATTCGAGTTCGGCTCGAAAAAAATTCGAATTCGATTCGGTCATTATCGAGCCGAGCTCGAGCTCGAGCAGCTCGAGCTATCGAGCGAGCCGAATTCGAGTATCTCAATACTCGATTCGAGCGGCTCGCGAGCCTAATCGAGCTTTTGATTTTATAATATATATTTTTATAATAATTTACTATATTACCCTTATTATTTAAATGTAAAAAAATTGTATATGAAACGAGCTCGAGCTCGAGCTCGAGCTCGAACTCGAGTACATAAATTGAGTAAACGAGCTTTATCGAGCCGAGCTCGAATAGTTCGATTATATCTCGAGCCGAGCTCGAGCTTGAAAAATGGTATTCGGTCGAGCTCGAGCCGAGTTTCGAGCAGCGAGTTTCGAGTCGAGCTCGAGCTCGAGCAGCTCACTATTCGAGCTCGGCTCGACTCGATTACAGCCCTAGCCCAGCCCATGAGCAGGTCTATCCGTAATGTCAATCGAATTCATTCAACTTGTATTCGTAATAAATGGACCTCCGGGAGAAAGGCCAACCAGAGTGTCGTATTAGTCCGGGCTTGAACAAGTGTTTTTGTAATTTTATTAAATAAAAATTATATAATTTTTAATTTAAAAAAATTTAAATAACAAAATTCAAAAAATTATAAAATATATAAAAATATATTTTTAATAGTGAAATGGGCTTTCGGGTCGGCACGACTCGAAATGGGCTGGGGCAAGGGAAAAAATTTTGGGTCGCGGCCCGGCCCATGAACAGGTCTAATTACGAATATAATTTTTTAATTTTTGGTAAATTGTTATATTTTTTTATTTTTTAAAATTAAAAATTATATAATTTTCATTATTTTATGAAATTAAAAAAATAAATAAATAAAGATTGAAAAATTGTCACCGTGGCTTGGGCAAGCAAATGTGGTGTTGATACCATACATGGACCCAGCCCGGCCCATGAACACTTCTACCACCATAGGATAAAAATTATATATTAAAATTATTAAATCTTTATTTTTTAAAATTTAAAATTATATAATTTTTATTTAAATTTTATTATTTATTACAAAAAAAAAATTACCTTGGGAAATCGCCACCCACGGTGGCGATTCCCAATGGGAAAAAAAGAAAAATTTGAAAATTTTAGTTGGGAAATCGCCATGGTCCATGGCGATTTCCCAACTGGTATTTTTAAAAAAATTAAAAATTTCAGTTGGGAAATCGCAATGGGCCATGGCGATTTCCCAACTTATTAAAGGGAATTAATCTGGAAAGAGCAGTATTTTAGTAAATAATTTTTTTTGGCTATATTAAAATAAAAAGACTTATATACATCATTATCCTTTTTTTTCTTTTTTTTATTTTTCTGTTCAAATTTTTCCTTTTGGCTAGGTAGTCGTAACTCAGGAGTGGGGGAGCATTTGGGCTAATAGTAATTTTTTCAAACTTTGTTTTGAGTTTTTTTTTTTTTTTTTTTTTTTTTTTTTTTATAGAAATTATCTCATCAATTATTAGTGAGAATTTTAGATTTTGTAAGTGGATTTATAGGATAATACATATTTTTAAGAAATATTTTTTTTAAAAAATTATTTTAAAAATTAAATAAAATATATGACAGTTTCTTAATTGATTTATAAAAAGATTATTATCCTGTACATTGATTGTCGAGTTTTTTAACTCCATAAACTGGATTAAAAAACTAGCATATATTTTATTTATTTATTTTTTATTTTTTTAAATATAGCCTAAGAACTAAACTTGTTCAAGGCCCGGACTACCAGTTCAAGCTCGAAAGCTAGCCCAATATTTGGGAGGGTTTGGACAAAAATATTAGGTCCGAAATATGGGCTTTGACAAAAAAATGAGGTCCGTTTAAAAATAAGCTGGGTTTTGGCTCCAACTATCAAGGTCCGAGTCCGGCCTGACCTGTCCATTTTTCATTTATATAATATATAATTTTTATATTTATATATATAAATATAAAAATAATATATACAATATTATAATATAAACATTTAAAAATATATTAAGTATTCATGTTTGAAAACTTAATAAAAAAATAAATTATTAAAAATTAAATAAAAAATAACATATTTGTTTAATTTTTTATTTTAAATATGGACGGATCTAAACGAGTTAGGATCATTCATCTATAAATACGGACGAACTTTGACAAAATTTAAGATCCATTTTTCGAGTCGGGTCGGACTTGGACATATATATATATTGTTGATGTCATACTTAGATCAAATCCAAACCCAATCTAACTCATGAACACTTCTAATAAAGACATAATAATTTTTTAACTCTCTTATAAAATTAAAAAACTCAACTTTAGGATAATCCTTTATAAAATTAAAAAGCCGTAATTCTGCATCATAACAAAAGGAGATAAAAGTAAAAACTCCACAAAGGTTGTCCAGTCCAATCCAATAAAACCCAATTTTCCTCTACTAATTTCCTCCCCATTTCCCCCGTTATATAGTTAAACCCAAATATATTGCACTCTCAATCTCAAACTCTTTGATCCGATCCTGTCTTAATCATAATCTCCCCAACATCTTTCCATTCATATGCATTACCCGTGGCAGCTAGCTATCTAGCAAAGCATTTAATATATCGGCGAAATACATAGTATTATTAGTTTTTGGGTTTGAGAAAAAAGGTGGATCGAAGGAATGGAAAACGTCCGCTTCCATCCGAAACATCGGAGGAGAAAAGCAAAGGACGCGATGACTTTGCGGCAGCCGCAACTTCTTGGCCTGAATCTGCGGATATGACAGCCATGGTTACAGCCCTTACTCAAGTGATGGGAAGCGATAAGCAGCGTAGTTTCCCACAATCATCGGCCCCCTCATTAGCACAATCTGCGGTGAAACAAGACCCTGACCCTCCTCAACCTGCAGTTCAAGATCAAGGTAGGTATATATGTGTGTATATATATATATATATATATCTATGACTACAATAATGATGATCTATTTAATTAAATTTGATTGGTAATAAAGTAGGCAGCAACTAGGGTTGTATCTGGAACCAAACAGTTAAAATTACGTGTTAAAGATGGATTGTCAACATTTTTCAGCTGGTTGGGCTTTCTTTTGTCTATCTTCTTTCTGATATTAACTTTGTTTGGTCGCAGCAGTCGTGATCTATCTCTATCTGAAGTTTTCCTTTCTTTTCTTCTTGTCCTTCAAAATTTTCCTCTTCAGATATATATATACAGAGAGAGATCTACCTGTCCTGATTTTACCTTTTCTTCTTATGTGCAACTACTGGCTTGTCAAGAGACGAAAATGGAAATAAGGAAGTCTCTAGGGTTAGTCAAGTTCAATGTATCCAGCGGCTAAGGCCAATCTACTTACTTTCCGTAAAGAAGTCTCTCTCTTCTCACTCTCTCTCTCTCTCTCTCTCTCTGCCTTTAAAATAAATGATTAGACTGTACTGCGTTTACACAAGACATTCTTCCATGCTTTTTCTAAATTCTTCAACATCACCCCCAAAAAAAAAAAAAATTTTGTTTATTGGATTGTAGTGCTAATCATAATTCCAGTGTTAGCTTCTTCTTATCGATTTACTACTGGATGAGCTATAGGAATTTTCGATTTTCAAAATTGTTAAAAGCAAACAAATAATAAAAGAAACAAAGAAACAAAAAAGGGCCGGGGTCTATTACGTGGGATGCTTTCGTTTCCATTTTATTTACTTCTTTGACCAAGGAACTTATCTTTCCATTTCCAATCTTACATCCTTTGCTTTTAAATTGTGCCTAACTTTGAAAATAACTACTGAGAGTTCCAGCATAGGACGTAAGTTATTCTATAAGAAAATCTGGGTTTCAGGTTTCTTTCCCAATTCCCACTAATTTCTTCATCATTCTTTGCATAGTTCTAAATTGCGATAGCAGATTTCGTCGCGAATTGCGGTGTTGTGGTTGCGGACGTTAGGTAACGCGTTGCGGTTATTGTGGACGTGAATTTGATAGTATTTTAAAGAATTTGATAATATTATGCACATTACGTAACGGACAAAATGCAATGCGAATGTCTTAATTTTCGTTACGCTACCTAACGCATTTTAATACTACTTATGGCTTTGACGATATGCGTAGTAAGCTCGATTTGTAAGTTCTTGTGGTGCTGCAACACTAGTTATATATCTTTTTTGGACTCAGGTTGAAATGCTTTAGCTCACTACTACTTATTAAACTTGTTAGTTAATTGGAAGAAGGAAAGTAGTGAAATAAAATACATTGAACCGGCATGATTGCATGCATCTTTCCTTCTTTTTTTAAATGCATTTGCAAAAGGTATACTGAGAATTGAAAAACCATTGATCAGAAGTGCAATTTCTTCTTTAGTTAGTGTATAATATTATATAAAACAAACTGTTTTCTCTTTCTTTCCCTAAGGTTTTCGTTAACTTTAGTCCAACATTTCGACAACTAGGGAATTAAGAAAAGAAAACAAACTTTGGTCACCAAGTTAGGACATAAAACTACTTTCATACACATTATGTTATTAATATATAGTTCTAAAATAGAGCACTGCCTAATGCCCCCACTTCTCGTTTCCCTTTGTGTCGTGATTGCATGCAAAATACCATGCAGAAGCAGAACACTTGTATTTATATATATAAAAATATAAATTTTTGTGCATTCATCAAAATGTAATGTGCTATAATTAAGAGTGCTATTTTTTTCCTACATTTTAAATTATTTTTCTATGTGCTAAATGCTGAAGGATGAGAGGCGATTAGTAAAACTTCTTTGACATTTATAAATTTGGTGACATGTATATGCTATGCCATGTCCTCATGCATTGTCTTTCTGTATGTGAAGAAAATGCAAGGAGAAGACATTACAGAGGAGTGAGGCAAAGGCCATGGGGCAAATGGGCAGCTGAAATTCGTGACCCAAAGAAAGCAGCCCGAGTGTGGCTTGGCACTTTTGACACAGCTGAAGATGCAGCCCTTGCGTATGACAGAGCTGCTCTCAAGTTCAAAGGCACCAAGGCAAAACTAAATTTTCCTGAACGAGTTCAAGGGAATGCGGAGGTAAGCTATTTTACGGGTCCTGGAGATTCAAGCACGGTGCGTACTGAACAAAATCTTACGCCAGTAGTTGCACCTTCATCATGGTCTCAGGATTCATATCCTCACTTGTTTCAATATGCACAACTGCTTTCAAGTAGTAATGATGCTGATATCTCCTATTACACTTCAAATCTCTTCAATCAAGAACATTTATCTCCTCAATTTCCTTCAATGTCAGCATCATCCACCATCTCATCACAACACTCCCACCAACACCTGACAAGATTTTCAACCAAGTATGACAGCAATTCTGGTTCTGATTATCCGGAGCAATACGGGAAGGACTTTGATCCTAGTAACAGAAGCGAGTAGACAATTATATATAGCTTCTCAAGTTCTATATCAAGAGGGCATTGAAAAATCTACTATATGGCACCGTTTGATTAATTAGCCAGGAAATAAGAATGCCCCATTCCAAGTCCCTCGCTCCCACACCTTTTATGCTCTTACTAATTTATTTCCCATCACATGATTCCAACTGGTGCCACTATTTGCAAAGGAATTATGTGCACTGTAATTCAGAAGTAAGAATAGTGAGTGGGAAGTGCCTAAATCATTTTCCTATCAGCACCATAATTTTCAAGTTTTATGATTTGTTAGCTTCCATTGTTGTTTTTTTAAAGCTGGACGCCTATTGAGTTTGATCAGAAGAAGCAACAAGGAGAAAGACATATAAAGGTCAGCTTCCAAGTAATTAAAGGCGAATGGGGAGCCTTCTTTTATATATATATATATATATATATATATATATATATATTCTCTCATCTTTTTCTTGTTTTCTACCTTAAATGGAAAGATTGGATCAAGAAGTAAGCATGCATGTTAGCTGATCTTTTGATGTAAAGCTAGCTAGAGGAGAGTTTGCTTTAATTAATGTCATTTTCAAGTATTTCTAAATCACTTCTATATATATTCTGATTCTTATGAGAAATATATAGTAATGATAATGTAAGTGGAGAATGTACTGCGCAGAATAAAAGGACTGCTTTTTATAACTCTTCTGATTCGATATATTGTATCTTGCGATTGTGATTATCTATATTTAACAGTACGCCTTGTCTTATTTTATATTACTCTTTCATTATTCCAATTTTCAAAAGATAGTTTCTTGAAATTAAGTATGTACACTCCAACAAATTTAATTTAAGTCTTATTCTACTATTTGTCTAAACCTTTTAAGCTAAGGTGGCGGTCTTCACATCCAATATATTCTCTAGAATATTTAAGCACAATTATATATGCATGCATCCATGACCATAAATGGGATGCACAAATTAACGAAGTGAATATTTATATGATAAGAAAATTATAATAAATTATCCTTCTTGAAATGGCCGGTTGCATGCCTGATTTTATTGTTGACAAATTATTAATAATTTTATATATGATTTTTTTTTATAATGCAATCAAAGATATTTTCAAGTTTTGCATGAATCCAATCTTCTTCTCAAGATACTCTCATAACATCAGATGCATTTAAGATTTTAATCTTGAAAGATAGTATTAAAAGAATATATATATATATATATATGTATATATATATATATATATTCTTGATTGAAAATTAGCATTTCCTAAAAATTAAGATAAGCCGGTGAGAGAAATTAAAATATAATAAATACTGCAACATCCTTGACTTAAAATTTTTATGAAATAATTATAAACATGAAACTAGCAAATATGAATGCAAAGTGGGTATTATAAGTATGAACAAAAAAGTACGTATTATAATATTAATCAATTAATTAAATTCATAAAAAAGTATTAGTCATAATTAGTGGTAGAAATAAAGTAGTAATTAACTTCCCTGTGAATTATAAACTCCAGCAACATATGTGCAGTAGTTGACTTGTTGACTGCAGTAAGCAGCTAGCTAGCTCCTCGGGACTTGATCAATTCAAAGGTAGTTTATATTAAGCGAATAAATTATGGTTGATTTGATCATTTATGTACGTAGGTAATATTTTATGTTTTTTTATATTAATTACGTAAATATAAATATAATATAAATTATTAATTATGTTAAAATATTAAATATAAATACGATACGTATATTAAACGTATCGTGTTAAATATATTAATTATATTTAAATATATCATATCATATTTACTATATTATTTTATATTATTTTTATATTTATAAAATATGTCATGTACCCTATCTAATTATAAAGCAAATTAAGCCATCAATCTTTCATGTTCTTTTGACTTTTATATTATAGATTAATGATTGCAATAAGTTGGATAGACACGGAGGCTTTTTATTAATTGAAAGAGTGAAAGAAAAGCTTTGTCATAGTAATGGAGTATAAGTAAAATTAAAAAAGCGAAAGATCAATAAATATGTAATAAATATATAAACCTAAAAACAGAACATTGGAATATATAACATATAATATTATAGGATAGAAGTATAGTGGCTAATGATAAAAAACATCAAGGGATGATCAGCTATATTTTAATTTATGCATGCCAACTCCATCGTTCAATTTTTTACTTCTAGATATGTAGGGGTGTGCAAATTATCTATAGATAATGAACGTGCTCCTCACTTTGGAGTTTGGTTCTGAAAGCAACTTTGAGAATTGAGATTGTGAATATGGCAAAAAGGCTAAAATAAGGGAATTGTAGGCAGTTTATGGAGGCAAACATTAGTATTTCCTATTAGCTTATTTTAATTTCTTCTATTTTTTTTACTTTATTTGAATGATCGATAGAAAATTCTTCTTATCACGTCATACATGTTTTTGTTACCACCGAATGTCCAAGGGTTAATAGAATAAATGTTTAGTTTAACCTTACTAATGTCTTTACAAAGAAAGAAATAAAAGAATCACAAAGGCACCGTCTTGATTATGATGAAGTGGGAAAAAATCTTGGTCGCATATAATGTTTTCCAATCAAATAGGAATAGGAGTAGAGGTGCTCATTGGTCGGGTTGAATTTGAATCGGGTTTAGGTATGGTATAACATCCTGGTTCAATCTAAAATATGGACCTCAAATTTTGTTTAAACCCGTTTTTATTTATAAATAGATAGTCCAAATCCGTTTAGACCTGCCCATAAATTTAAACAAATATTTTTTATTTATTTAATTTTTAGTAATTTTATCTTTTTTTATTAAGTTTTAAAACATAGATAACTTAGCATATTTTTAAATGTTTACACTATAATATTATATATTTATTTTTTATATGATATAAATTACATAATATATAAAATATATTATATAAATGAAAAAAGGCCGGGCCAGATCGAGCTCGGACCTTGATTGTTGGAGCCAAGGCCCGTCCCATTTTTTAAATGGGCTTTATTTTTTTTGACGAAGCCCATATTTCGAGCTTAATATTTTTTGTCCAAACCCTCCAAAATATGAGCAGATTTTCGAGCTTTGACGAATAACCCGACCCTTAATCAGGTCTAAATAGGAGTACTATCAATCAAAATCCAAAAGTGGGCGGCACTTCATATATATATATATATATATATATATATATATATATATAAAGAGAGAGAGAGAAGAGGGGTCCACTAACATTAGTGTAAAACTAAATTAGTTTTACACACTTTCGTAACTTTTTATACGATTTATATTTTAACAAACCGACCGTTAGATTTAACAATATAATTGTACTCGTCGTGCACGTAAAATTTCGAATCTATCCGATATCTCTATCATTTCGATTGAGAATACTGTCTTTTCCAATATATATTTAACGGTTAAAAGTTTTTTATATCGAACAAATAGTTAGATATTTTTAATTTACTCGAAACTCGACGTGCATGATCTACGTGAATAAAACATGAAATACAACGGTCGGATTAAACAAATATAAATCGTATAAAAAGTTACGGAAGTGTGTAAAACTAATTTAGTTTTACACTAGTGTAAGTGGATCCCTCTTTTTATATATACTAATCATTGTGTCACATACGTTGCACGTGATATTACACGTTAATTATCTTATATTTATTATATAATTTATGTTTTACAGACCAAATAAAAAAAATCATAAACATTTATCTATTCTTAAAAAATCAGAACTCCCAAACATTTATAATGATATTTAAAATTTCAATTATAAATTTTATCAATATTTATAATACAAAACAGTAAATAAGAATGGAATAAAGCTATTACTATTTATAATATAAAATATTTATATTATAAAAACTTATTTATTTATAAAAAATATATATTGAGCATAAAGTTACATATTACATAAATAATCAAAATTTGCATTAACATTTAAAATTAGATTAATATATATTTTTTATTTTTTAAAGTTAATAAAAATTATAATTTTGAAAATAAAATAATTCAATGTAATTTTAACACTTTTTTATTTATTACCAAACAAATCCATTTAATTAAAGTTTAGAATTAGAATTCTGATTTATAAATTGGATAAATCTTATTCATAATAAAAAATATTTGTAAATAAGAATGGAATCAATCTTATTACTATTTATAATGTAATATAAAATATTTATATTATAGAAAAACTTATTTATTTATAAAAAATTTATATATTGAGCATAAAATTACATATTACATCAATAATCAAAATGTGTATAAACATTTAAAATTAGATTAATATAACTTTTTATTTTTTAAGTTTAATGAAAATTTATAATTTTGAAGATAAAGTAATTTATTATAAATTTTAATTTATTATTTTATTTATTATCAAATAAATCTATTTAACTAAAAACTTTCAATAGAATTAGAATTTTAATTTATAAATTGAATAAAATTTATTAATGATAAAAAATATTTAAAATGATAAATTAATAATATAATAAAAAATAATAAATATTTTCGTCAGTTCAAATTTTTTTTTTTCACATTTATGCTCTTATTTATATATATATATATATATATATATATGTGTGTGGAATAGATTGATGGCGCCTGCCTGACTGCATTTTGCCTTTAATTTTAATCAAATCAGCCTCACATATTAATCCTTCAAAAGCTATCCACTATATAATTTTTTAGTCATGCTACTTGTTTTATTTGCATTTTTTTTTACATATGATATGTAATTATCAAAAAAGTAAGTCTACTAATTTATGAGCCAATTAACTAATTCATCGATGAGATATATTTTATAATTAAATTAATAATTTATTATCATATCAGGTGAGACAAAAAAAGAAATCAAAACAGATAGTATTTTTCACTTGATAAAAACCATAACAATGATTTTCACTAACCGCCCAAGACATGTCATTAATATCACATGATTAGTATCATCGTCGTATTAATGAAATAAACGAAAGATTTTATTTTATAAATTTTGCTAATGAATGTAGTAAATTTTTTTTTTAAAAAATTATTATATAAAATTATCAATTATATATTATCTTATAAAACTCTTTTAAACTTTTGATAGCACCTTTACCTATTTTTCCATGTTATTGCAATTTGCAATCTTAAATATTCCTTTTGAACTCTCTCCACATGAATGGCAGATTGTTCCTCTTTACCAAAGTGGGGCAACACAACACACATTTGCCAGACTTGGACGATTGGAAGTGATCCAAGTGAACTAAACAAATATTAAACAAGAATATATATATATATTTTCTTAAGAAAGCTTAAAGAGGGCTCAATATAAAATAGTAAATAAACATGTAGCTGCACAGAATTTTGAGTTCTTTGCTTGCTTTGGAACATGGGTCCAATTTTTTTATTTTTTTTAAAGAGCTGAAAATTTATGTGTGAGTCAGCTTAATTGGTGTTTATAAATATTACTTAAAAATTATTTATTTTTAATTTTTTTATTTAATAAATTATTTTTACTGAATTAAAAAAAATGCATTAATTATATATATATTTCTTATGTATATCACTTGAACTAGTGTCACTAGATATTGATTAATATATTTTTTTAAATTTCAAATATTTAATTTAATGATTAAAATATGATTTTTTAAGAAAGAGAGATCCAATTTTTTTTATAAAGCAGAGAGAGATTGAGTTCAAGTTTCTTTCTCCTAATAAAACAAAAACTTATTTTTGATGTATTATCAGTTTATAAATTTATATTATAAATAAATTATATAATTTTATCTATTAGTAAACAAAACTATTTTATTCATTTTTAAAAAAATTTAAAATTTTATATTTATTTATTAATGAGATATCATTGATATCATTATATGATTTATTGATTTTGCATAAATTTATATATTATCAATAAATCAAATCTAAGTCTAAAAAATTGTTTTTTGGTATTGTTTTTTGTTTGAAATGATCTCGGTTTTGATGATGATTGATGACCTTTAAACAAAACGCATGCAGAAGCTCAAGTGGGCCTAGGCCAAGTTGCTCAAGAAAGCGAGGTGTAGTGGGCCATCCCCGATCCTCCAAAGCCCAAGAACTCACAAAACGACAAAAAATAAGAGAAGCTTCTTCCTGTGCCAAATTATGAAACTCCATAAAAGACCAACGTAACGTAAGCCGCGTGAAAAATGACGTGCTGTGCCGCTCCTCTTCCCAATGCCGCGACAAAGACGCTTTTCAATTCAAGGGGGAGGGTAGGGGACCATGCATTTTCACGAACCTGACGTGGCGTACCATGCTTTCGGCTTCCCCACGTCAAATTTTGCGGCTTCAGCCCTTTTTTATTCTCCCTCCCATCAGAAAAGGCAGAACTATTATGATCTATCTTGACTTTTTTAAATTTAAAGTTTTTGAAAATTTTCAGGCTCTGCCCTGCCCACATGTGCACATGAAAGTTTGGTATACGTTTTTTAACTTTAAAAATAAATGAATTTTGCTGAATATTTTTAAATATTTTTTAAAATTAATTAATATATTATTTATAATAAAAATATTATATTAAATATAAAAATTGATAATTTTATTCATCATTTTTAATACATTGAATGAAGATATTACTATATATAGTAACCTTAAAGAGTATTCTTAGGGCACTCATTAATAAAATTCAAAATAAATTTGATAATTTGTATATGAAAAATGTTAATTAGTGTCTAGTGATACTGATTAAGATGATATTTATAAAAAAAAGTGTAATAAATGTATTATTTTTTTTGAATTCAGCAAAAATAATATATTAAATGCAATTTTTTTTCCTAAAATAGTAAATAGATAATGCTTAACTAGTGTATATAAGTATCGATTAAGCGGAGCCTTTATATATATTATTTTATGTTTTTTATGTTAATTATGTAAATATAAATTATTAAATTTGATAAAATTTTAAATATGATACGTGTATTAAATATGTCGTATTAATCATATTTAAACGTATTATATTTATTTTATTATTTTCATATTATTAAATATATTTTATTTATATCTTATTTTTATATTGTGTTCAAAATTATTAAAGGTACTTGAAACTAATTTGATGGAAAACGAATTTATGTGACTTTGGATTTTCAATTTTTTTTTTTTGCAAAAGTGCATACATGTACTATATAATTTTTTATGTTTATTGATAAGTTCTTAAATTACACATTTTATATCCTTTTTATTCTTGATTTTCGTTATGTTTTTTATCTTTATTTTGGTTACTTATGCTATATTTTTTTAATTTTAGATTTATTTAAAAGAATGAAGCAAAGTCATGTCAATTATGTTGTTAAATGACTTACAAAATCATAACCACAAGATGAAAAAAGATGTCGGAGTCAAAAAGATCAAATTCTTGGTGCAAAGCAAGAAAGCAGATTTGATCTCTGAAGCTTATTGCAAGGAAAACATGATTTTAAAATCTTTATTTAAGGAAACTTTCTTCTTGACTTTTGAAGCTAATTTACAAAGCTTTCCAACGGTATATTACTTGCCCAAAACACATAAGAATTGGTCGTCCAAATCGGTTGAGAAAGTGCGAGAAGAAGCAACAGCACAAGATTGAAACACAGCAAGGCTAGCGCCACGACGCCCGCACCACTGCCATCCAACCAGTAAGCTCAACGCCGCGACGCCGGAAGACCTACCCCAAAAAATCCAGTTGTTTGATTGTTACTTGCGCGATAAGAAACGGTTCTAAGGTTTTAGAGCTCTATAAATAAGATCTTTTGAGGCTGAAATTAGACATATTTTGTAGGAGTTTGAGAGAACAAAATAAGGAGAATAAGAAGAGGAGAACAAGAAAGAAAAATAAGGAGAACAAGAGAAGGAGATTGCAAGCAGCCACCATAAAAGACTTTTTTCTTTCTTATTTTCTTCTACTTTCTTTCTTGCTTGATTTTCTTATGAATTTGTTATTGAACACTTCAAGCATGTATAACTAAATTCTTTTTGTGATTAAGGGTGATTTAAAAGCTCTGGACATGATTGTTAGTCAATAAATTTCAGATTGTCTTTCAACTCTCTTTTGAATTTATTATATTCTACTGATTGCATGTCATAAATTGCTATCTTGTTTATTTAGGTGCGCAACTAGATGAAAATTATAGTGATTTGATTGCTAGTTTAGTATTTTGATTTGTAATTGTCAAGATTCCTAAACATAAGTAGCAAATTGTCATCAATGATTATGGGATATTTTCGTTTGATACAATATAGAGTATGGCTCAAGTTAAATAAACCGAGCTTATGTGTTTATTGCTTGATATAGTCTATCTTTTTATATTGAATGCTTTCATTGAATTAAATTTAGAAAGCTTATTCTAGGTTATTCATTGGAAAGAGATTGAGTAAAATAGCTTGTTCTTTTTCTTAACGATAAAGGAAAGATTCGAGACAATCGAGCTTGTGATTGTCTTAGGGTTATTAAATTTAAAAGAGAGAGTGAAAGATAATTTTGATTATTGACTATATTTCATGTTTAGTGGTGGCGAATGATTCTTTAACAATACATTTCATCATTATTATTATTTGTTATATTTAAATTTCTATTTCTTTAAATCTTAGTTTTATTTTTAAGTTTTCTTATTTTCTTTACATCTCAAGACAATTCAACCCTCCCTAACAAAGTTTAATTTAGGTGTTTTGTGAAGTTTTACATCAACAGCATATAAATTAAGAACAATTTTTGTGGGTTCGATCCTTACTTACTATTATACTCAATAACTATCATAATTTAGTATAAAGATTTAAGAGATACATTATTTTGTTTATATTGTGCGATAAAATTTTTTTGCTAACGAGTGCTATTAAGATATTATTTAAGATTAGTTAATATATTATTTATAATAATAACATTGTATTTAATATAGTACTTGACAATTTTATTCATTATTTTTAATGTATTGGATACATATATTATTATATATAGAAACTTTAAAAAATCTTTTAAGGTATTTGTTAGCAAAATTCAAAAAAAAAAATGAAAAAGAAAATCATGAAAACATGATTGCAAAGGACATGCGTGACAAAAAAAAAAAAGAAGGCAAAAAGAGAAAGTGAAAAACAATTTGAGAAAATAAAATTTAGCATTTAGATATGGAATATGAAATGATCATGAAAAGGAAAAATATTCAGTGAAGATTGAAGAGTTTATAAACTATAAAGTCATGGGTGAAGGGGGGAGTGCTTTGGGTCAAGTTTTGTAGCCTTCTTTTAAGTGTAGGCTGTTTTTGTCGGTTTTTTTGTTAAGCTTTTCCGGAGCTTCTCAATCCCAACTAAACATGGAAAAGACTAAAGTGGATTTCATTGAAAACTTTTGTTTGGCATCTAGCAGTTAATAATGGACAACGTTTTTTTTTTTTTTTAATAGTTTGGGATGAGGATTTGAATCTTACTCTTTTGAGGTAGATAATAATGTATCAATTATTAAATCAAAGATTCGGTGTAAGAATGTTTTACTTAATCATGAAAAAAAAAATGAGTTATTTTTGTTAGCGAGACAATTGAAATAACAAATCAAATATTGAATAAGGTATTGTTATATTTCATTCAATAATCCATTTAATTTTATTGCAAAATCTCATTTATAAATCAGTTGATTTAATCATTAATTTTAATTTTAATTTTGAATTTATCAAATAATTATATACTATATAAAAAAAATATAAACATTTGAGATAAAATTGATAATGCAAGTAGCAATATATATATATATATATATATATATTAAGGAGTTTTACATTTGAGTTGGAGACTCAAAGGATGATGATGGACTTTGTAGGATAATTAAAAATTAACCAGTTAAACATATATACTATATAAAATAATTTATCAAATAATTATATACTATATAAAAAAAATATAAACATTTGAGATAAAATTGATAATGCAAGTAGCAATATATATATATATATATATATATATATATTAAGGAGTTTTACATTTGAGTTGGAGACTCAAAGGATGATGATGGACTTTGTAGGATAATTAAAAATTAACCAGTTAAAACAACGAAATTTAATTTTACTTATAATAAATCTGATCATCGATTATTTAACTTTTTGAGTAAGATGCAAAGTGATTTCAGGATTTTGTCTGGACGTTTCACGAATCTTTTGGTCTCTAGTCAAACTCGCAATGGAAAATTACTACAGAGGTTAAGCAATATCCTTTCAATTCAAGGAGCAGAAACCTTGTATTTGACAATGGAAGGAGAGTGGATTTTTCTCTCTGGTGAATAACTGATCAAGAGCGCAATTTTCTAAGGGGGAGCTTTTTTTTTTTTTTTAATTACTCTTCTGTCTTTTTGTTAGATAGTTAGACTCAACATATTCTGGTAAGACTCCAAATCTTCTATTATCTCTTTAGACAATAATTGATTAATTAAAAAAATTATTATCACTAGGATAATAGTCAACTCTTTATCTTTAAGAGACCTACTAAAAGACTGACTCTCATGGATGAATTATCCCGAAGAGCCCCACATCTCCCACTCACACATAATGAGGAAGTTATCCTCCCACTTTCTTAAACCGTCCCAATGCCAAGTTCATAATGGTTAATGAACCATGCGACAGCTGAATTCTCTTGAATTTTGGGAGCTATATACTAGAAACTCGTTAGAGCCAACATAGAGACATCAACCCTAGAAATAAAGTGTCTCATATGCCCTAAACCTACTTGATCACATTAGAATAGATTGAGTATCCCAAATCCCTCTATGAGCATGCTTCAACCTTTCTCACATTGCAACTTATATTCAAAATTATGTCATAGCTTTCAAAAGCGACATAATGGTCGACCTCGAATATAGTGCATTTAAGCGGTATCAAAATTTTTTTCACCCTCAAGCCATTTAGTTTAGAATAGACTGCTTTCCTAACAATGTCCCATATAACTTAATCATCCATGGTCTTAGGCAACATACCAAAGTAGCAAACATCCATTCCTTACCTTATGACAATCAAAAGTCACATAGGGCACCATGGATTTTTTGAACCTTCTTAGGACTCACACGGTAAGGAATGAGAGATCAATTCTTTCACCTGCTATGTCGATTGTAAAGCATATGTAGTATGAAATACATGCTGCGATGGAGTATCTCTCAAGAGCGTTTGCCATACTCCAAACATTGTACAGATCTTAGTTTAGTCACTCTCAAAGCGCCTAACTTAAGCTCCCATTTGCTTGCCGCTCTAAGGGCCAAATTAGGTCTCACATCTGGCTTACCTTATAGGCTACTTGGATTGTGGGCTAATCCATCACCGGTCCTAAGATTTTATCTATTATGTGGACCTCATCTTGGCTCCAACCAAAGCAACATATTCAAGCTTTATCTTGTGTGCCAATTAATAGATTAAACATAAACGCATCAACCATAGAATAAAGTGCATGAATGTTATTAATATACCAAAACGTCCAATACAAATGATCAAATGAAACAATCACCCTCAACGAAGTCCTAAAGACTTAACACGAGTCACATAGGTATCCTTAGGAAAAGGTTTAGTCAGGGGATCTGCCAACATATAACTAGTGGAAATATGTTTCAAGATCATTTCTTTCTATGCAAACAAATCTCTAATGAAGCTATTCCGCATATCTATGTGTTTGGTTCTACAATAATATTTGGAATCATTCATAAAAGTAATTTTAGCCATACTATCAGTGTATGATCACTATATCTGAGACGCAACTAGTTACCTCAAAACTTTAAAAGAATCACCTCAACCAAAAAGTTTCTTGTATAGTCATTGAACAAGCTAATCTGTGCATTCTTGATATATTTGCATACTTGATATATTTGCATACTTATACGGTTATACCCAAATATATCCAACACTATTACTCTTGAATACACATTCACATTGGAAAAAGATGAGCAATTATATTTTGACTAGCAATAAAGCTATATAAAAAAAAAAAAAGACATAGAGTTAGTCGGAGTACCTCCTATTGCTCAACGCATTCTCGAGAGAAGTGTCTCAAATTTCCATAGTTATAACATGTTAACTTGGCTTTATTCCATTAGCCACCACGCTTGCCTCTTTGGCGCTTAGCGGCTTTGGCCTTTCTTAGCACAGATCTTTTGTCAAAATTCTTCCAAGATAATTTTCAACCACTTTTGCTTTTAGGCCTGGATGTCTTACTAAAATGATAATGCTTTTGGATTTTGCAGTCTTCCGACGCTCATACACCAATTCAAAATGCCACATGTCCTCAAAAGTTTTATCGAGGGTTGCATCTAATAAGCTGTCTTATAGTGCTTGAACATGCCTACTAATCCATTATTTATGCTGCTTAACTAGGTATAATGCACATGTGCCAAATATGGTAGGTTGTAAGATCTTGGCAAAGTTAAGGTATATTTCCAGCTTTGGGCTTTAGCTCATTGATGTACTCAAAAGAGTATATCTTATTTAATCTTGCACTAAAAAGATCAATTGTAAATATAATAGTTAGCAACAGTCGAGTTCACAGGGATTGAGTTTTAATTTATAAGTTATTAGTTTATCACTTAAGTTAAAAGACAAGAAAAGAAAAAGAGGTTTTAAGATATTTTAAAATTAAAGCAAATAATAAAAGTAAGAAGTAAATAAGTAAGAGAATATCAAATATGAGAAATATGGTTAAGGTTTCATTCTCCATCACTAGACATCATTGAAAATCAATAATCAGATCTATCAACATCAACTAACTATCAAAACTATCAACCGTAGATAACAACAAGCTCTGTTACCCCAATCTTTCCTTAGTTCGTCGTTAAATAGAACAAGATTTTTATTTAATCTCTAACTATTAGACAACCTAGAATAAGCTCTCTAGATTAAATGTAACAGTAGCCTTATGATGAGAAAGATAGGTTGATCTAAGCAACAAACACATAAGTTCGGATTGTTTAATCTATGTTATGTTCCACATTGCAATTCTCGAAAATCCAACATAATCATGAATTACAAATTGCCACTTGTGAATAGCAAATCAAGACAATTACACGGATCAAGACTCCTAAACTAGCATTAGATAATTATCAAGATCTATCTAGTTTGCAACCTAAACAAATCAAGACAAATATCATAAACAATTCTAAGAGAAGAACATAAGCAATTTTGATAGAAACCAATGCTAGATAAATCTGAAAATCAATTACAAAACTTATATAGGGCTTTGAAATCACCCTTAACCAAAGAAGAGTTTAGCCTAGCATAGGCATTGTTAACATAAACATAAGATTAAAAAGAAAAGAAGAAGAAAATTTAAAGAAAGAAAGAAGAAGAAGAAGAATATTAATTATTCAGCTTCTAGTTCTCCCAAAAACTCTAAAGCAAAGAAAAAATCAGAATATTGTAGCATGTAGAAGTGTGATTTGCGGCTCCCCCCTTGTCTCTATTTATAGGCAACTTCTAGGTCTTCCCTTGTAGCTTGCGTGTGTCTTCTTTTATAAGGAAAGGTGGTTGGCGGCTAGGGTAGAAAATATGTTGATTTGCGACTGACTTAATGTGTTTTAAGGAAAGAAATAAGACTCGGTAGCCAAGGTTTAATTACCTAAGGAAAGAAATAATTACTTGAGTCCAAAGCATATTTAAACAAGGAAAGATTACAAGCTTGCAGCCAAAGTAAGTGTAAGGAAGGAAAGTCTTGGCTGATTTAATTCTCCTACTTTGACAAGGATTAGTTTTAAAAAAAGATTCTTGCAATTAATGCAAGGTTGAAAAGTTGATAGCCACTAATCCTATATTGACTAGGAGAAGTATATATGGGAATTTAAGGTGCTGCCACTCCTTAATTGACTAGGAAAACATGTAATCAGCTAGGGCATTCAACAAGAGAATAATTAGGTAGCCCATGATATTACAAAAGAAGGTGGCGGCTGCAATTTTACACAAGCAAATTAAAGTTGCAGCCAGGGTTCTTTTGAGCATGAAAGTAGGTTTTCCAACTAGGGTTTCTAGGGATAAAGAGTGTATGATAAGCCACTAGTTTATTTATGGAAGGTTTAGGTTAGGTTTAGCCACATAGTGTCTCTTTGATGGGCAGTCAGCTATCCTTTGTGCTTGAAGCTTCATTTCTTGTCCAAATTCACTCTTTTCAACTCCATAACAATCCTTATCTTCCAAAACACCTACAAAACACAAAACCATAGTAAACTATCAAGGATTTCAAGGAACTAAGCATAAAATATAAGGAATTAATATATGAAAATATATGAATTTAAGCACTTATCAAATTTTCCCACACGTAGTCTTTTGCTAGTCCTCGAGCAAAATCAAATAGAGATAAAGTAAAAAAATCGAATCTAGTTCACTTTCAATAACAATTAGAGGTAATCATTGGACAAGTCTTATAAAGTAATCAATAGCTTAAAGAGTTCATAAAGAATCATGCTTGAATGTAAAAATTTGAGTTAAGCCAATATTAACATAACATATCTCAATCAAAATAATGCATGTTCAACTTAATCTCAACTTCTCACATGGGATACTCTCATGATTTTCACTCAATATAGTAGTGGTAAGGTGTTTACACTCGATCATTCTCATGAAAACAATCCTAGCATATGCTTGCTTGTCCACCTATTTTCCACTATTTAGATCATACAACTTCATAAATCAAGAGGTCAAGGTTGTAATGGGGCAAAGGGTAATAATGTGGCTTAAGAATAAAAGATAAAGGATATTACAAAGGTTCCAAAGACTTCATAGAATTTAGAGACAAAATAAGATTTTACAAATAGAACTTTCTCAATATTCTTTAGAAGTACATAATCACATAGGCTAAATATTTCATGTTGAGCCTTTGCTTCATTCTAATCAATCTTGTAACATCTTTTTCTTTTTTTTTCCCCAAAAGTTCAAGAGAGGATTCATTTTTTTTCTTTTTTCCATGGGAATGTATTTTTACAATGTTCTCTTTTCTTTTTCTCTTGACTTTTGCCTTTCTCCTACTTACACTTATCTTTTGTATCTAACCCAACTTTTCAATAAAAATTAATTGTTTTTGCAATATGTCTCATACATTCAATTCATCTTTAGAACAAGGGTAGAAATATAAATGTGTTTAGGCTAGATGTAAGATAAGGTTACCAAAGAAATAGCTCATTCAATGTAGGCTCAATTTGGCTCACTAGGGGGATGTTCTTTTGGAACATCAATAGAGGATGGTTGATTTGACTTGGTTAAAAATCCTAATGCCCCTATAATATCCATATTGTCACATGTATCAATATAGTCTCAAACGGTTTAAAGCAAGTTCTAGACAAACATGTTATCATGAGAGCACACAAGAAAGAAATTGGATTGATATGTATAATGCATCAATCATATAGGCTCAAAAACTCACAAGAATGATTATACAAGTCAGATTTAAGTCTGAACATGCTTATTTCTCAATCAACATATCATATTAACATTGGCTCATAAAAAAAATGATATCAAGCTCAATTCTCACAAAAAATTTCCTCACTACTAAACTAGTTTTTAAACCTATTCAATTCATGTCTCATCATAGTATTGAAAGTAACTAAAAACACACTAAAAACAAACTAAAAAAACTCAACAAACAAATAATAATAACGAAAGGAAATCATAAATTCTCCCCCCCCCCCACACTTAATTCTTACATTGTCCTCAATGTAATGCTATTATCCCAAATGAAAGAATCATGTGTAAGAAAAAAGAACTAATAAACAAAACAAAAGCAATAAAGGATAGAATGATGGAGAGTAGGAAAGAGCAAATCTGATTATTATGTGTGCTCTTCATCCTTTTGGGTTGCCTCCCAAGAAGCGCTTAGTTTAGTGTCCTTAGCCTGACTTATTAAAACACTCAAAAATATTAAAAACTCAAAACAAACTAGTGAAACTGAAATAAACCTAGAAAAAAATTAAGAGCAAAACAAAGAGAAAGAAAACAAATCTGATATGGCAGGTTGGCTATGCTTGCATCAATTGGGCTGCCTCCCAATTAGCACTTGATTTGATGTCTTCAACCTAACCAATAACCCTTATTGGCTTTTTGGGATTTGCCGTTTTAGGCATGAAACTTCCAGGATCTTTGCGTTTGGTAGGATGTTTCCTGTGCACAACAACAAATGCATTCTCCACCACAATTATTATTTTATCACTCTTGGTGGTGCATAGCTCTTGGAGGAATCTTGGTACTTGTTTTATGGCATCCAAAAAAAAGTATATTTACTTGTACTTTGTGGAAGGTTTCCAGAATTTGTTTTTCATGTTCCTCCTTCTTAGAATTTGCAAATCTGCTAGAAAAAGGTGGAGACGAAACATTAGTAGAAATAGGAACCTTAAAAGTTACCTCAGGTGCCGAAGTACTCTCAATTATAGCTTTATTATCCTCAAGGGTTGAATCCACTTCTCTTTTTGGAGCTTCCTCAACCTGTTCCCCACTTCTCAAGATCACAACACTAGCATTAGCTTCATCAAGTTTTTCAGATCTTTGTTCTACCAATCTCACCACACTACTAGCCATTTGGCTTAATTGCGTTTCCAAATTCTGGATACTTGCCATTGTTTCCTGTTGAAATTGCAAAGTTTTAGTAACAAGAGAATAAATTAAATCCTCAAGAGATGTACCTTGGCTTTGAGTCATAGGTGGTGATTGAAAAAGATCTGGTTGTTGAGACCATGATTGATTGAAGCTAGATGGATGATTGTAATTGGCACAAGCATCAACTTCTTGATAATTGCCCAAATACCTATAATTAGTATGATCCCACCATCCTTTATTATAAGTGTTTGAGAAAGCATCATACTGTTGTCCTTGGAACCTTTGATGGCCTTGACATCCTCCTAAATCATAGGCTTGCTCAAAATTATCATCTCAAAAGTATGGGCACAAATTGGTTGGATGATCCATCATAAAGCATACTCCACACTTCTCCGATTGTTGAACATTACCCACAACTAATTGTTGAAACAACTCCTTAAGTGTTAGATTGTTCAATTCCATCGTTATTTGCTAAAAATTTGAAAAGAAAAACCTATATGTACAAGAAAAATAAAACTAATTAGAACAGAAAATAAGAATAAACCAAGTTACAAATAAACTAAAGAAAGCAATCCCCGGCAACGATGCCAAAAATTTGATGTACTCAAAAGAGTATATCTTATTTAATCTTGCACTAAAAATATAAATTGTAAGTATAGTAGTTAGCAAGGGTCGAGTCCAAAGGGATTGGGTTTTAATTTATAAGTTATTAGTTTATCACTTAAGTTCAAAGACAAGAAAAGAAAAAGGGGTTTTAAGATGTTTTAAAACTAAAGCAAATAACAAAAGTAAGAAGTAAATAAGTAAGAGAATATCAAATATGAGAAATATGGTTAATGTTTCATTCTCCACCACTAGGCATCATTGAGAATCAATAATCAGATCTATCAACATCAATTAACTATCAAAACTATCAACCGTAGATAACAACAAGCTCTGTTACCCCAATCTTTTCTTAGTTCGTCGTTAAATAGAATAAGCTCTCTATTTAATCTCTAACTATTAGATAACCTAGAATAAGCTTTCTAGATTTAATGTAATAGAAGCATTATGATGAGAAAGATAGGTTGATCTAAGCAACAAAAACATAAGCTCGGATTGTTTAATCTATGTTATGTTCCAGATTGCAATTCTCGAAAACCCAACATAATCATGAATTACAAATTGCCACTTATGAATAGGAAATCAAGACAATTACATGGATCAAGACTCCTAAACTAGCATTAGATAATTATCAAGATCTATCTGGTTTGCAACCTAAACAAATCAAGACAAATATCATAAACAATTCTTATAGAAGAACATAAGCAACTTTGATAGAAACCAATGATAGATAAATCTGAAAATCAATTACAAAACTTATATAGGGCTTTGAAATCACCCTTAACCAAAGAAGATTTTAACCTAGAATAGGCATTGTTAACATAAACATAAGATTAAAAAGAAAAGAAGAAGAAAATTTAGAGAAAGAAAGAAGAAGAAGAATATTAATTATTCAGCTTCTAGTTCTCTCAAAAACTCTAAAGCGAAGAAGAAATCAGAATATTGTAGCATTTAGAAGTGTGATTTGCAGCTGCCTCTTTGTCTCTATTTATAGGCAACTTCTAGGTCTTCCCTTGTAGCTTGCGTGTGTCTTCTTTTATAAAGAAAGGTGGTTGGCGGCTAGGGTAGAAAATATGTCGATTTGCGGTTGACTTAATGTGTTTTAAGGAAAGAAACAAGACTTGGCAGCCAAGGTTTAATTACCTAAGGAAAGAAAGAATTACTTGAGGCCAAAGCATATTTAAACAAGGAAAGATTACAAGCTTGCAGCCAAAGTAAGTGTAAGGAAGGAAATTCTTGACTGTTTTAATTCTCCTACTTTGACAAGGATTAGTTTTAAGGAAAGATTCTTGCAATTAATGCAAGGTTAAAAAGTTGACAGCCACTAATCCTATATTGACTAGGAGACGTATATATAGGAATTTAAGGTGCCGCCACTCCTTCTTTGACTAGGAAAACATGTAATCAGCTAGGGCATTCAACAAGAGAATAATTAGGCAACCCATGATATTACAAAAGAAGGTGGCAGCTGCAATTTTACACAAGCAAATTAAAGTTGTCGCTAGGGTTCTTTTGAGCATGAAAGTAGGTTTTCCAACTAGGCTTTCTAGGGATAAAGAGTGTATGATAAGCCACTAGTTTATTTATGGAAGGTTTAGGTTAGGTATAGCCACATAGTGTCTCTTTGATGGACAGTCAGCTTTCCTTTGTGCTTGAAGCTTCATTTCTTGTCCAAATTCACTCTTTTCAACTCTATAGCAATCCTTATCTTCCAGAACACCTACAAAACACAAAAATATAGTAAACTATCAAGGATTTCAAGGAACTAAGCATAAAATATAAGGAATTAATATTTGAAATATATGAATTTAAGCACTTATCACTCATCGAGGAGATTTTGGATCTTATAGCATCAAGTGTTATTATTTCGGCATCCAATTTATCTACTTCTATTAAACAAGCTTTTATGTTCTTATTAGTCATTTTTAACTTCATTAGAAAAATGCACATTGGATATTAATTATTAATTGCATCATAAAATAATATTTTGTTGTAAAAATTAAAATTAGAATTAAATAATTAAAACAATACACAAGTTGCAAGATCGAAAATTCACTATACTCCTAATCATCTGCCACACGCAAGTATTCATTCTCTTTATTTAAAATAATTTATATGCAAAATTTTAGTTTGAGGAGTAAGATTCAAAATTTATAATTACTCAACTAAAATCTCCCACTTAACATAGCATTCCTAGCATATTTCTAAATTGCATATTTCAAATAAATTGCATGCTTTATAGCTCAAAAAAGAATCATGCTTAGTATATGCAATTAATAAGAATTTAATTATTCAAATAATTAAAAACATGCCGTCACATATTACATAAAAATATTTTTTTTTTGAGAAAGGATGTGTCGATACGTGATCCTCCGGGAATCCGCTTGAGTGAGGGGGAAAACAAGACAAAGAAAAAGACGACTTAATTCCTCTTGTAATTAAGGGTTGAGGGTATGAAAACGGCTTCGAAAAAAAATGGAGTCGCACCAATCTTTTTTGGCTAGGTATGATCGGCCTCCTATTAAAACCGGTTTTTATAAAAAAACATTTTAAAATTAATTAAAATATATATTTTTTAAAACCAATTTTGTAGTCTGCGCTTTGAAACCAAAGAAATCAAAGTAGCGGGTTCGGGAGTCGGTTACGTGCAGGGAAGGATTAGCACCCCACAACGCCCGTATAAAACGGTACCTTATTAGTCGTGTCTTATCTTGAGTTTTGGTGAAAAGTCGGTTCCAAAATTTGTTGTTTGAAAATAATTCCCTTTAAAAAACACATTTTTATTTGAAGATGATCCGAAATTCATTAACATAAAATTTTCCATATTTCTCGACAAACTCGGAAAAAAATGAATAATTTCCTTGATTTTGAAATTTTCCGAATCACCCTCATTTTTGGAAAAAGATATTCCGTCGCTAATAATAATTGATGATATTCTCCCTGGCAGACCCAGCAGAGAACTCATGAATTGTTTTAACTCGGGAATAATCTTGATTTATAAAAAATATTATTTATTTTCCATGTATTTGAAAATTTATTGAAAATAACCATGAGTATGCAAAAATATTGCTAAGATTAAAAGAGCATGCCTATTTATCATTGCATGGTACGCATTTTATTATGGCATGGTAAAAGAAATAATGACATGCTAGATATGGAAAAACACATGAATGAATGATATGACATGGCAAGCTTGACATGGCACATGAATAGATGACATGTCATGTGAATGAATGACATGGCATAATCTAGATGACATGGATGTGGATGAATGACAAGGCATAATGAAGGACATGGCATGAGAATGGATGACATGGCATACGAATGACATGGCATAATGAATGACATGGCATGTGAATGACATGGCATATGAATGACATGGCATGATGAATGACATGGCATGATGAATGACATGGCATAATGAATGACATGGCATGTGAGTGACATGGCATAATGAATAACATGGCACGTGAAGGAATGACATGGCATAAGGATGAATGTCATGTGAATGAAATCGACATGGCAAACAAAATGATAGGCATATGAGTGACATGGCATAAGAATGAATGTCATGTGAATGAAATCGACATGGCAAACAAAATGACATGGCATGAGAATGGATTGACATGGCATAATCTAGATGACATGGCATGTGAATGGATGACATATGAATGACATAGCATGTGAATGACATGGCATAATCCAAGTGATATGGCATGTGAATGCATGACATATGAATGACATAGCATGTGAATCAATGGCATGGCATATGCATGAATGACATAGCATGACAATATAACATGACATGGCCGAATGACATAGTATAAACAATGATGACATGGACAAATGACATGGCATTTGAATGAATGACATAGTATAAACAATGATGACATGGACAAATGACATGGCATTTGAATGAATGACATGGCATGTGAATGAATGACATGGCATATGCATGAATGACATGACAAGATGACATGGCATGGCCGAATGACATGGCATAAATAATGATGACATGGACAAATGACATGGCATGTGAATGAATTACATGGCATGACAAGATGACATGGCATAATGACATGGCATAAACAATGATGAAATGGGTAAATGACATGGCATATCAATGAATGACATGGCATATGCATGAATGACATGGCATATGAGTGACATGGCATATGAGTGACATGGCATAATGAATGACATGGCATATGAATGACATGGAAAAATGGACAAAATGGCATCATCATACAATATTCATAATCACATCATGATCACATGCACACATTAGTAATTGTAATGAATTATTCATGTGAGGAATCATATAAATAGCATATGTCGGAAAATGTTTCCATGCTTCCCGGCAAAGCTTGGAAAATAATTCTTTCATATGACATGTACATCATTCCGAGTAAAACGAAAACCATACGTTTCGATTCCATCGACACATGTGTTAAATAGTTTCCTAACCTTCTTGGCAGACCCAGTAGAGATAGGGAACTAATTCTCGCCAAATGTTTAGGAAACCGAAAAATACGTTTTTATACCAAATTGAATAAAAACATTTTTAAAATGCAATGCATGAAGATGTATTTTTTCCTTGAAGCAAGGACATCCGTATGCCTAAAAAGGTATCTGACTACCTTAAGAAGAGATTTAAATCGGATTTTCAAAATCGGAATTTTTTGATGAAAATGGCCTCTTGGCCGAACCCTCCCATTTGAAAGTCCCTATTTTCCTAGTTTTGAAATCCAGGTTGACTACCCTTGACCAGAATTTTATAAAATCAAAATTTATGATTGAAATGACTTAGAAATTAACCTAAGACAGTAGCTAAAGTCCCAAATCAGCCCCCTCTTAATATCCTAACCAAAATAGAAAATTAGTATTTCTTGAAAACAAATCTGACTCTCACTGGTAGTTTTGGAAACCGATTTTTTTACCCTTCAAAAAATTTCAAAAACTTCTAAAAAATTATGGGAGACTTATAACATGTTGATCGTCATGGGAAAAAATCAACTTATATTTTGGAGCAAGGATACTATGACCTATGTTTACCAAAAATAAGAGAGTGAGTTAAAAAACTGCTTTGTCAAAATCTATTTTTTCAACCATGATAAAAAAATCTAAAAATCATGAGAAAAATATCATGGGATCCCCTAAATGGATAATACATGTGGTAAAATAATCAATTTATTTTGACCATGGATGGGTAGTGAAAAAAAAATCCCAAATTTAGAATATCCAATATAAACTATCACTCTTCCACTAGCTTAGGTCAAGGATTTTTGGCTTGAGATCATTAGTTGATCTTAGCCAAAATCCTAGTTGAAATGTCATGAAATGCATGATTTTCAGCCAACCAAACATATTAAAATAGATCAAGCATGAGTCAAGAGCATGAACACAACCAAGCAACCAAAAAGTATCAAGCAAGAACAAGCACAAAATCACCATACTCCATTCGACTAGCACTAGGGATGTAAGAGAACTTTGTGAAAACTTGGTTGTTTGATAAAACATGAAGAACTAAGGATATAAAACCTTTAACATTTATTTTTAAAAACCTTTTTATTCATCAAAAGCTTACAAATCACATGAACAAAAAGAGGAACATCAAAGAAAACATTAAAGAAGAAGAAAGGAAGAGATAGCTACCTAGCTATTGCTTTCCAAATCAAGAGCTCTCAATTTTTCTCCTCACTTTTCTTTCTTTTTTCTCTAGAGTGAAATCCCTTAAAAAAAATGAACTCCTGCCTTCCTTTGTGATGGTCGACCCCTTTCTATTAGAGTGTGAATGTTGCTTCAATTTTAAGCTTTGTCTCTTATTCTCCACCATTCGATGATATGTGCTCATCTTTTCTCCAACAATCTAGGCCGTTGGATGAGGATATTTTCTTGACAAATAAAAATGCTATCTTGCAATTTGATCTTGGCCATTGAGGGATGTACTCATCTTTTTACAAAGCACCTAAGCTATTGGATGAGCATGGTCATTTGCAAGACAATAAAAAAGCTATCTTGCAATTTGATCTTGGCCTTTGGATGAAATTAGTCAAATCCCCACCCTTCTCCTTTGCTAGCCGGCCAAGGGCCTGGGATATTCCAGAATCCCTTCATTTTTTCACCTTTTTAATTTTGCAAAATTTGTCCTTTTCGGTTTTTCGATAAAATTACCTTTTAGCCCCCCGAACTTTATTTAATAGCAAATGGACCCCAATTTCGGATTTGTCTTTTCCAAATCATCCCATTCAATATACAACTTGGTTCTGGAGATTTTCACATTATCCAAGCTCATTTGCTATTTTTCCCGAATGTTTCACTTGGAATTACGGTTTAGTGCCTCCCAAATTTAGCCTTTTTTATTTTGAGCTCCAATTCCAGATTTTTCTTCACCAATCTCTTCAAAAATTATAAAACTCAGATCTGGAAGTTTTCATAATTTTCCGAGCTCGTTTGCTATTTTTCCTAGAATTTTCTTTTGGAATTACCGGATTAGTGCACCCAAAATTCACTTTTTTCATTTGAGCTCCGATTCAGGATTTTTCTTCACCAATCTCTTGCAAAAATTATGAAACTCAGATCTGAAAGTTTTCATAATTTTTCGAGCTCATTTGCTATTTTTTCTGGAATTATCTTTGGGAATTTCGAGTTAGTGCACCCGAACTTTGCCATTTCTCAAATGAGCTCGGATTCTGGATTTTTCTTTGCCCATCTCTTCCAAAAATAATGAAACTTAGATTTGGATGTTTTCATAATTTTTTGAGCTCGTTTGCTATTTTTCTCAAAATTATCTTTGGGAATTTCGGGTTAGTGCACTCGTACTTTGCCATTTTTCAAATGAGCTCCGATTCTGGATTTTTCTTCGCCAATCTCTTCCAAAAATTATGAAACTCAGATCTGGAATTTTTCATAATTTTTTGAGCTCGGTTGCTATTTTCCCGGAATTATCTTTGGGATTTTCCAATATTGCCCTTTAACCTCCGAAACCTCGATTTTACTCAAAATGGGTCTGATTTTCGGACTTTCTTTTTCCTCTTCCTTTTTAATATATTGAATTTGAGTTGGTCCGAAAACGCCCAATTCTTACGATCAAGTTCCCTCTCGATTTAGTTTTCCCTTTTCAAAATCGAGAATTTTCTCGTTTCTCGTTTTTGCTCTAACCGGTTCTTCCTTGGGATCCACTTCAAACTGGGACTTGTGATATTTTTTTTTATCCATGCTTTATCAACTGAGGGCTTCAATTTCACCGAATTGGGCCTTCTCTACAGTTTTTCCCAAATTTCCTTAATTAGGTATCCCTCTACACCGAATTTCCGCAACCCATCTTCCGAACCCTATATCTTTCGTTGTAGACCTTGGATTATCAAAATTCTTTTGCCATTGTTCAATTCAACTCCGAATCTTGATTTTGACTGAGGGTTGACTTTTTTAGTGGTTGACTTTTTGGGCTTCACTTTTTCGAGGTTGACTTTTCATTTTGACCTCCGAAACAAAGTTTTGAGGACCCATCTATGAAATGGTGGAAGTCTCTTTGCATTCCGGAAAGTTAAAAAGGGGAATCTGCCTGGTTTAGGGGGCCCAGACAAAATTAGGTGTCTACAAGATGACTATATTAATTACTCAAAAGTACAATCAGATTGGATAATGTTGACAAGAATATCTAGACACTCCCCAACCCTGACCCTTTTCGCTCCCCTTGTTAATCCCAGTTTCACAAGTGAGTTTGTTGCTTTATTCCCTATTCTAACCATGTGAGAAAAAATGCAGTTCGAGAATACTGATGCCTTTGCTTTTCTTTCTTCTATAAGTGGCCCCAGCGAGGATAGATCTTGGTCAGATTAATTAAATTTCTTGATTATAGCTAGTGAGTCGCCTTCCAGTATGATGTTTCTGAAGCCCAATTCATCTGCCAACTCCAACGCTCTAATTGCTGCCATTGCTTCCACCAGAAAAGAGTCGAGCACATTTACTACTTTTTTGGCACTGGCTCCTAGTACTGCACCATCCGAATTTCTAATCACCACTCCCAGACCTCCCGTTCTGTCTGCCTTGTTTAAAGCCCCGTCGAAGTTAACTTTAAACTGTCCTACTTTAAGTGCCTGCCATCTTGGAGATCTTTGTTCTGTTTGTATTCTTTGTTTTATCTGTGCTGCATCGTACTCCTCAATGTATTTTCTTATGAACCTCTCTGTTTGAGTTGCATGTCTCTTGTTTTCACCATGCCATTCCCCATTTCTGTTCCCCCAAATTGCATATAACGTCACTAAAAACAACTTCAAACCATCTAGAGTACTTGAATGGCATACCTGGGTGATCTACTCACCGGGTTCGGTGAGATTATTCATGTTGTCTTCCCAGTGAAACCTAATTTGATTCCAGATTGATTTTGATTCAAGGCAATCTTTGGTGGCGTGGAGTGTTGTTTCAGCTTCCAGTCCACATCTAAAACACAGATTGTCTGCAAGGATTTTCCTCAGCACTGGTAAGATGTCATGGTAAACTCTCCAAGCAAGGATTTTGATCTTGTTGGGAATTTCGGCAGCCCATAATCTTTGTAGTGCCACTTGATTGTTGTTGGACTGTTGGTCTATGTGAACCCCTATTTGTGGTTGTTCTCTCAAGCATAATTGTTTGTAGGTGTAGACACCTAATTTTGTCTGGACCACTAAACAGGTATGTTTTCTTCCTATATTGATGTTTCCGAGTGTAAAAAGATTGTTTTCATCCTGCAGGTGGTACTTCGAGACTTAGTTTAAGAGGGCGAGCACAAAAAGTCAAACTTGAAAAAAGTCAACCTCGAAAAAAGTCAACCCCAGAAAGTCAACTACTGAAAAGGTCAACCCACTTTCAAAATCAAGATTTTAAGTTCAATTGAAAAATGGCGAAAGAATTTTGATAATCCGAGGTTTACATTGAAAGATATGGAGTTCGGAAGTTGGGATTTGGAGATTCAGTAGAAAAGAAACCCTAATCCGAGAAATTTGGGGAAAAGTGCTTAAACGATCAAATTGATCGAAATTGAAGGTTCCAAATGAAAGATAAGCACTGACTACGGGTAATGGAGAAGTCACTTGCAAGAGAAATAGAAAGAAAAGTCAATCCGGGAGAAAACCGAGAATTAGGGTTTTTAGTGGATTTCGGTGAAATCGGGAAGAATCACAGAAATGGCCCGACTTGGTAAGAACAAAGCCCCCAATGGATGAAGAATGATTAAAAATGATGGCCCAAGGCTCAGATTGAAGAAAATCTTAAAATCGGACTTGTTTTGAGCAAAACCGGGTTTCGGAGGTAAAAAGGCAAAATTGGAAAATTTGGGAAAAATAGGAAATGGACTCCGAAAATTCTGAAAATTTGTCAATCTCATTCTTAAATCATTTGAAAGAGATTGGCGAAAGAAAATCTTGATTCCGAGTTCGTTTGCAAAATGGCCAAATCCCGAGCCTCCTATGCAGTAATTCAAAAAGGAAAATCCCGGAAAAATAGCAAATGAGCTCCAAATCTTTTGAAAATTTTCAGATCTCATTTTTAAATTATTTGGAAGAGATTGGCGAAAGAAAATCTTGATTCGGAGTTCGTTTGCAAAATGGCCAAATCCTGGGCCTCCTATGCAATAATTCAAAAAGATAAATCCCGGAAAAATAGCAAATGGACTCTAAAAATTCTGAAATTTTGCATATCTCATTTTTAAATTATTTTGAAGAGATTGGTGAAGAAAAATCTTGATTTGGAGCTTGTTTAAAAAATGGTAAAATATAGGGGCATAAAAGGGCATTTTGGGAAGAAAAAATCCAAATAAATAGCAAACGGACTCGGATAATTTTTAAAACTTCCAGAACTGAATATTTTATTATTTTGGAAGTATTAAAAAAATAAAAATTGAATTTGGAGTCCGTTTGATATTTATTTGCATCCGGGGGGCAAAATGGTCATTTCACCCAAGCAACCGAAAAGGGCTTCTTTGGGCTTTTCAAAAAATCAGAGTTGGGCTGGAAAAGAGAATTTTTGGCCTGCCCAAGCCCAAAGGAAGGAGGAAGCTTCTGATTTTTCAATCAAATGGCTAAAAATCAAGAGTTAGTTAGAGATTCTCTTTGATCAAGCCATGGTGATTAAGCCACATAGGCTAAGAAAGATATCAACATTATTCTTGGACAGCTGTAATTTGAGAGGGCTGAGATGCTAATCTAAAGGTGGTAATTTCATGATTTTTCACCTTGAATTATTAGCCATTTGATGGAAAATTGGTTAAAAAAAATGACAACACTTTGGGCAATAAGAGGGGAATTCGGCCAGCCCTTTGGAGGAGGTCAGATTTTCATTTTTTCTTTTTCATTTTGCTGAGTTCTTAGAGTTTTTTACTTAGTTTTTGCTATTTTAATCTCTACTTGGTGAGTTTTCATTTGAAAATAATATTTTTGTTCTTCCTTCATCTCCTTTTTTAAGTTTATTTTTTTTTATTTTTACAATAAACTCACCATGGCCAAATGGCCTACATTATTTATTTTAAGTTGCTGTTTTGGGTTCATTTTACCATATTGTTTATGTTATTTTCTTTGATTTTGATGTTTTAAATGTTATGTTACTTCATGTTCTTGAGTTATATTTTAATTTGGTTGCTTTGTTTGTTGCCATTTATGTCTTAGATATCATGTTTTTGCATTTTTGATTTTCTGTTTTCATGTTGTTTAAATTTGAGCATGTTTTAGATTTAGTATATCAAGTGTTTGTGAAAATGCTTGTATGGTCTTTGCATGATTTTTGTTTTATATCTTAGTTGAGCATGTTTTAGATTTAGTATATTAAGTGTTTGTGAAAATGCTTGTGTGATTTTTGCATGATTTAAGTGTTATGACTTAGTTTTTTCATGCTAGTATGCCAAGTGTTTGTGAAAATGCCATGCTTGTTGGAGCTTGAGGCCATTTGGCTACTCCATGTGTTTTGCATTGTGTGTTGCATTTTTTGTCATGTTAGTTGTTAGCTTTTTGCATTTGCATGTCATTTGACTTAGTTTTTCATGCTAGTATACCAAGTGTTTGTGAAAATGCCATGCTTGCAAGTTTTATTATGCTATTCGGCTACCCTTGGAGTTCTTGCATTTTATGTGCATTTCTTGCCATGTTAATTGATAGGTTAGCATTTTCATGATATTTGGTTAGATTTTTGGTTTAAGCATGCCTTGTGTTTGTGAAAATGCAAGGCATATTTTAGTTATTAAGCTAGGTTTATTTGCCATGCATGTTCATGCATTTTAGGTCTAGGTTACATTAAATGCCATGCAAGTTCATTTAGGTCTAGGTCACTTTATGAATGCCATGAATTTTTTTCATGACATTTAGGTTTAAATCCATGCATTTCATGCATTATGTTTGCTGCATTATTTCATGCATTTCATGTTCATGCCACTTGAATAATGACTTGAGCCAATTAATGGTTCAAAGTCATGCTCTCTTGAGCACACTTGTGGAAAATTAAGTTTGTCAAGTTGATTATTCTACCTTTGTGATTTTTTTTTTTTTACTTAGCCAATTTTTATCTAACTTTCAAAAAGTCCTAGCTACTGTTTTCAAGTCATTTTATGAGTTTCAGATATTTTTACTTTGATTTTTAAATGATTTTATCAAAGGCAAAAATGTGTTGGCAAAGCAGTTTTTTCTCCTCCCAAAACTCGTACATCTATGATTTTTATGGGAATTCATCTTTGATCATAAAATTAAGCAGATTTTTTCTTGTGTATTTCTACATGTCTTGAGTCTCCAGTATTTTTTTCAGAATTTTTGGAATTTTTAAAAATAGGGTAAAAAATCGTGGATTAAAACTGGATAATGTTGACAAGAATATCTAGACACTCCCCAACCCTGACCCTTTTCGCTCCCCTTGTTAATCCCAGTTTCACAAGTGAGTTTGTTGCTTTATTCCCTATTCTAACCATGTGAGAAAAAATGCAGTTCGAGAATACTGATGCCTTTGCTTTTCTTTCTTCTATAAGTGGCCCCAGCGAGGATAGATCTTGGTCAGATTAATTAAATTTCTTGATTATAGCTAGTGAGTCGCCTTCCAGTATGATGTTTCTGAAGCCCAATTCATCTGCCAACTCCAACACTCTAATTGCTGCCATTGCTTTCACCAGAAAAGAGTCGAGCACATTTACTACTTTTTTGGCACTGGCTCCTAGTACTGCACCATCCGAATTTCTAATCACCACTCCCAGACCTCCCGTTCTGTCTGCCTTGTTTAAAGCCCCGTCGAAGTTAACTTTAAACTGTCCTACTTTAAGTGCCTGCCATCTAGGAGATCTTTGTTCTGTTTGTATTCTTTGTTTTATCTGTGCTGCATCGTACTCCTCAATGTATTTTCTTATGAACCTCTCTGTTTGAGTTGCATGTCTCTTGTTTTCACCATGCCATTCCCCATTTCTGTTCCCCCAAATTGCATATAACGTCACTAAAAACAACTTCAAACCATCTAGAGTACTTGAATGGCATACCTGGGTGATCTACTCACCGGGTTCGGTGAGATTATTCATGTTGTCTTCCCAGTGAAACCTAATTTGATTCCAGATTGATTTTGATTCAAGGCAATCTTTGGTGGCGTGGAGTGTTGTTTCAGCTTCCAGTCCACATCTAAAACACAGATTGTCTGCAAGGATTTTCCTCAGCACTGGTAAGATGTCATGGTAAACTCTCCAAGCAAGGATTTTGATCTTGTTGGGAATTTCGGCAGCCCATAATCTTTGTAGTGCCACTTGATTGTTGTTGGACTGTTGGTCTATGTGAACCCCTATTTGTGGTTGTTCTCTCAAGCATAATTGTTTGTAGGTGTAGACACCTAATTTTGTCTGAACCACTAAACAGGTATGTTTTCTTCCTATATTGATGTTTCCGAGTGTAAAAAGATTGTTTTCATCCTGCAGGTGGTACTTCGAGACTTAGTTTAAGAGGGCGAGCACAAAAAGTCAAACTTGAAAAAAGTCAACCTCGAAAAAAGTCAACCCCAGAAAGTCAACTACTGAAAAAGTCAACCCACTTTCAAAATCAAGATTTTAAGTTCAATTGAAAAATGGCGAAAGAATTTTGATAATCCAAGGTCTACATTGAAAGATATGGAGTTCGGAAGTTGGGATTTGGAGATTCAGTAGAAAAGAAACCCTAATCCGAGATATTTGGGGAAAAGTACTTAAACGATCAAATTGATCGAAATTGAAGGTTCCAAATGAAAGATAAGCACTGACTACGGGTAATGGAGAAGTCACTTGCAAGAAAAATAGAAAGAAAAGTCAATCCGGGAGAAAACCGAGAATTAGGGTTTTTAGTGGATTTCGGTGAAATCGGGAAGAATCACAGAAATGGCCCGACTTGGTAAGAACAAAGCCCCCAATGGATGAAGAATGATTAAAAATGATGGCCCAAGGCTCAGATTGAAGAAAATCTGAAAATCGGACTTGTTTTGAGCAAAACCGGGTTTCGGAGGTAAAAAGGCAAAATTGGAAAATTTGGGAAAAATAGGAAATGGACTCCGAAAATTCTGAAAATTTGTCAATCTCATTCTTAAATCATTTGAAAGAGATTGGCGAAAGAAAATCTTGATTCCGAGTTCGTTTGCAAAATGGCCAAATCCCGAGCCTCCTATGCAGTAATTCAAAAAGGAAAATCCCGGAAAAATAGCAAATGAGCTCCAAATCTTTTGAAAATTTTCAGATCTCATTTTTAAATTATTTGGAAGAGATTGGCGAAAGAAAATTTTGATTCGGAGTTCGTTTGCAAAATGGCCAAATCCTGGGCCTCCTATGCAATAATTCAAAAAGATAAATCCCGGAAAAATAGCAAATGGACTCTAAAAATTCTGAAATTTTGCAAATCTCATTTTTAAATTATTTTGAAGAGATTGGTGAAGAAAAATCTTGATTTGGAGCTCGTTTAAAAAATGGTAAAATGTAGGGGCATAAAAGGGCATTTTGGGAAGAAAAAATCCAAATAAATAGCAAACGGACTCGGATAATTTTTAAAACTTCCAGAACTCAATATTTTATTATTTTGGAAGTATTAAAAAAATAAAAATTGAATTTGGAGTCCGTTTGATATTTATTTGCATCCGGGGGGCAAAATGGTCATTTCACCCAAGCAACCGAAAAGGGCTTCTTTGGGCCTTTCAAAAAATCAGAGTTGGGCTGGAAAAGAGAATTTCTGGCCTTCCCAAGCCCAAAGGAAGGAGGAAGCTTCTGGTTTTTCAATCAAATGGCTAAAAATCAAGAGTTAGTTAGAGATTCTCTTTGATCAAGCCATGGTGATTAAGCCACATAGGCTAAGAAAGATGTCAACATTATTCTTGGACAGCTGTAATTTGAGAGGGCTGAGATGCTAATCTAAAGGTGGTAATTTCATGATTTTTCACCTTGAATTATTAGCCATTTGATGGAAAATTGGTTACAAAAAAATGACAACACTTTGGGCAATAAGAGGGGAATTCGGCCAGCCCTTTGGAGGAGGTCAGATTTTCATTTTTTCTTTTTCATTTTGCTGAGTTCTTAGAGTTTTTTACTTAGTTTTTGCTATTTTAATCTCTACTTGGTGAGTTTTCATTTGAAAATAATATTTTTGTTCTTCCTTCATCTCCTTTCTTAAGTTTATTTTTTTTTATTTTTACAATAAACTCACCATGGCCAAATGGCCTACATTATTTATTTTAAGTTGCTGTTTTGGGTTCATTTTACCATATTGTTTATGTTATTTTCTTTGATTTTGATGTTTTAAATGTTATGTTACTTCATGTTCTTGAGTTATATTTTAATTTGGTTGCTTTGTTTGTTGCCATTTATGTCTTAGATATTTTGTTTTTGCATTTTTGATTTTCTGTTTTCATGTTGTTTAAATTTGAGCATGTTTTAGATTTAGTATATCAAGTGTTTGTGAAAATGCTTGTGTGGTCTTTGCATGATTTTTGTTTTATATCTTAGTTGAGCATGTTTTAGATTTAGTATATTAAGTGTTTGTGAAAATGCTTGTGTGATTTTTGCATGATTTAAGTGTTATGACTTAGTTTTTTCATGCTAGTATGCCAAGTGTTTGTGAAAATGCCATGCTTGTTGGAGCTTGAGGCCATTTGGCTACTCCATGTGTTTTGCATTGTGTGTTGCATTTTTTGTCATGTTAGTTGTTAGGTTTTTGCATTTGCATGTCATTTAACTTAGTTTTTCATGCTAGTATACCAAGTGTTTGTGAAAATGCCATGCTTGCAAGTTTTATTATGCTATTCGGCTACCCTTGGAGTTCTTGCATTTTATGTGCATTTCTTGCCATGTTAATTGATAGGTTAGCATTTTCATGATATTTGGTTAGATTTTTGGTTTAAGCATGCCTTGTGTTTGTGAAAATGCCATGCATATTTTAGTTATTAAGCTAGGTTTATTTGCCATGCATGTTCATGCATTTTAGGTCTAGGTTACATTAAATGCCATGCAAGTTCATTTAGGTCTAGGTCACTTTATGAATGCCATGCATTTTTTTCATGACATTTAGGTTTAAATCCATGCATTTCATGCATTATGTTTGCTGCATTATTTCATGCATTTCATGTTCATGCCACTTGAATAATGACTTGAGCCAATTAATGGTTCAAAGTCATGCTCTCTTGAGCACACTTGTGGAAAATTAAGTTTGTCAAGTTGATTATTCTACCTTTGTGATTTTTTTTTTTTTACTTAGCCAATTTTTATCTAACTTTCAAAAAGTCCTAGCTACTGTTTTCAAGTCATTTTATGAGTTTCAGATATTTTTACTTTGATTTTTAAATGATTTTATCAAAGGCAAAAATGTGTTGGCAAAGCAGTTTTTTCTCCTCCCAAAACTCGTACATCTATGATTTTTATGGGAATTCATCTTTGATCATAAAATTAAGAAGATTTTTTCTTGTGTATTTTTACATGTCTTGAGTCTCCAGTATTGTTTTCAGAATTTTTGGAATTTTTAAAAATAGGGTAAAAAATCGTGGATTAAAACTAGACAGTGGAGTCAGAATTGAATTTAAAGAGAAACCATTTTTCTGTTTTGGTTAATTTACTTAGAGTGGGCTGATTAGGAGGGTTATCTACTGACTTAGGGTAATTTCTAAGCCTTTTTAAACTCTAAAAATGGTTTCTCAAGTCCCGGGTTAAGGGTAGCCAAGTCCGGATTTTTTAAACTTAGGAAATTAGAGCCATTTAAAAAAATTTTAGCCCAGTTTTTATTTTTAATTCAAGCTTTTCAAAATTGTTTTCAAACAATCACAAAGTATTTTGGTTTTAGAATATTTAATTTGACATATTTTCCTAAGGTAGCCGGATATCTTTTTAGATATACGGATTTCCTTAATTAAAGGAAAAAATACATTTCATGCATTGCATTTTTCATATTCATGCATTTTATATAATATGTGATTCTTGCCATAATAATTCCTATGATATTATTATTATTATTTTGATTTATATTTTTTGATGTTATATGGTTTATTATATGGTTTTGAATATTTCATGATATCCTATGCTTTTATTTAGTTAATTTTATTTAGCATATACTATGTTCATGCATTATTATTTTTATGCATATTATATGATAGCATTATTTTATTCCATGTCATTTAATTTATATGCCATATCATTCATGTTTTCCATGTCATTTAAATTATTTCATTTCATATAGAATATGTTATGTTATTTAGGTTATTTTATTTCACTTAGAAAATATCATGTTACTTAGGTCATTTCATTTCATATAGAATATGTTATGTTACTTAGGTTATTTTATTTTATTTAGAATATATCATATGACTTAGGATATTGCATCTCATATAGAATATACTATGTTACCTAGGTCATTTCATTTTATTTATAATATGTCATATAACTTAGGATATTTTATTTCATTTAGAATATGCTAAGGCATTTATTTCATTTCATTTAGAATATGCTAAGGCATTTACATTATATCATATCATTTAGGAAGCATTATATTATTTAGATTTTGCCATGTCATTTTATTTATGTCATGCATATACATATTCATATCTTTTAAAATGTTTTCAAAAGGATAATGATTTTTCAATAAAAAAATAAAGATATTCCCGAGTTAAAATAATTCATGAGTTCTCTACCGGGTTTGCTGGAGGGAATATCATCAATTATCATTAATAAAGGAATATCTTTCTTTCAAAAAGGAGAATGATTCGGAAAGTTTTCCAAAACTAATAAAAATTTCTATATTTTGCCACGTTTGTTGGGGAATATAGGAAAATTTTGAATTTATAAATTCCAGATCATTTTTAATTAAAAATGGAATTATTTTTCTTTAAATTGGGAATTAACTTGAAATACTAAATTTAAAACCAATTTTTACCGAGACTTGAGATAACACACGATTAATAAGGTACCGATTTATATGGGCGTTGTAGGGGTGCTAATCCTTCCCCACACGTAACCGACTCCCGAACCCGCTTCTTTGATTTCTCTGGTTTAAAACGCAGACTTGAAATTGGTTTTTAAAATGTTTTAATTAATTTTTAAAATATTTTATAAAACCGGTTTTAATAGGTGGCCGATCACACCTAGCTAAAAAAGATTGGTGGCGACTCCATGTCTTTTTTAAGGTCATTTTCAAAACCTTCATTTTTCTAGAGGAATTAAGTCGACTTTTTCTCGATTTTTTTTAATGTCACGCTTAACGAATAATAAAGTCTTGCGATGAGACTCGTTATTTTTTAGGTTGCGACAGTAGGCGCTTTTAACTGTGTAGATTCCATGTTTGTCAAGTGCCATACTAGGATATCTTCATTTCTTAGCTTGCTGAGAGGTATAGTGCAAATGTCGTCTTCTTTTGACTTGCTAAACATAATGCGAATGAGGATTTCTTTCCATTGCATCATGTCCATGTTTATCAATTCAGTCACAAAAGTTATAGTTTCCATCGGATTCCTCAGTGATAGGATGCGAAATATGCTTGTAGTTGGTAGCCATCTATCTTCCCATATGTGAACTGATTGCCCGTTTCCCACCCTCCATCTGGTTCCCCGTTCCAAAATTCCTTTGGCCTTCTAAATACTCCTCCACGTCAATGATGAATTCCTACCTAGTCGTGACCCCAAGAAATTTGAACTAGGGAAGTACTTCGCTTTGAGAACTTGGTAAACGAGTGTGTTAATGTACTTTAGTAATCTCCAACCCTGCTTTCCTAGTAATGCCTTATTAAAATTTTCCATGTCACGAAATCCGAGGCCTTCCTTATTCTTGGGTAGGCACAATTTTTTCCATGCAAGCCAGTGAATACCCTGCTTAGTTGTGTTTACCGACCACTAGTAGTTGCTAACAATACTTTTAAGTTCAGTGCAGAGTGTTTTAGGCAACTTGAAACAATTCATGGCGTATGTCGCGATTGCCTGAAGCACAGACTTTATGAAGATTTCTTTCCTACCCTATGACAAACATCTGTTACTCCATCCTCTAAGCTTAGCTTCATTCTTTCTTTTAGTTCCCTAAATGCTCGCTTGCTCCCTCTGCCCACTAGCGTTGGTAAACCCAAGTATTTCTTAGGGTTTGTCGTGGTCTGAACCCCAAAACACTACTGTATGAACTAGGCTCGATGTTGGTACTAAAAATTAATGCTTATTTTTCGTAGTTAGTCCATTGACCCGAGGCTTCTTCATATCTCTGTAAAATGTGCTTCACCTTTTCACTTTCGCTTGCATTCGTCCTTGCAAATAGCAAACTATCATCCACGAATAAGAGGTGTGAAACTCTAGGGCCATTGTGACTAGCTTGCATACCACGGATTATGCCATATCTTCTTGCCTTGCCTAATAGAACCGATAAGCCTTCGCTGCATATCAATAACAAATATGGGGACAAAGGATCTCCTTGTCGGAGTCTTTTCTCAGGGTAAAAGGTTTTAGTGATGTTGCCATTGACAATAATCGAGTAGGAAACAAAAGTAATGCAGACCATGATGAGGGAAATCCATCTAGGGTGTAAGCCTAAACGTTCCATCATATCCTTAAGGTAGTGCCATTCTACTCGGTCATAAGCTTTGCTCATATCAACTTTGAGTGCAAAAAATTTACCCCGCACTTTCCTTTTATTCTTAAGTGTGTGCAGCATTTCCTAAGCAACCAATACATTTTCTCCGATTAGTCAACTTGGGACAAAGGCACTTTGGGAGACATCTATGCAATTTGGTAGGACTCTTTTAAACCTATTGACTAGTAATTTAGTAATAATTTTGTAAAGTTGATTACAAAGGCTAATGGGTCTAAAGAGTGATATGTGCTTAGTCTCTCTTTTCTTAGGAATCAACACAATATGGGTTTCATTGATACTGCTAATACTACCCTGCCCATTAAGAATAGAGAGGCATAAATCGATAACATCAGTGCCTAGTATGTGTAGTGTTTTTGGTAGAATAGAGCAGGCATACTAGCGGGTCCGGGAGCTTTAGTGAGATGCATCTGTTTGATGGCATGGGTGATCTCTTTAGCTTTGAACTCCGAAGTGAGATAAGTATTCATCTCATCCATGATACACTGATTCACCCTATCAAGTATATCCCAACAATAGTTGACACCCGAGGACTAAAAGAGCTGTTTGAAGTAGCTAGCGGCTATTTCCTGAATATCCACCTCTCTTTCACACCATACCCCGACATTATTTTCCAATCCTTTGATTGCATTGATCCTTTTCCTCTAAGTAGATTTTGCATGAAAAAAAATTCTTATTACGATCCCTTTCTCGAAGCCAATTAATCAGAGATCTTTGTGCCCAATAGCATTCTTCCTTTTCAATTGCAATATCGAATGCCTCTTTAATCTGAGAGGTTTTAGTGAGATTATCTTCTGTTGGTGGGATTCCCTCCAAGATCTTTAGATCAATAGTTAAGGCTTCAATTGCTTATTGCCTGGCTTGAAAATGCTCTTTATTCCATACCCGCAGTTGATCACTAGTTGTCTTTATTTTCTAGGTGATGTGGTTCCCGGTGCTATCCTTCCAAGCTTTCTCAACAACCTTTGCACAATCTTCTTCCTTTACCCACATTGTTTCAAAGTGTGCTCGTCTTCTTTTCCTTATCCTTGCTCACCTCATCTTTCTCCCTTCAGTGTCCACTAGAATAAGGTAATGGTCCGACACTGATGATGATAAGTGTTGCACTGCATATAATGGGAAGAGGTCCCACCATTCTTTGTTTGCGAGCCCCCAATCCAGTCTTTCTCTGATGTTGTTGGTAGCACTTTTGCCTCGTTCCCAGGTATACCATTTGCCTGAAAAACCCAAATCCTCCAAGCCACAGTCCTCTAATGTTGATCGAAATGCTTCCATTTGTCCCTCTCTCCTAAGACAACATCCTATCTTCTCATGAGTCCACATGAATTCATTGAAATCCCCAAAACATAACCAGGGATTATTGGATTGTGTTGCCAATTGCCTTAGGAGATTCCATGACTCGTGATGACATCGAGTATCCGGGTGTTCGTAGAACTCCGTTACTCTCCAAGTTTGCATTCCTTGTCCCTCAGTTACTTCCATATCTATATGATTTTTCGAGAAACTAAGGAGCTTTAGATTTGATCCTTCTTTCCACAGCATCACTAGACCTCCATTACATAAAAATATTTGAATGTTATTCTAACATCATACATACTGCTAAATAAATTCTAGAATGCTCAAAACTTACAAAAATTAAAAATTAAACAATTTTCATAATTATTGGAATTTTGAAAGACATAAAATAAGAGAAAATAAAAAATAAGTTGCGGAAGTTTTTAAAAAGCACACCCTGACCACTATGTGGCATACATTCCCAATAATGTGTAGGACTCTCCCATTGGCCTGAACTCCGAGGCATTTGCGTTCACACGCGCGAGTGAGCTTCTGAAATTGAGTTTTCTTTTTCAAACAATTTTTAATTTATTAAAAATATCTATATTAATTGAAATTGTTTGAAAAATTATAGAAAAACCAAATTCAGAACGTTGGATTTTTTTTCTGGCGTCGATGTGAAAATCGTGCCACTATGAAATGTCATACATGCCTACACGTGTTGCCTAGCCATGAGTGGGCTTCAATTACCAACAAAAAATCAATTCCCGAAATTTTGGAAAAACCTTGAGACGGCGTATGCAAGCCACGCACCACTCTCGTGGTTTTATATAGGCGCCACCTTGGTGCCAGAAATTCTACCATGGCGAGTGAAGTCTACTGGGATGGTTAGCGAGCCAATCAGACACCGGAGGAGGTGTCATGCGCTGCCGCGGAGAATGGATCAGGTTTTTGATTGCGGTTCATCTTCAACCTTCAGTTTTCATTTTCTTTCAATTTAGTCTTTTTTTTCGAACGTTAAATTTTCTTAGTATATACATAAAAAGATGCAAATAATATATTGATGGAAATCTTATCAGACAAGATTTTTAATGATATATAAATCATACATAAAAAATCATTCTAAACAAAGAAAAAAATTGAGTCAAATTTTGGGTCAAACATCTAGGATTTCAATTTTTCCATGTACATGCATCACATAAATCTTAAAGACATGTAAACATTGTACCATGAAAAAATCAGACCCAAATTCCATGCTTTTCTATATGGCATGTCATAAAACGTACAAAAAGAGATTATCAAAAAGTCAGAGACTGTTGGATATCAATGATTTATTTTTGTGTATAAATACAAAATACGTATATTAATATATAGATTTTCGTAACTAGATATAGGGTATATAATTAATGTACACAATTCATATTAAAATTGAATGAGAAATTGGTTTCATAAACACCCACTTGAAGAAGAAGAAAGTTGGTTGAATTTGTGTTTGGTAGTCAATCCCACATAGAATAATGAATGGCTTTGCTTATTGTTTATATAAGCTAGTGTTCCATGTTGAGTTAGGCCCCAAGGGACACCCAAATTTTGTGGTGGGTGAGGACCTACATAAAACTGGAATGGACCACACACGTGTGCATCGAGCTCGGCTTCGGTTGGGTCGGACCACACTTGGACTTGGGTCAGCAATTAATTTTTTGCTGCCTAGCCCGACCAACCAACCAGCTAAAATCTGTTCGATTAATTCATGCATGTTCGGTCTAGGACCGAACCGAACCAATCTGTCTGTTTCAAGAATTTTATCTTTTCGGTAAAGACATGCCGGTTCGTTTCTATGTTTGATCGAACCAGTTCATCCCAATTGGTATGTCTGTTTTGACCGAACAAATTCCATCCGAATTGGTACGCCTTTTCCGAACTGGCCTCTGCATTTCTATAATTACAGAGGTCCAATGTCTGTTTTATTCACCAATTCACTAAGTATTAAATCTCTTCCTTCTCGTCTTTATCTACTGTCTTCTGAGAAAGACTGCTCCATCTTTTGGTTCGCTGTGTTGCATTTTCGAGTGTGCTCTAGTCTGCAACGATTATAGAGGAATCCTGGGAAACCATTTGCATCAAAACTGTAAGCACCATTTAGACAAGCAAAATTCGCCTTAAGGTCAAAGGTTCTACCTTGACTCGATTCTGTTTCTTTTCTATTCTGATTAAGTCTGTATCAATATATGTAATTTTTGTATGTTCATATATATATATATATATATATATTCAAATTCGGTTCTATATAGTGTGAATTTCTTTTATATTATGTTTATATATATATATATATGTATTATTTTGTTCATGCAGTATTGATATAATCACTTCATTATTTGCAGCAAACTTAAGACGAATTTGTTACTGTATGTTACAAATGAACTATGTAACTATATTCTATTAATATATATATATATATATATATATATATTGTAATACTTACTGACAACATAATATTTGTTATATTGTTTGTGTTATAATATATATATATCGCTACTGTATGTGCAATATATATAGTTGCTAAGTATATTATATATATATATATATATACTTAGTTATATTGGTTTACATCTGTTTGTGGGTTTAAGTACCCACATAGTTCCTGTACTACAGGGAAAAGAGTAATTTAGTCCCTGTACTATAAAATTGAGTAATTTACTCACTGTACAATTGAAATAAATGCAAATAAGTAAAATTGATAACAATGTTAATGAAAAACCATTAAAATGCTGATGTGGACTCGTAAAATCTAATAGAATTAATGACTTGGAATAAAATATGACTTGAAATATATCTAAATCTCTTAGATTTTACGAGTTCACGTTAGCATTTTAACGGTTTTTCATTAAAACCGTTATCAATTTTACTTATTTGCATCTATTTTAATTGTACAGGCACTAAATTACTCACTTTTACAGTACAATGACTAATTTACTCTTTTTACTACATTATAGAGACTATGTGGATACTTAAACCACTGTTTGTGATATATTACATATATATACTATTTGTTTAGTAACATATATATTGAAATATATATAGTTGTTCGTTTAATATATATATAATTATATTCATACTGTTTATGTAATATATATATATTTACGTGGTTATACATGTTATAATTTATAGTTTATATATATATATATATTGTAATCATATTGCTTAGATACATACTGTTTGTGTATTGATTTTATACACTATTCTATAAATTGTATGAAAGTTGATCCTGTTATTTTTGAAATAACAGATGGCCGAACGATCTACCAGTAATGCTAGTGTGCCTGTAGCGCCACAACCTCTGTATGTCACACATGGTGAGAGACCCGAGAAGTTTAGTGGTCTGGACTTCAAACGATGGCAGCAAAAGATGCTATTCTATTTGACCACCCTCAACCTAGCCATGTTCTTACGAGAGGAGGCCCCGACTCTGAACGAGGGAGAGATCGATACTATGGTTGTAGCCTCGGTGGAAGCATGGAAGCATTCTGACTTCCTATGGAAGAACTATATCCTCAACGGATTGGATAACATGTTATACAACGTGTATAGTCCGACCAAAACAGCAAAAGAGCTGTGGGAGTCTTTGGAAAGAAAATACAGAACTGAGGAAGCCAGCATGAATAAATTTGTGGTTGGCAAGTTTCTGGAATACAAGATGATGGACTTGAAAACCGTGACCAGCCAAGTCCAAGACCATCAGTTGATCCTCCATGAGATTATTGTCGAAGGAATGATTTTTAATGAATCATTTGAGACAGCGGCTTTGATAGAGAAATTACCACCTTCATGGAAGGATTTCAAGAACTATCTAAAGCACAAAAGAAAGGAGATGACTTTAGAGGACTTTATTGTCCAGTTAAGGATCGAGGAGGATAACTGTGGTTCATAGAAGAGGGTTAAGGTTCAAACCATAGAATCCAAGGTGAATGTTGTCGAACATTCGCACAAGACCAACAAGAGGAAATATGTTGGTTCTAGTTCTTTCCAAGCTAATAAGGAACGAATTTTAAGAAGTTCACCGAAACTTGTTTCTGTTGGTATATGCCCTAGAGCCAATCAGATTGTGCATGGGATATACAGTCAATGAAGCATACCCTTCACTATGAAGATAGTGATACTAGGTTTTCCTTCATGTTAGTATGACAATAAGGAGTTATTAAGTACTAATCAGATGAAACCCATGGAACATAATGGCCTTGCAAAGGAATTATAAAGAGTTATAATTATGAGATCCTTATGCATCAAAGCCTTGTTCCTCAAACTGTTCCTAGTCATCGTATTGCCAAGACGGGGCATTGGCAATGCTCAAAGACTAGTATATGTTAAGCCTTCTTACTTATGAAGTAAGCAACCGATCTCATATAGGTTGAAGTATGGAATACTTGGGATAACATATAGGTGATTGTTTGTTGAACAAGTTCACTGAACATGACCCGCCAAGAGAACTTCATTTGGTAATATCACTCCAGTGTCTATGATAATGTTCTCTAGTACCAATCGTGTAAATTAGTCTTCATACTTGTGATACCAGGTCATCTTGTATGGAGAGTGTCATACTTAGATTCCATCACGAACGGGTCCCAACAAGGGATGCTTATGGTAGGGTGCTATTGGGTATGACATGAACCATACAAAGATGAATGAGTGATTCAGAGAGGATTCACCACTCTCCATGATAATGGAGACATATCTCGTTTGTTCTTAACTACGATTAATTTCAATAAGTCTTTGGCCAAAGCATGATGAATTTGGGAGAAAGTTGTTTCTCTAAATTCATAAGGTTAATCATAAGATGCGAAGAACTAATATGGATTGATCATGAGTAGACACTGCACCATGCTCATGCGCTATCCGGGATATATGGTGAAAGGACCGTATTACACTGACAGGCTGGTTGCTGAAAGATTTCTAAAAGATCACGTAGACTTTACAATATTTCTGTTAGGTTATGCTACTCTCGGGCTCATGCTTAAACAAAATTAATAAAATGCAGCGGAAGTAAACAAAGAAGCACCCGAAGTACGACAGGATCTTACGCTTGTGTTTAGCATATGTTTATAGCATTTAAAACAAATTAAATCACCCATATGATTTAGAAGTTACCTACTTAAGATATCGTAACCTTAAGTTGCAGATCCAAATCGCAAGTTGCTATCAAGTCCAAGATCCAATTCGAACAAGATCACAATAAGCATAATTGTCCTTCCTCTAGAGCTAGTCAACACAAACAGCTGATGGATCCTTCTCTAAGGTATGGTGATTCACTTGTGCTAGCAAGTTGATCCTATGACCACAATCAAAAGATGTATCTTTGGTGTTTAGCTCTCTAAAACAATCTCACTCAACAAGGAAGAGAATCGGCAAGAACTCACCAAAAACAAGAGGAATTGCGGCAAACCACACTTCTTGCAAAGAGGTGGCGATATCTTATTTTTGCTAGGGTAGGGTTCTCTTCTTGAAACCAACTTTCTCTCAAGCAAAAATCAGGATATCTCAAGTAGAATAATAAGCTTGGGTTGCGGCTACAGCCTCTATATAAAATATATATGTAGGCGCAAACCTTGACCCCCACTCCCTATGGCTTCGCCGCCACTGTAGCTTGTTGCACAAGATTTTCATTAATCCACTTGGACTTAAACAATTTAATTATAAGATGGATCAATAGGCCCATTATATCATCTAATAATTATAATGGTCCAATAATATTAAAGCCTTAAGTTAGGCCAACCATCCTTAGTAGACAGTCTTAAATTAGAATAGTCTCTTTGGACCCATTCTAATTTCTCATGCTTATTTATTGGATAGATTAATTTCTAAACAAAAGCAATTTAATTCTCAATTAAATTTCTTTCTTCTAATGAACAATTCATTTCATTAATCTATTAATATCATCTCATGACATTAATCCAATATAACATAGTTATACGAAATACACCTTGCACATCACTATGTCAAAGTCTACTATCACTATGTCAAAGTCTACTATACTAGTTTATATAAGACTTATTGATTCCTTTTATCTCATTAAGACATTGTCTTTGGATTTCTCAAATCTCAATTATGTCTTAATCTTTCTTAATTGAACTTCTTCAATGAAGTCCTCAATATAGATCTTTTATTCCATTAAGTTTTACCTTAATAGAATACCATGTTTAATCCATACATTACTATTCTTATGTGTGTGACCCTCTAGGTTCCTAATATGTTGGCAATGAACATAAGCTAATCTTATTAACTTGTTTTCATAGAACATGAGCGGGATCTAGCAACCCATCATGACCACCCAAAGATTGTGAAGTCTGCGTGACCTTTTAGAAACCTTTCAGCAACCAGCCTATCAGTGTAATACGGTCCTTTCACCATATATCACGGATAGCGCATGAGCATGGTGCAGTGTCTACTCATGATCAATCCATATTAGTTCTTTTCAACTTATGATTAACCTTATGAATTTAGAGAAACAACTTTCTCCCAAATTCATCATGCTTTGGCCAAAGACTTAATGAAATTTATCGCAGTCAAGAACAAACGAGATATGTCTCCATTATCACGGGGAGTGGTGAATCATTTCTAGATCACTCATTCATTTTCGTATGGTTCATGTCATACCCAATAACACCCTACCATAAGCATCCCTTGTTGGGACCCATTCGTGATGGAATCTAAATATGACACTCTCCTTACAAGATGACCGGGTATCACAAGTCTGAGGACTAATTTACACGACTGGTACTAGAGAACATTATCATAGACACTGGAGTGATATTACCAAATGAAGTTCTCTTGGCGGGTCATGTTCAGTGAACTTGTTCAACAAACTAGCACCTATATGTTATCCCAAGTATCCCATACTTCAACCTATATGAGATCGATTGCTTACTTCATAAGTAAGAAGGCTTAACATATACTAGTCTTTGAGCATTGCCAATGCCCCGTCTTGGCAATACGATGACCAGGAACAGTTTGAGAAACAAGGCTTTGATGCATAAGGATCTCATAATTATAACTCTTTATAATTCCTTTGCAAGGCCATTATGTTCCATGGGTTTCATCCGATTAGTACTTAATAACTCCTTATTGTCGTACTAACATGAACGAAAACCTAGTATCACTATCTTCATAGTGAAGGGTAAGCTTCATTGACTGTATATCCCATGCACAATCTGATTGGCTCTAGGGCATATACCAACAATCTCCCACTTGCACTAAGCCAATCACTAACGCATCCAATGTGTCCCTACAAGGACATAGCTTAAGTGCATTGAGATTATGCTTTGTCATATTCATGAGAATATCATTATCAAGGTTAATAATTCAGATCACAACGAGACCTAGATTCCATTCAAATGGCTCAGTTATTTTTATAACAACTATTGGAATCTACTTATTAGCAAGTAGCTAATAATTCAAATATAACTCCTTTTGCAAGCCAAAACAAAAGAGTTAGTCTTAAAAACCTTTAATATAAACATGCATTCCATTGGAGTTTGGAACGTTTCCAACTAATTGCAATTTTTCAAAAATGACAATTTATCATAACCTTTATCATTCGAAGAGTTATTAATAGCTCCCATTAGATCCTACATATGTAGATGTTAAGAGACTAATTCAATAGCAATTTGAATTCTATATCACTAAGCCAAATCGTATTCAAAATACTTTACAAGTTTTATAATTAAAGACCATGTTATAGAACAATTCTATAACTGATTTATTTAAAAGGAAACTAAATAAGCATGGTATCCTTATGCCAGCAAAGCAATATGTTTCGAAAACATAAATTAAATATCCTCAACATTGGCCCACAATGACAATAAAAAATCAAATGTTTTTAAATAAATCATAAATAAATGTCTTACTAAATATCCATAAGATCGGCAAGCTGTGATATAGCATGAAACTCAGTTGCCATCTTTATGGTCCAGCTTCACTGCTCCTTTCCTTTGGTCCCTACAATATGTCATACATATTTAGTACCAAATGTTAGGTATCACATACCAAGACGAGTGAATCATATTATACCTGAAGTTGAAACTCTTTTAAGCTTCTTTCCCTTATTAAACTCAAGGTACTCCTTGCAATTGTGCCTATAATGACCAGTTTTCCCACAATGAAAGCAAGCTTTTTTTAGCATTATCCTTATCCTTTGCATCTTTCACATTACCATCATCGGGCTTCAAACTCTTTGAAGTAGGAGGTACATCCCATCTAGTCTTTCTTTTCTTCTTACCTTTCAGTTCAGAAGAAGAAACTAAATGGACAAATGACTTGTCCTTAACAATGGTTTGCTCGGCCTGTATGAGCATATTCAGCAACCCAGAATGGGTAGCCTCCAAGTGGTTCATGTTGAAGTTCAACACAAACTGCGAATAGCTCTCAGGTAGTGAAGTAAGGATTAGATCAATGCTTAGATCATGATCCATAACCCATCCAATCTACTCTAAACGGGTAATATACCCAATCATCTTAAGCACATGAGGCCTCACTAGGCTTCCCTCTAACATCTTTGTTTGGAACAATTCCTTTAAGATGTCAAATCTCTCAGTGTGATTCTCCTTAGCGAACAGTTCTCTAAGGTTAAGGATGATATCCTGAGCATTCATGGCCTCATGCTACTTTTGGAGATTGGGTGCCATACTAGCCAACATCACACATGTTGTTTGTACGAGATCATCTCTATGAACTCTATAGGCAACCCTCTCCTCATCAGTTGCATCAGCAGCAGGCTCATCTGGAATGGGCTCATCAAGAACATAAGCCTTATTTTCTTGTGTCAAGACAATCTTGATATTGCGAAACCAGTCAACGAAGTTTGGCCTAGTTAATTTATTAGCATCAAATATGCTTCTCAGTGATAATGCATCTGCCATTTTAGCGTTTATATCCTGTATGAATCAAAACATTTAATAGTCAATAAATAGCAAGCAGTAATCATTTATGTCAGGCTTTAATACTTTTATGATTATTCTCATTATTTTAACAAAATAATAGCCCTCAACTACTATCTCGAGAAATTTAACTCTTAAACTTCTTAATAAGCTAGGACCCGTTTCATTCCAACATAACCTTGAGTGACTCAACAAGCCATGTTGAAACTAATTGAGTAGGTAACTTAATTTACCAATTACATCTCTATGCAACTCCTAGATTCAGTTAGGTGACAACTCTTTGCCTAAATACATCATATGCATTTCTCCTAACTTTGCCTCTAAATGTCATGTGATCCAGTTTTAAAGCATCCGGATAACTTAACACTTAGTTGAGTAAGACCCACATTCTATAACTTAAACATATTCGTACAGTAGTTTGACCTTGAGTGACTCAACAAGCCTCCAAATGGAAGAACTCTGGTTATCTTGTTATGATGGTGGAAGGCAACTTATCATGCGTAACATGGACTCAAGGTAATTTAATGAAGGATTTCATTTAATTCTTAGATAGGATTCATTGATTTCATATTCGATTAGCATGCATAGCATTCATTTAATTACATTCATCACATATATACATAATTCAAAATAAATCTATCACATGCAATCTACTAGGATGATTAAAGATTTAATTCTAATCTAGTTTCCTTGAGCCATTAAGAAACTAGTTGGTCAAATTCCTAGGGGATACCATACATAGTCTTCGAAAGCTTTGTTGGTGATCTCTTTGGTTACTTCTTGGTGCCACATCTCCTTACAATCTTGGAATTTACATAAATTCAACTTCCTATCCTATATCTAAATCTATAAAGAATATAACAATTACATTGCTTTATTAGAAACCCCGAGTTACATTCGAGGGGAATTAGATGAGAAGAGAATTTACAATTCCGGAATGAAAAGAGAAGGCAGGGTACGCAGACCCTATTTATAAAATACGAATAAGAAAATTCAACCATACATTCCCTAGTCATACTAAGGTCTAGTCCAGAATCATCCTTCATGCATACATAATCATATTATAAGCATGAATTAAAAATATGCATAGTCAATATCACCTGGTGATCTTGTGTACTATTTGCATAAACGTCACCAAATAAATTTAAGACAATTTATCAAATCATTCTAGCAATTTCGGTTCCATCTATTAAAACACTTTTAATAAAATCTTAACAATTAAGAAAACTATCTTCAAATCGAACTTCACCTAACTTTTAGGTTGCTTGTCTTAATTAGGACAAAACATTTTAGCATGCATTGAATTCCTAAACCCTTTAGGACATTTCATTGTCTTATATCGAGTCTTTAAGTTTTCAATCCATCCTAACTCTTTAGGAACTTAAATATCACTAGGTAACTCTTACCTAATCATACTACAAGTCTCTCCTAACATTTAGGAATCACACTCCCACTAGGAAACGGTTTTCATGTTGAAGTAGGACTCTAACTCTTAGTGTCCTAGGCGCAGACAATCTCTTTGGCCATCGAATGACCACTGCTAGCCTGTGATCAAACTATTGTACGCCATCTACAATGTCTACTGGATGCCCCAAAAAGAGCTTGTTGGCCGCCCCTTACAGCTGCACTCAATTTGGCAACAATTGCCTCCTTGGTGCCGCGGTTCGGCCTGCTTGCGTGTAGCAACAATTGCCGCTTTATCCAGTCATGTTCCATGCCCAAACCAGCAATCATAGATGAATCATATTCACCTTAGATGATTTCCAAAATTCCTAGCAAACATGTGGAACGTTTCCACACTCATGCTCGTTATGGCACACAAACACTTACAAAACAGTCCAAAAAATTTCAGTATTGTAGTAACAACATTTTTATGCCCCAAAACAACTTTGCTTAAACGTTTTAAGCTCAAATAAATTTTGTAATTTCAATGGTAGCATGTAATATAAAATTTTCAGATCTGAAACATCTACAAAATCAATTTATAACATCCCCAAATCAGCTTACAAAACTTGACCCAAAACTATGTTTTTGACATCAAAACTTGGCGGGTTTACTAAGACTTATCATGGCTTTAATCCTTGTTGATTAAAACAATTTTAATCTACCGTTTAAACAATTTTAAACATGATTAAAGTCACTATATAGCTGTTGTCCAGATTTAACGAAATTAAAGAAAACTATTTTTCTTTCAAATCCATAGGAATCGAAATCATGCCAAAATCAATACACAAAACAATAACTTGTTTATCACGAAGAATTGACATGCACAAACCTTATGCAAATAACAAAACCTTGGCTCTGATACCACTGTTGGGTTATGCTACTCTCGGGCTCATGCTTAAACAAAATCAATAAAGTGCAGCTGAAGTAAAAAAAGAAGCACCCGAAGTATAACAGGATCTTAGGCTTGTGTTTAGCATAGGTTTATAGCATTCAAAACAAATTAAATCACCCATATGATTTAGAAGTTACCTACTTAAGATATCGTAACCTTAAGTTGCAGATCCAAATCGCAAGTTGCTCTCAAGTCCAAGATCCAATTCGAACAAGATCACAAGAAGCACAATTGTCCTTCCTTTAGAGCTAGTCCACACGAACAGCTGATAGATCCTTCTCTAAGGTATGGTGATGCACTTGTGTTAGCAAGTTGATCCTAAGACCACAATGAGAATATCTATCTTTGGTGTTTAGCTCTCTAAAACAATCTCACTCAACAAGGAAGAGAACCGGCAAGAACACACCAAAAACAAGAGGAATTACGGTAACCACACTTCTTGCAAGGAGGTGGCGATATCTTATTTTTGTTAGGGTAGGGTTCTCTTCCTGAAACCAACTTTCTCTCAAGCAAAAATCAGGATATCTCAAGTAGAATAATAAGCTTAGGTTGCGGCTACAGCCTCTATATAAGATATATATGTAAGTGCAAACCCTGACCCCTCTCCTTATGGCTTCGCCGACCACTGTAACTTGTTGCACAAGATTTTCATTAATCCACTTGGACTTAAACAATTTAATTCTAAAATGGGTCAATAGGCCCATTATATCATCTAATAATTATAATGGTCCAATAATCTTAAAGCCTTAAGTTGGGCCAACCATCTTTAGTAGACAGTCTTAAATTCGAATAGTCTCTTTGGACCCATTCTAATTTCTCATGCTTATTTATTTGATAGATTAATTTCTAAACAAAAGCAATTTAATTCTCAATTAAATTTCTTTCTCCTCATGAACAATTCATGTAATTAATCTGTTAATATCATCTCATGACATTAATCCAATATAGCATAGTCATTCAAAATACACCTTGCACATCACTATGTCAAAGTCGACTATACTAGTTTATATAAGACTTCTTGATTCCTCTATCTCATTAAGACATTGTCTTTGTGTTTCTCAAATCTCAATTATGTCTTAATCTTTCTCAATTGAACTTCTTCAATTAAGTCCTAATATACATCTTTTATTCCATTAAGTTTTACCTTAATAGAATACCATGTTTAATCCATACATTACTGTTCTTATGTGTGTGACCCTCTAGGTTCCCAATATGTTGGCAAATGAACATAAGCTAATCTCATTAACTTGTTTTCATAGATCATGAGCGGGATCTAGCAACCCATCAATTTCATGCGCAACAAGCCCGGACATCATGCAAAGGACTGTCGACAGAACAAGAAGAAGAAAGCTCAAGCCAACCTAGTTGATGATAATGAGATTGAGCTAGTTGTTATAGTATCACAAGTGAACTTGGTGGAAAACCCTAAGACATGGTGGGTTGATACCGATGCTACTTGTTATGTTTGTTCTGAAAGGAAGAGTTTCACCGAGTACAAAGAAACTGCTGATGATGAGCTATTATTTATAGGAAACTCTACGGCCTACAAGGTACGAGGACATAGGAAGATGGTACTCAAGATGACCTCCGGGAAGGAACTAACTTTGAACAATGTGGTTCATGTTCCTGAAATTCGTAAGAATTTGGTTTCCGGCTCTCTATTGAGCAAGAACGGGTTTAGGCTTGTATTCGAGTCTGATAAATTTGTGCTCACTAAAAGTGGGATGTTTGTGGGTAAAGGATATCTTTGTGATGGGCTTTTTAAGCTCAATGTTATGACTGTTGTACCAAAGAACAAGATTATTAATAAAAATATTTCTTCTGTTTATTTGGTTGAGTCCTCTAAATTATGGCATGGTAGATTATGTCATGTAAATTACAAGACCTTGCAAAGAATTAGCAATTTGAATTTGTTTTCGAAAATTAAAATTGATAAAAATCAAAAATGTGAAATTCGTATGGAATCCAAATTGGCTAAGGCTCATTTCTATTCAATAGAAAGAAGTAGTGAACCTCTAGATTTAATTCACACTGATATCTGTGACTTAAAATTTGTGCAAACTAGAGGCGGTAAAAAGTATTTCATTACTTTTATTGATGATTGCTCAAGATATTGTTACTTCTATTTGCTAAGAAGCAAAGATGAGGCCTTGGAAGCTTTTAAGCTCTTTAAGAATGAGGTCGAAAATCAACTAAGCAAGAAAATTAAGATAATAAGGAGTGATAGAGGTGGTGAATATGATTCATTATTTAATGAATTCTGTTCCGAAAATGATGTCATCCATCAAACCACTGCTCCTTATTCTCCTCAACAAAATGATATTGCAGAATGCAAGAACCGAACGTTGTAAGAATGATGAATGCTTTGTCGATAAGTTCAGGGTTACCTCTGAACTTGTGGGGGGAAGCTATTTTATCAGTTAATTATATTTTAAATAAAATATCTCACAAGAAATCAGACAAGACATCGTATGAATAATAGAAGGGTCGAAGACCATCCTACAAATACATGAAAGTGTGGGGGTGTCTTGCAAAGGTAGCTGTTCCTCCACCTAAAAAGGTCAAAATAGGACCTAAAACTATTGATTGCATATTCATTGGATATACAAACAATAGTGCCGCTTATCGTTTTCTTGTGTTCAATTCAGAAATTCCCGATATTCATATCAATACGGTAATTGAATCAATGAATGCTTCGTTCTTTGAAGATGTACTTCCATACAAGGAAAGACAAGAAAATAAGACTACTAAGAGAACTCATGAGTCCTCGAGTAGTGATCCAAATATGGATGAAGAGGAATAAGAGGAATCCAGAAGAAGCAAATAGGCTAAAGTACCAACTAATTATGGTCCGGATTTTCTAACTTATTTGTTAGAAAATGAACCTCAAACTTTTATCGAGGCAATGTCATTTCCAGAAGCACCATTCTGGAAAGAGGCCATTAACAATGAAATAGAATCCATCATGCAAAATCATACATGGGAACTGGTGAATCTTCGTCAAGGGCATAAGCCGTTAGAATGCAAATGGATATTTATGAGAAAGATGAAGGCAGATGGATCGATTGATAAATATAAGGCCCGACTTGTAATAAAAGGATACAAGCAAAAGGAAGGGCTTGATTATTTTGATACGTACTCACTAGTTACGAGAATTACATCTATTCGAATGTTAATAGCTATAACATCTCTTAAAAATCTCGAAATACACCAAATGGATGTTAAGACAGGTTTCCTGAATGGAGATTTAAATGAATAAATCTATATGGAACAACCCGAAGGGTTCAAAGTTCTGGGACAGGAAATGAAGGTGTGTAAGCTTGTTAAATCATAATATGGTTTAAAACAAGCTCATAAACAATGACATCAAAAATTTGACAATATAATGTTGTCAAATGGTTTTCGTATTAATGAATGCGATAAATGCATATACGTAAAGAATACAAATAAGGGATATGTCATTGTTTGTCTATACATAGACGATATGTTGATCTTAGGTAGTAATAATGAGATCATTAAAGCTACCAAAGCTTGGTTGACCAGTAAATTTGTTATGAAAGATATGGGTGTAGTTGATGTGGTTTTAGGAATTAAAATTTCTAAAACACAAGATGACATGATAATATCTCAAGATCATTAAGTAAATAAGATTCTTGAGAAATTCAGTTAGAATGATACCAATATAGCCAAAACACTCGTAGATGTTAATTAACATCTAAGGAAAAATACTGGAGACGCAATATCTCAAATTGAATATTCGCGAATAATTGGTAGTCTCATGCATCTCATGAATTGCACAAGACCAGACATAGCATACTCAGTTAGCAAACTAAGTAGATTTATAAGTAATCCTGGAAAGGATCACTGGAAGACCATTGTAAGGGTACTCAGATATTTGAGATACACCTCAAGTTATGGAATGCACTATACAAGATATCTAGCTGTGCTTTAAAGGTACAGTGATGCAAACTGGATATCCGATACTAAAGATTCAAAATCCACTAGCGGATTTATCTTTACTATTGGAGGAGCTGCAGTGTCTTGGAAATCTTGTTAAACAAACATGTATTGCTAGATCCATTATGGAATATGAATTTATAGCTTTAGATAAAACTGGAGAAGAAGTAGAATGGCTTCGAAATTTTTTAGAAGATATTCCATGTTGGCCGAAACCTGTGCCTGCAATTTGTATACATTGCGATAGCCAATCTATAATTGGTAGGGCATAGAGTAGTTTGTATAACGGTAAATCTCGACACATTCGTCGAAGACATAATACCGTGCAACAGTTGCTCTCAAATGGGATTATCTCTATTGATTATGTAAAATCAAAGGATAATACTGCCGATCCGCTTACGAAAGGTTTAACAAGAGAGCAAGTAAATAAATCATCGAGGGGAATGAGTCTTATGCTTATAAATTAAAGTTACATAATGACAAACCAACCTAGCTGACTTGAGATCCCAAGATCTAGGTTCAAAGGGATAACCAAGTTATATTAACTTGGTGTGAGCACTAAAAGAGTTAAACACTCTAATCCATTCCTATGATGAATTAGTGTTGCCTGCAAAGGAGTTAGGATAATCTATGCTTTTAATGATTCTTATAACTTGATAAAATCAAGTGGGGTATTGCAGGATACTCTTGATAAGAAATCATCTATATGAGTATGAAACGTGGCCATTTCTATGAGAACTGATCAGGCTAAATTCTCTAGAGTACTCATAGAAACCAGGAAGTATTCGGGGCCAAAATGGACACAACCGTGAGAACGAAAGATGTTCGAAGAGGAATTGCGTGATACCTATTGTCTTGGTTTACATGAAAGACTGAATAGTTCAAGACATCATGTTTACTAGTTAGCCGAGTAAATCCGCTAGTTGTCACTATGGAAGATTCAACGCCAAAAGCTACCTATCCTGATGCAATAACTCTTCAAAGTTATTTTCTCTCATATGTCGAGTCAGTTCATCGTTTTAATCAAACAATTTTCATTCATGTGGCGAATTGTTGGATATCAATGGTTTATTTTTGTGTATAAATACGAAATACGTATACCAATACGTAGGTTGTCTTAACTAGATACACGGTGTATAATTAATGTACACAATTGATATCAAAATTGAATGAGAAATTGATCTCATAAACACTCACTTGAAGAGGAAGAAAGTTGGTTGAAGTTGTGTTTGGTAGTCAATCCCATATAGAACAATGAATGGCTTTGCTTGTTGTTTATATAAGCTAGTGCTCCATGTTGGGTTAGGCCCCACGGAGCACCCAAGTTTTGTGATGGGTGAGGACCTACACAAAACTGGGCTGGACCACACGTGCGTCCCGAGCCGGTCTTGGGTTAGGTCGGGTCGGACCAACCAACCAACCAGTTAAAATTTGTCCGATTAATTCATGCCTGTTCGGTCCAGGATCGAACCGAACCAATCTGTCTGTTTCAAGAATTTTATCTTTTCAGTAAAGACATGCCAGTTCGGTTTTGTGCCTGACCGAATCGGTTCGTCCCAATTGGTATGTCTGTTCTGACCGAACAGATTCCATCCCAATTAGTATGCCTTTTTCGAACTAGCCTTTGCATTTCCATAAATATAGAGGTTTTATTCACCAATTCACTGAGTATTACATCTCTTCCTTCTCGTCTTTATCAACTGTCTTCTGAGAAAGACTGCTCCATCTTTTGGTTTGCTGTGTTGCATTTTTGAGTGTGCTCTCCTTTGCAACGATTATCGAGGAAACCTGGGAGACTGATTTGCATCAAAACTGTAAGCATCATTTAGACATGTAAAATTCGTTTTAAGGTCAAAGATTCTACCTTGATTCGATTCTGTTTCTTTTCTGTTCAGATTAAGTCAGTATCAATATATATAATTTTTGTATGTTCATATATATATATATATATATTCAAATTCGGTTCTGTGAATTTCTTTTATATTCTATATTCTGTTTATATATATATATATATATATATATTACGTTGTTCATGCAATATTGATATAATCACTTCATTATTTGCAACAGAGACATCATTCAATAATTTCAACATGGTTAAGAGACCAAAAATAACACGAAAATGCCCAAGTAGACTATGATGCCAATGTAGTATAATTAAATATTAACCAGTTAAAACAACGAAATTTAATATTATTCTGGACAAATCTGTTACCAATTGTTAACCTTTTTGAGTAAAATTTAAAGTGACTTCAGGATTTTGTTTGGACGTTTCACGAACCTTCTAATCTCCGGTCAAACTCGTGGTGGGAAACTACTCGTCAATGGAGAGAGTGGATTTTTCTCTCTGGTGAAAACTAATTAATATCAATTTTCTGAAAGAACAGCATTTTTATTCTAATTACTCTTTTATCTCTTTATTATTGTTAGATGGTTAGACTCAATCGATCCTAATAAGCTCCAAGTCTTCTATTATCTTTTTAGATAATAATTGATTTAATTAAAAGAATTAAATCACTAGTATAGTAGGCAACTTCCTTGAGAGACCTAGTAAAAACTGACTCACATGAATGAATCTTGATGTTCACTAGTGTAGTAGTCTTCTATTATCTCAAAGAATCTTGATGTCATAGATGTTGCTCATAAAGAGTTAAATAAACTCAGATATTGAGCTCTCTGGCCAAAAATAAAAATTCGGATGTGGAAGTTGTTGAAGAGGGGAAGAGCAAAGTAATAGGATATAGAAAAATGAAATCTGATAAAGTTTGTAAAAAGAAGTCTTTCAGCTAGATCTGTTTATGGCCATGCTGAGTTACAATCCAATTTTTATTTTATTTTCTTTATCTAACTATGGGTCGAATTCACCCGAAAATTTATTTCAATGTTAAAAGATATTAAAATATTATTTTATATTAATATTTATATATTTTTATAATTAATTTAAATAAAAAAATATTTGTTATTAATGACAGGTCTATTTTCAGCTTTATTTGAGTTTTTCGTAAAAGAGAATTAAAGAAGATTAGTGAAAGATGGACGAGAAGAAATGTGAAAGGGAAAGAGAGAATGGAAATGAGTAAGAAAATATTTTAACCTCAGCCATAAATTTTATTTTTTGGGCATCAATCTCAGCCATAAATTTAAAATTGATATAACAACTAAAAAAAATGTAAAATTCATTAATATTGTCACAATCACGAGGATAATTTAACTCTCATACGAGTTCATTATGTTTGCATTTACAATATCCATGTTTTAATTTGTGTTAGTCCAATCTTCTAGTATGGGCTGATTTTCTATCAAGATATACACTTGACATATTGACAAATCTATTAAAAAGTTATAGATTGGAACAAAATTTTAAAAAATATGACGTCAATATAAAACAGAAAAGATAAATTTTACAATTATCTCTAGAGACTAAAATAATAATACTGTTAAAATCTAATATAAATTAAAAATTTTAATCCGTGCGATGCATTAGATATTTTTATTATATTCATAATTTTAAGATGATTTTTTTTTGTATATTAATTTTTAGATAATATTAAAAAAATATATACATATGTATTTTTTTTATATGTTATATATAATCATGAAATTAAAAATGTTAAGATATAAATATTGATATATTGATCTTTAAAATAATATTGTAACATACAAATCAGTTACATATAATTTGTTTCATTTATTTTCTCTTCATATTTTTTATAAATTACACAAAAATGTATACTTTCATGTTAAAAAATTCATTAGTAAATTAATCAAGATAATCTCAATGATATTTATGTTAAATATATAGTAATTTGACTACTTAATTTGAACACTTTTTTTTTTAATTAAATTGATAATCTTGTGTTGTCATGATAATTTTTTGATAAATTCATTTTTTTCTTTATTTTTTTTTTCAAGAACAGATCGGATTCTAATCCCAATTTGACCGCGGGTCAATGTGGAGACCATCCCTTTAAATATATTATTTAAAAAAAATAATAATAATAAATTAATGCTAACTTTGAAAAAAAAACTTAAAATTAAAAAAAAAAAAATCTTGAACATGTCAAGCTCGACATGTATCAAGCTAAGATATCATTAGAGGATTTTTTTTATATATATATGTATTATAGATTATATATATATATATATATATATATATATATATATATATATATATATATATAACACTTAAGTGTTTTACATTACTATTAGTAAGAAACTGTCGATAAACATATAAATGATTAAGAAATTTTTAGAAATAGTAAAAAATATTAAAACTATTTATTCATGATATTAACACTATCGTACATCTAAAATCTATACCTAAAACAGTAAAAAAAAAATCTCGTAAGGGGTCCTTAGAGTAACAGCTGTCCACTTTTATATATTTGACACATGTTATCTTAGCTTGGTTCTTATGGACGAAGGTGTTATGTTAGTGTAAGTGGGTTTCGATTATGGGCTTCAATTGGGTAAACCGGATTATATTGGTGTAAGTGGGCTTCGGTTATGGGTTTTAATTGGGTAAACTGGATAGTGTATTAAATAAACTGAAGTGTAAGTTTGAATCTTGGAAAAACAGTAATCAGTTTATTTTTCACAATTTCCTATGAATGAGAGTATGGGTTGCACAATTTCCTATGAGTGGGGTTTGCACAATTTTTTATGAGAGTCTAACGTTCTAGAGACTTCCGATACATTTTCTTCAATTCATCTTTTCTTTTCTTTTTTTTGTTTTACTGTTTCTTGCTTTGCTCCTTTTCAATTTCTTTTTTGTCTAGATTTCAGTTTACTTTTTATTTACATATTTCATTGAATTTTTGTTTAGTTTTCTTCTGTTATTTCTTTTGTATTTTTATTTATACTTTCTACATTTTGATTTTTGGCAAACATTTTATATTTGGTTGTTCTTCTACAGATTTCCAATACATTTTCTTCTGTTCATTTTTTCTTAATTTGTTTTACTGCTTCTTCTTTTTCTTCTTATTTTGAGGTTCTTTTTGCCCAGATTTTGGTTTGCTTTTTATTTACATATTTCATTGTTTTTATTTTTATTTTTTATTATTATTTATTTAGTCTTCTTTTGTTATATCCTTTGCATGTTTATTTATACTTTATGCATTTTGATTTTCTTTCCTGTAAGAGAAAGATTGAAGTCGGAGATAACTAAAGCGAGAGAGGAAAAGGGAGATTAAGGGTGCTCACTCTCGACCTCTTCTAAAATCGTAAGTTAATTTCCCGCTAAACTTTCTCTTTATTGAAGATTTGAGTAGTTATTACTCACGGCACTGTTCCATAAGAATCAATTGCTTTTGGTTTCCCCCGGAATGTAGTTTCTGGAAAATCATTTTCTTGGCAGTCGACTTTTTTTTTTTTCATTCAAAGCTTATTGATATTTAATTTTTCATCATATATCTTTTCGTAATTAATAATTTTGTGGAAATTTTGCATTATGGTTACATTCTTTTTGCTATATTTTAACAGAATATGTGAATATAGAATTGGAATGCTGTATTTGCATGTTGAATAATTCCACTATTTTCTATGTTTCATTTATACTTTTTGATTTTTGATTTTGATTTTTTATTTTCGTGTTGATTAGTAATTTTCATTGTTTCTTACATTTATCTTGTATTTGCCTTTTGGTGGCTTTGATTTGCTGTATTTTTTGAAACAAAATTCATTTCAACTTTAATTTTTTTGTATCTGTTAAAACTCGTATAATATTTTTGTATGCATTAAATGAGATGCAGTTATATAATATTATTTTTCATTTCCAAATTTATCAAAAATGTTAATTACACCAACCCGACGCATTGCGCGGACTAAACACTAGTCCATACAATAAATTTTACATTTTTTCATTAAAATGGTGCAGCCATGTCTCCTTTTTTGTTGTTGTTTGTGGGCTTCATTTTTTTTTTTGGGGGTTGGTAGGGGTAAAAAAAAATGGTAGAAAGAAAAGAGAAAAAAATGAAAACAATTTGTGTATTCGTGTTTTTTTTTTTAAATATTATAAATTTATATAAATTTTTACACGTTAATAATTCGTTCTGTATATATATTAAAACGTTTGCGTATTTGTATCGTGTTTGTGTTGTTTTTCGTGTTGTGTTTTAATTATTATTTTTATGTTGTGTTTGTGACGTGTTCGTATTCGTTTTATTTTTTTGTTTTACAAAGTATTATAAATTTATATAAATTTTTACATTTTGATAATTCGTTTTATTTATATTTTTACACGTTCGTATATTCGTGTTGTGTTCGTGTCATTTTTCGTGTTGCGTTTTAATTATTTTTATTTTTGTGTTCGTGTCGTGTTTTAATTCATCTCATATTTAACATAATTTGACATTTTGATTCAATTTAGAGAAAAAATTGTGTGTTCGTATCGTATCTCAATATATGACATATTTTGCATAATTTATCATAATAATTCAATTTAATGAAAAAATAGAAAACGAATCTTTTTACTCGCAGCGTAGTGTGAGTTTTTTTTTCCTAGTATATATAAAATGAATATAAATGGATTAGATATTGACATGTGTAGTTTTTTTTTTGTTAGAAAGAAAGAAAGAAAGAAAGAAAGAAAGAAAGAAAGAAAAGAAAAGAAAAGAAAAGAAAAGAAAAGAAAGGAGAGAGAGAGAGAGAGAGAGAGAGAGAGAGAGAGAGAGAAAATGAAAATAATTTGTGTGTTCGTGTTTAGGTTATTTTTTTTGTATGTTTAAAATAATATAAATTTATATAAATTTTACATGTTAATAATTTGTTTTATGTATTTATGTATTTATGTATTCATATTGTGTTCATGTTATTTTTCGTGTTGTGTTTTAATTATCTTTCTTATATTATGTTCGTAGGGATGGCAATGGAGAGGGGCGAGGGCGAATTTTACAATATCTGCCCCCGTCCCGTCATTGGAATGCTCTATCCTGCCTCCCGCCTCGCTCCGCTGTGGATGTTGAAATTTCAATACCACTACCACCTCTATGGATGTCGGTTACATCCATAACCGTCCCGTCCCGTCCCGCTCCATCCGATATTTATTAGTTATTTTTAAAATTTTCAAATAATAAAATTTTTAAAAATGTTTTAAATATAAATTCTAACATAACGAGTTTCTAATTTAGGGAGAGAAAAAAAATAAAGTATTAGGTTTAGGTTTTTAAAAAGAAAAAGAAAAATAATAGGTTCAGTTGTATTACTTTATTATCTTTTTAAAAACTAAATATTTAAAGGTAAAATAGTAATTTCAATATTCGAGGCGGGGCGGAGCGGGTAATTATAAGAACTGCTCCATCCCCACATTTCAAAAAAAAAAAATTCGTCTTGCCCCACTCTGCCTCCACTGTTCAAAACAAAAACCTCTCCATTTGGAGTGGATCGGTTTGAAATCCGTCAGACGGTTCGGGTTTTGCCATCCCTATGTGTTCGTGTCGTATCTCAGTTTGTCTAATATTTTACATAATTTGTCATTGTGATTCAGTTTAGAAAAAAAAAGTTATGTTCATGCCGTGTCTCAATTCATGACATATTTTGCATAATTTGTCATAGTGATTCAATTTAAAGAAAATTTGGTATTCGTGACGTGTTCGTATTATTTTTAGTGTGTTCAAAGTATTATAAATTTATATAAATTTGTAAACGTTAATACTTTATTTTATGTATATTTTGACACGTTCATATATTCATGTCGTGTTCATATTATTTTTTCGTGTTGTGTTTTAATTATTTTTCTGATGTTATGCTCGTGTCGTTTCTCAATTCATCTCATATTTTTGTATAATTTGTCATTGTGATTCAATTTTAAAAAAAATTTGTGTGTTCGTGTCGTGTCTCAATTGATTATATATTTTGCATAATTTGTCATAGTAATTTAATTTAGAGAAAAATTTGTTTGTTCATATTTTTTTTTTGGCGTTCAAAGTTTTATAAATTTATATAAATTTGTACACGTTATTAATTCGTTTTATATAGATTTTTGCGGGTTCGTTTATTCTTGTCCTTTCGTGTTTTAATTATTTTCTCATTTTGTGTTTGTGTCGTGTCTTAATCCATTTTATATTTTTTATAATTTATTATTGTGATTCGATTTTAACTCTAAGTTTATTTATTTAAGATATTAAAATATAACAAATTATTTAAATAAATAATAATTATTTAATATGATTCAATTTTATTTTATTTTGATTCTTAATTTAATTAAAATTTTATAAATATTAAAAAAAATTCCCCAGCGAAGCGGGGGAAGAATTTTAGTATATATATAATATGAACTAAACAAACTCCTTCGATTATGACATGTGGTTTTTTTTTTTTTTTTGGGAGGAAAGAAAAAAAGAAAATAAAGGAAAGAAAAAGAAAATAAAATAAAATAAAAGGAAAAAAAAAGAGGGGAAAGGAAAAGAAAAGAAAGAGAAAAAAAGGTGAGAAAATTTTGTGTATTTGTGTTATTTTTTGTGTTTAAAATATTATAAATTTATATAAATTTTTACACGTTAATAATTTGTTTTATCTATATTTTCATATTTTGACTAGTTTGTGTATCCGTTTAGTGTTCATGTTATTTTTCGTGTTTTGTTTTAATTATTTTTTCTATACTGTGTTCATATCGTGTCTTAATTCATTTCATATTTTGCATAATTGGTTATTTTGATTCAATTTAGAAAAAATTTTGTGTATTCGTGTCGTATCGCAATTCATGACTTACTTTGTTGGATATCAATTGATGTATTTGTGTGTATAAATACAAAATAAGTATCTTATACGTAGGTTGTATGAAGTAGATACACGATGTATTATTAATATACACAATTGATATCAATATTGAATAAGAAATTGATCTCAAAGGTAGTCACTTGAAGAGAAAGAAGTTGGTTGATGGTTTTTGCTTGGTGTGGATTCTCACATTGAAAACATAAAGGCTTATGCTTGTGTTTATATAGGTTTACTTTCAAGGCGGGGTTGGGCCTAAAGGGGCACCTAAGTTTTTGTGAAGGGTGAGGACCTACACGAACTTGAGTTAGACCACACGCGCGAGACGGCATGGGTCGGTCTTAGGTTTGGGTTAGTAATTAATTTTTTACCGACCAACCGTTTAAACTTGTCTGTTTAAGACATTTTTTCGGTCCAAACCGAATCGGTACAACCACAACCGATCAAAAGACTTGTCTGCTTAAGACATGTTTGTTCGGACCGTTTCTATTCAAAAAGATATGTCCGTTTTTCAACTGTTGTGTCTTGTCCGAATAGTCTTTTGACTTCCTATAAATACCCGAGAGTAGTGCCTGTTAACTTCACTCAATTGTTTTTTATCCTTGCTCTCGGTTTTTGGCGTCTTCTACGAGAGACAAACTTGCATTTCTAGTTCACCGTGTTATTTTGATTGTGCTGTCAACTTGCAACGTGTTTGAGAAGACCTGAGAGACGAATTGCTCAATCTGTAAGCATCTAAGTGATAGGCAATAATCGTCTTAAGATTGTTATTAATGTGATTTCAACACTGCTAGCAATCTGTGATATATATATATATATATATATATATATATATAAGAATTAAAGATTAAAGAACAGATAACTAATCTGAATCGGCAGAACAAAATATATTAAAATATTAAAATACGAACATTACATTAAATTGACATATATTCATTGTTGATATGTGATCCCGTCGCGGACGAAGGAACCCATTCAAGTGAGGGGAAAACAGGCAGATGAAAAGACGACTTAATTTCTTTTAAGTTAAACGGTTGAGGGTGTGAAAACGACCTCAAAAAAAAAAAAATGAGCCGCCACCAATCTTTTTTCGGCTAGGTGTGATCGGTCACCTATTAAAATTGGTTTTTTCAAAATATTATAAAAATTAATTAAAATATTTTTAAAACTAATTTTATAGTCTGCGCTTTGAACCAGAGAAAAACAAGTGCGGGTTCGGGAGTCGGTTACGTGTGGGGAAGGATTAGCATCCCCATAACGCCCGTATAAAATGGTACCTTATTAGTCGTGTGTTATCTCGAATCTCAGTAAAAAGTCGATTTTAAAATTGTCTCATGTTTTTCGACAGATTCAGCAAAACATGGAATTTTTCTTTGATTTTGAAATTCTCCGAATTATTTTCATTGAAAAAGATATTCCGTTAATAATGATAATTGATAATATCCTCTTCGGCAGACCTAGTAGAAAATTCATGAATTATTTTAAGTCGGGAATAATCTTAATTTATAGAAATATTATTTATTTTTCATGTGTTTGAAAATTTATTGAAAATAGCTATGAATATGCAAACATGTTGCTACGACGAAAATTAAATAGGTATGCATATTTATCATGGCATGGTAAGCAGAGTGACATAGCATAAGAATGAATGTCATGTGAATGAAATTGACATAGCAAATAAAAAGGCATGGCACGAAAAACGATGTGGTATAATAATAAATGTCATGTGAATGAAACCAATATGGCAAACAAAATGACATGGCATGAAAAATAGCACATGAATGAAATCGACATAGCATATATAATGAAATTGACATGGAATACTTAATGGCATGGCATGCAGATGACATAATATGACATGGCATAAAATGACATGGCATGTGAATGAAATCGATATGGCAAGCAAGATGAAATGGCATATGGATGTCAATGACATCGGCATGGCAAACATGATGACATGGTCTATGAAATGGCATAAAATGATATGGCATAAAATGACATGGCATGTGAATTAAATTGACATGGCATGTAAATTAAATCGACATGGCAAGCAAGATGACATGGCATATGAAATGTCATAAAATGACATGGCATGTGGATGACATATCATAAGATGACATGACATGTGAATGAAATCAACATGACAAGTAAGATGACATGACATATGAAATGGCATAAAATGACATGGCATGTGACTTGACATTAAATGACATAGCATGTGAATGAAATCAACATGACCAGCAAGATGACATGGCATGTAACATAGCATAAAATGACATGGCATGTGAATCAAATCGACATGGCAAGAAAGATGACACGGGATGTGAATGAGATCAACATGACAAGCAAGATGAATTTATTTGAGAATGACTTAGAATTTATTAAAACCAAAAATCTTTTCATGTTTCCCGGCAAACCCGGCAAAACATAAAAAGTTTTATTTATTTCGAAATTCTTTGAATCATCTTTATTTTAGAAGAGGGGTATTCTTTCGTTAATAATTGATGATATTTTTTCCGGCAGCCTAGTAGAGAAAATCGTGAATTATTTAAACTCAGGAATATTACCTTATTTATTAAAATGTTATGACCATGCAAAATGACATTAAGGTATGCATGATTACCAAAACATGATAAGCATTTACATTATGATATAGAAGATAAGATGATGACATGACATAAGAATGACATGGCATAAAGTGACATAGTATGGTGATGTCATGTGAATGAAATCGATATGGCAAAATAAAAATGAGATAATCACAATAACATGGCATGAGAATATTGTGTCATGGCATGACAATGGATGAAAGGTCGTGGTGATCGAATGGTCATGGCATGAAATGGGTTCAAACACTGAATGACATGGCAAATGGCATGCTATATGAATGATATGGCATGAAAATACAATGACATGTATGAAGTATCATGATGGTCGAATGGTCATGATAATGGTATGTGAATGGTCGAATGCATAGTGATGGTGTGTGGATGGCCGAATGGCATGACAAGATAACATGGCATGAAAATGATGACATGCATGGCATAGATGACATGGCATAGGATGACATGGCATAGAATGATGATATGGCATAGGATTATGGCATAGGATAATGACATGACATAGGATGATGACATGGCATAGAATGATGACATGGCAACATGACCTAAGATGCATGACATAGGCAAATATGGTGCAAGACATGACCTAAGCCTAAAATTGAATGGGAAGGTCGAATGGCATGTAAGATGTATCATGGACACAACATGCTAAATGACATAGCTACATGACCTAAGATGCATGACATAGCAACATGACCTAAGATGCATGACATAGGCAAATATGGTGCAAGACATGACCTAAACCTAAAATTGCATGGGAAGACCGAATGGCATGTAAGATGTATAATGGACACAACATGTTAAATGACATAGCTACATGACCTAAGATGCATGACATAGGCAAATATGGTGCAAGACATGACCTAAGCCTAAAATTGCATGGGAAGGCCGAATGGCATGTGTGGCATACTAAGAGCATAAAATGCAAGAGAACATAACCACATGACCTAAAGTGCATGATACAACCAAGTATGATGCAAGGCCTGATATGAACCAAAAATCAAGAGATGGCCGAATGATATAGAGAACTTATTACAACATGAAAATGATGTAAAAGCTAATATAGCATAAAAATGATACAAAGAGCATGACCAAAATATGCATAGACATTACAAGGAAGTGATAAGAAAAACAAGTAAACAAAGAACAAGAAAAATTGAGCTCCATGGTTGGTACAAATGGGAATAGCCCTCCCTTAACCATAATCACTTGATATATGAAGATCATGAAGCCTTTTCAAACTACAAATCAGAAAATAAACCAAGCTAACTAAAAAATGGAGATGGGCTCCATGGTTGGTACAATGGGCATAGCCCTTCCCTAACCATGGTCACTTGATTTTTATCAAGATTATATAGCCATTTCAACCTCTTTTGCATTATTTATTTTGAAAAATTAGAACATAAAACAAATAATAAACCTTCCACAATCATGTTTCTCACAACCAAAATGCAAAACAAAAATCAAGGCAAGCACAAATGAGGCATTCAACCATGTCAAAAAAATTGTGAAAATTTGTTTTCTTCCATTTTTGATGAGAAGGAGAAGATGAAAGCTTAAATGAACATTTCAAAAATTTTATTTTCATGAGAAAAGAAGTAGAAACCACATAAAAAATAAAGAAAATTACATGAGAATGAAGAAGAAAATCATGCTAGAGGTGAGCTTTTTGGTAAAACCTTTCTTTCTTCCTTTCTTCGAAAAACCTTTTTCTTTCCAAATTAGCTACTGACTTCCCCTCTCAAAATGACCAGCCTTTTAAAGAAATAAAACATTCCCTCTCCCTTTCTCATGCTTGGCCGGTTGGCCTCCCATCTATAAGATTAATTGTGCTCCTTTTCTCCATCAATTGTAGCTTTTAGATTAGGATCTTTTCATCTTGCAAATTGATCTTGGCCCTTGAAATGTGTACTCATCTTTACAAAGAACCTAGACCACTGGATGACATAAAGACCACTTGGATGCTCCCCCCTTGGCCGAACCATGCTCCTCCCTAGGATGAATTGTGCTCATCTTTCTTCCAACAATTTTGGCCATTGGATGAAGATATTTTCATGACAATAAAAATGTCATCTTGCAATTTGATCTTGGCCCTTGAAAGGTGTATTCATCTTTTCTATAGTGCATCTAAGCCATTGGATGAGGGGGGACTATTTGCAAGGCAATAAAGATGGCATTTTTAGCTTGATAGTGACCACTGAATTAAACTGATCAAGCCTCTCCTTCTCCTCTATGCATGGCCGGCCAAGACCTAGAATTTTCAAGAATTTCTTTCATCTTTCATATTTTCCTTAATTGCAAATTGGCCCTTTTCGATTTCTTTGGTAAAATTACCTTTTCGCCCCTCGAACTTAATTTAATTGCAAGTGAAGCCCAATTTCGGATTTGTCTTTTCCAACTCACCCCGTTCAATGTAAAACTTGATTCTGGAGGTTTTCACATTTTTTGAGCTCATTTGCTTTATTTTTTTCGGATTTATTTTTGAAATTTTGGTTTACTGCCTCCCAAATTTAGCATTTTTCAAATTAGCTCCAATTCCAGATTATTCTTCACCGATCTCTTCCAAAAATTATGAAACCTAGAGTTGGAAGTTTTCATAATTTTTTGAGCTCATTTGCTATTTTTCTCGAAATTTTCTTTTTTAATTTTCGGATTAGTGCACTCGAAATTCACCTTTTTCATTTGAGCTCCGTTTCTAGATTTTTCTTCGTCAATCTCTTCCAAAAATTACGAAACTTAGATTTGGAAGTTTTCATAATTTTCCGAGCAAGTTTGTTGTTTTTCCCAAAATTTTCTTTTGGTTTTTCCAATATTGCCCTTCAACCTCCGAAACCTCGGTTTTACTCAGAACGGGTTTGATTTTCGAATTTTCTTTTTCCACTTCCTTTGTCCTATATCTAATTTGAGTTGGTCCAAAAATGCTCAATTTTTATGACCAAATTCCCTTCCGGCTTGGTTTTCCCCAAAATGCCCGGATTAGGTCTTTCTTTGTACTAAATTTTCGCAACACATCTTCCGAACTCCATATCTTTCGTTGTAGATCTTGGATTGTCAAAATTCTTTCATCATTGTTCAATTCAACTTCGAACCTTGATTTTGACTGAGAGTTGACATTTTTAGTGGTTGACTTTTTGAGGTTGACTTTTTTGGAGTTGACTTTTTGTGCTGACTTCCGAAACAAAGTCTTGGGGGATCCATCTATGGAACTGTGGAACTCTCTTTGCGTTCTGGAAAGTTGAAAAGAAGAATCTGACCGGTTTAGGGGGTCTGGACAAAATTTGGTGTCTACACTCACAGTTTTTGATAGAACACAGAAAAAGATGTTTGAGTCAAGGTAGAACCTCGAGACTACCAATTATCCGCGAATATTCTATTTGAGATATTGCATCACCAGTATTTTTTATTAGATGTAAATTAACATTTAAGAAAAATCATTGGAAGGCCATCATAAGGGTACTCAAATATTTGAGATACACCTCTAGTTATGGACTGCACTATACAAGATATCCAGATATGCTTGAAGGGTACAATGATGCAAATAGGATATCCGATACTAAAGATTCGAAATCCACTAGCGGTGTAGACACCTAATTTTGTCCGGGCCTTTTAAAACCAATTTTGATTTGTTCCTCTCTTGGGTTTAATATTTTTGTAAAAGTCACGGTCGCGATTTTAGATTTTTAAAATGTTCTAAATTATATATATATCCTTTTTGGCTTTAATTGTTCAAATAAAATCGGACCGTAAAATTACCAATTTTAAAATTCAATTTAAACCCTAGGTGAAAAAAGTTTAATCTTGAGTGTTATTAGATTTTTAAAATAATTTTTTTAATTGAAAATATTTGAAAAAAAAAAAAAGACTTGAAAAAATAAAGGAGGGGGTAATTTAGACATTATAGATTTTTAGGTTAGAAATTGGCTATAAAGAGGCCTGGTTAAAAAGAGGAGGGGCAATGATTCTGGAGGAAAAAGATTGGCGGCTGGAAAAGAAAAAAGAGAGAGAAAAGCTTAGTTTCGTTTTTTTGGGAGACTTCATACACTAAAAATGGCAATCACATCATAACCCCTAGTCTTCATCTCTCTCTCTCTTTAATTTCTAGAGGGAGACCCATTTTTTTTAATCCCTTTCCTTTTCTCTGTCTCCTGGTAAACGACAGAGATCTTGGGTTTTTTTTGGTTATGAAAATTTGGAGTTGATCGATCTTTGTTTGTACAATGTTGTTTTCTTTTTTCTCTTGTTCTTTACTCACTACTATGTTGTAGTTATTTTTACTAGTTTCATTTTTTTGTAAGAAAGAAAATAAAATAAAAAATATTTTTTTTGCTGAGTCAAAATGGTCTGAGTTTTACCGAGTTGTAATTTTTTTTGTTTGTGTTTTTGTGTAAACTAGTTGAGTTATCTGTCTAGATCTGCTTGTTTGATGGAGGGTAATCCGTTGGTCTGTTATTGTTAATGTTCTGTTGGGTTCACGAGGTGGTTCGTTGAGTGGGGGGCCTTTCGCAGTTGGTTTTTTGGGTTTCGAATTAGTCAACTCGGTGGCTCGTCTGTTCTTGACTGAGTCAACTCGGAGGGAGATTTTACTGAGTTAAACTTGGGTAGTTGTGGGGTGTAGGGAAGATCAAGCGAGGAGTTAGGTATAAGCAGAAGAACCGAGCGGCGATGCCTGCGGTGGAAATGAGGCGGACCACAAGGGTATTCGGGATGGTGAAGAGCTCGGAGGGAGCCCGGATTCTTCATTCCGGCCGGCGACTCTGGCCCGATTCCGGTGAAGTAAAGCCCAAGAGGCCTAAAAATGAAGGTGATGAATATTACCACTCGATGAAAAAAAACCCAAAGAGTGAAGTAAATAAAGCTCCTGCTGAGGTAAATGGTAAGCCCAAAAGATTAGGCCACGAAGAGAATCCAAAGAAACAAACCAGGAAAACGAAAGCTGAAGCTATAAATAATGGTGGTAATGTAGATAAGATGCTTGGGATTGTTTATACTAGAAAAAGGAAGAGAAAAGAGGTTCAAAAGAGCCGACTTTCAGGGAATTCAGACCAGAAAAAATATGGGAAAAAGCTTAATGAAGGCAGGTCAGTAAGAAGAGGAAGATCAACAAGGATGTGGAAGAGTCAAGAATGTTTGCTTTTGTTGTGGGAAATAGAGATTGTCATGGCTGGTTTTCTAACTTTTTATGTTTGGTTTTGGAGTATGTGAAAAGGGCAGAAGTAAGGTTGTCTGAGCTAGCTTCCTTTTTGATTTCTCAGCCAATATCTAGTGTTTACTCTTCAAATGGTGTTAATTTCTTGTGGGGACCTCCTGCAAATAGAACTGGAATTTGCAAGTTTTCTGAGGCTAGGGAGTTTATTCCGTTGTTTTCTGTGGATTTTTCTGCAGTTCACCATTGTTTCATGTATATGCATCACAGTATGCTTCTTAGATTGAAGCTTATGCAATTAGTTCCTGTAAATAGTGATGAAGTTATGAGCGATGGTGAAGAAGATGGAACATGTGTAACCCCTGTTGTAGATATTTCCAAGAGTATGATTTGTTCTACTGTTGTTGAGATTGATAATCTTAGTAGCAAAATTGTTTTGCATCCATCTTTTAAAGCTTCCAAACTGACAGGTCGATATGCTCAACGTAGAAATGGTCTGAGTTCTCGCAGTATCCAGAAGAGGCGAAGTTTGCTGAGGAGGAGAGCTGGAAATCCTTCACTTGTTGGCATACACAAGGCTAATGGAGCTCTAATGTCTGATTTGATTGGTAGTAGGAGAAATGGCATTCCTTTTTCTTTTGTAGTTTCTAAAAACAAGGTTAGGAGTTCAGTCCGCAATAGTTATGCAGCAATCTTAAGTGACGTAAGCTCTTCGATATCAGATTTAATGCAGAATGTAGTAGATTCATTGCAGTGCTCTGCCAATATGTTGGTCATCGAACCAGACAGATGTTACAGGGAAGAAGGAGCAATTGTCACTTTAGAGCTCTCTGCATCACGAGAATGGCTTCTTTTAGTAAAAAAAGATAGGTCAACTAAGTATGCATACAAGCCAGATAAATTTACGAGCCCCAGTTCTTGCAACCGTTTTACTCATGCTATAATTTGGATCGGGGATGATAATTGGAAGCTTGAGTTTCCAAATAGGCAGGACTGGGTCATCTTGGTATGCCATACACATTTCCAAGTTCATGTTAGGCATTAGGACATTTTTGTATTGCCATGTATTTTCAAGACACTTTAAGTTTGGGTTACATTTGCATTATCATGTTCATGCATTTTAGGTCTAGGTCACTTTATGAATGCCATGCATTTTTTCATGACATTTAGGTTTAAATCCATGCATTTCATGCATTATGTTTGTTGCATTATTTCATGCATTTCATGTTCATGCCACTTGAATAATGACTTGAGCCAATTAATGGTTCAAAGTCATGCTCTCTTGAGCACACTTGTGGAAAATTAAGTTTGTCAAATTGATTATTCTACCTTTGTGATTTTTTTTTTACTTAGCCAATTTTTATCTAACTTTCAAAAAGTCCTAGCTACTGTTTGCAAGTCATTTTATGAGTTTCAAATATTTTTACTTTGACTTTTAAATGATTTTATCAAAGGCAAAAATGTGTTGGCAAAGCAGTTTTTTTCTCCTTCCAAAACTCGTACATCTCTGATTTTTCTGGGAATTCATCTTTGATCAGAAAATTAAGCCGATTTTTTCCCATGTATTTTTACATGTCCTGAGTCTCCAGTACTGTTTTCAGAATTTTTGGAATTTTTAAAAATAGGGTAAAAAATCGTGGATTAAAAACTGGACAGTGGAGTCAGAATTGAATTTAAAGAAAAACCATTTTTCTGTTTTGGTTAATTTACTTAGAGTGGGCTGATTAGGAGGGGTAGCTACTGACTTAGGGTAATTTCTAAGCCTTTTTAAACTCTAAAAATTATTTTTCAAGTCCCGGGTTAAGGGTAGTCAAGTCTGGATTTTTTAAAACTTAGGAAATTAGAGCCATTTTAAAAAATTTTAGCCCAGTTTTTATTTTAAATTCAAGCGTTTCAAAATTGTTTTCAAACAATCACAAAGTATTTTGGTTTTAGAATATTTAATTTGACATATTTTCCTAAGGTAGCCGGATATCTTTTTAGATATACGGATTTCCTTAATTAAAGGAAAAAATACATTTCATGCATTGCATTTTTATATTCATGTATTTTATATAATATGTGATTCTTGCTATAATAATTTCTATGATATTGTTGTTATTTTGATTTATATTTTTTTATGTTATGTGGTTTATTATATGGTTTTGAATATTTCATGATATCCTATGCTTTTATTTAGTTATTTTTATTTAGCATATACTATGTTCATGCAATATTATTTTCATGCATATTATATGATAGTATGATTTTATTCCATGTCATTTAAATTATATGCCATACCATTCATATTTGTCATGTCATTTAGGTTGCATTATATTATTTAGACTTTACTATGTCATTTTATTTATGTCATGCATATACATATTCATTTATTTTAAATGTTTTCAAAAGGATAATGATTTTTCAATAAAAAATAAAGATATTCCCGAGTTAAAATAATTCATGAGTTCTCTACCGGGTTTGCTGGAGGGAATTTCATCAATTATCATTAATAAAGGAATATCTTTCTTTCAAAAAAAAGAGAATGATTCGGAAAGTTTTTCAAAACTAATAAAAATTTCTATATTTTGCCACGTTTGTTGGGGAATATAGGAAAATTTCGAATTTATAAATTTTGAATCATTTTCAATTAAAAATGGAATTATTTTTCTTTAAATTGGGAATTAACTTGAAATACTAAATTTAAAACCAATTTTTTACCGAGACTTGAGATAACACACGATTAATAAGGTACCGATTTATACGGGCGTTGTGGGGGTGCTAATCCTTCCCCAAACGTAACCGATTCCCGAACCCGCTTCTTTGATTTCTCTGGTTTAAAACGCAGACTTGAAATTGGTTTTTAAAATGTTTTAATTAATTTTTAAAATATTTTCTAAAACCGGTTTTAATAGGTGGCCGATCACACCTAGCTAAAAAAGATTGGTGGCGACTCCATGTCTTTTTTTAAGGTCATTTTCAAAACCTTCATTTTTTAGAGGAATTAAGTCGACTTTTCCTCGGTTTTTTTTTTTTTTAATGTCACACTTAACGAATAATAAAGTCTTGCGATGAGACTCGTTATTTTTTAGGTTGCGACAGCTTGGCGACTCCACTGGGGACTATTAGAGAGTCAGGCCTAGAATTAGTCGTGTGTTATCAAAGTCTCAATTTTGTTGGTTTAATTGGTATTTAATTTTAATTCCCACATTTTTTTTAATAAGGAGAATTTTGAAAATAATAAAATATTTTTAAATATGTTCATACTCATGTGCAGGCATTTTATTATTGTTCTCTAGTTATTTAGGTTGTATATTATAATTGCTTGTTGGTTAATGCGTTACACTATTCTTGAATGTTTTAATTGCTAGGGCATTTAGAATAAGGTTTGTAGAATAGGTAGTGAAAGGTTTGTTATTCCTCCACACACACTACACGTGCATTTGCATAACATGAATCCTCTACCCGGGTTCCGTCCTTTTAAGTGGGAGTAAAGTAACTAAGCCTTCGTGATTGATCCTCCGTATGGGCTAGTGAAACACTTCCGGAGTATAAAGTACCTAATGCCTTCGTGATGATCCTCCGCATGGGCATAGGAAAATATACTCTAACGAATTGAACCCGCTTTTATCGGGGTGCCTTACTAGCCTTCACCGGCGACAGTGAGGAACAATTCGGGGCCTTAGAACTGATTCACCCTCATATGGTGAACCTAGGCGAAGCCATGCCGGATTTCAGTTAAATAAACCTAAAATAGGAACACATGGAGGGACATTTCTAAACCTTTTGTTACCTATTTTACACTCTGAATAAGTTTTGTAGATCGGGCAACTATGTACGTACATCGCCCGTAATAAATGTGTTAATCCGTCCCAAAGACACTATGATACCTATATAAGTAGATATTTGTCGGGGCAAAATATCCATTAGCTGTTTTTTTTAAAAAAAAAAAAATATTTTTTCAAGCATTTTTGCATGTTGCACATTTCATGCATGTGTGAATAGAGCATGTACATTTTTGGTTGTGTTATTGATCTCATTCGTTGCAATAAACAGTTGGTAATTTCATTTGATGATTTCATAAAACCGGTAGTGTCACATGAACATTTGCATATTGTACCATAGTAGGATCCACCCTGAAATTCTTTTGAAAATAATGTGATTGGTTTTTCATAAAAAAAAAAACACAAAAAAAAAAAATCAGAAATTTGGAGGCAAATCTTGCATAATGAGATTTTTGAATAATCAAAATTTAGGTCCCACTAATTTCGTGTAATCATTGATTTCTTTGTATATACCTTTGTGTTAATTCATTTATTTTTTGCATGTATCATTTTGACATCATGTTATAGTCATAGCATGCATGGTCATTCATTGTAAGATACGGTTATGACACGCATGGTCATTATTTGTATATACTTATGTATCAATTTATTCTTTCTTTACATGTATCATGTTGGCATCAAGTTGCATTCATGCATTCATAGTCAACATGATTTTTTTTTTGTATATATCCATATATCAATTTATTCTTTCTTTACATGCATCATGTTGGCATCAAGTTGCATTCATGCATTCATAGTCAGCATGATTTTTTTGTATATATCCATATATCAATTTATTCTTTCTCTATATGCATCGTGTTAGCATCAAGTTGCATTCATGCATTCATAGTCAGAAATGATTTTCCTAGATATATCCATGTATTAATTTGTTTATTCTTTACATGCATCATGTTGACTTTGGGGTTGCATTCATGACAAACATAGCCAGCATGATTTTTTCCGTATATGCTTATGCATTAATCTGTCATATTAACATCAGGATGCATTCATGACACACATGGTTAGCATGATTTTCTTTGTATATACTCTGTATCAATCATTCATTGTTTGCATAATTGACACCGTGTTGCATTCATAGTGTATATGATCATTCATTGGGAAATGCATTTGGAACATACATGGTCATTCATTGTATATATCAATGCATTAATTTGCTTATTTTTTATATGCATCATGTTGGCATCAGGTTGCATTCATGGCATACATAGTCATCATGATATGCTCATGCATTAATTTGTCATATTGGCATCAAGTTGCACTCATGACATACACGGTCAGCATGATTTTCTTTGTATATACTCTGTGTCAGTCATTTATTCTTCACATGCATCATAATTGACATCGTGTGGCATTCATAGTGTATATGATCATTCATTGGGAAATGCATTTGGAACATACATGGTCATTCATTGCATATATCCATGCATTGATTTTTCTTATTCTTTAAATGCATCATGTTGGCATCGTGTTGCATTTATAACATACAGGGTCAACATGATTCCATTGCATATGACCACACATAACTTTGTTTATCCTTCACATGCATCAAATTGCACTCATGACATTCATAGCTCATTCATCATGAAACACATTAATAAGATGAAATAGAAATTGGCTTAGCTTTGAAGAGTTTTCTTCGTCAGCTAAAAGCTATGACCCCAACAGCAAGTGCGAGTATCATATTGGGGCAATTGGGCGTTCGATTAAAAAATGCAGAAAACTGAAGGAAAGAATTGAAGGTCTTGTCCATGATGGCATTTTGATTCCAGAGCTTATAGAACATTGGAAATCTGTTTTACCATAGATTAATTTCCTCTTGAAGAATTTTGAGGATAAGAATTGTTATCTTTGAAAGTATGTCAATAGGAGCATTCTGATGCATATATTTGTACACTTTGATGATGAAAGCTCTTGTCTCATGATGACATCTACATGAAATAAATAAATTTTGAATTTAAATATTTTGTGTTCATTTTATTTTAGCAATAAATTTGAATTTACAAAAACAAATGAAACTTTGAGAAAATTTGTGATAAACAATAAATAAGTGGTTTTCACATGAAATAATGAACAATCTTGAGAATATTGATGATCATTGTTAGAAATGACCCAATACCTTCAGCCCTCTCTTTTAGGCTTTCCTAAGCCTAAATCTTTTGAACCGAGACCACTTGAAAGACCTAATGCTTCAAGGAATATGAATGATTTGACTTCATAAAACCATTGTCATCACAGAATAAGCAAAGACGTAGATCTTAGTCTAGGCTATGAACAAAGGAACGAACTTTTTGAAAATTTTCAAATTCCTTGAAAATCAAACAAATGAGACATTCTTTCAAGAATCCAGATTTTGAAAATTTGGTGTGTCAAGATTGTGCTAAAACCATTCATGACCTTTTCCAATGACCACAAAACACTAATTTCCCAGACATCACTTCATGTTTGACACCCTGGGGCACAATGATTAAAATAGATTATCCATTGTCCCAGAGAAAACCCGTTTTTGGGTCATATTTTCCTTGTCTCTTCAAAGAAATCAGATTTGAAATTCATTCTTTTCAGTACAGACCTAGACTTGCTATGTTCCTCGTTGATACAAATTCTCATTGGTTAATCAAATTGGGGCATCATATGTGGAAATGATGGATACATGGTGAAGAAGGATGGGCTAACACATGAATCATTGGGGGCATGCGATGAAAAATGAAAAAATTTGTGATATCATGCATATGAGAATTCAGATGATTCCAAAGAGCAAAATGAAATTCTGAATATCTATTTCCCCTGAGGATTGCTTTTCAATGAGAATATTTGGGCTTGATATGATGAATGGCCATCTTTCATATCCCTTTCACAAGAAAATATTATTATCCATAGTCACCCCTTTTGAGCCAAAAGAATTCTTTCTTCTTTGAACCCTGATCAAGGATCACCCTCTACACTGGGGGGCAAATGCAAGGAAAGATCTTTTTAAAGATCATTGATAAATGAGTCCTAGCTCAAAGACAGATACAAAGCAAATGGAGCCCCGAATAAATATGGGCGCACTTTGTCAAAAAAAAAAAGAAGAGGAAAAGATGGCGAAATGAAAGTCAAGAAAAAAAAAGACAAAAAAAAAAGAAGTGTGTGAAAAGACATGGCAAATTGAATGCCAAAAGCAAGGAAGAAAAAGAGCAAAGTCAAAAGGAAAGAAATGTCCAAGAAGGGACAAATGCTTCAAAGAGAATCCTCCTCAAGAAATGATCCTTGATCTGATTACCCTCAAACACATATTTTGGGCCCATTTATCCTTTCATTCTGAACCCTGAGCCATGGCCTACATTACGTGCCTTAAAAGTCCATTTTTGATCAAGCATGAATATTTAATTTGAAGGGTTTTTCCTCGGATTTTATCCCATCTCATCGAATTATCATTTCACTAAGGAAGAATTTAGAATTCTCAAGTGCATGGTAAAACAATGAAAAAGAAAAAAGAAAGAGAAGGAAAAATGGAAAGAATGGGACTCTAGGGCGAAAACCCAAAAATGGGCGGTCTAGAGTAAGATGGGAATTTTCGATGCCATCTATGATAGTGTTGATACCACAAAAGAGAAGATCATCATAAAGAAGTGGTCATCGAGGAACATCTAGGAATTCTTGAACCTCCCAAAGTGTCAACTCTCATTCAGATGATTGATTTCAAAAAATAAAACTTTTTTCCTTCAAAATCAACTTTTCAGTTTAAACATCCCAGCCAATCTTGACGCTTGTCAAAATGCCTTGATATGGAAACTAAAAGAATGTTGAATTTGTTTAGTTCTCAATGAATTCATGATTTATAAAACCTGTTCCATTTGTGAGCCTAGAAGGGATATACATTTTTGTTATGAAGTTTTCCTGGAAAAGCCAGAATCTTGTTATACCAAGCCTTGCCAATCCCAGTTGGAAAAACCAAGATGGACACTTAGAGAAATTTCTAACAATGATCATCAGTCTTCAAAAGATTTATATATCACACATTGTGGGGTTAATATTTTTTGTTCAGAAGTTTTCAAAATGCGAAAACAAATAAAGAGCTTTTTTTGAAATACCCATTTTGATGTTGACATGAGACAAGGATTTTTCTAACTCAAAGGTGTAGAACTGCCAGGATAGGTCCTGACTTCCAGATATGAGAAGAAGATATCAAACCCAGTTCAGATCTCTATTGATGAAAGTTTGAAAATTGTTGGGGCAAAGAGAATAGCCAAAATGAATTGAAGATATACTCTGATTTGAAGAGGAAAAATGAATTTGAAAGGCTAAGCCAAAGTCTAGAAAAATAACCGGGGGCATTTGCATCACTCATGAGCACTCATCTCTTTATCGAGCTTTTGCATCTGCACAGTGTCAGCAAGCATTTGCATCATTCATGGGTATTTGCATTGGCATTATTCCATAAGCATCTGCATTTTACCTTTACATTTACATTCTTCATGGAATTCGCATTTGTGTCATCTCAAGCAATTGCATTCATTTCTAGAATCATTGCATTTTCATTAATGTGTGGTAATTGTAGTTACACTATTCATAAACCAGTTACATGAACACAATTAGTAGGGGCATCTGCATCATGAAACATGGGCATCAATCCAGGCCATTTGCATTTGCACTAAGAAATATTTTACATTTGCACCATGAAGCATGAACACCTTGTTAAAAGACATGTGCATCTGCATTATTTCTCAAAGCTTCTGGTGGGGATATCCAGAATTTTACAGTTTTAAAAGTGAGCAAGTCTTCGGTGGTGATAGCTGAAGCCTCTAGTGGAGATATCCAGGGTTTCATAATTTTAAAACATGAGAAATCTTCTTTTGAAGGAGTTACCCAGAATTTTTACAATGAGCAAGTCTTTGGTGGTGATAGCCAAAGCTTCTGGTGGGGATATTCAGAATTTTACAGTTTTAAAAGTGAACAAGTCTTCGGTGGTGATAGCTGAAGCCTCTGGTGGAGATATCCAGGGTTTTATAATTTTGAAAAATGAGAAATCTTCTTCTGAATTTTACAATGAGCAAGTCTTTAGTGGTGATAGCCAAAGCTTCTGGTCGGGATATCCAGAATTTTACAGTTTTAAAAGTGAACAAGTCTTTGGTGGTGATAGCTGAAGCCTCTGGTAGAAATATCCAGGGTTTTATAATTTTGAAACATGAGAAATCTTCTTCTGAAGGAGTTACCCAGAATTTTACAATGAGCAAGTCTTTGGTGGTGATAGCCAAAGCTTCTGGTGGGGATATCCAGACTTTTACAGTTTTAAAAGTGAACAAGTCTTCGGTGGTGATAGCTGAAGCCTCTGGTGGAGATATCCAGGGTTTTATAATTTTGAAACATGAGAAATCTTCTTCTGAAGGAGTTACCCAGAATTTTACAATGAGCAAGTCATTGGTGGTGATAGCCAAAGCTTCTGGTGGGGATATCCAGAATTTTTCAGTTTTAAAAGTGAACAAGTCTTCGGTGGTGATAGCTGAAGCCTCTGTTGGAGATATCCAGAGTTTTATAATTTTGAAAAGTGAGAAATCTTCTTTTGAAGGAGTTACCCAGAATTTTATTCAACATGTGCATCTACATCAAGAAGCATTTGCATCAATCTAAGTTAGTTGATTCTGCATCAAGAAAGTTTGCATCAAATCAAGTCATTTACATTTGCATCAAAGACATTTGCACCAATCTAAGTCTTTTGCATCTACATCAAGAAGCGTTTGCATCAACTAAAGACATTTGCATTTGCATCATGAAGCATTTGCATCATCTCTTAAAGCTGTCAAGTATAATCGAACTCGTTTTGCTTCTCAAATGAGTCGAGCCCCGAGACCATCGTCGAGGTATTTCCTTTTGTTTTAAATCGAATTCATTTTGTTTTATCAAATGAGTCGAGCCCCGAGACCATCGTCGAGGTATTTCCTTTTGTTTTAAATCGAATTCATTCTGTTTTATCAAATGAGTCGAGCCTTGAGACCACCGTCGAGGTATTTCCTTTTGTTTTAAATCGAATTAATTCTGTTTTATCAAATGAGTCGAGCCTTGAGACCACCGTCGAGGTATTTCCTTTTGTTTTAAATCGAATTCATTCTGTTTTATCAAATGAGTCGAGCCTTGAGACCACCATCGAGGTATTTCCTTTTGTTTTAAATCGAATTCATTCTGTTTTATCAAATGAGTCGAGCCTTGAGACTATCGTCGAGGTATTTTCTTTTGTTTTAAATCGAATTCATTCTGTTTTATCAAATGAGTCGAGCCTTGAGACCATCGTCGAGGTATTTCCTTTTGTTTTAAATCGAACTCATTCTGTTTTATCAAATGAGTCGAGCCTTGAGACCACCGTCGAGGTATTTCCTTTTGTTTTAAATCGAATTCATTCTGTTTTATCAAATGAGTCGAGCCTTGAGACCACCGTCGAGGTATTTTGTTTTGTTAAATCGAATTCATCCTGTTTTATTAAATGAGTCGAGCCTTGAGACCACCGTCGAGGTATTTTCTTTTATTTTAAATCGAATTCATTCTGTTTTATCAAATGAGTCGAGCCTTGAGACCACCGTCGAGGTATTTCCTTTTGTTTTAAATCGAATTCATTCTGTTTTATCAAATGAGTCGAGCCTTGAGACCACCGTCGAGGTATTTCTTTTTGTTTTAAATCGAATTCATTCTGTTTTATCAAATGAGTCGAGCCTTGAGACCACCGTCGAGGTATTTCCTTTTGTTTTAAATCGAATTCATTCTGTTTTATCAAATGAGTCGAGCCTTGAGACCACCGTCGAGGTATTTTGTTTTGTTTTAAATCGAATTCATTCTGTTTTATCAAATGAGTCGAGCTTTGAGACCACCGTCGAGGTATTTTGTTTTGTTTTAAATCGAATTCATTCTGTTTTATCAAATGAGTCGAACCCTGACACCGTCATCAAAGACCTCCGGGCACCAATTTTAAAGACCTTCGGGCACCAGTTTTTTAAGACCTCCGGGCACAATTTTAAAAACATTCGGGCATAAATTTTTCTTTTGAAAATCGAATTCGTTTCCTTAAGACGAATCGAGCCTTGTTTAGGCAGGGAATTCAATTTAAGGACAAAATCTTCAATTATTGTTTTATTTAAAAAAAAATATATGAAAAAAAATGAAAAAAGAAAAAAAATAGAAAAAAAAGGGAAAAAAGAAAAAAGAAAAAAAGAAGAAAAAAGAAGAAAATGAAAAATGCAAAAATGATTGAAGAAATGAAAAAGAAAACCCCTTTCCTTTCCTTCACATGTGATTTCACAGACCGGACAAAATTGTTGTCTATTTTATCATTGTCTGATTCCTGATTCTCAGCAATACCAAAGAGGGGCAGCTGTAGACACCTAATTTTGTCCGGGCCTTTTAAAACCAATTTTGATTTGTTCCTCTCTCGGGTTTAATATTTTTGTAAAAGTCACGGTCGCGATTTTAGATTTTTAAAATGTTCTAAATTATATATATCCTTTTTAGCTTTAATTGTTCAAATAAAATCGGACCGTAAAATTACCAATTTTAAAATTCAATTTAAACCCGAGGTGAAAAAAGTTTAATCTTGAGTGTTATTAGATTTTTAAAATAAATTTTTTAATTGAAAATATTTGAAAAAAGCAAAAAAGACTTGAAAAAATAAAGGAGGGGGGTAATTTAGACATTATACAGTTTTAGGTTAGAAATTGGCTATAAAGAGGCCCGGTTAAAAAGAGAGGGCGGCAATGATTCTGGAGGAAAAAGATTGGCGGCTGGAAAAGAAAAAAGAGAGAGAAAAGCTTAGTTTCATTTTTTTGGGAGACTTCATACACTAAAAATGGCAATCACATCATAACCCCTAGTCTTCATCTCTCTCTCTCTTTAGTTTCTAGAGGGAGACCCATTTTTTTTAATCCCTTTCCTTTTCTCTGTCTCCTGGTAAACGACAGAGATCTTGGGTTTTTTTTGGTTATGAAAATTTGGAGTTGATCGATCTTTGTTTGTACGATGTTGTTTTCTTTTTTCTCTTGTTCTTTACTCACTACTATGTTGTAGTTATTTTTACTAGTTTCATTTTTTTGTAAGAAAGAAAATAAAATAAAAAATCTTTTTTTTGCTGAGTCAAAATGGTCTGAGTTTTACCGAGTTGTAATTTTTTTGTTTGTGTTTTTGTGTAAACTAGTTGAGTTATCTGTCTAGACCTGTTTGTTTAATGGAGGGTAATCCGTTGGTCTGTTATTGTTAATGTTCTGTTGGGTTCACGGGGTGGTTTGTTGAGTGGGGGGCTTTTCGCAGTTGGTTTTTTGGGTTTCGAATGAGTCAACTCGGTGGCTCGTCTGTTCTTGACTGAGTCAACCCGGAGAGAGATTTTACTGATTTAAACTTGGGTAGTTGTGGGGTGTAGGGAAGATCGAGCGAGGAGTTAGGTATAAGCAGAAGAACCAAGCGGCGATGCCTGCAGTGGAAATGAGGCGGACCACAAGGGTATTCGGGATGGTGAAAAGCTCGGAGGGAGCCCGGATTCTTCGTTCCGGCCGGCGACTCTGGCCTGATTCCGGTGAAGTAAAGCCCAAGAGGCCTAATAATGAAGGTGATGAATATTACCACTCGATGAAAAAAAACCCAAAGAGTGAAGTAAATAAAGCTCCTGCTGAGGTAAATGGTAAGCCCAAAAGATTAGGCCACGAAGAGAATCCAAAGAAACAAACCAAGAAAACGAAAGCTGAAGCTATAAATAATGGTGGTAATGTAGATAAGATGTTTGGGATTGTTTATACTAGAAAAAGGAAGAGAAAAGAGGTTCAAAAGAGCCGACTTTCAGGGAATTCAGACCAGAAAAAATATGGGAAAAAGCTTAATAGAAGGCAGGTCAGTAAGAAGAGGAAGATCAACAAGGATGTGGAAGAGTCAAGAATGTTTGCTTTTGTTGTGTGAAATGGAGATTGTTATGGCTGGTTTTCTAACTTTTTATGTTTGGTTTTGGAGTATGTGAAAAGGGCAGAAGTAAGGTTGTCTGAGCTAGCTTCCTTTTTGATTTCTCAGCCAATATCTGGTTTTTACTCTTCAAATGGTGTTAATTTCTTGTGGGGACCTCCTGCAAATAGAACTGGAATTTGCAAGTTTTCTGAGGCTAGGGAGTTTATTCCGTTGTTTTCTGTGGATTTTTCTGCAGTTCCCCATTGTTTTATGTATATGCATCACAGTATGCTTCTTAGATTGAAGCTTATGCAATTAGTTCCTGTAAATAGTGATGAAGTTATGAGCGATGGTGAAGAAGATGGAATATGTGTAACCCATATTGTAGATGTTTCCAAGAGTATGATTTGTTCTACTGTGGTTGAGATTGATAATCTTAGTAGCAAAATTGTTTTGCATCCATCTTTTAGAGCTTCCAAACTGACAGGTCGATATGCTCAACGTAGAAATGGTCTGAATTCTCGCAGTATCCAGAAGAGGCGGAGTTTGCTGAGGAGCAGAGCTGAAAATCCTTCACTTGTTGGCATACACAAGGCTAATGGAGCTCTAATGTATGATTTGATTGGTAGTAGGAGAAATGGCATTCCTTTTTCTTCTGTAGTTTCGAAAAACAAGGTTAGGAATTCAGTCCGCAATAGTTCTGCAGCAATCTTAAGTGACGTAAGCTCTTCGATATCAGATTTAATGCAGAATGTAGTAGATTCATTGCAGTGCTCTGCCAATATGTTGGTCATCGAACCAGACAGATGTTACAGGGAAGAAGGAGCAATTGTCACTTTAGAGCTCTCTGCATCACGAGAATGGCTTCTTTTAGTAAAAAAAGATAGGTCAACTAAGTATGCATACAAGCCAGATAAATTTACGAGCCCCAGTTCTTGCAACCGTTTTACTCATGCTATAATTTGGACCGGGGATGATAATTGGAAACTTGAGTTTCCAAATAGGCAGGACTGGGTCATCTTGGTATGCCATACACATTTCCAAGTTCATGTTAGGCATTAGGACATTTTTGTATTGCCATGTATTTTCAAGACACTTTAAGTTTGGGTTACATTTGCATTATCATGTTCATGCATTTTAGGTCTAGGTCACTTTATGAATGCCATGCATTTTTTCATGACATTTAGGTTTAAATCCATGCATTTCATGCATTATGTTTGTTGCATTATTTCATGCATTTCATGTTCATGCCACTTGAATAATGACTTGAGCCAATTAATGGTTCAAAGTCATGCTCTCTTGAGCACACTTGTGGAAAATTAAGTTTGTCAAATTGATTATTCTACCTTTTTGAATTTTTTTTTTTACTTAGCCAATTTTTATCTAACTTTCAAAAAGTCCTAGCTACTGTTTGCAAGTCATTTTATGAGTTTCAAATATTTTTACTTTGACTTTTAAATGATTTTATCAAAGGCAAAAATGTGTTGGCAAAGCAGTTTTTTTCTCCTTCCAAAACTCGTACATCTCTGATTTTTCTGGGAATTCATCTTTGATCAGAAAATTAAGCCGATTTTTTCCCATGTATTTTTACATGTCCTGAGTCTCCAGTATTGTTTTCAGAATTTTTGGAATTTTTAAAAATAGGATAAAAAATCGTGGATTAAAAACTGGACAGTGGAGTCAGAATTGAATTTAAAGAAAAACCATTTTTCTGTTTTGGTTAATTTACTTAGAGTGGGCTGATTAGGAGGGTTAGCTACAAACTTAGGGTAATTTCTAAGCCTTTTTAAACTCTAAAAATTGTTTTTCAAGTCCCGGGTTAAGGGTAGTCAAGTCCGGATTTTTTAAAACTTAGGAAATTAGAGCCATTTTAAAAAATTTTAGCCCAGTTTTTATTTTTAATTCAAGCTTTTCAAAATTGTTTTCAAACAATCACAAAGTATTTTGGTTTTAGAATATTTAATTTGACATATTTTCCTAAGGTAGCCGGATATGTTTTTAGATATACGGATTTCCTTAATCAAAGGAAAAAATACATTTCACACATTGCATTTTATATAATATGTGGTTCTTGCTATAATAATTTCTATGATATTGTTGTTATTTTGATTTATATTTTTTGATGTTATGTGGTTTATTATATGGTTTTGAATATTTCATGATATCCTATGCTTTTATTTAGTTATTTTTATTTAGCATATACTATGTTCATGCAATATTATTTTCATGCATATTATATGATAGTATGATTTTTTTCCATGTCATTTAAATTATATGCCATACCATTCATATTTGTCATGTCATTTAGGTTGCATTATATTATTTAGACTTTACTATGTCATTTTATTTATGTCATGCATATACATATTCATTTATTTTAAATGTTTTCAAAAGGATAATGATTTTTCAATAAAAAATAAAGATATTCCCGAGTTAAAATAATTCATGAGTTCTCTACCGGGTTTGCTGGAGGGAATTTCATCAATTATCATTAATAAAGGAATATCTTTCTTTCAAAAAAAAGAGAATGATTCGGAAAGTTTTTCAAAACTAATAAAAATTTCTATATTTTGCCACGTTTGTTGGGGAATATAGGAAAATTTCGAATTTATAATTCTGAATCATTTTCAATTAAAAATGGAATTATTTTTCTTTAAATTGGGAATTAACTTGAAATACTAAATTTAAAACCAATTTTTTACCGAGACTTGAGATAACACACGATTAATAAGGTACCGATTTATACGGGCGTTGTGGGGGTGCTAATCCTTCCCCACACGTAACCGATGCCCGAACCCGCTTCTTTGATTTCTCTGGTTTAAAACGCGGACTTGAAATTGGTTTTTAAAATGTTTTAATTAATTTTTAAAATATTTTCTGAAACCGGTTTTAATAGGTGGCCGATCACACCTAGCTAAAAAAGATTGGTGGCGACTCCATGTCTTTTTTTAAGGTCATTTTCAAAACCTTCATTTTTTAGAAGAATTAAGTCGACTTTTCCTCGGTTTTTTTTAATGTCACACTTAACGAATAATAAAATCTTGCGATGAGACTCGTTATTTTTTAGGTTACGACAAGCGGATTTATCTTTAATATTAGAGGAGCCGTAGTGTTTTCAAAATCTTCTAAACAAACGTATATAGCCAGATCCACTATGGAATCTGAATTTATAGCTTTAGATAAAGTTAGAGAAGAAGCAGAGTAACTTCAAAATTTTTTAGAAGATATTCCATGTTGGTCGAAACCTGTGCCTGCAATTTGTATACATTGCGATAGCCGATTTGTAATTGGTAAGGCACAGAGTAGTTTGTATAACGGTAAATCTCGACACATTTGTCGAAGACACAATACCGTGAGACAATTGCTCTCAAATGGGATTATCTCTATTGATTATGTAAAATCAAAGAATAATATTACGGATCCTCTTACGAAAGGTTTAACAAGAGATCAAGTATATAACCCATCGAGAGGAATGGGTCTAATGCCTATAAATTAAAGAAAAGTTACATAATGGCAACCCAACCTAGTTGACTGGAGATTCCAAGATATAGGTTTAAAGGGACAACCGAATTATGTTAACTTAGTGTGAGTACTAAAAGAGTGAAACACTCTTATCCATTTTTTATGATGAATTAGTGCTGCTTGCAAAGGAGATAGGATCAGCTATGCTTTTAATGATTCTTATAACTAGATAAAATCAAGTGGGGTATTGCAGGATACTCTTGATAAGAAATCACCTATATGAGTATGAAACGTGACCATTTCTATGAGAATTGATAAAGCTAAATTCTCTAGAGTACTCATAGAAACCAGGACGTGTTCGAGGCCAAAATGGACACAACCGTGAGAACCAAAGATGTTCAAAGAGGAATTGTATGATACCTATTGTCTGGGTTTACATGAAAGACTAAATAACTCAAGACATCATGTTCACTATTTAGCGAGTAAATCCGATAGTTGTCACTGATAACTCGTATAATTATATAGTTTTTAGTTATGTTTTATTATTGTTTTGTGTCAAATACGAGTTATTATTGTTTAGTCTAATTGTGTTTATGATCTTTTATATTTTTATGTAATTTGGTGTTTTTCACAAGTTTCTTTGAGTGATTTCAGATTACTAGAATGAAGGGCAAATCCAGTTCAGTTCCAGTTCCGACACCGTTTACCATATCAGCTATATCTCGAGTTTCACTGAAGCAATAAGGCTGAAATTTGTAGCCGTGCAAAGCTAAGAGGCATATCTATCTTTTTCATGTTTTACACTTCTTGAAACGGAGTCGTTTTCCCTAGTGAAATCGACCATCAAGTTGGCTGATGTGCAATGACGTCTGTGCTGACATGTTTTGGTATTTTGACCATATCTTCCGATCCACATGAGCAAATGATCTGATTCCAACGGCTATGAATCCGTAACTGATAGGGGTATATTTTTCTAGAAGACAATTTTATCAGATCGAGCCTCCAACATTGACAAAATCGACCATCAAGCTGGCTGATCAGAATTGTCATACAATATGACGAAAATTGTTAGAAAAATGCACCCACCTATTATACCTACCTTTGAAATTTGTAAAGCTTGTCTATTGTCATTTAGCCCTCCAAAATGTGTATAAATAGAGGGCCTTGGATGAGTATTGGGATACATTATAGATTGGTAGGATATTTGCCATTGTAATAAAATTCTCTAAGTTTTCTTCTTCTTTCCTTTCTCTAGTTTTCTTTTTCTTTACTTATGTTTCTTACATTTCTTTTCATTTTATTCATATCTAGTATGTGTTGCTAATCATATTGTTGAGGTGATGAGGTGAAGCTCTTGGTAAATGCTAAGGTTAGTCTCTTAAACATGAGCTAAAATGAATCATCATTTATAAGCACTAGCATAGATAATATTTTCTTTTGGTTTAAAATCATACTTGCAAAGTAGAGATCTTGATTCATTATTGACAATGAAAATGGCACAGTAAATGCTTGGTTTCATAACCTTGATTTGTTGTAGACATATACCTTGGCATAAGGAATGCTTGGACTCTTTTTATGAGTTTTGAGGACACCAAATGAACATAATATCATATGCTAAGGACGTTGGACAATTTGGACTGAATTGCTAAACCTTCCGATTGGAACCTCCCTTATGTGTGGATTTCAATTGTGTAATAAAACAAGATTAATCTTAGCATAACACCAAGAGTGGATTCTCTAACCTCAACATCCTTTCTTATTGTTTTTTTATATTTTGTTTAATTTCTTTTATGTTATTTTATTTATTTTGTTCTCTAATATCTTGTTTATTTTGTTTTGTTGTTGATTCCCTAATATCTTGTTTACTTTCTTTTTCTTATATATTTATAAACTTATACTTACTAATACGCTTCCCTGTGGTTCGACCTCGGACACCCGAGAATTTATTACTTGAACATAACCTGCACTTGGGTTTACAACTCTTAATTGAGTTTCCATCAAGTTTTTGGCGCCGTTGCCGGGGAAGCAATACTAAGTATATAAGTTTGTAAGTATATTTATTTTTATTGGCTGGTTATACCGCCTAATTTTGTATATTTATTTTGTTTGGCTGGTTATACCGCCTAATTTTGTATATTTATTTTGTTTGGCTGGTTATACCGCCTAATTTTGTATATATTTATTTTGTTTGGCTGGTTATACCGCCTAATCTGTATATTAACTTTGTTTTATGCTTGTTTGGCGACGTGATTTTAGATCTCGTCGTTTAGTTAGATTTTATTGTGAAACTTTTTCAGGTAATCTTTCTAATACAACTCCTACCATGGCTGACAATGAAAGTGTTCATGCTGAAGATGAGAACAGACAAGTACGCACCATGCGTGACTACTTGCAACCAACTCGAAGCTCATCACCCTCTTGTTTTATTTTTCCTCTCAATGCAAACAACTTTCGTTTTAAACCAGGTATGATAGCTTTGCTTCCAAATTTCCATGGGTTAGAATCGGAAAGTGCTTACTCGTTTCTAAAAGACTTCGAAGATATATGTGTCACCTTTAATGACCAACAATGTACAAATGAAATTGTCAAGCTAAAATTATTTCCTTTTTCTTTAAAAGATAAAGCAAAAATTTGGCTTCATAATTTAAAACCAAGGTCAATTGGCACATGGCAAGAATTACAAACTGAGTTTCTAAAGAAATTTTTCCCAGCACATAAAACTACTGCTTTGAAAAGACAGATTCAAAATTTCAATCAAAATCAAAATGAAGCATTTTTTCAGTGTTGGGAGCGTTTTAAAGATTTGTTAAGTTCTTGTCCACATCATGGTTTTGAAAAATGGCGTCTTATTAGTTTCTTTTATGAAAGTTTAACTCCCGAAACTAAACAATTTGTTGAAACAATGTGTAACGGTGAGTTTCTAGAAAAAGAACCTGAAGAAGCCTTTGACTACTTAGACCATTTGGCAGATAACTCTCAAGCCTGGCACACAGATAATTCCTCTGAAAGTTCCAATAGATCTAATCCTGTTTCTAACAGAGGTAAATATCATTTTAGTCAAGAAGATGAGATAAAAGCTAAAGTAGCTAATTTGGCTAGAAAGATTGAAGCCATGGAACTTAGAGAAGTAAAAGAAGTCAAAACGGTTAAAAATGAAGAAAGTTGTGGAATTTGTGAAATCATGGGACACCCCACTTCTGAATGTCCAAACATTCCCATTCTTAAAGAAGCGTTGCATGATCAAGTAAATTCCATAAACACATTTAAAAAGCCTTTTCCTTCTCCTTACTCTGAAACGTATAACCCTGAATGGAGAAATCATCCCAACTTCAGTTGGCGGAATAATAATCATGTTCAGGTACCACAATCTCAAAAGCCGGGCAACACTTTTTCCTATCAACCTTCACGTGTACAAACCTTGGAAGAGACATTGCAAGCATTCATGCAAACACAAGCAAATGTGAATAACCAAACTTCACAGGACATCAATGAGATCAAAAACACCTTGTCCACATTGACAGCTTCATTACGCACTCAAGAAAAAGGTAAGTTTCCTGCTCAACCTCAGCCTAACCCTTCTACTCAATGTCTTGTTTCTTGCTCCAATGAAACTCAACAGGAAAATGCCAGTTCTATCACAACTCTTCGAAGTGGAAAGGCAATTGACAAAAACATTCCATCAAAAGACCAAGATCCTCCTTCCCCTCCGAAAAGTAATGGTAAGGATGATGGTAAGTCTGAACTTCTTGAAAATTTGGACAAAGAAAAAGGTATGCATCCTGCTCCTTTTCCTCAAAGGTTGCAAACAATAAAGAATTTGAATCAAAATGCAGAAATTTATGAACTTTTCAAACAAGTTAAGATTAACATTCCTTTATTGGATGCAATCAAACAAGTTCCATCTTATGCTAAATTTTTGAAGGACATGTGCACATTTAAAAGGAAACATAATGTACAAAAGAAAGCATTTCTGACGGAAAGTGTGAGCTCAATCATTCAGCACCTTACTCCACCAAAATTCAAAGATCCTGGATGTCCAACAATCTCATGCATCATTGGAAACACTAGAATAGAACGTGCATTGCTTGATCTTGGTGCTAGTGTTAATCTTTTGCCTTTTTCTGTTTATCAACAGTTAGGTTTAGGTGAACTCAAGGAAACACCTGTTACACTTCAACTAGCTGATCGTTCTGTAAAAATTCCTCGAGGGATAGTTGAAGATGTTTTGGTTCAAATTGATAATTTTTACTTCCCTGTTGATTTTATTGTTTTGGACACACATCCTGTTTCAAATCCAAATGTTCAAATTCCTGTTATATTAGGCCGTCCATTTCTTGCAACTTCTAATGCTCTGATAAATTGCAGGAATGGTATGTTGAACATTTCTTTTGGAAATATGACTTTAGAATTAAATGTGTTCAACACTTGCAAGCAACCTGGTGATGATTCAGAAGTACATGAAGTGGATTTCATTGAAGAACTTGTTCATGAACATCTCACCACTACCACATTCCATGATCCTTTAGAAGCTTATTTAATTGAATGTGAGTTTGATAATGCTTCAGAAATTTCACACACTGATTCTTTGTTAAATTCTTTTCAGGTTAAGCATTGTTGGAAACAAAAGTTTGAGGAACTTCCATCACTCACAAATGTCACTGTACCATCAACTATTGAACCACCCAAGCTGGATTTAAAACCATTGCCATCCGAGCTAAAATATTCCTTTTTGGGTGAGAATGAAACTTTTCCAGTCATAAATGAACTTGAGGAACTCAGAAATGATGCATATGAGAATTCTAAAATTCATAAAGAAAGAACTAAAGCCTTTCATGACAAGTTAATTTCAAGAAAAACATTTGATGTTGGGCAAAAAGTTCTACTTTATAATTCTAGACTTCACATATTTCCTGGTAAGTTGAGATCAAGATGGACTGGCCCATTTGTGGTTAAGCATGTGTATCATTATGGAGCAGTTGACATTGAGAATCCTAGAAATGGTAACGTATTCAAGGTAAATGGACAAAGACTCAAACTCTTTTTGGAAAATCATGTTACTCAAGAAGAGGTTGTTTTTCTTTCTGATCCTTGTTTTGAAAATAACTAGATGTAAATATAATTTTTACTAATCTTCAAAAAAAAAAAATACATTTTTTTTAACCCCGGTTAAATGGCGGATAACGGTACTCCGTGATTATTTAAGTCGGTTCCATCAGCTACCCACAAAACTGATATTGTATATAAATTTCTCTTTCAATTTCTTTTTCATTTTTTTTTCAAGATGGATGATATTCTCACAAGATTGCAGAAACGATTTCCTCCTTTTCCTCGGAATATTTTACTGAAGCTTTACCAAGTTCGATTTGAAAGATTAAGAATGCTTATGCACAAAGGGATTCCTGAAGACATGCGTTGGATAATTGAAGCCAAGGTACGTGAAGATGAATATCTTCCTGTTTTGCATTTACCAGGTACAGGTAGAAGCACTTATGCAAAGAAGCGACGAGCAAAGCGCATGAGTTCAAATTGCCACAAGTGTGCACGATGGACGTGTAACGGTAAATGTCCTTCTATTGGGATTCCGTCCTCTAATCGAGATGATAAAATTGAATTCATTAAGGATGGACTGAGTAAGGAGAATTTGGGTAATATCCAACTTTCTCTTGAGACGCATCCTAGTGGAGACGTACAAAGAGAAATTCTTGATTTATGGTCGCAATTCCAAAGGGAATGGCAACATCTTGGGAATCTGATGTTAAAAGACCCTGTTTGCCAGCTTGTAAGAAAACTGGATGGGAAGCATATCCTCGACTCATAGAAGGCGTTTAAGCCGTTTCTGGACGTAAAACCAGAGGAAGATGTGAGCCACAATCACAACTACAATAAATGACTTCTCAACTTTTGGTTTGATTTGCAATAATTTTATTTCGGTTTAATTTACGTGTTGTTAGATTTGTGTAATTATTCTCGTTTTTTTTTTTTTTTTTTTTTTTTTTTTTTTTTTTGCATTGGTCTTTTACGGTTGATTTTTCTTCTCTTTTTGATTTTCTTCCTGAAATCACGCAAAAGTCTTTTGTTAGGTTAACATTTTCTTCTGACAGGTCAAATACACTTTCGGCGACATTATTACTCTTGTCTAATTCACTACTCAGTCCTCTATATATTACACCATGTACTCATTCTCTTTCAGGCACTCGAAAAAAAAAAAATGGAAAGCACTTCGTCCCAGCGCATTAAAAAAATTTGTGTCTTTGGAGGTGCTTATCCAGGGAAAAATAACATATTCGCTGATGAAGCCATAAGAGTTGGAGTAATACTTGCCCAACAAAAGATCCAGTTGATTTATGGAGGCGGTAGTACGGGTTTAATGGGAGCAGTCGCTACAGCAGCACACGCCGGAGGAAGTTCAGTTCTAGGAATCGTGCCAAAACTATTCACAGATTTTTGTGGACCTACCGTGGGTAAGGAAATACAAGTCTGGAGTATCCCTGAACGGATGACAATCATGTACCATTCTGCCGATGCATTCATTGCTTTACCAGGAGGTCTGGGTACATTGGAAGAAATAGCTTGCGTGGCTTCTTGGTCATCTTTGGTCACAAATAAGAAACCCATTGGTTTGCTTAATATTAATGGTTATTTTAGTAATTTGCTTTCATATTTAGATAATGCTGTGGATAATGGATTCATGTTTTCAGAGGCAAGGAGAACCATAATTTCTGCTACAACCATTGAAGATTTACTCAAAAAGCTACAAGCTTATGAGTGTTTATCTGCTACGGTTGTTTCGCAAACGCTCGGAAAAAGAAAAAGAGATATGGACGAGCAAGGAGTGGATTGCACTTTGTCTTTGTGACATTATCTAACATTTTGTTTGTTGTGTCTCAGTTATAATAAGTGGTTAGCAACCTCTGCAGGTAATATCTCCTAAATTCTACCTTTAAAATTTGACATTGGGGACAATGTCATATTTTAGTAGGGGGTAAGGGACATATTTTGCTAAAAAAAAAAAAAAAAAAAAAAAAAAAAAAAAAAAAAAAAAAAAAAAATTGTTGTGTTTTAAGACATTTAGAAGTATTCATTCTGAACAAGGTCTGAGTAAGGGAGACTTGAGACATACCTTGTCAGTTTGATTTAATCTTCTTCAAAAAAAAAAAAAAAACATGTTTAGACTTAGTGTGTTTTTTTTAGTTACTTTCAATACTATAATGAGATATGAATTGCATAAGTCTAAAACAGATTTATTAGTGAGAAGATTTTCATGAGAATTGAGCTTGATATCAACCTTTTTATGAGCCAATGTTAATATGATATGTTGATTGAGAAAGAAGCATGTTTAGACTTAATCTGACTTGTATAATCATCCTTGTGAGTTTTTGAGCCTATAATGATTGATGCATTATACAAATCAATCTAATTTCTTTCTTGAGTGCTCTTATGATTACATGATTCTCTAGAACTTGCTTTAAACCGTTTGAGACTATATTGATACATGTGACAACATGAATATGATAGAGGCATTAGGATTATAATCAGAGCCAAACAGCCATCCCTTATTAATGTTCTAAGAGAACATCCCCACTAGTGAGCCAATTTGAGCCTACATTAAATATGCTGATTTATTGGTAACCACAACTTACACCTAGCCTAAATATACTTATATCCTTACCCTTGTTCTAAAGATGGATTTTTATATTTTGAGACATATTAAAAAAAAAAAAAAAAAACAAATAAGGGATATTTTTAGTTGAAAATTTGGGTTAGAAACAAAAGATAAGTGTGGGGGAAGAAAAGAAAAGAAAAAGTCAAGAAAAAAAGAAAGGGATCATTGTCAAATACATTCCCATATTAAAAAAAAAAAAAAAAGAATCTTCTCTTGAACTTCTAGAAAAAGATGTTACAAAGTTGGTTAGAATGATGCAAAGGCTCAACATGAATATTTAGCCTATGTTATTATGTGCTTTATAAGAGTTTTGAGAAGTTTTATTTGTATGATCTTATTATGTCTCTAAAATCTATGAACTCTTTGGAACCTTTGTGATATCTTTATCCTTTTGTTCTTTAACCACATTATAACCCTTTGGCCCCATTACAACCTTGAATAAAGACCTCTTGATTTATGAAGTTGTATGATCTAAATAGTGGAGAATAGGTGGACAAGCAAGCATATGGTAGAAGTGTTTTCATGAGATTGATTGAGTGTAAACACTTTACCACTACTTTAAAGAGTGAAAATCAAGAGAGTATCCCTTGTGAGAAGTTGAGATTAAGTTTGAATATGCACTATTTTGATTGAAATATGTTATGTTAATATTGGCTTAACTCATTTATTTACATTCAAGCAAGATTTTTTGTGAATTTCTTTAAGCTATTGATTAGTTTTTAAGACTTGTCCAATGATTATCTCTAATTTATATTGGAAGGATTAGTTATAATTATTATTTTTAGTTTTTCTTATGTCTTCAATGTTTGTGGGTATCGTCCTAGTAAACCCTCACGAGACTAAACTCGTCCACTAGGGACACCTAGGGGTTTAAAGGCTTGTGTCACATGCTAAGTGCCACCGTGATTTCCTACGAAAATGGATTAGATTAGATTTTCTTATTTTATTTTTATTGAGTCGTTGCTAGGGACTAGCAACAATCTAAGTGTGGGGGTGTGATAACTCGTATAATTATATAGTTTTTAGTTATGTTTTATTATTGTTTTGTGTCAAATACGAGTTATTATTGTTTAGTCTAATTGTGTTTATGATCTTTTATATTTTTATGTAATTTGGTGTTTTTCACAAGTTTCTTTGAGTGATTTCAGATTACTAGAATGAAGGGCAAATCCAGTTCAGTTCCAGTTCCGACACCGTTTACCATATCAGCTATATCTCGAGTTTCACTGAAGCAATAAGGCTGAAATTTGTAGCCGTGCAAAGCTAAGAGGCATATCTATCTTTTTCATGTTTTACACTTCTTGAAACGGAGTCGTTTTCCCTAGTGAAATCGACCATCAAGTTGGCTGATGTGCAATGACGTCTGTGCTGACATGTTTTGGTATTTTGACCATATCTTCCGATCCACATGAGCAAATGATCTGATTCCAACGGCTATGAATCCGTAACTGATAGGGGTATATTTTTCTAGAAGACAATTTTATCAGATCGAGCCTCCAACATTGACAAAATCGACCATCAAGCTGGCTGATCAGAATTGTCATACAATATGACGAAAATTGTTAGAAAAATGCACCCACCTATTATACCTACCTTTGAAATTTGTAAAGCTTGTCTATTGTCATTTAGCCCTCCAAAATGTGTATAAATAGAGGGCCTTGGATGAGTATTGGGATACATTATAGATTGGTAGGATATTTGCCATTGTAATAAAATTCTCTAAGTTTTCTTCTTCTTTCCTTTCTCTAGTTTTCTTTTTCTTTACTTATGTTTCTTACATTTCTTTTCATTTTATTCATATCTAGTATGTGTTGCTAATCATATTGTTGAGGTGATGAGGTGAAGCTCTTGGTAAATGCTAAGGTTAGTCTCTTAAACATGAGCTAAAATGAATCATCATTTATAAGCACTAGCATAGATAATATTTTCTTTTGGTTTAAAATCATACTTGCAAAGTAGAGATCTTGATTCATTATTGACAATGAAAATGGCACAGTAAATGCTTGGTTTCATAACCTTGATTTGTTGTAGACATATACCTTGGCATAAGGAATGCTTGGACTCTTTTTATGAGTTTTGAGGACACCAAATGAACATAATATCATATGCTAAGGACGTTGGACAATTTGGACTGAATTGCTAAACCTTCCGATTGGAACCTCCCTTATGTGTGGATTTCAATTGTGTAATAAAACAAGATTAATCTTAGCATAACACCAAGAGTGGATTCTCTAACCTCAACATCCTTTCTTATTGTTTTTTTATATTTTGTTTAATTTCTTTTATGTTATTTTATTTATTTTGTTCTCTAATATCTTGTTTATTTTGTTTTGTTGTTGATTCCCTAATATCTTGTTTACTTTCTTTTTCTTATATATTTATAAACTTATACTTACTAATACGCTTCCCTGTGGTTCGACCTCGGACACCCGAGAATTTATTACTTGAACATAACCTGCACTTGGGTTTACAACTCTTAATTGAGTTTCCATCAGTCACTATGAAAGGTTCAAAGCCAAAAGCTACCTATCCTGAAGCAATTACACTTCAAAGTTATTCTCTTTCATATTTCGAGTTAGTTCGTCGTTTTAATCAGACAATTTACATTCATGTGGGGAATTGTTGGATATCAATTGATTTATTTATGTGTATAAATATGAAATACATATATGTATACGTATATTGTCGTAAGTAGATACACAATGTATTATTAATGTACACAATTGATATCAATATTGAATGAAAAATTGATCTCAAAAGTACCCACTTGAAGAAGAAGAAGTTGGTTGATGGGTTTTGCTTGGTGTGGAATCCCACATTAGAAACATACAGGCTTATGCTTGTGTTTATATAGGCTTAGTTTCAAGGTGAGGTTGGGCCTCAAGGGGCACCTAAGTTTTTATGAAGGGTGAGGACCTACACGAACTTGGGCTAGACCATGCACACGTATGCACGCTACGGGCTAGGTCGGGCTCGGGTTTGGGTCAGTAATTAATTTTTTACTGCCCAACTGACCAACCATTTAAACCTATCTGTTTAAGACATGTTTTTTGGTTCCAAACCGAACCGGTACAATTGCAGCTGACAAAGAGACTTATCTGTTTAAGACATGTCTGTTCGGACCATTTCTGCTCAAAAAGATCTGTCCATTTTCCAACTGTCGTGTCTTGTCTGAACATTCTTCTGCCTTCTTATAAATACCCGAGCAGTGCCTGTTAACTTCACTCAATTTTTGTAATCATTGCTCTTGGTTTTTGGCGTCTTCTATGAGAGAGAGACTTGCATTTCTATTTCGCCGTGTTGCTTTGATTGTGCTGTCAACTTGCAACGTGTTTTGAGGAGATCTGGGAGACGAATTGCTCAATCTGTAAGCACCTAAGTGACAGGCAATAATCGTTTTAAGGTCAGAGGTTCTACCTTGACTCAAACTTCTTTTTCTATGTTCTATAAAAAACTGTGAGTATATGTCCTTTTAATGTAATGTTCGTATTGAATTTTTGAATATATTCTGTTCTGCCAATTCAGATTAGTTATCCGTTCTTTAATCTTTAATTCTTCTTACACTACAAGAGGACGTTAAATTTGCGACGGAATCATTACCGACGGACATATTCCGTCGGTAAATCAATTTTCAGTGACGAAAATTAAAACATTACCGACATAATTTCATCGGTAATCTTTTTCCATATTACCACGGATTATTCGATCATTACCAACGGAAATATTATATTACCTACGAAATAGTAGCGACCGACTAATTTCGTCGGTAATTTTCATCGATAAAACTTTGGCGCGAACGGCCTAGATTCCTGTTGAAATATCACCGACGAAATTATCACAATTAACGACGAAAATTCCGTCTGTAATAAAAGAGCACGGATTTTTATATTTAGTAATAAATTTTTATTTATTACCAAATTAATTAAAAAAATAATAATAAAACTGAACGGTCAAAAACTATTACCGACGGAATATCCATCGTTAATATGACTTTTCCATCGGTGATACATTTTGAGTCGGTAATACGTTACCGACGGAACATTTATATGACCGGTCGAATTTGAATATTACTGACGGATGTTCCGTCGGCAATAATATTTCACGAAATCTTATGTGCAATAAATGCAAATTTCAAATCTCAATGTTGAAAAATTATTACCGACGAAAAATCCGTCGGTAATAGTAAGATTCTGTTGGTGTAAGCGTTTTCAGTCGGTGATAAGTCATCGATGGATCAAAAATGTACCGATGAAAATTTCGTCCGTAATACATTATCACCGACGGATGAAATTTGAATTCCTTCCTAAAGTTTTAACTACGAAATTTTCGTCGGTGATAGTCTCGGGCATAAATAAACCTCGAGACTTCTTCTTCCTCATTTTCTTTTTTTCTCTCATTCTCTGTTTCTATCTCGCCGTCTGACCGTCCCCTGCCGTCCGATCGTCCTCACGCCACCAGCTGTCCGTCCAATAGAATTCAAGTTTAATTTTTAACTCTGAACTCGTTTAACACATTTTTTTTTAAATGATATTTAACATTTAAAAGTTTAACACAGTTTTTAATGATTAATACAATTTTTAATGATATTTAACATTTAAAAGTTTAACACATTTTTTTTTGTATATTTATTTAAATATTTTAATTAATAAAATAATTGTTATATAATTATATAAATTTTATTTATTATATTGACTAAATAAATAATTTGAAAACTTTTCAATAAAAAAATTAAAAAGTAAACTAAAAAATAAAAAATGAGAGAGTTAACAAAAATAAATAATTAAAATAAATAAAGTAAAAAAATAAATTAATAGAAAAAGAGTAAAAATGAAGGAAAAAAAAAAAACTTACCGCAGGGTCCAATTTTTAATTGAACCTGAACCCTTGCTCCTCTAATCCCAATTCCCAACTGGAACGACAACTGCATTACATGCTATAGAATTCAAAGTGAACCTTAGCATAAAAAACTAAGATATTACATTAGAGATTTATTTAAAGTAGTCAGGCTGTTATTGTTAAATATTTGGGAATCAGTTTGAATTCTTATGAAATTCTATTGGTTGGAGATTACTCCTTTAATAGATAAAAAACATGTTGTGTCAATTGGTCATTAGATAAACTGAGATTTCTTTCAAATAAGTATAACATTAGATATTACATTAAATATTACATGTATGCATAAAAATTTATTTATAATATATAGTAATAAACATAAAAATTTAATTAATTATTTGTAAACATTATGTTAATATTTACAAATATTAATTTAGTATTCTTACAAATGCTTAAATTAAATTAATTTACTAATTTAATTTAGGTAGAATTAAATTTATTTTGTGGGAAATTTCCTTTTTTTTTTTATGAAATTTCTTTTTTTATAATTGTTAGTTATAAAATTGTATAATGTGTTATTGTGATTATTTATCGTTATTGTTCATTGTGATTTTTTTTATTGTGTTATTCTGTTTATTTATTAATAAATTTAATATATAAATTTATTCATAAATTTAATATTTTTCATTTTACAGATAAAATGCGAGGAACAGGGTGTAAAACTACTAGAAAGAAGAAACAGAGCTTTATGTGGGATGCTTTTCGACCATATGGAGAACCATTCTCGGGGCATGCTGCACCAGAGTTGCCACCTGCGTCTTCTCCCTCCTTACGGCCTCCACCGAGACAGTTGCCGCATTCTTCGACTCCATCGCCACATACTCCATCTACAGTACCTCCATCGCCCTTGCATCCCTCTGCACTGCCTCCGTCTTTAGTGGATCCATCCAGATTGCCTCCCTCTAGAGTGGCACCGTCCATATTGACTCCCGTTCCACTGCCACGGTCGACACTTACTCCGGCGACTCAGGCAGATCCTGCGTTAAAAGCGTCTACCTCATCGCTGGATGAAATTTCACAGTTTTTACTTAATGAGCCAGCACCGACGTATTTCGAGGATGATGGCACGGGGCAGCAGACAGAGGTACTTGCATCACATCATACGCCGTCTACCGGTACTTCCACTGAGTAGAGAAAACGAGGTAGAGGTTGGACGAAAGGATTACCGACACCGAGTAATTCGGATGATAGGTTTCGACTGTCAATTCTTCAAAACACGTAAGTTAATAATATTTCGATAATTTCATTGTTTCAGTAAAAAAAATTATTGTCCACTAACACGTATATTTGATTTTAGGACTTTCACGGGGAGTTGTGTAAAATCGACTTGTAAGACCCTCGTAAGACAGAGATCGACTCGGGTCTTTTTAAATGATTTATAGACGGTGGATCAAGTTTATGTATGCTTGTAGACAAAGCACACTACCATCTGGTCTTATTGTTATATTAATAATTTTTAGAGTAAGGGATTTAATCGGCTATTTGAGAGATTTAGCCTTAAATTAGCCACAAGCCAGGAATCGCAATCAGGACAACATAAAGCCCCTAAAATTTGGTATTTTAACTTCACATAGTGTTAAAATATGATATATTACTAGTCAGGATTATTGAAAAATCTAATCGGTACAAAATCGGTAAAATATGAACCAGAGGTATTTTGGTCATTTTATCCAAAATTTTATTTTTTGTTCGAATATGGTACCAATAGACTCCGTGATCATAGAGGATTTCAATATGATGCTTAGATTGAAAACTTGACATTTTTTTGAAACTCAAAAATTAAGTGAAAATCGGGTACGTCCTTAAGTAGCTTAAAAGAGTGAAAAACCAAAACTGGTTGCGGGAAGGTTCAAAAAAGGTTTTAAGTGAATAAATGGATTCATATAGACATAAAATGATGTTAGAATGCTATTGGTGAAATCAGAATGAGAATCGGAGCTAAAACCGAAATAGTCAAAATGTTGACCCGTAAACGGTCTAGGGCTCGGATTTGATGCTCGGGATATCGAAAAAATTATGAAAACTTGCGTGCTAGTGTAAAATGATATTTTAAACACATCTGTATTGAGAAAAGTGAAAAACGAGCTTCCAAACGTAAAAATTTCATGTAGATCCCGCTTAGGCACTAAAAAACAAAAAGTGAGCTATAGGCTTATTACTTGACATGTGGCTTGGAAAATGGCCATAAAATGCATGCCATAAACCCATGTTTAGCTTTGAGACCCATTATCCTTATGCATTAAGGGTTTGTTTCATCTTCAACTTTGAGAAACCTAACCAAGTGAAGAAAACTCCATAACCAAAAGCTTGTAAGCTTGATCTCTTGATTTCTACTCATCACCAAGCCAACAAAATACATATTTTCACTATCTAGAAGGTAAGGATCACTTATTTGGTGTTAGTTTTTCAAGAAACCAAGAGAAACTATATGTTTCTCTTTATGGCCATTTTTGCCTTAGGTGGTTTCCAACATAGTCATCACCTTAAACCACCACCATGGGTAGTCTCCTAAATTAACCTCTACATCCATTATTTGGGGTTGGTTGATTGAAAAAGTGGCTTGGAGATGGAAATCCAAGCTTGGCCGAATGCACCATGGTGGCCAACCACCTTGTGCTGCCACTTCCACCACCATCCAAGGCCACTATTGGCTTTGCTAGGCTCGGGGGAGCAACTTTTCAATTGATCGTTGCTCCGGATTTCCACCCGAGCTAGGTGTAAAAATTATAAAGCTTAAATAGCTAAGTTGTAAAATTTGGGATAGTAGCTAATTAGCTACAATTTGGATAGTGTGAATGTTTCTATATTATAAAATATTTATGAAATTATTGTTTATGTACTAGGAGCGCGGATTAGCTGAGTCCGTGGTTGGAAGAACTCCGGAGCATGAGGATCCAATTTCTCCCTCTTAGCGCACTGTGAGTAAACATGTAGCGATAGACGTAGGAACGTTAGATTATGTTATGACATACTATTTATGATTATATGATATAGAATTACCTTATCGTATCGAATTCTCGTAAAGACGTAAGAAAAGGTCCAAGGGATGGACAAGTGATGATTATGTAATAATCCGGGATTGACGCATGAGTGGTCGACTCTATGGCGCCACATTGTTTCCTTACTTGTGTACTTATTTAAATGTTATGTGCTGCATGTGTACTGTAATGTTAAGCTATGCTTGAGTTTGTAGGCTGTCATTGTGCCCTACCGCATTTGTAGTTTGCCATTGTGCCCTAACGGATTGTAGGATCCTTCGTGCCCTACTGATTTTCTAGTAGCTTTCGAGCCCTACCGGTTTGTAGGAGTCTACGGACCCTACTGGATGTTATAGTGGTTTCTGATGTTGGATAGGAACATCAATGTTGTAGACACCTAATTTTGTCCGGACCAGTAAATCAAGTATGTTTTCTTCCTAAACTGATGATTCAGAATGCAAAAAGACTTTTCTCACCCTGCAGGTGGTACTCCGAGACTTAGTCTAAAAAAGCAGATAGAAAAAGTCAAACTCGAAAAAAATCAACCCTAAAAAAGTCAACTCGGAAAGTCAATTACTAAAAAAGTCAACCCACTTTCAAAATCAAGATTTGAATTTCAATTGAAAGATGGTGAAAGAATTTTGATAATCCAAGGTCTACATTGAAAGATAGGGAGGTCGGAAGTTGGGTTACGAAATCTCAATAGAAGGGAAACCCTAGTTCGGGAAATTTGGGGAAAAGTGCTTGAATGATCAAATTGGTGGAAATTGAAGGCCCCAAACGGAAGATAAGTACTGACTACGGGTAATGGAGAAGCTACTTGAAAAAAAAAACTAAAAGAAAAGTTAATTCAGAAGAAAACCGAGAATTAGTATTTTTGGTGGATTTCGGTGAAATTTTGAAGAATTATAAAAATGGCCCGATTCGGTAAGACTAAAGCCCCTAATTGATGAGGAGCGATTCAAAAAGGATAGCCCAGAGCTCAATTTGAAGAAAATTTGAAAATCAGACTTGTTTTGAGCAAAATCGGGCTTCAGAGGTAAAATGGAAAATTTGGAAAATTTGGGAAAAATAGCAAATGAACTCCAAAAATTCTAAAAATTTGTGGATCTCATTCTTAAACCATTTTGAAGATATTGGCGAAAGAAAATCTTGATTCGGAGTTCGTTTGCAAAATGGCCAAATCCCGGGTCCACTATGCAAAAGTTCAAAAGGATAAATCCCCGAAAAATAGTAAATGAGCTCCAAAATTTTTGAAAATTTGCAGATCTCATTCTTAAATTATTTGGAAGATATTGGAGAAATAAAATCTTGATTCGGAGTTCGTTTGCAAATTGGCCAAAATCCCGGGTCCACTTTACATAAATTCAAAAGGATAAATCCCGAAAAAATAGTAAATGAGCTCCAAAAATTCTAAAAATTTGCAGATCTCATTCTTAAATTATTTGGAAGAGATTGGCAAAATAAAATCTTGATTCGGAGTTCGTTTGCAAAATGGCCAAGTCCCGGGCATACTATGCAGAAATTGAAAGAGATAAATCCCGAAAAAATAGCAAATGAGCTCCAAAAATTTTGAAAATTTGTAGATCTCATTCTTAAATTATTTGGAAGAGATTGGCGAAAGAAAATCCGGATTCGGAGTTAGATTGCAAAATGGCCAAATCTCGAGTCCCCTATGTAGAAATTCAAGCAGACAAATCTCGAAAAAATAGCAAATGAGCTCCAAAAATATTGAAACTTCCAGATCACACTTTTAAATTATTTGGAAGAGATTGGTGAAGAAAAATATGGATTCGGAGCTCGTTTACAAAATGACAAAAGTTCGGGTGCATTAAGGGGTAATTTTGAAAATAAATCCGAAATAAATAGTAAATGGACTCGGAAAATTTTGAAAACTTCTTGAATACAATTTTTTATTATTTTGGAAGTATTGAAAAAAATTGAATTTGGAGTCCTTTTGCTATTTATTTAGGTTCGGGGGTCAAAAAAGTCATTTTACCGAAAAAACCGAAAAGGGCAAATTTGTAATTAAGAAAAACATGAAAGAAGAAGGAATTATTGGGATTTTACCTCTTTTGATCTGCCAGTATAGAGGAGAAGAAAGAAGCTTGATCAATTTAATTCCTTAGTCACTATCATGCTCACATGCTACCACTAGTACCTTGCAAATGGTCCCCCTTCATCCAATGGCTTAGGTGCCTTGTAGAAAAGTTGAATGCACCATCCAATGGCCAAGTTTAAATGCCAAGATGAAATTTTTATTTGTCATGAAAGAACCCTCATCTAATGGCCAAGAATGGAAGAACACAACTCATCCAAAGGTAGACATCCATTTGGCCAAGCAAGGAAGTGCATGGGATTGTTCCTTTTCATCCAATGGCTTAGGCCATGTACAACGGCTGAGTACACATGTTAAGGGCTGGGATTAAATGCCAAGATGACATTTTTATGTTGTCATGAAAGAATCGTCATCCAATGGCCAAGAATAAAATAGCACAACTCATCCAAGGGTAGGCACTCAAAGGGCCAAGCAAGGGAATGCATAGGATTGGTCCTCTTTTTCATCTAAGGGCTGAGGTTATTACAAGGGCTGAGTACACATCTTTAGGGCTACTATCAATTGGCAAGATGACATTTTTATGTTGTCATGAAAATATTTTAATCAAAGGGCCAAGATTGGAGGAGAAAAAGTGCAAAAAACCATCCAATGGTGGGCATGCCATTTGGCCAAGAGAAAGGAGGAAAGGGAATGTTTTATTTTTTCCCATATAGGCTGGTCATTTAGGAGTGAAAGTCAGTGGCTAATTTGGAAAAGAAAAGGTTTTTGAAAGAGAAAAGAAAAGATTTTGTTAAGGTAGCCATTCTACTATTGCTACTACATTTTTTTCTTCTTCTTCCTCATGCTTTTTTTCTTGTTTTCCATGTGATTTCCTACAATTTTTTTTTTTTACATCTTTCTTGTTATTCTTTCTTTTCAAAAATAATTAAAACAATGGTTAGGCTTCATGATCTTGATGAAAATCAAGTGATAATGGTTAGGGTGGACTTTGTCCAATATACCAACCATGGAGCTCATCTCCATTTTTTTACCTTAGTTATTTATTATTATTTTTTTATTTATGATTTTTAGATTGAAAAGACTTCATGGCCTTGATGAAAATCAAGAGATAATAGTTAGGAGGGGCTATGTCCAATGTACCAACCATGGAGCTCATCTCTTTGTTATTTATTTGCTTACTTTAACTTGCTTATTTTTATTATTGTTTATCTTTATTTATATTTATATTCTTGCTAACCATCTTTTTCTTTTGACTTATGTCATATTTTTGCATATTGGGGCTATTGTCATATAGTTTAGGCTATTTTTTATTCCGTGTCATTTTACATGTCATTTAAGCATTAGGCTATTTTCATATGCCATGTTATTTTTCCATGACATTTAGACATTAGGCCATTTTCATATGCCATGTCATTTCACATGTCGTTTAGACATTAGGCCATTTTCATATGCCATGTAATTTCACATATCATTTAGCTTTAGGCCATTTTTTATTCCATGTCATTTTACATGTCATTTAAGCATTAGGCTATTTTCATATGCCATGTTGTTTTTCCATGACATTTAGACATTAGGCCATTTTCATATGCCATGTCATTTAGGCACTAGCCCATTTTCATTATTCCATGTCATTTAAGTTTAGGTCATTTTATTATTCTATGTCATTTTACATGTCATTTATCATTAGGTCATTTTCATATGCCATGTTATTTTTCCATAACATTTAGACATTAGGCCATTTTCATATGCCATGTCATTTCACATGTCATTTAGCTTTAGGCCATTTTTATTATTCCATGTCAATAAAGTTTAGGTCATTCTATTATTCCAAGTCATTTAGACACTAGGTCATGCATATAAAGTTAGGATAGCATTTATTGTCATGCAAACTTATGCTAGGCATTTAGGTTATTCATGCCATGCATTTTCCATATCACTAGACTTTGAACCATGCATTTCATGCATTCACTTTGCTGCATTTTCATGTATTCCATGTCATGCCACATGATTTATGACTTAGGCCAATCAATGGCTCAAAGTCATGCTCACTTGAGCATACTTGTGGAAAATTAAAGGATTGTCAAATTGATTATTGTACCTTTGTGATTTTTTTTTACTTAGCCAATTTTTGTCCAAGGTTTTTAAATGTTTTAGCAACTATTTTTAGGTCTTTAGGATGATCTCCAACAATTTTACTTTGATTTTTAAATGATTTTATCATAGGCAAAAAAATATGTTCTTGCAAAACAGTTTTTCACCTAGTATTCATACTTTCCCGATTTTTCTGGGCAGTCATATTTAATCAGAAAATTAAGCCAATTTTTTATCGTGTAGTTTTACATGTTCAAAGTCTCCAGTATTTTTTTTATAGATTTTTTTGAATTTTTAAAAATAGGTTAAAAGATCGTGTTCTAAAACTAAACAGTGGAGTCAGATTTGAATTTGAAGAAAATTTATTTTTCTGTTTTGGATAAGTTACTTAGAGGGGGCTGATTAGTAAGTCTAGCTAGTGTCTTAGGGTAGTTTCTAAGCCTTTTTAAACTCTAAAAATAATTTTATAAACCTCGGGTTAAGGGTGGTCAAGTCTGGGGTCTTAAACTTAAGAAATTAGAGCCATTTAAAAAGGGTTTAGCTAAGTTTTTATCTTTAATCTAAGTTTTCCAAAATTGTTTTCAAACAATCACAAAGAATTTTTATTTTAGAAAATTTATTTTGACATATTTTCCTAGGGTAGCCAGATATCTTTTTAGAGATATGGATTTCCTTAATTAAAGGAAAAAAATACATTCTCATGCATTGCATTTTTTTCACATTCATGCATACTATTTAATATGTAATTTTTGATAATTTCTATGATATTGTTTTTATTTTGATTTATTTTGATTTATTTTATGGTGTTATGTTGTTTGTTATATATCTTTGAATATTATATGTTATTATATGCTTTTTATTTAGTTATTCATTTTTGTCACATTATTTAGCATATACTATATTCATGCATATTACATGGTAGCATTATTTCATGTTTCATGTCATTTCATGTCATTTAGATTATATTCCATGTCATTTAGGTTTAATCATTTACATTTGCCATGTCATTTAAATCATTTATTCCATTTAGAATATACCATGTTACTTAGGTTATTTCCTTTCATATAGAAAATATTATGTCATTTAGGATATCTCATTTCATTTAGAATATTTCATTTCATTTAGAATATTAGGTTACTTAAATCATTTCATCTCATTTAGAATATGCTATGCCTTTTGAATTATGTCATAACATTTGGGTTGCATTATATTAACTAGACTTTGCTATGTCATTTTATTTATGTCACACATGTTCATATTCATTTTTAATTTTTTTTTTTTTAAAAAAAGATAATAATTTTCAATAAAAATAAAGATATTCCCGAGTTAAAATAATTCAAGGGTTTTTTACCGGGTTTGCTGGAGGAAATATCATCAATTATCATTAATAAAGGAATATTTTTCTTTCAAAAAAGAGAATGATTCGGAAAGTTTTCCAAATAAATAATTTTTTTTATATTTTACTGATTTTGTTAGGGAATATAGGAAAATTTTGAATTAATAAATTTCGGATCAATTTCAATTAAAAATGGAATTATTTTTCTTTAAATTAGGAATTAATTTAAAACACCAAATTTGAAACCAACTTTTTACCGAGACTTGAGATAACACACGATTAATAAGGTACCGTTTATACGAGCGTTGTGGGGTGCTAATCCTTCCCCGCACGTAACTGAGTCCCGAACCCGATTCTTCGATTTTCTCTGGTTAAAACGCAGACTTGAAATTGGTTTTAAAAATGTTTTAATTAATTTTAAAATTTTTTGCAAAACCGATTTTAATAGGTGGCTGATCAAACCTAGCCAAAAAAGATTGGTGGCGACTCCATATCTTTTTTGAGGTTGTTTTCAAACCCTCATTTTATTTTCAAGAGGAATTAAGTCGTCTTTTCCTCGGTTTTTTAATGTCACGCCTAACGAATAATAAAGTCTTGCGATGAGACTTTATTGTTATTGTTTTAGGTTGCGACAGCTTGGCGACTCCACTGGGGACATTAGAGAGTCCAGCCTATAATTAGTCGTGTGTTATCAAAGTCTCGATTTTGTTGGTTTAATTGGTATTTATTTTTAATTCCCATATTTTTCAAAAAAATAAAGAGAATTTTGAAAATAATAAAATGTTTTTGGATATGGTCATTGTCATATGCATGCATATTATTATTTGCTCTCTGGTTATTTTGTTGAGTATATTTATATGTTTGCTTGACTGATGCTTTACATTGTTTCATTTTAGTAGGGTATTTAGAATAAGGGGTGTAGAATAGGTGGTGAGAGGTTTGTTTTGTTCCTCCGCACACACTATATTTGCATTTGCATAACATGAACCCTCTACCCAGGTTCCGTCCTTTTAAGTGGGAGTAAAGTAACTACGCCTTCATGATGATCCTCCGTATGGGCTAGTGAAACACTTCCAGAGTATAAAGTACCTAATGCCTTCGTGATGATCCTCCGTACGGGCATAGGAAAATATACTCAAACGAATTGAACCCGCTTTTATCGGGCTGCCTTACTAGCCTTCATAGACGACAGCGAGGAACAATTTGGCGCCTCAGAACCGATTCACCTTCATATAATGAACCTAGGCGAAGCCATGCCGGAGTTCTGTTAGATACCCGAAGTTTAAGAACACATGGAGGAACATTTCCAACCTTTTACCATCTTTCTATATGTTAGATTTTACAAATTGGGTGATGATGAACGAACATCATATCGCTCGTAATAAATTTATTATTTTGTCCCAAAGGCGTCATAATGCTGAAGCTCTGTTAACATTTTTGGGACATTTGAAAAAAAACATGTTGTTATTTATGTTATATTTTTGAATTCATTTCTTTACTAATCTATTTCTTTTTCTTTTTGTTGACATGCATCATAGACACCATCATACACTTGAAGTTTATTGGCCTCGGGATAGTCATCAACCCAAAGGACTTTCATGGAGTGTCAGGTTATTTCAGTGATAGAAGATCATGCAGTAGTTAGGGTACGATTGGAAAAAGATCAGAGGGAGGATATTGATTGCCTGAAGAAAGATTATGTGTCAGTATTGCTGGAAAGGGTCAAAGTGGATTCTAGATAGAATAATCTCCGAGGGTTAGCCAACATTTGGAATCAGTGGAATGTATCAGAGAAAGAAGCCTTCACTCAAAAATATAGAGATATAGCACTCTTAATTCCGATTAGGGTCAATAGTGGGTTGATTCAGGCTATGGTACAGTTTTGGTATCCTGCTTATAGATGTTTTACTTTTAACAAGGAAGATATGACCCCACTGCTCGAAGAATATTTAGCACTGTTACGTATTGAATGTCCTAATCCTGATCGGCTACATTTGAAGGAAGTGAAACCTTCAGGTTTTAAGAGGAAAGTGGCTAGGATCACAGGAATGGATACAACATGGGTTGAGAGTCATGTGGATACGAAGCAGAGACATGGATGTATTCCGTGTGAAACTCTCCGGCAATTGATATTGGGTTATTTCGATAAAGAAAAAGCCAGGGACATCTTCGCTCTAGCCATCTACGGATTAATCATATTCCCAAAGATATTGGGTCATGTGGATATAGCCGTGTTTGATTTCTTTGAAAAGATGGAACAGAAGATCAACCTATCTCCGGCCATCATAGGTGAAACTATCCGATCTTTGAATTTTTGTAAAAGGGAAGGACAAGGGAGAATCAAGGGGTGTGTACAACTCCTTTATATTTGGATTCAAAGTCACTTTTGGAAGATAGAAGAGGTTTCCTTCAAACTGTACATGAAGTCTTTAGTTCCGATTAGGGAATTCCTTCAAAATGATTGGCCTGAAGACGGAGATGAAGAGAAATGGGTCAGCATGTTCCAGAATCTAAAAAGGGAGATGGTAACTTGGAGAGCTCCATAGATGGTTCCTATGCCAATTACGTATAAATGTGGGGACAACCCGGGAGTTCCACTACTCGAAATTTGGGGGTCTGTGAGTTATGCACCTCTGTTGGTGCAAAGACAGGTTGAGTCTCGGCAATTCACACCTGTGACTCATAAGCTAGGATCGTCAGAGTTTACTTATGGAGAGGATGGGTATTCTTGAAAGGTGTAGGCAGTGATTGAAGAATGGAAGAAAACTCACCAGATAAAACTGGTCAGATATGCCGACATCGTCACACCTGATTACCAGGTATATAGGGAATCAAGGGTTAATGATAGGCTGTTGACATCAGATGGGGAAGAGGTCCAGTTCATGAATCCGCCACCAAGGGAAGTGCCATCAGAGTTAGAAATCGCAAGGGCAAAATTCGAAAAAGAAAAGGCCCAGATGAGAAAGGAGATTGCCCAACTACAAGAAGAGCTCGAGGACATGAAAAATAGGGAATCAACTCAAGAAAGAGAAAAGGAAAAGATCAAGAGAGAAAGGGACACTGCTAAGGGCGATCTTCAGGAATTACACTTGGAGAATAAGTGGTACCACTTTGAGCTCAGATTTGAGGGGACACACAAGACTTCCGGGGAATGGGAGCAAGAGGTCAAAAACCTTAAGAAGGAGAATAACTACTGGAAAGAGAGAGCGAAGCATGAAGAAGCCCGAGCCAATCAACCGGAAAAGCAAGTTAAGGAAAGCTTACACAGTGATGCTTCTACTGACATGTCAAGGGGCCGTGAACAAGTAGGGGTCAGATTGAAGAGCAAGGCAATCAAACGGAGATTGTGAAAGAAAGTCCAAGATCCGAGGGAGTCACTATAGGACTAATTTTGTAATAGCACTTTGAAAGGCGAATTATGGACTTATCTTAGGTAGTGATCTTTTTATTCTTTCGTTGATGTATTTAGTTCCAGGAAATCAATGAAAGACCGTTAAGTTGAAATTATCCCAGGGCCAATACTTTCAAATGCATTCATATTTTATATATTTTGTTTGTTCATTCGTACATTTATTCATATTTATAATCATTCATTTTTGAAATTCATTCTTATTCATACACTTAACCACTTATTTATTCCTTTTACTTGTTCATTCATTCATATTCATACACTTAACCACTTATTTATTCGTTACGCTTGTTCATTGATTTATTCTTTCATGTTCATATACGTAGTCATGTACTTATTCCTTTTATTTGCTTCATTCACATTTAGTCATTCATTCATATATTTTTTATAAAACATAAAAAAAGATGTGTCAATAAATTCTAATTCATGGTTTTCAAAACTAAAGGTACAATTGGTCGCACTCAGAAAGAATCGGATTTCCAACACCCTTACAATACTCAATCTCAAGCCAGAGCTATAGAGAACGATCAGCTTGCTAGAATTGAAAGAATGGAAAGAACTCAAAGGGAACTGTAGGAATAGTTGGCTAAATCTCAGGAGGAGTCACAAGAACAGATGACTAAACTCATGGAATGATGAGTGCCATGATGAAACAAAAAGGGCCGGGGAAGAATTCGGTCACCGGGAAAAGATGGTAAATGAAGAGGATCAACCTGAAAACATACAGCAAAAGGGCCAAGAGCTGCCAATTGGGGCAGCCTCCTATGTTTATTATATCTGGCCAGCTGTTGAGACACAGAGCTATGTTCCCGAAAAAGGTAATATTAGAGCTGACCCATAAGATGTTAACGTTCCAGACTTTGAGGAACTAGCCGAAAAGGAAAAAGCAAAGATGACTGAGCTGAAGAGGGTTGAAATGGCAGAATCCTAGAAAAAAAAATCAACTGCTAGAGGAGAGGCTAAGGGTCGTTGAAGGGGCGGAGTTATTTGGTAGTCTGGATACTAAAGAGATGAATTTAGTACACGATCTGGTAATTCCCCCAAAGTTCAAATTACCAGACTTTGAGAAATATAATAGGACTACCAACCCATCAGCACATCTGACCATGTACTGCAGAAGAATGACGGGGCACGATAATAATGAAAAACTGTTTATCCACTGTTTCCAAGATAGCTTGACAGGGTCTGCAACCCGATGGTATAACCAATTGAGTCGTACCAAGATTCATTCGTGGACGGATATAGCTAGGGCTTTCGTGGAGTATTATAAGCATGTATCTGATATGGTACCTGATAGACTGTCACTATAGAACATGGAAAAGAAGACTACTGAGAGTTTCAAGGAATACTCGTAAAGGTGGAAGGATCTGGCTACACAAGTGTAACCCCTTTTAACTAGCAAAGAAACTATAGTGCTTTTCATCAATACCTTGAAAGCAGCCTATTATGATAAATTGGCGGGGAGTGCCACCAAGGACTTTGCAGACATGGTGATATCCGGGGAGATGATAGAGTTTTCCATTAAGAATGGGAAAATAGAAGGGGGTGAGTCTGCTACTCCGAAGAAGGTATTTTCTGCTAGGAAGAAAGAGGAAACCCACGCAGTTAGTATCAACTAATATCCATATGTACCTCCTACAGCATATACACCTCCCACGCCCTATACTTCTCCGACACCTTATGCACCTCCTACACCTTACACACCTTATCCGGGGTATAATCCTTACTATCCCAAAGTGAACCACCTTACCCAAAATCCATTCCCCTATACCAATATGCCACAACAGCATTTTCCAACTGGCGTGTCCCTACAAATAAACCTCTCCCGAAACACTATCCTAAACACTCAAGATGTTGGACGCAATGATCAATGTTCACCAAGGAATGATCAGAAACCCCAACCTGATCCGATTCCTACCACCTGTGGTAAGCTATACCCCAAACTGTTCAGAGTCAACTTGTTGCACCTGTATACCTCAAACCTCTGACACCACCATATCCAAGGTGGTACAGCGCAAATGTTGGCTGCGCATATCACGTAGGGATTCAGGGGCACTCGACTGAGGACTGTATTGCCTTTAAGAAGAAAGTCCAAAGTTTGATCAATACAGAGGTTGTGAAGTTCGGGACAAGGAATAGACTGAATGTAGTAGGAAATCCATTGTCGATCATGTTGAGAATCGGGTAAATATAGTATTGACAGGGGAAGAGAGAAGGTAGGCATGTCAGTGAAGTCAAGACTCCAATGATAAAAGTGCGGGTCAAAATGGTAAAAGTAGGACTGGTGGAGGATAGCGACAATTTAAAAATGGTTGCAAACAAGGTGGAGAGTTGGTGCCCATTCCATGAATGTAAAGGTCATATCATACAGGAATGTGGAGACTTTTTGGCTAAAATCCAAAAGATGATGGATGAGGGGGAAACCCAATTTTACGAAGAAATAGAGTAAGAAGTAGAGGTTATTGAGAATATAGCTGGCTACGGGATAGGAAGACCTTTGATCATCTATTACGATGAACCAGAGAAGACTACTCCAATTTTTGAGGAAATTGCACCTAAGCTAATCATAGATTTGCTTGCTTCCTTTTCATATAAGGAAAACAAAGCTGCACCATGGAAATATGACTGCAGCATGGTTATGCTAGGGTCTTCGAGTCAGCAAGATATCACATGTGTGGGGAATTTAACACGAAGTGGAAGGTGTTATGCTCCTGAGACTGTTGAACAGGAATTAAAAAGAAAAGATGGAGAAATGGACAAAGGGAAGAAAGCAGCTGAGCCAATCCATATTGAGATGGATTTGTCAAAAGAAGTAGAAAGGGGGTCAGCCCCGGTGAACGAGAAAGAGGCTTGTGAGTTTTTAAAATTCATAAAGCATAGTGAGTATAGTGTGGTTGAGCATTGCAACGCCAACCAGCAAGAATCTCCATCTTATCTTTGCTATTGAACTCGGAGCCACACAAAAATGCCCTGTTGAGAGTGTTGAATCAGACATATGTGGATAACAACATATCGGTAGAAAAATTAGACAGGCTGGTGGAAAACATTGCGGTAGACGACCATATATATTTCAGTTATGATGAAATACCATCCAATGGTAGTGGGTCAACAAAGGCTCTTTGCATAACAACCATTTGCAAGGGGCATATATTATCGAGGGTGCTTCTGGATAATGGTTCTTCATTAAATGTAATGCCCTTGGCAACCTTGTCTAAGTTGCCAGTTGATATTTCTTATATGCTACCAAGTTGCACGATGGTCAGAGCTTTTGATGGTACCAGGAGAGATGTAATGGGAACTATTGAGGTTTCTCTGGAGATAGGCCCATACGGTGAACTTTCAAGTCATGGATATTAATCCATGCTACAATTGCTTGTTGGAAAAGCCGTGGATACATTCAATAGGGGTTGTACCCTCATCTCTCCACCAAAAGCTAAAATTTGTGATGGAGGGGCGTTTGGTCACTGTATCAGGAGAAAAGGAAATAATAGCTTCTGCATCTACTGAATTTCCTTATGTTGAGCCCAATGAAGATGTCGTAGAATGTTTCTTTCGGTCTTTGGAGTTCGTAAATGCGGTTTTCGTTGCTGAAGGACTAAAAATTCCAAAACCAAGGTTGTCCAAGAACACAAGGTTGGGAGTAAGAACTACAGTGGGAAAAGGTTGCAGGGCTGGAAAAGGTCTTGGAAAATATCTTCAAAGGATGGCCCGAGTAATGGAAGTAGTGGGAAAGAAAGACTGATTTGGCCTAGGATATCTTCCAAAGGCCTATGAAAAGAGGAAACAAGTTGAAAAAAATCGACAAAGGAGGATTGCCCGTCTCGCAGGTATGGATATTGAGTGGGAGCCTATGACATTTCCACCAATCCTTCATAGCTTCCGCTCGGCCGATTTTCTTTTTTAAGAAAAGAATTCATATGATGTACATATAATGATTGAGCAAGCCTTCGAGAGTTTCCAAGTGAATAGGGATGAGCAGATACATGATATGGAGATCTGCATAACCAGGGAGGAAATAATTGAAAGTGAGAATGCTATCTGGATGGTGCGACCTTGTCCACCAGGATATAGACTAACCAATTGGAGTGCAACCGAGCTGCCCATAGTCTTCAGGTCTATTCCAACGTAATGCTTTAAATTTCTTTTGTAATGGGTTTTTGTCTAAAAGTTTTCATTCAATAAATAACAAACACGATGCATTTCCTCCATATTAATGTGTCCATATTCTTTCATTTATGCTATTTATTTTGCTTTCATTGTATATATGTTTGCCTATATTGTTTCTTCCCCACATATTTACAGGTGTACGAATGCACAATGTGAGGACCTTCCTATCAGTAATTCTGAAATTGATTTTGAGAGACCCATTTGCATTGGTGATTTTGAGGCCGACGAAGATATTGAGGATTATGTTCTACCTCCAGACTTATTAAGAAAAATAGAACAAGAAGAGAAACAAGTACTTCCTCATGAGGAGCTACTGGAATTGTTAAATTTGGGAAGTAGTGAGGAGATAAAAGAGGTTAAAATCGGGACTACATTGTCGTCATCAATAAAGGGTGAATTGATAGCCTTGCTCCGGGAATATGTAGATGTATTTGCATGGTCATACCAAGACATGCCGGGTTTGGAGCCAGACATTGTGGTTCATAAGCTCCCTTTAAGGCCAGAGTGCAAGCCAATTCAGCAAAAGTTGAGAAGAATGAGGCCGGACATGCTGCTAAAGGTAAAAGAGGAAGTGAAGAGGTAGTTTGATGCTAGATTCCTAGAGGTGGCAAAATATCCGAAATGGGTGGCAAACATTGTTCCAGTACCAAAGAAGGATGGCAAGGTGCGTAAATGCATTGATTACCGAGATTTGAACAAAGCCAATCTCAAAGATAATTTCCCTTTGCCCCACATTGATACTTTGATGGATAATACGGCGAAGAGTTCTTTGTTTTCTTTCATGGACGGATTCTCGGGATATAATCAGATTAAGATGGCACCAGAAGATATGGAAAAAAATCACATTTGTTACAATGTGGGGAACATTCTGCTACAAGGTAATGCCGTTTGGGTGGAAGAATGTTGGGGCAACATATCATAGAGCCATGGTGACCTTGTTTCATGACATGATGCATAAGGGAATTGAGGTCTATGTTGATGATATGATTGCAAAGTCACAAAGAGAAGAGGAGCATATTTCAGATCTTAGGAAACTCTTTGAAAGACTAAGAAAGTTTCCACTCAAGCTAAACCTGGCAAAATACACTTTTGGAGTCACTTCGGGGAAATTGTTGGATTTTGTTGTTAGCAAAAAGGGAATTGAGATTGATCCGGATAAAGTGAAGGCCATCCAGGATTTTCCACCTCCATGTACTCAAAAAGAAGTAAGAGGTTTTCTGAGGAGATTGAATTACATTGCTCGGTTTATTTCTCAGTTAACTGATAAATGTGATCCAATATTTAAGCTACTTCGAAAACGTGATCCAGAGAGTGGATGAAGGGTGTCATATTGCTTTTGAAAAGGTTAAACATTTTCTATCAAACCCACCAGTTTCAATGCCACCGGCTCTGGATAAACCAATGATATTGTATTTATCAGTATTTGAAAGATCCATGGGTTGTGTTTTGGGGCAGCTTGATGAGACTGGAAAGAAAGAACAGGTGATTTACTACCTCAACAAGAAGTTCACAGATTATGAGTTGAAATATTCATCGGTATAAAAGCTGTGTTGTGCCTTGGCTTAGACTGTTCGGAGGCTCAGACAGTACATGTTGTACCACATGACGTGGTTGATTGGCAAGCTAGATCCAATCAAGTACATGTTGGAAGCACCTTTTTGTTCAGGGAGGACGACAAGATGATAGGTTTTGTTGTCAGAATACGACATTGTATATGTGAGTAAGAAAGCTATTAAGGGCAGTGCAGTGGCAGAATTTTTAGCAAGTCGAGCAGTGGAAGATTATGAGCCGTTGAAATTTGATTTCCCAGATGAAGATTTAATGTATGTTTTGCAAGCGGATAAGGTTCCCTTGAAGAAGAAAATATGGAAGATGTACTTTGATGGGGCATCTAATGCCATGGGGCACGGAATCTGTGCAGTGCTCATATCCCTAGAAGAAGATTATTATCCCTTCACTGCCAGATTGGATTTTGATTGTACAAACAATGCTGCAAAATATGAGGCATGTACAATGGGCCTTTGTGCTACCGTAGACAGAAAGATAAAAAAAACTAGAGGTTTTTGGAGATTCAGCCCTAGTGATATACCAGTTACGCAGAGAATGGGAAACCCGAGATACAAAATTAATCCGATACCGAGAAATCATATTGAGTTTATTGGAGGAGTTTGAAGAAGTGACTTTCAATTACTTCCCTCGAGAAGAAAACCGAATGGCCTATGCTCTGGCCACTTTGTCATCAATGTTTAAAGTGAATGAAGGGGCGGATGTTGTGCTGATCAAGATGAGCATATATGAATCTCCTGCCCACTGTTTGAGTATCGAAGAAGAAGCAGATGGTCTCCCTTGGTATAATGACATTTTGCAATACATCAAGAATCAACAATATCTAGAGCGAGCAACAGAAAACAACAAGAGAACTCTGAGAAGGCTAGCAATGAGTTTTGTTCTAGATGGCGAGATTCTCTACAAGAAAGAGAAAGATTAAGTCCTATTGAGATGTGTCGGGTCCGTCGAAGCTCAAAGAATCGTAGAGGAAGTCCATGAAGAGATATGTGGTACCCATGCCAATGGTCACATGCTTGCTAAGCAAATTATGAGGGCAGGATATTATTGGCTGACAATGGAAGAAGATTGTATTAGTTATTCCCGGAAGTGTCATAAATACCAGATCTATGCATATAAGATTCATGTGCCGCCATCGCCATTGCATGTCATGACCGCACCATGGCTATCTCGATGTGGGGAATGGATATGATTGGACCTATTACCCCGAAAGCTTCAAACGGACATCGCTTCATCCTGGTGGCCAGAGATTATTTCACAAAGTGGGTCAAAGTTGCTTCTTATACGAATGTGACAAAGTCGGTGGTATGCAGATTTGTTAAGAAGGAAATCATATGCTGATATGGATTGCCGGCAAGTATTATTTCAGATAATGCTCTCAATCTGAACAATAAGATAATGAGAGAGGTGTGTACTTAGTTCAAGATCACGCATCACAATTTGGCACCTTATCATCCGAAGATGAATGGGGCAGTAGAAGCAGCCAACAAAAACATCAAGAAGATTGTCGAGAAGATGACTGACGTGTACAAGGATTGGCATGAGATCTTGCCTTTTTCTCTTCACGCATATCGCACTTTGGTTCACACATCTATAGGGGCAATGTCATTTTCTTTGGTATATGGTATGTAAGTAGTGTTACCTATTGAAGTTGAGATTCCTTCACTTCGTGTTTTGATGGAGGTTGGCCTACAAGAGGCAGAATGGGTTAGAGCTCGTTATGAACAGCTGAATCTCATAGAGGAGAAAAGATTGAAGGCAATTTGTCATGGGCAATTGTATCAAAAAAGGATGATTCAAGCCTACAACAAGAAGGTTCGTCCCAGACAGTTCCGAGAGGGGGAGTTAGTACTGAGGAAAATTCTCCCTATAGTGAAAGATCCGCGAGAAAAATGGGCCCCAAATTGGGAAGGACCCTATATAGTAAAAAGAGCTTTTTCTGGAGAAGCATTGATTCTAACTTGAATGGACGGGGATGATTTCAGAAATCCCGTGAATGGCTGATGAATTGAAGAAGTATTATGCTTGAAGAAAAAAAGAAAAAAAAAAGAAAAAGTGTTATGCTATGCACATGGGAATTCGAATGATTCCAAGTGTAAAAATGGAAATTCTATATATCTTCCTCCCCTGAGAATTGCTTTTCAAAGAGAATATTCATGCTTGATATCATGAATGGCCATCTTTCATACTCCCTTCACTAAGAAGAAATTATCTCTAGTCACCCCTGTGAACTTTAGGAATTATTTCTTTTGTTGAACCTTGATCAAGGATCACCCTCTACTCTGGAGGGCAAATACGAGGAAAAATAATCAAAATCATGACAAAAAAAAAAGAAAAAAGAGAGCCATTAGAAAATGTGAAATCAAAGAATGACAAATGAAAGCCAGCAATGAAAGAAAAGAGATTGAAAAAAAAAAACCTCCAAAAAAAGGGGACAAATGTTTCAAGAATGAATTCTCCTCAGGAAACGGTCCTTGATCCAGTAAGCCTTAAACACATTTTGGGCCTACTTTATCCTTTCATTCTAAACCCGAACCTTGGCCTACATTACGTGCTTTAAAAGTCCATTTTGATCAAGCATGGATATTTAATTTGAAAGGTTGTTCTCAGAATTTATCCCATCTTTTGAATTGACATTTTTACCTTGGAAGCATTTAGAACTCTCAGATGTGTGGTAAAAAAAAGGGAGAGGTTTAAGCCGAAAACCCGCAAAGTGCGACTTAATACCGAATAGGGGACACCTGATTTGAAAACCCGTAAAGGGCGGCTTAAGTACTGATTAAGGTTTGAATCAATGCTCTGTGTAAAGGGGGAGAAAGGAAAATCAGAGAAAAGGGGAACAACTCAGTCTGTCGTAACTACGAAAGCCGAGGTATTACCCAAGTAAATTGTTTGTTCAAAAGAAATTTCAGATGGTTTGAAAATGGAGGGGTCCAAGATATTCCGCATCCGGGGCATCTACAACCGATTACTTTACATATATTTTTGATGTCCACTTTTATCAATTTAAAACATTTTGTTGCAATAAATTTTTGTTATCCCTTTTATGACATTTGCTTGTTTCATACTTTCTTTCATACATTTTTGAGATGCATTTTGTTTGTTATTAAATTGAATGATGATTAGTAAACATAAAAATCTTTAAATAAAGGGATTTTAAAAGTATTACTAAGGAATAGATCTAAATCTTAGAAAAGGTTTGGAAACCACTAATCCTGATGGAAAATTCACCAAGTAAAGAAAAATAGTGAATATGTTGGAGACTTCGTCATGAAGTCAAAAATTTGTAAATTTCAGCGAAGCTAGAAACTGGAACTGTTTGACAATTTATCTTGAGTAAAGGGTTCCTTAAATGGGGCATCAGTGAACAATTGAAGACTCTGTCATGAAGTCAAAGAATCTGTGAACCTCAAAGAAACCATGGATTAGAAATCATGACACAATCATTTGATTGCATTCATCCTTAGGAAACATACAAGCATTTGTAAAGCATGTCATTCTCATCATTGCATTTAACTAACACTGCAGGAATCAGGAAAACTTTGGCTTCCCCAAATTAAACTCGTTCTGCTTCTCAAATGAGTCGAGCCCCGAGACCGCCGTCGAGGTATGTTCTTTTCATTTTTAAGTTAAATTTATTTTTTCCAAATGAATAAAACCCAGGATCATCCTTAGTATTTCTTTTTGTTTTAAATAGAATTCATTCTGTTTTATCAAATGAGTCGAGCCTCGAGACCATCGTCGAGGTATTTTACTTTGTTTTAAATCAAATTCATTTATTTTATCAAATGAGTCAAGCCCCAAGACCATCGTCGAGGTATTTCCTTTTGTTTTAAATCGAATTCATTCTATTTTATCAAATGAGTCGAGCCCCAAGACCATCGTCGAGGTATTTCCTTATGTTTTAAATCGAATTCATTCTGTTTTATCAAATGAGTCGAGCCCTGAGACCATCGTCAAGGTATTTTCTTTTGTTTTTAAATCGAATTCATTTTGCTTCTCAAATGAGTCAAGCCTTGGGATCGTCGTCAAGGTATTTTTCTTTTTAAATCATGGATAAAACCTCCGGGCACCATTCTTAAGATCTTTAGGCACAAGTTTCCAGAGTTTTTACAGTTTTAAACAATGAACAAGTCTTTGGTGGTGATAACCAAAGCCTTTGATGGAGATATCCAGAGTTTTTCAATTTTAAAAGTGTACAAGTCTTTGGTGGTGATAGCCAAAGCCTCTGATGGAGATATCCAGAGTTTTACATTTGCTTGAGCAAGTCTTTGGTGGTAATAGCTGAAGCTTCTGGAGGAGATACCCAGAATTTTAAACATAGCTGAGAACAAGACAGGTTAAGACCTCGAGACCATCGTCGAGGCCATTTCCACTCTAGCAAATCGAACCCGTTTCCTTAAGACGGGTCGAGCCTTGATTAGTCAGGGAATTCAATTTAAGGACAAAATCTTCAATTTACAACTTTTAAAAAAAAATGAAAAATGAAAAAAATGATGAATGAAAACCCCTTTCCCTTTCCTTCACATATGATTTCACTAACCGGATAAAATTAGTGTTTGTTTCTCTTTGCCTGATTCTAAATTCTCAGCAATAGCCAAAGAGGGGTAGTAGTAGACACCTAATTTTGTCCGGACCACTAAATCAGGTATGTTTTCTTCGTAAATTGATGATTCAGAATGCAAAAAGGCTTTTCTCACCCTGCAGGTGGTACTCCGGGACTTAGTCCAAGAAAGCAGACAAAAAGTCAAACTTAAAAAAAGTCAACCCCGAAAAAGTCAACCCCAAAAAGTCAACTACTAAAAAAGTCAACCCACTTTCAAAATCAAGATTTGTATTTCAATTGAAAGATGGTGAAAGAATTTTTATAATCCGAGGTCTACATTGAAAGATATGGAGGTCGAAAGTTGGGTTACTAAATCTCCGTAGAAGGGAAACCCTAATTCGAGAAATTTTGAGAAAAGTGCTTGAACGATCAAATTGGTCGAAATTGAAAGTCCCAAATGGAAGATAAGCATTGACTATGGGTAATGGAGAAGCTACTTGAAAAAAAAAAAAACTAAAAGAAAAGTTAATTCAGAAGAAAATCGAGAATTAGTATTTTTGGTAGATTTTGGTGAAATTTGGAAGAATTATAAAAATGGCCCGATTCGGTAAGACTAAAGCCCCTAATTGATGAGGATAGATTAAACAAGGATAGCCTAGGGCTCAGTTTGAAGCAAATCTGAAAATCAGACTTGTTTTGAGCAAAATCGGGCTTCAAAGGCAAAATGGCAAAATTGGAAAATTTGGGAAAAATAGCAAATGAACTTCAAAAATTCAGAAATTTTTTAGATCTCATTCTTAAACCATTTCGAAGAGATTGGCCAAAGAAAATCTTGATTCCAAGTTCGTTTGCAAAATGGCCAATTCCCGGGTCCACTATGCAAAAATTCAAAAGGATAAATCCGGGAAAAATAGTAAATGAGCTCCAAAAATTCTGAAAATTTGCAGATCTCATTCTTAAATTATTTGGAAGAGATTGGCAAAAGAAAATCTTGATTCGGAGTTTGTTTGCAAAATGGCCAAATCCCGAGTCCACTATGCAGAAATTCAAAAGGATAAATCTCGAAAAACTAGTAAATGAGCTCCAAAAATTCTGAAAAGTTTCAGATCGCATTCTTAAATTATTTGGAAGAGATTGGCAAATGAAAATCTTGATTTGGAGTTCGTTTGAAAAATGGCCAAATCCCGGGCCCACTATGCATAAATTCAATGAGATAAATCCAGGAAAAATAGCAAATGAGATCCAAAAATTCTGAAAATTTGCAGATCTCATTCTTAAATTATTTAGAAGAGATTGGAAAAATAAAATCAGAATTCGGAGTTCGTTTGCAAAATGGCCAACCCGGGTCCCCTATGCAGAAATTCAAGCAGATAAATCCCGAAAAAATAGCAAATGAGCTCCAAAAATATTGAAAACTTCTAGATCACACTTTTAATTATTTGGAAGAGATTGGTGAAGAAAAATCTAGATTCGGAGCTAGTTTACAAAATGAAAAAAGTTCGGGTGCATTGAGGGGTAATTTTGGAAATAAATCTGAAATAAAAAGCAAATGGACTCGAAATTTTTTAAAAACTTCCAGAATTTAGTTTTTTATTATTATTTTGGAAGTATTGAAAAAAGAAAATTTGAATTTGGAGTCCTTTTGCTATTTATTTAGGTTAGGGGGTCAATAAGGTAATTTTATCGAAAAAACCGAAAAAGGCAAATTTGTAATTAAGAAAAATATGAAAGAAGAAGGAATTGCTGGGATTTTACCTCCTTTGATCAGCCAGCATAGAGGAGAAAAAAGAAGCTTGATCAATATAATTCCTTAGTCACTATCAAGCTCACATGCTATCACTAGTACCTTGCAAATGGCCCCTTCATCCAATGGCTTAGGTGCCTTGTAGAAAAGTTGAATGCACCATCCAATTGCCAAGTTTAAATGCCAAGATGAAATTTTTATTTATCATGAAAGAACCCTCATCTAATAGCCAAGAATGGAAGAACACAACTCATCCAAAGGTGGATATCTATTTGGCTAAGCAAGGAAGTGCATGGGATTGTTCCTTTTCATCCAATGGCTTAGGCCATGTACAAGGGTGAGTACACAAGTTAAGTTATGGGATTAAATGCCAAGATGACATTTTTATGTTTTCATGAAAGAATCCACATCCAATGGCCAAGAATAAAATAGCACAACTCATCCAAGGGTAGGCACTCAAAGGGCCAAGCAAAGGAGTGCATAGGATTGGTCCTCTTTTTCATCTAAGGGCTGAGGTTATTACAAAGGCTGAGTACACATATTAAGGGCTGCTATCAATTGGCACGATGACAGTTTTATGTTGTCATAAAAATATCTTAATTAAAGGGCCAAGATTGGAGGAGAAAAAATGCAAAAAACCATCCAATGGTGGGCATGCCATTCGGCCAAGAGGAATGAGGAAAAGGAATGTTTTATTTTTTCCCATATAGGCTGATCATTTAGGAGTTATAGTCAGTGGCTAATTTAGAAAAGAAAAGGTTTTTGAAAGAGAAAATAAAAGCTTTTGTTAAGTAACCATTCTACCATTGCTACTATATTTTTTTCTTCTTCTTCCTCATGCTTTATTTCTTGTTTTCCATGTGATTTCCTACTAATTTTTTTTTTTTACATCTTTCTTCTTATTCTTGCTTTTCAAAAAATAAATAAAACAATGGTTAGGCTTCATGATCTTGATGAAAATCAAGTGAAAATGGTTAGGGTGGGCTTTGTCCAATATACCAACCATGAAGCTCATCTCCATATTTTTTTTTCTACCTTGGTTATTTTATTTTTATGATTTTGAGATTGAAAAGGCTTCATGACTTGATGAAAATCAAGAGATAATGGTTAGGGGGGCTTTGTCCAATTTACCAACCATGGAGCCCATCTCTTTGTTATTTATTTGCTTACTTTAACTTGCTTATTTTTATTATTGTTTATCTTTATATATATATTTATATTCTTTCTAACCATCTTGTTCTTTTGACTTATGTCATATTTTTGCATCTTGGGGCTATTGTCATATAGTTTAGGCCATTTTTTATTCCATGTCATTTTACATGTCATTTAAGCATTAGGCCATTTTCATATGCCATGTTATTTTTCCATGACATTTAGACATTAGGCCATTTTCATTTGCCATGTCATTTCACATGTCATTTAGACATTAGGCCATTTTCATATGTCATGTCATTTCACATATCATTTAGCTTTAGGCCATTTTTTATTCCATGTCATTTAAGCATTAGGCTATTTTCATATGCCATGTTGTTTTTCCATGACATTTAGACATTAGGCCATTTTCATATGCCATGTCATTTCCCATGTCATTTAGGCACTAGGCCATTTTCATTATTCCATGTCAGTTAAGTTTAGGTCATTTTATTATTCTATGTCATTTTACATGTCATTTAGCATTAGGCCATTTTCATATGCCATGTTATTTTTCCATGACATTTAGACATTAAGCCATTTTCATATGCCATCATTTCACATGTCATTTAGCTTTAGGCCATTTTTATTATTCCATGTCATTTAAGTTTAGGTCATTCTATTATTCCATGTCATTTAGACACTAGGTCATGCATATTAAGTTAGGATAGCATTTGTTGTCATGCCAACTCATGCTAGGCATTTAGGTTATTCATGCCATGCATTTTCCATATCACTAGACTTTAAACCATGCATTTCATGCATTCGCTTTGCTGCATTTTCATGCATTCCATGTCATGCCACATGATTTATGACTTAGGCCAATCAATGGCTCAAAGTCATGCTCACTTGAGCATACTTGTGGAAAATTAAAAGGTTGTCAAATTGATTATTCTACCTTTGTGATTTTTTTACTTAGCCAATTAAATGTTTTAGCTACTATTTGTAGGTCTTTAGGATGGTCTCCAACAATTTTATTTTGATTTTTAAATGATTTTATCAAAGGCAAAAAAATGTGTTTTGGCAAAACAGTTTTTCACCAAGTATTCGTACTTTTCCGATTTTTCTGGGCAGTCATCTTTAATTAGAAAATTAAGAAATTTTTTTGTGATTTTTTGAAAACAATTTTGGAAAACTTAGATTAAAGATAAAAACTTAGCTAAACCCTTTTTAAATGGTTCTAAATTCCTAAGTTTAAAATCCCGGACTTGACCACCCTTAACCCGAGGTTTTAAAAAATTATTTTTAGAGTTTAAAATGGTTTAGGAACTACCTTAAGTCAGTAGCTAAACTTTTTAATCAGCCCCCTCTAAGTAACTTAACCAAAATAGAAAAATGGTTTTCCTTCAAATTCAATTCTGCCTCTACTATCCAGTTTTAAAGCATGATTTTTTACCTTATTTATAAAAATTCAAAAAAATCTAAAAACAATACTGGAGACTCAGGACATGTAAAACTACACGGGAAAAAATCAGATTAATTTTTTGATTAAAGATGACTACCTAGAAAAATCGAAAATGTACGAGTACTGGGTAAAAAAATTATTTTGCCAAAACACATTTTTTTGCCTTTGATAAAATCAAAGTAAAAATGTTAGAGACTCTCTTAAGGACTCACAAACAGTAGCTAATACTTTTGAAAAGTTAGGCAAAAATTCGCTAAGTAAAAAAAAATCACAAAGGTAGAATAATCAATTTAACAACTCTTTAATTTCCCACAAGTATGCTCAAAATGAGCATGACTTTGAACCATTGATTGGTCTAAGTCATAAATCATGTGGCAATGACATGAAATGCATCAAAATACAGTAAATATGATGCATGAAATGCATGATTTAAAACCTAAATGACATGAAAAATGCATGGCATCAGTAAAATGACCTAGACCAAAATGAACTTGCATGGCATTTCATGCAACCTAGGTCTCAAATGCATGAATATGCACGGCAAAGCAAGCCAAACCTAAACCTAAAGAATGCATGGCAATAACACAAACATATAGCATGCTTAAACAAAATACACAACCAAATATCATGAAAATGCAAACCTATCAACTAGCATGACGAAAATGCACATACAAAGCATACAGTACGAGGGGTGGCTGAATGGTCCCAAAAAAAACTGAGCATGGCATTTTCACAAACACTTAATATACTAACATGCATAGCTAAAGAATAATACTCAAATCATGCAAATATAGAGTAAAGGCATGAAAACCAATAGGCATTTTCACAAACACATGGATTAACAAAATGTAAAACATAAACCAACTTAAACATTTTGAAAATAGAAAATCAAAAATGCAAGACAAGTAAAATAAACACGGTAACAAGATAATAGACTCAAATATGGAAACAAGCAAGCAGCCAAATTAAAACAAGCTTCATTTTTATGTATTTGAAGAAGATTTAAAGCATCAAAACTTGTTAAATATCACTAGTAACATGAAATAAAGAAGCAAAATAGCAACTATACCAAACAATAGGCCGTTCGGCCAACCCAAAAACAAAAGAAAAGAAATTTCTCAAAGTTTTTTCCAAGAAAGTATAAAGAAGAACTTGAAGAAGAATATTGAAAACAATTATTTTAAAAAGAAAAATCAAAAGAAACTCACCAAAATAGTAATCAAAACAGCAAATCAAGAATAGAAAATCAAGGAAAATGCAAGAGTATGGTGCTTAAAGCAACCTCTAGAAGCTATATTGCAAGCTTTTTCTCTTCTAACTTTCTTTTCTTTTCTAAACTTTTCTTTTTTCCTTTCAACAATAGAGATAAATCAGCCAAACAAGAGTGAATAGAGAGTGAAAATGAAAGAGAGACCCCTCTCTCCCTTGTAGTGGCCGAATGGCCTTATCTTGCTAGGATGTTGTCATTTTTTCTTCAACCAATTTTGATCCAAAGGCTATTAATCCAAGATGTTTAAAATGTGAAATTATCACCCTTAGATTAGCTATCCACAATTACAGTTCTTCAAGAATCTTAAGCCATTATGCTGACATTCTCCCTCTTCATGCATTGGTCCATGTGACTTCATTACAAAGGCTTGATCAAAAAAATAACTACCTTCCTCTTCATTGTTGGCATTTTGATTAAAAATCAAAAATTATTTGCCCACCATTGGGCCTTGGCCGGCTGACCCCTCAACTTCCAACCCAATCTTCATTTTTTCAAAAGGCAAGAAAAGCCTTTTTCGGTTTCTTGGGTAAAATATCCTTTTTGCCCCTCCGAACATAAATAAATAGAAAATGGACTCCAAATTCAAATTTTCTTTTTTTTTCAATACTTCCAAAATAATAAAAAATTGAATTCTGGAGATTTTCAAAATTTCCTGAGCCCATTTGCTATTTATTTGGATTTTTTCTTCCAAAATTGCCCTTTTGTGCTCCCAAACTTTACCATTTTTTAAACGAGCTCCAAATCCAGATTTTTATTCCCCTATCTCTTCCAAATAATTTAAAAATATGATCTGGAAGATTTCATAATTTTTGGAACTCATTTGGTATTTTTCGGGATTTATCTGCTTGAATTACTACATAGTGGGCCCGGGATTTGGCCATTTTGCAAACCAACTCCGAATCCGGATTTTCTGTCGCCAATATCTTCAAAATAATTTAAGAATGAGATCTGAAAATTTTCAGAATTTTTGAAGTTCATTTGCTATTTTTCCAGGATTTATCCTCTTGAATTTCTACATAGGGAACCCGGGATTTGGCCATTTTGCAAACGAATTTCGAAACAAGATTTTTCTTCGCCAATATCGTCAAAATGATTTAATAATGGGATATGCACTTTTTTAGAATTTTTGGAGTTCATTTACTATTTTTCCCAAATTTTCCAATTTTGCTCTTTTGCCTACGAAACCCTATTTTGCTCAAAACAAGTCCAATTTTCATATTTTCTTCAAACTGAGCCTTGGGCTATCCTTGTTTAATCACTCCTCATCAATTAGGGGCTTTAGTCTTACCGAATCTGGCCATTTCTGTAATTCTTCAAAATTTCACCAAAATCCATTAAAAACCCTAATTCTCGATTTTCTTCCGAATTGACTTTTCTTTCAGTTTTTCTTTGAAGTAGCTTCTCCATTACCCATAGTCAGTTCTTATCTTTCATTTGGAACCTTCAATTTTGACCAATTTGATCGTTTAAGCACTTTTCCCCAAATTTCCCGAACCAGGGTTTCCTTTCTACTAAATCTCCGTAACCCAACTTTCAAGCTCCATATCTTTCGATGTAGACCTCAGATTATCAAAATTCTTTCACCATTTTTCAGTTGAACTTCAAATCTTGATTTTGAAAGTGGGTTGACTTTTTTAGTAGTTGACTTTTTGGGATTGACTTTTCGGGGTTGACTTGTTCAAGTTTGACTTTTTATGCTCCCCTTCTTAGAGTAAGTTTCGGAGTACTACCTGCAGGATCAAAAAAGTCTTTTTACATTCTGAAACATCAATTTAGAAAGAAAACATACTTTTTCAGTGGTCCGAACAAAATTAGGTGTCTACAGCTGCCCCTCTTTGGTTATTGTTGAGAATCAGGAATCAGGCAAAGATAAACAAACACTAATTTTGTCCGGTTAGTGAAATCACACGTGAAGAGAAGGGAAATGGGGTTTCTTTTTTCATTTTTAATTTTTTTTTTTGAAAAAAAAGCTGTAAATAGATGAAGTTGTCCTTAAATTGAATTCCTTGACTAATCAAGGCTCGACCGTCTTAAAGAAACGGGTTCGATTTGCAAAAGAAGAAAAGACCTCGACGATGGTCTCGGGGTCTTATCCTATCTTGTTCTAACCTTACTGGCATGGATGAAATCAAAAATTGAAAAAGATTTGGATGAAACCAGGGATTGAAATGACATGGGTAAAACCAGAAATTTGAAAAAGATCTAGATGAAAACAGAAATTGAAAAGTGTTGCAACCTAAAAAAAATAACAAGTCTCATCGCGAGACTTTATTACTCGTTAAGCGTGACATTGGGAAAACAAAGGAAAAGACGACTTAATTTCTCTTGAAATAAAATAAACGGTCGAGGGTATGAAAACGGCCTCGTAAAAAGACATGGTGTGATCGATCACCTGTTAAAACCGGTTTTATAAAACATTTTAAAATTAATTAAAACATTTTTAAAACCAATTTCAAGTCTGCGTTATAAACCTGAGAAAATCGAAGAATCAGGTTCGGGACTCGGTTACGTGTGGGGAAAGATTAGCACCCCCACAACGCCCGTATAAAACGGTACCTTATTAATCATGTGTTATCTCAAGTCTCGGTAAAAAGTTGGTTTTTAATTTAGTATTTCAAGTTAATTCCCAATTTAAAGAAAAATAATTCCATTTTTAATTGAAAATGATCCGGAATTTTATTAATTCAAAATTTTTCTATATTCCTCGACAAAATTGGAAAAATATAGAAATTTTTATTCATTTGGAAAACTTTCCAAATCATTCTCGTTTTTTGAAAGAAAGATATTCATTTATTAATGATAATTGATGATATTCCCTTCAGCAAACCCGGTAGAGAACTCATGAATTATTTTAACTCGGGAATATATTTATTTTTATTGAAAATCATTATCTTTTTTAAAACATTTAAAAATATGAACATGAAAATGTATGACATAAATAAAATGATATGGCAAAGTCTAGATAGTATAATGCAACCTAAATGATATGACATAATTTAAATGGCATAGTATATTCTAGGTGAAATGAAAAATCCTAAGTATCATGGTATATTCTAAATGAGATAAAATGATTTAAATGACATGGCAATTTTAAATGATATGGCATATTTTAAATGACATGGCATATTATAAATAAAATAACCTAAATGACATGGAATATGATCTAAATGACAAGAAATGACATGAAACATAAAATAATGCTATCATAGAATATGCATGAAAATAAAATAAAAATGCATGAACATAGTATATGCTAAATAATGTGACAAAAATAAATGACTAAATAAAAAAATATGGGATATCATGAAATATTCAAAATCATATGGCAAACAATATAACATCATAAAATGTAAATCAAAGTAATAATAATACCATGGAAAATATCATAGCAAAAATCACATATTAAATAAAATGCATGAACATGGAAAATGCAATGCATGAAAATGTATTTTTTCCTTTAAACAAAGAAATCCGTATATCTAAAAAGATATCTGGCTACCTTAGGAACATATGTCAAATTAGATTTTCTAAATAAAAAAAACAAAACTTTGTGATTGTTTGAAAACAACTTAGAAGAAAAACTTGAATGAAGATTAAAACCCCTATCAAACCCTTTTAAAATGGCTCTAATTTTCTAAGTTTAAAATTCCGGACTTGACCACCCTTAACCCGAGATTTATAAAATCATTTTAAAGTCTAAAAAGGCTTAAGAACTACCCTAAGACAGTAGCTAAAGCTTCTAACCAACCCCTCTAAATGCCTTAGCCATATTCAACCATTATTTCTCTTTTGATTTCAAATCTGCCTCTACTGTCCGGTTTTGACACATGATTTTTTTGCCTATTTTTAAAAATTCAAAAAATCTAAAAACAAATATTGGAGACTCAGAACATATAAAAATACACTAGAAAAAATTGTATTAATGTTATGATTAAATATGACTACCCATAAAAATCGGAGAAGTTCGAGTACTAGGTGAGAAAAACTATTTTGTCAAAACACATTTTTTGCCTTTGATAAAGTCATTCAAAAATCAAAGTAAAAATTGTTGGAGATCATCCTAAAGACCTAAGGACAGTAGCTAAAACATTTAAAAACCTTGGAAAAAAATTGGCTAAGTAAAAATTAACAAAGGTAGAATAATCAATTTGACAACCCTTTAATTTTCCACAAGTATGCTCAAGAGAGCATGACTTTGAGCCATTGATTGGCCTATGTCATAAATCATGTGGCAATGGCATGGAATGCATGAACATACAGAAAATGAAATGTATGAAATGCATGGTCTAGAGCTTAAATGGTAAAGGAAATGCATGACAATTCAAAATAATCTAAATGCCTAGCATGAGTTTGCATGGCTATAAATGCTATCCTAACTTAATTTGCATGCAATGCTTGATAATGCAAATATGACTTGGACCTAATACGTTATGAATATGCATGAAAATGCTAATGAAACCTAAGACCTAAGTAGCATAGCAATGCATGGAAATACCAATATGATTTAAGACCCAAGATGCATGGCAATACCAATATGGCCTAGACCTAAAATGTAATGAACATGCATAGCAATACTATGAACATACAATGACCAATGAAACTATTGCCAATGCTGGAACAAACAACAACTAATACACAATTTCAAGATATGATAGTGCAAAGCATGTTACCTAAACAAAATACAAATGCATGATAAGGCAAGGGATGCATCAAGAGGCCGTATGTGGTTACATGATAATCGAATGCAATCCTATCTAGTAAATGACACAAGTACATGACAAATCATATCAAGATGCATAATGTCATGAAATTTTCATAAGCATATGACATACTAAAATCAAAATGCACAAGCTCATGGCATGGAGATGCAAACAAGTCAATAGGCAAGATGGAAATGCACATGCAAGGCATACTAAATGGAATAGTCGAATGGTCATATACTCCAAATGATGGCATTTTATCATAGCATTTTCACAAGCATATGGCATACTAAAAATCAAGATATGCTAAGTCATGGCATGGAGATGCAACAAGCCAAGAAGCAAGATGAAAATGCACATGCAAGGCATAATAACATGGAGTAGCCGAATGGCCATATGACAGAATAAGAAAAATGCAAACATCTTTATAATATAAGACATGATACCTGGAAAAAAAATGCACAAAATGAGCATATGACACAATGGCCGAATCTTCAAGGACACAATATCGAGCATGGAAATGAAATATAGAAACAAATATGGCATAGAAAATAATGTAAAGAACATATAAAAAATTAAACATAGACATGCAAAGCAAAGCAAAGCAAATAACAAGCACAACTAGTAAATAAAACAAGGAAAGTTAAGCTCCATGGTTGGTATCAAATAGGCATAGCCTCTCACCTAACCATAATAACTTGGTCTTGCCAAGATCATGAAGCCTTTCCATTTCAAAAAATCAAAAAATAAACCATGTTAAATAACAAAATTAAGGTTAGCTTCATGGTAGGTAAAAATAGGCATAGCCTCTCCCTTAACCATGGTCACTTGGTCTTGCCAAGATCATGTAGCCATTACAACCTTTTTGCTTCATCTTTTGTAAAAACTCAGAACCTTAGAATACTTAAATAAAACTTCTAAAAATCATTTTTCTCACAACAAGATGCAAGGAAGAAAAAAGAAAAAAAAAAACAAGGCAAACATCAACCACATTCAGCCAAGCATAAAACTATCTAAAAAAAAAATTGTTTTCAACCCTTTTGATGAAGAAGAAGAGATGAAAACTCAAGTAAACATTTGAAAAACTTTATTTCTATGAAAAATGTACTAGGAAATCAAGATAGAAAATCAAGAAATCAACATAGAAAAAAAAAGAAGAAACCATGCTAGAGCTTGGTAGAGATGACTACCTTCAAGCTCTCCTATTGAAAACCTTTTTTTTTTTATTTCAAAAACTTTTTCTTGCTAAATTAGCTACTGACTTCAGCCAAAAAACATATGAGAAAAATGAAATCAGCCCCCCCTAATGGCATGGCCGAATGGCCCTCTCACCCTTGGATAGAAATTGCACTTTTTCTCCTCCAATCTTGGCCCTAAGATTAAGATATTTTGATGAAAAAATAAAAATGTCATCTTGCCAATTGATAGCAGCCCTTAAGATGTGTACTCATCCCTTGTAGTAACCTCAGCCCTTAGATGCAAAAGAGGACCAATCTCATGCACTCCCTTGCTTACCCCTTGGAGTGCCTATCCTTGGATGAGTTGTGCTCTTCCATTCTTGGTCATTGGATGAGGACAACATAAAAATGACATCTTGTATATTAAATCCAGACCTCAACATGTGTACTCAGCCCTTGTATATGGCCTAGGCCATTGGATGAAAAGAGACAATCCCATGCACTCCCTTGCTTGACCGAATGAATGCTCACCTTTGTATGAATTATGCTCATCTATTTTCTTCCATTCATGGCCATTAGATGAGGGTTCTTTCATGAAAAATAAAAATGTCATCTTGGAATTTAAACTTGGCTATTGGATGGTGCATTCAACTTTTCTACAAGGCACCTAAGCTATTGGATGAAGGGGGACCATTTGCAAGGTGTTAGTGGTAGCATGTGGCTTGATAGTGACTAAGGAATTAAATTGTTCAAGCTTCCTTCTTCTCCTCTATGCTGGCTGACCAAGGGAAGAAAAATCCCAGCAATTCCTTCTTCTTTCATATTTTCCTCAATTACAAATTTGCCTTTTTTGGTTTCTTCGGTGAAAGGACCTTTTTGCTCCCCGAACCTAAATAAATAGCAAACGGACTTCAAATTCAAATTTTCTTTTTTCAATACTTCTGAAATAATAAAAAAATTGAATTCTAGAAGTTTCCAAAATTTTCTGAGTCTATTTTCTATTCATTTCGGATTTATTTCCAAAATTGCCCCTTTTATGCATCCGAACTTTACCATGTTTTAAACGAGCTCCGAATCTAGATTTTTCTTCACCAATCTCTTCCAAATAATTTAAAAATGTGATCTGGAAATTTTTTGTAATTTTTGGAGCTCATTTTCTATTTTTTTGGGATTTATCTGCTTGAATTACTACATAATGGACCCGGGATTTGGCCATTTTGCAAACGAACTCTGAATCAAGATTTTCTTTCGCCAATCTCTTCCAAATAATTTAAAAATGAGATTTGCACATTTTCAAAATTTTTGGAGTTCATTTGCTATTTTTTCGGGATTTATCCTATTGAATTTCTACATAGGGGACCCGGGATTTGGCCATTTTGAAAACGAACTCCGAATCAAGATTTTCTTTCCCCAATCTATTTGAAATAATTTAAGAATGAGATTTACAAATTTTTAGAATTTTCGGAGTTCATTTGCTATTTTTCCCAAATTTTCTAATTTTGCCCTTTTATTTGCAAATATTCAATACTTATCTTTCATTTGGAACCTTCAATTTCGACCAATTTGATCGTTTAAACACTTTTCCCCAAATTTCCCTAACTAAGGTTTTTTTTTTCTACTGAGATTCTGTAACCCAACTTCCGACCTCCATATCTTTCAATGTAGACCTCGGATTATCAAAATTCTTTCACCATTTTTCAATTGAACCTCAAATCTTAATTTTGAAAGTGGGTTGACTTTTTCAGTAATTGACTTTTTTGGGGTCAACTTTTTTGAGTTTAACTTTTTCTGTCTGCTTTCTTAGACTAAGCCTCGGAGTACCACCTGCAGGATGAGAAAAGCCTTTTAGCATTCTGAAACATCAATTTAGGAAGAAAACGTACCTGATTTAGTGGTTCGGACAAAATTAGATGTCTACAGCTGCCCCTCTTTGGCTATTGCTGAGAATCAGGAATCAGGCAAAGATAAACAAGCGCTAATTTTTTCCGGTTAGTGAAATCACATGTGAAGAGAATGGAAAGGGAGTTTTTTTTTTTTTTTGAAAAAGCTCTAAATTTTCTTTTCTTTTTTTTTTTTCTATTTTTTATTTTTCACCTTTTTTTTTGTTGTTGAAAAAGCTGTAAATTGAAGATTTTGTCCTTAAATTGAATTCCCTTACTAATCAAGGCTCGACCTGTCTTAAGGAAACGAGTTCGATTTGCAAAAGAAAAAATTGTGCCCGAATGTCTTAAAAATAGTGCCCGGAGGTCTTAAAAATAGTGCCCAGTGGCCTTACCCGTGCTTTCAAAAAATTATGCTCGGAGGTCTTAAAAATGGTGCCCGAAGGCCTTACCCGTGATTTGAAAAATTATGCCTGAAGGTCTTAAAAATGGTTTCCGAAGGCCTTACCCGTGATGAAAATACCTTGACGACGGTCTCAAGGCTCGACTCATTTGATAAACAGAATGAATTTGATTTAAAACAAAAGGAAATACCTCGACGGTGGTCTCAAGGCTCGACTCATTTGATAAAACAGAATGAATTCGATTTAAAACAAAAGGAAATACCTCGACAGTGGTCTCAAGGCTCGGCTCATTCGATAAAATAGAATGAATTCGATTCAAAACAAAAGGAAGTACCTCGACGGTGGTCTCAAGGCTCGACTCATTTGATAAAACAGAATGAATTCGCTTTAAAACAAAAGGAAATACCTCGACGGTGGTCTCGGAGTTCGACTCATTTAAGAAGCAGAATGAATTCGATTTGGGAAGCCAAAGTTTTCTTGATTCCTGCAATGTTAGCTAAATACAATGATGAGAATGACATGCTTTGCAAATGCTTGTATGCTTCCTGAGGATGAATGCAGTCAAATGATTGTGTCATGATTTCTAATCCATGGTTTCTTTGAGGTTCACAGATTATCCGACTTCATGATGGAGTCTTCAATTGTTCACTGATGCCCCACTTAAAGAATTCTTTACTCAAGATAATTTGTCAAACAGTCCCCGTTTCTGACTTCGCTGAAATTCATAAATTTTTGACTTCATGACGGAGTCTCCAACACATTCACTATTTTCCTTTGCTTGGTGAATTTTCCATCAGGATTAGTGGCTTCCACACCTTTTCTAAGATTTATATCTATTCCTTAGTAATACTTTTGAACTCGCTTTTATTAAAAAAAAAATTATGTTTACTAATCATCATTCAATTTAATAACAAACAAAATGCAATCTCAAAAATGTATGAAAGAAAGTATGAAACAAGCAATTGTCATAAAAGAATAACAAGAATTTATTGCAACAAATGTTTTTAAATGGTAAAAGTGAATATCAAGGATATAATAAACAAGTGTAAAGTTATAGGTTGTTGATGCCCCGGATGCGGAATATCTTGGACCCCTCATTTTTCAAATCATCTAAAATTTCTCTTGAATGAACAATTCACTTGGGTAATCCCTCGGCTTCCGTAGTTACGTTAGACTGGGTTGTTCCCTTTTTCTCTGATTTTCAAATACTTTCTCCCCCTTTACACGAAGCATTGATTCAAACCCTAATCAGTACTTGAGCTGCCCTTTGCGGGTTTTTAACTCAGATGTCCCCCATACAGTATAAAGTCACCCTTTGCGGGTTTTTGGCTTAAACCTCTCCCTATTTTTTTTTTTTACCATGCATTTGAGAATTCTAAATGCTTCCAAGGTAAAAATGTTTATTCAAAAGATGGGATAAATTCTGAGAAAAACCTTTCAAATTAAATATCCATGCTTGATCAAAATGGACTTTTAAAGTACGTAATATAGGTCAAGGTTCGGGTTTATAAGGAAAGCATAAAATAGGACCAAAATGTGTTTAAGGGTGATTGGATCAAGGATCATTTCCTGAGGAGAATTCATTCCTGAAACATTTGTCCCCCCTTTTTGAACTTTTTTTTTCATTGCTGGCTTTCATTTGCTATTCTTTGATTTCACATTTTCCAATGGCTCTCTCTCTTTTTTTTTTTTTTTTTGCCATGAATTTTTTTGATTATTTTTCCTCGTATTTGCCTTCTAGTGTAGAAGGTGATCCTTGATCAGGTTTTCAATGAAAGAAATAATTCCTAAGGCTCAAAGGGGTGACTAGAGATAATTTATTTTTAGTGAAGGGAATATGAAAGATGGCTGTAGACATCTAATTTTGTCCGGACCATTAAAACAGGTATGTTTTCTTCCTAAATTGATGTTTTCGAATGTAAAAAGATTTTTTTTTCATCCTGCAGGTGGTACTCCGAGACTTAGTTTAAGAGGGCGAGCATAAAAAGTCAACTTGAAAAAGTCAACCCCAAAAAGTCAACCCTAAAAAGTCAACTATTGAAATAGTCAACCCACTTTCAAAATCAAGATTTTAAGTTTAATTGAAAAATGGCGAAAGAATTTTGATAATCCGAGGTTTACATTGAAAGATATGGAGTTCGAAAGTTGGGATTTGGAGATTAAGTAGAAAGGAAACCCTAATCCAAGAAATTTGGGGAAAAGTGCTTAAACGATCAAATTGGTCAAAATTGAAGATTCCAAATGAAAGATAAGCACTGACTACGGGTAATGGAGAAGCTACTTGCAAGAAAAACTGAAAGAAAAGTTAATCCGGGAGAAAATCGAGAATTAGGATTTTGATTGGATTTTAGTGAAATCGGGAAGAATCACGGAAATGGCCCGACTTGGTAAGTCCAAAGCCCCAATGGATGAGGAATGGTTAAAAAGGGATATTCCAAGGCTCAGCTTGAAGAAAATCTGAAAATCGAACTTGTTTTGAGCAAACCCGGGTTTTAGAGGCAAAAGGGCAAAATTGGAAAATATGGGAAAAATAGCAAATGAACTCCAAAAATTCTGAAATTTTTCAAATCTAATTTTTAAATTATTTGGAAGACATTGGCGAAAGAAAATCTTGATTCGGAGTCCGTTTGCAAAATGGCCAAATCCCGGCCTCCTATGCAGTAATTCAAAAAGGAAAATCCCAGAAAAATAGCAAATGAACTCCACAAATTCTGAAATTTTGCAAATCTCATTTAAATTATTTGGAAGAGATTGGCGAAATAAAATCTTGATTCGGAGTTCGTTTGCAAAATGGCCAAATCCCGAGCTCTTATGCAGTAACTAAAGCCGATAAATCCCGAAAAAATACCAAATAAGCTCCAAAAATTATGAAAACTTCCAGATCACACTTTTAAATTATTTGGAAGAGATTGGTGAAGAAAAATCTTGATTTGGAGCACGTTTAAAAAATGGTAAAATATGGGTGCATAAAAGGGCATTTTTGGAAGAAAAAAACCAAATAAATAGCAAACGGACTCAGATAATTTTGAAAACTTCCAGAACACGATGTTTTATTATTTTGGAAGTATAAAAAAAAATTGAATTTGGAGTCCGTTTGATATTTATTTGCATCCGGGGGGCAAAACGGTCATTTCACCCAAGCAACCGAAAAAGGGCTTTTTTGGGCCTTTCAAAAAATCAGACTTGGGCTGAAAAAGAGAAGTGTTGGCCTGCCCAGGCCCAAAGGAAGGAGGAAGCTTCTGATTTTTCAATCAAATGGCTAAAAATTAAGAGTTAGTTAGCGATTCTCTTTGATCAAGCTATGGTGATTAAGCCACATAGGCCAAGAGAGATGTCAACATTATTCTTGAACAGCTGTAATTTGGGATAGCTGATATGCTAATCTAAAGGTGGTAATTTCATGATTTTTTCACCTTGAATTATTAGCCATTTGATGGAAAATTGGTTACACAAAATGACAACATCCTTGCATGTTTAAAGGGGGTTTCGACCAACTCTATGTGGGGGGTTTAGATTTTTCATTTTTACAATTCGTTTTGCTGAGTTCTCTTGGTTTTTACTTGGTTTTTCTCTCCTTGGTTGAAAGCAAAAAAGAAAAGTTTAGAAAAGAAAGGAAAGGAAAGTTTGAAGAGATAAAGCTCGAAATATAGCTTCTTGAGGTTGCTCTTGAGCACCAACTCTTGCACTTTCTTGATTTTTCATTCTTGTTTTTGCTATTTTGATTACTATTTGGTGAGTTTCCATTTTAAATAAATGTTCTTTTTATTGTTCTTCTTAAGTTCTTCCTTCATCTCTTTCTTAAATATTTTTTTTTACAATTTTTTTTTACAATATACTCACCATGGCCGAATGGCCTACATTATTTATTTAAGTTGCTATTTTGGTTTATTTTATCATATTGTTTATGTTATTTTCTTTGATCTTGGTGTTTTGAATGTTATTTTACTTCATATTCTTGAGTTATATTTTAATTTGGTTGCTTTGTTTGTTGTCATTTATGATTTAAATATCATGTTCTTGAATTTTTAATTTTCTGTTTTCATGATGTTTAAATTTGAGCATGTTTTAGATTTAGTATATCAATTGTTTGTGAATGCTTGTGTGGTTTTTGCATGATTTGAGTTTTATATCTTAGTTGTGCATGTTGTAGAATTAGTATATTAATTGTTTGTGAAAATGCTTGTGTGGTTTTTGCATGAATTGAGTGTTATATTTTAGTTGAGCATGTTAGTATACCAAGTGTATGTGAAAATGCCATGCTTGTTGGAGCTTGAGGCCATTTGGCTACTCCATGTATTTTGCATTGTGTGTTGCATTTTTGCCATGTTAGTTGGTAGGTTTTTGCATTTGCATGACATTTGATTTAGTTTTGCATGCTAATATACCAAGTTTTTGTGAAAATGCCATGTTTGCTAGTTACATTATTCCATTCGGCCACCCTTGGAATCTTTGCATTGTATGTGCATTCTTGCCATGTTAGTTGATAGGTTAGCATTTGCATGATATTTGTTTGAGTTTTTGAATTAAGCATGCTTTGTGTTTGTGAAAATTCCATGCATATTTTAGTTAAGTTAGGCTTATTTGCCAGCCATGTTCATGCATTTTAGGTCTAGGTTGCATTAAATGTCATGCAAGTTCATTTAGGTCTAGGTCACTATATGAATGCCATGCATTTTTCATGACATTTAGGTTTAAATTCATGCATTTCATGCATTATGTTTGCTGTATTGTTTCATGCATTTCATGTTCATGCCACTTGAATAATGACTTAGGCCAATTAATGGTTCAAAGTCATGCTCTCTTGAGCACACTTGTGGAAAATTAAGTTTGTGAAATTGATTATTCTACCCTTGTGATTTTTTTTACTTAGCCAATTTTTATCTAACTTTCAAAAAGTCCTAGCTACTGTTTGTGAGTCATTTTGTGAGTCTTAAATATTTTTACTTTGATTTTTAAATGATTTTATCAAAGGCAAAATGTATTTTGGCAAAATAGTTTTTTTTTCACCCAGTACTCGTACTTTCCCGATTTTTTTGGGCATTCGTCTTTAATCAGAAATTAAGCTGACTTTTTCTCGTGTATTTTTACATGGCCTGAGTCTCCAGTATGTTTTTCAAAATTTTTTGAATTTTTAAAAATAGGATAAAAAACCGTGGCTTAAAACTGGACAGTGGAGTCAGAATTGAATTTAAAGAAAAATCATTTTTCTGTTTTGATTAAGTTACTTAGAGGGGGCTGATTAGGAAGGTTCGCTACTGACTTAGGGTAGTTTCTAACCTTTTTAAAATCTAAAAATGATTTTTTAACTCTCGGGTTAAGGGTGGTCAAGTCCGGGATTTTTAAACTTAGGAAATTAGAGCCATTTTAAAAAAGATTTAGCCCAATTTTTATTTTCAATTCAAGCTTTCCAAAATTGTTTTCAAACAATCGCAAAGTATTTTGGTTTTCGAATATTTAATTTGACATATTTTCCTAAGGTAGCCGGATATCTGTTTAGATATACGGATTTCCTTAATTAATGAGAAATAAATACATTTTCATGCATTGCATTTTCATATTCATGCATTTTTATATAAAATGTGATTTTTGCTATGATAATTTCTATGATATTGTTATGATTTTAAGTTATGTTATATTGTTTATTATATGATTTGGAATATTTCATGATATCCTATGCTTTTTATTTAGTTATTCCTTTTGTCATATTATTTAGCATATACTTGATAACTCGTATAATTATATAGTTTTTAGTTATGTTTTATTATTGTTTTGTGTCAAATACGAGTTATTATTGTTTAGTCTAATTGTGTTTATGATCTTTATGTATTTTGGTGTTTTTCACAAGTTTCTTTGAGTTATTTCAGATTACTAGAATTAAGGGTAAATCCAGTTCAGTTCCAGTTCCGACACCTTTTGCCATATCAGCTATATCTCGAGTTTCACTGAAGCAATAAGGCTTCAATTTGTAGCCGTGCAAAGCTAAGAGGCATATTTATCTTTTTCATGTTTTACACTTCTTGAAACGGAGTCGTTTTCCCTAGCGAAATCGACCATGAAGTTGGCTGATGTGCAATGACATCTGTGCTGACCTGTTTTCGTATTTTGCCCATATCTTCTTATCCACATCATCAAATGAGCTGATTCCAACGGCTATGGATCAGTAACTGATAGGGTAACATTTTTCTAGAAGACCATGTGATCAGATAAGGCCTGAAAAATTGACAAAATCGACCATCAAGTTGGCTGATCAAAATCGTCATGTATGACGAAAATTGTTAGAAAATGCACCCACCTATTATACCTACCTTTGAAATTTGTAAAGCTTGTCTCTTGTCATTTAGCCCTCCAAAATGTGTATAAATAGAGGGCCTTGAATGATTGTAAGGGATCATATTGTACATTGGTAGGATATTAGCCATAATAAATAAATTCTCTAAGTTTTCTTCTTCTTTCCTTTCTCTAGTTTTCTTTTTCTTTATTTTCTTCTTCTTCTTTCTTTCTTTCTTTTATTTCCTTCTTAGATTCTATTTAATTTTATGTTTATAATGCCTATGCTAGGCTAAACTTCTATTTGGTTAAGGGTGATTTCAAAGCCCTAAACATGTTTTGTGATTGATTTTCAGATTCTATCTATCATTAATTTTCTATCAAAGTTGCTTATGTTCTTCTACAAGAATTGTTCATGATGTTGTCTTGATTTATTTAGGTGTACAACTAGATAGATCTTGATAATTATCTATTGCTAGTCTAGGAGTCTTGATCCGTGTAATTGTCTTGATTTCCTATTCATAAGTGGCAATTTGTGATTAATGATTATGGTCAAGTTTTCAATAATTGCAAAGTGGAACATAACCTAAGTTGAACAATCCGAGCTTATGTGTTTGTTGCTTAGACCAACCTATCTTTCTCATCATAAAGCTGCCATTAAATTGAATTTAGAGAGCTTATTCTAGGTTGTTTAATGGTTAGAGATTAAATAGAGAGCTTGTTCTATTTAACGACAAACTAAGGAAAGATTGGGATAACAGAGCTTGTTGTTATCTACGGTTGTTAACTTTGATAGTTGGTTGATATTGATAGATCTGAAATTGATTCTTAATGATGTCTAGTGGTGGAGAATGAAACCTTAACCATATTTTTCATATTTGATTCTTCTTACTTACTTGTTTTCTTACTTTTCTAGTTTGCTTATTTTTAAAAGTATATTTATTTTTATTGGCTGGTTATACCGCATAATTTGTATATTAACTTTGTTTTATTTTTATTGGCTGGTTATACCACCTAATTTAGTATATATATTTTTATTGGCTGGTTATACCGCCTAATTTAGTATATATATTTTTATTGGCTGGTTATACCGCCTTGCATCTTATTCTTATTATTTACTTTAGTTTAAATCTGGCTTCAAAAACCCCTTTTCTTTTATTGTTTTCTTTGAACGTAAGTTATAAACTAATAACTCATAGATTAAAACCCAATCCCTGAGGACTCGACCCTTGCTAATCATTATACTTACAATTGATCTTTTTAGTGCAAGGTTAAATAAGATACACTCTTTTGGGTGCATCAAATTTTTGGCGCCGTTGCCGGGGATTGCTTTCTTTAGTTTATTAGTTTATTGGTTTATTCTTATTTTCTGTTCTAATTATTTACTTTCTTATTTTTTTTATTAGTGAATGTTCCAAGCTCCCGAAGAAGACTTACGACTTAGGAAAATTCGGGAATTTATAACTTCTCACCAACAACCAATCGAGGAGTTGATCCAAAACATCCAAGAGAAGCAAGGAGAGATGGCAGCAGCTGACAACCGAACTCTCAAGGAGCTAGCCGCTCCGGACTTGGGTCAACAACCATTATGCATTGAATATGCTAATCTTGAGGTAGCTTTTGAATTAAAATCTGGTTTGATTCATCTTCTCCCAACTTTTCATGGTTTTGCAGGAGAAGATCCAAATAAGCACCTCAAGGAATTCCATGTAGTTTGCTCAAGCATGAGACCAACAGGGGTCACGGAAGAGCAAGTTAAGTTGAGAGCCTTCCCATTCTCTCTAGCTGATTCAGCAAAGGAATGGCTCTACTATCTACCATCCGGGACCATCACTACATGGAATGATTTGAAGAAAGCATTCTTGGAAAGGTATTTCCCAGCATCTAAGGCTGCCAACATTAGGAAAGAGATATGTGGGATTCGGCAATACAACGGAGAGTCCTTATATGAATATTGGGAGAGGTTCAAGAAACTTTGTGCATCATGTCCACACCATCAAATAAGTGAACAACTTCTCATCCAATACTTCTATGAAGGTCTCATGCCCATGGAGAGAAGTATGATAGATGCCGCTAGTGGGGGAGCTCTAGTTGATAAGACTCCCAGGGCTGCTAGAACATTAATCTCCAACATGGCAGCCAATTCTCAACAGTTCTCAATGAGACAAGATCCACCACCACAACCCAAGAGAGTTAATGAGGTAAGTATATCATCCCTTGAACAAAAATTTGATAAACTGACTTCTCTTGTTCAACAATTGGCTGTAGGTAAAATACAACAAATAAAGGCTTGTGGCATATGTTCAAACATAGGGCACCAAACTGATATGTGTCCAACACTTCAAGAGGATACCAATGAACATGTGAATGCCATGGGTGGATTTCAGAACCAATCAAGGAAATATGATCCTTACTCAAACACTTACAATCCAGGATGGAGGGATCATCCAAACTTCAATTATGGAGGGAACCAATCACAAACTATTCCTCCACCATTTGACCACAGGCCACCGGGTTTTCAGCAAAGAGTGCAACAACCATACCAAACCCGACAACAACTACCACCCACCCAAAATTCAGGTACTTCTCTTGAAGATCTTGTTAAAGCTCTTTCTACTAATACAATTCAATTTCAACAGGAAACAAAGACAAGTATTCGAAATTTGGAGACTCAAATAGGGCAATTGGCAACAACCATGAGTCAAATGCAAGCAAGGGATTCTGGGAAATTACCTTCCCAAACCATAGTGAATCCAAGAGAGAATGCCAATGCTATAACTTTAAGAAGTGGGAAACAGCTAGAGACACCACAAAATGATAGTGCTCAAGGGGAGAACAATACCATGGCATCCTCTTCACATCCCAACGAGCCACTAAAAAATGTAACTCCTAAACCATCATTTCCTTCTTATATAACTCCTCCACCTTTTCCTGGAAGGTTAGCAAAGTCCAAGAAGGAGGAGCAAGAGAAGGAAATTTTGGAAACTTTCCGGAAAGTAGAGGTGAACATTCCTTTACTAGATGCTATCAAGCAAGTGCCAAGATATGCCAAGTTCCTAAAAGAGTTGTGCACATCTAAACGGAAGTTGAAATGGAATGAAAAGGTAAGTGTGGGGGAGAATGTGTCAGCTGTTCTTCAAAAGAAACTCCCACCTAAATGCAAGGATCCAGGTATGTTTACCATTCCTTGTAAGATAGGCAACACCAGGTTTGAGCGTGCTATGCTAGATCTAGGGGCATCTATTAATGTCATGCCATATTCAATTTATGCTTCATTGAATCTAGGACCATTAGAGGAAACCGGTGTTATAATACAACTTGCTGACCGTTCTAACACTTATCCAAGAGGAGTTGTAGAAGACGTTCTTGTACAGGTTAATGAATTGGTTTTTCCCGCTGACTTTTATGTTATTGAGATGGAAGATGAGATGTCTTCTAATCCCACACCTATTCTATTAGGGAGACCATTCTTGAAAACAGCAAGAACTAAAATAGATGTACATGATGGCACTTTAACTATGGAATTTGATGGTGAAATAATTCGCTTTAACATTTTTGAGGCCATGAGATATCCTAGTGATGTGCATTCTGTTTTTAATATTGATATAATTGACTCACTAGTGCAGCAAGCTTATGAGCTAGATGGTGAAGATAGTGTGGAAATAGTCCTTAGCAACCATCTCGGAATGGGGAATGCTAAACTAGCCTTGAGTGACCATGTGGAAGGGGCACTAGAATATTTACACTCGCTGCCACCTAAAGATGCAAGGTTTGATGTTTCATTTATTGATTTGCCTTTATCTAATGAGAAACTTCTACCTTCCATTTTGCAGGCACCAACTTTAGAGTTGAAACCACTACCGAACCACTTGAAATATGTGTTCCTAGGTAAAAAGGACACACTACCGATCATCATTGCCAAAGAGCTCACACTTTTGCAAGAAGAGCGACTTATCTGGGTGCTTAGAGAGCATAAAACAGCAATTGGTTGGACAATTGCCGATATCAAGGGAATAAGCCCATCCATGTGCATGCACCGGATTTTGTTAGAGGAAGGGTCCAAACCAACAAGAGAAGCACAAAGAAGATTGAACCCTCCTATGATGGAGGTTGTGAAAAAGGAGATACTGAAGCTCCTAGATGTTGGAGTGATCTATCCTATCTCGGATAGCAAATGGGTGAGCCCGGTCCAAGTGGTTCCAAAGAAATCAGGTGTAACGGTGGTAACAAATAATGAGAATGAACTTGTTCCTACTAGGATTCAAACAGGATGGCGAGTTTGTATTGATTATCGTAAACTTAATTCCACAACTCGCAAAGACCACTTTCCTTTACCTTTTATTGATCAAATGCTTGAAAGGTTAGCTGGCCATTCTCATTATTGTTTTCTTGATGGTTTTTCAGGTTATAATCAGATAGCCATTGCTCCGGAGGACCAAGAGAAAACAACATTCACATGTCCATTTGGTACTTTTGCATACCGGCGTATGCCATTTGGTCTTTGTAATGCACCAGCTACATTCCAAAGGTGTATGGTTAGCATATTTTCAGATTATGTAGAGAATATCATAGAAGTGTTTATGGATGATTTTAGTGTCTATGGTGATTCTTTTGATAGATGTCTAGAGAACCTTACACTTGTACTTGAAAGATGCATGGAAACTAACCTTGTTTTGAATTGGGAAAAATGTCACTTTATGGTAGAACAAGGAATAGTTTTGGGCCATGTTATTTCTTCTAGAGGGATAGAGGTTGATAAGTCTAAAATAGATATTATGCATTCTTTACCACCTCCCACAAATGTGAGAGAGGTTCGTTCTTTTCTTGGACATGCAGGTTTCTATAGGAGATTTATCAAAGACTTCTCAAAGATCATATTACCTCTTTGCAAGCTACTACAAAAAGATGTGGTTTTCCACTTTGATGATAAATGCAAAGAGGCGTTTGAAACATTGAAGGGACTCTTGACATCAGCTCCTATCATCCAACCACCAGATTGGAATGTACCTTTTGAAATCATGTGTGACGCTAGTGACTATGCTATTGGAGCTGTTTTGGGCCAACGGGTTGGCAAAGCCTCACATGCCATTTATTATGCCTCACGAACTCTTAATGATGCTCAATTGAACTATTCCACTACTGAAAAAGAACTTTTGGCTGTTGTATTTGCTTTAGAAAAATTTCGATCTTATTTAATTGGTACTAAAGTAATTGTATATTCTGACCATGCAGCCCTTAAGTACTTACTCACTAAAAAGGAGGCCAAACCAAGGTTGATTAGATGGATACTTCTCTTACAAGAGTTTGATTTGGAGATAAAAGATAAGAGAGGTAGTGACAACCTGGTTGCGGACCATCTTAGCCGTTTAGTTCATGAAGATGATGCACTACCCTTGAATGAGAACTTTCCGGATGAGCAACTTCTTTTTATAAGTACAACAACTCCTTGGTATGCTGATATTGTTAATTACTTAGTTACCAAGAAGTTGCCACAAGAGTTGACACAAGCTCAAAGAAATAAGATCAAGAGTGATGCCAAATACTACATATGGGATGATCCTTACCTTTGGAAGCATTGCTCCGATCAGATTATAAGAAGGTGTGTACTCGAAACTGAATTTCAATCTATTCTCACCTTTTGTCACTCTTATGCATGTGGAGGACACTTTGGATCCAAAAGAACAGCCATGAAAGTTCTTGATTCTGGATTTTATTGGCCTACCATATTCAAAGATGCATACCTCTTTTGCAAGTCATGTGATCGTTGCCAAAGAACAGGTAACTTAGGTGCTAGAAATCAAATGCCTCAAACTCCAATACTTATTGTTGAAATTTTTGATGTATGGGGCATGGATTTCATGGGACCTTTTCCTCCTTCTTTTGGTAATCTTTATATTTTACTTGTCGTTGATTATGTTTCAAAGTGGGTGGAAGCAAAATCCACTAGGACTAATGACTCTAAAGTTGTTTCAGATTTTGTCAAGACTAACATCTTTGCTAGGTTTGGAACGCCAAAGGCCATAATCAGCGATAGAGGTACTCACTTTTGCAATAGGACTATGGAAGCACTTTTGAGGAAGTATAACATCACACACAAGGTCTCCACCTCATATCATCCTCAAACTAGTGGGCAAGCTGAAGTGTCAAACCGAGAAGTTAAGTCCATCCTTGAAAAGACAGTTAATCCAAATAGGAAGGATTGGAGTTCACGACTTGATGATGCACTTTGGGCTTATAGGACAGCATATAAGACACCCATTGGTATGTCTCCTTATCGACTTGTTTATGGTAAGCCTTGTCATCTTCCGGTTGAATTGGAACATAAATCATATTGGGCTATCAAACAATGCAACATGGAGATGGATGAGATAGGAAAGAAAAGAAAACTTGACCTACAAGAATTAGAGGAGATAAGGAATGATGCCTATCAGAATTCTAGGATTTACAAGGAAAAGACTAAGGCATTCCATGACAAGATGATATCAAGAAAAGAATTTGTTGTTGGACAAAAAGTTCTTCTCTTCCATTCACGCCTTAAGTTATATCCAGGTAAATTACGTTCTCGTTGGGTTGGACCTTTTGTTATTACTAATGTATTTACTCATGGTGCAGTTGAAATCCAAAGCCCGAAAACAGATAAGGCATTCAAAGTGAATTGTCATAGATTGAAGCCTTACTATGAGAACTTTCCAATACAAGATGTGGAGGAGTTTCCACTTTTTGAGCCAAAGTATGTTGAATAATAATGGCATGGGTCTAAGTCAGGCTGAGGACAATAAACCAAGCGCTTCTTGGAGAGGCAACCCAAAAGGATGGAGAGCATCTATTATATCAGATTTGCATATTCCTTACTCTCCATCATTCTATCTTTTATTGTTTTTCTTTTCTTTTGTTTAATAGTTCTTTTCTCTTACATATAATTCTTGCATTGGGGGATAATAGCATTACATTGAGGACAATGTAAAAATTATGTGTGGGGGGAAGAATTTAGGATTTTATTTAGAGTGTTTTGTTTTTGAGTCTTTTTATGTTGTTTTTCTTTCTGATCCTTGTTTTGAAAATAACTAGATGTAAATATAATTTTTTTAACCCCGGTTAAATGGCGGATAACGGTACTCCGTGATTATTTAAATCGGTTCCATCAGCTACCCACAAAACTGATATTGTATATAAATTTCTCTTCCAATTTCTCTTTCAATTTTTTTCATTTTTTTTTCAGGATGGATGATATTCTCACAAGATTGCAGAAACGATTTCCTCCTTTTCCTCGAAATATTTTACTGAAGCTTTACCAAGTTCGACTTGAAAGATTAAGAATGCTTATGCACAAAGGGATTCCTGACGACATACGTTGGATAATTGAAGCCAAGGTACGTGAAGATGAATATCTTCCTGTTTTGCATTTACCAGGTACAGGTAGAAGCACTTTTGCAAAGAAGCGACGAGCAAAGCGCATGAGTTCAAATTGCCACAAATGTGCACGATGGACGTGTAACGGTAAATGTCGTTCTATTGGGATTCCGTCCTCTAATCGAGATGATAAAATTGAATTCATTAAGGATGGACTGAGTAAGGAGAATTTGGGTAATATCCAACTTTCTCTTGAGACGCATCCTAGTGGAGACGTACAAAGAGAAATTCTTGATTTATGGCCGCAATTCCAAAGGGAATGGCAACATCTTGGGAATCTGATGTTAAAAGACCCTGTTTGCCAGCTTGTAAGAAAACTGGATGGGAAGCATATCCTCGACTCATAGAAGGCGTTTAAGCCGTTTCTGGACGTAAAACCAGAGGAAGATGTGAGCCACAATCACAACTACAATAAATGACTTCTCAGCTTTTGGTTTGATTTGCAATAACTTTATTTTGGTTTAATTTACGTGTAGTTCGATTTGTGTAATTATTCTCGTTTTTTTTTTTTATTTGTCTTTTACAGTTGATTTTTTCTTCTCTTTTTGATTTTCTTCCTGAAATCACGCAAAAATCTTTTGTTAGGTTAACATTTTCTTCTGACAGGTCAGATACACTTTCGGCGACATTATTACTCTTGTCTGATTCACTACTCAGTCCTCTATATATTACACCATGTACTCATTCTCTTTCAGGCACTCGAAGAAAAAAAATGGAAAGTACTTCATCCCAGCGCATTAAAAAAATTTGTGTCTTTGGAGGTGCTTATCCAGGGAAAAATAACATATTCGCTGATGAAGCCATAAGAGTTGGAGTAATACTTGCCCAACAAAAGATCCACTTGATTTATGGAGGCGGTAGTACGGGTTTAATGGGAGCAGTCGCTACAGCAGCACACGCCGGAGGAAGTCCAGTTCTAGGAATCGTGCCAAAACTATTCACAAGTTTTTGTGGACCTACCGTGGGTAAGGAAATACAAGTCTGGAGTGTCCCTGAACGGATAACAATCATGTACCATTCTGCCGATGCATTCATTGCTTTACCAGGAGGTCTGGGTACATTGGAAGAAATAGCTTGCGTGGCTTCTTGGTCATCTTTGGTCACAAATAAGAAACCCATTGGTTTGCTTAATATTAATGGTTATTTTAGTAATTTGCTTTCATATTTAGATAATGCTGTGCATAATGGATTCATGTTTTCAGAGGCAAGGAGAACCATAATTTCTGCTACAACCATTGAAGATTTACTCAAAAAGCTCCAAGCTTATGAGTGTTTATCTGCTACGGTTGTTTCGCAAACGCTCGGAAAAAGAAAAAGAGATATGGACGAGCAAGGAGTGGATTGCACTTTGTCTTTGTGACATTATCTAACATTTTGCTTGTTGTGTCTCAGTTATAATAAGTGGTTAGCAACCTCTGCAGGTAATATCTCCTAAATTCTACCTTTAAAATTTGACATTGGGGACAATGTCATATTTTAGTAGGGGGTAAGGGACATATTTTACTAATTTAAAAAAAAAAAAAAAATTGTTGTGTTTTAAGCCATTTAGAAGTATTCATTCTGAACAAGGTCTGAGTAAGGGAGACTTGAGACACACCTTGTCAGTTTGATTTTAATCTTTTTATGTTTACTTGTTAATTTTTGTTTAGTATTTTAAGATTATTCAGGTTGCATGAGTTTGTTTTGTTTTGAGTCTTAGCTTTTCCTATTCTTATGTTATTAGTTCTTTTCTCTTACACATGATTCTTTCATTTGAGTTAATAGACTTACATTGAGGACAATGTAAGAATTAAGTGTGGGGGGAATGATTTAGGATTTCTTTTATTTTGTCTACTATTTTTTTTATGAGTCTTTATTATTATTATTATTATTTTTTTTTTTGAGTTTTAGTTCCTTTTTAATACAATGATGAGATATGAATTGCATAAGTCTAAAACAGATTTATTAGTGAGAAGATTTTCATGAGAATTGAGCTTGATGTCAACCTTTTTATGAGCCAATGTTAATATGATATGTTGATTGAGAAAGAAGCATGTTTAGACTTAATCTGACTTGTATAATCATCCTTGTGAGTTTTTGAGCCTATAATGATTGATGCATTATACAAATCAATCTAATTTCTTTCTTGAGTGCTCTTATGATTACATGATTCTCTAGAACTTGCTTTAAACCGTTTGAGACTATATTGATACATGTGACAACATGAATATGATAGAGGCATTAGGATTATAACCAGAGCCAAACAGCCATCCATTATTAATGTTCCAAGAGAACACACCCTTAGTGAACCAATTTGAGCCTACATTGAATAAGCTATCTCTTTGGTAACCATAACTTGTCCCTAACCTAAATATACTTATATCTTTACCTTTGTTCCAAAGATGAATTAGCATGTTTTGAGACAAGTTGCAAAGACAAGGAAGATTTATTGAAAATTTGGGTTAGAAACAAGAAATAAGTGTGGGGGGAAAAGAAAGAAAAAAGTCAAGAGAAAAAGAAAGGGATCATTGTCAAATACATTCCCATATTAAAAAAAAAAAAAAAACTTCTCTTGAACTTCTAGTTAAAGTAAAAAAAAAAAGATGTTACAAAGTTGGTTAGAATGATGCAAAGGCTCAACATGAATATTTAGCCTATGTTATTATGTGCTTTATAAGAGTTTTGAGAAGTTTTATTTGTATGATCTTTTTATGTCTCTAAACTTTATGAACTCTTTGGAACCTTTGTGATATCTTTATCCTTTTGTTCTTCAACCACATTACAAACCCCTTGGCCCCATTACAACCTTGATTAAAGACCTCTTGATTCATGAAGTTGTATGATCTAAATAGTGGAGAATAGGTGGACAAGCAAGAATATGGTAGAACTGTTTTCATGAGATTGATTGAGTGTAAACACTTCACCACTACTTTAAAGAGTGAAAATCATGAGGGTATCCCATGTGAGTAGTTGAGATTAAGTTTGAATATGCACTATTTTGATTGAAATATGTTATGTTAATATTGGCTTAACTCAAACAATTTACATTCAAGCATGATTTTTTGTGAAATTCTTTAAGCTATTGATTAGTTTATAAGACTTGTTCAAATATTGTCTCTAATTTGTATTGAAAGGATTAGGAGTAAATATTTTTAGTATATGTAGTTTATTTATATTTTAGTTTTTCAATGTTTGTGGGTATCGTTCTAGTAAACCCTCACGAGACTAAACTCGTCCACTAGGGACACCTAGGGGTTTAAAGGCTTGTGTCACATGCTAAGTGCCACCGTGATTTCCTACGAAAGTGGATTAGATTAGATTTTCTTATTTTATTTTTATTGAGTCGTTGCTAGGGACTAGCAACAATCTAAGTGTGGGGGTATGATAACTCGTATAATTATATAGTTTTTAGTTATGTTTTATTATTGTTTTGTGTCAAATACGAGTTATTATTGTTTAGTCTAATTGTGTTTATGATCTTTATGTATTTTGGTGTTTTTCACAAGTTTCTTTGAGTGATTTCAGATTACTAGAATTAAGGGTAAATCCAGTTCAGTTCCAGTTCCGACACCTTTTGCCATATCCGCTATATCTCGAGTTTCACTGAAGCAATAAGGCTGAAATTTGTAGCCGTGCAAAGCTAAGAGGCATATCTATCTTTTTCATGTTTTACACTTCTTGAAACGGAGTCGTTTTCCCTAGCGAAATCGACCATGAAGTTGGCTGATGTGCAATGACATCTGTGCTGACCTGTTTTCGTATTTTGCCCATATCTTCTTATCCACATCAGCAAATGAGCTGATTCCAACGGCTATGGATCAGTAACTGATAGGGTAACATTTTTATAGAATACCATGTGATCAGATAAGGCCTGAAAAATTGACAAAATCGACCATCAAGTTGGCTGATCAAAATCGTCATGTATGACGAAAATTGTTAGAAAATGCACCCACCTATTATACCTACCTTTGAAATTTGTAAAGCTTGTCTCTTGTCATTTAGCCCTCCAAAATGTGTATAAATAGATGGCCTTGGATGATTGTAAGGGATCATATTGTACATTGGTAGGATATTAGCCATAATAAATAAATTCTCTAAGTTTTCTTCTTCTTTCCTTTCTCTAGTTTTCTTTTTCTTTATTTTCTTCTTCTTCTTTCTTTCTTTCTTTTATTTCCTTCTTAGATTCTATTTAATTTTATGTTTATAATGCCTATGCTAGGCTAAACTTCTATTTGGTTAAGGGTGATTTCAAAGCCCTAAACATGTTTTGTGATTGATTTTCAGATTCTATCTATCATTAATTTTCTATCAAAGTTGCTTATGTTCTTCTACAAGAATTGTTCATGATGTTGTCTTGATTTATTTAGGTGTACAACTAGATAGATCTTGATAATTATCTATTGCTAGTCTAGGAGTCTTGATCCGTGTAATTGTATGACATTTGATTTAGTTTTGCATGCTAATATACCAAGTTTTTGTGAAAATGCCATGTTTGCTAGTTACATTATTCCATTCGGCCACCCTTGGAATCTTTGCATTGTATGTGCATTCTTGCCATGTTAGTTGATAGGTTAGCATTTGCATGATATTTGTTTGAGTTTTTGAATTAAGCATGCTTTGTTTTTGTGAAAATTCCATGCATATTTTAGTTAAGTTAGGCTTATTTGCCAGCCATGTTCATGCATTTTAGGTCTAGGTTGCATTAAATGTCATGCAAGTTCATTTAGGTCTAGGTCACTATATGAATGCCATGCATTTTTCATGACATTTAGGTTTAAATTCATGCATTTCATGCATTATGTTTGCTGTATTGTTTCATGCATTTCATGTTCATGCCACTTGAATAATGACTTAGGCCAATTAATGGTTCAAAGTCATGCTCTCTTGAGCACACTTGTGGAAAATTAAGTTTGTGAAATTGATTATTCTACCCTTGTGATTTTTTTTACTTAGCCAATTTTTATCTAACTTTCAAAAAGTCCTAGCTACTGTTTGTGAGTCATTTTGTGAGTCTTAAATATTTTTACTTTGATTTTTAAATTATTTTATCAAAGGCAAAATGTATTTTGGCAAAATAGTTTTTTTTTCACCCAGTACTCGTACTTTCCCGATTTTTTTGGGCATTCGTCTTTAATCAGAAATTAAGCTGACTTTTTCTCGTGTATTTTTACATGGCCTGAGTCTCCAGTATGTTTTTCAAAATTTTTTGAATTTTTAAAAATAGGATAAAAAACCGTGGCTTAAAACTGGACAGTGGAGTCAGAATTGAATTTAAAGAAAAATCATTTTTCTGTTTTGATTAAGTTACTTAGAGGGGGCTGATTAGGAAGGTTCGCTACTGACTTAGGGTAGTTTCTAACCTTTTTAAACTCTAAAAATGATTTTTTAACTCTCGGGTTAAGGGTGGTCAAGTCCGGGATTTTTAAACTTAGGAAATTAGAGCCATTTTAAAAAAGATTTAGCCCAATTTTTATTTTCAATTCAAGCTTTCCAAAATTGTTTTCAAACAATCGCAAAGTATTTTGCTTTTCGAATATTTAATTTGACATATTTTCCTAAGGTAGCCGGATATCTGTTTAGATATACGGATTTCCTTAATTAATGAGAAATAAATACATTTTCATGCATTGCATTTTCATATTCATGCATTTTTATATAAAATGTGATTTTTGCTATGATAATTTCTATGATATTGTTATGATTTTAAGTTATGTTATATTGTTTATTATATGATTTGGAATATTTCATGATATCCTATGCTTTTTATTTAGTTATTCCTTTTGTCATATTATTTAGCATATACTTGATAACTCGTATAATTATATAGTTTTTAGTTATGTTTTATTATTGTTTTGTGTCAAATACGAGTTATTATTGTTTAGTCTAATTGTGTTTATGATCTTTATGTATTTTGGTGTTTTTCACAAGTTTCTTTGAGTGATTTCAGATTACTAGAATTAAGGGTAAATCCAGTTCAGTTCCAGTTCCGACACCTTTTGCCATATCAGCTATATCTCGAGTTTCACTGAAGCAATAAGGCTTCAATTTGTAGCCGTGCAAAGCTAAGAGGCATATTTATCTTTTTCATGTTTTACACTTCTTGAAACGGAGTCGTTTTCCCTAGCGAAATCGACCATGAAGTTGGCTGATGTGCAATGACATCTGTGCTGACCTGTTTTCGTATTTTGCCCATATCTTCTTATCCACATCAGCAAATGAGCTGATTCCAACGGCTATGGATCAGTAACTGATAGGGTAGCATTTTTCTAGAAGACCATGTGATCAGATAAGGCCTGAAAAATTGACAAAATCGACCATCAAGTTGGCTGATCAAAATCGTCATGTATGACGAAAATTGTTAGAAAATGCACCCACCTATTATACCTACCTTTGAAATTTGTAAAGCTTGTCTCTTGTCATTTAGCCCTCCAAAATGTGTATAAATAGAGGGCCTTGGATGATTGTAAGGGATCATATTGTACATTGGTAGGATATTAGCCATAATAAATAAATTCTCTAAGTTTTCTTCTTCTTTCCTTTCTCTAGTTTTCTTTTTCTTTATTTTCTTCTTCTTCTTTCTTTCTTTCTTTTATTTCCTTCTTAGATTCTATTTAATTTTATGTTTATAATGCCTATGCTAGGCTAAACTTCTATTTGGTTAAGGGTGATTTCAAAGCCCTAAACATGTTTTGTGATTGATTTTCAGATTCTATCTATCATTAATTTTCTATCAAAGTTGCTTATGTTCTTCTACAAGAATTGTTCATGATGTTGTCTTGATTTATTTAGGTGTACAACTAGATAGATCTTGATAATTATCTATTGCTAGTCTAGGAGTCTTGATCCGTGTAATTGTCTTGATTTTCTATTCATAAGTGGCAATTTGTGATTAATGATTATGGTCAAGTTTTCAATAATTGCAAAGTGGAACATAACCTAAGTTGAACAATCCGAGCTTATGTGTTTGTTGCTTAGACCAACCTATCTTTCTCATCATAAAGCTGCCATTAAATTGAATTTAGAGAGCTTATTCTAGGTTGTTTAATGGTTAGAGATTAAATAGAGAGCTTGTTCTATTTAACGACAAACTAAGGAAAGATTGGGATAACAGAGCTTGTTGTTATCTACGGTTGTTAACTTTGATAGTTGGTTGATATTGATAGATCTGAAATTGATTCTTAATGATGTCTAGTGGTGGAGAATGAAACCTTAACCATATTTTTCATATTTGATTCTTCTTACTTACTTGTTTTCTTACTTTTCTAGTTTGCTTATTTTTAAAAGTATATTTATTTTTATTGGCTGGTTATACCGCCTAATTTGTATATTAACTTTGTTTTATTTTTATTGGCTCGTTATACCGCCTAATTTAGTATATATATTTTTATTGGCTGGTTATACCGCCTAATTTAGTATATATATTTTTATTGGCTGGTTATACCGCCTTGCATCTTATTCTTATTATTTACTTTAGTTTAAATCTGGCTTCAAAAACCCCTTTTCTTTTATTGTTTTCTTTGAACGTAAGTTATAAACTAATAACTCATAGATTAAAACCCAATCCCTGAGGACTCGACCCTTGCTAATCATTATACTTACAATTGATCTTTTTAGTGCAAGGTTAAATAAGATACACTCTTTTGGGTGCATCAATACTATGTTCATGCATTATTATTTTCATTTTTATTTTCATGCATATTATATGATAGCATTATTTTATATTTTATGTCATTTAAATTATATGCCATATCATCCATATTTGCCATGTCATTTAAATTATGTCATTTCATATAGAATATATTATGTTACTTAGGTTATTTTATTTCATTTAGAATATATCATATGACTTAGGATATTGCATCTCATATAGAATATATTATGTTACCTAGGTCATTTCATTTTATTTATACTATGTCATATAGCTTAGGATATTTCATTTCATTTAGAATTTGCTAAGGCATTTATTTCATTTCATTTAGAATATGCTAAGGCATTTAAATTATATCATATCATTTAGGAAGCATTATATTATTTAGATTTTGCTATGTCATTTTATTTATGTCATGCATATACATATTCATATCTTTTAAAATGTTTTCAAAAGGATAATGATTTTTCAATAAAAAAATAATAAAGATATTCCTGAGTTAAAATAATTCATGAGTTCTCTACCGGGTTTGCTGGAGGGAATATCATCAATTATCATTAATAAAGGAATATCTTTCTTTCAAAAAACGAGAATGATTCGGAAAGTTTGTCCAAATTAATAAAAATTTCTATATTTTGCCACGTTTGTTGGGGAATATAGGAAAATTTTGAATTTATAAATTTCAGATCATTTTCAATTAAAAATGGAATTATTTTTCTTTAAATTGGGAATTGCCTTGAAATACTAAATTTAAAACCAATTTTTTTTACCGAGACTTGAGATAACACACGATTAATAAGGTACCGTTTTATACGGGCGTTGTGGGGGTGCTAATCCTTCCCCGCACGTAACCGAGTCCCGAACCCATTTCTTTGATTTCTCTGGTTTAAACGCAGACTTGAAATTGATTTTAAAAATGTTTTAATTAATTTTTAAAATATTTTTTAAAACCGGTTTTAATAGGTGGCCGATCACACCTAGCTAAAAAAGATTGGTGGCGACTCCATGTCTTTTTCAAGGTCATTTTCAAAACCTTCATTTTTCTAGAGGAATTAAGTTGACTTTTTCTCAGTTTTTTTAATGTCACGCTTAACGAATAATAAAGTCTTGCGATGAGACTCGTTATTTTTTAGGTTGCGACAGCTTGGCGACTCCACTGGGGACAATTAGAGAGCGAGGCCTAGAATTAGTCGTGTGTTATCAAAGTCTCAGTTTTGTTGGTTTAATTGGTATTTAATTTTAATTCCCATTTTTTTAAAATAAAAAGAGAAGTGTGAAAATAAAAAAAATGTTTTTAATATGTCCATATTCATGTGCATTCATATTATTATTTGTTCTCTCGTTATTTTGTTGCGTATATTTATATGGTTGCTTGACTGATGCTTTATATTTTTTGATTTTAGTGGGGTATTTAGAATAAGGGGTGTAGAATAGGTGGTGACAGGTTTGTTTTGTTCCTCCGCACACACTGTATTTGCATTTGCGTAACATGAATCCTCTACCCGGGTTTCGTCCTTTTAAGTGGGAGTAAAGTAACTACGCCTTCGTGATTGATCATCCGTATGGGCTAGTGAAACACTTCCGGAGTATAAAGTACCTAATGCCTTCGTGATAATCCTCCGTACGGGCATAGGAAAATATACTCTAACGAATTGAACCCACTTTTGTCGGGGTGCTTTACTAGCCTTCACCGGCGACAGTGAGGAACAATTCGGGGCCTTAGAACCGGTTCACCTTCATATAATAAACCTAGACGAAGCTATGCCGGATTTTCGTTAGATATACCTAAAATAGGAAAACATGGAGGGACATTTCTAAACCTTTTGTTACCTATTTTACATTATGAAGAATTTTTGTAGATCGGGCAATGATGTATGTACATCGCCCGTAATAAATGTGTTAATCCGTCCCAAAGGCACTGTGATACTTATATAAGTAGATATTTGTCGGGGCAAATATTCATTAATTGTTTGGAAAAAAATAAAAATCATTTTTCAAGCATTTTTGCACTTTGTACATTTCATACATGTGTGAATAAAGCATGTACATTTTTGGTTCTATTATTGATCTCGTTTTTTTGCAATAAAAGGATGGTGATAATAATCTCATTTGATGATTTCATAAAATCGGTAGTGTTGCATGAACATTTGCATATTGTACCATAGTAAGATCCACTACTCCAAAATTCTTTTGAAAATAATATGATTGTTTTTTCATAAAATAAAAAAACATGTTTCAAAAAAATCATAAATTTGGAGGCAAATCTTGCATAATGAGATTGTTGAATAATCAAGATTTAGGTCCCACAAATTTCATGTAATCATTGATTTCTTTGTATATACCTTGGTGTTAATTCATTTATTCTTTATTTGTATCATTTTGACATCATGTCAAAGTCCTAACATGCATGGTTATTCATTGTAGAATACATTTGTGATATACATGGTCATTCTTTGTACCTACCTTTGTATTAATTCATTTATTCTCCGCATGTATTATTTTGACATCATAGCATGCATGGTCATTCATTGTAGAATACATACATAGTCATTACTTGTATATACCTATGTATCAATTTATTCATTTTTTTAATGCATCATGTTGACATTAGATTGCATCCATAGCATACATAGTCATCATAATTTCTCTGTATATGTTCATGCATTAATCATCAGTATATTCATGCACATAGGAATAGAGTATATACATTCATAATTGTATTCTTAACCTTATGACATTTTCATTTGTATGAAAGGGGTTCGAGATATGAGGAATGAATCGGAGGAACAATTGGGTGCTTTGGAACGCAATCAAGAGGAATGTGGACATGAAATCCGAGAGGTGAAGGAACAACTTGCCAAATTGCTGAAAATGGTTGAGGATATGGGTAAGAGTAAAGAGGAACTTTCTCAGGGCTCTGTATTGTCTTCGGATCAACCAAAACCATTAGGTCCAAAACATACAATCCTTGCTGGATCTTGCACTTGTCAATGCCACAAAGGTTGCAATCCTGATGAAATTATGGATAAAATCGTGAAAATGATTAAACCTGAAAGCCTGATACCAATGATAGAAACCTCGGATCCTGTACCATACCTGCAAACTGTTCTAGGTCCAAACCAATATCCTCACCCTACTATGGTCCAATCGTCCATTGGGATGACCACTACGGGATTCCTGAATCCCACTCCATCACCAACAACTGCCAGTTCATACTATTTCCCTCATCAATCACCTTATCCAGCATCTGGGATAGGAACCTCAAGCTATGTACAACCTCCAAAGGCCCCGTGTCCAAATCCATACACTTACCATGCTGTTCAGCCACATCTCCATGTAAGCACTCTAGTTCGGACCTTAGTGCCACCACCAAGTGCCCCAACTCCTAGGCCATGTGTGACTAAGAAACGACCCTAGGATAAGACCCAAATGCCTTTTGATCCCCTTCCAATCAACTATCGAGAGCTTCTCCCTATACTGATCCAAAATCACATGGTTGCTTGTGTCCTATTGAAATCCCTCTTACCACCATATCCAAGGTGGTATAATCCAAATTCAAGATGTGATTATCACTGTGGAATTGTTGGCCATAACATTGAAGACTATATAGCATTCAAAAAGAAAGTGCAAACTCTTATAGATGCCAAGTGGTTGGATCCAACGACAGTGATTGATAGAGGACTGGGAAAGCGTCATTAGGATTGGAAGATTTACAGCATTGAGGTGGAAAGACTTTGATCTTATATGATGTAATAGGATTTCACTTATTCAGTAGCCAGCTCTTATAGCCTTAGGATGCTAGGAAGAATAAAATGTTTGTAAAGACAGTTTTAACCACTGTTCAAATTTTGTAAAAAATGGTTTATACCATTGTGAACATCGATGTGGGAATGAATTGATTATGTTTCAAATTTATGAGATGTTGATTATTAAGTTCCTCCGATTCTTATTTCCTCCGTGATATCTTCCCCTTTTGCATTTTGCATCCGATCAATTATTGGTCATACCATACATTCATACATGTATCATATTAGCATCAGGTTGCATTCATGCATTCATAATCAGCATAATTTTTCTGTATATATCCATGCATTAATTTTGTTTCTTCTTTACATGCATCATGTTGACTTTGGGTTGCATTCATGACATACATAGTCAGCATGATTTCTTTGTATATGCTCATGCATTAATCTGTCATATTAACATTAGGATGCATTCATGATACACATGGTCAGCATGATTTTCTTTGTATATACTCTGTATCAATCATTCATTGTTTGCATGTATCATAATTGACATCGTGTTGCATTCATAGGGTATATGATCATTCATTGGGAAATATGCTGAAATGTACATGATCATTCATTGCATATATCCATGCGTCGATTTGTTTATTCTATGCTTGCATCGTGATTGCATTTATTGCATACATGGTCAGCATGTTTCCACTATATATGTCCATACATCATTTATTTTATTCTTCACATGCATCAAATGACAATCATGGCTCATTCATCATGACATACATTTGGGGGAAATAAAACAGAAGTTGGCTTGGCTTTAGGAGTCTTTGAGAGAATTTCCATTTCAAATCAGAGGTATAAGAAGTACTGAATACCCTTTTAGTACAGGCTAGTGCTATGGAGGATGAACAAGTTGCCCAAATAGAAAGAATGGAAAAGGAACAGAAAGAATTATGAGAACAGCTAGCAAAGTCTCAAGCAGAATCTAAGGATCAGATGACTAAATTGATGGAGCTGATATCCGCCGTAATCAAGGGAAAAGGATACACTGAAAACTTTGTAGCCAGAGATGGGTTAGAGTCACGAAGGGTCAGAATAAGGTCGTAATGATTGATGCCCAGAACACTGTTAACCTCATCAATATCCTAAACTCAGATGATCCAGCTGAACAGGCAAAGTTGAAAATGGTTGCAGTAAATGAGGTTGAGTTGGCAGATTCCCAAGGGAAATATCAGTTGCTAGATGAAAGGCTCCGGGCAGTAGAAAATACAGACGTATTCGGGAGTTTGGAGGCGAAAGAACGATGCTTGGTCATCGATTTATTTATTCCTCCTAAGCTCAAGATCCCTGACTTTGTGAAATATGACGGGACGGTCGATCCGTTAGCCTACATCACTATGTTATGCTGGAAGATGACAAGTCATATATATAATGATAAGCTTTTGATTCACTGTTTTTAGGATAGCCTCAGCGGGTCCGCAATTAGGTGGTATAGTCAGTTGAGCAAGGATCGGATTCGCTCTTGGAATGATTTGGCTAGGGCTTTTCTAAACCAGTACAAGCATATGACCGACAGGACACCTGATCGTCTCACTTTGCAAAATATGGAGAAAAGAGCTACTGAGAGTTTCAAAGAATATGCACAACGGTGGATGAGCCTGGCCGCCCAAGTAAAACCGCCCTTGACACAAAAAGAAATCACTATCCTTTTTGTGAATACACTGCAGGCCCCGTATTATGATAGACTCGTTGGCAATGCCTCGAAGAATTTTACGGACATGGTTATTTCAGAGGAGATGATTGAGAATGCTATCAAGAATGGGAAACTTGAAAGAGAAGGTACATCCAATGCCGAGAGAAGTAAGGCACCTAGAAAGAAAGAGAAAGATGTCCAAACTATGAGAGATTTCGTCCTATATTCCCAATTTCCCTCATACCAATCATGTTACCCTACTGAGGTATCTCAAAGCCTTTATCCTTACCTACCTACGCAAACACCTAATCCTATACCAGCCCTTGCAACAAGGCCTACTTCTAGAAAACGACCGCGGGAAAATCAAGAAAGAATTCCAATCCTTATGCTTGACCTACTGACATTACTAATAAAGAATCAGTACCTTACCCCGGTACCTTTGAAAATAGCTCTGAATCCATCAGCGAGGAGTTATGACCCTGACAGCAAGTGTGATTATCACCTAGGGGTAGTTGGGCGTTCAACTGAAAAATGCAGACAACTGAAGGAAAGGATTGAAAGTCTTATCCGTGATGGTATTTTGACACCGGAGCTTATCAATCAATGGAAGGCCGCTTAGCCCTAAATCAGTTTTTTTCAGGGTTTTAGGGGAAGAAATACTACCTTTGAAGGATGTCAATAGGAGCATTTTGATGCATGTAGTTTCAGATCTTATGATGAAAACACTTGTCTCATGTCGACATTCATATAAGTTAAATGAATTTTGAATTTAAATGCTTTGTGTTTGTTGTGTTTTAACAATAATTTGAATTTGCAAAAACAAGCATTAAGGAATTTTTAATAATGGATAGTCTCAAGAAGATTGATGATCAGTGTTACAAATGACCCAATACCTTATCCCCTCTCTTTTAAGTTTTCCCAGGCCTAAACCCTTTGAATCGAGAACACTTGAAAGAACTAATGCTTCAAAGAATATGAATGATTGAACTCCATAAAACCATTGTCATCACAGATCTTAGTCTAGGCTATGAACAAAGGAATGAACTTTTTGAAATTTTTCGAATTCCTTGAAATTCAAAAAAATGAGACATTCTTTCAAGAATCTAGATTTTGGTAATTTTATCTGTGTCAAGGTCGTGCCAAAACCATTCATGTCATTTTCAACAAACCACAAAACACTAATTGCCCAAACATCACTTCATGATTGACACCTTGGGGCACAATGATTAAACTAGACTATCCCTTGTCCCAGAGAAAACCCGTTTTTTGGGTCATATTTTCCTTGTCTCTTCAAAGAACTCAGATTTGAAATTCAACCTTTTCAGTACAGACCTAGACTTGCTATGTTCCTCGTTGATACAAATTCTCATTGGTTAATCAAATTGGGGCATCATATGCGGAAATGGTAGATACATGGTGAATAAGGATGGACTAACGCATGAATCATTGGGGCATGCGATGAAAAATGAAAACATTTTTGTAATATCATGCATATGAGAATTCGGATGATTCCAAAGTGCCAAATGAAATTCTGAATATCTATTTCCCCTGGGGATTGCTTTTCAATGTGAATATTCGTGCTTGACATGAGGAATGGCCATCTTTCATATCCCTTTCGCACAAAAAGAAATTATCCATAGTCACCCCTTTTGAGCCGAAAGAATTCTTTTTTCTTTAAACTTGGTCAAGGATCACCCTCTACACTTGGAGGGAAAATGCGAGGAAAGATCTTTTTAAAGATCATTGAGAAATGAGTCCTAGCTCAAAGACAGACACAAAGCAAATGGAGCTCCGAATAAATACGGGCTCACTCTGTCAAAAGAAGGGGGCAAAATGAAAGAAAACAAAATGTGTGAAAGACATGGCAAATTGAAAGCCAAAAGAAAGGAAGAAAAAGAGCAAAGTCAAAAGGAAAGAAATGTCCAAGAAGGGACAAATGCTTCAAAGAGAATCCTCCTCAAGAAATGATCCTTGATCTCATTACCCTCAAACACATATTTTGGGCCTATTTATCCTTTCTTTCTGAACCCTGAGCCATGGCCTATATTACGTGCTTTAAAAGTCCATTTTGATCAAGCATGAATATTTAATTTGAAAGGTTTTTCCTCAGATTTTATCCCATCTCATCGAATTATCATTGCATTAAGGAAGAATTTAGAATTTTCAAGTGTATGGTAGAACAAAGAAAAAGGAGAAAAATTGGAAAGAATGGGACTCTAGGGCGAAAACCCAAAAACGGGCGGTTTAGAGTAAAATGAAATTTTTTGATGCCATCTATGAAAATGCCGATACCACAAAAAGAGAAGGTCATCTTAAAAGTGGTCATCGAGGAACATTTAAGAATTCCTGAATTTCCCATACTGTCAACTCTTATTCAGAGGATTGTCTTCAAAAACTGAAACTTTTTTTCCCAAGATTAAACTTTTCGGTTTAAACATCCCGGCCAATCTTGATGCTTGTCAAAATGCCTTGATATGGAAACTAAAAGAATGTTGAATTTGTTTGGTTCTCAATGAATTCATGATTTATAAAACCTGTTCTATTTGTGAGCCTAGAAGGGATATACATTTTTGTCATGAAGTTTTCCTGAAAAAGACAGAATCTTGTTATACCAAGCCTTGCCAATCCCAGTTAAAAAACCCAGATTGACACTTAGAGAAATTTCTAACAATGATCATCAGTCTTCAAAAGATTTGTACATCACACATTGTGGAGTTAATATTTTTTGTTCAGAAGTTTTCAAAATGAGAAAACAAATAAAGATATATATATATATATTTTTTGAAATACCCATTTTGATGTTGACATGAGACAAGGATTTTTCTAACTCAAAGGTATAGAACTACCAGAGTAGGTCTTGACTTCCAGATATGAGAAGAAGAAACAGAACCCAGTTCAGATCTCTGTTGATGAAAGTTTGAAAACTGTTGGGGCAAAGAGAATAGCCAAAATGAATTGAAGATATACTCTGATTTGAAGAGGAAAAATGAATTTGAAAGGCTAAGCCAAAGTCTAGAAAAACCGGGGGCATTTGCATCACTCATGAGCACTCATCTCTTTATTGAGCTTTTGCATCTGCGCACTATCGGCAAGCATTTGCATCATTCATGGGTATTTCCATTGGCATTATTCCATAAGCATCTGCATTTTACCTTTACATTTACATTCTTCATGGAATTCGCATATGCGTCATCTCAAGCAATTGCATCATTTCTAGAATCATTGCATTTTCATTATTGTGTGATAATCATAAACCATTTACATGAACACAATTAGTAAAGGCATTTGCATCAAGAAAATTTGCATCAATCTAAGTTATTTGAATCTACATCAAGAAGCATTTGCATCAATCTAAGTTATTTACATTTACATCAAAGACATTTGCACCAGTCTAAGTCATTTGTATCTTATTCAACATCTGTATCTGCATCAAAGACATTTGCACCAGTCTAAGTCATTTGTATCTTATTCAACATCTGTATCTGCGTCAAAAAGCATTCGCATCTTCTCAAAATCTTTAGGTTAATTTTCAACAATTCTTCAAAGACCATTTTTAAGACCTCCGGGCATACTTGATTCAAATCACGGGTAAGGCCTACGGGCACCATTTTTAAGACCTCCGGGCACCATTCTTAAGACCTCCGGGCATAAATTTTTTTCAAATCACGGGTAAGGCCTATGGGCACCATTTTTAAGACCTCCGGGCACCATTCTTAAGACCTCCGGGCATAATTTTTTTCAAATCACGGGTAAGGCCTATGGGCACCATTTTAAGTCCTTCGGGCACCATTCTTAAGACCTCCGGGCATAATTTTTTCAAATCACAGGTAAGGCCTACGGGCACTATTTTTAAGACCTTCGGGCACCATTCTTAAGACCTCCGGGCATAATTTTTTCAAATCACGGGTAAGGCCTAGGGGCACCATTTTTAAGACCTCCGGGCACCATTCTTAAGACCTCCGGGCATAAATTTTTCAAATCACGGGTAAGGCCTACAAGCACCATTTTTAAGACCTCCGGGCACCATTCTTAAGACCTCCGGGCATAATTTTTTTCAAATCACAGGTAAGGCCTATGGGCACCATTTTTAAGACCTCCGGGCACCATTCTTAAGACCTTCGGGCATAATTTTTTTCAAATCACGGGTAAGACCTATGGGCACCATTTTTAAGATGTCCGGGCACCATTCTTAAACCCTTCGGGCATAATTTTTCATCATGGGTAAGGCCTCCGGGCACCAATTTGTTAAGACCTCCAGGCACCATTTTAAAGACCTTCGGGCACCAGTTTGGGCACTATTCTTAAGACCTTCGGGCCCAATTTTTTTCTTGCAAATCGAATTCGTTTCCTTAAGACGGGTCGAGTTTTGATTAGTCAGGGAATTCAATTTAAGGACAAAATCTTCAATTTACTGTTTGAAAGAACTGAAAAAAATGAAATAAGAGAAAAGGAAAAAAGGAAAAATGAAAAAAAAATGAAAAATGAAAAAACGATTGAAGAATGAAAAAGAAAACTCATTTCTCTTTCCTTCACATGTGATTTCACTGACCGTACAAAATTAGTGTCGGTTTATCTTTGCCTGATTCCTGATTCTCAGCAATAGCCAAAGAGGGGCAGCTGTAGACACCTAATTTTGCCCGGACCACTAAAACAGGTATGTTTTCTTCCTAAATTGATGTTTCTGAATGTAAGAAGATTTTTTTCATCCTGCAAGTGGTACTCCGAGTCTTAGTTTAAGAGGGCGAGCATAAAAAGTCAAACTTGAAAAAAGTCAACCTCGAAAAAAGTCAACCCCGAAAAAGTCAACCCCAAAAAGTCAACTACTAAAAAAGTCAACCCACTTTCAAAATCAAGATTTTAAGTTCAATTGAAAAATGGCGAAAGAATTTTGATAATTCGAGGTCTACAGTGAAAGATATGGAGTTCAGAAGTTGGGATTTGGAGATTCAGTAGAAAGGAAACCCTAATCCGAGAAATTTGGGGAAAAGTGCTTAAACGATCAAATTGGTTGAAATTGAAGATTCCAAATGAAAGATAAGCACTGACTACGAGTAAAGGAGAAGCCACTTGCAAGAAAAACTGAAATAATAGTCAATCCGAGAGAAAATCAAGAATTAGGGTTTTGATTGGATTTCGGTGAAATCAGGAAGAATCACGAAAATGGCCCGACTTGGTCAGACCAAAGCCCCAATGGATGAGGAATGGTTAAAAAGGGGTAGTCTAAGGCTCAGCTTGAAGAAAATCTGAAAATCGGACTTGTTTTGAGCAAAACGGGGTTTCGGGGGCAAAAGGGCAAAATTGGAAAATATGGAAAAAATAGCAAATGAACTCCAAAAAATCTAAAATTTTGCAAATCTCATTTTTAAATTATTTGGAAGAGATTGGCGAAAGAAAATCTTGATTCGGAGTCCGTTTGCAAAATGGCCAAATCCCGGGCCTCCTATGCAGTAATTCAAAAAGGAAAATCTCAAAAAAATAGCAAATGAACTCCAAATCTTTTAAAATTTGCAAATATCATTTTTAAATTATTTGGAATAGATTTTCAAAAGAAAATCTTGATTCGGAGTGCGTTTGCAAAATGGCCAAATCTCGGGCCTCCTATGCAATAATTCAAGAAGATAAATCTCGGAAAAATAGCAAATGGAGTCCAAAAATTCTAAAAATTTTCAAATCTCATTTTTAAATTATTTGGAAGATATTGGATAAAGAAAATCTTGATTCGGAGTTCGTTTGAAAAATGGCCAAATCCCGAGCTCCTATATAGTAATTCAAGCCGATAAATCCCGAAAAAATACCAAATGAGCTCCAAAAACTATGAAAACTTCCAGATCACACTTTTAAATTATTTGGAAGAGATTGGTGAATAAAAATCTTGATTTGGAGCTCGTTTAAAAAATGGTAAAATATGGGTGCATAAAAGGGCATTTTGGAAGAAAAAATCCAAAAAATAGCAAACAGATTGGGATAAGTTTGAAAACTTCCAGAACTCAATGTTTTATTATTTTGGAAGTATCAAAAAAATAAAAATTGAATTTGGAGTCCGTTTGATATTTATTTGCATCCGGGGGGCAAAACAGTCATTTCATCCAAGCAACCGAAAAGGGCTTCTTTGGGCCTTTCAAAAAATCAGACTTGGGCTGAAAAAGAGAAGTGTTGGCTTGCCCAAGCCCAAAGGAAGGAGGAATCTTCTGATTTTTCAATCAAATGGCTAAAAATTAAGAGTTAGTTAGAGATTCTCTTTGATCAAGCCATGGTGATTAAGCCACATAGGCCAAGAGAGATGTCAACATTATTCTTGAACAGCTGTAATTTGGGATAGCTGATATGCTAATCTAAAGGTGGTAATTTCATGATTTTTTTCACCTTGAATTATTAGCCATTTGATGGAAAATTGGTTACAAAAAATGACAACATCCTTGCATGTTTAAAGGGGGTTTCGGCCAGCTCTATGTGGGGGGTTCAGATTTTTCATTTTTACATTTCATTTTGCTGAGTTCTCTTGGTTTTCTCTCTTTGGTTGAAAGCAAAAAAGAAAAGTTTAGAAAAGAAAGGAAAGTTTGAAGAGATAAAGCTTGAAATATAGCTTCTTGAGGTTGCTCTTGAGCACCAACTCTTGCACTTTCTTGATTTTCCATTCTTGTTTTTGCTATTTTGATTACTATTTGGTGAGTTTCCATTTTAAATAAATGTTCTTTTTATTGTTCTTCTTAAGTTCTTCCTTCATCTCTTTCTTAAATTTTTTTTTACAATTTTTTTTTACAATATACTCACCATGGACGAATGGCCTACATTATTTATTTAAGTTGTTGTTTTGGTTTATTTTATCATATTGTTTATGTTATTTTCTTTGATCTTGGTGTTTTGAATGTTATTTTACTTCATATTCTTGAGTTATATTTTAATTTGATTGCTTTGTTTGTTGTCATTTATGATTTAAATATCATGTTCTTGCATTTTTAATTTTCTGTTTTCATGATGTTTAAATTTGAGCATGTTTTAGATTTAGTATATCAAGTGTTTGTGAAAATGCTTGTGTGGTTTTTGCATGATTTGAGTTTTATATCTTAGTTGAGCATGTTGTAAATTTAGTATATTAAGTGTTTGTGAAAATGCTTGTGTGGTTTTTGCATGATTTGAGTGTTATATTTTAGTTGAGCATGTTAGTATACCAAGTGTTTGTGAAAATGCCATGCTTGTTGGAGCTTGAGGCCATTTGGCTACTCCACGTGTTTTGCATTGTGTGTTGTATTTTTGCCATGTTAGTTGGTAGGTTTTTGCATTTGCATGACATTTGATTTAGTTTTGCATGCTAATATACCAAGTGTTTGTGAAAATGCCATGTTTTCTAGTTACATTATTCCATCCGGCCACCCTTGGAATCTTTGCATTGTATGTGCATTCTTGCCATGTTAGTTGATTGGTTAGCATTTGCATGATATTTGTTTGAGTTTTTGGTTTAAGCATGCTTTGTGTTTGTGAAAATGCCATGCAAATTTTAGTTATTAAGTTAGGTTTATTTGCCATGCATGTTCATGCATTTTAGGTCTAGGTTGCATTAAATGCCATGCAAGTTCATTTAGGTCTAGGTCACTATATGAATGCCATGCATTTTTCATGACATTTAGGTTTAAATTCATGCATTTCATGCATTATGTTTGCCGTATTGTTTCATGCATTTCATGTTCATGCCACTTGAATAATGACTTAGGCCAATTAATGGTTCAAAGTCATGCTCTCTTGAGCACACTTGTGGAAAATTAAGTTTGTCAAATTGATTATTCTACCCTTGTGATTTTTTTTTTACTTAGACAATTTTTATCTAACTTTCAAAAAGTTCTAGCTACTGTTTGTGAGTCATTTTGTGAGTCTTAAATATTTTTACTTTGATTTTTAAATGATTTTATCAAAGGCAAAATGTATTTTGGCAAAACAGTTTTTTTTTTTCACCCAGTACTCGTACTTTCCCGATTTTTCTGGGCATTCGTCTTTAATCAGAAAATTAAGCTGACTTTTTCCTGTGTATTTTTACATTTCCTGAGTCTCCAGTATGTTTTTCAGAATTTTTTGAATTTTTAAAAATAGGATAAAAAATTGTGGCTTAAAACTGGACAGTGGAGTCAGAATTGAATTTAAAGAAAAATCAATTTTCTGTTTTGGTTAAGTTACTTAGATGGGGCTGATTAGAAAGGTTAGGTACTGACTTAGGGTAGTTTCTAAGCCTTTTTAAACTCTAAAAATTATTTTTTAACTCTCGGGTTAAGGGTGGTCAAGTTCGGGATTTTTAAACTTAGGAAATTAGAGCCATTTTAAAAAAGATTTAGCCCAGTTTTTATTTTTAATTCAAGCTTTCCAAAATTGTTTTCAAACAATCACAAAGTATTTTGGTTTTAGAATATTTAATTTGACATATTTTCCTAAGGTAGCCGGATATCTTTTTAGATATACGGATTTCCTTAATTAAAGGAAAAAATACATTTTCATGCATTGCATTTTCATATTCATGCATTTTTATATAATATGTGATTTTTGCTATGATAATTTCTATGATATTGTTATGATTTTAAGTTATGTTATATTGTTTATTATATGATTTGGAATATTTCATGATATCCTATGCTTTTTATTTAGTTATTCTTTTTGTCATATTATTTAGCATATACTATGTTCATGCATTATTATTTTCATTTTTATTTTCATGCATATTATATGATAGCATTTTTTTATATTTTATGTCATTTAAATTATATGCCATATCATCCATATTTGCCATGTCATTTAAATTATGTCATTTCATATAGAATATATTATGTTACTTAGGTTATTTTATTTCATTTAGAATATATCATATGACTTAGGATATTGCATCTCATATAGAATATATTATGTTACCTAGGTCATTTCATTTTATTTATAATATGTCATATAGCTTAGAATATTTCATTTCATTTAGAATTTGCTAAGGCATTTATTTCATTTCATTTAGAATATGATAAGGCATTTAAATTATATCATATCATTTAGGACGCATTATATTATTTAGATTTTGCTATGTCATTTTATTTATGTCATGCATATACATATTCATATCTTTTAAAATGTTTTCAAAAGGATAATGATTTTTCAATAAAAAAATAATAAAGATATTCCCGAGTTAAAATAATTCATGAGTTCTCTACCGGGTTTGCTGGAGGGAATATCATCAATTATCATTAATAAAGGAATATCTTTCTTTCAAAAAACGAGAATGATTATGAAAGTTTTTCCAAATTAATAAAAATTTCTATATTTTGCCACGTTTGTTGGGGAATATAGGAAAATTTTGAATTTATAAATTTCGGATCATTTTCAATTAAAAATGGAATTATTTTTCTTTAAATTGGGAATTGACTTGAAATACTAAATTTAAAACCGATTTTTTTTACCGAGACTTGAGATAACACACGATTAATAAGGTACCGTTTTATACGGGCGTTATAGGGGTGCTAATCCTTCCCCGCACGTGACTGAGTCCCGAACCCGTTTCTTTGATTTCTCTGGTTTAAACGCAGACTTGAAATTGGTTTTAAAAATGTTTTAATTAATTTTTAAAATATTTTTTAAAACCGATTTTAATAGGTGGCCGATCACACCTAGCTAAAATAGATTGGTGGCGACTCCATGTCTTTTTCAAGGTCATTTTCAAAACCTTCATTTTTCTAGAGGAATTAAGTTGACTTTTTCTCGGTTTTTTTAATGTCACGCTTAACGAATAATAAAGTCTTGCAATGAGACTCCTTATTTTTTAGGTTGCGACAATGGCCATTCATCATATCAAGCATGAATATTATCTTTGAAAAGCAATTCTCAGGGGATATAGATATATAAAATTTTCGTTTCTACACTTGGAATTATTCGAATTCCCATATGCATAGCATCACACTTTTTTTTTTTTTTTAAGAATAATACTTTTTCAGTTCATCAGCATTCACGGGATGTCTAAAATCATTCCTGTCCATCCGAGTTAGAATCAATGCTCCTCCAGAAAAAGCTCTTTTTACCACATAGGGTCCTTCCCAATTTTGAGGCCATTTTTCTCGCGGATCCTTCACTATGGGAGAATTTTTCTCAGTACCAACTCTCCTTCTCGGAACTTTCTGGGTCGAACCTTCTTGTTATGGGCTCGAATCATCCTTTTCTGATACAACTGCCCGTGACAAATTGCCTTCATTCTTTTCTCCTCGATGAGATTCAGCTGTTCATAACGAGCTCTAATCCATTCTGCCTCTTCTAGGCCAACCTCCATCAAAACCCGAAGTGGAGGAATCTCAACTTCAATAGGTAACACTGTTTCCATACCATATACCAAAGAAAACGGTGTTGCCCCTGTAGATGTACGAACCGAAGTGCGATATGCGTGAAGAGCAAAAGGCAAATCTCATGCCAATCCTTGTAAACATCAGTCATCTTCTCGACAATCTTCTTGATGTTTTTGTTGGCTGCTTCTACTGCCCCATTCATCTTCGTACTATAAGGTGCCGAATTGTTATGTGTGATCTTGAACTGAGTACATACCTCTCTCATCATCTTATTATTCAGATTGAGAGCATTATCTGAAATAATTCTTGCTGGCAATCCATATCGGCATATGTTTTCCTTCTTAACAAATTTGCATACCACCGACTTCGTTATATTCGTATGAGAAACAGCTTCCACCCACTTTGTGAATAGTCTATGGCCACCAGGATGAAACGATGTCCATTTGAAGCTTTCGGGGCAATGGGTCCAATCATATCCATTCCCCACATTGAAAACGGCCATGGTGCGGTCATGACATGCAACGGTGATGGCGGTACATAGATCTTATCTGCATATATCTGGCATTTATGGCACTTCCAGGAATAACTGATACAATCTCCTTCCATCGTCAACCGATAATATCCTACCCTCATAATCTGCTTAGCAAGCATGTGACCATTAGCATGGGTGCCACATATCCCTTCATGGACTTCCTCTATGATTTTTCGAGCTTCGACAGACCCGACACATCTCAACAGGACTTGATCTTTCCCTTTCTTGTAGAGAATCTCGCTGTCTAGAACAAAGCCCATTACTAGCCTTCTCAGAGTTCTCTTGTCATTTTCTGTTTCCTGTTCTAGATACTGTTGACTCTTGATGTACTGCAAGATGTCGTTGTACCAAGGGAGACCATCTGCTTCTTCTTCAATACTCAAGCAGTGGGCAGGAGACTCATATATGCTCATCTTGATCGGCACAACTTCAACCCCTTCATTCACTTTAAACATTGATGACAAAGTGGACAGAGCATCCGCCATCCGGTTTTATTCTCGGGGGAAGTAATTGAAACTTACTTCTCCAAACTCCTCCAATAAACTCAATATGGGTTCTCGATATCTGATTAATTTTGTGTCTCAGGTTTCCCATTCTCCGCGCAATTGATATATCACTAAAGCTGAGTCTCCGAAAACTTCTAAAACTTTGATTTTTTTGTCCACCGTTGCACGAAGGCCTATAGTACATGCTTCATATTCTGTAATATTGTTTGTACAATCAAAATCCAATATGGCGGTGAAGGGATAATAATCTTCTTCCGAGGATATGAGCACTGCAGTGATTCTGTGCCCCATGGCATTGGATGCCCCGTCAAAGTACATATTCCATACTTTCTTCTTCAAGGGAACCTCATCTGTTTGCGAAACATACATCAAATCTTCATCTGGGAAATCAAAGTTCAACGGCTCATAATCTTCCACTGCCCGACTTGCTAAAAATTCAGCCACTGCACTTCCCTTGATAGATTTCTGACTCACATATACAATGTCGTATTCTGACAACAAAACTTGCCATCTTGCCGTCCTCCCTGACAAAAAAGGTGCTTCCAACACGTACTTGATTGGATCTAGCTTGGCAATCAACCACGTTGTGTGGTACAGCATGTACTGTCTGAGCCTCCGAGCAATCCAAGCTAAGGCACAGCACAGCTTTTCTACCGACGAATATTTCAACTCATAATCTGTGAACCTCTTGTTGAGGTAGTAAACCACATGTTCTTTCTTTCTAGTCTCATCAAGCTGCCTCAAAACACAACCCATGGATCTCTCAAATACTGATAGATACAATATCATCGGTTTATCCGGAGCCGATGGCATTAATACTGGTGGGTTTGATAGATAATGCTTAACCTTTTCAAAAGCAATCTAACACCCTTCATCTCACTCTCCTGGATCACGTTTTCGAAGTAACTTAAATATTGGATCACATTTATCAGTTATCTGAGAAATAAATCGAGCAATGTAATTCAATCTCCCCAAAAAACCTCTTACTTTTTTTGAGTACGTGGAGGTGGCAAATTCTGGATGGCCTTCACTTTATCCGGATCAATCTCAATTCCCCTTTTGCTAACAACAAAACCCAACAATTTCCTCGAAGTGACTCCAAAAGTGCATTTTGTCGGGTTTAGCTTGAGTTGAAACTTTCTTAGTCTTTCAAAGAGTTTTCTAAGATTCACAATATGCTCTTCTTCTCCTTGTGACTTTGCAATCATATCATCAACATAAATCTCAATTCCCTTATGCATCATGTCAAGAAACAAGGTCACCATGGCTCTCTGATACGTTGCCCCAGCATTCTTCAACCCAAATGGCATTACCTTGTAGCAGAATGTTCCCCACATTGTAACAAATATGGTTTTCTCCATATCTTCTGGTGCCATCTTAATCTGATTATATCCCGAGAATCTGTCCATGAAAGAAAATAAAGAACTCTTTGCCGTATTATCCACCAAAGTATCAATGTGGGGTAAAGAGAAATTATCTTTGGGACTGGCTTTGTTCAAATCTCGGTAATCGATGCACATACGCACCTTGCCATCCTTCTTTGGTAATGGAACAATGTTTGCCACCTATTCTGGATATTTTGCCACCTCTAAGAATCCAGCATCAAACTGCCTCTTCACCTCCTCTTTTACCTTTAACAGCATTTTCGGCCTCATTCTTCTCAATTTTTGCTGAATTGGCTTGCACTCTGGCCTTAAAGGGAGCCTATGAACCACAATATCTGGATCTAAACCTGGCATGTCTTGGTATGACCATGCAAATACATCTACATATTCCCGAAGCAAGGCTATCAATTCACCCTTTATTCATGACGACAATGTAGTCCCGATTTTAACCTCTTTTATCTCCTCACTACTTCCCAAATTCAACAATTTCATAGCTCCTCATAAGGAAGTACTTGTTTCTCTTCTTGTTCTATTTTTCTTAATAAGTTCGGAGGTAGACCATAATCCTCAATATCTTTGTCGGCCTTAAAATCACTCGTGCAAATGGGTCTCTCAAAATCAATTTCAGAATTACTGACTGGAAGGTCCTCATATTCCGTATCCGTACACCTGTAAATAGGTGGGGAAGAAATAATATAGGAAAACATATATACAATGGAAGCAAAATAAATAGCATAAATAAAAGAATATGGACACATCAATATGAAGGAAATGTATCATGTTTGTTATTTATTGGATGAAAAGTTTTAGACAAAAGCCCATTACAAAAGAAATTCTTAATATCTTCGGGAAAAGATATTTAAGATTTGTTAAAAGCATTACGTTGGAATAGACCTAAAAACTATGGGCAGCTCGGTTGCACTCCAATTGGTTAGTCTATATCCTGGTGGACAAGGTCGCACCATCCAGTTAGAATTCTCACTTTCAATTCTTTCTTCCCAAGTCGTGCAAATCTCCATATCGTACATCTGCTCATCCCTATTCACTTGGAATCTCTCGAAGGCTTGCTTGATCATTACGAGCACATCATCAGAATTCTTTTCTCCAAACAGAGAACCAGCTGAGCGAAAGCTGTGAAGGATAGGTAGGAATGTCATAGGCTCTCACTCAATATCCATACCCGCAAGATGGGCCTCCTCCTTCATCGGTTCTTTTCAACTTGTTTCCTTTTCTCATGGGCCTTCGGAAGATACCCTATAGGCCAAACTGATCTTTCTTTCCTAATACTTCCATTGCTCGGGCCATTCCCTGAAGATATTTTCCAAGACCTTTTCCAGCCCTGTAGCCTTTTCCTACGGTAGTTCTAACCCCTAGCCTTGTGTTCTTGGACAACCTTGGTTTTGGAATTTTTCGTCCTTCAGCGAGGAAAACTGCATTTACAAATTCCAAAGATCCAAAAGAACATTCTATGGCATCTTTATTGGGTTCAACATAAGGAGATTCATTAGATGTAGAGGCTATTACGTCCTCTTCTCCTGATACAGTGTCCAAACGCCCCTCTATCACAAATTTTAGCTTTTGGTGGAGAGACGAAGGTACAGCCCCTGCTGAATGTATCCACGGCCTTCCCAACAAGCAATTATAGGACGGATTAATATCCATGACCTGAAAGTTCACTGTATAGGTGCATGGGCTTATCTCTAAAGGAACCTCAATAGTTTCCATTACATCTCTCCTGGTACCATCAAAGGCTCTGACCACCTGCAGCTTGGCAGCATATAAGAAATATCCACTGGCAATTTGGACAGGGGTGCTAAGGGCATCACATTTAATGAAGAACCATTATCCAAAAGGACCCTTGGTAATATGTGCCCCTTACAAGTGGTAGTTATGTGAAGAGCCTTTGTTGACCCAATACCATTGGGTGGTATTTTTTCATAACTGAAATATATATGGTCGTCTGCTGCGATGTTTCCCACCAGTCTGTCGAATTTTTCTACCAGTATGTTGTTAGCCATGTATGCCTGATTCAACACTCTCAACAGGGCATTTCTGTGTGGTTCCGAATTCAAAAGCAAAGATAAGATTGAAATTCTAGCTGTTTGACGTTGCAGTTGCTCAACCACACTATACTCACTATGCTTTATGAATTTTAAGAACTCGCAGGCTTTTTTCTCATTCACCGGCTCTTTTATCCTATTTACCGGGGCTGACCTCCTTTCTACTTTTTTTTGACAAATCCATCTCAATATGGATTGGTTAAGCTGCTTTATTCCCTTTGTCCATTCCTCTATTTTTTGTTGTTAACCCCTGTTCAACACCCTCAGGAGCATAACATCTTCCACTTCGTGTTAAGTGCCCCACACCTGTGATGTCTTGCTAACTTGAAGACCCTGGCATAACCATGCTGCAGTCATATTTCCATGGTGCAGCTTTGTTTTCCTTGTACGAAAAGAAAACAGGCAAATCAATGATTAACTTAGGCGCACTTTCCTCAATGACTAGCATAACTTTCTCCTATTGTTCATCATAATAGATGATCAAGGGTCTTCATGTCCCGTAGCCAGTTGCATTCTCAATAACCTCTACATCCTCCTCTGTCTCCTCGTAAAATTGGGCCTCCCCATCATCCATCATCTTTTGGACTTTAGCCAGAAAGTCCCCGCAGTCCTGTATGATATGACCTCCAAACTTATGGAACGGGCACCAATTCTGCACCCTCTTTGCAACCATTTTTAAACTGTGTGCATCCCTTACCATTCCTGACTTAACCATCTCGACCCATACTGTCAACATTGGAGTTTTGACTTCCCTGGCATCCTTTTTTACCCTTCTGACTTCCCCTGTCCATACTGCATTTACTCGATTCTCAGCATGATCTGGCAATGGGTTCCCCGCTATATTCGGCCCATTCTTCGCCCCAAACCTCACAACTTCAACATTGATCAGGCTTTGGACTTTCTTTTTAAAGGCCAGGCAAACTTCAGTCGAATGTCCTTGAATTCCTGCGTGGTACACGCAGTTAGTATTTGCATTGTACCACCTTGGATATGGCGGTGTCAGAGGTTTGAGGTACACGGGTGCAACAAGTTGACCCTACAACAGTTTGGGATATAGCTCACCATAGGTGGTAGGAATCGGATCAAATTGGGGTTTTTGATCGTTCCTTGGTGAACGTTGGTCATTGCGCCCGGCTCCCTGAGTGTTTGGGATAGTGTTTTGGGGAAGGTTTATCTGTGGGGATAGGCCAGTTGGAGACGGCTGTTGTGGTATATTGGTATAAGGGAAGGGATTTTGGCTAGGTGGTTTAGGGTAAATGACACAAGTACATGAAAAATCATATAAAGATGCATAATGTCATGACATTTTCATAAGCATATGACATACTAAAATCAAAATGCACAAGCTCATGGCATGGAGATGCAAACAAGTCAAGAGGCAAGATGGAAATGCACATGCAAGGCATACTAAATGGAATAGCTGAATGGTCATATACCCCAAATGATGGCATTTTATCATAGCATTTTCACAAGCATATGGCATACTAAAAATCAAGATATGCTAACTCATGGAATGGAGATGAAAACAAGCCAAGAAGCAAGATGAAAATGCACATGCAAGGCATACTAACATGGAGTAGCCGAATGGCCATATGACAAAATATGAAAAATGCAAACATGTTTATAATATAAGACATGATACATGAAAAAAATGCACAATATGAGCATATGACACAATGGCCAAATCTTCAAGGACGCAATATCAAGCATGGAAATGAAATATAGAAACAAATATGGCATAGAAAATAATGTAAAGAACATATAAAAAATTAAACATAGACATGCAAAGCAAATAACAAGCAAAACTAGTAAAGAAAACAAGGAAAGTTAAGCTCCATGGTTGGTATCAAATGGGCATAGCCTCTCACCTAACCATAATCACTTGGTCTTGCCAAGATCATGAAGCTTTTCCATTTAAAAAAATCAGAAAATAAACCATGTTAAATAACAAAATTAAGGTGAGCTTCATGGTAGGTAAAAATGGGCATAGCCTCTCCCCTAACCATGGTCACTTGGTCTTGCCAAGATCATGTAGCCATTTCTACCTTTTTGCTTCATCTTTTGTAAAAAAACAAAAGCTTAGTATACTTAAATAAACCTTCTGAAAATCATTTTTCTGACAACAAGATGCAAGGAAGAAAAAAGGAAAAAAAACAAGGCAAACATCAACCACATTCGGCCAAGCATAAAACTATCTAAAAAAATTTTGTTTTCAACCCTTTTGATGAAGAAGAAGAGATGAAAACTCAAGTAAACATTTGAAAAACTTTATTTATATGAAAAATGTAGTAGGAAAACAAGATAGAAAATTAAGAAATCAACATAGAAAACAAGAAGAAACCATGCTAAAGCATGGTAGAGATGACTACCTTCAAACTCTCCTATTGAAAACCCTTTTTCTTTCATTCTTTCATAACCTTTTTCTTTCTAAATTATCTACTGACTTCAGCCAAAAAACATATGAAAAAAGTGAAATCACCCCCCTCTAATGGCTTGACCGAATGGCCCTCTCACCCTTGGATAGAAATTGCACTTTTTCTCCTCCAATCTTGGCCCTAAGATTAAGATATTTTGATGACAACATAAAAAAGTCATCTTGCCAATTAATAGAAGCCCTTAAGATGTGTACTCAGCCCTTGTAGTAACCTCATCCCTTAGATGCAAAAGAGGACCAATCCCATGCACTCCCTTGCTTGCCCCCTTGAGTGCCTACCTTTGGATGAGTTATGCTCTTACATTCTTGGTCATTGGATGAGGACAACATAAAAATGACATCTTGTAGATTAAATCTAGCCCTCAACATGTGTACTCAGCCCTTGTAGATGGCCTAGGCCATTGGATGAAAAGAGATAATCCCATGCACTCCCTTGCTTGACCAAATGAATGCTCACCTTTGGATGAATTGTGCTCATCTTTTTTCTTCCATTCTTGGTCATTAGATGAGGGTTCTTTCATGAAAAATAAAAATGTCCATCTTGGCATTTAAACTTTTCCATTGGATGGTGCATTCAACTTTCCCACAAGGCACCTAAGCCATTGGATGAAGGGGGGACCATTTGCAAGGTGTTAGTAGTAGCATGTGGCTTGATAGTGACTAGGGAAGTAAATTGTTCAAGCTTCCTTATTCTCCTCTATGCTGGCTAACCAAGGGAATAAAAGTTCCAGCAATTCCTTCTTCTTTCATATTTTCCTCAATTACAAATTTGCCATTTTTTGTTTCTTCGATGAAATGACGTTTTTGCCCCCCGAACCTAAAGAAATAGCAAACGGACTCCAAATTCAAAATTTTTTTTCAATACTTCCGAAATAATAAAAATTGAATTATGGAAGTTTCCAAAATTTTCCGAGTCCATTTGTAATTTATTTCGGATTTATTTCTAAAATTGCCCCTTTTATGCACCCGAACTTTACCATTTATTAAACGAACTCTGAATCCAGATTTTTATTCGCCAATCTTTTCCAAATAATTTAAAAATGTGATCTAGAAGTTTTCATAATTTTTGGAGCTTATTTACTATTTTTTCGGGATTTATCTGCTTGAATTACTGCATAAGGGACCCGGGATTTGGCCATTTTGCAAACGACCAAGATTTTATTTCACCAATCTCTTTGAAATAATTTAAGAATGAGATTTACAAATTTTAAGAATTTTCAGAGTTCATTTACTATTTTTCTCGAATTTTCCAATTTTGCCCTTTTGCCTCCGAAACCCTATTTTGCTCAAAACAAGTCTGATTTTCAGATTTTCTTCAAACTGAGCCTTGGGCTATCCTTGTTTAATTAATTCTCATCAATTAGGGGCTTTAGTCCTAGCGAATCGGGCCATTTCTGTAATTCTTCCAAATTTCATCAAAATCCACCAAAAAAATCCTAATTCTCAGTTTTCTTTCAAATTGACTTTTCTATCAGTTTTTCTTCAAGTGGCTTCTCCTTTACCTATAGTCAATAGTTATCTTTCATTTGTAACCTTCAATTCTGACCAATTTGATCGTTTAAGCACTTTTCCCCAAATTTTTCGAACTAAGGTTTCTTTTCTATTGAGATTCCATAACCCAACTTTTGACCTCCATATCTTTCAATGTAGACCTCGGATTATCAAAATTCTTTCACCATTTTTCAATTCAACCTCAAATCTTGATTTTGAAAGTGGGTTGACTTTTTTAGTAGTTGACTTTTTTGGGGTTGACTTTTCCAGGGTTGACTTTTTTCGAGGTTGACTTTTTTAAGTTTGACTTTTTCTGTCTGCTTTCTTAGAATAAGCCTCGAAGTACCACCTGCAGGATGAGAAAAGCCTTTTAGCATTCTGAAACATCAATTTAAGAAGAAAACGTACTTGATTTAGGGGTCCGGACAAAATTAGGTGTCTATAAAAAGCATGGGTTAAACCAGAAATTGAAAAACAAAGGTGAAACCAGAAAAAGATCTGGGTGAAACCAGAAATTGAAAGACATGGCTGTAACCAGAAAAAGATCTGGATGAAACCAGAAATTGAAAAAACATGGGTGAAACCAGAAAAAGAACTGGATGAAACTAGAAATTGAAAAACATGGGTGAAACCAGAAATTTGAAAAATATTTGGATGAAACCAGAGAATAAAAAAGGCATGGATGAAACCAAAAATTTGAAAGTGGTCTGGATGGAACCAGAAATTGAAAAGCACGGATGAAACCAAAAGTTGAAAAAGATCTGGATGAAACCAGAGATTAAAAAACGCATGGATGAAACCAGAAATTTGAAAGTGATCTGGATGGAACCAAAAATTGAAAAGCATGGATGAAACCAAAAATTGAAAAAGATCTGGATGAAACCAGAGATTAAAAAAGGCATGGATGAAACCAGAAATTTGAAAGTGATCTGGATGGAACCAGAAATTGAAAAGCATGGGTGAAACCAGAAATTTGAAAAAGATGAGGATGAAACTAGAAATTGAAAAACATGGGTGAAACCAAAAATTGAAAAAGATCTGGATGAAACCAAAGATTAGAAAAGCCATGGATGAAACTAGAATTTTGAAAGTGATCTGGATGGAACCAGAAATTGAAAAGCATGGGTGAAACCAGAAATTTGAAAAAGATCTAGATGAAACTAGAAATTGAAAAACATGGGTGAAACCAAAAATTTGAAAAATATCTGGATGGAACCAAAAATTGAAAAACATGGGTGAAACCAGAAAAAGACTGGATGAAACCAGAAATTGAAATGGCCTGGAAATTAATCTGAAGGATTTGAGAGAGGATGCAAATGCTTGATGGTGTAAATGCAAATGTCTTTGATTGATGCAGATGTCCCTACAAATCATGTTCATGTAAATGGTTCATGAATGATGTAATTGTACCTACAATGAAGATGTGACGATCCTAGAAATGATGCACTTGCTTGAGATGATGCGAATACAAATATTTATGAAATATGTACTTGTAAAGGTAGAATTCAGATGCTCATGGAATAATGCAAATGCAAATATCCATGAATGATGCAAATGCTTGCTGACACGATGCAGATGCAAAGCTTAACAGAGAGATGAGTGTTCATGAATGATGCAAATGCCCCCAATTGTTCTTCAAATCAGAGTATATTTTCAACTCCTTTTTCAATCTTTGGCTATTCTTTTTGCCCCAACAGTTCTCAAACTCTTATCAACAGAAATCTGCTTGCTGAGTTTTATTTCTTCTTCTCATATTTGGATGTCAAGGTTATCCCTAGTAATTTCACACCTTTGGATTAGAAAAACTCTTCTCTCATGACAACACCAAAAATGGGTATTTCAAAAACAATTTTGCTTATTTAATGAAAACTTCTGAGTCAAAAATTTTAACCCCATAGTGTGTAATGTACAGGTCTTTAGAAGACTGATAATCACTGTTAGAAAATTTCCTAAGTGTCAATTTAGGTTTTTCAACTTGAATTGACAAGGCTTGGTACAACATGATTTTGATTTTTCCAGGAAAACTTCACAACAAAAAATGCATGTCCCTTCTAAGCTCACAAATGGAACAGGTTTTATATATCATGAATTCATCAAGAACCAAACAAATTCTACATTCTTTTAGTTTCCATATCAAGGTATTTTGACAAGCGTCAGGACTGGCTGGGATGTTTAAACTGGAAAGTTGATTTTGGAGAAAAAGAGTGTCAGTTTTTGAAAACAATCATCTAAATGAGAGTTGACAATTTGGAAGGTTCAGGAATTCCTAGATATTCCTCGATGACCACTTCTTTAAGATGATCTTCGTTTTTGTGGTATCGACACTATCATAGATGGCATCGAAAATTCCCATTTTACTCTAGACCGCCCGTTTTTGGGTTTTGCCCTAGAGTCCCATTCTCTCCAATTTTTTTCTTTTTTCATTTTTTTGTTTTAGCATGCACTTGAGAATTCTAAATTCTTCCTTAGTGAAATGAGAATTCGATGAAATAGGATAAAATTTGAGGAAAAACTCTTCAAGTTGAATATTCATGCTTGATCACAACGGGCTTTTAAAGCACGTAATGTAAGCCATGGCTCGGGTTCAGAAAGAAAGGATAAATAGGCCCAAAATCTGTGTTTAAGGGTAATCAGATCAAGGATCAATTCTGGAGGAGGATTCCCTTTTCGAAGCATTTTTCTCTTTTTGGACTTTTCATTCCTTTTTGACTTTTGCTCTTTTTACTTCATTGCTTTTTTTATTCTTCCATTTCGCCATCACACACGCCATCACTTTTTCACACACTTTTTTTGTGTGTGTTTTTCTTTTGTTTTGTTCTTGGCTTCCATTTCGCCATCTTTTCCTTTTCCTTTTCCTTTTCCTTTTAACATAGTGAGCCCATATTCATTCGGGGGTCCATTTGCTTTGTATCTGTCTTTGAGCTAAGACTCATTTTTTCGTGATCTTTGAGAAGATCATTCCTCACATTTGCCCCCTAGTGTAGAGGGTGATCCTTGATCAAGGTTCCAAGAAGAAAGAAATCTTTTGGCTCAAAAGGGGTGACTATGGATAATTTCTTCTTGTGAAAGGGATATGAAAGATGGTCATTCATCATATCAAGCACAAATATTCTCATTGAAAAGCAATCCTCAGTGGAAATAGATAATCAAACTTTCATTTTACACTTTGGAATCATCCGAATTCTCATGTGTATGATAACCCAATTTGTTCTTTTTCTTAATCGCATGCCCCCAATGATTCATGCGTTAGTCTCATCCTTTTTCACTATATAACCATCATTTTCACATATGATGCCCCAATTTGATTAACCATGAGAATTTGTATCAACGAGGAACATAGCAAGTCTAGTTCTATTTTGAAAAAGTTGAGTTTCAAATCTAAGTTCTTTGAAGAGACAAGGAAAGTATGACCCAAAAACGGGTTTTCTCTTGGACATGGGATAATCTAGTTTAATCATTGTGCCCCTGGGTGTCAATCATGAAGTGATGTTTGGGCAATTAGTGTTTTTTGGTTATTGGTAAAGGTCATGAATGGTTTTAGCACAATCTTTACACACACCAAATTACCATGATCTAAATTCTTGAAAGAATGTCTCATTTGTTTGAATTTCAAGGAATGCGAAAAAATTTTAAAAGTTCGTTCCTTTATTCATGGCCTAGACTAGGATTTACATCTTTGCTTATTTTGTGATGACAATGTTTATGAAGTTTAATTATTCATATTCCTTGAAGCATTAGGCCTTTCAAGTGTTCTCGATTCAAGGGGTTTAGGCATAGAGAAGCCCAAAAGAGAGGGGGAAAGAGTATTCGGTCATTTCTAACAATGATCATCAATATTCTTAAGACTGTCCATTACTAAAACTTCTTTAATGTTTTTTTTTTCTGCAAATTCAAATTATTGTTAAAACACAACAAACACAAAGCATTTAAAATTCAAAATTCATTTAATTCATATGAATGTCACCATAAGACAAGTGTTTTCATCATGAGGTATGAAACTACATGCATAAAAATCCCCCTTGACATGTTCTCCCTAATTCAAACTGGCTATTCCTCGGTACTCTTTTCGACCTTTCCATCTACTTCTCCCATTATGACATCCACAATGGTCTCATCATTCCCATTCAGTAGATTCTCCACGCTGTCTGACCATTGTTTGTTCCCCACATCTAACTGCCCTTTTTTTTATGAGTGATTGAACCTTCCCTTTCAAACATAGGCAATTTTTTGTGGAATGTCTCTTAATCCCAGAATGATAATCACAATATGCATTCTTGTCAAACCAGCTCGAATATGGGGATTGGATAGGCTCCACTGGAACTTTAGTAAGGAGTTGCTCTTCGACCAGCTAGGGCAATAGTTCAGAGTAAGACATGAAGAGTTCCTCAAACTGATCTCTTTTTCGGATATTCTTCGATTTCCTCTGACTAACAAAAGGTTGAAAATTTACTGGATTCTGAGAGGCCATTGGGTATAAGTATGAACCTTGGGGTACATAGTTCATAGAAGGACAGGGTGGTTGGTATAAAGTAGTCGGAATACACGAGGCAAAGTCTCCCATGGCTTGGACATCTTGTTCTTTCTTTTTGGGCGTCCTGTTTCTCTCTGCATTAAATGTTTTACCTTCTTCTAGTTTCCCAGCCTTGATAGCATTTTCAATCATTTCCCCGGAGATTACCATATCCGAAAAACTTTTCATGGTGTTGCCAACAAGTTTATTGTAGTATGGGGCCTGTACTGTATTCATAAAAAGGACAGTGTTTTCTTTCTGAGTTAAGGGTGGTTGTACTAGGGTGGCCATGTTCATCCATTTATGAGCATACTCTTTGAAGCTCTCAGTAACCTTTTTCCTCCATATTTTGCAAGGTGAGACAGTCAGGTGTCATGTCGGTCACATGCTTGTACTGGTTTAGAAAAGCCCTGGCCAAATCATTCAGAAAGCGAATCTGATCCTTGTTCAACTGACTATACCACCCAATTTCGGACCCGTTGAGGATATCCTGAAACTAGTGAATCAAAATCTTATCATTATCTATGTGACTTGCCATCTTTCGGTAGAACACGGTGATGTGGGTTGATAGATCGATCGTCTCGTCATATTTCACAAAGTCAAGGACCTTGAATTTAGGAGGAATAACTAAATTGAGGACCAAGCATCATTCTTTGGCATCCACACTCCTGAATATGTCTGTATTTTCTACTGCCCGAAGCCTTTCATCTAGCAACTGATATTTCCCTTGGGAATCTGCCAACTCAGCCTCGTTCGACTCAACCATCTTCAGTTTTGCTTGTTTAGCTGGATCATCCAAATTCATAATGTTGCTAGGATTAACTGTATTCTGGCCATTTAACATCATGACCTCACTCTGACCCTTTTGTGCCTCTAACCCTTCTCTGGCGGGAAGTTTTCAATGTATTCCCTTCCCTTGATTACAGCGAACATCAGCTCCATCAATTTAGTCATCTGATCCTTAGATTCTGCTTGAGACTTTGCCAACTGTTCTCGCAATTCTTCATGTGCTCTTTCCATTCTTTCTATTCGGGAAATTTGTTCATTCTCCATAGCTCTAGCCTGTATTAAAAGGGTACTCAGTACTTCTTATTCCTCTGGTTTGAAATGGAAATTCTTTCAAAGACTCTTAAAGCCAAGCCAACTTCTGTTTTATTTCCCCAAATGTATGTCATGATGAAGGAGCCATGAATGCAATTTGATGCACGTGAAGCCTAAACAATATGATGTATGGACATGTACAGTGAAAAACATGCTGACTATATACGTAATAAATGTAATCAAGATGCCAACATGCTGCAAACAAAGAATAAACAAATCAATGCATGGATATATGCAATGAATGACCATGTATATTTCAACGTATTTCCTAATGAATGATCATATACACTATGAATGCAACACGATGTCAATTATGATGCATGTAAACAATGAATGATTGACACAGTGTATATACAAAGAAACTCATGCTGACCATGTGTGTTATGAATGCGATCTAATGCTAACATGATGTATGTAATAAGAAAATTAGTGCATGAACATATAGAAAAATCATGCTGACTATGTTTGTCATGAATACCAACTGATGCAATCAAGATACATGTATGAATGTATGGTATGACAAATAATTGATCTGATGCAAAATGCAAAGGGGAAGATATCACGGAGGAAATAAGAATCAGAGGAACTTAATCATCAACATCTCATAAATTTGAAGCAAAACCAATTCATTCCCATATCAATGTTCACAATGATATAAACCATGTTTTCAAATTTTGAGTAGTGGTTAAAACTGTCTTTACAAACACTTTATTCTTCCTAGCATCCTAGGGCTATAAGAGCCGGCTACTGAAAAAGTGAAATCCTACTACATCATATCAGACCGAAGTCTTTCTATATCATTGCTGTAAATCTCCCAATCCTAATTATGCTTTCCCAGCCCTCTATCAATCAATGTCATTGGATCGATCCACTTGATCTCTATAAGAGACTGTACTTTCTTTTTGAATGCTATACAGTCTTCAATGCTATGGCCAACAATTCTACAGTGATAATCACATCTTGCATTTGGACTATACCACTTTGGATATGGTGGTAACAGGGGTTTCAGCAGGATACATGCAACCATGTGATTTTGGATCAGTATAGGGAGAAGCTCCCGGTAGCTTATTGGAATGGGATCATACTGCTCTTGAGTCTTGTTTTTAGGTTGTTTCTTAGTCACACATGGCCTAGGAGTTGGGGTACTTGGTGGTGGCACTAAGGTTTGAATCGAAGTGTCTACATGGAGAGGTGGCGGAACAACATGGTAAGGGTATGGATTTGGACACAGGACCCTTTGAGATTGTACATAGTTCGAGGTTGCTATCCCGGATGCTTGATATGGTGATTGATGATGGAAATAGTACAAACTGGCAGTTGGTGGTGATGGAGTGGGATTCAGGAATCTCGTAGTGGTCATCCCAATGGACGATTGGACCATAGTAGGGTGGGGATGCTGGTTTGGACCTAGAACAGTTTGCAGGTATGGTACAGGATCCAAGATTTCTATCTTTGGTATCAGGCTCTCAGGTTTAATCATTTTCACGATTTTGTCCATAATTTCATCAGGATTGCAACCTTTGTGGCATTGACAAGCGCAGATTGTATGTTCTGGACCTAATGGTTTTGGTTGATCCGAAGGCGATGTAGAGCCCTGGGAAAGTTTCCCCTTACTCTTACCCATATCCTCAAACAATTTCATCATTTTGGCGAGTTGTTCTTTCACTTCTCGGATTTCATGCCCAAATTCCTCTTGTTTGCGTTCCAAAGCACCCAATCGTTCCTCCGATTCATTCCTCATATCTCGAACCTCTTTCATGCAAATCAAAATGTCATGAAGTTAAAAATACAATTATGAAGGTACATGCTCTATTCTTATGTGCATGAGTATACTGATGATTAATGCATGAACATATACAGAGATATTATGATGACTATGTATGCCATGGATGCAATCTAATGCCAACATGATGCATTTTTTTTTTAAATGAATAAATTGATGCACAGGTATATGCAAATAATGACCATGCATATCATAAACATATTCTACAATGAATGACCATGCATGCTATGACTGTAACATGATGTCAGAATGATACATGCAAAGAATAAATGAATTAACACAAAGGTAGGTACAAAGAATGACTATATATATCACAAATGTATTCTACAATGAATAACCATGCATGTTAGGACTGTAATATGATGTCAAAATGATACAAATAAAGAATAAATGAATTAACACCAAGGTATATACAAAGAAATCAATGATTACACGAAATTGGTGGGACCTAAATCTTGATTATTCAAAAATCTAATTATGCAAGATTTGCCTCCAAATTTAATCTATGATTTTTTTTTTTAAAACATGTTTTCTCTATGAAAAACCAAACATATTATTTTCAAAAGAAATTTGGGATAGTGGATCCTACTATAGTACAATATGCAAATGTTCATTTAACACTACCAGTTTATGAAATCATCAAATGTGATTATTATTACCATCCATTTATTGCAAAACATGAGATCAACAATACAACCATAAATGTACGTGCTTTATTCACATACGCATGAAATGTGCAAAACTGCAAAAATGTTTGAAAAAGAATGTTTTGATATTTTCAATTTTAAAAAGTTTATGAACACTTGCCCCAACAGTATCAACTCACTTAGGCATCACAATGCCTTTGGGACGGGGTATTAAATTTATTACGGGCAATGTACGTAGATCGTTGCCCGATCTACAACACTTATTCAGAGTGTAAAATAGGTAATAAAACGTTTAGAAATGTCTCTCCATGTGTTCCTATCTCCTGTATATCTAACGAAAATCTGGCATGCTTCGCCTAGTTTCACTATATGTGGGTGAATCGGTTCTAAAGGCCACGAATTGCTCCTCACTATCTCCGGTGAAGGCTAGTAAGGCACACCGATAAAAACGGGTTCAATTCGTTAGAGTCTATTTCCCTAGCCCATGCGAATTGTTAATCACGAAGGCTTAGGTAATTTAGTACTCTGGAAATGTTTCACTAGCCCATACGGATTGTTAATCACGAAGGCTTAGTTACTTTGCTCCCACCTAAAAGGATGAAACTCGAGTATAGGGCTCATGATATGCAAATGCACGTGTGGTGTGTGTGGAGGAACAACAAACCTTTCACCACCTATTCTACAAACCTTATTCTAAATGATCTAGCAATTTATTAAAATAATATTCAAGAATAGTGTAACGCATTAACCAACAAGTAATTATAATATGCAATCTTAAACAACTAGAGAACAATAATAAAATGCATGCACATGAGTATGGACATATTTAAAAACATTTTATTATTTTCAAAATTCTCCTTATTAAAAAATGTGGGAATTAAAATTAAATACCAATTAAACCAAAAAAATCGAGACTTTGATAACACACGACTAATTCTAGGCTTGACTGTCTAATAGTCCCCAGTGGAGTCGCCAAGCTTTCGCAACCTAAAAAATAACAAGTCTCATCGCAAGACTTTATTATTCATTAAGCGTGACATTAAAAAATACCGAGGAAAAGTCGACTTAATTCCTCTAGAAAAACGAAGGTTTTGAAAATAACCTTTAAAAAGACATGGAATCGCCACCAATCTTTTTTTGGCTAGGTGTGATCGGCCACCTATTAAAACCGGTTTATAAAACATTTTAAATTAATTAAAACATTTTTTAAAACCAATTTCAAGTTTGCGTTTTAAACCAGAAAAAACAAAGAAGCGGGTTCGGGACTCGGTTACGTGTGGGGAAGGATTAGCACCCCCACAGCGCCCGTATAAAACGGTACCTTATTAATCGTGTGTTATCTCAAGTCTCGGTAAAAAGTCAATTTTTAATTTGGTATTTCAAGTTAATTCCCAATTTAAAGAAAAATAATTCCATTTTAATTGAAAATGATCCAAAATTTATAAATTCAAAATTTTCTTATATTCCCCAACAAACGTGGAAAAATATAGAAATTTTTATTAGTTTGAAAAACTTTCCGAATCATTCTCGTTTTAAAGAAGATATTCCGTTATTAATGATAATTGATGATATCCTCCCCAGCAAACCCAGCAGAGAACTCATGAATTATTTGAACTCGGGAATATCTTTATTTATTGAAAATCATTACCTTTTTTATATTTTAAAAAATATGAATATGTGTGACATAAATAAAATGACATAGCAAAATCTATATAATATAATGCAACCTAAATGGTATGATATAATTTAAATGTCTTAGCATATTCTAAATGAAATGAAATAACCTAAGTCATATGATATATTCTAAATGAAATGAAATGACCTAAGTAACATAATATATTCTATATGAAATGTAATATCCTAAGTCATATGATATATTCTAAATGAAATAAAATATCCTAAGTGACATAATATATTCTAAATGAAATGAAATGACCTAGGTAACATAATATATTCTATAGGAAATGAAATGACTTAGGTAACATAATATATTCTATATGAAATGAAGTATCCTAAGTCACATGATATATTGTAAATGGAATAAAATGATTTAAATGACATGGAAAATATAAATTGTCGCAACCTAAAAAAAATAACAAGTCTCATCGCAAGACGTTATTATTCGTTAAGCGTGACATTAAAAAAAATCAAGAAAAAGTCGACTTAATTCCTCCAGAAAAATGAAGGTTTTGAAAATAACTTTGAAAAAAGACATGGAGTTGCCACCAATATTTTTTTTAGTTAGGAGTGATCGACCACCTTTTAAAACCTGTTTTATAAAACATTTTAAAATTAATTAAAATATTTTTTTAAAACCAATTTCAAGTCTGTGTTTTAAACCAGAGAAATCAGAGAAACGGGTTCGGGACTTGGTTACGTGTGGGAAAGGATTAGCACCCCCACAACGCCCGTATAAAATGGTACATTATTAATCGTGTTTATCTCAAGTCTCGGTAAAAAAGTTGGTTTTAAATTTAGTATTTCAAGTGAATTCCCAATTTAAAGAAAAATAATTCCATTTTTAATTGAAAATGATCCGGAATTTATTAATTCAAAATTTTTCTATATTCCCCAACAAACATGGCAAAATATAGAAATTTTTATTAGTTTGGAAATTTTCCGAATCATTCTAATTTTAAAGAAGATATTCTGTTATTAATGAATATTGATGATATCCTCCCCAGCAAACTCGACAGAGAACTCATGAATTATTTTAACTCGAAAATATTTTTATTTTATTGAAAATCATTACCGTTTTTAAAACATTTAAAAAAATATGAATATGAATATGTGTGACATAAATAAAATGACATAGAAAAGTCTAGATAATAAATATCTTAGCATATTCTAAATAAAATGAAATATCCTAAGTCATATGATATATTCTAAATGAAATGAAATGACCTAGGTAATATGGTATATTCTATATGAAATGAAATGACCTAGGTCATATGATATATTCTAAATGAAATAAAATATCCTAAGTGACAAAATATGTTCTAAATGAAATGAAATGACCTAGATAACATAATATATTCTACATGAAATGAAATGACATAAGTAACATAATATATTCTATATGAAATGAAATAATTTAAATGACATGGCAAATATAAATGACATGGCATATAATCTAAATGATATGAAATGACATGAAACATAAAATAATGCTATCATGTAAATATGCATGAAAATAAAAATAAAATAATAATGCATGAACATAATATATACTAAATAATGTGACAAAAATAAATAACTAAATAAAAAGCATAGGATAGCATGCAATATTCAAAACCATATAACAATTAATATAATATCAACAATTTAAATAAAAGATAATAACACCATCATGAAAATTAACATAGCAAAAATCACATATTATATAGTATGCATGAATATGGAAAACGTAATGCATGAGAATGTATTTTTTCCTTTAATTAAGAAAATCCGTATATCTAAAAAGATATCCGGCTACCTTAGGAAAATATATCAAATTAAATATTCTAAAACCAAAATACTTTGTGATTGTTTGAAAACAATTTTGAAAAGCTTATATTAAAAATAAAAACTTAACAAAACCCTTTTTAAAAAGGCTCTAATTTCCTAAGTTTAAAATCCCGGACTTGACCACCCTTAACCCGAGATTTAAAAAATCATTTTTAGAGTTTAAAAAGGCTTGGAAACTACCCTAAGTCAGTAGCTAAACTTCCTAATCAGCCCCCTCTAAGTAACTTAACCAAAACAGAAAAATGATTTTCCTTCCAATTCAATTCTGCCTCTACTGTTGATAACTCGAGGAAATATAGTTATTTTGCCATCTTTTATGCTTTTGAATTGGCTAAGTTCTTGTGGATTTTATTAGGATTTGATTAGTTTTAGATGTTTTATATTTATTTTAATTATCAATTTTATGTTTAAAAATAGTTATTGAGTTGTTATTTATGTGTTTTTATAGGTCCAAGGTGATCTGGAGCTTCGAGGTGCAAAACGAGAAAAATCGGTGCATTCCAATGAGTAGGCAGATTCAACCTCCGGAGCTTCTTTCAAGAAAAAATCAATCTTAAAGACTTCAAATGAGAAAACTTCCTTTTTTACTTTTGGATATGACTTCCATACCTTTCCAACAGTGTAAGGCTCGTCAAAATCGGAAAAGATTTTCCCAGTAAAAATAGCTGACAAAGTTTGAGAAGCCGATAAGAACCAATTTCGGACAAACGGAGGAGAAACACCAAGGAGGCAGTAGCAGTGGTGCTGTGGCACCACAAGCTGGTGCCATGGTGCCGGGGGCTCATGAAAAGTACCAAAAAACGTAAAAAAACGTAAAACTTACTTCTTTTGCTTGGGAATGAAGTTTTGGACTCCATGAGGCTTTGGACACTTTAAATAGGACTCTTTTAGGTCAGAATAAGGAGGTTTAGACATCTAGAAACCTAATTCTCTCTCAAGAAGATAGCCACCATCAACTTCTCTCAAGAAGATTGGAAGCTTGAAGATTGAAGACTCAAAAACTGACAACTCTTAGTTTTCTCTTTTCTCTTCTTTATTTTTCTTGTGTTGTTGATGATGGTGAAACTATTTTATTATTTGTTCTCATTAATTATCATGAAATAATTTTTTTTTTACTAGGATTTCAATGGAAGTCAACACATAGTTTGAATTTACGTTCTCTCTCTAGCTTGATTTAATGCTTTGTTGAGTTGTTTGTTCAATCTTGTTCTTAACGGTTCTAGTTGATTGGCCACCAATTAGATTGATTTGTTAACCTAAATACAACTTGGAAAAGGGAGTTTAGTGTTAGACATGGATTGAATGACACATGTTTCATATCCATTTATTACGATGAATTGATCTGCAGGTAGGGTAGGAATACACTTACTTGTCATGTGTAACCATTGTTAGAGCCTAAGCTTAATGAGTTCTTCATTAATTCAATTATCATACGAATATAGTTAATTGGTTAAGAAGGATATTTTTATGAGAGCATCGAAAGATCCTTATAAATAAGATAGAACTCTAGGTTAACAACTCAGGATCATTAATCAAGTGAAGAGGTAGAGAGAGATTCAAGCAAAGTGTTGAGGGAAGTTGTAATCCTAGGCTTTTATAATTAATTAAATTCACCCTTTTTAATTTACTTACTTTTAATATTATTTTATTTTAATTTAGTTTTTGATTATCATCTTTATTTAAGTGTTTAGATAAGATTAAGTTTGTTAATTTTAGTACTTAGCAAAATTTAATAGCAATTCCTCGTGGGTTCGACACTCTACTTTTCATTATATTACTTGTCAATGATATGTGCACTTGCGTGGTGTAAATCCGACAACAAGTTTTTGGCGCCATTGCTGGGGAATTGTTTACTATTTTTGTTAATATTAATACCAAGCAACCTTAGTCTTAATTTAAACTTTAATTTTCTTTATTTTTCAGGTTTTGTTGATTTGGATGCACCATGTGGGATTATAAACGGGATGCAATCAATGCCTTATCTGCACAAGTGGCTGCACTTAACAAGAAGTTTGACAATTTGAGTGTACCTGCCATCCAAAGCCCGTTTGTAATTTGTGAACTCTGTGGGGGTGGACATCATAGTGATTGGTGCCCAACCTATGCTGAATCAACGTAGTATGTTGGAAAATACAATATGCAGCAAAATAATCTTTATTCCAACGTCTACAATCCAGGTTGGGGAGATCACCAAAATTATTTTGGGAACAACAATCAATGGTCCTCCTATTCAGAAAATCAAGCATATCCTCATGGATTTCCACCATATGTTCAAGCACCGGCTCCAGAAAACAAGTCATCAATGGAATAGGTGTTCATGCATTACATGGCAAGCACCGATGCTATACTTCAGAAATATGCCCAAGCACCTATCCCAGAAAAGAAGCCATCAATATTGGAAGAGATGATCATGCACTACATGACGGAACAGGAAGCTATCAATCAAAGTCAACCAGCGACACTCAAGAATCTTGAGACATAAATAAGCCAGCTTGCTCATGCCATTAACAACCAACTTCAAGAAACTCTTCCAAGTGATACTGAACTTAATCCTATGAGCGAAGAACAAGAGCATTGCAATGCCAATACACTTAGGATTGAAGAAGAGATAGATGAGGATAGCAAGAACCCAGAATTGTCAATTGAGCTTATTGAAGAAGAATTTGTGAAAGCTCAAGAAGTCGGGATTCAGTGCGACCCAACACCACCAACCAAATTTCTTGAAGAAGAAATTGTGGATGCAAAAGAAGGTGAAAAAGTTTACATAGAGGAGACCCAGTGTGAGCCACCACAGCCTGTTCCCCAATGCATTCAACAGCCAAAGCTAATTGATGGGATAGATAGTGCTAACAACGAGGAATTCATAGAGATTTATCCCATTGATCCACTTAAAGCATTCTTGAATTCTACCACGGAAAGGGATGAATTTCGCTTTCAAGCCTGCAAGACTGCTAAACTGTTCAAATAAAGAACAGCCAAATGACATGAATCAAAAAGTGTTTGGATACTGGATGATAAACATGAGATAGTCAAGCCGATGACTATAAATCAAGTGCTTCTTGAGAGGCAACCCAAGTTCTAAATTTTTTATTTTTCTTTTCCTTTAATTTTAGAGTATTTTTATTATTATTAATTTTCTTTTTACTTTGTTTTCTTTTTTAGTGACTACTCACCCAACTTGGACAAGCATGATGAAGTCTAAGAGGAAAACTAAAGCTTCTCCTACTTTGCTTGCATCGATAGGGGAGTTTTTTTTGTTATTACTCTTTTTATTTCTAAACATTGAGGACAATGTTTGTTTTAAGTTTGGGGATGTGTCTTTAGAATTATTTAAGTTTGTGTGATTGTCTAACTTTATTGGGAGTCAAATTTTTTTTTTTTTTTTTGTTTTTGCTTGAGATATGATGCACTTAGAATGATGAAATCCTTATCCAATGTTGAGAATTAGTTATTCATTTATCTTGATTTTTTGGGAAAACATAAGCATGAGAAGAATTTGTGTTAAATTATTTTGTTAGTTTCATGTTAGGATGTGATTTTCAAAGAAAATTGAGCACTTAATCTCTTGTTTAGATTTGCATTGCTTATTTAAAGACTGCTTATGTTGATGTGAATTGCAATTATGTCTAGAACCTAGAATTTGTTTGATTCTCTCTCAAGGCGAAATCCTAGACAACACTAAGTTGAGGAAGAGATTTAGGCCATCTTTGGATCGTTTGAGCCTTTCAAGCTTACCTTTATATATGATTATCCTTAGTCTACCTCTTTATGCCTAATTGATATATCTCTTTTCTTTGATTGCCACATATTTTAGCCTAGCCAAATAAAAAAAAAAAAAACCATGATTAACCTTCACTACATAGGCATGTGATGATATTACATGAAATAATTATGAGCCATGTCGAATTTGGGTGAATTGGTGGTGAATAAAAAAAAAAAGAGTTATGGTTCTTCGAAAACGAAGAACGGAAGAATAAAAAAAAAAAGTGAATTGGTGAAGGAAAAAAGAAGTGTACTCAAAGAATGAAGAATGTAATTTGAGAAAAAGACTATGGCTCTCAAAAATCCTGATAAAAATGTAAAGTGTCTATGGGTGAACTTAAACCAAAATTTATCCTTTATCATACCTTGACCCTAGCCTTACATTACAAGCTTAATAAAGACCTACTTGATCCTTGATGAAGTGTTAGTCTACGTTAGTGGAGAGAGAGATGAAAAGCAAACATATGAGAATCTAGTACTAATTCGTATTTTTCATTGATATAAACTTATTTGGATTGCATGCATTGATCAGACAAGAGATTATACACACACACACTGAAAATGCATTCAAGCATGAAGTTTACGATTAAATTGAATCATAGATTTGGATTATGTTTATGTTCTAACTTGAATCATGATTTTGAGATAACTTTGGAGGAAAATAAAGAAATCGCTGTTTGAGTGCATTTATCTTGAGTGATGATTTGAGTCAATTTATTTATTTAGTGTGTTTAGTTTTGTTTTGCTCGAGGACTAGCAAAATATTAAGTTTGGGGGTGTGATAACTCTAGGAAATATAGTTATTTTGCCATCTTTTATGTTTTTGAATCGGCTAAGTTCTTGAGAATTTTATTAGGATTTGGTTAGTTTTAGATGTTTCTATATTTATTTTAATTATCCATTTTATGTTTAAAAATAGTTATTTAGTTGTTATTTTTGTGTTTTTATAGGTCCAAGGTGATCTGGAGCTTCGAAGTGCAAAACGACGAAAATTGGTGCATTCCAATAAGCAGGCAGATTAGACCTCCGGAGCTTCTTTCAAGAAAAACGTGATCTTAAAGACTTCAAATGAGAAACCTTCCTTCTTGACTTTTGAATATTACTTCCATACCTTTCCAACAGTGTAAGGCTTGTCAAAATCGGACATGATTTTCCCAGTCAAAACAGCTGACGAAGTTTGAGAAGCCGACAAGAACCAATTTCGGACAAACGGAGGAGAAACACCAAGGAGGCATAGCAGTGGAACCACGACACCACAAGCTGGTGTCGCGTGCCGGGGGCTCGTGAACAGTATCACAAAAATGTAAAACTTACCTGTTTTGCTTGAACCGAAGTTTCGGACTCCATGAGGCCATGGACACTTTAAATAGGACTCTTTTAGGTCAGAATAAAGAGGATTAGACATCTAGAAACCTAATTCTATCTCAAGAAGATAGCCACCATCAACTTCTCTCAAGAAGATTGGAAGCTTGAAGATTGAAGACTCAAGAACTGACAACTCTTAGTTTTCTCTTTTCTCTTCTTTATTTTTCTTGTGTTGTTGATGATGGTGAAACTATTTGATTATTTGTTTTCATTAATTATCATGAACTAAATTTCTTTTACTAGGATTTCAATGGAACTCAACACATAGTTTGAATTTACTTTCTCTCTCTAGCTTGATTTAATGCTTTGTTGAGTTGTTTGTTCAATCTTGTTCTTAATGGTTCTAGTTGATTGGCCACCAATTAGATTGATTTGTTAACCTAAATACAACTTAGAAAAGGGAGTTTAGTGTTAGACATGGATTGAATGACACATGTTTCATATTCATTTATTAGGATGAATTGATCTGCATGTAGGGTAGGAATACACTTACTTGTCATGTGTAACCATTGTTAGAGCCTAATCTTAATGAGTTCTTCTTTAATTCAATTATGATAGGAATATAGTTAATTGGTTAAGAAGGATATTTTTATGAGACCATCGGAAGATCCTTATAAATAAGATAGAACTCTAGGTTAACAACTCAGGATCATTAATCAAGTGAAGAGGTAGAGAGAGATTCAAGCAAAGTGTTGAGGGAAGTTGTAATCTTAGGCTTTCATAATTAATTGAATTCACCCTTTTTAATTTACTTGCTTTTAATATTAGTTTATTTTAATTTAGTTTTTGATTATCATCTTTATTTAAGTGTTTATATAAGATTAAGTTTGATAATTTTTGTACTTAGCAAAATTTAATAGCAATTCCTCATGGGTTCGACACTCTACTTTTCATTATATTACTGGTCGACGATACATTCACTTGCGTGGTGTAAATCCGACAAAAATTGTCCAATTTTGAAGCATGATGTTTTACCCTATTTTTAAAAATTCAAAAAAATCTAAACAAAATATTGGAGACTTGGGACATGTAAAAATGCACGGAAAAAAATTGGCTTAATTTTTTTATTAAGGATGACAGCCTAGAAAAATCGGGAAAGTACAAGTACTAGGTGAAAAAAAACTGTTTTGCCAAAACACATTTTTTGCCTTTGATAATATCATTTAAAAATCAAAGTAAAAATGTTAGAGACTCTCCTAAGGACTCACAAACAATAGCTATCACTTTTCAAAAGTTAGGCAAAAATTGGCCAAAGTAAAAAAAAAAAAAATCACAAAGGTAGAATAATCAATTTGACAACTCTTTAATTTTCCACAAGTATGCTCAAGTGAGCACGACTTTGAGCCATGTATTGGCCTAAGTCATAGATCATGAGACAGTGACAAGAAATAAATGAAAATACAGCAAATATGATGCATGAAATGCATGATTTAAAACCTAAATGACATGAAAAATGCATGGCATCAATAAAATGACCTAGACCTAAATGAACTTGCATGGCATTTAATGCATCCTAGGTCTAAAATGCATGAATATGCATGGCAAAGCAAAGCAAACCAATCCTAAACCTAAAGAATGCATGGCAATAACATAAACATATAGCATGCTTAAATAAAATACACAACCAAATATCATGAAAATGCAAACCTATCAACTAACATAACAAAAATGCACACATAAAGCATACAACATGAGGGTCGCCGAATGGTCTCATGCTTAAAATGAGCATGGCATTTTCATAAACACATGATATACTAACATGCATAGCTAAAGAATAATGCTCAAATCGTGCAAATATAAAGTAAAGACATGAAAACAAATAGGCATTTTCATAAACACAAGGATTACAAAATGTAAAACATAAACAAACTTAAACATTTTGAAAAAAGAAACAAAAAAAATGCAAGAAAAGTAAAATAAACATGATAACAATATAATATACTCAAAAATGGAAACAAGCAAGCAACCAAATTAAAACAAGCTTCATGTTTATGTATTAGAAGAAGATTTAAAGCATCAAAACTTGTTAAATATCAAGAATAACCTGAAATAAAAATGCAAACAGAACCTACACTAAAACAATAGGCCATTCGGCCACTTAGAGAAAAATGGAAAAAAATTGATTTTCCATAGTTTTTCAAGAAAGCATGAAGGAAGAACATGAAAAGAAAGCTTAAAAACACTTATTGTAAAATAAAAATCAAAAGAAACTCACCAAATATCAAATGAAAACAGCAAATCAGGAATGGAAAATCAAAGAAAGTGCAAGAGTATGGTGCTTAAAGCAACCTCTAGAAGCTATATTGCAAGCTTTTTCTCTTCTAACTTTCTTTTCTTTTCTAAACTTTTTTTTTTCCTTTCAACAATGGAGAGAAAATCAGAAAAAAAAAAAGAGAGAGTAGAGAGTGAATAGCTCAAAATGAAAAGAGAGAGCCCCCCCTTAGTGTGGCCGAATGGCCTTATTGACCTACGGTGTTGTCATTTTTACTTCAACCAATTTTTATCCAAAGGCTATTGATCCAAAATGTTTAAAATGTGAAATTTTCACCATTAGATTAGGCAATCAGCTATCCATAATTACATCTATTCAAGAATCTTAAGCCATTATGTTGACACTCTCCCTCTTCATGCATTGGTCCATGTGGCTTAATTACAAAGGTTTGATAATAAAAAAATAACCACCTTCCTCTTCATTGTTGGCCTTTTGATTAAAAATCAGAAAATATTTGCCCATCCTTGGGCCTTGGTCGATTGACCCCTCTTCTTCCAGCCCAATCTCCATTTTTTCAAAAGGCAAGAAAATCCCTTTTCGGTTTCTTGGGTAAAATGATCTTTTTGCCCCCCGAACAAAAATAAATAGCAAACGGACTCCAAATTCAATTTTTCTTTTTTAAATACTTCCAAAGTAATAAAAAATTTAATTCTTGAGGTTTTCAAAATTTTTCGATCCCATTTGCTATTTATTTGGATTTTTTTCTTCCAAAATTGCCCTTTTGTGCTCCTAAACTTTACCATTTTTTAAATGAGCTCCAAATCTAGATTTTTCTTCACCAATCTCTTTGAAATAAATTAAAAGTGTGATCTAGAAGTTTACATAATTTTTGGAACTCATTTGGTATTTTTTCGGGATTTATCTGCTTCAATTACTACATAGTGGGCCCGAGATTTGGCCATTTTGCAAACGAACTCCGAATCAAGATTTTCTTTCGCCAATCTCTTCAAAATAATTTGATCTACAAATTTTCAAAATTTTTGGAGTTCATTTGCTATTTTTTCGAGATTTATCTTCTTGAATTTCTATATAGGGGACCCGAGATTTGGCCATTTTCCAAACGAACTCCGAATCAAGATTTTTCTTCGCCAATCTCTTCGAAATAATTTAAGAATGAGATATGAAATTTTTCATAATTTTTGGAGTTCATTTGCTATTTTTTTCCAAATTTTCCAATTTTGCCCTTTTGCCTCTAAATCCCAATTTTGCTCAAAACAAGTCTGATTTTTAGATTTTCTTCAAATTGAGCCTTGGGCTATCCTTTTTTAATCACTCCTTATCCATTGGGGGCTTTATTCTTACCGAATCGGGCCATTTCTGTAATTCTTACAAATTTCACCAAAATCTACTAAAAACCCTAATTCTCAATTTTCTTCCAAATTGACTTTTCTTTCAGTTTTTCTTCCAAGTAGCTCCTCTATTACCCTAGTCAGTGTTTACCTTTCATTTGGAACCTTCAATTTCGATCAATTTGATCGTTTAAGCACTTTTCTCCAAATTTTTTGAACTAGGGTTTTTTTTCTACTGAATCTCCGTAACCCAACTTCCGAACTCCATATCTTTCAATGTAGACCTCAAATTATCAAAATTCTTTCACCATTTTTCAATTGAACTTCAAATCTTGATTTTGAAAGTGGGTTGACTTTTTGTAGTAGATGACTTTTCGGGTTTGACTTTTTCAAGTTTGACTTTTTATGCTTGTCTTCTTAGACTAAGTCTCAGAGTACCACCTACAGGATGAAAAAAGTCTTTTTACATTCTGAAACATCAATTTAAGAAGAAAACATACCTGTTTTAGTGGTCCGGACAAAATTAGGTGTCTATAGCTTCCCCTCTTTGGCTATTGCTGAGAATCAGGAATCAGGCAAAGATAAACAAACACTAATTTTGTCCGGTTAGTGAAATCACATGTGAAGAGAAGGGAAAGGGAGTCTCTTTTTCCATTTATCTTTTTTTTTTTTTTAAAAAAAGCTGTAAATTGAAGATTTTGTCCTTAAATTGAGTTCCCTGACTAAACAAGGCTCGACCCGCATTAAGGAAACGAGTTCGATTTTCAAAATAAAAATTATGCCCGGAGGTCTTAAAAATAGTGCCCGGAGGTCTTATCTATATTTTAAAGAAAAATTATGCCGAAGGTCTTAAAAATGGTGCCCAGAGGCCTTATCCGTGATTTGAAAAAAAAATACGTTGTATGCGACTTTAAAAATGATGCCAAGAGGTCTTAAAAATGGTGCTCGGAGGCCTTACACATGATTTAGGAAAATGCGCTGTATGAAACTTTAAAAATGATGCTCGGAGGTCTTAAGAATGGTGCCCGGAAGCCTTACCTGTGATTTGGAAAAAATGCGCTGTATGCGACTTTAAAAATGATGCCCGGAGGTCTTAAGAATGGTGCCCGAAGGCCTTACCCATGATTTGGAAAAAAATGCTCTATATGCGACTTTAAAAATAATGCCCGGAGGTCTTAAGAATGGTGCTCGGAGGCCTTACCCGTAATTTAGAAAAAATACACTGTATGCGACTTTAAAAATGATGCCCGGAGGTCTTAAAAATGGTGCCCGGAGACCTTACCCGTGATTTGGAAAAAAATATGCTGTATGCGACTTTAAAAAAAATGCCCGGAGGTCTTAAGAATGGTCCCTGAAGGCCTTATCCGTGATTTGGAAAAAATGCATTGTATGAGACTTTAAAAAATGATGCCTGGAGGTCTTAAGAATGGTGCCCGGAGGCCTTATCTGTGATTTGAAAAAAAAATGCGTTGTATGCGACTTTTGAAAATGATGCCCGGAGGTCTTAAGAATGTGCCCGGAGGCCTTACCCATGATTTGAAAAAAAAAATGCGTTGTATGCAACTTTAACAATGATGCCCGGAGGCCTTACCCGTGATTTTTGAAGAATTGTTGAAAATTAATCTGAAGATTTTGAAAAGATGCGAATGCTTTTTGATGTTGGTGCAAATGATTAAGAGGACGCACATACCTCATTTTGCAAATGTAAATGTTTTGAATTGATGCAAATGTTTCTTGATGCAGATGCAAATGATGGATAAAATGCAGATGCTTCATGGTGTATATGCAACTGGCTTAGATTGATGCAAACGCTTATTGATGCAGATGTTGAATAAGATGAAGATGCTTCTAAATGATGCAAATGATCCTCAAATAACGCAATCACTTCTCAGAAGGATGCAAAGGTCAACAATGTGCAAATGCTTCTATATGATGCAAATGCGAAAAATGGCGTTAACGTAACTACTTCATGGAATGATGCAGATGCAAAGATTGGCATTATGCAAATGCTTCTAAATGATGCAAATGCAAGGATTTGACAACGTGCAAAATGCTTCTACAAGATGCTAATGCAAAGATCGATAATGATGCAAACGCTTCATGAAAAGATGCAAATTCCCCTGATCATTTTTCTAGACTTTGGCTTAGCCTTTCTAATTCATTTCTCCTTTTCAAATCAGAGTATATATTCAATTCATTTTTCAATCTTTGGCTATTCTCTTCGCCCCAATAGTTTTCGAACTCTTATTGACAGAAGTCTGATTGCCGAGTTCTATTTCTTCTTCTTATATTTGGAAATCAAGATTAACCCTAGTAGTTCCACACCTTTGGGTTAGAAAAACCCTTATCTCATGTCAACATCAAAAATGGGTATTTCAAAAATATCTTTGTTTGTTCTCTCATTTTGAAAACTTCTGAACAAAAAATATTAACCCCATAGTGTGTGATGTACAAATCTTTTGAAGACTGATGACCATTGTTAAAAACTTCTCTAAGTGTCAATATGGGTTTTTTCAATTTGAATTGACAATGCTTGGTATAACAAGATTTTGGTTGATCAAACGAAATTTCGTAACAAAAATGTATGTCCCTTCTAGGCTCACAAATGGAACACGTTTTATAAATCATTAATTCATTGAAAATCAAACAAATTCAACATTCTTTTAGTTTTCATATCAAGGCATTTTGACAAGCGTCAAGATTGGCTGGTATGTTTAAACTAGAAAGTTGATTTTGGAGAAAAAGAATTTCAGTTTTTGAAATCAATCATCCGAATGAGAGTTGACACTTTGGGAAGTTCAAGAATTCCTAGATGTTCCTCAATGACCACTTCTTTAAGATGATTTTCTCTTTTGTGGTATCGACACTATCGTAGATGGATAGAATGCTCATTTTTGGGTTTTCTCCCTAGAGTCCCACTCTTTCCATTTTTTCTTCTCTTTTTTTTTTCTTTTTCATTGTTATACCATGCACTGGAGAATTCTAAATTCTTCCTTAGTGAAATGATAATTCGATGAAATGGGATAAAATCCGACGAAAAACCCTTCAAATTAAATATTCATGCTAGATCAAAATGGACTTTTAAAGCATGTAATGTAGGCCATGGCTCGGGGTTAAGAAAGAAAGGATAAATAGGCCCAAAATCTGTGTTTGAGGGAAATCAGATCAGGGATCATTTCTTGAGGAGAATTATCTTTGAAGTATTTGTCCCTTCTCGGACATTTCTTTCCTTTTTACTTTTGCTCTTTTTCTTCTTTGCTTTTAGCTTTCATTTGCCATACTTTTTCACACACTTTTTCTTTTTTTCTTCTTCGCTTCCATTTCGCCATCTTTTTCTTTTCCTTTTGACAGAGTAAGCCCCTATTCATTCGGGGCTCCATTTGCTTTGTATCTGTCTTTGACCCAGGACTCATTCCTCCATGATCTTTAAAAAGATCTTTCTTCGCATTTGCCCCCAGTATAGAGGGTGATCCTTGATCAGGGTTCAAAGAATAAAGAATTATTTTGGCTCAAAATAGGTGACTATGGATAATTTTTTTTGCGAAAGGGATATGAAAGAGGGCCATTCATCATATCTAGCATAAATATTCTCATTGAAAAGCAATCCCCCGGGGAAATAGATAATCAAAATTTCATTTTGCACTTTGGAATCATCTGAATTCTCATATGCATGATATCACAATTTTTCTTCTTTTTTTTTTCGCATGCCCCAATGATTCATGCGTTAGTCCATCCTTATTCACCATGTATCCATCATTTCCATATATGAAGCCCCAATTTGATTAACCATGATAATTTGTATAAACGAAGAACATAGCATCGCTAGATCTATTTTAAAAAGGCTGAGTTTAAAATCTAAGTTCTTTGAAGAGACAAAGAAAATATGACCTAAAAAATGGGTTTTCTCTGGGACATGGGATAATCTAGTTTAATAATTGTGCCCCAGGGTGTCAATCATGAAGTGATATTTGGGCAATTAGTGTTTTGTGGTTGTTGAAAATGACATGAATGGTTTTGGCGCAACCTTGACACACACCAAATTACCATGATCTAAATTCTTGAAAGAAAGTCTCATTTGTTTGAATTTCAAGGAGTTGAAAAAATTTCGAAAAGTTCGTTCCTTTGTTCATAGCCTAGACTAGGATCTACATCTTTGCTTATTCTATGATGACAATGGTATTATGAAGTTCAATCATTCATATTTCTTGAAGCATTAGGTCTTTCAAGTGTTCTCGATTCAAAGGGTTTAGGCCTAAAAAAGCCTAAAAGAGAGGAGAGAAAGTATTAGGTCATTTGTAACAATGATCATCAATATTCTCGAGATTATTCATTATTAAAACTTCCTTAATGCTTGTTTTTGCAAATTCAAATTATTATTAAAACACAACAAACACAAAGCATTTAAAATTCAAAATTCATTTCATTCATATGAATGTCGACATGAGACAAGTGTTTTCATCATAAGGTCTGAAACTACATGCATCAAAATGCTCATAGTGACATCCTTCAAAGGTAGTAATTCTCCCCCTAAAACCCTGAAAGAAATTGATTTACGTTAAAACGGCCTTCCACTGATTGATAAGCTCCAGTGTCAAAATACCATCGCGGATAAGACTTTCAATCCTTTCCCTCAGTTGTCTGCATTTTTCAGTTGAATGCCCAACTACCCCCAGGTGATAATCACATTTGCTGTCAGGGTCATAACTTTTCGCTGGTGAATTCTGAGCTATTTTCAAAGGTATCAGGGTAAGGTACTGATTCTTTATTAGTAATGGCAGCAGGTCAGGGTTTGGGATTGGAATTCTTTCTTGATTGTCCCGCGATCGTTTTCTGGAAGTAGGCCTTGTTGCAAGGGCTGGTACAGGATTAGGTGCTTGGTTTGGTAGGTAAGGATAAAGGCTTGGTGATACCTCAGTAGGGTAACATGATTGGTATGAGGGAAATTGGGAATATGGGATGAAATCTTCCATAGCTTGGACATTTTCCTCTTTATTTCTAGGTGCCTTATTTATCTCGGCATTGGATGTTCCTTCTCCTTCAAATTTCCCATTCTTGATAGCATTCTCAATCATCTCCCCTGAGATTACTATATCTGTAAAATTCTTCGAGGTATTACCGACGAGTCTATCCTAGTACAGGGCCTGTAGTGTATTCATAAAAAGGACGGTGCTTTCCTTTTGTGTCAAAGGTGGTTGTACTTGGGTAGACATGTTCCTCTATCTCTGAGCATACTCTTTGAAGCTCTCAGTAGCTCTTTTCTCCATATCTTGCAAAGTAAGACGGTCATGTGTCCTATCAGTCATATGTTTGTACTGGTTTAGAAAAGCCCTAGCCAAATCATTCCAAGAGCGAATCTGATCCTTGCTCAACTGACTATACCACCTAATTGCGGACCCACTGAGGCTATCCTGAAAGTACTGAATCAGAGGCTTATCATTATCTATATGACTTGTCATCTTTCGGCAGAGCATAGTGATATGGGCTGACGGATCAGTCGTCCCGTCATATTTCACAAAGTTAGGGACCTTGAATTTAGGAGGAATGATTAAATCGAGGACCAAGCATCGTTTTTTCGCCTCTACACTCCCGAATACGTCTGTATTTTCTACTACTTGGAGCCTTTCATCTAGCAACTGATATTTCCCTTGGGGATCTGCCAACTCTACCTCATTAACCATTTTCAACTTTGCATGTTCAGCTGGATCATCTAAATTTAAGACATTAACGGCGTTAACTGTGTTCTGGGCATCCATCATTACGACCTCATTCTGACCCTTTCGTGCCTCTAACCCTTCTCTGGCGGCCAAGTTTTTAGTGTATCCCTTGATTACGATGGATATTAGCTCCATCAATTTTGTCATCTGATCTTTAGATTCTGCTTGAGACTTTGCCAGCTGTTCTTGCAATTCTTCCTGTACCTTTTCTATTCTTTCCATTCGGGCAACTTGTTCATTCTCCACAGCACTAGCCTGTATTAAAAGGGTACTCAGCACTTCTTATACCTCTGATTTGAAATGGAAATTCTTTCAAAGACTCTTAAAGCCAAGCTAACTTTTGTCTTATTCCCCCAAAGTGTGTGTCATGATGAAGGAGCCATGAATGCAATTTGATGCATGTGAACATGTATAGTGGAAACATGCTGATCATATATGTAATAAATGCAATCACGATGCCAACATGTTGCAAGCAAAGAATGAACAAATCAATGCATGGATATATGCAATGAATGATCATGTACATTTCAGCGTATTTCCCAAAGAATGATCATATACACTATGAATGCAACACGATGTCAACTATGATGCATGTAAACAAGGAATGATTGATACAGAGTATATACAAAGAAAATCATGCTGACCATGTGTGTTATGAATGCGACCTAATGCTAACATGATATATGTAATAAGCAAATTAGTGCATGAACATATACCAAAAAAATCATGCTGAATATGTTTGTCATAAATACCACCTGATGCTACCAAGATGCATGTATGAATGTATGGTATGACAAATAATTGATCGGGTGCAAAATGCAAAGGGGAAGATATCACGCAGGAAATAAGAATCAGAGGAACTTAATCATCAACATCTCATAAATTTGAAACTTAATCAATTCATTCCCATATCAACGTTCACAATGGTATAAACCATGTTTAAAAATCTGAGCAGTAGTTAAAACTATCTTTTACAAGCACTTTATTCTTCCTAGCATCCTAAGGATATAAGAGCCGGCTACTAAAAAAGTGAAATCCTACTACATCATATCAGACCGAAGTCCTTCTACATCATTGCTGTAGATCTCCCAATCCTAATTACCCTTTTCTAGTCCTCTGTTAATCAGTGTCATTGGATCCAACCACTTCGCGTCTATAAGGGATTGTACTTTGTTCTTGAGTGCATTGCAGTGCTCAATGCTATGCCCAACAGTCCATAGTGATAATCACATCTTGCATTCGAATTATACCATTTTGGGTATGGTGGTGACAGGGATTTCAATGGCACATAGGCAACCAGGTGATTTCGGACCAACATTGGGAAAAGCTCTTGATAGCTGATTGGAAGGCGATCAAAATGCCTTTGGGTCTTATCCTGGGGTTGTTTCTTAGTCACACATGGCCTAGGAGTTGGGGCACTTGGTGGTGGCACTAAGGTCCGAACTGGAGTGTTTACATAGGGTGATGGCTGAATAATAAGGCAATGGTATGGATTTGGACTCAGGACCCTTGGAGGTTGTACATAACTCGAGGTTCCTATCTCGGATGCTTGATAAAGTGATTGATGAGGGAAATAGTACAAACTGGCAGTTGGTGGTGATGGAGTGGGATTCAGGAATCCCATAGTGGTTATCCCAATGGACGATTGGACCATAGTAGGGTGGGGATATTGGTTTGGACCTAAAACAGTTTGCAGGTATGGTACAGGATCCGAGGTTTCTATCTTTGGTATTAGGCTCTCGAGTTTAATCATTTTCATGATTTTTTCCACAATTTCATCAGGATTGCAACCTTTGTGGCATTGACAAGCACAGGATCCAGTAAGGATTGTATGTTTTGGACCTAATGGTTTTGGTTGATCAGAAGGCGATGTAGAGCCCTGAGAAAATCCCCCTTTACTCTTACCCATATCCTCACGATTTTCATAAATTTGACAAGTTCTTCCTTCAACTCCCGAATTTCATGCCTAAATTTCTCTTGATTGCATTCCAATGCACCCAATCGTTCCTCCGATTCATTCCTCATATCTCGATCCCCTTTCATGCAAATGAAAATGTCATGAGATTAAAAATACAATTATGAAGGTACATGCTTTATTCTTATGTGCATGAATATACTGATGGTTAATGTATGAACATATACAGAGAAATTATGATGACTATGTATGCCATGGATGCAATCTAATGCCAACATGATGCATTTTTTAAAAAAATGAATAAATTGATAAATGGGTATATACAAATAATGACCATGCATGTCATAAACGTATTCTACAATGAATGACCATACATGCTATGACTGTCACATGATGTCAGAATGATACATGCAAAGAATAAATGAATTAACATAAAGGTATGTATAAAGCATGACCATGTATATCACAAATGTATTCTACAATGAATAACCATGCATGTTAGGACTGTAATATGATGTCAAAATGATACATGCAAAGAATAAATGAATTAACATAAAGGTATACACAAAAGAAGTTAACCAATGATTACACAAAATTGGTGGGACCTAAATCTTGATTAATCAAAAATCTCATTATGCAAGATTTGCCTCCAAATTTAATCTATGATTTTTTTGAAACTTGTTTTCCCTATGAAAAACCAAACATATTATTTTTCAAAAGAATTTCGGGGTAGTGGATCCTACTATGGTACAATGTCCAAATGTTCATTCAACACTACCGGTCTACAATTCTTATTCAACCAATGAATGTTTATGAAATCATCAAATGAGGTTACCAGCTATTTATTGCAAAGAATGAAATCAAAAATACAACCATGAGTGTACATGCTCTATTCACACATGCATGAAATATGCAAAATGCAAAAAGTTTTGAAAAAGAATGTTTTGATATTTTCCATTTTAAAAAGTTTATGAACACCTGCCCCAACAGTATGGACTCACTTAGGCATCACGATGCCTTTGGGATAGGGTATTAAACTTATTACGAGCGATGTACGTACATCGTTGCCCGATCTGCCATGCTTATTCAGAATGTAGATATACATGGTAAAAGATCAGAAGCATTCCTCCAAGTGTTCCTAACTTCGGAGCATCTAACGCAAATCCAGCATGACTTTGCCTAGGTTCACTACATGAGGGTGAATCGGTTCTAAAGGCCCCGAATTGCTCCTCACTGTCGCCGGTGAAGGCTAGTGAGGCACCCCGATAAAAACGGGATCAATTCTTTAGAGTCTATTTCCCTAGCCCATGCGGATTGTTAATCACGAAGGCTTACTTACTTTGCTCCCACCTAAAAGGACAGAACCCGGGTATAGGGCTCATGATATGCAAATGCACGTGTGGTGTGTGTGGAGGAACAAAAAACCTTTCACCACCTATTCTACAAACCTTATTCTAAATGCCCTAGTCATTTATTAAAACAAAGATCAAGAATAGTGTAACCCATTAACCAACAAGAATGCAATAGTAATTTACAACATTAAATACCTAGAAAACAAATAAAATGCATGTGAATGAATATGAACATATTTAAAACATTTTATTATTTTCAAAATTCTCCTTTATTTTAAAAAAAAATATATGGGAATTAAAATTAAATACCGGATAAACCAACAAAAATCCAGACTTGGATATTACACTACTAATTCTAGGCCTGACTCTCTAATGTCCCCAGTGGAGTCGCCAAGCTGTCACAACCTAAAAAAATAACAAGTCTCATCGCAAGACGTTATTATTCGTCAAGCGTGACATTAAAAAAAACCGAGAAAAAGTGGACTTAATTCCTCTAGAAAAATGAAGGTTTTGAAAATAACCTTGAAAAGAGACATGGAGTCACCACCAATCTTTTTTAGCTAGGTGTGATCGGCTACCTATTAAAACCGGTTTCATAAAACATTTTAAAATTAATTAAAATATATATTTTTAAAACCAATTTCAAGTCTGCGTTTTAAACCAGAGAAATCAGAGAAGCGGGTTCGGGACTCGGTTACAGGTGGGGAATGATTAACACCCCCACAACGCCCATATAAAACGGTACCTTATTAATCCTATGTTATCTCAAGTCTCGGTAAAAAAGTTGGTTTTAAATTTAGTATTTCAAGTTAATTCCCAATTTAAAGAAAAATAATTCCATTTTTAATTGAAAATGATCCGGGATTTATTAATTCAAAATTTTCCTATATTCCCCAACAAACTTGGCAAAATATAGAAGTTTTTATTAGTTTGAAAATTTTCCGAATCATTCTCATTTTAAAGAAAATATTCCGTTATTAATGATAATTGATGATATCCTCCCCAACAAACCCGACAGAGAAGTCATGAATTATTTTAACTCGGGAATATATTTATTTTATTGAAAATCATTACCTTTTTTAAAACATTTAAAAATATGAATATGCGTGACATAAATAAAATGGCATAGCAAAGTCTAGATAATATAATGCAACCAAAATGGTATGATATAATTTAAATGTCTTAGCATATTCTAAATAAAATGAAATATCCTAAGTCATATGATATATTCTAAACGAAATGAAATAACCTAGGTAACATGGTATATTCTATATGAAATGAAATGACCTAGGTCATATGATATATTCTAAATGAAATAAAATATCCTAAGTGACATAATATATTCTAAATGAAATAAAATGGCCTAGGTAACATAATATATTATGCATGAAATAAAATGACATAAGTAACATAATATATTCTATATGAAATGAAATAATTTAAATGACATGGAAAATATAAATGATATGGCATATAATCTAAATGATATGAAATGACATGAAACATAAAGTAATGCTATCATGTAAATATGCATGAAAATAAAAATTAAATAATAATGCATGAACATAATATATACTAAATAATGTGACAAAAATAAATAACTAAATAAAAAGCATAAGATAGCATGTAATATTCAAAACCATATAACAATTAATATAATATCAACAATTTAGATCAAAGATAATAACACCATCATGAAAATTAACATAGCAAAAATCACATATTATATAGTATGCATGAATATGGAAAATGCAATGCATGAGAATGTATTTTTTCCTTTGATTAAGAAAATCCGTATATCTAAAAAGATATTCGGGCTACCTTAGGAAAATATATCAAATTAAATATTCTAAAATCAAAATACTTTGTGATTATCTGAAAACAATTTTGAAAAGCTTAGATTAAAAATAAAAACTTAACTAAACCCTCTTTAAAAAGGCTCTAATTTTCTAAGTTTAAAATCCCGGACTTGACCACCCTTAATCTGAGATTTAAAAAATCATTTTTAGAGTTTAAAAAGGCTTGGAAACTATCCTAAGTCAGTAGCTAAACTCCTTAATCAGCCCCCTCTAAGTAACTTAACCAAAACAGAAAAATGATTTTCCTTCCAATTCAATTCTGCCTCTATTGTCCAGTTTTGAAGCACGATTGTTTACCCTATTTTTAAAAATTCAAACAAATCTAAAAAAAATACTGGAGACTCAGAACATGTAAAAATACACGTTAAAAAATCGGCTTAATTTTCTGATAAAAGATGACTGCCAATCTCTTCAAAATGATTTAAGAATGGGATCTAAAAATTTTCAAAATTTTTGGAGTTCATTTGCTATTTTTCCCAAATTTTCCAATTTTGCCTTTTGCCTCCAAAACTCGGTTTTGTTCAAAACAAGTTCGATTTTTAGATTTTCTTCAAACTGAGCCTTGGGTTGTCCTTGTTTAATCACTCCTCATCCATTAGGGGCTTTAGTCTTACAGAATCGGGCCATTTCTGTAATTCTTCCAAATTTCACCAAAATCCAACAAAAACCCTAATTCTCAGTGTTCTTCCAGATTGACTTTTCTTTCAGTTTTTCTTCCAGTAGCTTCTCCATTACCCGTAGTCAGTGCTTATCTTTCATTTGGAACCTTCAATTTCGATCAATTTGATCGTTTAAGCACTTTTCCCCAAATTTTCGAACTAGGATTTCCTTTCTACTGAATCTCCGTAACCCAACTTCCGGACTCCATATCTTTCAATATGGACCTCGGATTATCAAAATCCTTTCGTCATTTTTCAATTGAACTTCAAATATTGATTTTGAAAGTGAGTTGACTTTTTCAGTAGTTGACTTTTTGAGGTTGACTTTTTCAAGTTTGACTTTTTATGCTCGCCTTCTTAGACTAAGTCTTGGAGTACCACCTACAGGATGAAAAAAAGTCTTTTTACATTCTGAAACATCAATTTAAGAAGAAAACATACCTGTTTTAGTGGTCCGGACAAAATTAGGTGTCTACATAAATGATATGGCATATAATCTAAATGATATGAAATGACATGAAATTAAAATAATGCTAACATATAATATGCATGAAAATAAAATTAATAATGCATGAACATAGTATATGCTAAATAATATGACAAAATAACTAAATAAAAAGCATAGGATATCATGAAATATTCAAAACCATATAACAATTAACATAATATCAAAAATTTAAATCAAAGACAATAACACTGTAGACACCTAATTTTGTTCGGACCCCTAAATCAGGTATATTTTCTTCCTAAATTGATGTTTCAGAATGCTAAAAGGCTTTTCTCATCCTGCAGATGGTACTCCGAGGCTTAGTCTAAGAAAGCAGACAGAAAAAGTCCAACTCAAAAAAGCCAACCCCAAAAAGTCAACCCCAAAAAGTCAACTACTGAAAAAAGTCAACCCACTTTCAAAATCAAGATTTGAGGTTCAATTGAAAAACGATAAAAGAATTTGGATAATCCGAGGTCTACATTGAAAGATATGGAGTTCGGAAGTTGGGTTACGAGATTGAGTAGAAAGGAAACCCTAATTCAGGAAATTTGGAGAAAAGTGCTTAAACGATCAAATTGGTCAGAATTGAAGGTCTCAAATGAAATATAAGCACTAACTAGGGGTAATAGGGAGCCATTTGGAAGAAAAACCGATAGAATAGTTAATTCGGAAGAAAACCGAGGATTAGGGTTTTTTGGTGGATTTCGGTGAAATTTGGAAGAATTGCATAAATGGAATAATTCGGAAGATCTAAAGCCCTTAATTGATGAGAAAATTTGAAAATCTAAAAATCTGAAGAAAATCTGAAAATCGGACTTGTTTTGTGCAAAAGTGGGTTTCGAAGGCAAAAGGGCAAAATTGGAAAATATTGGAAAAATAGCAAATGAACTCCAAAAATTCTGAAAATTTTCAAATCTCATTCTTAAATCATTTTGAAGTGATTGGCAAAATAAAATCTTGATTCAGAGTTCGTTTGCAAAATTGCCAAATACTAGGTCCCCTATGCAGTAATACAAGCAGATAAATCTCGAAAAATGGCAAACGAGTTCCAAAAATTCTGAAAATTTGTAAATCTCATTTTTAAATTATTTAGAAGAGATTGGCAAAAGAAAATCTTTATTCGGAGTTCGTTTGCAAAATGGCCAAATCTTGGGTCCCCTATGCAGTAATTCAAGCAGATAAATCCCGAAAAAATATCAAATGAGCTACAAAAATTATGAAAACTTCCATATCACATTTTTAAATTATTTGGAAGAGATTGGTGAAGGAAAATATGGATTCGGAGCTCGTTTAAAAAATGGTAAACTTCGGGTGCATAAAAGGGGTAATTTTGGAAATAAATCCGAAATAAATAGCAAATGGACTCGAACAATTTTAAAAACTTCCAGAATTCAATTTTTTATTATTTCGGAAGCATTAAAAAAAGAAAATTCAAATTTTGGAGTCCGTTTTCTATTTATTTCAGTTCGGGGGGCAAAAAAGTCATTTTACCAAGGAAACCAAAAAGGGCAAATTGGTAATTGGGGAAATATGAAAGAAGAAGGAATTGGTGGGATTTTTTCTTCCATTGTTCAGCCATCATAGAGGAGAAGAAGTAAGCTTGAACAATTTAATTCCCTAGTCACTATCAAGCTACAGAACTGGTACCGGTGGAAGCCAACTTCTGGATTGATTGGCGCACACTTAACATCATCAAGAAAAAGACATTGGTCAGTCTTGGGATTAAGCAGGGGAACAAGAGGATACCACTATATCACGGTTGGCCTAAGTCACAAATCAAGTGGCAATGACATGGAATGCATGAACATACAGCAAATGAAATGTATGAAATGCATGGTCTAAAGGTCTAAAAGGTAAAGAAAATGCATGACAATTCATGGCAACCTAAATGCCTAGCATGAAGTTGCATGGCAATAAATGCTATCCTAACTCTGTATGCATGCAATGCTTGATAATGTAAATGTGACTAGGACCTAATATGTTATGAATATGCATGAAAATGAATGTGACCTAAGACCTAAATAGCATATTAATGCATGACAATACCAATGTGATTTAAGACTCAATATGCATGGCAATGCCAATATGTCCTAGACCTAAAATGTAATGAACATGCTTAATAATACTATGAACATACAATGACTCATGAAATTAATGTCAATGCTGGAACAAACAGCAACTAATACACAATTTCAAGATATGATAATGCAAAGCATGTTACCTAAACAAAATGCAAATGCATGACAAGGCAAGGGATGCATAAAGAGGCCAAATGGTCACATGAGACTCTAATGCACTCCTATTTAGTAAATGACATAAGTACATGACAAATCATATTAAAATGCATAATATCATGACGTTTTCAATAGCATATAACATACCAAAATCAAAATGCACAAGCTCATGGCATGGAAATGCAAACAAGTTAAGAAACAAAAGGAAAATGCACATGCAAGGCAAACAAACATGGTATTGCCGAATGGTCATGGATCAATATGATGGCATTTTTATCATAGCATTTTCCTAAGCACATGGCATACTAAAATCATAATATGCAATTTCATGACATGGAGATGCAAACAAGTTAAGAAGCAAAAGAAAAATGCACATGCAAGGCATACAAAATGGAGTGGCCGAATGGTCATGAAACAAAACCATGAAAATGCAAACATGTAAGACATGATACATAAAAAAAAATGCACAATATGAGCATATGAACAACAACGGCCGAATATGCAAGGATGAAATATAAAGCATGGGAATGAAATATATAAACAAGTATAGCATAGAAAATAATGTAAAGAACATATATACCAAAGATTTAACATAGACATGCAAAACAAATAACAAGCAAAACTAGTAAGTAGAACTTGGAAAGTTAAGCTCCATGGTTGGTATCAAATGGGCATAGCCTCTCACCAAACCATAATCACTTGGTCTTGCCAAGATCATGAAGCCTTTCCATCTCAATCAAACAGAAAATAAACCATGTAAAACAGAAAATAAGGTGAGCTTCATGGTAGGTAAAAATGGGCATAGCCTCTATCCTAACCATGGTCACTTGGTCTAGCCAAGATCATGTAGCCATTTCAACCTTTTTTGCTTCATATTTTGTAAAAATCAGAACCTTAGAATACTCTAAAAAAACTTGTAAAAATCATTTTTCACAACAACATGCAAGGAAGAAAAAAATGAAAAAAAAAATAAGGCAAATAAATGTGCCATTCGGCCATGGCATGAAACCATAAGAAAAAAATTTGTTTTCCCCCATTTTAAAGAAGAAGAAGAGATGAAAACATAAATAAACATTAAAAAGCTTTATTTCTATGAAAAATGTAGTAGGAAAACATGATAGAAAAATCAAGAAAACACCATGGAAATGAAGAAGAAAGCTAGGCTAGAGCTTAGTAGAGATGACTACCTTCAAGCTCTCTATTGAAACCTTTTTTTTCTATATTTCAAAAACTTTTTTCTTGCCAAATTAGCTACTGTTTTCCAGCCAAAAACCTCTGAAAAAATGAAAACATTCTCCTCCCTTTATCCTTGGCCGAATGCCCCCTAGCCCTTGGATGGGAATTGCACTTTTTCTCCTCCAATCTTGGCCTTTAGATTTAGATATTTTGATGAAAACATAAAAATGTCATCTTGCCAATTGATAGCAGACCTTAAGATGTGTACTCAGCCCTTGTATTAACCTTAGCCATTAGATGCAAAAGAGGACCAATCCCATGCACTCATTTGCTTGCCCCTCTTGAGTGCCTAACCTTGGATGAGTTGTGCTCTTCCATTCTTGGTCATTGGATGAGGCCAACATAAAAATGACATCTTGTAGATTAAATCCAGCCCTCAACATGTGTACTCAGCCCCTGTAGATGGCCTAAGCCATTGGATGAAAACAGATAATCCCATGCACTCACTTGCTCAACCGAATGGATGCTCACCCTTGGATGAATTGTGCTTATCTTTTTTCTTTCATTCTTGGCCATTAGATGATATTTCATTTATGACAAATAAAAATGTCATTTTGGCATTTAAACTTGGCCATTGGATGGTGCATTAAAGTTTCTTACAAGGCAACTAAGCTCTTGGATGAAGCGGGGACCATTTGCAAGGTGTTAGTGATAGCATGTGGCTTGATAGTGACTAGGGAATTAAATTGTTCAAGCTTCCTTCTTCTCCTCTATGTTGGCTGACCAAGGGAAGAAAAAATCCCAGCAATTCCTTCTTCTTTCATATTTTCCCCAATTACCAATTTGCCCTTTTTGGTATCCTTGGTGAAATAACCTTTTTGCCCCCCAAACTTAAATAAATAGCAAACGGACTCCAAAATCAAATTTTATTTTTTAAATGCTTCCTAAATAATAAAAATTTGAATTCTGGAAGTTTTCAAAATTTTTCGAGTCCATTTGCTATTTATTTCAAATTTATTTCCGAAATTACCCTTTTTATGCACCCGAACTTTACCATTTTTTAAACGAGCTCTGAATCGAGATTTTCCTTCACCAATCTCTTCCAAATAATTTAAAAATGTGATTTGGAAGTTTTCATAATTTTTGGAGCTCATTTGCTATTTTTTCGGGATTTATCTGCTTGAATTACTACATAAGGGACCCGATATTTGGCCATTTTGCAAACGAACTCCGAATAAAGATTTTATTTCTCCAATCTCTTCCAAATAATTTAAAAATGAGATTTGCAAATTTTTAGAATTTTTGGAACTCGTTTGCTATTTTTCCGGGATTTATCTGCTTGAATTACTGCATTGGGACCCGGTATTTGGCCATTTTGCAAACGAACTCCGAGTCAAGATTTTATTTCGCCAATCTCTTTGAAATGATATAAGAATGAGATTTGAAAATTTTCAGAATTTTTGGAGTTCATTTCCTATTTTTCCAATATTTTCCAATTTTGCCCTTTTGCCTCCGATACACGATTTTGCTCTAAACAAGTCCATTTTTTAGATTTTCTTCAAATTGAGCCTCGGGCTATCCTTGTTTAATCATTTCTCATCAATTAAGGGCTTTAGATCTTTCAAATTAGGCCATTTCTGCAATTCTTCCAAATTTCATCGAAATCCACCAAAAAACTCTAATCCTCGGTTTTCTTCCGAATTGACTTTTCTATTGGTTTTTCTTCCAAATGGCTTCCCCATTACCCGTAGTCAGTGCTTATCTTTCATTTGAGACCTTCAATTCTGACCAATTTGATCGTTTAAGCATTTTCCCCGAATTTCCCGAATTAGGGTTTTCTTTCGACTGAATCTCATAACCCAACTTCCGAACTCCATATCTTTCAATGCAGACCTCAGATTATCAAAATTCTTTCACCATTTTTCAATTGAACCTCAAATCATGATTTTGAAAATGGGTTGACTTTTTAGTAGTTGACTTTTTGGGGTTGACTTTTTCATGGGTTGACTTTTTTGAGTTTGACTTTTTCTGTCTGCTTTCTTAGGCTAAGCCTCGGAGTACCACCTGTAGGATGAGAAAAGCCTTTTAGCATTCTAAAACATCAATTTAGGAAGAAAATGTACCTGATTTAGGGGTCCGGACAAAATTAGGTTTCTATAGCTGCCCATCTTCGGCTATTGCTAAGAATCAGGAATCAGGCAAAGATAAACAAACACTAATTTTGTACGGTTAGAGAAATCACATGTGAAGGAAAGGGAAAGGGGTTTTCTTTTTTTCTTTTCTTTTTTTTTTTCACCTTTTTTTTTTTTTTTGAAAAAGCTATAAATTGAAGATTTTGTCCTTAAATTGAATTCCCTGACTAATCAAGGCTCGACCCGTCTTAAGGAAACGGGTTCGATTTGCGAAAGAAAAAATTATGCCCGAAGGTCTTAAAAATGGTGCCCGGAGGTTTTAAAAATGGTGCCCGGATGTCTTAAAAATGGTGCTCGAAGGTCTTTAAAATGGTGCCCGGAGGTCTTAAAAATGGTGCCCGAAGGTCTTTAAAAATAGTGCCCGAAGGTCTTTAAAAATGGTGCCTAAGGTCTTTAAAATGGTGCCCGAAGGTCTTGAAAAATGGTGCCCGAAGGTCTTTAAAATGGTGCCCGAAGGTCTTTAAAAATGGTGCTTGAAGGTCTTTAAAATGATGCCCGAAGGTCTTTAAAACTGGTGCCCGAAGGTCTTTAAAATGGTGCCCGAAGGTCTTTAAAAACGATGCCCGAAGGTCTTTAAAAACGATGCTCGAAGGTTTTTAAAATGGTGCCCGAAGGTCTTACCCATGATTAAAATATCTTGATGACAGTCTCAAGGCTCGACTCATTTGATAAACAGAATGAATTCGATTTAAAACAAAAGGAAATACCTCGACGAAGGTCTCAAGGCTCGACTCATTTGATAAAACAGAATGAATTCAATTTAAAACAAAAGGAAATACCTCGACGGTGGTCTCAAGGCTCGACTCATTTGAGAAGCAGAACGAGTTCGATCTGGGAAGCCAAGGTTTTCTTGATTCCTGCCATGTTAGCTAAATACAATGATGAGAATGAAATGCTTTGCAAATGCTTATATGTTTCCTGAGGAAGAATGTAGTCAAATGATTGTGCCATGATTTCTAAACCATCTGAGGTTCACAAATTATCTGACTTCATGACGGAGTCTTCAATTGTTCACTGATGCCCCACTTAAAGAACCCTTTACTCAAGATAATTTGTCAAACAGTCCCAGTTTCTAACTTCACTAAAATGTACAAATTTTTGACTTCATATGGCGTCTCCAACACATTCACTATTTTCCTTTACTTGGTGAATTTTCCATCGGGATTAGTGGTTTCCAAACCTTTTTTTAAGATTTAGATATATTCCTTAGTAATACCTTTAAACTCCTTTTTATTAAAAAATTAAGGTTTACTAATCATCATTCAATTTAATAACAAACAAAATGCAATTTCAAAAATGTATGAAATAAAGTATGAAACAAGCAATTGTCATAAAAAAGGGTAACAAAAATTTATTACAACAAAATGTTTTAAAATGATAAAAGTAGATATCAAGGATATAAGAAACAAATGTAAAGTTATAGGTTGTTGATGCCCTGGATGCGGAATATCTTGGACCCCTCCTTTTTCAAATCATCTGAAACTTGTCTTGAACGATCAATTTACTTGGGTAATCCCTCGGCTTCCGTAGTTACGTCAGACTGAGTCGTTCCCATTTTCTCTGATTTTCAAACACTTTCTCCCCCTTTGCACGAAGCATTGATTCAAACCTTAATCAGTACTTGAGCCGCCCTTTGCGAGTTTTCAACTCAAGTGTCCCCTATTCGGTATTAAGTCACCCTTTGCGGGTTTTTGGCTTAAACCTCTCCCTTTTTTTTCTTTTTGGTATTCTACCATGCATTTGAGAATTCTATATGCTTCCAAGGTAAAAATGTCAATTCAAAAGATGGTATGAATTCTGAGAAAAACCTTTCAAATTAAATATCCATGCTTGATCAAAATGGACTTTTTAAAGTACGTAACATAGGCCAAGGTTCGGATTTAGAAGGAAAGGATAAAATAGGCCCCAAATGTGTTTAAGGGTAATTGGATCAAGGGTCATTATTTGAGAAGAATTCATTCTTGAAACACTTGTCCCTTTTTTTGTTACATTGGTGGCTTTCATTTGCCATTCTTTGATTTCACATTTTCCAATGGCTCTCTTCTTTGCCATGATTTTGATTACTTTTCCTCGTATTTTCCCTCCAATGTAGAGAGTGATCCTTGATCAGGGTTCAACAAAATAAATAATTCCTAAGGCTCAAAGGGGTGACTAGGGATAATTTCTTCTTAGTGAAAGGAATATGAAAGATGGCCATTTATCACACCAAGCATGAATATTCTCTTCGAAAAGCAATTCTCAGGGGAGGTAGATATATAGAATTTCCATTTCTACACTTGGAATCATTCGAATTCCCATGTGCATTGCATCACACATTTTTTTAAAGCATAATACTTCTTCAATTCATCAGCATTCACGGGATGTCTAAAATCATCCCCGTCCATCCGAGTTAGAATCAATGCTCCTCCAGAAAAAGCTCTTTTTACCACATAGGGTCCTTCCCAATTTGGAGCACATTTTCCTCGCGGATCCTTCACTACGGGAGAATTTTTCTCAGTACCAACTCTCCTTCTCGGAACTGTTTAGGTCGAACCTTCTTGTTATGGGCTCGAATCATCCTTTTCTGATACAACTTCCCGTGACAACTGCTTTCAATCTTTTCTCCTCGATTATATTCAGCTGTTCATAACGAGCTCTAACCCATTCTACCTCTTCTAGGCCAACCTCCATCAAAACCCGAAGCGAAGGAATCTCAACTTCAATAGGTAACACTGCTTCCATACCGTATACCAAAGAAAACGGCGTTGCCCCTGTAGATGTGCAACCAAAGTGCGATATGCGTGAAGAGCAAAAGGCAAAATCTCATGCCAATCCTTGTACACATCAATCATCTTCTCGACAATCTTCTTGATGTTCTTGTTGGCTGCTTTTACTGCCCCATTAATCTTCGGACGATAAGGTGCCGAATTGTGATGCGTGATCTTGAACTGAGTACATACCTCTCTCATCATCTTATTATTCAGATTGAAAGCATTATCTGAAATAATTCTTGCTGGAAATCCATATCGACATATGATTTCCTTCTTAACAAATTTGCATACCACTGACTTCGTTACATTCGCATAAGAAACTCCTTCCACCCACTTTGTGAAATAGTCTATGGCCACCAGGATGAAACAATGTCCATTTGAAGCTTTTGGGGAAATAGGCCCAATCATATCCATTCCCCACATTGAAAACGGCCATGGTGCGGTCATGACATGCAATGGCGATGGCGGCACATGAATTCTATCTGCATATATCTGGCATTTATGGTACTTTCGGGAATAACTGATACAATCTCCTTCCATCGTCAGCCAATAATACCCTGCCATCATAATCTGCTTAGCAAGCATGTAACCATTAGCATGGGTGCCACATATCCTTTCATGGACTTCCTCTATGATTCTTCGAGCTTCGGCAGACCTGACACATCTCAATAGGACTTGATCTTTCCCTTTCATGTAGAGAATCTCCCCATCTAGAACAAAACCCACTGCTAGCCTTCTCAGAGTTCTCTTGTCGTTCTCTGTTGCCTGTTCTGGATACTGTTGACTCTGGATGTACTGCAAGATGTCGCTATACCAAGGGAGACCATCTAATTCTTCTTGATACTCAAACAGTGGGCAGGAGACTCATATATGCTCATTTTGATCGGCACAATTTCCGCCCCTTCATTCACTTTGAACATTGATGACAAAGTAGCCAAAGCATTCTCCATTCGGTTTTCTTCTCGGGGGAAGTAATTAAAACTTACTTCTTCAAACTCCTCCAATAAACTCAGTATGAGTTCTCTGTATCTGATTAACTTTGTATCCCAGGTTTCCCATTCTCCACGCAATTGATATATCACTAAAGCGGAGTCTATGAAAACTTCCAGTTTCTTGATCTTTCTATCTACGGCAGCACGAAGGCCCATAGTACATGCCTCATACTCAGCCGTATTGTTTGTACAATCAAAATCCAATCTGGCGGTGAAGGGATAATAATCTTTTTCTGGGGATATGAGCACTGCATCGATTCCGTGCCCCATGGCATTGGATGCCCCATCAAAGTACATCTTCCAAACTTTCTCCTTCAAGGGAACCTCATACGCTTGCGAAACATGCATCAAATCTTCATCTGGGAAATCAAAGTTCAACGGCTCATAATCTTCCATTACCCGACTTGCTAAAAATTCAGCCACTGCACTGCCCTTGATAGCTTTCTAACTCACATATACAATATTGTATTCTGACAACAAAACCTGTCATCTTGCTATCCTCCATGACAAAGAAGGTGCTTCCAACATGTACTTGATTGGATATAGCTTGGCGATCAACCACGTCGTGTGGTACAACATGTACTGTCTGAGCCTCCGAGCGGTCCAAGCTAAGGCACAGCACAGTTTTTGTACCGAAGAATATTTCAACCCATAATCTGTGAAATTCTTGTTGAGGTAGTAAACACAACCCAAGGATATCTCAAATATTGATAGATAAAATATCATCGGTTTATCCGGAGCCGATGGCACTAATACTGGTGTGTTTGATAGATAATGCTTAACCTTTTCAAAAGCAATCTGACACCCTTCATCCTACTCTCCTGGATCAAGTTTTCGAAGTAACTTGAATATTCGATCACATTTATCGAGTTAACTGAGAAATAAACCGAGCAATATAATTCAATCTCCCCAGAAAACCTTTTACTTCTTTTTGAGTATGTGGGGATGACAAATTCTGGATGGCCTTCACTTTATCCGGATCAATCTCAATTCCTCTTTTGCTAACAACAACAATTTTCCCGAAGTGACTCCAAAAGTGCATTTTGCCGGGTTTAGCTTGAGTTGAAACTTTCTTAGTCTTTTAAAGAGTTTTCTAAGATTCGCAATATGCTCCTCTACTCCTTGTGACTCTGCAATCATGTCATCAACATAAACCTCAATTCCCTTATGCATCATGTCATGAAACAAGGTCACCAAGGCTCTCTGATACGTTGCCCCAGTATTCTTCAACCCAAACGGCATTACCTTGTAGCAGAATGTTCCCCACATTGTAACAAATGTGGTTTTCTCCATATCTTTCAGTGCCATCTTAATCTGATTATATCCCGAGAATCTATCCATGAAAGAGAACAAGGAACTCTTCGCCGTGTTATCCACCAAAGTATCAATGTGAGGCAAAGGGAAACTATCTTTGGGACTGGCTTCGTTCAAATCTCAGTAATCGACGCACATACGCACCTTGCCATCCTTCTTTGGTACTGGAACAATATTTTCCACCCATTCCGGATATTTCGCCACCTCTAAGAATCCAGCATCAAACTGCCTCTTCACCTCTTCTTTTACCTTTAACAGCATGTCCGACCTCATTCTTCTCAACTTTTGCTGAATTGGCTTGCACTCTGGCCGTAAAGGGAGCTTATGAACCACAATGTCTGGTTCCAAACCCGGCATGTCTTGGTATGACCATGCAAATACATCTACATATTCCCGGAGCAAGGCTATGAGTTCACCCTTTATCGATGACGACCATGTAGTCTTGATTTTAACCTATTTTATCTCCTCACTACTTCCCAAATTCAACAATTCCAATAGCTCCTCATGAGGAAGTACTTGTTTCTCTTCTTGTTCTATTTTTCTTAATAAGTCCGGAGGTAGACCAATATCTTCGCCGGCCTCAAAATCACCCGTGCAAATGGGCCTTTCAAAAACAATTTCAGAATTACTGATAAAAAGGTCCTCATATTCCGCATTCGTGCACCTGTAAATAGGTGGGGAAGAAACAATATAGGAAAACATATATACAATGGAAGCAAAATAAATATCATAAATGAAAGAATATGGACACATCAATATGAAGGAAATGCATCATGTTTGTTATTTTTTCGATGAAAAGTTTTAGACAAAAGCCCATTACAAAAGAAATTCTTAATATCTTCGGGCAAAGAAATTTAAGATTTTAAAAGCATTACGTTGGAATAGACCTAAACACTATGGGTAGCTCGGTTACGCTCCAATTGGTTAGTATATATCCTGGTGGACAAGGTCACACCATCCAGTTAGCATTCTCACTTTCAATTCTTTCTTTCCCGGTTGTGCAGATCTCCACATCATAGATCTGCTCATCCTTATTCACCTGGAATCTCTCGAAGGCTTGCTCTATCATTACGAGCACATCATCATAATTCTTTTCTCCGAATAGAGAATTGGCCGAGCGGAAGCTGTGAAGGATAGGTAGGAATGTCATAGGCTCCCATTCAATATCCATACCCGCAAGACAGGCCATCCTTCTTTGTCGGTTCCTTTCAACTTGTTTCCTTTTCTTATGGGCCTTCGGAAGATACCCAAGGCCAAATCGGTCTTCCTTTCCCATTACTTCCATTGCTTGGGCCATCCCCTGAAGATATTTTTTGAGACCTTTTCTAGACCTGTAGCCTTTTCCCACGGTAGTTCTTACCCCCAGCCTTGTGTTCTTGGACAGCCTCGATTTTGGAATTCTTCATCATTCAGCGACGAAAACTGCATTCACGAATTCCAAAGACCGAAAGAAATATTCTACGACATCTTTATTGGGTTCAACATAAGGAGATTTAATAGATGTAGATGCTATTATGTCCTCTTCTCCAGATACAGTGACTAAACGCCCCTCTATTACAAATTTCAGCTTTTGGTGGAGAGACGAAGGTACAGCCCCTGCTGAATGTATCCACAGCCTTCCCAACAGGCAATTATAGGATGGATTAATATTCATGACCTAAAAGTTCACTGTATAGGTGCATGGGCCTATCTCCAGAGGAACCTCAATAGTTCCCATCACATCTCTTCTGGTACCATCAAAGGCTCTGACCACCGTGCAGCTTGGTAGCATATAAGAAATATCCACTGGCAATTTGGACAGGGTTGCCAAAGACATCACATTCAATGAAGAACCATTATCCAAAAGGACCCTTGGTAATATGTGCCCCTTACAAGTGGTAGTTATATGGAGACCTTTTGTTGACCCAATACCATTGGGTGGTATCTCCTCATAGCTGAAATATATATGGTCGTCTGTCGCGACGTTTCCCACCAGCCTGTCCAATTTTTCTACCGATATATTGTTAGCCACGTATGCCTGATTCAACACTCTCAACAGGGCATTTCTTTTGTGGCTCTGAATTCAAAAGCAAAGATAAGATTGAAATTGTAGCTGGTTGACGTTGCAATTGTTCAACCACGCTATACTCACTGTGCTTTATGAATTTTAAGAACTCGCAGGCTTCCTTCTCACTCACTGGCTCTTTTATTCTATTTATCGGGGCTGATCCCCTTTCTGCTTCTTTTGACAAATCCATCTCAATATGGATTGGTTCAGCTGCTTTCTTCCCTTTGTCCGTTCCTTTCCCTGTTAACCTTGTTCAACAGCCTCAGGAGCATAACACCTTTCACTTCGTGTTAAGTGCCCCACACCTGTGATATCCTACTGACTCAAAGACCCGGGCATAACCATGCTACAGTCGTATTTCCATGGTGCAACTTTGTTTTCCTTGTATGAAAAGAAAACAGGCAGATCAATGATTAACTTAGGCTCACTTTCCTCAATGACTGACATGACTTTCTCCTGTGGTTCATCATAATGACTGATCAAGGGTCTTCCTATCCCGTAGCAAGCTGCATTCTCAATAACCTCTATTTCCTCATCTGTCTCTTCGTAAAACAGGGCCTCCCCATTATCCATCATCTTTTGGACTTTAGCCAGAAAGTCCTCGCAGTCCTTTATGACATGACCTCCACACTTATGGATCGGGCACCAATTCTGCACCCTCTTTGTGACCATTTTTAAACTGTCCGCATCTCCCACCATTCCTGCCTTGACCATCTCGACCCATACTATCAACATTGGAGTTTTGACTTCCCTGACGTCCTTTTTTACCCTTCTGACTTCCCTTGTCCATACTATATTTACCCGATTCCCTGCATGATCTGGCAATGGGTTCCCCGCTACATTCGGCCCATTCTTTGCCCCAAACTTCGCAACTCTGGCATTGATCAGGCTTTGGACTTTCTTTTTAAAGGCCAAGAAATCTTCAGTTGAATGTCCTTGAATTTTTACGTGGTATGCGCAGTTAGTGTTTGCATTGTACCACCTTGGGTATGGAGATGTCAGAGGTTTGAGGTACACGGGTGCAACAAGTTGACCCTGCAATAGTTTAGAATATAGCTCACCATAGGTGGTAGGAATCAGATCAAATTGGGGTTTTTGATCGTTCCTTGGTGAACGTTGGTCATTGCGCCCGGCTCCCTGAGTGTTTGGGAAGTGTTTCGGGGAAGGTTTATTTGTAGGGATATGCCAGTTGGAAACGACTATTGTCGTATATTGGTGTAAGGGAAAGGATTTTGGGTAAGGTGGTTCACGTTGGGGTAATAAGGACTATACCCAGGGTAAGGTGTGTAGGGTGTAAGAGGTGCATAAGATGTGGTAGAAGTATAGGGCCTTGGTGGTGTATGTGGTGTGGGAGGTACATATGGGTATTGGTTGATACTAACTGCATGGGTCTCTTCATTCTTCCTGGCAGGGAATACCTTTTTCGAAATAGAAGACTCCCCTCCTTCCATTTTCCCATTCTTAACGGTCGACTCTATCATCACCCCAGATATTACCATGTCTGCAAAGTCCTTGGTGGCACTCCCTACCAATTTATCATAATAGGGTGCTTTCAAGGTGTTGATGAAAAGAACTGTGGTTTCTTTGCTAGTTAAAGGGGGTTGCACTTGTGTGGCCAGATCCCTCCACCTTTGCGAGTATTCTTTGAAGGTCTCATTGGACCTCTTTTCCATATTCTGTAGCGACAGCCTATCAGGTACCATGTCAGACAGCAAATGAAATGTATGAAATGCATGGTCTAAAGGTCTAAATCATAAAGGAAATGCATGACAATTCATGGCAACCTAAATGCCTAGCATGAATTTGCATGGCAATAAATGCTATCCTAACTCTATATGAATGCAATGCTTGATAATGTAAATGTGACTAGGACCTAATATGTTATGAATATGCATGAAAATGAATGTGACCTAAGACCTAAATAGCATATTAATGCATGAAAATACCAATGTGATTTAAGACTCAATATGCATGGCAATGCCAATATGGCCTAGACCTAAAATGTAATGAACATGCATAGCAATACTATGAACATACAATGACTCATGAAATTAATGTCAATGCTGGAACAAACAGCAACTAATACACAATTTCAAGATATGATAATGCAAAGCATGTTACCTAAACAAAATGCAAATGCATGACAAGGCAAGGGATGCATGAAGAGGCCAAATGATCACATGAGACTCTAATGCAATCCTATTTAGTAAATGACATAAGTATATGACAAATCATATTAAAATGCATAATGTCATGACATTTTCAATAGCATATAACGTACCAAAATCAAATTGCACAAGCTCATGGCATGGAAATGCAAACAAGTACAAACATATAGCATGCTTAAACAAAATACACAACCAAATATGATGAAAATGCAAACCTATCAACTAGCATGATGAAAATGCACATACAAAGAATACAATATGAGGGGTGGCCGAATGGTCCCATAAAAATGAGCATGGCATTTTCACAAGCACTTAATATACTAACATGCATAGCTAAAGAATAATACTCAAATCATGCAAATATAAAGTAAAGGCATGAAAACCAATAGGCATTTTCACAAACACATGGATTAACAAAATGTAAAACATAAACCAACTTAAACATTTTGAAAACAGAAAATCAAAAATGCAAGACAAGTAAAATAAACATGATAACAAGATAATAGACTCAAAAATGGAAACAAGCAAGCAACCAAATTAAAACAAGCTTCATGTTTATGTATTTGAAGAAGATTTAAAGCACCAAAACTTGTTAAATATCACTAGTAACAAGAAATAAAGAAGCAAAACAGCAACTATACCAAACAATAGGCCATTCGGCCAACCCAAAAACAAAAGAAAAGAAAGTTCTCAAAAGCTTTTTCCAAGAAAGTATAAAGAAGAACTTGAAGAAGAATATTAAAAACACTTATTTTAAAAAGAAAAATCAAAAGAAACTCACCAAAATAGTAATCAAAATAGCAAATCAAGAATAGAAAATCAAGGAAAGTGCAAGAGTATGGTCCTTAAAGTAACCTCTAGAAGCTATGTTGCAAGCTTTTTCTCTTCTAACTTTCTTTTCTTTTCTAAACTTTTCTTTTTGCCTTTCAACAATGGAGAGAAATCAACCAAACAAGAGTGAATAGGTAGTGGCCAAATAGCCTTATCTTGCTAGGATGTTGTCATTTTTTCTTCAACCAATTTTGATCCAAAGGCTATTAATCCAAAATGTTTAAAATGTGAAATTATCACCCTTAGATTAGGTAATCAGCTATCCACAATTACAGCTATTCAAGAATCTTAAGCCATTATGCTGACATTCTCCCTCTTCATGCATTGGTTCATGTGGCTTAATTACAAAGGCTTAATCAAAAAAATAACTACCTTTTTCTTCATTGTTGGCCTTTTGATTAAAACTCAGAAAATATTTGCCCACCGTTGGGCCTTGGCCGACTGACCCCTCATCTTCCAGCCCAATCTTTATTTTTTCAAAAGGCAAGAAAAGCACTTTTGGGTTTCTTGTGTAAAATGACCTTTTTGCCCCCCGAACATAAATAAATAGCAAACGGACTCCCAATTCAAATTTTATTTTCTCAATGCTTCCAAAATAATAAAAAAATTGAATTCTGGAGATTTTCAAAATTTTTCGAGCCCATTTGCTATTTATTTGGATTTTTTCTTCCAAAAATGCCCTTTTATGCTCCCAAACTTTACCATTTTTTAAACGAGCTCCAAATCTAGATTTTTCTTCACCAATCTCTTCCAAACAATTTAAAAGTATGATCTGAAAGTTTTCATAATTTTTGGAACTCATTTGGTTTTTTTTCGGGATTTATCTACTTGAATTACTACATAGTGGGCTCGAGATTTGGCCATTTTGCAAACGAACTCCGAATCTAGATTTTCTTTTGCCAATGTCTTCCAAATAATTTAAGAATGAGATCTAAAAATTTTCAGAATTTTTGGAGTGAAGTTGGTATTTTTTTGGGATTTATCTTCTTGAATTTCTACATAGGGGACCCGAGATTTGGCCATTTTGCAAACGAACTCCAAATCAAGATTTTTCTTCGCCAATCTCTTCGAAATGATTTAATAATGATATATTCAATTTTTCAGAATTTTTGGAGTTCATTTGCTATTTTTCCCAAATTTTCCAATTTTGCTCTTTTGCTTCCGAAACTCGAAAAAACAAGTCCGATTTTTAGATTTTCTTCAAACTGAGCCTTGGGCTATCCTTGTTTAATCACTCCTCATCAATTAGGGGCTTTAATCTTACTGAATCGTGTCATTTCTGTAATTCTTCCAAATTTCACCGAAATCCACTAAATACCCTAATTCTCGATTTTCTTCCGAATTGACTTTTCTTTCAGTTTTTCTTTCAAGTAGCTTCTCCATTACCCGTAGTCAGTGCTTATCTTTCATTTGTAACCTTCAATTTCGACCAATTTGATCGTTTAAGCACTTTTCCCCAAATTTCTCGAACTAGGGTTTTCTTTCTACTAAATCTCCGTAATCCAACTTTCGAATTCCATATCTTTCGATGTAGACCTAGATTATCAAAATTCTTTCACCATTTTTTAATTGAACTTCAAATCTTGATTTTGAAAGTGGGTTGACTTTTTCAGTAGTTGACTTTTTTGGGTTGACTTTCTAGGATTGACTTTTTTAAGTTTGACTTTTTATGCTCGCCTTCTTAGACTAAGTCTCGGAGTACCACCTACAGGATGAAAAAAGTATTTTTACATTATGAAACATCAATTTAGGAAGAAAACATACTTGTTTTAGTGGTCCGGATAAAATTAGGTGTCTATATTTCTTTCAAAAAACGAGAATGATTCGGAAAGTTTTCCAAATAAATAAAAAATTTCTATATTTTGCCAATTTTGTCGGGGAATGTAGGAAAATTTTGAATTAATAAATTCCGGATCATTTTCAATTAAAAAGGAATTATTTTTCTTTAAATTAAGAATTAATTTAAAACACCAAATTTGAAACCAACTTTTTACCGAGACTTGAGATAACACACGATTAATAAGGTACCGTTTTATAAGGGTATTGTGCGGGTGCTAATCCTTCCCTGCACGTAACCGAGTCCCGAACCCGATTCTTCGATTTTCTCTGGTTAAAACGCAGACTTGAAATTGGTTTTAAAAATGTTTTAATTAATTTTAAAATGTTTTACAAAACCGATATTAATAGATGGCCGATCACACCTAGCCAAAAAAGATTGGTAGCGACTCCATATCTTTTTTGAGGTTGTTTTCAAACCCTCATTTTATTTTCAAAAGGAATTAAGTCGTCTTTTCCTCGGTTTTTTAATGTCACGCCTAACGAATAATAAAGTCTTGCGATGAGGCTTTTTTGTTATTTTTTTAGGTTGCGACAAATGTGATATTAATTAATATGACTTGCGAGTCTTTTCCATAGAATTTATTAATTCTGCATTTGCTCATTGGGTCCTTATGGCTCACCCTTTAGTTATTTTTCTTTTTCAGATACTGATCGACCCGGTCCCTCATCCACCCCGCCAGCTTGCTCGTGACTGATAGTCGGTGAGCATGATATACCGTTTTGACGAGGTGATCCGTTGCTTGATGGAGGAGTCATGCACAGTCACCTAGGGATGTCATATGTTATTTTGTCTAAGTATATTGTATTATGTGTCATACAGTTATCCGGTCGGAGACCGAGATTGTTGTTTACATTTTTGGCATTCTATATATATATATATGTACTTTATGGTTCACTTTGCGCGTCTGCTGCGGGCATCTCGGTTACTCCCTAGTTGGAGGTGTCCTAATCAGGATGTCATGTGTTATTATTATTATTATTATTATTATGCATGTTTTGCAGGTTTATAACCCCCCATATTGGGCGGGGTCATGCCAAAATTTCGTTAGGTAGATGAATGGTTAAGGCTTCTGAGATAAGGGTATATACTTGTCTCTGGCCGGTCACACTCCTGGACTTGGGATGTGACACAGTTGGTATCAGAGCATTGTCTAGAGGTCGGTGACTGTACACGTGTCCATCATGTAAATGATTACTTGTCGGTTATAGTTGATAGTACTGGGTTGGATAAAAGAGGGTACCTAACAATTAAGTTTTTTTTTTCAAGTTACTATGCCCCCGGTGCTAAGAATACGGGGTAAGCAGAGGGAACAACCACCTGGGGTTCCCGATCAGGTATCCACGAGACGTCCGAATCCCATACCTAGAGAACGAGATCAGACCGCTAGATCTGCTAGGGGGTCAACAGGAGATGATAGGGTAAAACAGTTAGCTTCTGAGATTGGTGAGACACGTCAGGAGGTTAGGACCCTGATAGATCTACCAGCAAATCAGAGGCAGCAGAGATAGGACCAGGCTCCTCTAGGTCTTCCACGGCCATAGAATCCCCTTGAGAGACAGCAGCCTGCCCAACAGGGGCAATATCTCCCCGTGACATTATATGAGTTTCGACGAAATAAGCCATCAGTATTTACAGGGATTGAGCTTCATTCAAATCAACAAGACTTTATGGATCTATATGGTCGGTTATGTGTGGCTCTCGAATGCTCACCAGATAGGGCCATGGAGTTGACTAGTTATCAGTTGACGGGGGTGGCCTATGAGTGGTATAAGACCTTATTAAGGAGCCGGCCAGCGGGTAGCCCTCAATTAGAATGGTCTTAATTTTATAATGCTTTTATTTAGCGATTTATGCCTGAGAGTCTACAAGATGCTAAGGCTCGGGAGTTGAGTTATTGAAACAGACTGAAGACATGTCAGTGTTGGATTATGATACTAAGTTTAATCAGTTAGTGAAGTATGCGCCACATATGGTGATAACTAATACTATGAAGGCCAAGAGGTTTGCTAATGGCTTAAGGGAGTACTTATTTAGGGCGGTACCATTGACAAGGACCTCTACGTACTCCGATATTCTTGATGCAGCTTTACGATTTGAGGCACGGGCCAAAGAAAGGCAGGTTGATCGTGAGCCTCGGAAGAAGGCCAGGATTGGGAGACAGGGTTTTAGGCAGTCTGGTGTAGGCGGATCAGGAGCACCTAGTAGTGCTGGTATAGTGGTCCGGGGACAGAGCAGTCAAACTAGATCGGTTACCCGGTCATCAGGTAACACTGGGAGACCAGGAGCTCCCCATTGTCAGAGTTGTGGTTATCCATATTTTGGACGATGCGGATGGCCTGGTACTTGTTTTAGATGCGGTCAGCTGGGGCATATGAAGAAGGACTAGCCGCTGAATTTTTCTCGAGCCACGTACACTATAGTTGTACCGCCCCCAGTTGTTACGCCAATTGTTACTACTGGATCAGTGGCCCAGTCAGTGGGCAGAGCACAGCAGGTAGAGGTACACAATCTAGAGATAGGGGACAGACTATAGGAGGTAGAGGACAGACTCTAGGGGGTCGAGGACAGGCCATGGTGTTTGTGCTGAATCCTCAGGATGAGTAGGCGTCAAATGCAGTCGTCATAGGTACGTTAGATATTTGTTCCAAGCAGGCTGTAGTATTATTTGATTCGAGTGCTACGCACTCTTTTATATCCCCTTCTTTTGCTTCATGTGTGAACATGAGTTATGATATGTTAAATGATCAATTGATAGTGCTTACTCCGGTAGGGGAGGTTTACCCTGTAAACAGACTATTAAAAGGATATGAAATACGAATCGAGGGTGAGATATTTTTAGTAGATCTAATTGAGCTAGATATACTTGAGTTTGATGTAATTTTGGGCATGGACTGGTTGTCTGCCCACCATGCAGTATTGGATTGCCACGAGAAAGTAGTAGTGTTGAAAATACCGGGTAAACATGTGTTGTGGTATCAAGGAGATCGTAGAATGAATTCGCCTCACTTGATCGCGGTAATTAGTGCCGAGAAATTGTTAGCGAAGGGTTGCCAAGGATTTTTGGCGTATGTATATGATGCTGAGATGAAGTCTCAAGATTTGAGAGGGATTCTCGTGGTAAAGGATTTCCCCGATGTTTTTCCCGATGAGCTGCCAGGACTTCCACCGGATAGGGAGATTGAGTTTTGCATAGATATACCCCCGGGAACACAGCCAATATCCGTTCCTCCTTACCGTATGGCTCCGTTAGAGCTAATGGAACTAAAGGTTCAGTTGCAGGATCTTCTTGATAAGGGCTTTATACGCCCGAGTACTTCTCCTTGGGGTGCTCCAGTTTTATTTGTTAAGAAAAAGGATGGATCGTTACGATTGTGTATTGATTACAGGCAGTTGAATAAGGTGACGATGAAGAATAAGTATCCATTGCCTAGGATCGATGATTTATTCGATCAGTTACAGGGAGCTCAGTGCTTTTCTAAGATAGATCTTAGCTCGGGGTACCATCAGCTTTGCATCTGGAGGGAAGATATTCCCAAAACAGCCTTTTGCACTCGATATGGACAATATGAGTTTTTGGTCATGTCGTTTGGACTGACAAATGCACCGGCAACATTCATGGTTTGATGAATAGGGTGTTCAAACCCTTCCTTGACCAGTTTGTGATTGTATTCATCGATGATATCCTAGTGTATTCACAAAGCGAGGAGGAACATAGGGAACACCTCCGCATAGTCCTCGAGACTCTTCGAGCATACAAACTGTTTGTCAAGTTCTCCAAGTGTGAGTTTTGGCTATCGAGTGTAAGCTTTCTTGGCCATATAGTTTCGAAGGAAGGTATTTCTATGGATACCAGAAAGATTGAGGCAGTACGAGACTGGGAGTGGTCGACTACAGTAACAGAGATCAAGACTTTCTTAAGGTTAGCTGGATATTATAGGAGGTTCATGGAGAAATTCTTGAGGATAGCCGCACCAATAACCAGGTTAACACAGAAGAATGTTAAGTTTGTTTGGTCAGATGGGTGCGAAAAGAGCTTCAATGAACTTAAGGAGCTCTTGACTTCAGCACCAGTGTTAGCATTTCCAAATGAGACAGATGGTTTTGTGGGGTATTGTGATGCTTCTCGCATAGGTTTGGGCTACGTATTGATGCAGAAGAACAGGGTTATTGCCTATGAGTCGAGACAGTTGAAAAGGCATGAGCAGAATTACCCCACACATGACTTGGAACTGGCAGCCATTATTTTCGCATTAAAGATAAGGCGACACTATTTGTATGGCCGATCATGCGAGATTTATACAGACCACAAGAGTCTCAAGTATATACTTGATCAGTGGGAACTGAATTTGAGACAGAGGAGATGGTTGAAATTACTCAAGGATTATGATTGTACCATTCTTTATCATCCCGACAAGGCCAATGTTGTCGCGGATGCCTTGAGTAGGAAGTCCATGGGTAGCTTAGCCCATATAGCAGTAAAGAGGAGACATATGGTCCGGGAAGTGAGGAATTGCCTCAATGATGGTGTGGTACTTAGTGTTACCGATACGGGGGAGATGTTGGCCCATGTGCAAGTACGGTCATCATTATTGGAGGAGGTAAAACAGTTGCAACATGATGATGATTTTTGGATAGGAAAGAAAGCCTAGGTTGGACAAGGATTGTGCGAGGAGTTTCGTATAGATGATGATGGAACTTTATGGTTACATGACCGTCTCATAGTACCGTTGGCAGGAGATATACGACATAGACTCCTCGAGGCAGTTCGTAGCTCATCCTACACTATGCACCCTGGTTCCACCAAGATGTATCATGATCTACGAGCACATTATTGGTGGGAAGGCATGAAGAAATATGTAGCCAACTTTGTGGCTAGAAGCTTGGTGTGCCAACAGGTTAAGGCCAAACATCAGAAACCGCTAGGTACACTTCAGAGCTTAGATGTCCCTGAATGGAAATGGGACAAGATTACGATGGATTTAGTCACGAGGTTGCGTAGGTCAACCAAAGGATTCGACTCGATATGGGTGATTGTCGATAGATTGACCAAGTCCGCACGTTTCTTGCCAGTGCGCACTACATATACCGCAACCCAGTATGCTAGACTATATTTGGATCGGATAGTGCCATTGCATAGAGTGCCTATTTCTATTGTGTCAGATAGATGCACACAGTTCACATCGAGGTTTTGGGAATCATTTCAAAGGGAGTGGGTACTGAGTTGAGATTCAGTACTGCGTTCCATCCCCAAATCGATAGCCTGTCCGAGAGGACCATCCAGACTTTAGAGGACATGCTTCGGGCATGTGTTTTAGATTTTGAGGGTAGCTGGGATCAGCACTTGTCTTTGATTGAGTTTGCATATAATAACAGTTATTAGAGTACCATACAGATGGCACCATATGAAGCATTATATGGCCGAAAATGTAGATCTCCAGTGGGATGGTTCGAGGTGGGTGATCGTCCATTAGTAGGTCTAGATTTGGTTCGGGAAGCATTGAGAAATGTGGAGTTGATCCATGAAAAAATACGAGTGGCACAGAGTTGGCAAAAGTCTTATGCCGATAATAGACATTGGGAACTAGAGTTTGATGTGGGGGATCATGTGTTCTTGAAAGTGTCTCCATTTAAGGGTGTCATGAGATTCAGCAAGACAGGAAAGTTGAGTCCAAGGTACATTGGACCGTTTGAGATACTTCGACGACATGGGGCAGTAGCATATGAGTTGGCCCTTCCTCCTAAGTTAGCCGTTGTACACCCGATATTTCATGTGTCGATGCTTCGAAAATACCTCCCCGATGAGTCCCATGTTTTGCAACCATAGGCGATAGAGGTAGATCTACGCATGTCATATTTAGAAGAACCCATAGCCATAGTAGAACAACAGGTTCCAAAGCTTCGATCGAAGGAGATTCCTTCGGTGAAAGTTGTATGGAATCATCATGGGGAGGAGAAAGCTACTTGGGAACTTGAAAGAGACATGAGGAGACAGTACCCCCAGTTATTCCGAGAGTAGGTACGTAACTCTTTAAATGAATTATTCAATAAGTTCACAATTAGGAAAATTCGAGGATGAATTTTCTTAAGGGGGAGACTGTAAGACCCTCATAAGACAGAGATCGACTCTGGTCTCTTTAAATGATTCATAGACGGTGGATCAAGTTTATGTATGCTTGTAGACAAAGCACACTACCATCTGGTCTTATTGTTATATTAATAATTTTTAGAGTAAGGAGTTTAATCGGCTATTTGAGAGATTTAGCCTTAAATTGACCACGAGTCAGGAATCGCAATCGGGACAACGTAAAGCCCATAAAATTTGGTATTTTAACTTCACATAGTGTTAAAATATGATATATTACTGATCAGAATTATTGGAAAATCTAATCGGTAAAATATGAATCAGGGGTATTTTGGTCATTTTACCCAAAATTTTATTTTTCGTTCGAATATTGTATCAATAGAATCTGTGATCATATAGGATCTCAATATGATGCTTATATTGAAAATTTGACATTTTTTTAAAACTCAAAAATTAAGTGGAAATCAGGTACGCCCTTAATTAGCTTAAAAGAGTGAAAAATCGGAACTGGTCGCGGGAAGGTCTGAAAAAGGTTTTAAATGAATAAATTGATTCATATAGACATAAAATGATGTTAGAATGCTATTGGTGAAATCAGAATAAGAATAGAAGTTAAAACCGAAAAATTCAAAATATTGACCCGAAACAGTTCGGGGCCTGGATTTGATGCTCGGGATATCAAAAAAATTACGAAAACTTGCATACTAGTGTAAAATGATATTTTAAACACATCCATGTCGAGAAAAATAAAAAATGAGCTTCCGAGCGTAAAATTTCATGTGGGCCTCACTTAGGCATTAAAAAAAAAAAAAAAAGTGGGCTATAGGCTTATTACTTGACATGTGGCTTGGAAAATGGCCATAAAATGCATGCCATAAACCCATGTTCAGCCATGAGACCCATTCTCCTTAGGCATTAAGGGTTTGTTTCATCTTCAACCTTGAGAAACCTAACCAAGTGAAGAAAACTCTATAACCAAAAGCTTGTAAGCTTGATCTCTTGATTTCTACTCATCACCAAGCCAACAAAATACATATTTTCACTATCTAGAAGGTAAGGATCACTTATTTGTTGTTAGTTTTTCAAGAAACCAAGAGAAACTATGTGCTTCTCTGTATGGCCATTTTTGCCTTAGGTGGTTTTCAACATAGTCATCACCTTAAACCACCACCATGGGTAGTCCTAAATCAACCTCTACATCTATTATTTGGGGTTGGTTGATTGAAAAAATGGCTTGGAGATGGAAATCCAAGCTTGGCCGAATGCACCATGGTGGCCAACCACCTTGTGCCGCCACTTCCATCACCATCTGAGGCCACTATTGGCTTTGCAAGGCTCGGGGGAGCAACTTTTCAATTGATTGTTGCTCCGGATTTCCACCTGAGCTAGGTGTAAAAATTATAAAGCTTAAATAGCTAAGTTGTAAAATTTCGGATAGTAGCTAATTAGCTACAATTTGGATAGTGTGAATGTTTCTAAACTATAAAATATTTATGAAATTATTGTTTATGTACTAGGAGCGCGGATTAGCTGAGTCCGTGGTTGGAAGAACTTCGGAGCACGAGGATCCAATTTCTCCCACTTATCGCACTATGAGTGGACGTATAGCGATAGACGTATGAACGTTAGATTATGTTATGACATACTGATTGTGATTATATGACATAGAATTACCTTATCGTATCGAATTCTCATAAAGATGTAAGAAAAGGTCCAAGGAATGGACAAGTGATGATTATGTAATAATACGGGATTGACACATGAGTGGTCCACTCTATGGCGCCACATTGTTTCCTTACTTGTGTGCTTATTTAAATGTTATGTACTGCATGTTTACTGTAATGTTAAGCTATGCTTGAGTTTGTAGGCTGCCACTGTGCCCTACCAGATTTTTAGGCTGCCATGTGCCCTACAGGATTTGTAGGTTGCCATTGTGCCCTACCAGATTGTAAGAGCCTTCGTGCCCTACCGGTTTTGTAGGAGCTTTCGAGCCCTACCTGTTTGTAGGAGTCTACAAACCCTACCGGATGTTATAGTTGTTTCTGATGTTAGATAGGAACATCAATGTGATATTAATTAATATGACTTGAGAGTATTTTCCATAGACTTTACTAATTCTGCGTTTGCTCTCTGGGTCCTTATGACTCACCCTTTAGTTATTTTTTTTTTCAAATATTGATCGACCCAGTCCCTCATCCACCCCGTCAGCTTACTCGTGACTGATAGTCGGTGAGCATGATATGCCGTTTTGATAAGGTGATCTGTTGCTTGATGGAGGAGTCGTGCACAGTCACCTAGGGATGTCATATGTTATTTGTCTAAGTATATTGTATTATGTGTCATGCAGTTATCCTGTCGGAGACCGAGATTGTTGTTTACATTTTTGGCCTTGTATATATATATATATATATATGTACATTATGGTTCACTTTGCGCGTCTGCTGCGGGGCATCTCGGTTACTCCCTAGTTGGAGGTGTCCTAATCGGGATGTCATGTGTTGTTATTATTATTATTATTATTATTATTATTATTATTATTATTATTATTATGCATGTTTTGCAGGTTTGTTAACCCCCCATATTGGGCGGGATCATGCCGAAATTTGATTAGGTAGATGAATGGTTAAGGCTTCGGAGATAAGGGCATATACTTGTCTCTGGCCGATCACTCTCCCGGACTTGCGATGTGACACGACCATCGCCTCCATCATCAGACAACACTATAACAGACCGTGGCCTACTTGGTTGAAAATACCTGTTGACGTGAAACTGTCTATGTGGACTATATTTGAGGTATGATTTGGTTAAAAGTCAAATTATAATTTAATTGTATATGTTTAATACTATATATTAATTCATAATGTCTTATTGTAGAGAAAATGTAAGTGGCCTCCCGAGCAGACACCATTGGTTAGGAAATTATGGGAGGCCACATGCAAGGATCGATTCAAGGACATGATAAACTTTGAGAGGGACAATGCCATGTCTTTCTTTAAAACGAATTGAATAGAAGACTACAAGGGTTACAGGTGTGATTGGATAACAGTCGATATTTGGGATCAACTGATTGATAGCGTCTGGAGTACCGACGCTTGGAAAAATAGGTCCCAAAAGGCCAAGAGTAATACGAACACAGAGAAAGATGACAGCATTACAAAGCACACTGGTGGATCAGTTTTTTTTCTAGTTACCGATGAAACGATGGTAAGAATAATTTTTGTTTTGCAATTTATTGTTTCAAAGTTTTATCGACTTAACTCAAAATTTTATTGGTTTAACATAATTTTCTCTCTTCTTTTAATTTGTAATCACAAGAGTTGCAGCGCAAAGTGACTTTCCTGGAGCTATTTAACAAAACCCATAAACGTGCAAGGGGTCAGGGTGATTACGTAGACAACAAGTCTAAAGCTGTAACTGTAAGTATTTAACTTTATCAATATTTTATATATTACATTAATTGATTATACCAGTTTTTTGTGTTTATGTACGTGTCCATTACAATGTCACATATTAATTGTTTATATATTTAAATATTTGTGATTGTATGAAAATTATATTGCTTTATTGCAGCAAAAATATGGGGACGATACATCTTCATATCCTGATTTCGACCCTCAGTCTTGGTCTAATGCTATTGGGGGCATTGAGACTACGCGGACGCATGTTTATGGGTTTGGAACGAGACCAAAGAGAGGGAAAATTTTCGACCCACCCAGCAGTCACCAAAGTTCAGATGCAGCTAGTTACGCTCCATGTGGACCTGGTACTACACAGCAGCCGACAGCAGCGCCGTCTGAGGACTATCATGCATTGAGGTCCGATGTCTCGCAAATCCAGACCTCAATCATGAGACTTGAGAATATCGTGACGAGCTGGAATATGATAATCACACTTTTACTGCAGTCACAGATAGCATATGCATTAGGCGGGATCGAAACTCAAGTTGTCGGACTCAGTGCTGCCTTAGGCATAGTGTTGGATCGAGTGCTACCAGAGTTGGTGTTGAAGTGAGTGATGTTGGAGGTGATGCCAGAGTCGGAGGCATGGGTGCTGTCGGAAGATTGAGTGCTGCCGGAGGCAATGTCGAGGTAGACAGTGAAGCCGATGACAGCAGTACCTCGTGATGAGTTTTTTTTTTATATTCGAGAGATACATTTGAATGTTTTTTATATATATATTTTTACAGATTTCATTTTATTTTTTATGGTGTAATTATATAAATTTTTTCTTTTATTTTTAAATTTTTTTAATAATTTATTTTTTAAATATTTTTTTTGTTCAAAAAAATAATTACTGACTATATAATCCGTCGGTAAAGCACATTTACCGATGAAATATTTCATCGGTAATTAATCATTACCAACCAAATCCATCCGTCGGTAAATCAATAACCGACGAAACTATTCCGTCGGTGATAAAAGAATACCGACGAAAACTTCCGTCAGTATAATTCCGTCGGTAAAGTAAAACAATACCGATGGAATATTCCGTCGATAAAAGTCCGTCAGTAAAGTTTATTTACCGACGGATTTTTCTTTACCGACTGAATTATTATTACCGACTTAAGTATCACCGACGGATATCTTCGACGGAATATTCCATCGGTAAAATGCATCACCGACGAAAAACAGACGTTTACCAACGGATTATTCTGTCGATAAAAGTACGTACTCTTGTAGTGTTATATATATATATATCTCACAGATTGTTAGCAGTATTGAAATCACATTAATAACATATTTTGTATAATTTGTTATAGTGATTCAATTTAGAGAAAAAAATATTTTAGTGACGTGTTCGTGTTATTTTTATTTTTTTGCTCAAACTATTATAAATTTATATACAATTTTACACGTTAATAATTCATTTTATATAGATTTTAATGCGTTCGTGTATTCGTGTCTGTCTTATTTTAATTATTTTCTCATGTTGTGTTTGTGTCGCATTTCAATTCATCTCATATTTTATATAATTTATCATAATGATTCAATTTTAACTTAAAATTTATTTACTTATAATATTAAAACATAAAAAAATATATTTAAACAAATAACAATTATTTAATATAATTTAGTTTAAATTTATTTATAATATTAATTTATTAAAATTTTATAAATATTAAAAAAATTCCCACGGGGAAGATTTCTAGTCACACGCTAAAACTGAATACAAAACTCACTTGAACCCAAAAATAATTGCCTTTTCAATTTTTTTTACTTCTTCTTTTACAACATTAAAAAGCTTGCAAAACTCTTTTCCTCCTCTCTTTTTTTCTCTTTGGCCAAAACTAGTTGGCTTTGTGTGCTTGTGTTTGCTTCATTTTTTTTACCTTTCCATTTGATGTGGGTTGGTCTATTGTGGCAGGATAGTGATCTTTCCTTTGTTTTCCTTCTAAAAAATAAAATAAAAAGGTTTTTGAGCTGGATGATCTTGGTTTTCACCAAGTGATGGTTAGGTCGGATCTAGTATCCAAGGGGCCAACCTTGAGCCAACCTTTGTTTTCTTGTTTGTTTATGATTTTCCTGCTGATATATTGTCATTCTCATGCGTATATCTTGCTGGATATTATCCATTGTGTGTGGCATATTGTTTATTTCTCTTTTTAAAAAAATGATTTTGAGCTTGATGATCTTGATTTCTACCAAGTGATGGTTATAGCCGAATTTACATCCAAGGGGCTAGTCTTGATCCAATCATTTTTGTTTGCTGTAAATCATGTTTTCAAACCAGTTCCAGCATAATTTTGGTTAATATCAACCAATGATCTATAGCCAAAATCTATTTTTCAAACTAGTTGGAAAAAACAATGTTTTTAAAGGTTGGAGTTGCTGATTTCGGGCAATATTTTTCTTATGCATTTTTTGTCCAAATAAAAAATTGTTTCTACCCCATTTAGCTTAGCCTTAGCTAAATCTAAGTTTACTTTTTCAGATTTTTTTTAAGGGTCAAAAAAATAGTTTAGTAAAATCGATTTTTTAGAGTCAAAACAAGCTTTAAAACTAGCAAAGGTCTCGATTTTTTTCAAAAAGAGGGAGGGGCTGGCCGAAACTCTTAGTTTTTGTTTAGAGGTTGTTTTCATGGTCTTTTAAAGTTTAAAAAAAAGGTTTTAAGAAAGTCGAATCATGGGTAGGTAAAAATGACTTCAAACCGAACAAAAAAACTTGGATTTTTACACTAGACCATTCGGCCATCTTGGCTTTTCTTCCAAAAATTGCATCATTCTTTTAACTTGTTTTGGCTCTCAAAAAGTTTCATTAAAGGCTTGTTTAGAGGTATTTGGATGTCAAACAATGGCATTTGGATGCCTCCTTAATCCGAGCAAAAATTCATACCCGAAATCTTTTCAATTTTAAAAATCCAATTTAAGTTTCTTTCAAAAATAGTCGAACATATTTTTAGGTGTTCGGATATCCTCTCTTCAAGAGAGAAACACATTTCATTTTTAATGCATTTCATATTTAAAAATGTTTTTATTCTTTAGTTTATCATAAAACGTACTTTTTCGATTTTCTAGATATTTGGCGAGAATTAGTTCTTAATCTTTACCGGGTTTGCCAACAAGGTTAGGAGATTATTCAACGCACGTGTTTATGGAATTGTAAAGTGTGGTTTTCATTTTATTCAAAATTATGTACATGTCATGCGAAAAGATATTTTTCCAAAACTTTGTCGGGTCTACCGGGGAGTTCTTTGTCAGGTCTACCGGGGAGTTCGGTAAAATGTCCCGACGTATGCCATTTATGTAATTTCACACAAAAAGAAAATCTATGAAAATGAATTAAAAAAATGATGTGTGCATATTCTATGTTCATGCATATTCCATGATGAGATCATTTAATGATTGATATCCATATTGCTATCTTGCTCATGATATTCCATGTTCATGCATATTCAATCATGATATCACTTTATAATTGATGTCCATCTTGCTACCTCGATCATGATATTTTGATTGATATGCATATTCTATGATGATGTCATTTAGTAATTGATGCCTATATGATCTTTTTGTATGCTATGTCATAATAAAATGTTTGCCATGCCATGATAATTATTCATGTTGTTTGGTTTATATTTATGTCTTAGTAATAATTTGCATATCCATGATCATTTGTAAATGATTTTAATTGCATGAAAAAAATTAATGATTTTTAACAAAATAAGGTTGTTCCCGAGTTAAAATAATACATGAGTTCTCTGTTAGGTCTGCTAGGGAGGATATCATCAATTATCATTAACAACGAAATATCCTCTTTCTCAAAAAATAAGGGTGATTCGGAGAATTTCAAAAAATAAAAAATTCTATGTTTTGTCGGACTTGCCAGGAAATATAGAAAATTTTATGATAATAAATTTCGGGTCATTCTCGAAATAAATAAATAAAAATATTAAGGGAATTATTTTAAAATATCAAAGCTAAAACTAACTTTAATTGAGACTTAAGATAACACGTGATCAATAAGGTACTGTTTTATAGAGGCGTTGTTGGGGTGCTAATCCTTCCCCATGACTTAACCAACTCCCGAACCCGTTTTTATTTTCTCTCTATTTCAAAGCACAAACTTCAAAAGTGGTTTTTTTAATACTTTAATTAATTTTAAAATGTTTTATAAGAAACCGATTTTAATAGGTGATCGATTACACCTAGCCAAAAAAGATCGATGGTGACTCCATTTCTTCGAGGTTGTTTTCAAACCCTCCTATTTTAATTTTGAGGAAACCCATTAATTTTTCCTCCACCCTTTTTTTTAACATCACTTGACGGGTCCCGCGAAGGATCACGTCATGACAATGATATAAGGTATGTTGCCACAAAGTGAGCATTTACCTTATAATTTTTACAGAATGAAGAAAAAGTTTGCCAAATTTGGACTGGACTATGTCAAGATACATGCATGCAACAACAATTGCATGTTGTTTTATAACGAGTCGGTCCACTTAGAATTTTGTTTGGTATGTGGCCATCCTCGATATAAGTCAAGCAAATCAAGTGTCAGGAAGTCAAAGAAAATTCCTTATAAGATTCTCCGTTATTTGCCAATGATTTCGAGACTGCAAAGATTTTATATGTCAACGGTAACAGCTGAAAATATGACATAGCATGCGCATAATCGAAGAGATGATGGAGTGTTAATTCACCCTGTTGATGATGAAGCTTGGCAAGACTTCAATCGTACGCATCCGTCTTTTGTAGTGGAATCTCGAAATGTTAGATTGGGTTTGTGTGCAGATGGGTTTTGTCCATTTACTCAGGCACCAAATCGTACTCATATTGGCTAGTAATGCTTTGTGTATATAATTTACCACCATGGATGTGTAGAAAGCAACCATTATTGCTTCTTAATAGGGTAATTTTGGGTCTGAATAGTCCATCGCAGAACATTGATGTTTTTCTCAGACCTTTGATAGATGAGTTGAAATTATTGTGGAATCATTGTGTTCCGACTTATGATAGGCATAGGAAAGAAAATTGTGTATTAAGGGCTGCATTATTTTGGACGATTAATAACTTCCTTGCTTACAACATGTTACCAGGATGGAACACATATGGAAGATTAGCTTGTCCTTATTGTATGGAAGAAGTTAAGTTTTTCAGATTGTATTATGGCAAGAAACCATGTTCTTTGATTGTCATCGGCAGTTCTTGCCTTTAAATCTTCCTTTAGAAAACAAAGAGATAAATTTTATCGAAGATTTGAACATGACTCTCCAATTGAGCGATTATCCTATGAGACAATTGTGAAAAGGATAGATTGCATTCCGAATATCATATTTGGGAGTAAATTATGTGAACAAAAGCTGATTGGATTTGGGGAATGTCATAATTGGATGAAAAAAAAGTATTTTTTGTGAGTTACCTTATTGGCATACCAATCTCATTCGGCATAATTTGGATGTGATGCATATTGAGAAAAATATGTTTGATAACGTGTTCAACACAATGATGGATGTGAGGGCAAAATAAAAGACAATATAAAGGCTCGAATGGATTTACCGTTGGTTTACAGAAGGTCGGAATTAGAATTGGTGGAAAGCAATGGAAAAACATACAAGCCTAATTCCAGTTACACATTAAACATGGAAGATCAAAAAAGAGTTTGTGAATGGGTAAAAGAATTACGACTTCTCGATGGATTTGCCTCGAATATTGGGCGTTGTGCAAAAGTGGTTGATGGGACGTTTTATGACATGAAAAGTCATGATTGTCATATTTTTATGAAACGACTACTTCCAATTGCATTTCAAGATTTAGTACCTAACACAATTTGGTATGCAATTACGGAGCAATCTCATTTTTTCAGAGATTTATGCTTTATTGAAATTCTTGTCGACCAGATGGAGATGTTGGTAACCAATATTGTTGAGACCATTTGCAAGGTTGAAAAGATATTTCCTCCCGTATTTTTTGATTCAATGGAACATTTGTCTATTCACCTACCTTATCAGGCAAAAGTTGGTAGATTGATCCATTATCGATGGATGTATCCATTCGAAAGGTATTAAAATATGTACGTAATTAATTGACTATTTACTCTATTCAATGGAACCATTTGCTAATTTATTATCCGTTTATGAGTTTTAGATTTTTACATCATCTAAAGAGAAAAGTGAAAAAACTTGCATGTGTGGAAGGGTCAATAGTTGAGGCATATATAATGGAAGAAATATCATCGTTCTGCGCTTTATATTTTGAACCAAATGTTGAAACAATATTTACTCGAGTGTCACGAAATGATGATGGAAGAGATGTCGATTCGATAGGATGACTCTTAATCTTCACACATCTAGGGAAATCTTCTGGTCCGAAAAAAAATGGCCCGTTATTTAGACCATGATGAGTATGATGCATGTCGCAACCCTAAAAAATAATAATAATTCTCATCGCAAGACTTTATTATTCGTTTTCCTTGGGCGCGACATTATAAAAAAGGAGAAAAAGTCGACTTAATTCCTCTAAAAAAATGAAGGTGTCGATACGTGATCCCGGATTGCAATGAACCGTTCGAGTGAGGGGAAAAAGAAGTAGAGGAAAAGATGACTTAATTCCTCTAGAAATAATAAAAGGTCGAGGGTATGAAAATGGCCTCGTAAAAAGACATGGAGACGCCACCAATCTTTTTTACCTAGGTGTGATCGGCCACCTATTAAAACCAGTTTTGTAAAACATTTTAAAATTAATTAAAACATTTTTTAAAACCAATTTCAAGTCTGCATTATAAACCAGAGATATCAAAGAAGCAGGCTCGGGAGTCGGTTACGTGCGGGGAAGGATTAGCACCCCCGCAACACCTGTATAAATCGGTACCTTATTAATCGTGTGTTATCCCAAGTCTCGGTAAAAAGTTGGTTTTTAATTTAGTATTTCAAGTTAATTCCCAAATTTTAAGAAAAATAATTCCATTCTTAATTGAAAATGATCCGGAATTTATTAATTCAAAATTTTCCTATATTCCCTGACAAAATCGGCAAAATATAGAATTTTTATTCATTTGGAAAACTTTCTGAATCATTCTCATTTTTTGAAAGAAAGATATTCCTTTATTAATGATAATTGATGATATTCCCTCTAGCAAACCTGGTAGAGAACTCATGAATTATTTTAACTCGGGAATATCTTTATTTTTTATTTAAAAATCATTATCTTTTTCAAAAACATTTTAAAAATATGAACATGAACATGTATGACATAAATAAAATGACATGGCAAATCTAGATAATATAATGCAAGCTAAATGACATGACATAATTCAAATAACATAGTATATTCTAGGTAAAATAGAAAAAATCCTAAGTATCATGATATATTCTAAATGAGATAAAATGATTTAAATGACATGGCAATTCTAAATGATATGGCATATTTTAAATGATATGGCATGTTATAAATGAAATAACCTAAATGACATGGAATATGATCTAAATGACAAGAAATGACATGGAATTAAAATAATGCTAACATAAAATATGCATGAAAATACTAATAAAAATAATAATGCATGAACATAGTATATGCTAAACAATGTGACAAAAATAACTGAATAAAAAGCATAGGATATCATGAAACATTAAAAATCATATGGCAAACAAATATAAGATCATAAAATGTGAATTAAAATAATAACAATATCATGGAAAATATCATAGCAAAAATCACATATTTAAATAAAATGCATGAACATGGGAAACGCAATGCATGAAAAATGTATTTTTTTTTCCTTTAATTAAGGAAATCCGTATATCTAAAAAGATATCCGGCTAACTTAGGAAAATATGTCAAATTAGATTTTCTAAAAAAAGAAACTTTGAAAATAATTTAGAAGAAAAATTTGAATAAAAATTAAAACCCTCACCAAACCCTTTTAAAATAGCTCTAATTTCCTAAGTTTAAAATCCCGGACATAACTACCCTTAACCCGAGATTTATAAAATCATTTTTAGAGTTTAAAAAGGCTTAGAAACTACCCTAAGACAGTAGCTAAATCTTCTAACCAACCCCTCTAAATGCCTTAGCCAAATTCAACCATTATTCTCCTTTTAATTTCAAATTTGCCTCTACTGTCCGGTTTTTCCACACGATTTTTTAGCCTATTTTTCAAAATTCTAAAAATTCTAAAAACAATACTGGAGACTCAAAACATGCAAATATACACAATAAAAAATTGTCTTAATTTTATGATTAAAGATGACTGCCTAGAAAAATTGGAGATGTTCGAGTACTGGGTGAAAAAAACTGTTTGTCAAAACACATTTTTTGCCTTTGATAAATTCATTCAAAAACCAAAGTGGAAATTGTTGGAAATCATCCTTAAGACCTAAGGACAGTAGCTAAACATTTTAAAAACCTTGGACAAAATTGGCTAAGAAAAAAAAACACAAAGGTAGAATGATCAATTTGACACTTCCTTAATTTTCCACAAGTATGCTCTAGAGAGCATGACTTTGAGCCATTAATTGGCCTAAGTCACAAATCAAGTGGCAATGACATGGAATGCATGAACATAGAGCAAATGAAATGTATGAAATGCATGGTCTAAAGGTCTAAATGGTAAAGGAAATGCATGACAATTCATGGCAACCTAAATGCCTAGCATGAATTTGCATGGCAATTAATGCTATCCTATAACTCTATATGCATGCAATGCTTGATAATGTAAATGTTACTAGGACCTAATATGTTATAAATATGCATGAAAATGAATGTGACCTAAGACCTAAATAGCATATTAATGCATGACAATACCAATGTGATTTAAGACTCAATATGCATGCCAATACCAATATGGCCTAGACCTAAAATGTAGTCAACATGCATAACAATACCATGAACATATAATGACTCATGAAATTAATGTCAATGCTGGAACAAATAGTAGCTAATACACAATTTCAAGATATGATAATGCAAAGCATGTTACCTAAACAAAAATACAAATGCATGACAAGGCAATGAATGCATGAAGAGGCCAAATGATCACATAAGACTCTAATGGAATCCTATTTAGTAAATGACATAAATACATGACAAACCATATTAAAATGAATAATGTCATGACATTTTCAATAACATATAACATACCAAAATCAACATGCACAAGCATATGGCATGGAAATGCAAACAAGTTAAGAAACAAAAGAAAAATGCACATACAAGGCAAACAAACACGGTATTGCCGAATGGTCATGGATCATAATGATGGCATTTTTATCATAGCATTTTCATGAGCACATGGCATACTAAAATCAGAATATGAAAGTTCATGACATGGAGATATAAACAAGCTAAGAAGCAAAAGAAAAATATACATACAAGGCACACAAAATGGAATGGCCGAATATGCATGAATGCAAAACTATTGAGAATGAAAACATGTAATACATGGTACATAAAAAAATGCACAATATGTATATATGAACAACAAAGGCCGAATATTCAAGGATGTAATACCAAGTATGGAAATGAAATATAACAAACATAGCATAGAAAATAATGTAAAGAAAATGTATACACAAGATTTAACATAGACATGCAAAAATTATAAGTAAAACAAGCAAGTAGAACAAGGAAAGTTAAGCTCCATGGATGGTATCAAATGGGCATAACCTTTATCCTGTTGAATTACTACATAGGGGACCTGGTATTTGGCCATTTTGCAAACGAACTCTGAATCAAGATTTTATTTCGCCAATCTATTCCAAATAATTTAAAAATGAGATTTGCAAATTTTCAGAATTTTTGGAGTTGATTTGTTATTTTTCCTATATTTTCCAATTTTGCCTTTTTGCCTCCGAAACTCGATTTTGCTCAAAACAAGTCCGATTTTTAGATTTTCTTCAAATCAAGCCTTGGGCTATCCTTGTTTAATCATTTTCATCAATTAAGGTCTTTAGATCTTCCGAATTTGGCCATTTCTGCAATTTTTCCAACTTTCATCGAAATCCACCAAAAAACCCTAATCCTCAGTTTTCTTTCGAATTGACTTTTTTATCAGTTATTCTTCCAAATGGCTTCTCCATTACTCGTAGTCAGTGCTTATCTTTCATTTGAGACCTTCAATTCTGACCAATTTGATTGTTTAAGCACTTTTCCCTAAATTTCTCGAATTAGAGTTTCCTTTCTATTAAATCTCGTAACCCAACTTCCGAACTCCATATCTTTCAATGTAGACCTCGGATTATCAAAATTCTTTCACCGTTTTTCAATTGAACCTCAAATCTTGATTTTAAAAGTGGGTTGATTTTTTTAATAGTTGACTTTTTGGGGTTGACTTTTTTCGAGGTTGGCTTTTTTTTTAGTTTGACTTTTTCTGTCTGCTTTCTTAGACTAAGCCTTGGAGTACCACCTGCAGGATGAGAAAAGCCTTTTAGCATTCAGAAACATCAATTTGGGAAAAAAATGTACTTGATTTAGGGGTCCGGACAAAATTATGTGTCTACAGCTACCCCTCTTTGGTTATTGCTGAGAATCAGGAATCAGGCAAAGAAAAACAAACACTAATTTTGTACGGTTAGTGAAATCCCATGTGAAGGAATGGGAAAGGGGTTTTCTTTTTCATTTCTTCTTCTTTTTTTCATTTTTTTCATTTTTTTCATTTTCTTTTTTTTGCATTTTTTTGCATTTTTTTTTTTTGCATTTTTGAAAAAGCTGTAAGTTGAAGATTATGTCAAATTGAATTCCCTGACTAATCAAGGCTCGACCCGTCTTAAGAAAATAGGTTCGATTTCAAAAGAAAAAAAAATATGCCCGAAGGTCTTAAAAATGGTGCTCGGAGGTCTTAGAAGTGGTGCCCGAAGGTCTTTAAAATGGTGCCCGAAGGTCTTTAAAATGGTGCCCGGAGGTCTTTAAAAATGGTGCCCGAAGGTCTTTAAAATGGTGCCCGGATGTCTTGAAAAATGGTGCCCAAAGGTCTTTAAAACTGGTGCCCGAAAGTCTTTAAAATGCTGCCCGAAGGTATTTAAAATGGGTGCCCGAAGGTCTTTAAAAATAGTGCCTGAAGGTCTTTAAAACTGGTGCCCGAAGGTCTTTAAAAGGGTGCCCGAAGGTTTTTAAAATGGTGCCCGAAAGTCTTTAAAATGGGTGCCCGAAGGTCTTTAAAAAAAGTGTCCGAAGGTCTTTAAAATGGTGCCCGAAGGTCTTCTCCGTGATTAAAATACCTTGACGACGGTCTTAAGGCTCGACGTATTTGATAAAACAGAATGAATTCGATTTAAAACAAAGGGAAATACCTTGACGGTGATCTCAAGGCTCAACTCATTTGAGAAGCAGAACGAGTTCGATTTGGGAAGCCAAAGTTTTCTTGATTCCTGCAATGTTAGCTAAATGCAATGATGAGCATGACATGCTTTGCTAATGCTTATATGTTTCCTAAGGATAAATGCAATCAAATGATTGTGTCATGATTAATAATCCATGGTTTCTTTGATGTTCACAGATTATCTGACTTCATGACGGGGTTTTCAATTGTTCACTGATGCCCCACTTAAAAAATCCATTTTACTCAAGATAATTTGTCAAACAGTCTCAGTTTCTGACTTTGCTGAAATTCACAAATTTCTGACTTCATGATGGAGTCTCCAACACATTCACTGTTTTCCTTTACTTGGTGAATTTTCCATCAGGATTAGTGGTTTCCAAACCTTTTCTAAGACTTAGATCTATTCCTTAGTAATACCTTTAAACTCCTTTTTTATTAAAAAATTTAGGTTTACTATTCATCATTCAATTTTAATAACAAACAAAATGCAATTTCGAAATTGTATGAAAGAAAGTACGAAACAAGCAATTGCCATAAAAAGAGGGTAACAAAAATTTATTGCAACAAAATGTTCTAAAATGATAAAAGTGGATATCAAGGATATAAGAAACAAATATAAAGTTATAGGTTGTTGATGCTCTGGATGCAAAATATCTTAGACCCCTCCTTTTTCAAATCATCTGAAATTTCTCTTGAACGGTCAATTTACTTGGGTAATCTTTTGGCTTTCGTAGTTACGTCAGACTGAGTCGTTCCCCTTTTCTCTTATTTTCAAATACTTTCTCCCCCTTTACACGAAGCATAGATTCATACCTCAATCAGTACTTGAGCCGCCGTTTGCGGGTTTTCAACTCAAGTGTCCCCCACTCGATATTAAGTCGCCCTTTGAGGGTTTTCGGCTTAAACCTCTTCTTTCTTTTTTTGAGAATTCTAAATGCTTCCAAGGTAAAAATGTCAATTCAAAAGATGGGATGAATTCTCAGAAAAACTTTTCAAATTAAATACCCATGCTTGATCAAAATAGACTTTTAAAGTACGTAATGTAGGCCAAGGTTCGGGTTTAGAAGGAAAGGATAAAATAGGCCCAAAATGTGTTTAAGGGTAATTGGACCAAGGATCATTTCCTGAGGATAATTCATTCTTGAGACATTTGTCCCCTTTTTTGGACTTTTCTCTTTTTCTCTCTTTTTTATTTATTATTCATTGCTCGCTTTCATTTGCCATTCTTTGATTTCACATTTTCCAATGGCTTCTCTTTTTTGCAATGATTTTGATTATTTTTCCTCGTATTTGCCCTCCAATGTAGAAGGTGATCCTTGGTCAGTGTTCAACGAAAGAAATAATTCCTAAGGCTCAAAGGGGTGACTAGGGATAATTTCTTTTTTGTGAAAGAAATATGAAAGATGGCCATTTATCACACCAAACATGAATATTTTCTTTGAAAAGCGATTCTCAGGGGAGGTAGATATATAGAATTTCCATTTTTACACTTCGAATCATTCAAATTCGCATGTGCATAGCGTCACACACATTTTTTTTAAGCATAATACTTCTTCAGTTCATCAGCATTCACGGGATATATAAAATCATCTCCGTCCATCCGAGTTAGAATCAATGCTTCTCCAGAAAAAGCTCTTTTTACCACATACGGTCCTTCCCAATTTGGAGCCCATTTTCCTCGCGAATCCTTCACTATGGGGAGAATTTTTCTCAGTACCAATTCTCCTTCTCGGAACAATCTGGGACGAATCTTCTTATTATGGGCTCAAATCATCCTTTTCTGATACAACTGCTCGTAACAAATTGCCTTCAATCTTTTCTCTTTGATGAGATTCAACTGTTCATCACGAGCTCTAACCCATTCTGCCTCTTCTAGGCCAACCTCCATCAAAACCCGAAGTGAAGGAATCTCAACTTCAATGGGTAACACTGCTTCCATACCATATACCAAAGGAAACGGCGTTGCCCTAGTAGATGTGCGAACTGAAGTGCGATATGCGTGAAGAGCAAAGGGTAAGATCTCATGCCAATTCTTGTACACATCTGTCATCTTCTTGACAATCTTCTTGATGTTCTTGTTGGCTGCTTCTACTGCCCCATTCATCTTCGGACGATAAGGTGCCGAATTGTGATACGTGATCTTGAACTGAATACATACCTCTCTCATCATCTTATTATTCAGATTGAGAGCATTATCTGAAATAATTCTTGCAGGCAATCCATATCGGCATATGATTTCCTTCTTAACAAATCTGCATATTACTGACTTCGTTACATTCGCATAAGAAGCAGCTTCCACCCACTTTGTGAAATAGTCTATGGCCACCAAGATGAAACGATGTCCATTTGAAGCTTTCGAGGTGATAGGCTCAATCATATCCATTCCCCACATTGAAAACGGCCAAGGTGCGGTCATGACATGCAATAGCGATGGCGACACATGAATCTTATCTGGATCTGGCATTTATGGCACTTCCGAGAATAACTGATACAATCTCCTTCCATCGTCAACCAATAATACCCTGCCCTCATAATCTTCTTAGCAAGCATGTAACCATTAGCATGGGTGCCACATATCCCTTCATGGACTTCCTCTATGATTCTTCGAGCTTCGGCAGACTTGACACATCTCAATAGGACTTGATCTTTCCCTTTCTTGTAGAGAATCTCGCTGTCTAGAACAAAACCCATTGCTAGCCTTCTCAGAGTTCTCTTGTCATTTTCTGTTGCCTGTTCTGGATACTGTTGACTCTTGATGTATTGTAAGATGTCGTTATACCAAGGGAGACCATCTACTTTTTCTTCGATACTCAAACAGTGGGCAGGAGACTCATATACGCTCATCTTGATTGGCACAACTTTTGCCCCTTCATTCACTTTAAACATTGATGACAAAGTAGCCAGAGCATCCGCCATTCGGTTTTCTTCTCGGGGGAAGTAATTGAAACTTACTTCTTCAAACTCCTCCAATAAACTCAATATGAGTTCTCTGTATCTGATTAGCTTTGTATCCCGGGTTTCCCATTCTCCCCGTAACTGGTATATCACTAAGGCTGAGTCTCCGAAAACTTCAAAAACTTTGATTTTTCTATCCACTGCTGCACGAAGGCCCATAGTACACACCTTATATTCAGCCGTATTGTTTGTACAACCGAAATCCAATCTGGCGGTGAAGGGATAATAATCTTCTTATGGGGATATGAGCACTGCACCGGTTTCGTGCCCCATGGCATTGGATACCCCGTCAAAGTATATCTTTCATACTTTCTTCTTCAAGGGAGCCTTATTCGCTTGTGAAACATACATCAAATCTTCATCTAGGAAATCAAAGTTCAATGGCTCATAATCCTCCACTGCCCGACTTGCTAAGAATTCAGCCACTGCGCTGCCCTTGATAGCCTTTTGACTTACGTATACAATGTCGTATTCTGACAACAAAACCTGTCATCTTACCGTCCTCCCTAACAAAGAAGATGCTTTTAACATGTACTTGATCGGATCTAGCTTGGCGATCAACCACGTTGTGTGGTACAGCATGTATTGCTTGAGTCTCCAAGCAGTCCAAGCTAAGGCACAGCACAACTTTTCTATCGACGAATATTTCAACTCATAATATGTGAAGTTCTTGCTAAGTGATGGAGACTCAATTAAGAGTTGTAAACCCAAGTGCAGGTTATGTTCAAGTAATAAATTCTCGGGTGTCCGAGGTCGAACCACAGGGAAGCGTACTAGTAAGTATAAGTTTATAAATATATATGAAAAAGAAAATAAACAAGATATTAGGGAATCAATAACAAAGAAAGTAAACAAGATATTAGAGAACAAAATAAACAAAATAACATAAAAGCAATTAAAAAAGATATAAAAAACAATAAGAAAGGATGTTGAGGTTAGAGAATCCACTCTTGGTGTTATGCTAAGATTAATCTTGTTTTATTACACAATTGAAATCCACACATAAGGGAGGTTCCAATCGGAAGGATTAGCAATTCAGTCCAAATTGTCCAACGTCCATAGCATATGATATTATGTTCATTTGGTGTCCTCAAAACTCATAAAAAGAGTCCAAGCATTCCTTATGCCAAGGTATATGTCTACAACAAATCAAGGTTATGAAACCAAGCATTTACTGTGCCATTTTCATTGTCAATAATGAATCAAGATCCCTACTTTGCAAGTATGATTTTAAACCAAAAGAAAATATTATCTATACTAGTGTTTATAAATGATGATTCATTTTAGCTCATGTTCAAGAGACTAACCTTAGCATTTACCAAGAGCTTCACCTCATCACCTCAACAATATGATTAGCAACACATACTAGATATGAATAAAATGAAAAAAAAAATGTAAGAAGCATAAGTAAATAAAGAAAAAGAAAACTAGAGAAAGGAAAGAAAAAGAAAACTTAGAGAATTTTATTACAATGGCTAATATCCTACCAATGTATAATGTATCCTAATACTCATCCAAGGCCCTCTATTTATACACATTTTGGAGAGCTAAATGACAAGAGACAAGCTTTATAAATTTCAAAGGTAGGTATAATAGGTGGGTGCATTTTTCTAACAATTTTCGTCATGTTGTATGACAATTCTGATCAGCCAGCTTGATGGTCGATTTTGTCAATGTTGGAGGCTCGATCTGATCAAATGGCCTTCTAGAAAAATATGCCCCTATCAGTTACGGATCCAGAGCCGTTGGAATCAGATCATTTTCTCATGTGGATCGGAAGATATGGTCAAAATACCAAAACGGTGCAGAACAGACGTCATTGCACATCAGCCAACTTGATGGTTGATTTCGGTAGGGAAAACGACTCCGTTTCAAGAAGTGTAAAACATGAAAAAGATAGATATGCCTCTTAACTTTGCACGGTTAAAATTTCAGCCTTATTGCTTCAGTGAAACTCCAGATATAGCTGATATGGCAAAAGGTGTCGGAACTGGAACTGAATTGGATTTGCCCTTAATTCTTGATTTAACCTAGTAATCTGAAATCACTCAAAGAAACTCATGAAAAACACCAAATTACATAAAAATATAAAAGATCATAAACATAAGTAGACTAAGCAATAATAACTCGTATTTGACACAAAACAATAATAAAACATAACTAAAAACTATATAATTATACGAGTTATCACACCCCCACACTTAGATTGTTGCTAGTCCCTAGCAACGACTCAATAAAAATAAAATAAGAAAAACTAATCTAATCCATTTTCGTTGGAAATCACGGTGGCACTTAGCATGTGACACAAGCCTTTAAACCCCTAGGTGTCCCTAGTGGACGAGTTTAGTCTCGTGAGGGTTTGCTAGAACGATACCCACAAACATTGAAAAACTAAAATATAAGTAAACTACATACACTAAAAATATTTACTCCTAATCCTTTCAATATAAATTAGAGACAATCTTTGAACAAGTCTTATAAACTAATCAATAGCTCAAAGAATTTCACAAAAATTTATGCTTGAATGTAAATAAATGAGTTAAGCCAATATTAACATAACATATTTCAATCAAAATAGTGCATATTCAACTTAATCTCAACTTCTCACTATACTTTCATGATTTTCACTCTTTAAAGTAGTGGTAAAGTGTTTACACTCAATCAATCTCATGAAAACAGTTCTACCATATGCTTGCTTGTCCACCTATTCTCCACTATTTAGATCATACAACTTCATAAATCAAGAGGTCTTTTTTCAAGGTTGTAATGGGGCCAAAGGGTTATAATGTGGTTAAAGAACAAAAGGATAAAGATATCACAAAGGTTCCAAAGAGTTCATAGAGTTTAGAGACATAATAAGATCATACAAATAAATTTCTCAAAACTCTTTACAAGTACATAGTCACATAGGCTAAATATTCATGTTGAGCCTTTGCTTCATTCTAACCAACTTTGTAACATCTTTTTCTTTACTTTAACTAGAAGTTCAAGAGAAGATTTTTTTTTTTTTTTTTTAATATGGGAATGTATTTGACAATGATCCCTTTCTTTTTCTCTTGACTTTTGCCTCTCTCCTCCCCCACACTTATCTTTCGTTCTAACCCAAATTTTCAAAAAGTATCCCTTGTTTTTGCAATATGTCTCAAAATATATAATCCATATTTAGAACAAGGGTAAGGATATAAGTATATTTAGGCTAGGTGTGAGTTCTGGTTACCAATAAAATAGCATATTTAATGTAGGCTCAAATTGGCTCACTAGTGGGGATGTTCTCTTAGAACATTAATAATGGATGGCTGTTTGGCTCTGGTTATAATCCCAATGCCTCTATCATATTCATGTTGTCACATGTATCAATATAGTCTCAAACGGTTTAAAGAAAGTTCTAGGGAATCATGTAATCATAAGAGCACTCAAGAAAGAAATTAGATTGATTTGTATAATGCATCAATCATTATAGGCTCAAAAACTGACAAGGATGATTATACAAGTCAGATTAAGTCTAAACATGCTTCTTTCTCAATCAACATATCATATTAACATTGGCTCATAAAAAGGTTGACATCAAGCTCAATTCTAATGAAAATCTTCTCACTAATAACCAGTTTAGACCTATGCAATTCATATCTCATCATTGTATTAAAAAGGAACTAAAACACACTAAAAAATAATAATAATAATAAAGACTCAAAAAAAAAAAATAGTAGACAAAAATAAAAGAAATCCTAAATCATTCCCCCCACACTTAATTCTTACATTGTCCTCAATGTAAGTCTATTAACCCAAATGAAAGAATCATGTGTAAGAGAAAAGAACTAATAACATAAGAATAGGAATAACTAAGACTCAAAACAAAACAAACTCATGCAACCTAAATAATCCTAAAATACTTAACAAAAATTAACAAGTAAACATAAAAAGATTAAAATCAAACTGACAAGGTATGTCTCAAGTCTCCCTTACTCAGACCTTGTTCAGAATGAATACTTCTAAATTGCTTAAAACAAAACAAACTTTTTTTTTTTTGAAGATTAGTAATAATTATATTTACATCTAGTTATTTTCAAAACAAGGATCAGAAAGAAAAACAACCTCTTCTTGAGTAACATGATTTTCCAAAAAGAGTTTGAGTCTTTGTCCATTTACCTTGAATACGTTACCATTTTGAGGATTCTCAATGTCAACTGCTCCATAATGATACACATGCTTAACCATAAATGGGCCAGTCTATCTTGATCTCAACTTACCAGGAAATATGTGAAGTCTATAATTATAAAGTAGAACTTTTTGCCCAACATCAAATGTTTTTCTTGAAATTAACTTGTCATGAAAGGCTTTAGTTCTTTTTTTATGAATTTTAGAATTCTCATATGCATCATTTTTTAGTTCCTCAAACTTTTGTTTCCAACAATGCTTAACCTGAAAAGACTTTAACAAAGAATCAGTGTGTGAAATTTCTGAAGCATTATCAAACTCACATTCAATTAAATAAGCTTCTAAAGGATCATGGAATGTGGTAGTGGTGAGATGTTCATGAACAAGTTCTTCAATGAAATCCACTTCATGTACTTCTGAATCATCACCAGGTTGCTTGCAAATGTTGAACACATTTAATTCTAAAGTCATATTTCCAAAAGAAATGTTCAACATACCATTCCTGCAATTTATCAGAGCATTAGAAGTTGCAAGAAATGGATGACCTAATATAACAGGAATTTGAACATTTGGATTTGAAACAGGATGTGTGTCCAAAACAATAAAATCAACAGGGAAGTAAAAATTATCAATTTGAACCAAAACATCTTCAACTATCCCTCGAGGAATTTTTACAGAACGATCAGCTAGTTGAAGTGTAACAGGTGTTTCCTTGAGTTCACCTAAACCTAACTGTTGATAAACAGAAAAAGGCAAAAGATTAACACTAGCACCAAGATCAAGCAATGCACGTTCTATTCTAGTGTTTCCAATGATGCATGAGATTGTTGGACATCCAGGATCTTTGAATTTTGGTGGAGTAAGGTGCTGAATGATTGAGCTCACACTTTCCGTCAGAAATGCTTTCTTTTGTACATTATGTTTCCTTTTAACTGTGCACATGTCCTTCAAAAATTTAGCATAAGATGGAACTTGTTTGATTGCATCCAATAAAGGAATGTTAATCTTAACTTGTTTGAAAAGTTCATAAATTTCTGCATTTTGATTCAAATTCTTTATTGTTTGCAACCTTTGAGGAAAAGGAGCAGGATGCATACCTTTTTCTTTGTCCAAATTTTCAAGAAGTTCAGACTTACCATCATCCTTACCATTACTTTTCGGAGGCGAAGGAGGATCTTGGTCTTTTGATGGAATGTTTTTGTCAATTGCCTTTCCACTTCGAAGAGTTGTGATAGAACTGGCATTTTCCTGTTGAGTTTCATTGGAGCAAGAAACAAGACATTGAGTAGAAGGGTTAGGCTGAGGTTGAGCAGGAAACTTACCTTTTTCTTGAGTGCGTAATGAAGCTGTCAATGTGGACAAGGTGTTTTTGATCTCATTGATGTCCTGTGAAGTTTAGTTATTCACATTTGCTTGTGTTTGCATGAATGCTTGCAATGTCTCTTCCAAGGTTTGTACACGTGAAGGTTGATAGGAAAAAGTGTTGCCCGGTTTTTGAGATTGTGGTACCTGAACATGATTATTATTCCGCCAACTGAAGTTGGGATGATTTCTCCATTCAGGGTTATACGTTTCAGAGTAAGGAGAAGGAAAAGGCTTTTTAAATGTGTTTATGGAATTTACTTGATCATGCAACGCTTCTTTAAGAATGGGAATGTTTGGACATTCAGAAGTGGGGTGTCCCATGATTTCACAAATTCCACAACTTTCTTCATTTTTAACCGTTTTGACTTCTTTTACTTCTCTAAGTTCCATGGCTTCAATCTTTCTAGCCAAATTAGCTACTTTAGCTTTTATCTCATCTTCTTGACTAAAATGATATTTACCTCTGTTAGAAACAAGATTAGATCTATTGGAACTTTCAGAGGAATTATCTGTGTGCCAGGCTTGAGAGTTATCTGCCAAATGGTCTAGGTAGTCAAAGGCTTCTTCAGGTTCTTTTTCTAGAAACTCACCGTTACACATTGTTTCAACAAATTGTTTAGTTTCGGGAGTTAAACTTTCATAAAAGAAACTAATAAGACGCCATTTTTCAAAACCATGATGTGGACAAGAACTTAACAAATCTTTAAAACGCTCCCAGCACTGAAAAAATGCTTCATTTTGATTTTGATTGAAATTTTGAATCTGTCTTTTCAAAGCAGTAGTTTTATGTGCTGGGAAAAATTTCTTTAGAAACTCAGTTTGTAATTCTTGCCATGTGCCAATTGACCTTGGTTTTAACTTATGAAGTCAAATTTTTGCTTTATCTTTTAAAGAAAAAGGAAATAATTTTAGCTTGACAATTTCATTTGTACATTGTTGGTCATTAAAGGTGACACATACATCTTCGAAGTCTTTTAGAAACGAGTAAGCACTTTCCGATTCTAACCCATGGAAATTTGGAAGCAAAGCTATCATACCTGGTTTAAAACGAGAGTTGTTTGCATTGAGAGGAAAAATAAAACAAGAGGGTGATGAGCTTCGAGTTGGTTGCAAGTAGTCACGCATGGTGCGTACTTGTCTGTTCTCATCTTCAGCATGAACACTTTCATTGTCAGCCATGTTAGGAGTTGTATTAGAAAGATTACCTGAAAAAGTTTCACAATAAAATCTAACTAAACGACGAGATCTAAAATCACGTCGCCAAACAAACATAAAACAAAGTTAATATACAGATTAGGCGGTATAACCAGCCAATAAAAATAAAAAAAGAAGTTAATATACAATATAAATATAAATATATAGAAAATTAGGCGGTATAACCAGCCAATAAAAATAAATATAGGCGGTATAACCAGCCAATAAAAATAAATATACTTATATACTTAGTATTGCCTCCCCGGCAACGGCGCCAAAAACTTGATGGAGACTCAATTAAGAGTTGTAAACCCAAGTGCAGGTTATGTTCAAGTAATAAATTCTCGGGTGTCCGATGTCGAACCACAGGGAAGCGTACTAGTAAGTATAAGTTTATAAATATATATGAAAAAGAAAATAAACAAGATATTAGGGAATCAATAACAAAGAAAGTAAACAAGATATTAGAGAACAAAATAAACAAAATAACATAAAAGCAATTAAAAAAGATATAAAAAACAATAAGAAAGGATGTTGAGGTTAGAGAATCCACTCTTGGTGTTATGCTAAGATTAATCTTGTTTTATTACACAATTGAAATCCACACATAAGGGAGGTTCCAATCGGAAGGTTTAGCAATTCAGTCCAAATTGTCCAACGTCCATAGCATATGATATTATGTTCATTTGGTGTCCTCAAAACTCATAAAAAGAGTCCAAGCATTCCTTATGCCAAGGTATATGTCTACAACAAATCAAGGTTATGAAACCAAGCATTTACTGTGCCATTTTCATTGTCAATAATGAATCAAGATCCCTACTTTGCAAGTATGATTTTAAACCAAAAGAAAATATTATCTATACTAGTGTTTATAAATGATGATTCATTTTAGCTCATGTTTAAGAGACTAACCTTAGCATTTACCAAGAGCTTCACCTCATCACCTCAACAATATGATTAGCAACACATACTAGATATGAATAAAATGAAAAAAAAATGTAAGAAGCATAAGTAAATAAAGAAAAAGAAAACTAGAGAAAGGAAAGAAAAAGAAAACTTAGAGAATTTTATTACAATGGCTAATATCCTACCAATGTATAATGTATCCTAATACTCATCCAAGGCCCTCTATTTATACACATTTTGGAGAGCTAAATGACAAGAGACAAGCTTTATAAATTTCAAAGGTAGGTATAATAGGTGGGTGCATTTTTCTAACAATTTTCGTCATGTTGTATGACAATTCTGATCAGCCAGCTTGATGGTCGATTTTGTCAATGTTGGAGGCTCGATCTGATCAAATGGCCTTCTAGAAGAATATGCCCCTATCAGTTTCGGATCCAGAGCCGTTGGAATCAGATCATTTTCTCATGTGGATCGGAAGATATGGTCAAAATACCAAAACGGTGCAGAACAGACGTCATTGCACATCAGCCAACTTGATGGTTGATTTCGGTAGGGAAAACGACTCCGTTTCAAGAAGTGTAAAACATGAAAAAGATAGATATGCCTCTTAACTTTGCACGGTTAAAATTTCAGCCTTATTGCTTCAGTGAAACTCCAGATATAGCTGATATGGCAAAAGGTGTCGGAACTGGAACTGAATTGGATTTGCCCTTAATTCTTGATTTAACCTAGTAATCTGAAATCACTCAAAGAAACTCATGAAAAACACCAAATTACATAAAAATATAAAAGATCATAAACATAAGTAGACTAAGCAATAATAACTCGTATTTGACACAAAACAATAATAAAACATAACTAAAAACTATATAATTATACGAGTTATCACTAAGGTTGTAAACCGCCTGTTCTTTCTTTCCAGTCTCATCAAGCTGCCCCAGAACACAACCCATGGATCTCTCAAATACTGATAGATACAGTATCATCGGTTTATCCGAAACGGGTGGCATTAATACTGGTGGGTTTGATAGATAATGCTTAACCTTTTCAAAAGCAATCTGACACCCTTCATCCCACTCTCCTGGATCATGTTTTCACAGTAACTTGAATATTGGATGGCATTTATCGGTTAACTGAGAAATAAACCGAGCAATGTAGTTCAATCTCCCCAGAAAACCTCTTACTTCTTTTTGCGTACGTAGAGGTGGCAAATTCTGGATGGCCTTCATTTTATCCGGATCAATCTCAATTCCCCTTTTGCTAACAACAAAACTCAACAATTTTCCTGAGGTAACTCCAAAAGTGCATTTTGCCGAGTTTAGCTTGAGTTGAAACTTTCTTAGTCTTTCAAAGAGTTTTTTAAGATTCACAATATGCTCCTCTTCTCCTTGTGACTTTACAATCATATCATCAACATAAACCTCAATTCTCTTATGCATCATGTCATGAAAGAAGGTTACCATGGCTCTCTGATACGTTGCCGCAGCATTCTTCAACCCAAAAGGCATTACCTTGTAGCAAAATGTTCCCCACATTGTAACAAATGTGGTTTTCTCCATATCTTCCGATGCCATCTTAATCTGATTATATCCCAAGAATCCATCCATGAAAGAAAACAAGGAACTCTTCGCCTATTATCCACCAAAGTATCAATATGAGGCAAAGGGAAATTATCTCTGGGACTGGCTTTGTTCAAATCTTGGTAATCGACGCACATACGCACCTTGCCATCCTTCTTTGCTACTGGAACAATGTTTGCCACCCATTCCGGATATTTTTTCCACCTCTAAGAATCCTGCACAAACTGCCTCTTCACCTCCTCTTTTACCTTTAACAGCATGTCCGACCTCATTCTTCTCAACTTTTGCTGAATGGGCTTGCACTCTGGCCTTAAAAGGAGCTTATGAACCACAATGTCTGGATCCAAACCCGACATGTCTTGGTATGACCATGCAAATACATCTACTTTTTCTTGGAGCAAGGTTATGAGTTCACCTTTTATTGACGACGACAATGTAGTGCCGATTTTAACCTCTTTTTCTCCTCAGTACTTCCCAGATTCAATAATTCCAATAGCTCCTCATGAGGAAGTACTTGTTTCTCTTCTTGTTTTATTTTTCTTAATAAGTCTGGAGGTAGACCACAATCCTCAATATCTTCGTCGGCCTCAAAATCACCTGTGCAAATGGGCCTCTAAAAATCAATTTCAGAATTACTGGTAGGAAGGTCCTCATATTCCGCATCCGTGCACCTGTAAATAGGTGGGGAAGAAATAATATAGGAAAACATATATACAATCAAAGCAAAATAAATAGCATAAATGAAAGAATATGGACACATCAATATGAAGGAAATGCATCATGTTTGTTATTTATTGGATGAAAAGTTTTAGACAAAAGCCCATTACAAAAGAAATTCTTAATATCTTCGGGCAAAGATATTTAAGATTTGTTTAAAAGCATTACGTTGGAATAGACCTAAAAACTATGGGTAGCTCGGTGGAGCTCCAATTTGTCAGTCTATATCCTGGTGGACAAGGTCGCACCATCCAATTATCATTCTCTCTTTCAATTTTTTCTTCCTCAGTCTTGCAGATCTCCACATCATACATCTACTCATCCCTATTCACCTGGAATCTCTCGAAGGCTTGCTCTATCATAACGAGCACATCGTCAAAAAAAATTTTCTCCGAACAGAGAACCGGCTGAGCGAAAGCTGTGAAGGATAGGTGGGAATGTCATAGGCTCTCATTCAATATCCATACCCGCAAGACGGGCCATCCTCTTTTGTCGGTTCCTTTCAACTTGTTTCCTTTTCTCATGGGCCTTCGGAAGATACCCTAGGCCAAACCTATCTTTCTTTCCAATTACTTCCATTGCTTGGGTCATCCCCTAAAGATATTTTCGAGACCTTTTCCAGCCCTGTAGCCTTTTCCCACGGTAGTTCTTACCCCCAACCATGTGTTCTTGGACAGCCTTGGTTTTGGAATTCTTCGTCCTTCAACGATGAAAATTGCATTTACGAATTCCAAAGACCGAAAGAAACATTCTACAGCATCTTTATTGGATTCAATATAAGGAGATTCAGTAGATGTAGAGGCTATCACGTCCTCTTCTCCTGATACAGTGACTAGACACCCCTCTATTACAAATTTCAGCTTTTGGTAGAGAGACGAAGGTACAGCCCCTGCTAAATGTATCCACAGCCTTCCCAGCATGTAATTATAGGATGGATTAATATCCATGACCTAAAAGTTCACTGTATAGGTACATAGGCCTATCTCTAGAGGAACATCCATAGTTCCCATCATATCTTTCCTAGTACCATCAAAGGCTCGGACCATCGTGCAGCTTGGCAGCATATAAGAAACATCTACTGGCAATTTGGACAGGGTTGCCGAAGGCATCACATTCAATTTAGAATCATTGTCCAAAAGGACCCTTGGTAATATGTGCCCCTTACAAGTGATAATTATATGGAGAGCTTTTGTTGACCCAATACCATTGGGTGGTATCTCCTCATAGCTAAAATATATATGGTCGTCTGCCGCGATGTTTCCCACTAGCCTGTCCAAAATTTCTACCGATATATTGTTAGCCACATATGCCTGATTCAACACTCTCAACAGGGCATTTATGTGTGGCTCTGAATTCAAAAGCAAAGATAAGATTGAAATTCTAGCTGGTTGACGTTGCAGTTGCTCAACCACGCTATACTCACTGTGCTTTATGAATTTTAAGAACTCAGGCTTCCTTCTCATTCACCGGCTCTTTTATTCTGTTAACCGGGGCTGATCCCCTTTCTGTTTCTTTTGACAAATCCATCTCAATATGGATTAGTTCAGCTGCTTTCTTCCCCTTGTCCATTCCTCTATCTTTTCCTATCAACCCTTGTTCAGCAGCCTCAGGAGCATAATACCTTTCGCTTCGGGTTAAATGCTCTACGCCTGTGAGGTCTTGCTGACTCGAAGACCCAGGCATAACCATGGTGCAGTCGTATTTCCATGGTGCAGCCTTATTTTCCTTGTATGAAAAGGAAACAAGCAAATCAATGATCAACTTGGGTGCACTTTCCTCAATGACTGGCATAACTTTCTCCTTCGGTTCATCACAATAGATAATCAAGGGTCTTCTTATCCCATAGTCAGCTGCATTTTCAATAACCTCTATTTTATCCTCTGCTTCTTCATAAAACTGGGCCTCCCCATTATCCATCATATTTTGGACTTAGCCAAAAAGTCCCTGCAGTCTTGTATAACATGACCTCCACACTTATGGAACGGGCACCAATTCTGCACCCTTTTTGCTACCATGTTCAAATTGTCCGCATCTCCCACCATCCCTGCCTTGACCATCTCGACCCATACTGACAACATTGGAGTCTTGACTTCTCTAACGTCCCTCTTTACCCTTCTGACTTCCCATGTCCATACTGCATTTACCCGATTCCCCGCATGATCTGGCAATGGGTTCCTCGCTATATTTGGCCCATTCTTTGCCCCGAACTTCACAACTTCGTCATTGATCAGGCTTTGGACTTTCTTTTTAAAGGTCAGGCAATCTTCAGCCGAATGTCCTTGAATTCTTGCGTGGTATGCGCAGTTAGTATTTGCATTGTACCACCTTGGATATGGAGATGTCAAAGGTTTGAGGTACACGGGTGCAACAAGTTGACCCTGCAATAGTTTAGGATATAGCTCACCATAGGTGGTAGGAATCGGATCAAATTGGGGTTTTTGATCGTACCTTGGTGAACGTTGGTCATTACGCCTGGCTCCTTGAGTGTTTGGGATAGTATTTCGGGGAAGGTTTATTTGTAGGGATATGCCAGTTGGAAATGGCTGTTGTGGTATATTGGTGTAAGGGAAGGGATTTTGGGTAAGGTGGTTCACATTGGGGTAATAAGGACTATACCCTGGGTAAGGTGTGTAGGGTCTAGGAGGTGTATAAGATGTGGTAGGAGTATAGGGCCTTGGTGGTGTATGTGGTGTGGGAGGTACATATGGGTATTGGTTGATACTAACTGCATGGGTCTCTTCTTTCTTCCTGGCAGGGAATACCTTTTTCTGAATAGAAGGCTCACCCCTTTCCATTTTCCCATTCTTAATGGCCGATTCTATCATCTACCCAGATATTACCATGTCAGCAAAGTCCTTGGTGGCACTCCCCACCAATTTATCATAATATGGTGCTTTCAAAGTGTTGATGAAAAGCACTGTGGTTTCTTTGCTAGTTAAAGGGGGTTGCACTTGTATGGCCAGATCCTTCTACCTTTGCGAGTATTCTTTGAAGCTCTCATTGGACTTCTTCTCCATATTCTGTAGCGATAGCCTATAAGGTACCATGTCAGACACATGCTTATAATATTCCATGAAAGCCCTAGCTAAATCCGTCCATGAACGAATCTTGGTACGACTCAGTTGATTGTACCATCGGGTTGCTGACCCTGTCAAGCTATCCTGGAAACAATGGATAAGCAGTTTCTCATTATCATCATGCCCCGTCATCCTTCTACAGTACATGGTCAAATGTGCTGATGGGTTGGTAGTCCCATTGTATTTTTCAAAGTCTGGTACTTTGAACTTTGGGGGAATTATCAAATCATGTACTAAGCTCATCTCTTTGGCATCCAGACTGCCAAATAACTCCACCCCTTCAACGGCCCTCAACCTCTCCTCCAGCAATTGATATTTTGATTCTGCCATTTCGACCCTTTTCAGCTTTGTCATATTTGCTTTTTCCTTTTCAGCTAGCTCCTCAAAGTCTGGAAAATTAACATCATTTAGGTCAGCTCCCACATTACTCTTTCCGGGAACATAGTTTTGTGTCTCTGCAGCTGGCTGGATGTAAACATAGGAGGCTGCCCCAATTGGCACCTTTTGGCCCTTTTGCTGTATGTTTTCAGGCTAATCCTCTTCAACTACTACCCTTTTCCCGGTGATCAAGTTCTCTCCCAGCCCTTTTTGTTTCATCATGGCACTCATCATTTCCATGAGCTTAGTCATCTGTTCTCGAGACTCCTCCTGAGATTTAGCTAACTGTTCCTGTAGTTCTCTCTGAGTTCTTTCAATTTTGGCAAGCTGATCGTTTTCCATAGCTTTGGCTTGAGATCGAGTATTGTAAGGGTGTCGAAAATTCGTTTCTCTCTGAGTGCGACCAATTGTACCTTTAGTTTTGAAAACCATGAATTAGAAATTATTGACACATCTTTTTTTTAATGTTTTATAAAAAATGAATGAATGATTAAATGTGAATGAATGAATGAATCAAATAAAAACGAATAATTACATGACTACGTATATGACTACGAATAAATGAATGAATAAATGAAATGAACAAATAAGTGTTTAAGTGTATGAATATGAATGAATGAGCAAGTAAAAGGAATAAATAAGTGGTTAGGTGTATGAACATAAACGAATTTCAAAAATGAATGACTATAAATACAATAAAAATATGAATGCATTTGAATATATTGGCCCCGGGACAATTTCAACAGAATGGTTTTTCATTGATTTCCTAGAACTAAATACATCACAGATAGAATAAAAAGATCAGTGCCTAAGATAAATCCGTAATTCGCCTTCCAAAGTGCTATTACAAAATTAGTTCTATGATGACTTCCTCGGATCTTGGACTTTCTTTCACAGTCTCCTTTTGATTGCCCTGCTCTTCAATCTGACCCCTACTGGTTCACGGCCCCTTGACATGTCAGTAGAAGCATCACTGTGTAAGCTTTCCTTAGCTTGCTTCTCCAGTTGATTGACTCAGGCTTCCTCATGCTTCGCTCTCTCTTTCTAGTAGTTATTCTCATTCTTAAGGTTTTTGACCTCATGTTCCCACTCCCCGAAAGTCTTGAGAGTCCCCTCAAATCTGAGCTCGAAGCGGTACCTCTTGTTCTCCAAATGTAATTCCCTAAGATCGCTCTTAGCGGTGTCTCTTTCTCTCTTGATCTGTTCCTTTTCTCATTCCCGAGCTGATTCCCTATTTTTCATGTCCTCAAGCTCTTCTTGCAGTCGGGCAATCTCCTTGCTCATCCGAGCCTTTTCTTTTTCAAATTCCGCCTTTGCGATTTCTAACTCTGATGGCATTTCCCTTGGTGGCAGATTCATGAACTGGACCTCTTCCCCATCTGATGTCAACAGCCAATCATTAACCCTTAATTCCCTTCATACCAAGTACTCAGGTGTGACGATGTCAGCATATCTGGCCACTTTTATCCGGTGAGTTTTCTTCCACGCTTCAATCACTGCCCGTACCTTCCCAGAATATCCGTCTTCCCCATAAGTGAACTCTGATGATCCTAGATTATGAGTCACGGGTGTGAATTGCCGAGATTCAACCTGTCTTTGCACCAACAAAGGCGTATAACTCACAGACCCCCAAATTTCGATTAGTGGAACTCCCGAGTTGTCCCCACATTTGTACATAATCGGCATAGGAACCATCCATGGAGATCTCTAAGTCACCATCTCCCCTTTTAGATTATGAAACATGTTGACCTATTTCTATTCATCCCCGTCTTCAGGCCAATCATTTTAAAGGAATTCCCTGATCGGAATTAAAGACTTCATGTATGGTTTGAAGGAAACCTTTTCTATCTTCCAAAAGTGACTTTGAATCCAAATATAGAGGAGTTGTACACACCCCTTGATTCTCCCTTGTCTTGCCCTTTTGCAAAAATTCAAAGATCGGATAGTTTCAGCTATGATGGCCGGAGATGGGCTGATCTTCTTTCCAACTTTTCAAAGAAATCAAACACGGCTATATCCACATGACCCATTATCTTCGGGAATATAATTAACCCATAGATGGCTAGAGCGAAGATGTCCCTGGCTTTTCCTTTGTCAGAACAACCCAATATCAACTGTCGGAGAGTTTTCCACGGGATGCACCCATTTTTCTGCTTTGTGTCCACATGACTCTCAACCCATGTTGTATCCATTCCTGTGATCCTGGCCACTTTCTCCTTAAAACCTGAAGGTTTCACTTCCTTCAAATATACCCGATCAGGATTAGGACATTCAATACGTAACAGTGCTGAATATTCTTCGATCAGTGGTGTCATATCCTCCTTGTTAAATGTGAAACATCTATAAGCAGGATTCCAAAACTGTACCATACCCTGAATCAACCCACTATTGACCCGAATCGGAATTAAGAGTGCTATATCTCCATATTTCTGAGTGAAGGCTTTTTTCTCTGATACATTCCACTGATTCCAAATGTCGGCTAACCCTCGAAGATTATTCTGTCTAGGATCCACTTTGACCCTTTCTGGCAATACTGACATATAATCTTTCTTGAGGCAATCACCATCCTCCCTCTGATCTTTTTTCGACCGTGCCCTGACTACTGCATGATCTTTTATCACTGAAATAACCTGACACTCCATGAAAGTCCTTTGGTTTGATGACTATCCCGAGGCCAATAAACTCCAAGTGTATGATGATGTCTATGATGCATGTCAAAGAAAAGAAAACATAAAGAAATAGATTAGTAAAGAAATGAATTCACAAATATAACATAAATAACAACATCCTTTAAAAATGTCTCGAAAATTTAAATAGAGCTTCGACATTACGACACCTTTGGGACAAAATAAAAAAATTTATTACGAGCGATATGATGTTCGTTCATCATCACCCAATTTGTATCTAACATATAGAAATATGGTAAAAGGTTGGAAATGTTCCTCCATGTGTTTTTAAACTTCGGGTATCTAACAGAAATCCGGCATGGCTTCGCCTAGGTTCACTATATGAAGGTGAATTGGTTCTAAGGCCCCGAATTGTTCCTCACTGTCGCCGGTGAAGGCTAGTAAGGCACCCGATAAAAGCTGGTTCAATTCGTTAGAGTATATTTTCCTATGCCCGTATGGAAGATTATCACGAAGGCATTAGGTACTTTATACTCCGAAAGTGTTTCACTAGTCCATACGGAGGATCATCACGAAGGCGTAGTTACTTTACTCCCACTTAAAAGGATGGAACCCGGGTAGAGGATTCATGTTATGCAAATGCAAATACAGTGTGTGCGGAGGAACAAAACAAACCTGTCACCACCTATTCTACACCCCTTATTCTAAATACCCCACTAAAATCAAACAATGTAAACCATCAGTCAAACAAACATATAAATATACGCAACAAAATAACCAGAGAACAAATAACAATATGAATGCACATGATGATGGACATATTTAAAACATTTTATTATTTTCAAAATTCTCATTTATTTTAAAAATATGAGAATTAAAATTAAATACCAATTAAACCAACAAAATCGAGACTTAAATAACACACGACTAATTCTAGGCCTGACTCTCTAAAAAAGGTCCCCAGTGGAGTCGCCAAGCTGTCGCAACCCTAAAAAATAATAATAAGTCTCATCGCAAGACTTTATTATTCGTTTTCCTTAGGTGCGACATTAAAAAAAATGAGGAAAAGTCAACTTAATTCCTCTAAAAAAATGAAGGTGTCGATACGTGATCCCGGATCGCGGGGAACCGTTCGAGTGAGGGGAAACAGAAGTAGAGGAAAAGATGACTTAATTCCTCTAGAAATAATAAAAGGTCGAGGGTATGAAAACGGCCTCGTAAAAAGACATGGAGTCGCCACCAATCTTTTTTAGCTAGGTGTGATCGGCCACCTATTAAATCCAGTTTTGTAAAACATTTTAAAATTAATTAAAATATTTTTTAAAACCAATTTCAAGTCTGCGTTATAAACCAGAGATATCAAAGAAGTGGGCTCGGGAGTCGGTTACGTGCGGGGAAGGATTAGCACCCCCCGCAACGCCCGTATAAACCGGTACCTTCTTAATCGTGTGTTATCCCTAGTCTCGGTAAAAAGTTGGTTTTTAATTTAGTATTTCAAGTTAATTCCCCAATTTTAAGAAAATTAATTTCATTTTTTATTGAAAATGATCCGGAATTTATTAATTCAAAATTGTTCTATATTCCCCGACAAAATCGGCAAAATATAGAAATTTTTATTCATTTGGAAAACTTTCCGAATCATTCTCATTTTTTGAAAGAAAGATATTCCTTTATTAATGATAATTGATGATATTTCCTCCAGCAAACCCGGTAGAGAACTCATGAATTATTTTAACTCGGGAATATCTTTATTTTTTATTGAAAAATCATTATCTTTTTCAAAAACATTTTAAAAATATGAACATGAACATGTATGACATAAATAAAATGACATGGCAAATCTAGATAATATAATGCAAGCTAAATGACATGACATAATTCAAATGACATAGTATATTCTAGGTAAAATAGAAAAAATCCTAAGTATCATGGTATATTCTAAATGAGATAAAATGATTTAAATGAGATGGCAATTCTAAATGATATGGCATATTTTAAATGACATGGCATGTTATAAATGAAATAACCTAAATGACATGGAATATGATCTAAATGACAAGAAATGACATGGAAATAAAATAATGCTAACATATAATATGCATGAAAATACTAATAAAAATAATAATGCATGAACATAGTATACGCTAAACAATGTGACAAAAATAACTGATAAAAAGCATAGGATATCAGAAAACATTAAAAATCATATGGAAAACAAATATAAGATCATAAAATGTAAATTAAAATAATAACAATATCATGGAAAATATCATAGCAAAAATCACATATCTAAATAAAATGCATGAAAAATGTATTTTTTTTCTTTAATTAAGGAAATCCGTATATCTAAAAAGATATCTGGCTACCTTAGGAAAATATGTCAAATTAGATTTTCTAAAAAAAAAATGAAACTTTGTGATTGTTTGAAAATAATTTAGAAGAAAATTTTGAATAAAAATTAAAACCCTCACCAAACCCTTTTAAAATGGCTCTAATTTTCTATGTTTAAAATCCCGGACTTAACTACCCTTAACCCGAGATTTATAAAATCATTTTTAGAGTTTAAAAAGGCTTAGAAACTACCCTAAGACAGTAGCTAAATCTTCTAACCAACCCCCTCTAAATGCTTTAGCCAAATTCAAACATTATTCTCCTTTTAATTTCAAATCTGTCTCTACTGTCCGATTTTGCAACACGATTTTTTAGCCTATTTTTAAAAATTCTAAAAATTCTAAAAAAAAAGTACTGGAGACTTAGAACATGCAAAGCTACACGAAAAAAACATTATCTTAATTTTATGATAAAAGATAACTTCCCAGAAAAATTGGAGATGTTCGAGTACTAGGTAAAAAAATTGTTTGTCAAAACACATTTTTTGCCTTTGATAAATTCATTCAAAAACCAAAGTGGAATTTGTTGGAAATCATCCTTAAGATCTAAGGACAGTAGCTAAACATTTTAAAAACCTTGGACAAAATTGGCTAAGTAAAAAAAAAAATCACAAAGGTAGAATGATCAATTTGACACTTCCTTAATTTTCCACAAGTATGCTCTAGAGAGCATGACTTTGAGCCATTAATTGGCCTAAGTCACAAATCAAGTGGCAATGACATGGAATGCATGAATATACAGAAAATGAAATGTATGAAATGCATGGTCTAAAGGTCTAAATGGTAAAGGAAATGCATGACAATTCATGGCAACCTAAATGCCTAGCATGAATTTGCATGGCAATTGATGCTATCCTAACTCTATATGCATGCGTTGATAATGTAAATGTGACTAAGACCTAATATGTTATAAATATGCATGAAAATGAATGTGACCTAAGACCTAAATAGCATATTAATGCATGACAATACCAATGTGATTTAAGACTCAATATGCATGGCAATACCAATATGGCCGAGACCTAAAATGTAGTGAGCATGCATAGCAATACCATGAACATATAATGACTCATGAAATTAATGTCAACGCTGGAACAAACAGTAGCTAATAAAAAATTTCAAGATATGATAATGCAAAGCATGTTACCTAAACAAAAATACAAATGCATGACAAGGCAATGAATGCATGAAGAGGCCAAATGATCACATAAGACTCTAATGCAATCCTATTTAGTAAATGACATAAGTACATGACAAACCATTAAAATGCATAATGTCAAGACATTTTCAATAACATATAACATACCAAAATCAACATGCACAAGCTCCTGGCATGGAAATGCAAACAAGTTAAGAAACAAAAGAAAAATGCACATGCAAGGCAAACAAACATGGTACTGCCGAATGGTCATGGATCATAATGATGGCATTTTTATCATAGCATTTTCATGAGCACATGGCATACTAAAATCAGAATATGCAAGTTCATGACATGGAGATATAAACAAGATAAGAATCAAAAGAAAAATATACATACAAGGCACACAAAATGGAATAGCCGAATATGCATGAATGCAAAACTATTGAGAATGAAAACATATAATACATGGTACATAAAAAAATGCATAATATGGATATATGAACAACAAAGGCCGAATATGCAAGGATGCAATACCAAGTATGGAAATGAAATATAACAAACATAGCATAGAAAATAATGTAAAGAAAATGTATACACAAGATTTAACATAGACATGCAGAAATTATAAGTAAAACAAGGAAAGTTAAGCTCCATGGATGGTATCAAATGGGCATAGCCTCTCACCAAACCATAATCACTTGGTCTTGCCAAGATCATGAAGCCTTTCCATCTCATCAAAACAGAAAATAAGGTAAGCTTCATGGATGGTGTCAAATGGGCATAGCCTCTCACCAAACCATATTCACTTGGTCTAGCCAAGATCATGTAGCCATTTCAACCTTTTTTGCTTCATATTTTGTAAAAATTAGAACCTTAGAATACTTTAAAAAAACTTATATAAATCATTTTTTCACAACAACATGCAAGGAAGAAAAAAAAAAGAAAAAAACAAGGCAGAAAAAAAAGCCATTCGGCCATGGCATGAAACTCTAAGAAAAAACTTGTTTCCACCATTTAAAAGAAGAAGAAGATGATGAAAACATGAATAAACATTAAGAAACTTTATTTCTAAGAAAACTTTTGTAGGAAAACATGATAGAAAAACCAAGAAAACACCATGAAAATGAAGAAGAAAGCTAGGCTAGAACTTGGTAGAGATGACTACCTTCAAATTCTCTAATGAAAAACTTTTTTTTCTTTCTTTCAAAACCCTTTTTTTTGCCAAATTAGCTACTGTTTTCAAACCAAAAACCTTTAAAAAAATGAAACTCCCCCTCTCCCTTTAGCCTTGGTCGAATCCCCCCTTAACCATTGGATGAGAATTGCACTTTTTCTCCTCTAATCTTGGCCATTAGATGTAGATATTTTGATGACAACATAAAAATGTCATCTTGCCAATTGAGTCCAGCCCTTAAGATGTGTACGCAGCTCTTGTATTAACCTTAGCCATTAGATGCAAAAGAGGACCAATCCCATGCACTCACTTGCTTGCCCCTCTTGAATGCCTACCCTTGGATGAGTTATGCTCTTCCATTCTTGGTCATTGGATGAAGCCAACATAAAAATGATATCTTGTAGATTAAATACAACCCTCAACATGTGTACTCAGCCCTTGTAGATGGCCTAAGCCATTGGATGAAAAGGGAAAATCCCATGCACTTGCTCAATCGAATTAATGCTCACCCTTGGATGAATTGTGCTCATCTTTTTTCTTCCATTCTTGGCCATTAGATGAGCATTCTTTTATGAAAAATAAAAATGTCATTTTGGCAGTTAAATTTGGCCATTGGATGGTGCATTCAACTTTCCTACAAGGCACATAAGCCATTGGATGAAGAGAGGACCATTTGCAAGGTATTAGTGATAGCATGTGGCATGATAGTGACTAGGGAATTAAATTGCTTAAGCTTCCCTCTTCTCCTCTATTTTGGCTGACCAAGAGAAGAAAAAATCCCAGCAATTTCTTCATCTTTCATATTTTCCTCAATTACCAATTTGCCCTTTTTGGTTTCCATGGTGAAATGACCTTTTTGCCCTCTGAACTTAAATAAATAGCAAATGGACTCCAAATTCAAATTTTATTTTTTCAATACTTCTGAAATAATAAAAAATTGAATTCTGGAAGTTTTCAAAAAATTTTGAGTCCATTTGCTATTTATTTCGGATTTATTTCCGAAATTACCCCTTTTATGCACCTAAACCTTACCATTTTTTAAACGAGCTCCGAATCCAGATTTTTCTTCACCAATCTTTTCCAAATAATTTAAAAATATGATCTGGAAGTTTTCATAATTTTTGGAGCTCATTTGCTATTTTTGCGGGATTTATTTGCTTGAATTACTACATAGTGGACCCGGTATTTGGCCATTTTGCAAACGAACTCCGAATCAAGATTTTATTTCGCCAATCTCTTCCAAATAATTTAAAAATGAGATTTGCAAATTTTCAAAATTTTTGGAGTTCATTTGCTATTTTTTCGGGATTTATCCTATTGAATTACTGAATAGGGGACCCAGTATTTGGCCATTTTGCAAACGAACTCCGAATCAAGATCTTATTTCGCCAATATATTCCAAATAATTTAAAAATGAGATTTGCAAATTTTTAGAATTTTTGGAGTTCATTTTCTATTTTTCCCATATTTTCTAATTTTGCCCTTTTGCCTCCGAAACCCGGTTTTGCTCAAAACAAGTTCGATTTTCAGATTTTCTTCAAATTGAGCCTTGTTCTATCATTGTTTAATCATTTTTCATCAATTACGGGCTTTAGATCTTCCGAATTGGGCCATTTCTGCAATTTTTCCAACTTTCACCGGAATCCACCAAAAAACCCTAATCCTCGGTTTTCTTCCGAATTGACTTTTTTATCAGTTATTCTTCCAAATGGCTTCTCCATTACCCGTAGTCAGTGCTTATCTTTCATTTGAGGCCTTCAATTCTGACCAATTTGATTGTTTAAGCACTTTTATCCAAATTTCCTGAATTAGGGTTTCCTTTCTCCTGAATCTCGTAACCCAACTTCCGAACTCCATATCTTTCAATGTAGACCTCAGATTATCAAAATTCTTTCACCGTTTTTCAATTGAACCTCAAATCTTGATTTTGAAAGTGGGTTGATTTTTTCAGTAGTTGACTTTTTCGGGGTTGACTTTTTTCGAGGTTGACTTTTTTTTTTAGTTTGGTTTTTTATGTCTGGTTTCTTAGACTAAGCCTCGGAGTACCACATGCAGGATGAGAAAAGCCTTTTAGCATTCAGAAACATCAATTTAGAAAGAAAATGTACCTGATTTAGGGGTCCGGACAAAATTAGGTGTCTACAATGCAGCTGAATTATATGTGTTAATGAATTGCGAGGAAGTCATACCTTATATTGAGTAAGAGATTTACCATTGCTTAACTATATATTTGGACATTACATTATATAATAAATATAATGTAACTCATTTTATAATTCATTTTTAGGGTATTTGATGAGATAGTGAAAATCAATGCACCGAACATTACTAACGAAGAGTTGGAGAAAGTTTGTGCAGCAAGATTTAGAAAATGGTTTAAGGAATATGTAAGTTAAATAAATAATGGTTTGATATTGTTTGATACAATTTGATATTCTATGATATTGTTTTCCGTTATTGTTCATAGGTTCAGCAAGGTTCAATTGAACATAAACTCTCGTATAGTTGAGTTATCTCATGGTCCAAGACGTATGGGTTGGTGTTATTCTGGATATTTCTTTAATGGTTTCAAGATTCATACATTAGATTATGGACAAAATCGAAAAACCATGAATAGCGGTGTATGCGTGAACAGCAACTGTTATAATGATTCTTCGCATGACTTTTATGGAATATTGTTAGATATTGTGGAGTTAGAGTATTTTGGTGCGGGAAATCGGGTCGTACTTTTTAAATGTCGATGGTTCGATACGGATAAAGGAATTTGGGAAGATCCTCATAATGGGCTTGTTGAAATAAAGTATAGGTCAATACTTGTTAGTAATGAACCTTTTGTTTTAGCTCATCAATGTCAACAAATGTATTACAGTTCTTATCCATCAAATAAAAGGGAACGTCGGGATTGGTGGGCTATGTTCAAAACAAAGCCTAGGAATAGATTTGACATTCAATCTCGTGCAGTAGAAATAATTGATCTAAACGAAGGGATTTATCAATAAATAGATGTGCCTATTCCCACCATTGTAACATATTCAAAGGATATTTGACAGTCCTCGACTTTTGGTTCATGGTGATTTTGAAGAAGTAAATAATGTTGTGAGAACAAATGAGAAGAAAACGATGAGGAAGACGAAGAAGAAAAAGAAGAAGAAGATGATGATGATGAAGATGTAGATGTAGAAGGAGATTATGATGATAACAACGTCGACAATGAGGATGATGAGAACAACGAGTCTGATGATGATTAGAAAGTTAATATTTTTTATTCATTTTTTATGTGCATGATCAAATTAATATATTCTATATATATATTTACTAATAAATTTTATATTATTCATGTTATAGATAAAATACGACGAGTGAGTAAAAGTTCAAAAAAATCACGCGGTTCAGTATGGGATGCTTTCAAAGCATCTCATGGATTGTTCGAGGAGCTTTCTACACCACGCTTGTTGCCTGGGTCGGCTTCATCCCCATTGAATACCTCAGCACTGGCTCCCTCCCTAGTAGCTCCCTCGACATCGGCTCCCTCCCCACTAGGTCCCTCTGCACCGCCCCCCGACCTCGTATACAGCGACTCAGGCGAATCCCTCAGAATCATTGACTACCCTAGCCCTAGATGACATTGCACAGTATCTCGTCAATGAGCCACCACCGACGTATTTTGCTCATGATGTAACGGGGTAGCAGACAGAGGTACATTCATCACATCCTTCGTTGCCTCGCAGTAATCTCACTGAGTAGAGGAAACGAGGTAAAGGTCGAATGAAAGGGTTACCGACATCGAATAATCCAAATGACATGTTTCGACTGCAATTGTACAAACACGAAAGTTAATTACATTATGCTAATTCCATTATTTAATAACATTTAATTACTATGGACTTACATGTATCATTTATTTTAGGACTTTCATGGAGAGTTGTGTAAAATCGACCATTGTCTCGTTGATCAGACTACATTACAATGGACCATGGCCTGCTTGGACAAAGATCCCTACTGACATGAAACATTCTATGTGGACTTTATTTGAGGCATGATTTGGTTAAGGGTCATATTATAATTTAATTATGTTTAATACTATATATTAATTCATACTGTCTCATTGTAGGGAAAATGTCAGTGGTCTCCTGAGCAAACACCACTGGTTAAAAAATTATGGGAGACCACATGTAAGGGACGATTAAATTATGGGAGGAAAAATGCCATGGCCTTCTTTCAGACGACAAAATAGAAGACTGCAAGGGTTACAAGTGTGACTGGATAGCAGTCGATATTTGGGATCAACTTATTGACAGCATCTGAAGTACTGAAAATTGGAAAAATAGGTCCCAAAAGGTCAAAGGTAATAGGAACACGGAAAAAAAATGGAAGCATTACCAAGCACACTGGAGGATCAGTTACTTTTCTAGTTACATGTCACAGGATGATAAGATTTATTTTCTTTGCAATTATTGTTTAAAAGTTCTATCCTATAAAATATTAGAATATTTTCTTTTATTAACATAATTTTGAAAAATTATCAATTTTTTTTTTTTTCATTTTGATTGGTTTATTTTGGTTGGTAATTTATTGATTGGTTTTCATTTTTCTTTTCCCTCTTTGGTTGCTATTTTTATTTATTTTTTTTATAGTAAAACCATCTATCTATTCATTTAAGTTGACAAATTACATTCATTGGAAACTATACCAGCTATTTCATCCGGATAGTCTTCCATCCAAAATCTATCTTCATCTAACCTTAATCCCATTTTAGCTAAATGATGAGCAGCTTTATTTCCAATTCTGCCCACATGGCTGAAAGAACATGTTTGAAATGTTGCGGCTAATGCTTTCCCTTCTTCAATAATCGGTCCTATGGGAGATAGGTCGTCACTGTTGTCTCGAAGCTTCTTGATAATGCCCAATACGTCCCCTTCTACCTCAATGTGATTGTGACCTAGTTCTTTTGCGGATTTTAGGGCTCTGACTGTCGCATAGGCCTCCACAAGGAAAGGATCAGAAACATGATTCATACCTACTGCTTCTGCAGCCAGTACTTCCCCATAGTGATTACGAGTAATCAACCCAATTCCACCCCTACTCTTTGATATATCCAGAGCACCATCAAAATTTATTTTTATTCCAATTGTAGATGGAGCTTTCCACTTAGGTTCCTGTCTTCCAGCTGCCCCTTCAGAATCAGTCTGTGCACTGCTGATTTCTTGCAGGTAAGTCTTTATGAATCATGCTTCTGCGTGTGGCTCACTTATACACCCATCATGGTATTGTTTGTTTCTGCTTCCCCAAATCATCCATAAAGTAGTCATGATCAGATGAGTTTGAATTTCATTTGCCAATCTGAGGGTTTCCACCAGCCAGTCTATCATGTTGTTCCCTTGCCATGCCATACCCATCAAACCCCAAACTGCTTTTGCTGCTTTACAATCTCTTATTGCATGTAATGTTGATTCACTAGCTTCACCACACCGTGAGCATAAAGTTTCAACATCTAAATGCCTATGCCTTAGATTCTCTCTTGTAGGCAGAATATTGTGAAAAAGGCACTAGGTAAAGACTTTAAACTTGTTTGGGAGATTGACCATCCAGATTTTATTGAGTATACTGATTGTATCTTCTTGTGAATGGTTTGAATTTATTCCTTCTTTGGTTGTTATTGGATGCAAACACTAGAGATGAGTTTTAGTTTACAATAAAGTTAGTTCAATGAATTTGATTATATTAGAAGCTTATTTCCATGTCACTAAAAATTTATACAACTTATAATTAAATAAATTTAACTATTATATCTAGAAAAAAAATTTAAACTTAGAGAAATCAATTAAGTCAACGATAAGGCAATAATTTTGTTATTTAAATGAAACATACAAAGATATTTAGGTAAATCACTTTTAATTTAAAATTTTGCATTATAAATGAAAAAAAATAGAAATAATTCTTATAGGTTGCAAATCTTAATTACCCGAATTTCTTTTTGAAGCAATGTAAGTAATCTTAATCCCTTGTAAGTCAAACATCTAACAACTACGGAAACAAACTTTCGATAAAAAATAACATGGAAAGAAGGTATAATTTGTAACTTGTTATTTACTCTGTTTTTTGAATAATAAAATATCCATTTACCCACAAAAAAAAAAAAAAAAACATAAAAGAAGGTAATTAATTATAATAAGAATATTATTTTTCATAAATTGATTGAATCCTATGCAAATGAAAGATTCTTTAAGATGCTATAAGATCATGTAATATTACATCATCATAACCTAATACATATTCAATTCCATATATTTGTTCTAATACATGTTATGGTTAAATAGCTTTCAAATATAATCTCTAACTGATAATAATCAATCAATCAACCAATCAAAAAATGATGTAAAGCAAATTAAACTTTTAATACAATAATGAATCGATCAAAAAGTCAAAAGTGATGAAACAGTAGACAAAACATAATTACTAAAATAAAATAAAAAATTTATGAATCTTTTTACCTTTGAACAAATTGTAACATTTTTCTAAATGATAACACAACGCGTTAAAATATCAATATAAATAGTAAAATAAAAGAAGAAATCCATAATAACATTTAAAAAAAGATAATTTTCATAAGAAAATTTTATATGATAAATAATGCTAATACATACATTATTTCACCATTTCAAGTGAAATTGATACTATTAAGTAGTATAAAATTTGTTGGATTCAACTTTTTACGGATAATAAATATTGTAGATTACTTGAGAGTGATGACAATAGTGTAAAATTCATTGGATTGAAACTTTGAAGTTTTTTTATTGATAAAAAAATTTAACTATTATTTTACTTTAATGAATATATATTTCATATATCTAAGCCTTGCCCTCGACTCTACCATAAAGATAGTAAAAAGAACTACAATAAATAATATAAAAAATTTAAAATAAAAACATGAAGCTTAATACTTAAAAGGTTGATTAAAGGATTGCTATAATATTGGTAATTTGACAAAGTTGATTAGCATAGCCTAATAGGTTGGTAGAAAGGATTGCTATAATATTGGTAGTTTGATAAAGTTGATTAGTCTGGCTTAATAGGTTGGTTTATACTAAACTAAAAGTCAACTTGATAAAGTTTATTAGCCATTATTATTGGATAAATTTTAATAATAATAAAAAACATAAATTATTTAAAATGACAATTTAGAACATTTTTGTCAAATTTAAAAGATTCTTCGCATCTCGACTTTTATATATATTCTAAAGATATAGATCATTGTCCTAACTAAGCTTATTTATAAAATCTAAAATTTTCAGGAGATAATTAATCAAAGATAAATGATTAAAAATCCATATCGAAAATGGTATGTATGAATCTATTCTGTCTGTCCAACCGGCAGGCAACCCCAAAGGCCTAGGTAGAAGACGTAAACGGGTAAAAATCAACCAATCTGAGTGAAGGTTGGCGTGTTGTTTACTTACAGTCACCCTTATCCTTTTGTTTAAAAAATATATAACTAAATAAGAGAGTCGCCCTTTCGAAACACTTTATATTCGATCTGAGAATTTGCGAAAACAACTCCAAAATCTTCAAATTCTGGTAAGCTCGCTTTTCTTTACACTCACTCACCCACTCTTCCTCCTCCTCTTCTTCTTCTTCTTCTTCTTCTTCTTCTTCTTCTTCTCGTTTGAAGAATAAAAGGGGTTCCTTTTGTTACGATTTTTTGTTCAGAATAGTGGTTCTTATTGATTTCGTTTAGCAAAATCTTGTTGCTTATTTCAAGAGAATGTTTTAATGGGTCTGGCAAATGAAAAATAAAAATCACGCTACCCAGCGTTAGCTGATATAGATATCGTAAAATTTCATGGTAATTTAAAAAACTTTGCTTCATCATGCATGGAGGTTTAAATTGTATAATTGATTGTAGCAAAATTAACCATTTTTTATTCCTGGGTTTAATTATACTAGTTATCTGTTATGGACTGTTATAATGTACACTGGTGATGGAATTTCAGAACTCTACGAACACGCTTATACGCTTATTACTTGTATATAACTATATACAAGAACATGAAACAAGTATATATAAAACCACTTGTAGAGTTCGCAGACTCCATTGCTGGTTTATAGATTAATGAAATCGTAATATTAATGTATTTTTAGTTTGTTTTGGCACCGCTTACATATAGAATGGATGGGGCCATGGATCTTCTATTTTGAATGGTTTAGTGCATAATAAGATATGAAGATGAGTATCATTTTAATGCAGTGAGTTTTCACTAACTGGAGGCCATTAACCCTTTCTCTGGTTGGGAAATTTTATTTTTGAAGCAGATTTTTCATATTTCTTTAAGTAAGTGTGCAGATATAAAATTCACACCACGAGGCAGAGGCTATTGAAAAACCTGCAAGTACTTGAATTTGTCTGAAGGAAAGATGCAGAATCAGGAGGGGGCGGTACTTGATGGGGAAAACGAGTCTGCTGTATCCATTCCCATTTCTGAATTTGATGACTGGGCAAATTTCGCAGATAATGATATCATGCAGCAACAATCTGCCATTCATGCTGAGGAAGCCAAGAAAATTCCATTTGTTGGTGACAAGGTGAGAAAAACACATGATTCTTTGAGATTATTAAACATGGTTGCATTTGCCTTAAATTTTGGGTGATTTTTTGTTCTGAACTTTCAGTTTGCTGCTAAACATCATATCAAAAGTAGTGTCTGTCTTTTTTCTGTTCTTGAATTTTATCAGTTCATGTGTGTAATATCTCTTGTGTTGCTATTTGACTGTTGTTGCATCCCAGTTGCTTTATGCTGTCACTTTATTTCTGACGCAACTACTTGTTTGTTGTTTCCTTATCAAACAATGATTATTCGACCATGCCAATGTAGAATGGACAGTAATTTCTACATATGTTCATGTCAAGACATTTTTTATGCGGGTCACATGCATCATCATTTTTGGAAGCTTAGAGAACTAGGATGCAGTCTTGATATGATGCTGTTGTTTAATTGTTTCGTTTTCTACAGGCCAAAAGAATTTTTTTCTTTTCACTTACTTGGCATGATATTCGAATATCAACTGGCTCTTTTTTGCTTGCCTTCTTCATATTTTGGCTTTGCATGAATATTGTGGTGCAAGGACAACTTTCTTTCTTTTTGCTAAACTTACTGGTTACATGTGAGGCCAAGAAACTTTCTTATGATGGAACTGCAGGAACCTCTCTCTATGTTGGCAGCTGAATATGAATCAGGTAGCCCTATCTTGCTAGAGAAAATAAAGGTATCTTGCTTTCATGTGTGCATGTCCATTTGTTCTTTTCACTTCTTGTTGCCCACAATTGTTTGCTTATTTAGTTATTTATCTTTTTTAAACAAGAGTTATTGGTGGTTATCCTTAATGCAGGTACTTGATCAACAATATGCTGCCATTAGAAGAACACGAGGAGATGGAAACTGCTTTTTCCGGAGTTTTATGTTTTCATACCTTGTATGTCATAGTACATTTTATAGATGTCTTTTATTTATATTCTTCTAATTTATCTCCAAACTTCTTGTTGGAGGGACATCGTTTTCTCTGGAAGTGGTAAGTTATACAATTTTAAATTGCTGAATAGGAGCACATTTTGGAATCACAAGACCATGCTGAGGTTGATCGTATCAAAGGCAGTGTTGAAGAATGTAGAAAGACACTTCAGTGCTTAGGTTATGCAGATTTTACATTTGAGGACTTTTTTGCGGTAAACTATTAATCTTTCCATCTTTTTTCTTTTCTTAGCTGCAATAGGTTATTTTATTCCATTTCTTATATATTTGGGAATTAGATGTTTTGATTTTTGTGCATATTGCCCCATTATAACAAATGTTAAGGTGTATGCTTAAAGTCGACATCTTTAATATCTTCTCGTGTAAGGTTTTCCTTGAAAGTCACTGTTACTCTCAAGTTGTAACTCGGCACCTCACAGATTTGTTATTATTACTTTTCTCCCCTTAGAAGTCTCCTCCCGATAGAGGTGGATAGGTGTGAAAGAGGGAAATAGAAGTTCTTCTTCAAGACATTCCTAATAACATCCAGTTCTCAAAATTTCGTCAGATGTTACTTTTAGGCAGTGGGAATCGATACCCCTATTATGTGCATCTTGTTGGCCATATGGCATGCAGCACTGGTTTGTTCAGCCTAATTGTGTTGCTTTAGTTCTTCTGTTTTAAAAAATGTTTGGGACAGATTAAATCAGGAAATATTTAGCCATCATGGTGTTTCAATCCCTTTTACTATTTTCAAACATAGGGGTCTTCTTTACCATTCCAAAAATGAATTATTAACTCAAGACATTATGGGGGTTATTTTGCAATTCTTATTAGATCTTTTAGTGTGTTTTTTTTGGGGATAAGTAAAAGATCTTTTAGTGTTTCATGCACTTTCATATTTTCTTCATGACAGAAGCCCTTAGTCTTTTCTTGTTTAAAGTAACTCTAGGTTTACTGTCCATAGAGAGAAGGGAAGCAATAAATATTTTGATATTCTAGGTTGCAGCTTCTTTTCTCCTGTACCTGAAGGCTTAGTTTTCCTGTGTTGATTTTTGGTGAAAAGTCTTCTTTTATTTTGATGAGTACTTTTTTAGAAGAAATGATGCCTTGTATATTATTTACCTTTAAAATTACTTATTTTGGATATATTGTTATCAGACTGATAGTTTTCTTCATGAAGCACCTTGCTTATGTTTCCCCACCTCTAACACCAATATTTTGTGTATGTGCTTCCATGTGAAAAATTTTCAGTTATTCCTTGAGCAGCTGAACTGCGTTCTTCAAGGAAATGAAGATTCCGTAAGGTGTATACATCTTTTTACTTTGCCTTGATATTTTCCTTGTTTGAGTTGCCATCTTTCTCCTTTCGTACGACATGTATTGATAACCATGGTCAACTGATAGTCGTGTGGCTTGAATCCAAAAATTTTAGTTGCCTATATCGATTGAAAATTAAATGAGTCTGAGCTGCTTAACAAGGTTTTTTCCCCTTTGTCAGTCAGGATGAGTTAATGATAAGGAGTCGAGATCAGTCAATATCCGACTATGGTGAGTGGGTTCAAAATTTTTGAGGTATTAATGTGGTCTTCTCCTTGGTATATCTCATAACAAGTTTTGGTTGGTTAGTTGTAATGTTTTTCAGATTTGTTACCTCTGGTGAAATACGAAAGCGATCAGAGTTTTTCGAACCCTTTATTTTTGGATTAACAAATGCAACAGTGGAACAGGTTTGTTTAATATAATAAAGGTTTTTTGTATGCTCACAAGCACTTGACATCCTTTCATGCATTATTAAAGAATTGAGGTTTTGAATGGCATGCTATTTATAAGCATGCTATTTACAGAAGCAATTTTTCTTCTTGTCTTTGAGGGGTTGAACATGTTTGATTACTGGTTCATGCTAACATAATACATACATACAGCAACTGTTTCCTTATGTCTTCTTGACAGTTCTCAATGTCGTGTATTGCGCTAATATTTATAATGTTGTACAGTTTACATCAACTATTTTTTTCAAGCACACCAAAATTCCTTTGCATGATCACATTTAATACTTTATAGTTCCCAATTTCCCCCTATATGCTTTCTGGGAAGTTGGTTGGAAATTTTAAATGTAACTTTATATGGCTGGGGGCCTTGTGATTTTTAAATTTCCCTCTCATCATATAATATGTTTTGTAGTTTTGCAAATCATCCGTAGAGCCAATGGGTGAAGAGAGTGATCATGTGCACATTACTGCCCTTTCAGATGCTTTGGGTGTGCCAATTCGTGTTGTGTACCTTGACCGGAGCTCTTGTGACAAAGGTGGTGTCAGTGTAAACCATCATGATTTTGTTCCTACTTCGGGTGATCATTCAAATGCTACAAGTGGTAGCACTGAGCCCGTCAAGCCTTTTATTACCTTACTATATCGTCCAGGTCACTATGACATTCTCTATCCAAAATGATGCATTTGCATTTTCCGGTAAGTGGTTCCACACGTCCTTTTGCGATCATCAATAGAGTGCTTTGCTGGACCTCCCCAAGTTTAGGCTCACCAGGAAGCTAGGTTTACATAGAAATTAGAACCCAAATCCTTTTGAGCCACAAGGTTGGTTGGCTCAAGGACATTAATTCATACCAATATTTGTGGGCAGCACTGCCCTTTAACTACTTTTTGAGGAGCCACTAATACCTTTGATGGCAGCTTGATGCTGCCAACTATTGACATATTTTTGTAGCAATGGCCATTTTTCTTACGCTACCCCGACATAAGCTTTTATTCACATTAAGTGGTTATGTCTAAGAAGTTTTGTTTGTTTCGCAGGTTGTTGACAATATCCTAATCAGTGGTCCTTGTGGAAAAATTTACCTTGCAGGATGGCATGTGGGTGTAATGCAAAAGCATACACTCATTATTCGGCTGTAACTCATGGTTCTTAACTGTGTAACTCATATATATATATATATATATATATATATATAAACAAAAGGTTTCCTCATGACTTGGAAATTTGTATCTTCCTATTAATAATGTCCTCACCCAGAATCTCTGTGAAAAGTGAAACTGATGCAGTCCAAATATAAGTGTTCATTCTGCAATAGTTAAAATTGATTTTTTTTTTTTTTTTTTGCCTTTAAATTCATAGTCAATGGGCTTGGCTTGAAGGGTTTGCTTAGTTAGAATTTTGATTTTGATAAATCACTTTTTTTTTACACAAAACCTAAGCTGTGCTTATAGCTTATCTTGGCAAGGCCAGTTGGGTTTGGGTGATGAAGACTGAAACCTGTGTTAAAACAGATGGTAAAGATAATGCCTTGAAACAGTTGGTAAAATGCAGCGTAAATGATAAGATAATGGTGCACAACAGAGGGATTCTTCCCTTGGTAAAATTTTCAAGTGAACTAAATTTAGATCCGATGAATGTTATGTTTTGTATTATTTTTATTAATTGTGTAAATATAAATATAATATAAATTATTGTATCATGTTTATTATATATTTTCGCATTTATTATGTGTCGTGTTTTGAAGCTCATATAAATTACATTATTTTTTTGATGCCCAGAAACTCCTATAAATTACACATAGGATAGGATATATTGTATTCGTATATATTACTCTTAATATCAGCCAAAATTTTGAAGCTCCACTAACAATAATGCTCCTTTTTCTAACTAAACCCGAAGAAAATTTTAGAATCACTTGAAGTTTCATCTTAGCAAATTTTCTTTACTTCTTTCAAGAGCCTTCTCATAAAAGATTATTTTCTTTTTCTCTTTACGTATATCACTGATTGATGGTTAGTGCCCACAAAAAAGATTGGCTTCCTTAGACCGACTCCTTTGAAGAACTAGTTTCTCCATTACAAGAATTCTCACCATTTTCCAAATTTGAAGGGCTTTCTTGATTATTCTCCTCATGGATGGTGGAACGAGCTTTTCCAGGTCTTGTTCGAACGTTAACCCCCATTGAGAATGACACCTGCAGAAGGGTAAGGGAAAGGGACTCTTGTGAGAGTTTTATATTCTTTAATATCACTATGAATCAACAAGTATTTGTTTTTCCCAACCAAGGTGCCAAGAGCCATCATATAAGCAGGTTTCCCAGCTTAAGTAGACATTGAGATGCACGAATTTTTTTGTTCCTTTAAGCATGGGGATTGGGGAATATAGTTAGGGAGTGGGAAGGGGAAATTGGGTCACTTAGGTACAAACCCAAGCAAAGGTGCCTAACAATGGTCCTGTTTACCACCATGGTAATTAGTGGAAGGCTGCAATAACTAGTTCAATGTCCTTCTGGGCAACTTTGTTACCTGATCACCTGCATTCGGGCCTTCAGTGTTAAAGAGTATCGGTCGACATCTCTTATCCTCATTCATCAAGCTTGAGTTCTGAAAATGTGCAACAAGGGCTGCCTTTCCTTGTATACGAGCATAAGCAAGTGATGCCACCTTCTCACTGTTGAACTTCTCCCATTTCTTCCCATTGAATGCCTGCCACAATATAATTTTAGCTTTAGCATTTCATGTTGCAATTTGCATAATAGGGTTTTTGTTATATTTGAGTGGTACAGACCCCATCAACTCAAAATTTTGCACAAAACAAACCTGATAAAATGTAATAATTTGGCTAGGATCAACCATGTTGATAAATGCATATCCCACATTGCATTTATTCTGCAATAAAACGAGGGTAAAATAAATAATATATTTTGTCAACTATCAAATATTCTCCTAAGCTTGGAAAAAAAATCAATCCCTTCTGCACCAGCACCTCTCTTCCACAAGATTAATAGGATATTCCGGACAAAAGGAAACTTGCCTTGAAATCAATTGGCAAATAAACGAAATCATACGTTCCTCGATGGCGTTCATCAATTGCAGCCAAAAGCATCTTTGATGTGTACCTGCAGTTATAATTGACAGTCATCATTTTACACCAAGAAGAAAATCACCCGTACCAGAGATTAATAGGAGGATGCTTCTACTTGCAACAAAGAGATCTACATTCTCTTTAAGCTGATAAAGTATGCTTACGGAATCGAGTTACTGATGATAATTGTAATTTAACAATTTCTGCAAGCAGATGCAGGAACAGCCATAATCTAGAGTGTGTATGGAGTTTTTTTTTTTTTTTTTTTATATTTTTAGTCTATTAAATAATGAGAAACTGTCAAAATATTGCTCAATTGTTAAGGCTATACTACTATCATCTAGCACATCTCTCTTGTGACAATTACCAGGTCATCTTAGAGTTGACGGATTTACTTGCATTTCAGATCCACTAAGTTATTTCCTCATTAATTAATATCGGAGAAATGGTGAAACTCCATGATATGAAAGTATATCAGAATCAAAGTCAGGAGCCACGTACTTGTTAGGAATGTTCTTTAACATAAGTGTTGTTCGCTTGTCTTCCCCTCGTACTATGCAATCGATATCAAGTTCGTATTGCTTCTTGTCAGCCTGATTAATACTGCCCTCATTCCTCCGGCTTCTAGCACGTTCAAGAGGAGAATCAACCGAATTCATAATCGGAATGATTTGCCCTCTCCCATTGTACACTGAGGACCTTGGGTGAAGTAACTGGAGTCCTACAATTTTTTGAGACATTGATAGGTCCATACAGTTTCCACCAGCATGAGGAAACATGTTATGAGAAATGAACTCCATAGAATGTGGCAAGTTATTACAACCTCTCATACTGCCAAGAGAACCTGGATGAAAAGAGGAAGCCTCAGGAGATTCCCCTGCATAGGCATGTCTCCTGTTGCAGAGAGAAGGATTAACAGTTGGTGCTGATCCAACATGGTGGTTATTTATAGGTACACCAGTGTTCAGCATATGAGATGGCGCCCTATGAAATCCATGAAGCCGTGCTGTGGGATAAGCAGCAGAAATTCCATTAATTAAGGAAGGTGAGTTGGGCCACATCATGCTTGGAGGCTGGGGGTGAAAAGAGTTACTCCATGAATAATGATGTCCATGAAGATGGCTCCCATTTCCAGCAGATGGAAAACCTGAGAAAATCAGCAAGAACCTACTAATTGAATAAAACAAACCAACATTTTGTATTTCATACTATAAGAAAATTTTATTTATAATTTCAAGCCTGTAAATAGGTTTGTTAGCTAATTCCACAAAATCAATATCAATGAAAGCTTTGGGTGAAAAGGAGGAAGGGAGGTTGATTGTTTATAAGAGGTCCTTGTTTAAAAATGAATAAGGCACCAAACAAAGCTTGCTCAAGACAGTTTGGAAAACTAGGTGTATTATTAGCCAACTAAACTTCATTTTCTACCAGCTCAAGGATTCTACTATCTATATGAAAAGTAAATAAATAAATAAGAATCCAATTGCACCTACTAATTGACCATCCTTACCAGCTTTGCTGAATTTAAATGAGTGTCCATTTGAGCTAATTCTGGGCAATGGCTTATTATCAATTATTTCCAGTGGTTTGGAACTGATGTTTGCAGCCATGGGGCCTGAAGAATTGGAGTGAACGCCTCTAGTTAAACCATTCTGATACTCTGGTAGTGAACGAGGATGAAAAGTTGGTTCCCCTTGGACATCAAATTTCAGTTGACCTTGCAAGTGACCTGACTCAGCAATTACAGATGGATTGCCAATTGATCCCGCTCTAACCATGGGAGTTAAGCTGTTAGACACACTGGAAGAGATTCCATTATGAATTGTTGATTCCAAAAAAAGGGCTTGTATAGCAGACTTCTCCCCTGAACTAGTTCCATTATCCATATTATTTAATAAGTTCGGCCCAACTGCACTCATTGAAATTCATTGGATGAGTATATATGAAGTTTGCTCTTGAATTGACATACAATTGTTGGGAAATAGGGGTATCCTAACTAAATGTAAGATCAAGAGTATATCTTCGAAGAGTTCGAAAGTGTCTAGGTGAACCATACCAGAAAATGCCACAGTTGCATTATTAGAGGGACCACGTGGATGCTCATAAGGGCAGCATTCATCTTGCTCCTCTGAAGGAAGCTGTTGCACTGAACTGCAAGCAGAAAATAAGAGGGAACTTTAAAAATACATAATAAGTAACCATCGATCTGCCACCAGAATTGGTAAAAAAAAAAAAAAATTCTCTGGTCTGGACTATCTAAGTTTGATAGCCATGACTTGACAAAGTGAGAAAGAATATGCAAAATGCAAAAGAAGAGTCAAGGAGCTTGGGCAATACCATCTTCTTGAACCCCTAGGACAGCTACGCTCAACCTTAATCTGCTTCCCAGCAATATCACTCCAGTTCAATGAATGAAGAGCAGCATCAGCAGCTCTAACGTCATAAAACTCAATGAATTTGTGTTGACTTCTTTGTGGTGTTTCATGGATCTGTGGTCCAAGAACAAGAATGAATTAATGGCCTATTCAACTTTTATAAAGTATAAAGAAACAAAATTAACCCCTAATTCACCTCCTTGATTTCTCCATAGGCACCAAATTTGTGACGAAGTTCATCATTTGAAACAGATGAATCAAGGTTAAATACAACTAGAGTGCCTTGATTTTCATCCTTCTCTGAAGGATTGTCCTGATATAATGCAACCAGCAATGAAAAGAGTCAGACTACAGCATCTAATTGTCAATGTTTCAGCAACATGAAACTTGCTGAAATTTTGGTAAAATATACACAAATACAATATAAACCTGAAAATGATAGCAATATTTGATTCCAACTGCAAACTAAAGGAGAATCAGGAATTAGGAAATTTGGCAACAAATAAGCTAACCTTCAGAATTGAGTAATGAACGTCAAGTTTCCTGCTCATCAATGGTCTATTCTGGAGTGCTTTCATTGCATTTCGTGCTGCTCTAATATCATAATATGAGATCATAACAAAACCACGATGCTTGCAAGCTGTGTAAAGAGTGCGAATGTCACCATATTGCTGCACATTCAACAGGTGGGAAATTGCAACAAGGTTAAGCATTCAATTACGACGAACAAGCTCAACTAAAGCGCACACACACTAACACCAAAAACAAACCCAAAAAAGAAATGAGCATCATTATCCAAAAATTGCTAACCTCAAAAAGGGCCTTTAATTCAGAATCTTCAACACTACTGTTTATGTTTCTCACCAACAGTGTTCTAGAAGGGTGTTCTCCTGCTACTAAACCATTACATAACCCCAGGTGACTTTCCCCAGGAAATTCAGAATTTTTTCGCACAACAGTGGAATAGTCATCTCCTAAATCCATCCCTCCGACACTGCTAAAAACATCTAACTCTTCTGCCTCCTCTGCACCATTAGGTTGGACACTGAAATAATGTCCTTCATTAACTCCAGAAAACAAGTCATCATCATTAGGCAGAAGGTTTCCAATGGTTTGAGCCTCAAGTTCTTCTAGGGATTCGAATAGTTCCTCTTCCTCATGGTGTGAGGCAACAGTGTCAATTGAATGGCCGTATAGAGCATTGTTTGAAGATAATCTCACTGCAACAAGGATGAATATAAGGAACAAGCCAGTTATCTAAACAGCAGATCGGAAAGCAGCATCTTGAACCCTAAAGATGCTATGAGCAATGCTTGCAGTGACACCCATAATCAAAAGCTTAATATACCATTCAGTATGTAAAACACAGTGAGAGGGAGAGAGGCTTACTCTTACTAGTAAATAACTCTGAAAAAGAGCTTGAAAAGAGGCTGTTCTCATACTGGGAAGTCATAGTGTTGACTTTGTTTCCTTCTGCAAAATGAAATCCATGATCTCCGTTAAAACTCAATTTTGTTCCTGGACCTTGGTTAATAGGTCTCAACAACTTTAGTGACTGATTGGGCACTCTCTCTGCTCCCACTGCATGGCTACCTTTGTATAGATTCACTTTCTGGTCTTGCTTGGTGAAAGGCTCAGTATGCTCCAGATATCTTGTTCTCTGACTTTCCACTGGAATAATTTTCTCCACGGTTGATGAAGTAACTGGCTTCTTACACGCTGCGAGTGGAAAATGTAAGCTTTCACTTCTCAATACAGACTTGGAAAAGATACTATAATGAAAGAAGCTAGAGTCAGATGGCCAGGGTTTTAATTCAAAAAAACTGATCATAATTGTCTAAATGATACTGTTAAACTCATCCCAGCCATCATTTCTGCATATGATACAGGTCATCCCAGAAGATAAGGGAGCTCCTGATTGAGGAATCAAGGATAAAAAATGTCAACTTGATTTCAGCATCTCTAGGGCAGATGCTATAACTTATACATGTTTGGTAATAACACTGATACTCTTTCACACAATAAAATTCATAGAAATTGAATACATTCAAAGAGGCAAAGTCAGGGTCCACAATTTTTCTCCCAAAAAGGCTGCTTATATGTTGTCTAAAAGAGCCTTGTGAAGAAAATGGATTACCCCTAAATTTCAGAGCAAGTTAACAGTCAATATAAAGTAAACTCCCCACCCCCAGGTCCAACATCCATTTAAGTTGGTAAATGCTACTTATGATCAGCATTAACAACTATTGAAATAAATCTACCTTATGATTCAAATATCCAGCTAGCCCATTGTATCTTCTCTCCCAAAATTTCCAAATCCATCAGTTTGAATTTATTTGCCAAAAATTTCATCTCGTTGTAAAGAAGCAAAATAATAGGTATAATACTGAAGTTCACCAAAACCAAGTCATCACAAGAACGTTAACAAACATTCCAACAGGGAATAATTAAGTTCCAAGCTATTGATGAACAAAGAAAGAGCGGCCAATATCACAATTCTCAAGCATTAGAAGCAAAAAGAATTACAGGTCATTCCAAAGCACGGATTTCTCATTTAATTTGCATGAAGCTCCATAATTCCATGCTTTCTTATCTCTTTAACTTAAATTTTTTTCAATTCACTAAATGCTTCAAAATTTGAAGGGGACAAGCTTTTGTTAATTTACTCATACGTAGAACTTCTAAAATCCAACCAAAAGAAAATCATAAAGCCTGCTTTTCCTAGATTGAAGATACTTCGAAATTTCCAGGTTAATTGCATTTTGGTGCACTTAATATGCATAGAAATGAAACTTTGACTGATTTTGGTTCCATGTGAGATGAAATTCTTGAAAAGAACCCACTTCCACTTTAAACAGAACATAGTTCAATTTCCAATTACAACTACTTCAGCCCAAGATATAAATAAAAATATAGAAAATAAAATCGAAGGAACTGCCAATAAGCTAGAATATTAAACCAACTTAACATATACTTGAAATACTAACCACGCTGATCAAGCACGGTGTCCGACTTCCAAAACCCAACCTGCCTCTGCCACAATCCAGCAACTTCAGAATTAGAATCAGAACAAAAACAACTAGAAGCGAATAAAAAACAACTAAATTAAAACTGGTTGCTAAATTTACAGAAGGAAAAAAAAGATAGGATGCCGAGAAAATAAGTACCTCAGTAGGAAAACGTATATCATTAGACAAGAAGGATGGTGAAGACAAACTCTGAAGGTCCATTGTCTCAGATGGCATGATGAAACCAAGAATTTCTTCAAATAAACTCAAAATTTCTCAAAATATTTCAATCTAACCACGCCCCTCAACCGTTTATGTACAGCTCTATCAGCTATCCAGAAAGAAAAAAAAATGCAAGCGAAATATTTCCTCCAAGAAAACAAAACTCTGCACGGAAAAAATAACTTACTCAACAAGGCAAACAATTGAAAAGTATTTAAATTAAATGAAAAAAGAAAGGAGATAAAGTGATAAAGATAAAATGGCATAGCCTGCAATTATTATGAACATCTAAAAAGATAAATGGACTTAAGAATTAAGATCATTCCAATTATGAGAAACTAAATATGCATTTAATATTAAGATTACAACAGAGGGAGAAAAATGTTACACATCACCTACCTACCGAAAAATCAGAACCAAGGACGCTAAATTCTTCGGTTTTATATGCTGTAGTATGTATTAATTATATAGAAATCACAGCCAAAGAAGATTACGAAAGATCCAACGAAACAAAATTTCATCACAGTCGAGCTGGGAAGTCAAAACGAGTCGATCAGAGGATCATAATTGGGAACACGAGAAGAGAAACTTAAAAGAAAAATAAAAACTGGGGAGAGAGAGCAATGGACCTGTTTTTAAATTTAGAAATCGGGGAAGAGAGGAATTTAAAAACGGGAGGTAGGGGAGAAGAGAAGATGGAATAAATTACGGCAGAAGGAAGGGGAGATTGAATGAAGAAGGGATGATGGTGGCATCTAATCTGGTGCCTTGCAAGCACTGCTTTCATTTCATGCCTTCCTTTTCCCTGCATTGCACGTTAACCACCTCCTCCCTCTGCCTTGCAAGTCCTAATCCGTGTTGTGGTCTCAGTAAAAGGCAAAAGAGAAAGTCTCAACTCTCAAGACTTCTCTCAAGCCTGTGCCGCTCTCTCTCTGTTCTGTCTGTCTTAAAAGGCCACGCTGGCGTTGGCAATCATGTGAGCTCTCAAATAAGAAAAGACCAACCCTTCAAGAAAATTATGAAAACGGTCAGTTACTTTTCAGTTAAATTAGGTAAATAAAACGAGAAAGATTGGAGTGATTAGGTAAAGCTTCCCTTCCCTTTGCCTTCCATTGCTTATTTAGGTGGGCCTAGTCGCCTAGACTTGAGATACTATGTGACGTTAAGTGACGTGACCTGACGTGTTTAAATTTGTTTAGGTTAGATTAGATAATACTGCTAGCTTAGCTTCCACAAATAAAATAAAATTTTATATAGTGGGAAATGATGGGGGCACACTGCGGTTTCAGAATTGTGGCTGAGGGAGGGAGAGAAGGTTGAGTTTCAGATTTTTATTTTCCAGGTGTCATGATTTCAGTGGGAGTTTCTTCACTTTTTGCGGTAATCATATGGATGGATATTTTATATAGGCGCTGATTGACGCGTGTCACTAATCGAGCAATTGTCACTCCTCACATCTTTTTATTTGCACCCATAATATATATATATATATGAATTTTGCTAAAAAAAATTAATTTTTTAAAAAAATTAATTAATATGTTATTTATAATAAAAATATTATATTAAATTTTAATTTTAATAATTTTATTTATATTTTTAATATATTAGATAAAAATATTATTATTATATATAATAATTTTAACGAGTATACTTAAAATATTTATTAACAAAATCATATATATATATATATATATATTGTCAAAAGATTGAAAAGGATATATGTTATGTTTTCCAATTAATTTTGTCCCATCATTTTTTAAGAAACTTTTTTTTTAGTTTTGTAAGGAAAAAAAAATTATTACGTGTTACACTCGTTGTTAGTCTCAACTTTATTTAGCATTACTGTTGGTATAATTTTTAAAGTCAAAAATTACATTTTATTATAATCTCAATACTAAACAAATAAAATATTTTGGCTTTTGTGGTTAAAATTATAATTTGACAACCCAAATAAAAAAAAAAATCAAGAAAATGGAGTTTTTGCAATTTGGCAACCGACAGGGGCAAAGCCAAAAATATTGACGAGGGGACCGAAATATACATATAAAGATTTAAAATAAAAATAAAAATCGTGTATGAAATAAATCTATCCAAAGATAGTATTATTCGTTGGCTCGAATCGAGTTGGGTTTTGGACAAATAATTTTTTTTGCTATGTGAGCCTAACTCGATCAAATCTATGGATAACTATAATATTAAAATATTAAATTTAGATATTATATATTATATATGATATTTACTAATAATATATAAATTTCTTATAATGAAATAATTTATTTTTTATTTTTTAATTATTATAATTCATGTTGCATATAAAAAAAATTAATAAAAAATAAAGTTTCAATGTCAAAAAATTTTATTGTTTAATTAAAATATGCATAAAATTATTTCATATTACAAAAGGAAATCACAATATTACATATATTTTAAAAAAAAAGTAAAATAAGTTAAATGCACAATTCGTATTATATATTATAATTGTTTAACTTTTTTTATTTTTTTTTCTTATGAGCATAGAATGAAAAATATTAAACAAAATAATTAAAGCAAATGTATCTATTTAATTGATTGAAAAGATAAATAGAGAGAATTAAACTAATAATAATGAATGAGGTTTAAATTTAAAATGTTACCAAATTTATTATATCAAACAAATTCTACAAAAGGAAGGGCCAAATTGAAGAGTCAAACAAAATTTGGAGGGGCCAAACATAATTTTACATTTTAAAATTTTTAATGGGAGACCAAATTAAAAGGCCAAACAAAATTTAGAGGGGTCAAACATAATTTTACCCTTATTTGAAAAAACTTAAAAAATTTAAGGGGGGCAAGGCCCTGCCTGCCCCCTCCCTTTGCCCCTAGTAGTCGGTATTTGAATGAAATGACTTTATTATCATCACATTTCTAAATTTTTATTATTTTAAATATATATATATATATAATTTTTTTTACATTTCAATTTTTCATAGTACTTTTTCACAATAATGCTAAACTCTTAAAAGTTTTTAAATCATATTTTTTAATCACACTTTTAAATACACTTTTTCTAACCCAACCTTTTTCTAATCCAATTTTTTTTTTCAACAATAATGTTAACTAACCTCAATCTCAAATTAACCAAAGATTGATTTAAGTGGATACTTCGTTCTGACATTATAATTTTTATGGTAAAAGACACTTATCTCTCTCAGGTTTGATAGAAAATTCACTTACTCCCTTTTAGTTTGAAAAACACCCACTTACCCTCTTAAGATTTGACACAAAATACATTAACCTCTCTAAGGTATTATTTGTAGGTTAATTTTAAATGAAAAGACAAATATTCCCTCTCTAATTATTAATCATTTATTTTTATTTTTTTTGTTTTTTTGTTTTCTTTCTATTTCTTACTCAAATTTTTTTAACTACAAAATAATGAGAATTTATTTAGTCTTAAAATTATCTTTAATTACTATTAAATTAAATTTTAATTAAGTTATATTCTAATTCAACTGCATACTAAATATTTTAAACTTATCTTTAATTCAATTATATATTAACTTTGAAATGAATTTATTAAAATATCTTTAATTAATTAATTACTGTTATTTAAAAAATTTAGTGATAATGAAATTTGTTAAAGAAAAAAGAAAAAAAATGAGAATAAAAAAATATATAATTATCATTCATGAAATTTTATTGAAAATAAACTTACCCCTATTACTTTGAAAGACACATTTTAGCTTTTGAAAATGTAACTATGTTAGCATTCCGTTAATCAGATTAATATTTATTCAAATTTTACTTTGAATATTAAAAATACAATCATTTTTTTAAAAAAATTTCTGTCTATGTTTTTTTTTTTTTTTTTTTAATCAATTTCTTTATCATTAAATTTTTTTAAATAATGGCAATTGATTTGTTTTTAAATAAAAATAACATAATATATTAATATCAAAGTTAATATATATAATTGAATTAAAAATAAATTAAAATTTTTTTTTTGGTACAAAAAAATTTAAATGAGATGAGATTACCCAATCGAGGGCCAAGGCATACCACAAGCCTTAGATAAAGCTAATAGTCAGGGACATAGTTAGAGAGCAAGCAGGGGCCTTGGTCCCCTAGATTTTTTAAGGCTTTTGTAAAATAAGATAAAATTAGATTTGACTCCCATTAAATATTTTAAAATTAAGATAAAATTACATTTGCCGCCCCTAAAATTTTTAAAATTAAAATAAAATTATATTTGGCCCCTTCAAAAATTTTTAATTTGGTCTTTTTGTAAATTTTATAATTTGATATGATAAATTTGGTAATACTTTTAGTTTATATTTTATTCATTATTATTAACTTAATTTTCTCTACCTTTTCAATCAATCAAATTGATACATTTAGGTTAATTGTTGTGTTAATATTTTTCATTCTATGCTCATAATGAAAAAAGTAAAAAAAGTTAAAGTATTACAATATTTAATACAAATTGTACATTACTTATTTTATTTTTTCTAAATATATGTAATCTTATATTTTTCTTTTGTAATATTAAATATTTCTATACATATTTTAATTAGATTATAATTTTTTTGACATTGAAACTTCAATTCTTATTAATTTTTTTACATATGCAACAGGATTTATAATATTTGAAAATTGAAAAAATATATATTTTATTATAAGATTTTTATTTATTGTTTAATATTTAAATCTAATGTTTTCATAATAGAGCTGTTCATGGATTGGGTCAGACCAAACTCGGATAGCAAAATATTTTGCTTGCCTAACCCAATCCAGCACGTATGGCCTTTGATGCCATTTTTTAATATTAAAAATATTTTTTATTTTTTATATTTTATTTTTAAATATATTTTATAATTAATTAAATAAAATTATTTTTAAATTAAATAATAAATCCGAGTTGGGCCTAAACTTTAAAAACCTATTTGGGCCGGACCATCGAACTAAACGGATAACCCAGCTCTTGGGCAAGTCTATTTCATAACAATTTATTTTTACTTTCAATCTTTATATATATATCGGGCCCCCTTAACAATATTCTTGGCTTCATCCCTGCTAATAGTGGTACTTATAAATCACTCACCAAGTGAAATTACTAGTGAGGCTCGAACCATGATACTTGTCAAGACGCTAATGAGTACTCAACTAACTGAACCAATCCACATTGTCATAAGTAGGGGCGAAGCCAGAAATACGGTTAAGGGGGCCGAATCTATATATACATATAAAGATTTAAAGTAAAAATAAATTGTTATGAAATAGACTTGTCCAAGAGCTGAGATAAAGCTAATAGTCAGGGACATAGTTAGAGAGCAAGCAGGGGCCTTGGTCCCCTAGATTTTTTAAGGCTTTTGTAAAATAAGATAAAATTAGATTTGACTCCCATTAAATATTTTAAAATTAAGATAAAATTATATTTGCCGCCCCTAAAATTTTTAAAATTAAAATAAAATTATATTTGGCCCCTTCAAAAAATTTTAATTTGGTCTTTTTGTAAATTTTATAATTTGATATGATAAATTTGGTAATACTTTTAGTTTATATATTATTCATTATTATTAACTTAATTTTCTCTACCTTTTCAATCAATCAAATTGATACATTTAGGTTAATTGTTGTGTTAATATTTTTCATTCTATGCTCATAATGAAAAAAGTAAAAAAAGTTAAAGTATTACAATATTTAATACAAATTGTACATAACTTATTTTATTTTTTCTAAATATATGTAATCTTATATTTTTCTTTTGTAATATTAAATATTTCTATACATATTTTAATTAGATTATAATTTTTTTGACATTGAAACTTCAATTCTTATTAATTTTTTTACATATGCAACAGGATTTATAATATTTGAAAATTGAAAAAATATATATTTTATTATAAGATTTTTATTTATTGTTTAATATTTAAATCTAATGTTTTCATAATAGAGCTGTTCATGGATTGGGTCAGACCAAACTCGGATAGCAAAATATTTTGCTTGCCTAGCCCAATCCAGCACGTATGGCCTTTGATGCCATTTTTTAATATTAAAAATATTTTTTATATTTTATTTTTAAATATATTTTATAATTAATTAAATAAAATTATTTTTAAATTAAAAAATAAATCCGAGTTGGGCCTAAACTTTAAAAACCTATTTGGGCCGGACCATCGAACTAAACGGATAACCCAGCTCTTGGGCAAGTCTATTTCATAACAATTTATTTTTACTTTCAATCTTTATATATATATCGGGCCCCCTTAACAATATTCTTGGCTTCATCCCTGCTAATAGTGGTACTTATAAATCACTCACCAAGTGAAATTACTAGTGAGGCTCGAACCATGATACTTGTCAAGACGCTAATGAGTACTCAACTAACTGAACCAATCCACATTGTCATAAGTAGGGGCGAAGCCAGAAATACGGTTAAGGGGGCCGAATCTATATATACATATAAAGATTTAAAGTAAAAATAAATTGTTATGAAATAGACTTGTCCAAGAACTGGGTTATCCGTCTAGTTCAATGGCCTGACCCAAATAAGTTTTTAAAGTTTAGGCCCGATTCGGATTTATTTTTTTATTTAAAAATATTTTTATTTAATTTTAATTATAAAATATAAAAAAATATTTTTTTAATATTAAAAAGGGACATCAAAGGACATACAAGCTGGACTTGGCTAAGCAAGCAAAATCTTTTACTATAAGAGTTCGGTCTGACTCAATTCATGAACACCTTTATTATGAAAAACATTAGATTTAAATATTATAAAATTACAAACAATGTATAAAAATCTTATAAAAAATAAAAAAAAATTCAAATATTATAAATCATGTTGCTTATGTAAAAAAATTAATAAAAATTGAAATTTCAATGTCAAAGAAATTATAATCTAATTAAAATAATTAAAATATGCATAAAATTATTTAATATTACAAAAAGAAAAACATAAGATTACATACATTTAGAAAAAGGAAAATAAGTAATGTACAATTTGTATTAAATATTGTAATATTTTAATTTATTTATTTTCATTATGAGCATAGAATGAAAAATATTAACACAATAATTAACGTAAATTTATGTATTTGATTAATTGAAAAAGTAGAGAGAATTAAGCTAATAATAATGAATGATATATAAACTAAAAGTGTTACCAAATTTATCATATCAAATTACAAATTTTACAAAATAACCAACTTAAAAAAATTTGGAGGGATCAAATATAATTTTACTTTAATTTTAAAAAAGTTAGGGGGGCCAAATATAAAGTTACCTTAATTTTAAAAAATTTAGGAGGAGTAAAGTATAATTTACCCATATTTTAGTAAAAGTCTTGAAAATATTAGGGGGCCGCGCCCCTGCCTGCCCCTTAATTACGTCCCTAGTCATAAGTTTAAAATATTTAACATGTATACTTGAATTAAAATATAATTTAATTAGAATTTAGATAGTAATTAAAGATAATTTTATAGTTAAAAAAATTTTGAATAAAAAAAAATAAAAAAATAACAAATAACAAATGGTATATTTATTTTTTTATTTAAAATTAATTTAGAAATAAAACTTTACGGGGTTAGAGTATTTTGTACCCGATCTTAAAAAATAAGTGAGTATTTTTAAAATTTTAAGAAGATAAATGTATTTTATATCAAACTTGAAAGGAATAAATATACTTTTTCCTAATTTTTAACGAACGTAAAAAGAATCAGTTGAGATGAACGGAGTGTTAGGATATGGTTAGGCAGAAGCAGGAAGTTGAGCAGCACATGGTCGTGGTGCTCTTCATCACCATTTGGCGGAGAAAGTAGCCAATTAACCTCAACTAATACGTTCTCAAAGCAAGGTTTTTTATGACTATAAATTAAAATTGCGTGATCTTAATTAGTTTTGCTGTCAATCGCATGAAACCACAATCCAACAGCATGCAAACAGTTTTTGATTTTAAGCCGTGTTATTTTGCACTTTGCTAATCAGCTAATGGGCAGGGCCAGGCCAGCCCAGCCGAGAGTGAATATACCAAACAAGCCCCTGCCCCATGGAGCTATCTCTAAGACAAGTAGAGGAAAGGAAATCAGAGGCATTGTTTAGGTAGATTTATATTATTCGGATTTAAAAATGAGTGTTGAATATAAATATGTGTTTGATATAAATTTATTTATTTTTTTTTTAAGTTTTTTCATATATTTGAAAGATCATACTTCATATTTATATTAGAATAAATGTTGAACACAAATATCAAATGCGAAAACATAAAGAACATGAATAATATAGATGTAGACTACAAGATAACATAATTGTCAGCCGAATTTAAAGAAATACAAGTGAATAAAATAGAAAGAATGATTAGAGAATAACATTTGGGGCGCAGATGCAAATGTAATGATAGATTGTTCAAGGTCTTCCTTAATTTGTTCCTATTATTTGTGTTTGATGAGATTCTTCCCCTAAATTAATTAATACGAGGCGTTTCTTTTTGAGACAATGTGGATGAAGGAAAATGATTGTGTAAAGGAGATCAGAGATATATGGAGATGAGTCTCTGGAGGGGGAGATTTGTAACTGTCTGCTGCTGGAGGTCGGAGTTGGGTGGTATTGGTACTTGGGCCTCCAGTTTGAGTGGTTTGTTGTGAAGGTAGTAGATATGGCTGTCGTTCCCACAGAAGATGCCAAATGTTGATGCCTCTTGTAGGCGGAGTGCCTGCCTTGGTGGTTTGAGGTCCAGTAGAGAAAGAAAAAGGTCAAAAGGCATAGGAGGCCGATCCCTGGGACGCGCTCCGATGCTTAAGTCGAGAGAGGAGTGAGATAAGAAAATGGAATATTTAAGTCTAAAAGGTGTGTACTGTTAGCCCTAGGATGAGCTATTTATACTGTTGGAGGCGACTTGCCCAGAACCATATTGATAAGCTTACCATGATTCGAAATTCAGATCTACGAGTGGCCATATTGATAAGCTTACCATGGGGGGTTAAAACAGTTCCAAGGGATTTTTGTCGAGTGATTCAACTCTTACCAGAGATCAATAGTTAGAATGTATTGTTGGCAAAAGAAGTGGTGTTTTGGATGCAAATTAATAGCCCGGGTTAATTGGTTACGGGAGGGGATAAAAAGGTTTATAAAAAATATGTTTTATGTTGTAAGAGGAGATTTTCTTAGTTGCAGCATAAAGATGATAGTCACAATCAATTTTCTTACTATATTTACGGCATATCTCCATTAACTCTTCAATTTAGTTTGAAAAAACCAACAATTTTTTTTTTTTTTTGAGGTTGTTAATTTACCTTTATCCTCTCAACATTTATCTAATTAACTTACTTTAAAAGAATATTACACGTTTAAATCCTCTCGAACCCGCATCTTTCAAAAATTTATCGGCAACTTGCATGTCATATGAGCTAATACTGAGTTTTGATAGTAATAACAATATATTACTCTAATAAAAAATTACCGTATCAAAAGACCAGAAATTTATTAAATGCATGAGATATGAGCTTTTAATTTTATACCTGAATGAGAACAGTAATAGCTTTCTTCACTGTTCCTCCTAAAGTAGTCAATACCGTACCGATGAACGTATCGTTTTTCTTTTGATATTGGTATCGGTGTTGTCGCAACCTAAAAAATAACAAATCTCATCACAAGACTTTATTACTCATTAAGCGTGACATTAAAAAAAAAAACAAAACTGAGGAAAAGTCGACTTAATTCCTCTTGAAAAATGAAGATATTGAAAATGACCTTAAAAAAAGACATGGAGTCGCCACCAATCTTTTTTAGCTAGGTGTGATCGGCCACCTATTAAAACCGATTTTGTAAAATATTTTAAAATTAATTAAAACATTTTTAAAACCAATTTCAAGTCTGCGTTATAAACCAGAGAAAATCAAAGAATCAGGTTTGGGACTCGGTTACGTGCGGGGAACTATTAGCACCCCCACAACGCCCGTAAAAAACGGTACCTTATTAATCGTGTGTTATCTCAAGTCTCGGTAAAAGTTGGTTTTAAATTTGGTATTTTAAATTAATTCCTAATTTAAAGAAAAATAATATTATTTTTAATTAAAATGATCCGGAATTTATTAATTCAAAATCTTCCTACATTCCCTGAAAATTTGGCAAAATATAGAAAATTTATTTATTTAGAAAATTTCCTGAATCATTCTCGTTTTAAGAAAGATATTTCGTTATTAATGATAATTGATGATATCCTCCCCGGCAACCCGGAAGAGAACACATGAATTATTTTAACTCGGGAATAACTTTGTTTTATTAAAATCATTTCAAAACATTTTAAAGAAGAATATGAATATGTGTGACATAAATAAAATGAAATAGAAAAGTCTAGATAATATAATGCAGCCTAAATGATATGATATAATTTAAATGACATAGTATATTCTAAATAATATAATCTAGATGACATGAAATATAATCTAAGTGACATAAAATGACATGAAATATAAAATAATACTATCATGAAATATGCATGAAAATAAAAATAAAAATAATAATGCATGAACATAACATATGCTAGATAATGTGACAAAAATAAATGACTAAATAAAAAGCATAGGATAGCATGGAATATTCAAAACCATATAACAAACAACATAACACCAAAAAAATATAAATCAACATAATAACAATACCATAGAAATTATCAAAGTAAAAATCACATATTATATAGTATGCATGAATATGGAAAATGCAATGCATGAAAGTGTATTTTGTTTTCCTTTAATGAAGGAAATCTGTATATCCAAAAAGATATCCTGGCTACCTTAGGAAAATATATCAAATTAAATTTTCTAAAATCAAAATACTTTGTGATTTGTTTGAAAACAATTTTGAAAATCTTTGATAAAAATTAAAACCCTAGCCAAACCATCTTTTTAAAATAGCTCTAATTTCCTAAGTTTAAAAATCCAGACTTGACCACCCGTAACCCGAGGTTTATAAAATCATTTTTAAAGTTTAAAATAGTCTAAAAACCAAATTAGGACAGTAGCTAAAAGTTCCTAACCAACCTCTCTAAATGCCTTAGCCCAAATTGAACAATTGTTTTTCTTTTGAATTCAAATCTGCCTCTACTGTCCAGTTTTAAAACATGATTTTTAACCTATTTCTAAAATTCAAAAAAATCTAAAAAAAATTCTGGACTCAGAACATGTAAAACTACACGGGAAAAAATTGGCTTAATTTTCTGATTAAAGATAACTTTCCAGAAAAATCGGGAAAGTTAGAAAACTGGGTGAAAACTGTTTTGCCAAAACACATTTTTTTGCCTTTGGTAAAGTCATTTAAAAATCAAAGTAAAAATTTTGGAGACTCTCCTAAAGACCCACAAACAGTAGCTAATATTTTTAAAAAGTTAGACAAAAAATGGCTAAGTAATAAAAAATCACAAAGGTAGAATAATCAATTTGACAACTCTTTAATTTTCCACAAGTATGCTCAAGTGAACATGACTTTGAACCATTGATTGACCTAAGTCAATAATCATGTGGCATGACATGATATGCATGAACATACAGCAAGTGAAATTCATGAAATGCATGATTTAAAATCTAAATGGCATGGAAAATGCATGGCATACAAAATAACCTAATGCCTAGCATGAGGGCAATAAATGTAATCCTAACCTAAGTATGCATGAGATGCATAATAATGCAAATAAGACTTAGACCTAAAGTGACATGAAATGCATGGTAGTACAAAATGACCTAAGACCTAAATAGCATAGCAAATGCATGGCAATATCAATATGATTCTAGACCTTATGTGCATGAAAATATGCATGGCAATACAAGGATAGCCTAGACCTAACAAACTTGCATGGCAATAAATACAATCTTAACCTAAATATGCATGATATGCATAATAATGCAAATAAGACTTAGACCTAAAGTGACATGAAATGCATGGTAATACCAGCAATGCATGACAATACCAATATGATTCTAGACCTTATATGCATGGGAATATGCATGGCAATATTAAGATTGCCTAAACCCTAAATGTCATGAGAATGCATGAAAATGTCATGAACATATAATGACCAATAAACCTAATACTAGTGCATGAACAAACAGCAACTCATACATAATTTCATGGCATAGTAATGCAAAGCAATGGTCCCTAGAAAAAATGCAAATGCATACACAAGGAAGAAACACATGCAAAGGCCGAATGGCCACTAAATGATCTAATGCAATCCTATCTAGCCAATAACACAAACAACATGGCAAACCAAATCAAAATACACAATGTTATGGCATGAAATGAAAACCTATCAACTAAACAAAATGGAAATGTAGACACAAAGCAAAAACGGTTATATTGGCCGAATGGTCCTCAAATCACATGGTATAATCCTAGCTAGCAAATAACACAAACACATGGTAGCAAACATGATAATATGCAATTATAGTGACTAACATAACTCATGAACATATTAATGACAATATAAAAAACACATGACATGGTTTAAATATGTAAACAATGGAAGCATACTAAGCAAGTTAATACAAAAAAAAAAAATTGGTAATTTAAACATGATAGCCGAATGGTCTTATGAACTTGGCATGGTATTTCCACAAACACATAGCATGGTATATTGCTAAACTACCACAATCAAGCTAACCTACCACAAATCAAGCTAATCTAACACAAGCAAGCTAACCTACCACAACAATACTCATGAACAAGATCAAAAACAAAATCATTTACCAAAAAATCCAACCATTCGGCCATGATAAAAACAGGGGTAAAAACTTGTTTTTTTTTATTTTCTTTTTAAATAACAAAATAGTAGCTCTTTACAAACAAGTTTATTTCATAAAAACGAAAAAATAACAAACAAAAGAGCAAGATCATGTCAATAAAATATGAAAAATAATCATGAAAGAGCATAGCTACCTTGCTCTAACTTTCCAAATCAAGAAGAAACAAGCCAAAACCTTTCTTTTCCTTTTCCTTTTCCTTTTCCTTTTCCTTTTCCTTTTCCTTCTCCTTTTTCTCCTCTCTCTTTCATTTCTTTTTCTCCTTAGCTACTGCCTTTTTTCCAGCCTCCAAACCTTATGAAAAAAACTGCTCAGCCCCACTCTCAATAGCCTTGGCCGAATAGTACCTTCTAGAAGCAAGGTGGTTATTTTTTCTTCAACCAATGACTATCACTTCAAGATGGCTTCTATGTAAAAATCCCACCATTAGATTAGAATAATCAGCCTCTAGATTTATAATGTATGTCATAAATAGAATCATAATTATGACATCATCCCCCTCCAACCATTGGTCCATGTGTTGCAAATTCAAAGGCTTGATCACAAAAATAACTACCTTCCTCTCCTCCTTGGCCCTTAGATGAAATGGCTCAGCAAAATTAATCTCCACCATGGGCTTGGCTGATTTTCCTCTTAAAATCTAGCCCAATTCCATTGCTAGAAAAGCCCTTTTTGGTTTCTTGGGTAAAATGACTTTTTTGACCCCCGAAGTTAAATAAATAGCAAACGGACTCCAAATTCAAATTTTATTTTTTGAATACTTTTTAAATAATAAAAAATTGAATTCTGGAAGTTTTCAAAATTTTCCGAATCCATTTGCTATTTTTTGGATTTTTTCTTCCAAAAATGACCTTTTGTGTACCCGAACTTTTACCATTTCTTAAACGAGATCCGAATCCAGATTTTTATTCATCAATATATTTCAAATAATTTAAGAATGAGATTTTCAAATTTTCAAAATTTTTGGAACTCGTTTGCTATTTTTTCGGGATTTATCCTTTTGAATTTCTGCATAGTGGGTTCGGGATTTGGCCATTTTGCAGACGAATTCTGAATCCAGATTTTCTTTCGCCAATCTCTACGAAATGATTCAAGAATGAGATCTACAAATTTTGGTAATTTTTGGAGCTCATTTGGTATTTCCCCGAATTTTCTAAGTTTTGCCCTTTTGCCTCCGAAGCCCGGTTTTGCTCAAAACAAGTCCGATTTTTGGATTTTCTTTTTCTGGGCCTTTGTCATATAATGAATTGGAGTTGGTCCAAAAACGCCCAATTTTTACGATCAAATTTCCCTCCGATTTGATTTTTCTTTTTTTCACTATCGAGAATCTCCTCGTTTTTCCGTTTTTCCTCCAATTGACTCTTTTCTCGGAATTTCTTCAAACTGAGCTTTGGACTATCCTTGTTTAATCACTCCTCATCAATTAGGGGTTTTAGTTTTACCGTATCGGGCCATTTCTGTAATTTTTCCAATTTCACCAAAATCCACCAAAAATCCTAATTCTCGGTTTTCTTCCAAATTGACTTTTTCTTCGATTTTTCTTCCAAGTAGCTTCTCCATTACCCGTAGTCAGTGCTTATCTTTCATTTCGAACCTTCAATTCCGACCAATTTGATCGTTTAAGCATTTTTCCCCAAATTTCCCGAACTAGGGTTTATTTTTTACTAAATCTCCGTAACCCAACTTTCGAACTCCATATCTTTCAATGTAGAACTCGAATTATCAAAACTCTTTCACCATTTTTCAATTGAACTTTAAATCTTGATTTTGAAAGTGGGTTGACTTTTTTAGTAGTTGACTTTTTAGGGATGACTTTTTCGGGGTTGACTTTTCCAAGTTTGACTTTTTATGTCTTCTTTATTAAACTATGTCACGGAGTACCACCTATAGGTTAAGAAAAGTTTTTTTGCTTTCTGAAACATCAGTTTAGGAAGAAAACATACTTGTTTTAGTAGTCTGAAAAAAATTAGGTGTCTACAGCTGCCCTCTTTGGCTATTGCTGAGAATCAAGAATCAGGCAAAGATAAACAAACACTAATTTTGTTCGGTTAGTGAAATCATATGTGAAGGAAAGGGAAAAGAGTTCTCATTCATTATTTTTTCATTTTTTTTCATTCTTTCATCATTCATTTTTTTTTTGAAAAAGCTGTAAATTGAAGATTTTATCTTTAAATTGAGTGCCCTGACTAATCAAGGCTCGACCCGTCTTAAGGAAACGAGTTTGATTTGCAAAGTGATGATTTGGGCAGAACCAAAAATTGAAAAGTTATCTAGGCGAAACCGTAGATAATTTTCAAGGTGATGACTTGGGCGAAACCAGAAGTCGAAAAGTTTTCAAGGCGAAACCATAGATAATTTTCAAGGCATGACTTGGGCAAAACCAGAAGTCGAAAAAGACCTAGGTGAAACCAGAGGTACTTTCTAAATATGGCGCCCAGAGGTCTTATCCATGATTTGGAAAATTGCGCTGTATGCGACTTTAAATATGATGTCTGGAGGTCTTAAAAAATGGTGCTCGGAGGTCTTATCCATGATTTAAAAAGAAAAACTATGCCCGGAGGTCTTAAGAATGGTTCCCGGAGGTCTTAAGAATGGTGCCTGGAGGTCTTATCCATGATTTAAATAGAAATACCTCGACGATGGCTCGGGGCTCGACTCATTTGAGAAGCAGAATGAATTCGATTTAAAACAAAAGAAAATACCTCGATGATGGTCTCGGGGCTTGACTCATTTGAGAAGCAGAATGAATTCGATTTAAAACAAAAGGAAATAGCTCGACGATGGTCTCGGGGCTCGACTCGTTTGAGAACCAGAATGAGTTCGATTTAAAATAAAAGGAAATACCTCGACGATGGTCTCGGGGTTCGACTCATTTGAGAAGCAGAATGAATTTGATTTAAAACAAAAGGAAATAACTTGATGATGGTCTCGGGGCTCGACTCATTTGAGAAGTAGAATGAGTTCGATTTAAAACAAAAGGAAATACTAAGAATGATCCTGGGTTTGATTCATTTGGAAAAAAATAAATTTGAAAATAAAAGGAACATACCTCGACGGCGGTCTCGGGGCTCGACTCATTTGAGAAGCATAATGAATTCGATGGGGGAAACCAAAGTTTTTGTGATTCCTGCAATGTTAGCTAAATGCAATGATGAGAATGACATGCTTTGCAAATGCTTGTATGTTTCCTAAGGATGAATGCAATCAAATGATTGTGTCATGATTTCTAATCCATGGTTTCTTTGAAGTTCACAGATTATCCGACTTCATGATGGAGTCTTAAATTGTTCACTGATGCCCCACTTAAGAAACCTTTCACTCAAGATAACTTTGTCAAACAGTCCCAGTTTCTGACTTTCGCTAAAATTCACAAATTTTTTTGAATTCATGACGGAGTCTCCAACACATTCACTATTTTCCTATACTTGGTGAATTTTCCTTCAGGATTAGTGGTTTCCAAACCTTTTCTAAGATTTAAATCTATTCCTTAGTAATACTCTGAAATCCTTTTATTTAAAGATTTTTATATTTACTAATCATCATTCAATTTTATAACAAACAAGATGCAATCTCAAAAATGTATGAAATAAAATATGAAACAAGCAAAATGTCATGAAAAGGATAACAAGAATTTATTACAACGAATGTTTTAAAATGGTAAAAGTGAATATTAAGGATATAAGAAAAAATGTAAAGTTATAGGTTGTAGATGTCCCGGATGCGGAATATCTTGGACCCTACTTTTTCAAACCATCTGAAATTTCTCTTGAATGAGCAATTTACTTGGGTAATCCTTCGGCTTCTGTAGTTACGTCAGACTGAGTTGTTCCTTCTTCCTCTGATTTTCAGATACTTTCTCCCCTTTTACACGGAGCATTGATCCAAACCTTAATTAGTACTTGAGCCACCCTTTGTGGGTTTTCAACTCAAGTGTCCCCCATTCGGTATTAAGTCACCCTTTGCGGGTTTTCAGCTTAAACCTCTCATTTTACATTCTTTTTTCATTTTTATTTTCTTGTCTCTTTTTTTCTTGTATTCTACCATGCATTTGAGAATTCTAAATGCTTCCAAGGTAAAAATGTCAATTCAAAAGATGGGATAAATTCTGAGAAAAACCTTCCAAATTAAATATCCATGCTTGATCAAAATGGACTTTTAAAGCACGTAATGTAGGCCAAGGTTCGGGTTTAAAAAGAAAGGATAAATAGGCCTAAAGTGTGTTTAAGGGTGATTGGATCAAGGATCATTTCTTGAGGAAAATTCATTCTTGAATCATTTGTCCATTTTTTTGTCCATTTTTTTTTCTTTTTCCAATTTTTTCTTTCATTGCTGGATTTCATTTGCCATTCTTTGATTTCACATTTTCTACTGGCTATCTTTTTTTTTTCATGATTTTGATTATTTTTCCTCGCATCTGCCCTCTAGTGTAGAGGGTGATCCTTGATCAAGGTTCAAAGAAAGAAATAATTCCTAAGGCTCAAAGGGGTGACTAGGGATAATTTCTTCTTAGTGAAGGTAATATGAAAGATGGCCATTCATCATATCAAGCATGAATATTCTCATTGAAAAGCAATTCTCAGGGGAGATAGATATATAGAATTTCCATTTCTACACTTGGAATCATTCGAATTTCCATGTGTATAGCATCACACTTTTTTTTTCTTCAAGCATAATACTTCTTCAATTCATCAGCATTCACGGGATCTCTCAAATCATCCCCGTCCATCCGAGTTAGAATCAATACTCTTCCAGAAAAAGCTCTTTTTACTACATAGGGTCCTTCCCAATTTGGAGCCCATTTTCCTCGTGGGTCCTTCACTATAGGGAGAATTTTCCTCAGTAACAACTCCCCCTCTCGGAGCTGTCTGGGACGAACTTTCTTGTTGTGGGCTCGAATCATCCTTTTCTGATACAACTGCCCATGACAAATTGCCTTCAATATTTTTTCCTCGATGAGATTCAGCTGTTCATAACGAGCTCTAACCCATTTAGCCTTTTCTAGGCCAACCTCCATCAAAACCCGAAGTGAAGGGATTTCAACTTCAATAGGTAGCACTGCTTCCATCCCATATACCAAAGAAAATGACATTGCCCCTGTAGATGTGCGAACCGAGGTTCGATATGCATGAAGAGCAAAAGGCAAGATCTCAGGCCAATCCTTGTACACATCAGTTTTCTTCTCAACAATCTTCTTGATGTTTTTGTTGGCTGTTTCTACTGCCCCATTCATCTTCGGACGGTAAGGTGCCGAATTATGATGCGTGATCTTGAATTGAGTACACACTTCTCTCATCATCGTATTATTCAGGTTGAGAGCATTATCTGAAATAATTCTTGCTGGCAATCCATATCGGCATATGATTTCCTTCTTAACCAATCTGCATACCATCGACTTCATTACATTCGCATAGGAAGCAGCTTCTACCCACTTTGTGAAATAATCTATGGCCACCAGGATGAAACGATGTCCATTTGAAGCCTTCGGAGTAATAGGCCCAATCATATCCGTTCCCCACATTGAAAAGGGCCATAGTGCAGTCATGACATGCAATGACGATGGTGGAACATGAATCTTATCTGCATAGATCTGGCATTTATGGTACTTTCTGGGAATAACTGATACAATCTCCTTCCATCGTCAACCAATAATATCCTACCCTCATAATCTGCTTAGCAAGCATGTGACCATTAGCATGGATGCCACATATCCCTTCATGGACCTCTTCTATAATTCTCCTAGCTTCACTAAATCCGACACATCTTAATAGGACTTGGTATTTCCTTTTCTTGTAGAGAATCTCACAATCTAGAAAAAAACCAATTGCCAATCTTCTTAAAGTCCTCTTGTCATTTTCTATTGCCCGTTCTTGATACTGTTGACTCTTGATGTACTGCAAGATGTCGTTGTACCAAGGAAGGCCATCTACTTCTTCTTTGATACTCAGACAGTGGGCAGGAGACTCATATATGCTCATCTTTATCGGCACAACTTTAGCCCCTTCATTCACTTTAAACATTCATGATAAAGTAGCCAGAGCGTCCGACATTGGGTTTTCTTCTCGAGGGAAGTAATTGAAAGTCACTTCTTCAAACTCCTCCAATAAACTCAGTATGAGTTCTCTGTATCATATTAGCTTTGTATCTCGGGTTTCCCATTCTCCCCGTAACTGGTATATCACTAGGGCTGAATCTTCAAAAACTTCCAATATTTTGATTTTTCTGTCCACTGCAGTACGAAGGCCCATAGTACACGCCTCATACTCAACAGTATTGTTTGTACAATCAAAGTCCAATCTGGCAGTGAAAGGATAATAATCTTATTCTGGGGATATGAGCACTGCACCGATTTCGTGCCCCATGGCATTAGATGCACCATCAAAGTACATTTTCCATACTTTATTCTTCGGGGGAACCTCATCCGCTTGCGAAACACACATCAAATCTTCATCTGGGAAGTCAAAGTTCAACGGCTCATAATCTTCCACCGCCCGACTTGCTAAAAATTCAGCCACTGCGCTTCCCTTGATAGCCTTCTGACTTACATATACAATGTCATATTCTGACAACAAAACCTGCCATCTTGCCATCCTCCCTGATAAAGAAGGTGCTTCGAACATGTACTTAATTGGATCTAGCTTGGCAATCAACCATGTCGTGTGGTACAACATGTACTGTCTGAGTCTACGAGCAGTCCAAGCTAAGGCACAACATAGCTTTTCTACCGACGAATATTTCAACTCATAATCTGTGAACTTTTTTCTAAGATAGTAAACCACCTGTTCTTTCTTTCCAGTCTCATCAAGCTGCCCCAAAACACAACCCATGGATCTCTCAAATACTGATAGATACAATATCATTGGTTTATCCGAAACAGGTGGCATTAATACTGGTGGGTTGGATAGATAATGTTTAACCTTTTCAAAGGCGATCTGACAACCTTCATCCCATTCTCCTGGATCACGTTTTCGAAGTAGCTTAAAATATTGGATCACATTTATCGGTTAACTGAGAAATAAATCGAGCAATGTAATTCAATCTTCCTAGAAAGCCTCTCACTTCTTTTTGAGTACGAGGTGGTGACAAATTCTGAATGGCCTTCACTTTATCCGGATAAATCTCAATTCCCTTTTTGCCGACAACAAAACCCAACAATTTCCCCGAAGTAACTCCAAAAGTGCATTTTGCCGGGTTTAGCTTGAGTTGAAACTTTCTTAGTCGTTCAAAGAGCTTCTTAAGATTCACAATATGCTTATCTTCTCCTTGTGACTTTGCAATCATATCATCAACATAGACCTCAATTCCCTTATGCATCATATCATGAAACAAGGTTAGCATGGCTCTCTAATATGTTGCCCCAGCATTCTTCAACCCAAACGGCATTACCTTGTAGCAGAATGTTCCCCACATTGCAACAAATATGGTTTTCTCCATATCTTCCGGTGCCATCTTAATCTGATTGTATCTCAAAAATCCATCCATGAAAGAAAACAAAGAACTCTTTGCCATATTATCCACCAGAGTATCGATGTGGGATGAAGAGAAATTATCTTTGGGACTGGCCTTGTCCAGATCTCGGTAATCGACGCACATCTGCACCTTGCAATCCTTCTTTGGCACTGGAACAATATTTGCCACCTGTTCCGGATATTTTGCCACCTTTAAGAATCCAGCATCAAATTGCTTCTTCACCTCCTCTTTTATCTTTAACAGCATATCCGACCTCCTTCTTCTCAACTTTTGCTGAATTGGTTTGCACTCTGACCTTAAAGGGAGCTTATGAACCACAATATATGGATCCAACCCCGGCATGTCTTGGTATGACCATGAAAATACATCTACATATTCCCGAAGCAAGACTATCAATTCACCCTTTATTGATAATGACAATGAGGTCCTAATTTAAACCTCTTTCATCTCCTCACTACTTCCCAAATTTATCACTTCCAATAGCTCCTTATGAGGAAGTACTTGTTTCTCCTCTTGTTCTATTTTTCTTAATAAATTCGGAGGTAGACCATAATCCTTAGTATCTTCGTTGGCCTCAAAATCACTCGTGCAAATAGGTCTTTCAAAATCAATTTCAGAATTACTAACAGGAAGGTCCTCATATTCCGCATCCGTACACCTGTAAATAGGTTGGGAAGAAACAATATAAGAAAATACATACAATGAAAGAAAATAAATAAATAGCATAAATGAAAAAATATGGACACATCAATATGAATAAAATGCATTGTGCTTATTATTTATTGAATGAAAATGTTTAAACAAAAGCCCATTACAGAAAAATTCTTAATATCTCTGGGCAAAGATAATTAAGATTGTTTTTTTAAAGTATTACTTTGGAATAGACTTAAAGACTATGGGCAGCTCGGTTGCACTCCAATTGGTCAGTCTATATCTTGGTGGACAAAGTCGCACCATCCAGTTTACATTCTTACTTCCCATTCCTTCTTCCCTAGTCATGCAGATCACCATATCCTGTATCTGCTCACCCTTATTCACATGGAACCTCTTGAAAGCTTTGCTCAATCATTATAAGTACATCATCAGAATCTTTTTCTCCGAATAGAAAATCGGCCCAGCATAACCCTTTCCTACAGTAGTCCTTACTCCCAGTCTTGTATTCTTGGACAACATTGGCTTTGGAATTCTTCGTCCTTCAGTGAAAAATATTGCATTTACGAACTCCAAAGACCGAAAGAAACATTCTACAACATCTTCATTGGGTTCAATGTAAAGAGATTCAGTGGATGCAGAAGCTATTATATCCTCTTCTCCTGACACACTAATCAAGTGCCTCTTCATTACAAACTTTAACTTTTGATGGAGAGATGAAGGTACTGCCCCAGCGAAATGTATCCAAGGCCTTCATAGTAAGCAATTATAGGATGGATTAATATCCATGATCTAAAAGTCGACCTTATAGTTACATGGACCTATCTCCAGAGGAACCTCGATGCTTCCCATTACATCTCTCCTGGTATCATCAAAAGCTCTGACTACTGTGCAACTCGGTAGCATATAAGAAACATCAATTGGCAATTTAGACAGGGTTGCCAAAGGCATCACATTTAACGAAGAACCGTTATCCAGATGCACCCTCGATAGTATATGCCCCTTGCAAGTGGTTGTTATGTGAAGAGCCTTTGTTGACCCAATACCATTGGGTTCATCATAACTAAAATATATATGGTCGCCTGCTGCAATATTCCCCACCAGCTTGTCTAGTTTCTCCACCGATATGTTGTTAGCCACATATGCCTGATTCAAAACTCTTAACAGGGCATTTCTGTGTGGCTCTGCGTTCAATAGCAACGAGAGGATCAAAATTCTAGCTGGTTGACGCTGTAATTGCTCGACCACACTGTATTCGCTATGCTTTATGAACTTCAAAAACTCACAGGCTTCTTTTTCATTTACCTACTCTTTCACCGGGACTGAACTCATCTCCATTCTTTTAAACTGATCCATCTCAATATGGATCGGTTCCACTGCCTTCTTCCCTTTATCTATTTCCCCTCCTTTTACTGGTAGACCTTGCTCAGCAATTTCTGGGGCGTAGCATCTCCCACTACGAGTTAAATGCCCTACTCCTGTTATATCGGTTGCCACCTACTGACTAGAAGTACTCGGCATAACCATACTGCAATCATACTTCCATGGTGCAGCCTTATTTTCCTTGTATGAAAAAAAGGATGGCAATTCTATGATTAGCTTAGGCACGACTTCTTCAACAACCAGAGTAGTCTTCTCTGGCTCATTATAGTAAATGATCAGGTCTACCTATACCATATCCAGGCGTATCCTCTGTAGCACTCACTTCTTCTTCTGTTTTCTTATAGAATTGGGCTCAACCCTCATCCATCATCTGTTGGACTTTAACCAAGAAATCCCCACAATTCTGTATGGTATGTCCTTTGCTTTTATGGAAAGGGCACCAATTTTTTATTCTGCTTGCCATTATCTTCAAACTGCCCTCATCCTGAATGATCCCGACTTTAACCATTTCGACCCATACTTTTAACATTGGAGTCTTCACTTCACTGATACTCCTCTTCACCCGACAGACTTTCCTTGCTATCACTGTTTTCACCTGGTTCTCAGCATGATTGGACAATGGATTTCCTGCTACATTCGTTCCATTCCTTGTCCCAAATTTCACAACCCCGGAGTTGATCAGACTTTGGACTTTCTTTTTAAGGCAAGGCAATCCGCAGTCGAATATCCTTGAATCCTCGCGTGATACACGCAGTTAGCATTTGCGTTGTACCATCTTGGGTATGGTGGTGTCAGAGGTTTGAGGTATACGGGTGCAACAAATTGACCTTGTAACAGTTTGGGATATAACTCACCATAAGTGGTAAGAATCGGGTCAAATGAGGGTTTTTTTTATCATTCTTTGTTGAATGTTGGTCATTGTGCATGGTATTCTGGGTGTTTGGGACAGTGTTTTGGGGAAGGTTTATCTGTGGGGACACGCTAGTTGGAAATGGATGTTGTGGTATATTGGTATAAGGGAATGGATTTTGAGTAAGGTGGTTCACATTAGGGTAGTAAGGATTATACCCCGGGTAAGGTGTGGGAGGTGCATAGGATGTAGGAGGAGTATAGGGCCTGGGAGGTGTATATGGTGTAGGAGGTGCATAGGGATAATGGTTGAAGCTAACTGCGTGGGTTTCCTCTTTTTTCTTAGCAGGGAATACCTTCTTCGGAGTAGCAGACTCACCCCTTCCATTTTCCCATTCTTAATGGCAAACTCTATCATCTCCCCAGATATCACCATATTTGCAAAGTCTTTGGTGGAACTCCCCACCAATTTATCATAATACGGTGCTTTCAAAGTATTTATGAAAAGCACTGTAGTTCCCTTGTTGGGCAAAGGAGGTTGTACTTGTGTAGCTAGGTCTCTCCATCTCTAAGAATATTCTTTGAAGCTTTCAGTACGATCAGGCACTATGTCCGTCACATGCTTGTATTGTTCCATGAAAGCTTTGGCTAGATCCATCCAGGAACGAATCTTAGTACGGGTAAGCTGGTTATACCACTGGGTTGCAGACCCTGTCAAGCTATCCTGAAAACAGTGGATAAGCAAATTTTCATCTTCATCATGTCCGGTCGTCTTCCGACAGTACATAGTCAGGTGAGCTGACTGGTTGGTAGTTCCATCGTATTTCTCAAAATCGGGTACTTTAAACTTGGAAGGAATAACCAAGCCATGTACCAAGCTCATCTCTTTGGCATCCAGACTGCCAAATAACTCCGCCCCCTCTATTGCTCTTAATCTCTCTTCCAGCAACTGATACTTCTTCTGGGATTCTGTAGTTTCTATCTTTTTCAGCTCAGCCAACCTTGCCTTTTCTTTCTCAGCCAGTTCCCCAAAGTCCGGAACATCAACAATATCGCTTGGATCAGCCCCAATGTTACCTTTTCCATGAGCATAATTCTGTGCTTCAGTCGCTAGTTGGATATAAACATAGGAGGCTGCCCCAGTTGGCAGCTCATTTCCCACATGCTGGGATGCTTAGCCCTTTAGATGCACTATTTCAAGTTGATCCTCCTCATTTACGACCTTTTTTCTTGTGACCGAATTCTCCCCCGGCCCTTTCTGTTTCATCATGACGTTCATCAGTTCCATGAGTTTAGCCATTTTCTCCCTTGATTCCTCCTGAGACTTAATTAGTTGTTCCTGTAATTCCCTTTGAACTCGTTCCATCCTCTCAATACGAGCAAGATGATCATTCTCCATGATTCTAGCTTGAGATCTAGTGTTGTAGTGGTGTCGGAAATCCGTTTCTTTTGGAGTACGCCCAATTGTACCTTTATTTTTTTTTTTAAAAACCATGGATTAGAAATTATTGATTTATTAAAGTATTTATTGAGTGAATGAATGAAATGTACATAACTAATAAACAAACAAATGAATGATTATTATCAAATGAATAAATGAATGACTATCAATAAACAAATGAATGAATGAAATGAATGAGTTGACATATGGAGAATCTTTCCATGAAAATGAAACTAATGGTATTTGCCTTAAAATCGGATCCCAAAGGCAAAGATTTTCATTAATTCATGGAAAACTTCATAAAATAATATTTCTTAATATTGGGTTACATAGAAACATCTGCCTACACTAGTCTTAAACTTCAAGAAATGCAACAACCACTGATCATTCCTCTCAAAGCCTTCAATTCTTTCAACCCATCATTTGTCCCGCTGACTTTCTCGGACGATATCAGCAATGTCGACTTTCTTGGCTGTCAGCTGCTGCTCTATAGCGGCATAGAGTGACTCATTCTCTTTTCGCACCAAAGACATTCTTCCTTTCTCATTTCCCAACCTGAACCTCAACTGTTCATTTTCTTGTTGACATCTTTCTAACTTGGTTGATAGCAAAAAATGTGCATCCTCCAATTTCTGTCGTTCCTGAGAAAACTCGGACTCCTTTTCTTTACTCTCCCTGGCCTTATTCTTCCAATAATCCAACTCCATTTAAAGTTTCTTCATTTCTTTCTCATGTGCTTTGAAAGAAATACTGGCTCCTGTAAACCATCCCCTGGCCCTTATCTTTTTGTTTTCATGATGCAAATCTAGTATATCGGCTAGTGCTGTATCCCTTTTGGCGACCACCTCTTATCTTAGTCTCTTGAATCTCAAGCTTAATCTTCAAATCCTCGACATCTTCAAATAATTCATGTGTTCTCTTCCGGGTTTTCGGGGAGGATATCATCAATTATCATTAATAACGGAATATCTTTCTTAAAACGAGAATGATTCAGGAAATTTTCTAAATAAATAAAATTTCTATATTTCGCCAAATTTTCGGGGAATGTAGGAAGATTTTGAATTAACAAATTCCGGATCATTTTCAATTAAAAATGGAATTATTTTTCTTTAAATTGGGAATTAATTTAAAATACCAAATTTAAAACTAACTTTTTACCATGACTTGAGATAACACACGATTAATAAGGTACCATTTTTTACGGGCATTATGGGGGTGCTAATCCTTTCCCACACGTAACCGAGTCTCGAACCCGATTCTTTGATTTTCTCTGGTTTATAATGCAGACTTGAAATTGGTTTTAAAAATGTTTTAATTAATTTTAAAATATTTTACAAAACTGATTTTAATAGGGGGCCGATAACACCTAGCTAAAAAAGATTGGTGGCGACTCCATGTCTTTTTTTTAAGGTCATTTTCAAAACCTTCATTTTGAAGAGGAATTAAGTCGACTTTTCCTCGGTTTTTCTTAATGTCACACTTAATGAATAATAAAGTCTTGCGATGAGACTTGTTATTTTTTAGGTTGCGATAGCTTGGCGACTCCACTGGGGACTATTAGAGAGTTAGGCCTAGAATAGTCGTGTGTTATCAAAGTCTCGATTTTGTTGGTTTAATTGGTTTTAATTTTAATTCCCACATTAAAAAAAAGGATAATTTCAAAAATAATAAAATGTTTTTAAATATGTCCATATTCATATGCATACATATTATAATTTTTCTCTAGTTATTTTGGTGCATATATTCATTTATTGATTAATTGATGACTTATGTTGTTTAATCTTGTTGGGGCATTTAGAATAAGGGATGTAGAATAGGTGGTGAAAGGTTTGTTATTTCTCCTCACACACTACACGTGCATTTGCATATCATGAGCCCTATACTCGGGTTCCGTCCTTTTAGGTGGGAGCAAAGTAACTAAGCCTTCGTGATTAACAATCTGCATGGGCTAGTGAAACATTTTCGGAGTACTGAATTACCTAAGCCTTTGTGATTAACAATCCGCATGGGCTAGGGAAATAGACATTAACGAATTGAACCTGCTTTTATCGGGGTGCCTTACTAGCCTTCACCGATGACAGTGAGGAACAATTCGGGGCTTTTAGAACTAATTCACCTTCATATAGTAAACCTAGGCGAAGCCATACCGGATTTCCAATCAGATATCCCGAAGTTAAGAACACATGGAGGAATATTTCCAATCCTTTTACCTTCTATTCTACTTTCCAAATAAGTTTATTTTTGAAAATCGGACAATGATGAACGTACATCACAATGCCCGTAATAAGTGTTGGTGTGTCGTCCCAGGGATGTTATAATGCCGAAATTTTGTTGGCATCCTCAGGGATAATTATTGTTTTGAATTATATGTTTTTTGTATTATTCGAATTTATTCCCGTTACTAATTCATTTTCTTTTTGTTGTTGTTTTTTTTTTGCATTATTGTCATCATTTTTGCACATGGAAGGTTATTGGTCTCGGGATAATATTCAACCAAAAGGGCTTCCATGGAGGGTCAGAATGTCTCAGTGGTCGAGAAGCATTTAGAGGTTAGGAAACAGTCCGAGAAAGGTCAGCAGGATAATGGGGATTGTTTGAAAATGGGATGTGTCAGTATTGCCAGCTGAGGTTGATCTTACTATCAGGCAAAATGATCTCCAAGAATTGATGGATATATGGAATCAATGGAACATATCAGAAAAAAAAGCCTTCACTCAGACTTATGGGGACATAGCACTGTTAGTTCAGGTTAAGGTCAGTGGTGAGGTGATCCAGGCTGTGGTGTAATTCTGGAATCCCACTTATCGGTGTTTTACTTTCAACCGAGAGGATATGACTCCAACATAGAGGAATATTCAACCTTTCTTCATATTGAGAACGTTATTCCCGACCGTATTTATTTGAAGGATACCAAGATGCCAGGTTTCAAGAAAAATGTGTCTAAAATTCTGGGAGTGGAAAGAAATTGGGTCGAAAGCCATGTTGTCTAAAAAGGGGTAAGCTACTGTATATCATGGGATGTTTTACGGACCTTAATCCACAACCATTCAAGCAAGGAGATAGTTAGAAATATTTTTGCTCTGGCTATCTATGGTTTAGTTATCTTCCCAAAGACATTAGGGTATGTGGATGTGGCAGTATTTGATGTTTTTGAGAGGCTTGAGCAAAGGATAAACCCAGTCCCGGTAATTATAGCAGAAACAATCCGATCGCTGAATTTTTGTAGACGGGAAGGAAAAGGGCTTTTTATAGGTTGTATACAGCTTCTTTACTTATGGGTTTAGAGCCATTTTTGTAAACAAGAGAATTTCTCTCTTCGCTCATATTGGAAGTCTTTTGCATCAATTGGTGAATTTTTGAAGAGGGATTGGCTTGAAAATAGGACTGAGGAACAATGGATCAACATATTCCGAAATATCAAGGCTGAGATGATCATTTGGAGAGCTCCATGGATAGTTCCTATGCCGACATTGTACAAGTGCGGAGATAAAGCTTCTGTTCCATTATTGGGAGTATGGGGAGGAGTGAGCTATGCACCACTGCTGGTACTAAGACAATCGGAATCCCGTCAGTTTACTCCTACGACCCATGACCTTAGTGATTTGGAATTTGCTTATAGAGAAGACGGATACTCGGGAAAGGTATGTGAGATTATAGTAGCGTGGAAGGAAACTCATCTGTGGAGGTAGCTAGATATGCCAACATCGTCACACCTGATTACCTGGTATGGAGGAAATTAAGGGTTAATGATAGGTTGTTGACATCAGATGGAAAAGAGGTCCAGTTCATGAGTCCACCACCTAAGGAAGCGCCATCAGAGTTAGAAATTGCAAGGGCAGAATTCGAAAAAGAAAAGGCCCAAATGAGCAAGGAAATTGCCCGATTGCAAGAAGAGCTTGAGGATATGAAAAATAAGGAATCAGCTCGAGAAAGAGAAAAGGAAAAGATCAAGAGAGAAAGGGACACTGCTAAAAGTGATCTTCAGGAATTACACTTGGAAAACAAGAGATACCGCTTTGAGCTCAGATTTGAGGGGACCCTCAAGACTTTCGGGAAATGGGAGCAAGAGGTCAAAAACCTCAAGAAGGAGAAGAAATATTGGAAAGAGAAAGCAAAGCATGAGGAAGCCCGAGTGAATCAACTGGAAAAACAAACTACAAAAAGCTTACACGGTGATGCTTCTGCTGACATGTCAAAGGTCCGTGAACAAGTAGGGGTCAGATTGAAGAGCAAGGCAATCAAAAGAGGACAGTAAAAAAGGTCCTAGACCCGAGGGAGTTACTATAGGACCGGTGTTTTGTAATAGTATTGTTAAATTAGGATAGAAAGATTGTCTTAAGCAGTGATCTTTTTTCTTTGATGTAATTAGTTCCAGAAAATCAATGAAAGACCGTTTGGTTGGAATTATCCCGGGGCCAATACTTTTAAATGCATTCATCATCCATTTGTTCTTTCCTTTATATATTTTGTTTGTTGATTCATTTATTTATATTTATAATCATTCATTCATTCATTTATTCTTTATAAATTGTTCATACACTTAGTCATTTATTTATTTGTCCATTCATTTATTCTTTATAATTAGTCATTCATGTTCATACACTTAGTCATTTACTTATTTGTTCATTCATTAACATTTAGTCATTTATTCATTCATTCATTTTTATAAAATAAAATAAAAAATGTGTCAGTAATTTATAATTCATGGTTTTTAAAACTAAAGTTACAATTGGTCCCACTCAGAAATAATCAGATTTTCGACACCCTTACAATACTTGATCACAAGCCAGAGCTATGGAGAATGATCAGCTTGCTAGAATTGAAAGGATGGAAAGAACTCAAAGGGAACTGCAGGAACAGTTGGCTAAGTCTCAGGAGTCACGGGAACAAATGGCCAAACTCATGGAGATGATGAATACCATGATGAGGTAGAAATGGCCAAGGGAAAATTCAGTTACAGGAATGGGGTCAGTAAACAAGAAGACAGACCAGAGGTGGTACAGTAGAATGGCTAGACATCCCAGCATGTGGGAAATGAACTTCCAACTGGGGCAGCATCCTATATTTACATCCAACTAGCGGCTGAAGCACAGAATTTTGGTCCTAAAATGGGTATTATTGGGGTTGATCCAATTGATGTAGACGTTCCAGACTTTGAAGAATTGGCTGAAAAGGAAAAGGCAAAGATGACTGAGCTGAAAAGGGTTGAAACGATAGAATCCTAGAAAAAATATCAGCTGCTGGAGGAAAGATTGAGGGCAGTTGAAGGGGCGGACCTATTTGGCAGTCTGGATGCCAAAGAAATGAGTTTAGTGAATGGTCTGGTGATTCCTCAAAAGTTCAAAGTACCAGACTTTGAAAAATATAATGGAACTACCAACCCATCAGCACATCTGACCATGTATTGCCAGAAGATGACTGGACATGATGAAGACAAAAATTGCTTATCCACTGTTTTCAAGATAGCTTGATAGGGTCCGCAACTCGGTGGTATAACCAGCTTACCCGTACTAAGATCCGTTCTTGGATGGATCTAGCCAAAGCTTTCATGGAACAATACAAGCATGTGACCGACATGGTGCTTGACCGTCTAACTCTGCAAAACATGGAAAAGAAAGCTACTGAAAGCTTTAAAGAATATTCTCAGAGATGGAGAGACCTGACTACACGAGTACAACCTCCTTTGACCAACAAGGAAACTATAGTGCTTTTCATCAATACCCTGAAAGTACCTTATTACGATAAATTGGTGGGGAGTGCCACCAAGGACTTTGCGGATATGGTAATATCCCGGGAGATGATAGAGTCAGCCATTAAGAATGGGAAAATGGAAAAGGGTGAGTCTGCTACCCCGAAGAGGGTTTTCCCTGCAAAGAAGAAAGAGGAGACACATGCAGTCAGTTTCAATAAATAGCCCTATGCACCTCCTACAGCATACACACCTCCCAGGCCCTATACTCCTTCTATATCTTATGCACCTCCTACACCTTACACACCTTATCCGAGGTATAATCCTTACTATCCCAATGTGAACCATCTTACCCAAAATCCATTTCCCTATACCAATATACCACAACAGCCTTTTCCAACTAGCATATCCCCACAAATAAATCTTCCCCGAAACACTATCCCAAACACCCAAGGTGCTGGACATAATGATCAACGTTCACCAAGGAATGATCAGAAACCCCAATTTGATCCGATTCCTACCACCTATGGTGAGCTATATCCTAAGCTGTTGCAGAGTCAACTTATTGCACCTGTATACCTCAAACCTCTGACACCACCATATCCAAGGTGGTACAATGCAAATGTTAGCTGCACATATCACGCAGGGATCCAGGGGCATTCGACTGAGGACTGTATTGCCTTTAAGAAGAAAGTCCAAAATTTGATTAATACTGGGGTGGTGAAGTTCGGGACAAGGAATGGGCTAAATATAGCAGGAAATCCATTATCCGATCATGCAGAGAACTAGGTAAATGCAGTATTGACAGGGGAAAAAAAGGTTGAAAAAACATGTCAGTGAAGTCAAGACCCCAATGATAAAAGTGTGGGTCGAAATGGTAAAACGGAAATGGTAGAGGATGGTGACAGTTTAAATTGGTTGCAAACAGGGTGGAGGACTAGTGTCCGTTCCATGGATGTAAAGGTCATATCATGCAGGAATACGGGGACTTTTTGGCTAAAGTCCAAAAGATGATGGATAAGAGGGAAGCCCAGTTTTATGAAGAAATAGAAGATGAAGTAGAGGTTATTGAGAATACAGCTAGCTATGGAATAGGAAGACCTTTGATCATCTATTATGATGAACCGGAGAAGACTACTCCGGTTGTTGAGGAAATTATGCATAAGTTAATCATAGATTTGCCTTCTTCCTTTTCATACAAGGAAAACAAAACTGCACCATGGAAATATGACTGCAGCATGGTTATGCCAGAGTCTTCAAGTCAGCAAGATATTACAGGTGTGGGGCACTTAACACGAAGTGGAAGGTGTTATGCCCCTGAGGCTGTTGAACAGGGATCAACAAGAAAGGATGAAGGACTGGACAAAGGGAAGAAAGTAGTTGAACCAATCCATATTGAGATAGATTTGTCAAAAGAAGCAGAGAGGGGATCGACCCCGATAAACAGGAAAAAAGAGCTGGTGAACGAGAAGGAGGCATGTGAGGTTTTAAAGTTCATAAAACATAGTGAGTATAGTATGGTTGAGCAATTGCAGCGTTAGCCAGCAAGAATCTCTATCTTATCTTTGCTATTAAACTCGGAGCCACACTGAAATGCCCTGTTGAGAGTGTTGAATCAGGCATATGTGGCTAACAACATATTGGTAGAAAAATTAGACAGGCTGGTGGGAAACATTGCGGCAGACGATCATATATATTTCAGTTATGATGAAATACCACCCAATGGTATTGGGTCCACAAAGGCTCTTCACATAACAACCACCTACAAGGGGCATATACTACCAAGAGTGCTTCTGGATATTGGTTCTTCATTAAATGTAATGCCCCTGGCAACCCTATCTAAGTTGCCAATTGATATTTCTTATATGCTGCCGAGTTGCACAGTAGTCAAGGCTTTCGATGGTACCAGGAGAGAGGTAATGGAAACTATTGAGGTTCCTCTGGAGATAGGCCCATGCACCTATACGGTGAACTTTCAAGTCATGGATATTAATCCGTCCTATAATTACATGTTGGGAAGGTCATGGATACATTCAGTAGGGGCTGTACCCTCGTCTCTCCACCAAAAACTAAAATTTGTGAGGGAGGGTCATTTGGTCACTGTATCTGGAGAAGAAGACATATTAGCCTCTATATCTACTGAATCTCCTTATGTTGAACCCATTAAAGATGCCATAGAATGTTCTTTTCGGTCTTTGGAATTCGTAAATGCGGTTTTCGTCGCTGAAGAATGAAAAATTCCAAAACCAAGGTTGTCCAAGAACACAAGGCTGGGAGTATGAACCATAGTGGGAAAGGGCTGCAGGGCTAGAAAAGATCTTGGAAAATGTCTTCAAGGGATGGCCAGAGCAATGGAAGTAGTGGGAAAGAAAGATCGATTTGGCTTAGGGTATATTTCGAAGGCCTATGAGAAGAGGAAACAAGTTGAAAGGAACCGACAAAGGAGGATGGCCCATTTCGAGGGTATGGTTATTGAATGGGAACCCATGACTTTCCCACCAATCCTATACAACTTTCGCTCTGTTGGTTTTCTATTTGGAGAAAAAAATTCAGAGGATGTACTCATAATGATCGAGCAAGCTTTTGAAAAATTCCGTGTGAATAAGGGTGGGCAGATTTAGGATATGGTGATTTGCATGACTGGGAAAGAAGGGATGGAAAGTGACAATGCAAACTGGATGGTGCGACCTTGTCCACCAGAATATAGACTAACCAATTGGAGTGCGACTGAGTTGCCCATAGTTTTTAAGTCTATTCCAACGTAATACTTTAAAAAACAATCTTAATTATCTTTACCCAGAGATATTAAGAGTTTTTTTTTTTTTTTTTTCTGTAATGGAGTTTTTGTTTAAACATTTTCATTCAATAAATAACAAGCAATGCATTTTATTCATATTGATGTGTCCATATTCTTTCATTTTTTCTATTTATTTTGTTTTCATTATATATATTTTCCTATATTGTTTCTTCTCCACCTATTTACAGGTGTATAGATGCGAAATATGAGGACCTTCCTGTCAGTAACTCTGAAATTGATTTTGAAAGACCCATTTGCACGGGTAATTTTGAAGCTAACAAAGATATTGAGGATTATGGTCTACCTCCAGATCTATTAAGGAAAATAGAACAAAAGGAGAAACAAGTACTTCCTTATAAGGAATTATTGGAAATGATAAATCTGGGAAATGGTGAAGAGATAAAGGAAGTCAAAATCAGGACTTCATTGTCATCATCAATAAAGGGTGAATTGATAGCCTTGCTCCAAGAATATATGCATGTATTTGCATGCTCTTACCACGACATGCCAGGGTTGGATCCAGATATTGTGGTTCATAAGCTCCTTTTAAGGCCAGAACGCAAGCCAATTCATCAAAAGTTGAGAAGAATGAGGCTGGACATGCTGTTAAAGATAAAAGAGGAGGTGAAGAAGCAATTTGATGCTAGATTCCTAGAGGTGGAAAAATATCCAAAATGGGTGGCAAATATTATTCCAGTACCAAAGAAGGATAGCAAGGTGCAGATGTGCGTTGATTATCGAGATTTGAACAAGGCCAGCCCTAAAGATAATTTCCCTTTGCCCCATATCAATACTCTGGTGGATAATACGACGAAAAGTTCTTTATTTTCTTTCATGGACGGATTCTCAGGATACAATCAGATTAAGATGGCACCAGAAGATATGGAGAAAACGATATTTGTTAAAATATGGGGAACCTTCTGCTATAAGGTAATGCCATTTGGGTTGAAGAATGCTGGGGCAACATATCAGAGAGCCATGGTGACCTTGTTTCATGATATGATGCATAAGGGAATTGAGGTCTATGTTGATGATATGATTACAAAATCACAAGGAGAAGAGGAGCATATTGCGAATCTTAAGAAGCTCTTTGAATGACTAAGGAAGTTTCGACTCAAGCTAAATCCGGCAAAACTCACTTTTGGAGTCACCTCGGGAAAATTGCTGGGTTTTGTTGTCAGCAAAAGGGGAATTGAGATTGACCCGGATAAAGTGAAGGCCATTCAGGATTTGCCACCACCTCATACTCAAAAGAAAGTAAGAGGATTTCTAGGGAGATTAAATACATTGCTTGGTTTATTTCTCAGTTAATCAACAAATGTGATCCATTATTTAAGTTACTTCGAAAACGTGATCCAGGAGAATGGGATGAAGGTTGTCAGATTGCAATTGAAAAGGTTAAACATTATCTTCCAACCCACCAATATTAATGCCACCTGTTTCGGATAAACCAATGATATTGTATTTATCAGTATACAAGAGATCCATGGGTTGTGTTTTGGGGCAGCTTGATGAAGCTGGAAAGAAAGAATAGGAAGTTTACTTCCCCAGCAAGAAGTTCATGGATTATGAGTTGAAATATTCTTCGGTAGAAAAGTTGTGCTATGCCTTAGCTTGGACTGCTCGAAGACTCAGACAGTACATGTTGTACCACTCAACGTGGTTGATTGCCAAGCTAGATCCAATCAAGTACATGTTGGAAGCACCTTCTTTGTCAGGGAGGACAACAAGATGGTAGGTTTTATTATCAGAGTATGACATTGTATATGTAAGTCAAAAAGCTATCAAGGCTAGTGCGGTGGCTGAACTCTTAGCAAGTCGGGCAGTGGAAGATTATGAGTTGTTGAACTTTGACTTCCCGGATGAAGATTTGATGTATGTTTCGCAAGCAGATGAGATTTCCTTTAAGAAAAAAGTATGGAAAATATACTTTGATGGCGCATCTAATGCCATGGGGCATGGAATCGATGCAGTCCTCATATCCCCAGAAGAAGATTATTATCCTTTCATTGCTAGATTGGATTTTGATTGTACAAACAATACTGCCGGAGAAATCAACATAGAAAACAAGATATAAAATCAAGAAATCAACATAGAAAACAAGAAGAAACCATGCTAGAGCTTGGTAGAGATGACTACCTTCAAGCTCTCCTATTGAAAACCCTTTTTTTTCTTTCTTTCAAAAACTTTTTCTTGATAAATTAGCTACTGAATTCAGCCAAAAAACCTATGAAAAAAATGAAATCACCCCCTCTAATGGCTTGGCCGAATGGCCCTCTCACCCTTGGATGGCAATTGCACTTTTTCTCCTCCAATCTTGGCCCTATGATTAAGATATTTTGATAACAACATAAAAATGTCATCTTGACAATTGATAGCAGCCCTTAATATGTGTACTCAGCCCTTGTAGTAACCTCAGCCCTTAGATGCAAAAGAGGACCAATCCCGTGCACTCCCTTGCTTGCCCCCTTGAGTGCCTACCCTTGGATGAGTTGTGCTCTTCCAATCTTGGTCATTGGATGAGGACAACATAAAAATGACATCTTGTAGATTAAATCCAGCCCTCAATATGTGTACTCAGCCCTTATAGATGGCCTAAGCCATTGGATGAAAAGAGATAATCCCATGTACTCCCTTGCCTGACCGAATGAATGCACATCTTTGGATGAATTGTGCTCATCTTTTTTCTTCCATTCTTGGCCATTAGATGAGGTTTCTTTCATGAAAAATAAAAATGTTATCTTAGAATTTAAACTTGGCCATTGGATGGTGCATTCAACTTTCCTACAAGGCACCTAAGCCATTGGATGAAGGGGGACCATTTGCAAGGTGTTAGTGGTAGCATGTGGCTTGATAGTGACTAAGGAATTAAATTGTTCAAGCTTCCTTCTTCTCCTCTATGCTGGCTGACCAAGGGAAGAAAAATCCCAGCAATTCCTTCTTCTTTCATATTTTCCTCAATTACAAATTTGCCCTTTTTGGTTTCTTTGGTGAAATGACCTTTTTGCCCCCCGAACCTAAATAAATAGCAAACGGACTCCAAATTCAAATTTTCTTTTTTCAATACTTTCAAAATAATAAAAAATTGAATTATGGAAGTTTTCAAAAATGTTCGAGTCCATTTGCTATTTATTTCAGATTTATTTCCAAAATTGCCCCTTTTATGCACTCGAACTTTACCTTTTTTTAAACGAGCTCCGAGTCCAGATTTTTCTTTACCAATTTCTTCCAAATAATTTAAAAATGTGATCTGGAAGTTTTCATAATTTTTGGAGCTCATTTACTATTTTTTCGGGATTTATCTGCTTGAATTACTGCATAAAGGACCCGAGATTTGACTATTTTGCAAATGAACTCCGAATCAAGATTTTCTTTCACCAATCTCTTCCAAATAATTTAAAAATGAGATTTGTGAATTTTCACAAATTTTGGAGTTCATTTGCTATTTTTTCGAGATTTATCCTGCTGAATTTCTACATAGTGGGCCCGATATTTGGCCATTTTTCAAACGAACTCCGAATCAAGATTTTCTTTCGTCAATGTCTTCCAAATAATTTAAGAATGAGATTTGCAAATTTTTCAGAATTTTTGGAGTTCATTTGCTATTTTTCCCAAATTTTCTAATTTTGCCATTTTGCATTCAAAACCCGGTTTTGCTCAAAACAAGTCCGATTTTCAGATTTTCTTCAAACTGAGCCTTGGGCTATCCTTGTTTAATTAATCCTCATCAATTAGGGGCTTTGTTCCTATCGAATTGAGCCATTTATGTAATTCTTCCAAATTTGACCGAAATCTACCAAAAAACCCTAATTCTCGATTTTCTTCCGAATTAACTTTTGTATCAGGTTTTCTTCCAAGTGGCTTCTCCATTACCCGTAGTCAATACTTATATTTCATTTGGAACCTTCAATTCTGACCAATTTGATCGTTTAAGCACTTTTCCCCAAATTTCCCGAACTAGGGTTTCTTTTCTACTGAGATTCCATAACCTAACTTTCGACCTCCATATCTTTCAATGTAGACCTCGGATTATCAAAATTCTTTCACCATTTTTCAATTGAACCTCAAATCTTGATTGTGAAAGTGGGTTGACTTTTTTAGTAGTTGACTGTTTTGAGTTTGACATTTTTTGTCTGCTTTCGTAGACTAAGTCTCGGAGTACCACTTGTATGATGAGAAAAGCCTTTTAGCATTCTGAAACATCAATTTAGGAAGAAAACGTACCTGATTTAGGGGTCCGGACAAAATTAGGTGTCTACAACCGTCCAAACATGAATGGGGCGGTAGAAGCAACCAACAAAAATATCAAGAATATTGTTGAAAAGATGACTGATGTGTACAAGGATTGGCATGAGATCTTGCCTTTTGCTCTTCATGCATATAGAACCTCGGTTCGCACATCTACAGAGGAAATGCCATTCTCTTTGGTATACGGGATGGAAGCGGTGCTACATATTTAAGTTGAAATCCCTTCACTTCGGGTTTTGATGGAGGTTGGCCTAGAAGAAGCGGAATGGGTTAGTGCTCGTTATGAATAGCTGAATCTCATCGAGGAGAAAAGATTGAAGGCAATTTGTCATGGGCAGTTGTATCAGAAAATGATGATTCGAGCCCACAACAAGAAGGTTCGTCCCGGATAGTTTCGAGAAGGGGAGTTGGTACTAAGGAAAATTCTCCCAATCGTGAAGGATCCGCGAGGGAAATGGGCTCCAAATTTGGAAGGACCCTATATGGTAAAAAGAGCTTTTTCTGGAGGAGCATTGATTCTAACTCGGATGGACGGGGATGATTTGAGAAGTCCCGTGAATGCTGATGAATTGAAGAAGTATTATACTTGAAAAAGAAGAAAGAAAAAAGTGTGATGCTATGCACATGGAAATTCAAATGATTCCAAGTGTAAAAATGGAAATTCTATATATCTATCTCCCTTGAGAATTGCTTTTCAATGAGAGTATTCATGCTTGATATGATGAATGGACATCTTTGATATTCCTTTCACTAAGTAGAAATTATCCTTAGTCACCCCTTTGAGCCTTCGGAACTATTTCTTTCTTTAAACCTTGATCAAGGAGCACCTTCTACACTGGAGGGCAAATGTGAGGAAAAATAATAAAAAATCATGGCAAAAAAGAGAGCCATCGGAAAATGTGAAATCAAAGAATGGAAAATGAAGGCCATCAATAAAAAAGGATTGAAAAAGAAAAAAAAAAAAGAAAGTCCACAAAAAGGGACAAATGTTTCAACAATGAATTCTCCTTAGGAAATGATCCTTGATCCAATCACCCTTAAACACATTTTGGGCCTATTTTATCCTTTCTTTCTAAAACCGAACCTTGGCTTACATTATGTGCTTTAAAAGTCCATTTTGATCAAGCATGGATATTTAATTTAAAAGGTTGTTCTCATAATTTATCCCATCTTTTGAATTTATATTTTTACCTTAGAAGCATTTAGAATTCTCAGATGCATGGTAGAAAACGAAGAAAAAAAAAGGTTTAAGTCGAAAACCTGCAAAGGGCGACTTAATACCGAATGGGGGACACTTGAGTTGAAAACCCGCAAAGGGCGGTTCAAGTACTGATTAAGGTTTGAATCAATGCTCCGTGTAAAGGGGAGAAAGTATGTGAAAATCAGAGGAAAGGGGAACAACTTAGTCTGACGTAACTACGAAAATCGAGGGGTTACCCAAGTAATTTGCTTATTCAAAAGAAGTTTAAGATGGTTTGAAAAAGGAAGGGTCCAAGATATTCTGCATCCGGTTCATCTACAACCTATAACTTTACATTTGTTTCTTATATCCTTGTTAAAACATTTGCTTATTTCATATTTTTTTACCATTTTAAAACATTTTGCTTTTTTACCTATAACTTTTACCATTTTAAAACATTTGTTGCAACAAATTCTTGTTATCCTTCCCATGACATTTTGCTTATTTCATATTTTTTTCATACATTTTTGAGATTGCATCTTGTTTGTTAAAGTTGAATGATGATTAGTAAACATAAAAATCTTTAAATAAAATGATTTCAGAGTATTATTAAGGAGTAGATTTAAAACTTAGGAAAGGTTTGGAAAGTTCACCATGTAAAGGAAAATAGTGAATATGTTGGAGACTCCTTCATGAAGTCAGAAAATTTGTGAATTTCAGCGAAAGTCAGAAATTGAGACTATTTGACAAAGTTATCTTGAGAGAAAGGTTCCTTAAGTAGGGCATAAGTGAACAATTGAAGACTCCATCATGAAGTCGGATAATCTATGAACCTCAAAGAAACCATGGATTAGAAATCATGACACAATCATTTGATTGCATTCATTCTTAGGAAACATACAAGCATTTGCAAAGCATGTCATTTTCATCATTGCATTTAGCTAACATTGCAGGAATTAGGAAAACTTTGGCTTTATCAAATCGAACTCGTTCTGATTATCAAATGAGTCGAGCCTCGAGACCATCGTCGAGGTATTTCCTTTTTCTTTAAATCGAATTCATTTTGTTTTATCAAATGAGTCGAGCCTCGAGACCGCCTTTGAGATATATTCCTTTCATTTTCAAGTTAAATTTATTTTTTTCAAATGAATCAAACCCAGAATCATCTTGGTATTTCCTTATGTTTTAAATCGAATTCATTCTATTTTATCAAGTGAGTCGAGCCTCGAGACCATTGTCAAGGTATTTCCTTATGTTTTAAATCGACTTCATTCTTTTTTATCAAGTGAGTCGAGCCTCGAGACCATTGTCAAGGTATTTCCTTATGTTTTAAATCGAATTCATTCTGTTTTATCAAGTGAGTCGAGCCTCGAGACCATCGTCGAGGTATTTTCTTTTGTTTTAAATCGAATTCATTCTGCTTATCAAGTGAGTCGAGCCTAGAGACCATCATCGAGGTATTTCCTTTTGTTTTAAATTGAATTCATTTGGTTTTATCAAATGAGTCGAGCCTCGAGACCATCGTCGAGGTATTTCCTTTTGTTTTAAAGTTGAACTCGTTTTGTTTCTCAAAAGAATCGAGCCTTGAGACCTCGTGAAGGTATTTTCTTTTCCAAATCACGGATAAAGCCTTAGGGCACCATTCTTAAGACCTCCGGGCATCATTTTTAAAGTCGCATACAACGTATTTTTCCAAATCACGGATAAAGCCTCCGGGCACCATTCTTAAGACCTCCGGGCATCATTTTTGAAGTCGCATACAACACATTTTTCCAAATCACGGATAAGGCCTCCGGGAACCATTTTTAAGACCTTCGGGCATCATTTTTAAAGTCGCATATAGCGCATTTTTCCAAATCACGGATAAGGCCTCTAGGCACCATTTTTAAGACCTCCGGGCATAGTTTTTCTTTAAATCATGGATAAGATCTCCGGGCACACCTTTTTAAGACCTCTAGGCATAATTTTCACTTTGCAAATCGAACCTGTTTCCTTAAGACAGGTCGAGCCTTGATAAGTTAGGGAACTCAATTTAAGGACAAAATCTTCAATTTACAACTTTTTCAAAAAAAAAATATAAAAAATGATGAAAAATGAAAAAATTGAAAAAAAATAAAAAATGATAAATGAAAACCCCATTCCCTTCTTTTCACATGTGATTTCACTATTCGGACAAAATTAGTGTTTGTTTATCTTTGTCTGATTCCTGATTCTCAGCAATAGTCAAAGAGGGGCAGCTGTAGACATTTAATTTTGTCCGGACTACTAAAACAAGTATGTTTTCTTCCTAAATAGATGTTTTGGAATGCAAAAAGGCTTTCCTCATCCTGCAGGTGGTACTCCGATACTTAGTCTAAGAAGGCAAGCATAAAAAGTCAAACTTGAAAAAATCAACCCCGAAAAAGTCAACCCCAAAAAGTCAACTACTGAAAAAGTCAACCCACTTTAAAAATCAAGATTTGAAATTCAATTGAAAAATGGTGAAAGAATTTTGATAATCCGATGTCTACATTGAAAGATATGGAGTTCGAAAGTTGGGTTATAGAGATTTAGTAGAAAGGAAACCCTAGTTCAGAAAATTTGGGGAAAAGTGCTTAAACGATCAAATTGGTCAAAATTGAAGGTTCCAAATGAAAGATAAGCACTGATTACGGGTAACAGAGAGGCTACTTGGAAGAAAAACTGAAAGAAAAGTCAATTCGGAAGAAAACCGAGAATTAGGGTTTTTGGTAGATTTTGGTGAAATTGAGGAAAATTGCAAAAATGGCCCGATTCAGTAAGACTAAAGCCCCTAATTGATGACGAGTGAGTAAACAAGGATAGCCCAAGGCTTAGTTTGAAGAAATTTCGAGAAAAGAGCCGATTGGAGAAGAAACGAAAAAACGAGGAAATTCCCGACAGTGAGAAAAAGGAAAAATCAAATCGAAAGGGAATTTGATCGTAAAAATTAGGCATTTTTGGACCAACTCCAATTCAATATATGAAAAAGGCCCAGGAAAAAAAAAATCTGAAAATCGGACTTGTTTTGAGCAAAACCAGGCTTCGGAGGCAAAAGATCAAAATTGGAAAATTTGGGAAAAATAGCAAATGAACTCCAAACATTTTGAAAATTTGCAGATCTCATTCTTAAATCATCTCAAAGAGACTGGGGAAAGAAAATCTAGATTTGGAGTTCGTTTGCAAAATGGCCAAATCCCGGGCCCACTATGTAGAAATTCAAAAGGATAAATCCCGGAAAAATAGTAAACGAGTTCCAAAAATTTTGAAAATTTGCAGATCTCATTCTTAAATTATTTGGAAGAGATTGGCAAAAGAAAATTTGGATTCGGATTTCGTTTGCAAAATGGCCAAATCCCGTGCCCACTAGGCAGAAATTCAAGCAGATAAATCCCGAAAAAATAGCAAATGAGCTCCAAAAATTATGAAAACTTATAGATCATACTTTTAAATTATTTGGAAGAGATTGGTGAAGAAAAATTTGGATTCGGAGCTCGTTTAAAAATGGTGAAAGTTCGGGTGCATAAGAGGGCAATTTTGGAAGAAAAAATCCAAAAAATAGCGAATGGGCTCGAAAAATTTTGAAAACTTCAAGAATTCAATTTTTATTATTTCAAAAGTATTAAAAAAATAATAAATTTTGAATTTGGAGTTCGTTTGCTATTTATTTAGGTTCGGGGGTCAAAAAGGTTATTTTATCGAAAAAACCGAAAAGGACCTTTTCTTGTTTTTTAAAAATTGAAGCATGGGCTGGAAGAGGAAGGGTCATCCGGCCAAGGCCCAATGGTGGGCAGATATTTTCTGATTTTTTAATCAAAAGGCCAAAAGTGAAGAGGAAGGTAGTTATTTTTGTGATCAAGCCTTTGAATTTGCAACAAATGGACCAATGGTTGGAGAGAAGTGAGGTCATATTTATAATCATATTTATGACATCATCTTCATGACATCATAATTCAAGGGCTGATTATTCTAATCTAATGGTGGGATTTTTACATAGAAGGTATCTTGAGTGATAGCCATTGGATGAAATAAAAAATAACCACCTAGCTTCTAGATGGAAGGCCAACCGGCCAAGGCTATAGATAAGGGGTCTCTTTTTCATTTTTCATTCACTCTTGCTTGCTTGATTTTCTCTCCATTTTTGAAAAGAAAAAAGAAAAGTTTAGAAAGGGAAAGAAAGTAAGAGGAGGAAAGCCTTGCAATATAGCTTTGAGAGATTGCTTAAAGCACCATACTCTTGCACTTTCCTTGTATTTCCATTCTTGATTTGCTATTTTCATTGATATTTTGGTGAGTTTCTTTTGATTTTAATTTGAAAATAAATGTTTTTAAGTTTCTTATTCATGTTCTTTCTTGATACTTTCTTGAAAAACCTCAAAAAACCATTTTTTTTACATATTTCTAAGGTGGCGTCATGGCCTTTTTTTTTTCTTCTTATAGTTGCTGTTTTGTTTTTTATTTCATGATTTTAGTGGTATTTAACAAGTTTTTGATGCTTTAAATCTTCTTCAAATACAAAAAATATGAAGCTTGTTTTCATTTTGTTGCTTACTTACCTCCATTGTTGAGTTTACTATCTTGTTTTCATGTTTATTTTCCTTGTCTTGCATTTCTAATTTTCTGTTTTCAAAATGTTTGGTTTGCTCATAATTTGTATTTTACTATTTCATGTGTTTGTGAAAATGTCTAGTTGTGTTCTTACTTCTATTTCATATTTGCATGTTTTAGCATGTTTATTCTTTAGCCTTGCATGTTAGTATGTAATGTGTTTGTGAAATGCCATGACTATCTTGCATTTAGGACCATTCGGCTACCTCATGTTGTATGCTTTGTATGTGCATTTTCTTCAAGCTAGTTAATAGGTTTGCATTTCCATGATGTGTTGTTATGTAGTTTGTTTAAGCATGCTATATGTTTGTGTTATTGCCATGCGTTCTTTAGGTTTAGGTTTTGCTTGCATTGCCATGCATTTCATGCATTTTAGACCTAGGTTGCATTAAATGCCATGTAAGTTCATGTTAGGTCTAGGTCATATTCTCTATGCCATACATTTTTCATGTCATTTAGGTTTTAAATCATGCATTTCATACATCATATTTGCTGTATTCTCATGCATTTCATGTCATGCCACATGATTTATGATTTAGGCCAATCAATGGCTCAAAGTCATGCTCATTTTGAGCATACTTGTGGAAAATTAAAGAGTTGTCAAATTGATTATTCTACCTTTGTGATTTTTTTTACTTAACCAATTTTTGTCTAACTTTTCAAAGTGTTAGCTACTGTTTGTGGGTCTTTAGGAAAGTCTCCAACATTTTTACTTTGATTTTTAAATGATTTTATCAAAGGCAGAAAATGTGTTTTGGCAAAACAGTTTTTCACCCGTACTCGAACTTTCCCGATTTTTCTGGGAAGTTATCTTTAATAAAAAAATTAAGCCAATTTTTTTTCATGTATTTTTACATGTTTTGAGTCTCCAATTTTATTTTTAAATTTTTTTGAATTTTTAAAAATAGGTTAAAAAATTGTGTGTTAAAACTGGACAGTAGAGGCAGATTTGAATTCAAATGAAAAACAATTGTTGAATTTGGCTAAGGCATTTAGAGGGGGTTGGTTAAAAGCTTTAGCTATTGTCTTAGGTTAGATTCTAGGCCATTTTAAACTTAAAAATTGATTTTGATAGAGTTTAGGTCAAGGGTAGTCAAATCCGGGATTTTAAATTTAGGAAATTAGAGTCATTTTTAAAGGGTTTGGCTAGGGTTTTAATCTTCATTCAAGTTTCTTTCAAAATTGTTTTCAAACAATCACAAAGTATTCTGATTTTAGAATATTTAATTTGATATATTTTCCTAAGGTAGCCGAATATCTTTTTAGATATACGGATTTCCTTAATTAAAGAAAAAAAAATACATTTTCATGCATTGTATTTTCCATGTTCATGCATACTATATAATATGTGATTTTTGATAATTTCCATGATATTATTATTATTTTGATTTATTTTATGGTGTTATGTTGTTTGTTATATGGTTTTGAATATTATACGTTATCCTATGCTTTTTATTTAGTTATTTATTTTTGTCACATTATTTAGCATATACTATGTTCATGCATTATTATTTCTATGCATATTAATGATATCATTATTTTATGTTTCATGTCATGCCATATCATTTAAATTTTCCATGTCATTTAAATCATATCATTTCATTTAGAAAATCATGTCATTTAAATAATTTTATTTCATTTAGAATATATTATGTAATCTGGGTCATTTCATTTCATATAGACTATATTATGTTATTTAGGACATTTCATTTTATTTAGGATATTTTATTTAGAATATCATGTCATTTAAATCATTTCATTTCATTTAGAACATATCATGATACTTAAGATATTGCATTTCATTTATAATATATTATGACACTTAGGTTAGTCATTTTATATGTCACTTAAGATATTTCATTTCATTTAGAATATGCTAGGCCATTTAAATTATATCATATCATCTAGATTGCATTATATTATCTAGACTTTTGCTATGTCATTTATTTATGTCACACATGTTCACATTCATTTTTTTAAATGTTTTGGAAAAGATAATGATTTTCAATAAAATAAAGATATTCCCTAATTAAAATAATTCATGAGTTATCTGTCGAGTTTGCTGGGGAGGATATCATCAATTATCATTAATAATGGAATATCTTCTTTAAAACGAAGAATGATTCGAAAAATTTCCAAATAAATAACATTTTCTATATTTTGCCACGTTTGTCAGGGAATATAGGAAAATTTTGAATTAATAAATTCCGGATCATTTTCAATTAAAAATGAAATTATTTTTCTTTAAATTGGGAATTAACTTGAAATACTAAATTAAAAACTGACTTTTTATCGAGACTTGAGATATCACATGATTAATAAGGTACCGTTTTATATGGGCGTTATGGGGGTGCTAATCCTTCCCCTCACGTGACCGAGTCCTGAACCCGATTTTTCGATTTTCTCTGGTTTATAACGCAGACTTGAAAGTGGTTTTAAAAATATTTTAATTAATTTTAAAATGTTTTATAAAATAGGTTTTAATAGGTGGCCGATCAAACCTAGCTAAAAAAGATTGGTGGCGACTCCATGCCTTTTTCAAGGTCATTTTCAAAACTTTCAATTTTTAAGAAGAATTAAGTCGAATTTTCCTCGATTTTTTTTAATGTCACGCTTAACGAATACTAAAGTCTCGCAATGAGTTTTGTTATTTTTTAGTTTGCGACATTGATATTTTAACCTTTAAAAATAGTTAAGATATGGAGCTTGTTTTCCACTTTTTTCATTTTGTTTCCATGTCTACTTACATTGTTTTCTATTTTTAATTTTCTGTTTTCAACATGTTAAGTTGTTCATGTTTTTTTATTTTACTATACTATGTGTTTGTAAAAATGCCTAGCTACATTCTTGCCTATGCATCATGTTTGTTTAGTCTAGCTTGTTTCCTTTGTATTTAGTATGTCATGTGTTTGTGGTAATGCCATGCTTAAGATTTTATCATTTAGGTTTATGGTCCATTCGGCTACCCCTTCATTTTTGTTCTGTATATGTGAATTTCATATTGTTTAGTTGATAGGTTTGCATTTCCATGCCATAATATTGTGTATTTTGATTTAGTATGCCATGTGTTTGTGATAATGCCATTCTAGGATTTCACCATTTAGGTCTAGGTCCATTCGTCTACCCCTTCATTTCTTGCATTGTATGTGCATTCTCATCTTGTTAGTTGACATGCTTGCTTTTCCATGCCATGATTTTGTGTAGTTGATTTAGTATATCATGTGTTTGTGTTATTACCATTCATTTTTAGGTCTAGGTTACCTTTGCATTGCCATGCATTTCATGCATGTTTAGGTTTAGGTTGCATTTATTGCCATGCAAGTTCATGTTAGGTCTATGTCATATTCTTTATGCCATGCATTTTTTATGTCATTTAGGCCTTAAATCATGCATTTCATACATTAAAATTGCTGTTTGTTCATGCATCTCATGTCATACCACTTGATTTTTTACTTAAACCAATCAATGGTTTTAAAGTCAAGCTCACATGAGCATACTTGTGGAAAATTGAGGAGTTGTCAAGTTGAAATTTCTACCTTTGTGATTTTTTTTACTTAGCCAATTTTCGTCCAAATTTTTAAAAATTTTAGCTACTGTTTGTAGGTCCATAGAAGAGTCTCCAATATTTTTACTTTGATTTTTGAATGATTTTATCAAAGGCTTAAAAATGATTTTTGGCAAAACAGTTTTTCACCCAGTGTTCTGATTTTCGTGATTTTTCTGGTGGGTTATCCTTAGTCTAAAAATTAAGCCAATTTTTTCCCATAGAGTTAGACATGTTTTGAGTCTCCTATATCTTTTTTCATATTTTTTAGAATTTTTTAAAATAAGTTAAAAAATCACGTTTTAAAACTGGACAGTAGAGTCAGATTTGAATTTGAGGGAAAATTGATTTTCTGTTTTGGCTAAGGCATTAATAGAGGGCTGGTTGGTAACCTTAGTTACTGTCCTAGGTTGGTTTCTAAGCCATTTTAATCTTAAAAAATGATTTTATAAAGCTCAGGTCAAGGGTGGTCAAGTCCAGGTTTTCAAAATTAGGAAATAGAGCCTTTTTCAAAAGAGGGTTTCGGCCATGTGCCATTTTTATCCAAGAATTTTCAAAATTGTTTTCAAACCAATCACAAAGTATTTTTGATTTTAGAATATTTAATTTAATATCTTTTCCTAAGGTAGCCAGATATCTTTTTAGGTATATGAATTTCCTTATTTAAAGGAAAAAATACACTTTCATGCATTGCATTTTCCATGCATAATATATGATATATGATTTTTGCTATGATGATTTCTATGATATTATCATTATTTTGATTTATGTTTTATGGTGTTATATTGTTTAATATATGGTTGTGAATATTCTATGTTATCCTATGCTTTTTATTTAGTCATTTATTTGTCACATCATTTAGGATTTCTTATGTTCATGCATTATTATTTTCATTTTCATGCATATTCCATGATAACATTATTTTATGCTACATATCATTTCATGTCATTTTAATAATATTATTTCATTTAGAATATATTATGTTACTTAGGACATATTATTTCATTTAGAATATATTATGTCACTTAGGTCATATCATTTCATTTAGAATACATTATGTCACTTAGGTCATATCATTTCATTTAGAATATATTATGTCACTTATATCATTCCATTTAGAATATATTATGTCACTTAGGTCATATCATTTCATTTAGAATATATTATGTTATTTAGGACATATCATTTCATTTAGAATATATTATGTCACTTAAGTTATATCATTTCATTTAGAATATATTATGTCACTTAGGTTATACTATGTCATTTAGAATATATTATGACACTTAGGTTAAATCATTTCATTTAGATTATTTCATGTCATTTAGATCATACTATGTCACACATATTATATTCATATTTTTAAAAATGTTTTGAAAAGATAATGGTTTCAAATAGAATAGAGTTATTCCCGAATTAAAATAATTCATGAGTTCTCTGCCGGGTCTATTGGGGAGGACGTCATCAATTATTATTAATAAAGGAATATCTTTCTTTTTTTCAAAAAATGAGAATGATTCGAAATTTTTTCCAAATTAATAAATTTTTTTATATTTTGCCATGTTTGTTGAGGAATATAGGAAAATTTTGAATTAATAAATTCCGGATCATTTTCAATTAAAAATGGAGTTATTTTTCTTTAAATTGGGAATTAATTTGAAATACCAAATTGAAAACCGACTTTTTATCGAGACTTAAGATGACACACGATTAATAAGGTACAGTTTTTATACGGGCGTTGTGGTGGCGCTGATCCTTCCCCGCACGTAACCGATCCCAAACCTACTTTCTTTGATTTCTCTGGTTTAAAACGCAGGCTTGAAATTGGTTTTAAAAATGTTTTAATTAATTTTAAAATATTTTACAAAACTGGTTTTAATAGGTGGCCGATCACACCTAGCCAAAAAAGATTGGTGGCGACTCCATGTCTTTTTTCGAGGTTGTTTTCAAATCCTCATTTTATTTCAAGAGGAATTAAGTCGCCTTTTTCTCTGTTTTCCAATCTCATGCTTAACGAGTATAAAATCTTGCGATGAGACTTGTTATTTTTTACGTTGCGACATTTATAATAATAACATTGTATTAAATGCAGTAGTTGACAATTTTATTCTTCATTTCTAATATATTGCGTGAAGATATTACTATATATAATAGGGAAATGTTAACTAGTGTCTAGTGGCACTGGTTAAGGTAATATACAGAGAAAGAAAAATGTAATTAATACATTACTTTTTATTGAATTCAATAAAAATAATGTATTAAATATAAAAAACTTTTCTAAAATGATTAATAAATAATTCTTAACCGGTGCCTATAGGCACTAGTTAAGCGGATCCAATAAATAGCATTAACAACATAGGCCAAAGGTTTTACTCAAATAACATTACCTCAGGGTCGTCGCCAATAATCCTTCTCCGACCATCAAAACAAATATTTTCCTTCATCCATCCATATTTCCTATTTTCTTCTCCATATAACCTTAAAAAATCCTGATCATAAGCTTTAGAAGCCATTATCACCGCCCTTGTCCGTTTATCACCATTGTCGTCTGATCTCCGTCAGCCTCATTCTTCTTATATATTTCTCTATTGCCTTGCAACCCCTAAGAAAAGAACCTAAAATCCTAAAGAAAAAACCCCTAAAAATCTTAGTTTCGTTGACTTCCGTCATGAATTGGTTGTGGTTCCTCACTAAAACCCTCCATTTTACCTTGCCTTCACCTACTTTACTTTTCATAATTCAAAACTCTAAAATAAAACCTTCAAGCTCCAAATAAAAACCTTTGAAATCCTAACCTCTACCCCTCTAAAATCACCTCAAACCACCAGGATTCAACCTCGAATGTACTGTTTTGAGCCTAAGAAAAAAACTAACTCGAAGCCAAGAACTTATTCCTTTTTTTTTGTGTTGTGTAGTGGTTGTGTAGAGAAATTTTGGCTATGTGCTTTTCTGCTAAAGATTGTTGTGGGATCTGTAGACACCTAATTTTTTTCGGATCCTGAAAAAGTACAATTTCCCTTAATCCTCGGGCTTCTAAAATTTTCCCTAATCCCGTGATCCGATTTTGACACTTTGGATTGAAAAGTCAACATTGGAAAAGTGAATGTGAGAAAAGTAAAAATTGGAGAAGTCAAAGTCAAAATTAGAAAAGTCAATTTTGGAAAATCAATGTTAAAGGAAATTTAGATGGTGAAAAGGTAATTTTGATAATTGAAAAAAGTCAACTTTGAATAATGGAGGGATGAAATTAAAATGAATAAAGTAGAAGTAAAATGGTGGAAAAAGATTGCGTGGAAAATTTTAGACATTTTTGGAAGCCCAATTTAAAAATCCAAGTGGTAGAAATTGTTAGAAATCTTGAAAGCCCAACTTGGAAATTTGGTGGAAGATGGAAGCTCTTTTTTCTTTTAAAAAACCAAGTGATAGGAAACTTGGTGGAAGATGAAAGCCCATTTTTTTAAAACCCAGGTGATAGGAAATTGGGTGGAAGCTGGAAGCCCACTTTTTTAAAGATCCAATGTGTAGGAAGTTGGTAGGAGTGTGGAGCCCAATTTGTAAAAATATGTAAAAATGCCCAACTTTAAAGGTCCAAGAAGAGAGAATTTTTGGTGGAAGGTCCAATGTTAAAGTCCATGTAGGAAATTGGTGGAAGAAAGAGGGGTGGAATTAAAAACAAATGAAAGGTTGAAGGAAAAATGCGGGAATAGGCATAAGGTAAACTTGTAATAAAATGGAGGAGTGAAGGATGCTCTTGGAAGGCCAAATGGAAATTTAGTAAATAAGTTAATGAGTCACACAAGGAAGGGCATGACTCATCAAGCTAGGACATGAGACATCCCAGAAGATTTGAAGGCCATTAGCTAGTAAAATAGATGAGGCCAAGTGGCTAAAAAATGAAGGATCTAGAGGAAGCTAGAAGGAAAGAGAATGCCATGTGGCTAAAAAAAGATGAAGAATTTGGGGGGAATACTAGGAGGATTCGGCCAAGGCATGTAGGGGAGGCTAGAGAGGCCATTCGACCAAAAAATGAAAAAAAAATAAAAAAAAAAAGAAAAAAAAAGGAAAAAGAGAGGTAGTTTTCTTGCTTTGATGATGGTTCTCTACATGTTTTCTCTATATTTTCCCATTCAAATATTTGTCCAAGAGGTAGTTTTCTTACTTTGATGATGGTTCTTTACATGTTTTCTCTACATTTTTCTTTCAAATGCTTTCCATGGTTTCCATCTTTGGATTTCTTTTCCTTAAAAGGTATTTTTTTCGGTCTTGTAGAGAACAAAAATGGTTTCTAAAAAGCTTTTTCTCACCCATGATACTTGCATTGAATATGGTTCACTGGGGTGCATATTTAGTGTTTGATGATTTTCCTCTTATTTCTCCTTTGAGAGAAAGGTTAGTTATGAGCTTGATGATCTTAGAGCACTTTGTTCTAAGTGATAGTTAAGCCAGATTAATAATCGATGTGGCCAACTTTGAGCCAACTCCCTTGCTTCTTAAAAATCCTTTTCCAAAATCTCTTGTTTCCATTGTTTTTATCTTTGATTTTGCATGCCTTGGCTATGGTCTATTGTGGTACATGCTTGTTGTGATTGTGTTTATTTTTTCTTGAAAACAAAGATGGTTATGAGCTTGGTGATCCTTGGTCGTTTCGGTTTTAGGTGATAGTTGAGTCGTATTAACAATCCATAAGGCCAACTTTGAGCCAACCACTTTGTTTCTAAAAAACAGTTTTTGAAAAATGCTCCCGGTAATTCTTGGTTTGAATTAAGAAATAATCCATAACCGAGATCCTTTTGTGTTCTTATGATGTAATGGATATATTAAACTTAGTTTTGGGTTGGATAATATGATTACGAGCTAAATTTTCCTCTCCGCCCTATTGTCACCCAAAAATAGTTTTTTCAAAATCGCTCCCGGTAATTTTTGGTTCGGATTAAGCAATGGTCTGTAACCAAGATTCTTTTGTATTCTCATGATATACTGGGTATATTAAACTTACTCTTGGATTGGATAATGCAATTACGGGCTAAATTTTCCTCTCCGCCCTGTTGTCACCCAAAAATAGTTTCTTAAAAGCCCCCAGGAATTCTTGGTTTGCATTAAGTAATCGTCCGTAACCAAGTCTGTTTTTTGTTCTCTTGATATACCAGGGCATATCAAACTCTCTTAGGTCGTATTACGTGATTACGGACTAAAGTTTCCTAACCACCCTTTGTTTTTTCGAAAACGTTTTAAGTCCAAAAACAACTTCTCAAGACCTCCAAGCATCGTTTTTAAAACCTCCGGGTTACCATTTTTCAAGACCTTCGGGCATTTTTTTTCAAGACCTCCGGGCATCGTTTTTAAAATCTCTAAGTTATCGCTTTTTAAAACCTCTGGGTTACTGTTTTCTAAAACCTTAGGGTACTGTTTTTAAACCTCCGAGTCTGTTTTCAAGTCCGATCGAAGTTTCCTCTAGGATATTTGGATATCCTCCCCATAGGTATTCGGATGTCCCTCGTGGAAAGAGAAAATACATTTTTCCATTTGGTTTTTTTATTTATTTCTTTTTCATGTTTGTGTTACATTATAGCTTTGCATATTTATATTCATAATTATCGATTTTTTTAATGCATGAAAACAAATTTGATTTTTAATAATAAAACAAGGCAATGTTACCGAGTTAAAACAATTCATGAGTTCTCTACAGGATTTATCAGGGAGGATTTCATCAATTATCATTAACAAAGGAACATCCTTTTTAAAATAAAAGGAGAATGATACGGATGATTTTGAAATGAAGAAAAGTTTTATATTTTGCCAGGTTTGTTGAAGAATATAGAAAATTTTGTAGTAATAAATTTTGAATCATTCTTAAATAATATTATTTTTAAGGAAATTATTTTAAATACCGAAACCAAAACCAACTTTCATTGAGACCAAGATAACAAATGATTAATAGGTATCGTTTTATACGGGTGTTGTGGGGATGCTAATACCTTTCCTACACGTAACCGACTCCCGAACCTACATTTGTTTTTCTCTGGTTTCAAGCGTAGACTTTAAAATTGGTTTTTAAAAAGATTTATATTAATTTTAAATTTCTTTACAAAAATCGATTTTAATAGGTGACCGATCACACCAAGCCAAAAAGATCGGTGACGACTCCCTTTTTCAAAGTTTTTCAAAACCCCATATTATTTACGAGGACTTATTATCGTTTTAACCCCCAACGTCATTAGCGATCGCGATATCGTTATGACAGGATCATCCCACCTTCATTTTCGGTTGGTGCACCAATTTAGTAAAATCAATTAAAGAGGATCCTCATACAAACTTTCTTTTAGGTGTGTTTGTAAGAGAGATTTTGAAATGTTAGCATTTTGAAATGCATTAATTTTTAAATAATAGTATTTGTAATTGTATTATTTAGATAAATATTTTTTAAAAGAAAATTTGATTATTGAAATTTGATGAGATAAAAATTAATTATAATAAAAATTGATATTAGAGATAAAAGGCAAAATATTAAAAAAAAAATTGCAATATGGATGTTATTAGATTTGTACAAATGTAAAATTATTACTAACAATATGAAAAAAATAAAAAATAAATTTAAAATGAGCTTTTGCAGTTAGAATTGAAGAAAATAAAAATTGTGTAAAAAAAAAAAGACTTCTTATTATAAAATAAAAGAATTTTACAATTTGAAAATAGAATCTAAGCACTTGATAAGTGCTTAATTTCATACAATTTTCTATCTAATTTCATTATACTATTTGCTTTGATTCTTGAGTTTCTTGATATTTTACTAGTGTTTTATGTTTTGTAGGTGTTTTGGAAGGTAATGGATGCTTTGAAGTTGAAAATAATGATTTTGGACAAGTATTGAAGCTTCAAGCACAAGGGATTAGCTACCACCTCCTCAATAATACACCTAGCGGCAACTTAATCCTACACATCCTTTAAACCCTTGCGGGTTACAACTATTCCATGACCAAATAAGCCCTAGCGGCAACTTTAAAATTAGGGTAGATTAAACCTAGCCGCAACCCTCTATTTGTACTCCTAACCGCAAATCACTTAAAAAAGACCTAGCCGCATCATCCTTTAAAAAGACCTAGCTGCTGCCTATAAATAGAGGACTTAAGGGGAGAGCCAAACGGACAATTTTTAGATAGAATTAAGAGAACATAGAAGAGAGCAAGAGGTTGAATTCTTTAATATTCTTGTTTTTCTTCTTCTTCTCCACTCTCTTAGTTTCTTTTTAGTTTTATGTTTACGTTATCTATACCTATGTTAGGCTAAACTTTCTTTTGGTTAAGAGTGATTTCAAAGCCCTAGACATGGTTGTGTAATTGATTATCAGAATTTATATATATTGATTATCTATCAAGATTTCTTATGTTCTTCCATTAAAATTGTTCATGATATTTGTCTTGATTAGTTTAGGTGTACAACTAGATAGATCTTGATAATTATCTATTGCTAGATTAGGAGTCTTGATCCGTGTAATTCTCTTGATTTCCTATTCATTAGTAGCAATTTGTGATTAATGATTATGGTCAAGTTTTCAGTAATTGCGATATGGAACATAACATAAGTTGAACAATCCGAGCTTGTGTGTTTGTTGCTTAGATCAATCTATCTTTCTCATCATAAAGTTGTTGTCAAGTTGAATCTAGAGAGCTTATTCTAGGTTATTTGATGGTTAGAGATTAAATAGAGAGCTTATTCTATTTAACGGCGAACTAAGAAAAGATTGGGGTAGCAGAGCTTGTTGTTATCTAAGGTTGATAGTTTTGATAGATAATTGATGTTGATAATTTTGATATTGATTCTCAATTATGTTTAGTGGTGAAGAATGATTCCATAACCATAATTTCACTTATTTGATTTCTTTAAATCTTACTTTTCTTGTTTTCTTTACTTTCAAACAATTCAAACCCTCTTTATTATATTAGATGCTAAAGTTATAAATCAATAACTTATAGATTAAGAACAATCCCTGTGGATTCGACCCTTGCTTACTATTATACTAAAATGACAATTTAGTGCAAGGTTTTAATAAGATACATTATTCTGAGTGCATCAACTCTAAAATTCTTCACTCAAATTCCACAATATTTATTTTGCCAAACAAAAGTAATTAAATTTTAAAATTTTAAAAGTCTCTCTACAAATAAATTTTTTTTCTTGAAATCTTTCATCTAAAGGCAACCTTCAATTCAGAAGCACTTTGTATCAATTTTTAAAGGTTAGTCTAGTCGTACGTCTACGCCCCTTGTAATTCATTCTTATACTCATCCGATTCCGCATCTACATCTTGATAATCCAATGGCTTTCATGCAGTATTCTTTGAATTTAACGATTTTAAATTCCAACTTTTGTCTTCGGATTTCCATCTAGGTTAGATTATGCTTTTCACTCTACTTGATCTATTTGTTTTGTCTTTCTCGTGTCTTATGATGAATAAGAATGGGCGGTCTCGAAAGAAATCTTTTATGGTCAGACACAAGAAAAGGATTAATAGTTGGTATGGCCAAGACCACTTGTAATTGTCACTAGTTGTCTTCTCTCTATCTTGTTACTTCCATCCACTCCTTTCAGGATCAGTCGTGGTCTTACAAACTCTACCGATGGTATGAAAAAATCTGCTTCTTCATACAAATGTGTAAAAGACGCTAGTCGCACTTAAAAGTCGAGTACTCTACCGTTGAGTTAGCACCTGAAAAAAAAAATATGTAGATACGATCGAAATAAAAAAAATTGAATTGCTGAGGCAATCAAAACACGAAATTAGAAAGAATTGGAATAAAATAAAAATATACGAAATTCTTAGATAAAAACATAGAAATAAAATAAGTGAAAATTTGCTAACCGCCTCCTGTTTTATTCATCCCATTGTCATCCATTTTTTTTTTGTTCAATACAATTACAGTAAAAAAAAAACTTATTGTATCTCAACAAATTCAAAGAAAGAACCCCATTATTTGAATGACGCGAGGTGCCAAACTTGTGGGCGGGGATAAATAGATCTATTTATCTATGATAGAATTATATTTCTTCGATACATTGTAGTCAATATGATTGTAAGTTTTGAAGAAAATAATGAAGAATATAAAAAGACTATAAAAAAATACAATGAAACTTTTTTTTATTAATTATTATTATTATTATTAATATTTTATATTTTTATATGTTATTTTTATCTTATTCTTTTAAAAAATGCAATTACTTCATTTACTCAATTGATTTTTTCTCTATATTTTATATCAATAAAATTAGCTTAACAAAATCTAGTTTTGTTGTTATAGAACACAATATTCTATAGTAACAATATTCTATAGTAGCAAAGCAATAAGAAATACAAATAATAAATAAAAAAGTACGAATAAAACAAAAGAGGGGAGAGGAAATAATAAATAAAATTTTATACAAAGCTAGATATAAGTCATCCACACCCTCTTTTTTGTATTTCATTAATTGAATTTTGTTTGATTTAGACTAAGTTCCGTAAAAATCCCTTCTTCGCCACTAACCATGAGTTCAGACTCACCAAGAGTAGTCAATCATGAAAGACAGTTCGAAAGTCATCGAGTAAGGTTTCATAGTTCCAGGTAAATGTACTAAATCTATTAGCTTATTGCCGTTGGAGTGAAATCCTGTCCCGAAGTAGTGAGATAAGGATTTGCTTCCTTTAAAAGAAATCGAATCTTAGAATAGAAAGACTTGGCTGAGGCAGAACCAGGAATAGCCATTTTGCTATCGCCTACTAACTTGTTTAAAGAAAGTCAACCATGTGCCAATCGACAGTTCCGAGTTTGATATTAAAAGAAAAGTCGGGTTTTCACTCTGTCTACCAATTCCTCTTTGAGCCATTTATTTGGCTTGGCCACTACCACTGAAGATAGAGCTTTTGTTTGTCTTCTTACCAAGAGGTAGAGAAGGAGCTAGCCAAAAAAGCTAGCACTGAAAGAAGGTAAACCTAAGTAGACAAATGAAGTCGAATTGGCCTAGCCTAAGGAGTTCTATAGCCTCTACTGATTGAGTTGCCTACCTTTTGAGATCATATCCCTACTAAAACCTAAAATTTTTTCTTTTTGGCATCAAGAAAGAGTGCAAGGTGGCTGTCCTACTCATTGGCGACTTCCCTCTGTCATTCAAGACTGGATTTTCCATCCTATCGAGATAAAAAAATGAATTAGATTCAAAGTGATTCGTTGCAAGAGAGTGATTTAGCTCTTTTCATTCAATATGTTGAGAAAAGATAGCAGATGGCACCAGCACTATAAGTTAAAAGAAACAAGTTAGCAGAAGTTATAACTCATTTCATTTTAGCGATGATTGGGGAAGAATAAAAAAGGCTTCCTTTGGTAAGGAAGACTAAGCTGCCCTTAGTTGAAATAGTCATACGATCACCTCAACACTACGGTTTTTGGGACTGGCTATTTTGAAACACTTTACTTTTTTTATTATCTATTAGCACCGAAAGAGAGACTAAAGATAGGAAATGAATCAAGACTATTCTGACTGGTAATGAGACTGGATCCGTCTTTTGCTTTTTGACTCTATTAACGGGTGAAAAACTCAAATATCTCCCCTAAACTAAATACCAACTAGCAGCTTATGAACCACCGGACACAGACTCATGCTGGCGATGCCATGGTCAAGTAAGAGGATGACCCATTCACCTCAAAAGAAAAATATCGCCTCTCAACTAAGCCGAATGATTAACGTCAAAGAAAAAGACCATCCGTCCAGTCAAAAGCGAGGTCTTTCACCCAAATACTTCACAAAAAGAGTGGAAGGCGAAAGGCACTTAGACAACATTAGAGGGGATTTTTTGTACTGTATAAGTGGCTCAGAAGAATAATCACGCCTCCAGTTGATTCTACTTCATGTCTAACTAGATAAGTCATAAGGCCTGTCCTTCTTCAGGCCTAGGTCATCTAGTTAGGGTCGACCACAATTTCCCAAGTAAGAAAGAGATAGAATTTGACTAATTGGAAAGAAAAGGAGGTCTTCGACCCATTGTGATTTGGTTTCTTGGCATGGAGAGATCTCTTCCATAAAACAGAGAGCTCGTAGGCCTTATTCTGCAAATCAAAGAGCGATGTAATTCCCCATTCATTCGAATTAGTATTTTACTATAGAATAGAGGCATTCTGGGCCGGCTACTATGACTACATGCATATCTTGTGCAGTGGCTTGGGAGAAAGCTACCTTGACCATCTTCCAAAGTTTTAAATAATCTACTGATCAAAGGCTATAGGGGCGGACTGCTCTACATTCAGCCATGCCACAGTGACTCCTGAAGTGATCTTCTTCTATTTGAGGGAAGAAACTCGACAGCCAATTGCTGGCTCCGAATAACTAGCCCAACAATAAGTTCAATTCTTCCATAACATAACACGGCGGGGTTGCATGCGAGCCGAGTGACGTAGGTGCACAAGAGTACTTCGCTCCACAACCATCTCTTTTTTATAAGTTCTACCGATCGATGCTTACTGCTTCATTTGGGAGAAAAAAATCATAGATATGCCGATAATTAGAAGGAAGAACCTTCATAAAAAGATTCCTCATGTATCATATGTAGCAAAACTATGAACGGGAGCTAGCAATCCAGACCGTATTGAAAAGGTTCCTAAGACACAGCACGGAAAAGTCACAATATTAAAAAACGAGGTCCAGGAATAAAGAAGGGGTGAATTACTGATTGAATACGAGCTATGGCTAATACCCGAGGCATAAAAGAAGCATTTTCTATGGGATCCCGAAACCACCAGCCACCCCGACCTAATTCATGATAAGCCCACCAACTTCCTGGAAGATGCATGTGGTTTAAAACCACCAACATGTCAAGATCAAAATTCGAATTGGTTGCTGGTCTTGGTCAGAGACCACTGTGTTCGCACCGACGGTCCTACAGAAAGGCGAAGTAGTGGTATCTTTCTTTCCATTATGAACGACATATTTCGCCTGCTCCCTCTTCATGTCTACTAGCGCTCCTGTCCAGCAGAGCAAAGAGAAGGCGAAAAAATGTCGCCAAAGCAACATGAACGGGTTTCTATTGCTAAGTAACAATGGAGTATAATAGCATTTTGCACCCACATGTTTGAATTTGAGGGAAAAAACTTGCTTGTTATACGGGATCCTACGCATCCAGCAGAGCAAAGTAGTGTTTCATTCTTTTCGATGGCAGAGTCTGTAAACTTAAATGGTTTGAGAGTTGCCTTTGGCTTCTGAACCTTTGAAACTGGATTGGAGCAAGCTACCAAACTCCTCTTCCCCCGAATCACTACTAAATGACGACATAAGTGAAGTTTTATCTTTTCAATATTTCTTCTCCTCAGCTGATGGTCAATTGGCCTGATACTTCCCTCGGGTGGTGTCTGCCCATATCGTGATTTCCTCCTTCTTTCGAGTAAAGGTCAAAGTGATGAAAGAAAGGCTCGAGGTGGAGGTGGAGCACCCACAATTTCCTCTTTTAGTGTTAGCAAGTATTCTGTAGAGGTAGGAAGCAAAGGCAAGTAACTTATTTCACTAGTCTCATATGATAGTCTCGATGCACGGATTTCTCAAGGCATTGTTTTGTACGAGGAAGATGAGGCATATGCAAGGGTAGGTTGCACGAAAGGAACTGAAACTTTACTTCAAGCCGGGGAAGAAGAGACAACCTTACTTACTGAAGCAAGGACTAGCAGTGCATCTAGTCCAATGCCTTAGTCAGTCCAAAGCAAGAAAGGAAAATGCTTAATTAATTGAATGCCAAATAGTCAAACTTCACTAGTTTCATTCCCTCGGATCATTGAACTACCTTAACAGAGCAGGTAATACTACACTCTTCTCCGCATGCTCAGTCTTCATATCTATTATTTCAACCAGTTATTCTGTGACATTCGTAGAGCGAATTGCATTCAAATAACACTCATTCTCACTGAGTCTGTCGAAAATAAGGGGCACCCCAACAATTTTTACTGGCAAGGAACAAAGTTTGAATCCTGAAGGAGCACCATTTAAGTTTTAATATCTTCATTTATGCCAGAACAAAACATCTCATATTTTGTTGGATTAAACTTCAACCCTGACAGCTCATAGAATTGATTCAGGATATTATTCATAGCTTGAACAGCTTGCAAGCTCCCCTCAGTGAACACCATAAGATCATCAGCAAAGCATAGGTGGGTGGGGTGGATCTTATCACATTTTGGATGGTATGGAAGGAGCGCTTCTACAGCTGCCTTATTAAGTATTTGTGACAACACTTCCATGACAATCACAAAGAGATAAGGTGAGAAAAGATCTCCTTGCCTGAGACCTCTCTGGCAAGAATAATACCCTTCTAAACCTCTATGTATAGTAACTGAAAACATAAGACTAGTGATGCAGCATTGAATCCATTACATAAACTTCTCGGGGAACTTCATAGCAGGCAATATCCCCATTAGAAATCTCCAATTAACTGAATAAAAAGATTTCATAATGTCTTTTAAAAGTACACCTGGAAAAACTAAATATTTCATAGCCTGGGAGAGAGTCCTCCCTATGGTAATTCCTCACTAGCTTCTAAGAAAGAAGGATATTGTCCAGTATTTTCCTTCCTTTAACAAAAGCACTTTGGTTTGTACTAATGAAATAAGGAAGGAGTTTTTTAAGCCTTTTTGCAATGATCTTTGTGACACATTTATATATAACATTGCAGCATGAAATGGGTCTGAAATCCCTCCAAAATATCCAGCGCTGACTTCCTAGACTAGAACTGCAACTAATTAATTGATCCAAAAAACATTTCCTATCTCTATCTTTATTGAAACCATAGATGAAGGAGGTAGAGAATAGGTTACTCCTATCAGACTTAGAGATGTGACAATGGATAGGTTGAGCTGTAATGAAATTGACTGTTACATTCAAGCTTTATTTCCAAACTAACAAAATTCTACCAAAGTGAGAGGAATTAGAATTGTACAAGAAAGACCAGTTTGGAAAAACTAAAGGAACTATAGAAGGCACTTTATGTTATGGTATTTGTTGACCCTTGTTTCGACAAGACAAACAAGGTCAACGTGGAGCCTTGAGATAATTTGCCTAACACTATTGAAAAATCAAATAATAGAGATGAACAAAGCCATATAGATTCTCAATAAGGGAGGAACTCAACCTCGCCAGCCGTCCAGGAACGATGACCAATTGTTGGGGGTCGATTTCCTCCTCCTTCCAGATGAAGGGGAGAGATAACTACTATTGAAAGAAAGCGAATTGTTCCTCATGAATAGAATCTTCTACTAAAATAGAATTGGATTAATTATGGACCCAGGAGAAAATTTGAGTTGTGTTTAGTCTTTTATTTTTATATTTAAGATCATGTATATCTAGATAAAAATATATATCCAAAATATAGACAATAGGATCGGCTCAATCCTTTTAGTAAAAGATTGGGCCGAGTTTAATTGCAATTCAAAAAACCAACAGTAATTACTGAATTGCAAAGTTTCCATTGCTTCGAATTCAAATTATATTTATCTAAAGTATCCATTACTTCGAATTTGAGTGAGGTCAGCACCGAACCCTCATTAAAATCCTCAGTAAAACCCTTATTTCTTGTAGTGATATTTATCTAAACAATTTAATTGTTTACTATGCATAGTGTCGATACGTGATCCATCCATCGTCGGGGGACCCTTTCGAGTGATGTGGGGAAAACAACAGAGGAAAAGATGACTTAATTTTTCTTGAAATATAATGAGGATTTATAAACAACCTCGGAAAAAGAAATGGAGTCGCCACCAATCTTTTTTGGCTAGGTTTGATCGGCCACCTATTAAAACCGGTTTTATAAAACATTTTAAAATTAATTAAAACATTTCTTAAAAAATCAAATTTGAAATTTGCGTATTAAACCAGAGAAAATCAAAAAGCGGGTTCTAAATTAAATGGCAAGAATTAATCATATAATATTCATAATTATGCCATAATCAAAATGACAACATAAAATCTAAATCAAAGCAATGAGATCACTATGGAATATTCACATATATATATGGAATTTATATAACCAAAATAGCAAAAATTAAATGTCATAAAATATGCATGAATATGAAAAATGCAAATGCATGGAAATGTATTTCTCCCACAAAATAAGGATATTCGTATATCTAAAAAGACATCCAACTACTTTTGGAAATGCAATAATTCATGAAATAAATGACATGGAATATGCATGACCTAGTGTCTAAATGACATGGTGAATGACATGGAATAATGAAAATGGCCTGGTGCCTAAATGACATGGAATGTGACATGGCATATGAAAATGGCCTAATACTTAAATTACATGTAAAATGACATAGAATAATAATAAAAATGACCTAATGTCTAAATGACATGGAAAATGACATGGCATATGAAAATGGCCTAAAGCTTAAATGTCATGGAAAATGATATGGCATATGAAAATGGCTAAAGCTAAATGTCATGGAGAATGACATGGAATAATAAAAATGATCTAATGTCTAAATGTCATGCAAAAAACATCCTAATGCTTAAATGACATGGAAAATATCATGAAATAATAAAAATGACCTAAATGGCTAAATGACATGGAAAGTGACTTAGACGCCTAAAAATGACCTAATGTCTAAATGTCATAAAAAATGACATGGAATAATAAAATGACCTAATGTCTAAATGACATGGAATAATAAAAATGACCTAAATGTCTAAGTGACATGGAAAATGACCTAGATGCCTAAATGACATGTAAAATGACATGGCATATGAAAATGACCTGAATGTCTAAATGACATGGAAAATGACATGGCATGCAAAAATGACCTAAATGCTAAATGACATGTTAAATGACATGGCATAATAAAAAATGACCTAAAAGCCTAAATGACATGTAAAATGACATGGTATAATAAAAATGACCTAAAAGCCTAAAAAAAACATACATGGTCGAATGGTCTAAGAGCCAAAATGTTGTGAGAATGTCATGAAAAATGACTTAGCTAAATGATATGGAAAATGATATGAGAAATGAAAATGACCTAAACTATATGACAATAGCCACAAGATGCAAAAGTATGTCATAAATAAATAAAAAATGGTTAGCAAGAATATAAATACACATAAAAATAAATTGTAATAGAAATAAGCAGGTTAAAGTAAGCAAATATAAAAAATATGAAAATGAACTCCATGGTTGGTATATTGGACAAAGCCCACTCTAACCATTATCACTTGATTTCATCAAGATCATGAAGCCTAGCCATTGTTTTATTTATTTTGAAAAAGCAAGAACCACAAGAAAGATTTCATAAAACCTTTATTAAACAATGAAAGTAGTAGGAAATCACAAGGAAAAATAAAGAATAACATGAAGAAGAAGAAGAAAGAAAAAATGTAAGAACCAAAGAGGAATGGCTACCTTAGCAAAAACTTTCTTTCTTTTCTTTCAAAAATCTTTTTTCTAAGGTTTTAGCTACTGCCTCTTTCTCAAAATCAGCCAACTTGCTTGTGAAAAAATGAACAAAACCTTCCCCTTTGAAGCCTTGGCCGAACCCCCCATAGTCTTAGTGAAGGGTGGAGATTAATTCATTTAATTCTCCTACACAATCTAAGCCCTTGGATCTAAGATATTTTCATGACAATAAAAATGTCATCTTGCAAATTGATCTTATCCATTCAAGGATGTACTCATCTTTTCATAAGGTGCCTAAGCCATTGGATGAGCAAGGACATTTCATTTGGCTACATGCATTTTCAACCATTGGATGACTTGTGCTCATCTTTCTTCCACCAATATTGGCCATTGGATGAGGATATTTTCATGACAATAAAAATGTCATCTTGCAATTTTATCTTGGCCATTCAAGGATGTACTCATCTTTTTACAAGGTACTTAGGCTATTGGATGAGCAAAGACATTTCAAGATAGTAAAAATGACATCTTGTAGCCTGATATTGATTACTTGATGAAATGAATTAAATCCCCACTCTTCCCCTATGTATGGCCGGCGAAGGCCTGGTATGTTCTAGAATTTCCTTCATTTTTTTCACCTTTTAATTTTGCAAAATTGGCATTTTTCAGTTCCTTTGTTAAAATTACATTTTAGCCCCCAAACTTGATTTTATTGCAAACGGACCCCAAATCCGGTTTTTCTTTCTCCAATCCATCCAAATAAATATAATATTGAGATCTGGAGATTTTTATAATTTTTCGAGCTAGTTTCCTATTTTTTCAAAATTTTCTCTTGGATTTTTCGGTTATTGGCACCCAAAATTCACCTTTTTCATTTGAACTCCGATTCTGGATTTTTCTTTACCAATATCTTCCAAAAATTATAAATCTCAGATCTGGAAGTTTTCAAAAATTTTGAAGCTCGTTTGCTATTTTTCCCGGAATTATCTTCTGGAATTTCAGCTTAGTGCAACCGAATTTTGCCATTTTTCAAATGAGCTCCTATTCTGGATTTTTCTTCACCAATCTCTTCCAAAAATTATAAAACTCAGATCTGGAAGTTTTCAAAAAATTTGGAGCTCGTTTGCTATTTTTCCCGAAATTATCTTCTAGAATTTCGGCTTAGTGCACCTAAACTTTGCCATTTTTCAAATGAGCCCCGATTTCGGATTTTTCTTCACCGATCTCTTCCAAAATTTATAAAACTCAGATCTGGAAGTTTTCATAATTTTTCCAGCTCGTTTGCTATTTTTTCGGAAATATCTTCTAGAATTTTGGCTTAGTGCACCCGAACTTTGACATTTTTAAATGAGCTCCAATTTCGGACTTTTCTTCACCGATCTCTTCCAAAAATTATGAAACCTAGATCTGGAAGTTTTCATAATTTTTCGAGCTCGTTTTCCATTTTTCTCAAAATTTTCTTTGGGATTTTCAGAAATTGTCCTCCAACTTTTTAAACCTCGATTTTACTCAAAACGGGTTCGATTTTTGGATTTTCTTTTTTCGCTTCCTTTGTCCTATATTGAATTTGAGTTGGTCCGAAAATGCCCAATTTTTACGATCAAATTCCCCTCCGATTTTGTTTTCCCCTTTTCAAACTCGGGAATTTTCTCATTTTTTCGTTTTTGCTCCAATCGGCTCTTCCTTTGGATTCAGTTCAAACTGGGCCTTGGGCTATCCTTGTTTACTCATTATTTATCAACTGGGGGCTTCAATTTCACCGAATTGGGTCATCTTTGCAGTTTTCCCCAAATTTGCAAATTTCACTCTTTTTAACCGAAACCCTAATTTTTGGTTTTTCTTCCAAATTGACTCTTCCTTTGGTTTTGCTTCCAATTGGCCCTTCCAATACCCGTATTCATTAATTATATTCCATTTGGAACCTTCAATTTCGACCAATTTGTTCGTTTAAGCACTTTTCCCCAAATTTGCCGAATTAGGGCTTCCCCTACAATGAAATTTTCGCAATCCCTTTTTCGAACTCCATATCTTTCGTTGTAGACCTCAGATTATCAAATTTCTTTCACCATTGTTCAATTCAACTTCAAATCTTGATTTTGACTAAGGGTTCACTTTTTCGGTGGTTGACTTTTTGGCTTGACTTTTTGGAGTTGACTTTTTCGAAGTTGATTTTTTTCGGATGGACTTTTCATGTTGAACTCTGAATCACAAGTCTTGGAGTACCATCTGCAAGATGAGAAGAGATTTTCTGCTTTCTAAAAAAGTACAAGGAAGAATTTACCTGGTTTAGGGGGCCCGGACAAAATTAGGTGTCTGCAGCTACCCCTCTTTGTCTATTGCTGAGAATCAGGAATCAGGCAAAAATAAAAAGACAATAATTTTGTCAAGTTAGTGAAATCACATGTATAGAAAAGGCAAGAGAGTTTTCTTTATTCTTCATTTCCATTTATTTCATCATTTTCATTTCATTTTTTTTCAAAAAAAAGCTGTAAAATAGAAGATTTTGTTCTTAAATTGAGTTTCCTAACTAATCAAGGCTCGACCAATCTTAAGGAAACGAGTTCGATTTGCAAGAGACGAGAATACCTCAATGGTGGTCTCGGGGCTTTATTCTGTCTTGGTGCCAGCTGTACTCGACTCATTTGAGAAGCAGAATGAGTTTGATTTAAAAACAAGAGGAATGCCTTAACGTCAATCCTGGGTTCGACTCATTTAGAAAACGAGTTCAATTTGAAAAGGAAAATACTTCAATGGTGATCTCAGGGCTCGACTCATTTTTAAAAACAAGTTCGATTTAAACAAAAGAAAATACCTCGACGGTGGTCTCGGGGCTCGACTTATTTGAGAAACAGGATGAGTTCGATTTAAAAACAAAATACCTCGAAGGTGGTCTCGGGGTTCGGCTCATTGAGAAGAAGAAAGAGTTTGATTTTAAAACAAAATACCTTGACGGTGGTCTCAGGGCTTGACTCATTTGAGAAACAGAATGAGTTCGATTTGGGGGAGAAAAATATCGACGATTCCTGTAATGTTAGCCGAATGCAGTGATGAAAATGACATGTATTGCAAATGCTTGTAGGATGTATGTTCCCTAAGGATGAATGCAATCAAATGATTGCGTCATGATTTCTAATCCATGATTTCTTTGAGGTTCACGGACTGTCTAACTTCATGACAGAGTCTTCAACTTTTCACTGACGCCCCACTTGAGGAGCCTTCAATCAAGATAAATTGTCAAAAAGTCCTAGTTTATGACTTCACTGAAATTTACAAATTTTCTGACTTCATGACAGAGTCTTCAACAAATTCGTTGTTTACCTCTACTTGGTGAATTTTCCCATCATGATGTGCTGTTGTGTTTCCAAATTTTAGTGGTTTCCAGACCTCTTTTAAAATTTAAATCTACTCCTTAGTAATACACTGAAATCCTTTTGTTTAAAGATTTTTATGTTTACTAAACATCATTCAGTTTAACAACAATCAAAATGCATCACAAAATGTATGAAAAAAGGTATGAAACAACCAAATGTCATAAAAGGGATAACAAAAATTTATTGCAATAATATTTTAGATGACACAGGTGAATATCAAGGATACAAGAAACAAATGTAGAGTTGTAGGTTGTAGATGCCCCAGATGCAAAATATCTTGGACCCTTCCTTTTTCAATTCATCTGATATTTCTCTTGAATAAACAATTTACTTGGGTAATCTCTCGGCTTCTATAGTTGCGTCAGACTGAGTTTTTCCCTTTTTATTTTTATTTTTTGATACTTTATCCCCCTTTACATGTAGCATTGATTCAATCCTTAATCAGTACTTGAGCCGCCCTTTGCGGGTTTTCAACCCAAGTATCCCCCATTCGGTATCAAGTCACCTTTTGCGGGTTTTCGGCTTAAACCTCTCACTTTTTTTTTTGTGTTCTACCATGCATCTGATAATTCTAAATGCTTCCAAGGTAAAAATGTCAATTCAAAAGATGGGATGAATTCTGAGAAAAAACCCTTCAAATTAAATATTCATGCTTGATCAAAATGGACTTTTAAAAGCACGTAATGTAGGCCAAGGTTTGGGTTTAGAAAGAAAGGGTAAATAGGCCCAAAATATGTTTAAGGGTGATTGGATCAAGGATCATTTCATGAGGAGGATTCAATCTTGAAACATTCGTCCCTTTTGGACTTTCCTCTTCTTTTTTGGATCTGTTTTTTTCATTCTTGGCTTTCATTTGCTATTCTTTGATTTCACACTATTTTTTTTTTGAATGGCTCTTTTCGCCATGATTTTTGGGAGGTTATTTTTCCTCGCATCTGCCCTCTAGCATAGAGGGTGATCCTTGATCAAGGTTCAAAGAAAGAAATAATTCTTAAGGCTCAAAGGGGTGACTAGGGATAATTTCTTCTTAGTGAAAGGAGTATGAGAGATGGCCATTCATCATATCAAGCACGAATATTCTCATTGAAAAGCAATCCTCAGGGGAAATAGATATATAGAATTTTCATTTTTACATTTGGAATCATTCGAATTTTAATGTGCACAGTATCACACTTTTCTTTTCTTTTTTTTTTTTATTCTTTTTCTTCTTCAAGCATAGTACTTCTTTAATTCGTCAGCATTCATGGAATTTCTCAAGTCATCCCCATCCATCTGAGTCAGAATCAATGCTCCTCCACAAAAGGCTCTTTTTACCACGTAAGGCCCTTCCTAATTTGGAGCCCATTTCTCTCGCGGATCCTTCACTATAGGGAGAACTTTTCTTAGCACCAACTCTCCTTCTCAGAACTGCCTAGGGTAAACCTTCTTGTTGTGGGCTCGAATTATCCTTTTCTGATACATCTGCCTATGGCAAATTGCTTTCATCATTTTCTCTTCGATAAGATTCAACTGTTCATAGTGAGCTCTACCCTACTCCGCTTCTTTTAAACCAACCTCCATCAAAATACGAAGGAAAGGGATCTCATCCTCAATAAGTAACACTACCTCCATTCCATGTACCAAAGAAAATGGCATGGCACCCGTAGACGTGCGGACCGAGGTACGGTATACGTAAAGAGCAAAAGGCAAGATCTCATGCCAATCTTTGTACACATCGGTCATCTTTTCAATGATCTTCTTGATGTTCTTATTGGCTGCTTCTACTGCCCCATTCATTTTCGAAAGATAAGGTGCCAAACTATGATGTGTGATCTTGAATTGAGTACACACTTCTCTCATCATCTTATTGTTCAAATTGAGAGCATTGTCTGAAATGATTCTCTCTGGCAATCCATACCAGCATATAATTTCCTTCTTGACGAATCTGCATACCATGACTTCGTTACGTTAGCATAAGAAGCGGCTTCCACCCACTTTGTGAAATAATCTATGGCTACTAGGATGAAACGGTGTCCGTTTGAAGCTTTCGGGGTAATAGGCTCAATCATATCCATTCCCTATTTTGAAAATGGCCATGGTGCAGTCATGACATGCAATGGTGATGGAGGTACATGAATAGCAGTCATGACATGCAATGGTGATGGAGGCACATGAATCTTATCTGCATATATCTGACATGTATGGCACTTTCGGGAATAACTAATGCAATCCTCTTCCATCGTTAGCCAATAATATACTGCCCTCATAATCTGTTTAGCAAGCATGTGACCATTGGCATGGTGCCACATATCCCTTCGTGGACTTCTTTAATGATTCTCCAAGCTTCGGCAGACCCAACACACCTCAATAGAACCTGGTCTTTCCCTTTCTTGTAGAGAATCTCACCATCTATCACAAAACACATTGCCAATCTTTTCAGAGTCCTCTTATCATTTTATGTTGCTTGTTCAGGATACCGTTGACTCTTGATGTATTGCAAGATGTCGTAATACCAAGGGAGGCCATCCGCTTATTCTTCGATACTCATGCAGCGGGCAGGAGACTCGTATATGCTCATCTTTATTGGCACAACTTCAGCCCCTTCATTTACTTTAAACATTGACGATAAAGTGGCGAAAGCATCCGCCATTCGGTTTTCTTCTCGGGGGAAGTAGTTGAAACTTACTTATTTGAACTCCTCTATCAGACTCAGTATGAGCTCTCGGAATTGGATTAACTTTATATCTCGGGTTTCCTATTCTCCCTGTAGTTGGTATATCACTAAGACTAAATCTCTAAAAACTTCCAGTGTTTTGATCTTTCTGTCTACGGCAGCACAAAGGCCCATAGTACACGCTTCATATTCATCGATATTGTTTGTACAATCAAAATCCAGTTTGGCAGTGAAAGAATAATAATCTTCCTATGGGGATATGAGCACTGAGCCGATCCCGTGCGCCATGGCGTTAGATGCACCATCAAAGTACATTTTCCAAATTTTCTTCTTAGGGGGAATCCCATCTTCTTGCAAGACACACATCAAGTCTTCATCAAGGAAATCAAAGTTCAAAGGCTCATAATTTTCAACCGCCGGACTTGCTAAGAACTCGGCTACTGCGCTGCCTTTTATAGCTTTCTGACTCACATACACAATGTCGTTGTCGCAACCCAAAAAATAACGAGTCTCATCGCAAGACTTTATTATTCGTTAAGCGTGACATTAAAAAAACCGAGGAAAAGTCACTTAATTCCACTAAAAAAACGAAGGTTTTTGAAAATGACCTTGAAAAAGACATGGAGTCGCCACCAATCTTTTTAAGCTAGGTGTGATCGGCCACCTATTAAAACCGGTTTTATAAAATATTTTAAAAATTAATTAAAACATTTTAAAAACCAATTTCAAGTCTGCGTTTTAAACCAGAGAAATCAAAGAAACGGGTTCGGGACTCGATTACGTATGGGAAAGGATTAGCACCCCCAAAACGCCCGTATAAAACGGTACCTTATTAATCGTGTGTTATCTCAAATCTCGGTATAAAGTTGGTTTTAAATTTAGTATTTCAAGTTAATTCCCAATTTAAAGAAAAATAATTTTATTTTTAATTAAAAATGATCCGGAATTTATAAATTCAAAATTTTCCTATATTCTCCAACAAACGTGGCAAAATATAGAAATTTTTATTAATTTTGGAAAACTTTCCGAATCATTCTCTTTTTAAAGAAAATATTTCGTTATTAATAATAATTGATGATATCCTCCCCAGCAAACCCGACAGAGAACTCATGAATTATTTTAACTCGAAAATATCTTTATTTTATTGAAAATCATTATCCTTTTTTGAAAACATTTAAAAGAAATGAATATGTATATGAATGACATAAATAAAATGACATAGCAAAATCTAAATAATATAATGCAACCTAAATGATATGACATAATTTGAATGCCCTAGCATTTTCTAAATGAAATGAAATGTCCTAAGTTATATGACATATTCTAAATGAAATGAAATGACCTAGGTAACATAATATATTCTATATGAAATGTAGTATCCTAAATCATATGATATATTTTAAATGAAATAAAATATCCTAAATGATATAATATATCCTAAATAAAATGAAATAACCTAAGTAACATAATATATTCTATATGAAATGAAATGACCTAAGTAACATACTTATTCTATATGAAATGAAATGATTTAAATTACATGGTAAATATGAATGATATGGCATATAATTTAAATGACATGGAATATAAAATAATGCTATCATATAATATGTATGGAAAAAAATGAAAATAATAATGCATGAACATGCTAAATAATATAACAAAAATAAAATAAAATAAAAAGCATAGGATATCATGAAATACTCCAAGTCATTTAATAAACAATATAACATAACTCAAAATCATAACAATATCATAGAAATTATCATAGCAAAAATCACATATTATATAAAATGCATGAATATGGAAAATGCAATGCATGAAAATGTATTTTTTTTCCTTTAATTAAGGAAATCCGTATATCTATAAAGATACCCAGCTACCTTAGGAAAATATGTCAAATTAAATATTTTAAAACCAAAATACTTTGTGATTGTTTGAAAACAATTTTGAAAAGCTTAGATTAAAAACAAAAACTGGGCTAAACCTTTTTTAAATGGCTCTAATTTCTTAAGTTTAAAATCCCGGACTTGACCATCCTTAACCCGAGACTTAAAAAATCATTTTTAGAGTTTAAAAAGGCTTAGAAACTACCCTAAGTCGGTAGCTAAACTTCCTAGTCAGCCCCCTCTAAGTAACTTAACCAAAACAGAAAAATGATTTTCCTTTAAATTCAATTATGACTCCACTGTCCAGTTTAAGCCCTGATTTTTTACCCTATTTTTAAAAATTCAAAAAATTCTAAAAACAGTACTGGAGATTAAGGACATGTAAAACTACGCAGGAAAAAATCAGCTTAATTTTCTGATTAAAGATGAATGCCCAGAAAAATCGAGAAAGTACGAGTACTGGGTGAAAAAACTGTTTTGCCAAAATACAATTTTGCCTTTGATAAAATCATTTAAAAATCAAATTAAAAATATTTAAAACTCACAAAATGACTCAAAAACAGTAGCTAGGATTTTTTAAAATTTAGACAAAAATTGGCTAAGTAAACAAAATCACAAAGGTAGAATAATCAATTTGACAAACCTTAATTTTCCACAAGTGTGCTCAAGAGAGCATAACTTTAAACCATTAATTGGCCTAAGTCATTAGTCAAGTGGCATGAACATGAAATGCATGAAAAATTACAGCAAAAGTGATGCATGAAATGCATGATTTTAAACCTAAATGTCATGGAAAAATGCATGGCATCCATATAGTGACCTAGACCTAAATGAACTTGCATGGCATTTAATGCAACTTAGGTCTAAAATGCATGGACATGCATGGCAAGAAAAACCTAACCTAACATTTAAAATATGCATGGCAATAACACAAACACAAGGCATGCTTAAACCAAAAACTCAACCAAATATCATGCAAATGCTAACCTATCAATTAACATAGCAAAAATGCACACATGATGCTAGAATACAAGGAGTGGCCGAATGGCCTATAGTTCCTAACAAGCATGGAATTTTCACAAACACTTGGTATACTTAAACTAAATACTCAATCAAATGTCATGCAAATGCAAAACCTACCAACTGACATGGCAAAAATGCACATACAATGTAAAACACATGGAGTAGCCGAATGGCCTCAAGCTCCAACAAGCATGGCATTTTCACAAATACTTGATATACTAACATGCTCAACTAAAATATAACACTCAAATCATGCAAGCACAAAGTAGAAATACTAAAACCAAACAAGCATTTTCAAAAACATTTGATATACTAACATGCTCAACTAAAATATAACACTCAAATCATGCAAACACAAGGTAGAGATACTCACAAGCATTTTCACAAACACTTGATATACTAAATATAAAACATCAACAAATTTAAACATTATGAAAACAGAAAATTAAAAATGCAAGAATATGATATTTAAATCATAAATGGCAACAAACAAAGCAACCAAATTAAAACATGATTCGAAGTAGAAGAACACTTAAAGCATCAAGATTAAAGAAAATAACATAAATAACATGATAAATTAAACAAAACAGCAACATAAAAAAAATAATATAGGCCATTCGGCCATGGTGAGGAAAATGTAAAAAAAAAAAATGTAAGAAAACTTTGTTTAAGAAAAAGATCAAGAAAGAACATAAAAGGAATATAAAAAAACATTTATTTAAAAAGAAAACTCACCAATTAATAATCAAAATAGCAAAAACAAGAATGGAAAATCAAGAAAGTGCAAGAGTTGGTGCTAAAAGCAACCTCAATGAGCTATATTTCAAGCTTTATCTCTTCAAACTTTCCTTTCTTTTCTAAACTTTTTTTTTTTTTTTGCTTTCAACCAAGGAGAGAAAAAACTAATAAAAACTAAGAAGAAATCTGAAAATGAAGTCTCCAAATGAAAATTATGATCCTCCCTCTAGAGCTGGCCGAACCCCCCCTAAAATGAGCTAGGATGTTGTCATTTTGGTTCCAACCAACTTCCCATCCAATGGCTAGTAATTCAAGGTGAGAAATCATGAAATTATCACCCTTAGATTGGCATATCAGCTGTCCATAATTACACCTATTCAAGAATAATGTTGACACTCTCTCTTGGCCTATGTGGCTTAATCACAATGGCTTGGTCAAAAGGAATCTCTAACTAACTCTTAATCCTTGGCCATTTGATTGAAAAATCAGAAGCTTCCTCCTTCCTTTGGGCCTTGGCAGCCCAGCACTCTCTCTTCCAGCCCAAGTCTGATTTTTTGAAAAGCCCAAAGAAGCCCTTTTCGGTTGCTTGGGTAAAATGACCATTTGGCCCCCCGGATGCAAATAAATGGAAAATGGACTCCAAATTCAAATTTTATTTTTTAATACTTCCAAAATAATAAAACATTGAATTCTGGAAGTTTTCAAAAATTTTTGAGTCCTTTTGCTATTTATTTGGATTTTTTCTTCCAAAAATGCCTTTTTATGCCCCTACATTTTACAATTTTTTAAACGAGCTCCAAATCAAGATTTTTCTTCACCAATATCTTTAAAATAATTTAAAGTGTGATCTAGAAGTTTTCATAATTTTTGGAACTCATTTGGTATTTTTTTCGGGATTTATCTTCTTGAATTACTGCATAGGGGCTCGGGATTTGGCCATTTTGCAAACGAACTCCGAATCAAGATTTTCTTTCGCCAATATCTTCGAAATAATTTAAAAATGATATTTGCAAAATTTTAGAATTTTTGGAGTCCATTTGCTATTTTTCCGGGATTTATCTTCTTGAATTATTGCATAGGAGGCCCGGGATTTGGCCATTTTGCAAACGAACTCTGAATCGAGATTTTATTTCTCCAATCTCTTTAAAATAATTTAAAAATGAGATTTGCAAATGTTTAGAAGATTTGGAGTTCATTTGCTATTTTTTCGGGATTTTTCTTCTTGAATTACTACAAAAGAGACCCGAGATTTTTCCATTTTGTAAACGAACTCCGAATCAAGATTTTCTTTCACCAATCTCTTTCAAATAATTTAAAAATGAGATTTGCAAATTTTCAGAACATTTGGAGCTCATTTGCTATTTTTTCGGGATTTTCCTTCTTGAATTACTTCATAAGAAGCCCAAGATTTGGCCATTTTGCAAACGAACTCCGAATCAAGATTTTCTTTCGCCAATCTCTTTCAAATGATTTAAGAATGAGATTTGCAAATTTTTAGAATTTTCGGAGTCCATTTATTAGTTTTCCCAAAATTTCCAATTTTGCCCTTTTGTCTCCGAAACCCGGTTTTGCTCAAAACAAGTCCGATTTTCAGATTTTCTTCAAGATGAGCCTTGGGCTATCACATTTTAATCATTCCTCATCCATTGGGGGCTTTATTCTTACCAAGTCGGGCCATTTCTGTAATTCTTCTCGATTTCACCGAAATCCACCAAAAGCCCTAATTCTCGATTTTCTTCCGAATTGACTTTTCTTTTAGTTTTTCTTTAAAGTGGCTTCTCCATTACCCGTAGTCAGTGCTTATCTTTCATTTGGAACCTTCAATTTCGATCAATTTGATCGTTTAAGCACTTTTCCCCAAATTTCCTGAATTAGGGTTTCATTTCTACTGAATCTCCGTAACCCAACTTCCGAACTCCATATCTTTTGATGTAGACCTCGGATTATCAAAATTCTTTCACCATTTTTCAATTAAACTTCAAATCTTGATTTTCAAAGTGGGTTGACTTTTTCAATAGTTGACTTTCTGGGGTTGACTTTTTTGAGGTTGACTTTTTTCGGTGTTGACTTTTTTTTTGAGTTTGACTTTTTATGCTCGCCTTCTTAAACTAAGTCTCGGAGTACCACCTGCAGGATGAAAAAATTCGTTTACATTCTGAAACATCAATTTAGGAAGAAAACATACCTGTTTTAGTGGTCCGGACAAAATTAGGTGTCTACAGCTGCCCCTCTTTGGCTATTGCTGAGAATCAGGAATCAGGCAAAGATAAACAAACACTAATTTTGTACGGTCGGTGAAATCACATGTGAAGGAAAGGGAAAAGAGTATTCTTTTTTCTTTTCTTCTTCTTTTTTTTCAATTTTTTCATTTTTGTTTTTTTCATTTTCATTTTATTTTATTTTTTTGTTTTTGAAAAAACTGTAAACTGAAGATTTTGTCCTTAAATTAAATTCCCTGACTAATCAAGGCTCGACCCATCTTAAGGAAACGAATTCGATTTGCAAGAAAAGAAATGACCTCGACGATGGTCTCGTGGTCTTAACCTGTCTTGTTCTCAGTTGTGCTTAAAATTCTGGGTATCTCCTCCAGAAGCTTCGGCTATCACCACCAAAGTCTTGCTCATTTTTAAAACTGTAAAACTCTGAATATCTCCACCAGAGGCTTTGGCTATCACCACCAAAGACTTTCTACCTTTTCAAAGAATTTTAAAACGCTGGATATCTCCACAGAGGCTCCGACTATCACAACCGAAGACCTTCTCCTTTTTCAAAAAATTTTAAACTCTGGATATCTCCACAGAGGCTTCGACTATCACTACCGAAGATTTTCTCACTGTTTAAAATTTGTAAAATTCTGGGTATCTCCTCCAGAAGCTTCAGCTGTCACCACTGAAGACTTTCTCACTTTTTAAAATTTGTAAAATTCTGGGTATCTCCTCCAGAAGCTTCAGCTGTCACCACCGAAGACTTTCTCACTGTTTAAAATTTGTAAAAATTCTGGGTATCTCCTCCAGAAGCTTCAACTGTCACCACCAAAGACTTTCTCACTGCTTAAAATTTGTAGAAATTCTGGTATCTCCTCTAGAAGCTTCAGCTATCACCACGGAAGACTTTCTCGCTGTTTAAAATTTATAAAAATTCTGGGTATCTCCTCCAGAATCTTCAGCTATCACCACCGAATACTTGTTCATTTTCTTAACACATGTTAAAATTTTGGGTTCGGCAAGTTCAAAATAAAAGAAAGTACCTCGACGGTGATCTCGGGGCTCGACTCATTTGAGAAGCGGAACAAGTTCGATTATACCTGAAAGCTTTAAAAGATGATGCAAATGCTTCATGATGCAAATGTCTTTAGTTGATGCAAACGCTTCTTGATGTAGATGCAAATGACTTAGACTGGTGCAAATATCTTTGATGCAAATGTAAATGACTTGATTTGATACAGATTCAAATAACTTAGATTGATGCAAATGCTTCTTGATGTAGATGCACATGTTGAATAAAATTCTGGGTAACTCCTCCAGAAGAAGATTTCTCATTTTTCAAAATTATAAAACCCTGGATATTTCCACCAGAGGCTTCAGCTATCACCACCGAAGACTTGTTCACTTTAAAACTGTAAAATTCTGGATATCCCCACCAGAAGCTTTGGCTATCACCACCAAAGGTTTGCTCATTGTAAAATTCTGGGTAACTCCTCCAGAAGCTTTGGCTATCACCACCAAAGACTTGCTCATTGTAAAATTCTGGGTAACTCCTCCAGAAGAAGATTTCTCATTTTTCAAAATTATAAAACCCTGGATTTCTTCACCAGAGGCTTCAGCTATCACCACTAAAGACTTGTTCACTTTTAAAATTTGTAAAATTCTTGATATCCCCTCTAGAAGCTTTGGTTATCACCACCAAAGGTTTGCTCATTGTAAAATTCTGGGTAACTCCTCCAGAAGCTTTGGCTATCACCACCAAAGACTTGCTCATTGTAAAATTCTGGGTAACTCCTCCAGAAGAAGATTTCTCAGTTTTCAAAATTATAGAACCCTGGATATCTCCACCAGAGGCTTCAGCTATCACCACCGAAGAATTGTTCACTTTTAAAATTTGTAAAATTCTGGATATCCCCTCCAGAAGCTTTGGCTATCACCACCAAAGGTTTGCTCATTGTAAAATTCTGGGTAACTCCTCCAGAAGCTTTGAGAACTGATGCAGATGCACATGTCTTTAACAAGGTGCTCATGCGTCATGGTGCAAATGTCAATGGCTTGGATTGATGTAAATGTTTCTTGGTGCAAATGCAAATGGCCTGGATTGATGCCCATGTTTCATGATGCAGATGCCCCTACTAATTGTGTTCATGTAACTGGTTTATGAATGGTGTAACTACAATTACCACACAATAATGAAAATGCAATGATTCTAGAAATGATGCAATTGCTTGAGATGACGCAAATGCGAATTCCATGAATAATGTAAATGTAAAGGTAAAATGCAGATACTTATAGAATAATGCCAATGCAAATACCCATGAATGATGCAAATGCTTGCCGACACTGTGCAGATGCAAAAGCTCGATAAAGAGATGAGTTCTCATGAGTGATGCAAATGCCCCCGGTTGTTTTTCTAGACTTTGGCTTAGCCTTTCAAATTCATTTTTCCTCTTCAAATCAGAGTATATCTTCAATTTATTTTGGCTATTCTCTTTGCCCCAACAGTTTTCAAACTTCCATCAACAGAGATCTGAACCGGGTTCTATTTCTTCTTCTCATATTTGGAAGTCAGGACCTATCCTGGCAGTTCTATACCTTTGGGTTAGAAAAATCCTTGTCTCATGTCAACATCAAAATGGGTTTTTCAAAAAAATATCTTTATTTGTTTTCTCATTTTGAAAACTTCTGAACAAAAAATATTAACCCCACAATGTGTGATGTACAAATCTTTTGAAGACTGATGATCATTGTTATAAATTTCTCTAAGTGTCAATCTGGGTTTTTTTAACTGGGATCGGCAAGGCTTGGTATAACAAGATTCTGGCTTTTCCAAGAAAACTTCATGACAAAAATGTATATCCCTACTAGGCTCACAAATGGAACAGGTTTTATAAATCATGAATTCATTGAGAACCATGCAAATTCAACATTCTTTTAGTTTCCATATCAAGGCATTTTGACAAGCATCAAGATTAGCTGGAATGTTTAAACGAAAAGTTTAATCTTGGAGGAAAAAAAGTTTCAGTTTTTGAAAATAATCCTCCGAATGAGAGTTAAAAATTTGGGAGGTTCAGGAATTCCTAGATGTTCCTCGATGACCACTCCTTTAATAAGATCTTTTCTTTTGTGGTATCGGCACTATCATCGATGGCATCGAAAATTCCCATTCTACTCTAGACTGCCCATTTTTGGGTTTTTGCCCTAGAGTCCCATTCTCTCCAATTTTTCTTTTTTCATTGTTTTACCATGCACTTGAGAATTCTAAATTCTTCCTTAGTGAAATGAGAATTTGATGAGACGGGATAAAGTCTGAGGAAAAACCCTTCAAGTTAAACATTCATGCTTGATCAAAATGGACTTTTAAAGCATGTAATGTAGGCCATGGCTCAGGGTTCAGAAAGAAAGGATAAATGGGCCCAAAATATGTGTTTGAGGGTAATCAGGTCAAGGATCATTTCTTGAGGAGGATTCTCTTTGAAGCATTTGCCCTTTTGGACTTTTCATTCCTTTTGATTTTTGTGTCTTTTCTTCTTCGTTCTTGGCTTTCAATTTTCTATGTCTTTCACAATTTTTTCATTTTGCCGCCTTTTTTCCAACAGAGTGAGCCCGTATTTATTCGGGCCTCCATTTGCTTTGCATCTGTCTTTGAGCTAAGATTCATTCCTCAATGTTCTCTAAAAGATCTTTCCTCGCATTTGCCCTCCAGTGTAGAGGGTGATCCTTGATCAGGGTTCAAAGAAGAAAGAATTCTTGTGGCTCAAAAGGGGTGACTATGGAATAATTTTTCTCTTGTGAAAGGGATATGAAAGAAGGCCATTTCTCATATCAAGCACAAATATTCTCATTGAAAAGCGATCCTCAGGGGGAATTAAAATTTCATTTTGCACTTGAAATCATCCGAATTCTCATATGCATGATATCACAATTTTTTTTATATCGCATGCCCCAATAATTCATGCGTTAGTCCATCCTTTTTCACCATATATCCATCATTTCCACATATGATGCCCCAATAATTCATGAGTCAGTCCATCCTTTTTCACCATATATCCATCATTTCCACATATGATGCCCCAATTTGATTAACCATGAGAATTTGTATCAACGAGGAATGTAGCAAGTCTAGGTCTATTTTGAAAAGGCTGAGTTTCCAATCTGAGTTCTTTGAAGAGACAAGGAAAATATGACCTAAAAATGGGTTTTCTCTAGGATATTGGATAATCTGGTGTCATTGTGCTCCAAGGTGTTAATCATGAAGTGATGTTTGGGTAATTGAAGTTTTATGGTTATTGGAAAAGGTCATGAATGGTTTTAGCACAATCTTGACATACATCAAATTATCAAAATCTAGATTCTTGAAAGAATGTCTCATTTGTTTGAATTTCAAGGAATTCGAAAAATTTCAAAAAGTTCATTTTTTTGTTCATAGCCTAGACTAGGATTTACATCCTTGCTTATTCTGCAATGACAATATGTGTTTTTTTTTTTTTTTTTTTTTGTGAAGTTCAATCATTCATATTCCTTGAAGCATTAGGTCTTTCAAGTATTCTTGATTCAAGGTTTAGGCATAGAGAAGCCCAAAAAAGAGGGGGGAGGGTGTTGGGTCAAGTCTAATAATGATCAACAATATTCTCGAGACTGTCCATTATTAAAAATTCCTTAATGCTTGTTTTTGCAAATTCAAATTATTGTTAAAACACAACAAACACAAAGCATTTAAAATTCAAAATTCATTTAATTCATGTAGATGTTTATATGAGACAAGTGCTCTCATCATCACAGTGTATAGAACTACACGTGTCAAAAACCTAATATAATTATGCACCATGTTTCTTATGAAACTTGGCTTACCCATCTTCAAAACTTATCGAACCAGCCTTGATGAGATCCCTGACCTTGTACCTCAAAGTGGGGCAGCTCTCTGTTGAGTGACCTTTATTGCCAGAATGATAACCACAACACTCATTAGCATCATACCAGCTCGGATAAGGGGGCTTCAGAGGCTCTAATTGCATGGGTGTCATAAGGTGATTTTGGATGAGTTGAGGTAATAGCTCACTGTATGTCATAGGAATCGGGTCATCCTGATTTCTTTTTCGCTTTTTATGCCCCCTTCGATTATTCTTAAGGGTGTTCGATTGATAGACAGATGTAAATTCTGGTGTAGTTGTAGTCATTGGTTGGTAGGGATAATAACCTTGAGAGACATTGTTCAGGGTAGAGTAAAATGGCTGATACGAGGAGAATTGGGGAGGTGAGGCAAAGCCTTCCAAGACTTGGGTATCTTCCTTTTTCTTTTCAGATGCCTCCTTTTTCTTAGTATTGGATGTTCTTTCTCCTTCAATTTTCCCATCCTTGATAGCATTCTCAATTATCTCCCCTGAAATTACCATGTCCGAAAAATTCTTCGTGGTGTTGCCGACAAGTATATCATAGTACGGGGCCTGCAGTTTATTCACAAAAATGACAGTGGTTTCCTTCTGAGTTAAGGGCGGTTGTACTTGGGCGGCCAGGCTCATCCACCGTTGCGCATATTCTTTGAAGTTCTCAGTAGCTCTTTTCTTCATATTTTGCAAGGTAAGACGGTCAGGCGCCATGTCGATCATATGCTTGTACTGGTTTAGAAAAACACTATCCAGGTCATTCTAAGAGTGAATTTGATCCTTGCTCAACTGACTATACCACCTAATTGCAGATCCACTGAGGCTATCCTGAAAGCAATGAATCAAAAGCTTATCATTATCTATATGACTTGTCATCTTCCGGCAGAACATAGTGATGTGGGCTGACGGATCGATCGTCCCGTCATATTTCACAAAGTCAGGAATCTTGAACTTAGGAAGAATGACTAAATCGAGGACCAAACATCGTTCTTTCGCATCTAAACTCCCAAATACATCTGTACTTTCTACTGCCCGGAGCCTTTCATCTAACAACTGATATTTCCCTTGGGAATCTGCCAACTCAACCTCATTTATTGCAACCATTTTCAACTTTGCCTGTTCAGCTGGATCATTTGAGTTTAGGACATTGACGGGGTTAACAGTGTTCTGGGCATCAATCATTACGATCTCATTCTGATCCTTTTGTGCCTCTAACCCTTTCCTGGTGACAAAGTTTTCAGTATATCCTTTTTCCTTGATTACGGTGGACATCAGCTCCACCAATTTAGTCATCTGATCCTTAGATTCTGCTTGAGACTTTGCTAGCTGTTCTTACAATTTTTTCTGTTCCCTTTCCATTTTTTCCATTCGAGCAACTTTTTCATCCTCCATAGCACTAGCCTCTGTTAAAAGGGTACTCAGTACTTCTTATACCTCTGATTTGAAATGGAAATTCTTTCAAAGACTCCTAAAGCCAAGCCAACTTCTGTTTTATTTCCTCCAAAGTACGTGTCATGATGAAGGAGCCATGAATTCAATTTGATGCATGTGAAGAATAAAAGAAATGATGTATGGACATGTATAGTGAAAACATGCTGACCATGTATGTAATAAATGCAATCACGATGCCAACATGTTGCAAGCAAAGAATAAACAAATCAACGCATGGATATATGCAATGAATAATCATGTACATTTTAGCGTATTTCCCAATGAATGATCATATATCCTATGAATGCAACACGGTGTCAATTATGATACATGCAAACAATGAATGATTGATATAGAGTATATACAAAGAAAATCATGCTAACCATGTGTGTCATTTATGCGACCTAATGCTAACATGATGTATGTAATAAGAAAATTAATGCATGGATATATACAGAAAAATCATGCTGATTATGAATGCATAAATACAACCTGATGCTAACATGATACATGTATGAATGTATGGTATGACCAATAATTGATCCGATGCAAAATGCAAAAGGGGAAGATATCATGGAGGAAATAAGAATCGGAGGAACTTAATCATCAACATCTCATAAATTTGAAGCATAGTCAATTCATTCCCATATCAATGTTCACAATGGTATAAACCATGTTTTACAAAATATGAGCAGTAGTTAAAACTGTCTTTACAAGCACTTTATTCTTCCTAGCATCCTAAGGCTATAAGAGCTGGCTACTGAATAAGTGCAATCCTATTACATCATATAAGACCGAAATCTTTCCACCTCAATGCTGTAAATCTCTCAGTCCTAATGACGCTTTCCCAGCCCTCTATCAATCAGTGTCGTTGGATCCAACCACTTGGCATTTATAAGAGATTGCACTTTCTTTTTGAAGGCCATACAGTCTTCAATGCTATGGCCAACAATTCCATAGTGATAATCACATCTTGCATTTGGATTATACCCCTTTGAATATGGTGGTAACAGGGGTTTCAATGGGACACAGGCAACCATGTGTTTTTGGATTAGTATAGGGAGAAGCTCTCGATAGCTGATTGGAATGGGATCATACTGCTCTTGAGTCTTGTTTTTGGGTTGTTTCTTAATCACACATGGCCTAGTAGTTGGGGCACTTGGTGGTGGCACTAAGGTTCGAACCAGAGCGTTTACATGGAGATGTGACGGAACAGCATGGTAAGGGTATGGATTTGGACACGGGGCCTTTGGAGATTGTACATAGCTCGAGGTTCTTATCCCAGATGCTGGATAAGGTGATTGATGAGGGAAGAAATATGAACTGACAGTTGTTGGTGATGGAGTGGGATTCAGGAATCCCGTAGTGGTCATCCCAATGGACGATTGGACCATGGTAGGGTGGGGATACTAGTTTTGACCTATAACTGTTTGTAGGTATGGTACAAGATCTGAGGTTTCTATCTTTGGTATCAGGCTCTCAGGTTTAATCATTTTCACGATTTTGTCCATAATTTCATTAAGATTGCAACCTTTGTGGCATTGATAAGTACAGGATCCAGCAAGGATTGTATGTTCTGGACCTAATGGTTTTGGTTGATCTGAAGGCGATGCAGAGCCCTGAGAAAGTTCCCCTTTACTCTTACCCATATCCTCAAACATTTTCAATAATTTGGCAAAATTGTCCTTTCATTTCCCGGATTTCATGTCTACATTCCTCTTGGTAGCGTTCGAAAGCACCCAATCATTCCTTCGATTCATTCCTCATATCTTGAACCCCTTTCATGCAAATGAAAATGTCATGAGATTAAGAATACAATTGTGAATGTACATGCTCTATTCCTATGTGCGTGAATATACTGATGATTAATGCATGACCATATATATGATGACTATGTATGCTATGGATGCAATCTAATGCCAACATGATGCATTTTTAAAAAAAATGAATAAATTGATGCACAGGTATATACAAATAATGACTATGCATGTCATAAACGTATTCTACAATGAATGACCATGCTTGCTATGATGTCAAAATGATACATGTGAAGAATAAATGAATTAATACAAAGGTAGGTACAAAGAATGACCATGTATATCACAAATGTATTCTACAATGAATAACCATGCATGTTAGGATTGTGACATGATGTCAAAATGATACAAATAAATTAACCAATGATTACATGAAATTGATGGGACCTAAATCTTGATTATTCAAAAATCTCATTATGCAAGATTTGCCTCCAAATTTATGATTTTTTGAAACATTTTTTTTTTATGAAAAACCAATCATATTATTTTCAAAAGAATTTCGGGGTAGTGGATCTTACTATGGTACAATATGCAAATGTTCATGTGACACTACCGGTTTTATAGAATCATCAAATGAAATTATTACCACTATCCGTTTATTGCAAAAAAAAGAGATAAAAAATACAACCATAAATGTACATGCTCTATTCACACGCATGAAATGTGCAAAAATGCAAAAATGCTTGAAAAAATGATTCTTATTTTTTATTAAATAGTTAATGAACATTTGCCCCAACAATATCTACTTATATAGGTATCATAGTGCCTTTGGGACGGATTATCACATTTATTACGGGCGATGTACGTACATCGTTGCCCAATCTACAACACTTATTCAGAATGTAAAATAGGTAACAAAAAGTTTAGAAACGTCCCTCCATGTGTTCCTATCTTCGGTATATCTAACGAAAATCCGGCATGGCTTCGCCTAGGTTCACTATATGAGGGTGAATCGGTTCTAAAGGCCCCGAATTTCTCCTCACTGTCGCCGGTGAAGGCTAGTAAGGCACCCCGATAAAAGCGGGTTCAATTCGTTAGAGTCTATTTCCCTAGCCCATGTGGATTGTTAATCACGAAGGCTTTAGGTAATTTAGTACTCCGGAAGTGTTTCACTAGCCCATGCGGATTGTTAATCACGAAGGCTTAGTTACTTTGCTCCCACCTAAAAGGACGAAACCCGGGTATAGGGCTCATGATATGAAAATGGACGTGTGGTGTGTGTGGAGGAACAACAAACTTTTCACCACCTATTCTACAAACCTTATTCTAAATGTCCTAGCAATTTATAAAAAACATTCAAGAATAGTGTAACGCATTAACCAACAAGCAATTATAATATACAACTTTAAATAACTAGAGAACAATAATAAAATACATGCACATGAGTATGAACATATTTAAAAACATTTTATTATTTTCAAAATTCTCCTTATTTTAAAAAAATGTGGGAATTAAAATTAAATACCAATTAAACCAACAAAATCGAGACTTTGATAACACAACGACTAATTCTAGGCCTGACTCTCTAATAGTCCCCAGAAGAGTCGCCAAGCTGTCGCAACCTAAAAAATAACGAGTCCCATCGCAAGACTTTATTATTCGTTAAGCGTGACATTAAAAAAAACCGAGAAAAAGTCGACTTAATTCCTTTAAAAAAATAAAGGTTTTTGAAAATGACCTTGAAAAAGACATGGAGTCGCCACCAATCTTTTTTAGCTAGGTGTGATCGGCCATCTATTAAAACCGGTTTTATAAAATATTTTAAAAATTAATTAAAACATTTTAAACCAATTTCAAGTCTGCGTTTTAAACCAGAGAAATCAAAGAAACGGGTTCGGGACTCGATTACGTATGGGGAAGGATTAGCACCCCCAAAACGCCCATATAAAACGGTACCTTATTAATCGTGTGTTATCTCAAATCTCGGTATAAAGTTGGTTTTAAATTTAGTATTTCAAGTTAATTCCCAATTTAAAGAAAAATAATTTCATTTTTAATTAAAAATGATCCGGAATTTATAAATTCAAAATTTTCCTATATTCCCCAACAAACGTGGAAAAATATAGAAATTTTTATTAATTTTGGAAAACTTTCCGAATCATTCTCTTTTTAAAGAAGATATTCCATTATTAATAATAATTGATGATATCCTCCCCAGCAAACCCGGCAGAGAACTCATGAATTATTTTAACTCGAGAATATCTTTATTTTATTGAAAAGCATTATCCTTTTTTGAAAACATTTAAAAGAAATGAATATGTATATGCATGACATAAATAAAATGACCTAGCAAAATCTAAATAATATAATGCAACCTAAATGATATGACATAATTTGAATGCCCTTGCATATTCTAAATGAAATGAAATGTCATAAGTTATATGACATATTCTAAATGAAATGAAATGACCTAGGTAACATAATATATTCTATATGTAATGTAGTATCCTAAATCATATGATATATTTTAAATGAAATAAAATATCCTAAATGACATAATATATCCTAAATAAAATGAAATAACCTAAGTAACATAATATATTCTATATGAAATGAAATGACCTAAGTAACATACTTATTCTATATGAAATGAAATGATTTAAATGACATGGTAAATATGAATGATATGGCATATAATTTAAATGACATGGAATATAAAATAATGCTATCATATAATATGCATGGAAAAAAATGAAAATAATAATGCATGAACATGCTAAATAACATAACAAAAATAAAATAAAATTAAAAGCATAGGATATCATGAAATATTCCAAGTCATATAATAAACAATATAACATAACTCAAAATCATAACAATATCATAGAAATTATCATAGCAAAAATCACATATTATATAAAATGCATGAATATGGAAAATGCAATGCATGAAAATGTATTTTTTCCTTTAATTAAGGAAATCCGTATATCTAAAAAGATATCCGGCTACCTTAGGAAAATATGTCAAATTAAATATTCTAAAACCAAAATACTTTGTGATTGTTTGAAAACAATTTTGAAAAGCTTAGATTAAAAATAAAAACTGGGCTAAACCTTTTTTAAATGGCTCTAATTTACTAAGTTTAAAATCCCGGACTTGACCACCCTTAACCCGAGACTTAAAAAATCATTTTAGAGTTTAAAAAGGCTTAGAAACTACCCTAAGTCAGTAGCTAAACTTCCTAATCAGCCCCCTCTAAGTAACTTAACCAAAACAGAAAAATGATTTTCCTTTAAATTCAATTCTGAATCCACTGTCCAGTTTTAAGCCCTGATTTTTTACCCTATTTTTAAAAATTCAAAAAAATATAAAACAAATACTAGAGACTCAGGACATGTAAAACTACACGGGAAAAAATCATCTTACTTTTCTGATTAAATATGAATGCCCACAAAAATTGGGAAAGTACGAGTACTAGGTGAAAAAACTGTTTTGCCAAAATACATTTTTGCCTTTGATAAAATCATTTAAAAATCAAAGTAAAAATATTTAAAACTCACAAAATGACTCACAAACAGTAGCTAGGATTTTTTTAAAAGTTAAACAAAAATTGGCTAAGTAAAAAAAATCACAAAGGTAGAATAATCAATTTGACAAACCTTAATTTTCCACAAGTGTGCTCAAGAGAGCATAACTTTGAACCATTAATTGGCCTAAATCATTAGTCAAGTGGCATGAACATGAAATGCATGAAATGCATGAGTTTAAACCTAAATGTCATGGAAAAATGCATGGCATCCATATAATGACCTAGACCTAAATGAATTTGCATGGCATTTAATGCAACTTAGGTCTAAAATGCATGGACATGCATGGCAAAAAAAACCTAACCTAACATTTAAAATATGCTTGGCAATAACACAAACACAAGGCATGCTTAAACCAAAAAGTCAACCAAATATCATGCAAATGCTAACCTATCAATTAACATAGCAAAAATGCACACATGATGCTAGAATACAAGGAGTGGTCGAATGGCCTATGGTTCCTAACATGCTTGGAATTTTCACAAACACTTGGTATACTTAAACTAAATACTCAATCAAATGTCATGCAAATGCAAAACCTACCAACTAACATGGCAAAAATGCACATACAATGTAAAACACATGGAGTAGCCGAATGGCCTCAAGCTCCAACAAGCATGGCATTTTCACAAACACTTGATATACTAACATGCTCAACTAAAATATAACACTCAAATCATGCAAGCACAAAGTAGAAATACTAAAACCAAACAAGCATTTTCACAAACACTTGATATACTAACATGCTCAACTAAAATATAACACTCAAATCATGCAAACACAGGGTATATATACTCACAAGCATTTTCACAAACATTTGATATACTAAATATAAAACATCAACAAATTTAAACATTATGAAAACAGAAAATTAAAAATGCAAGAACATGATATTTAAATCATAAATGGCAACAAACAAAGCAACCAAATTAAAACATGATTCAAATATATGAAGTAGAAGAACACTTAAAGCATCAAGATTAAAGAAAATAACATAAATAAAATGATAAATTAAACAAAACAACGACAAAAAAAATAATTTAGGCCATTCGACCATGGTGAGGAAAATGTAAAAAAAAATGTAAGAAAACTTTGTTTAAGAAAAAGATGAAGAAAGAACTTAAAAGGAATATAAAAAACATTTATTTAAAAAGAAAACTCACCAATTAATAATCAAAATAGCAAAAACAAGAATGGAAAATCAAGAAAGTGCAAGAGTTGGTGCTAAAAGCAACCTCAAGAAACTATATTTCAAGCTTTATCTCTTCAAACTTTCCTTCCTTTTCTAAATTTTTTTTTTTTTTTTTTTTGCTTTCAACCAAGGAGAGAAAAAACTAAGAAAAACTAAGAAGAAATCTGAAAATGAAGTCTCCAAATGAAAATTCTGATCCTCCCTCTAGTGCTGGCCGAACCCTCCCTAAAAAGAGCTAGGATGTTGTCATTTTGGTTCCAACCAACTTCCCATCCAATGGCTAGTAATTCAAGGAGAAAAATCATGAAATTATCACCCTTAGATTAACATATTAGCTGTCCATAATTACAGCTATTCAAGAATAATGTTGACACTCTCTCTTGGTCTATGTGGCTTAATCACAATGGCTTGATCAAAAGGAATCTCTAACTAACTCTTAATCCTTGGCCATTTGATTGAAAAATCAGAAGCTTCCTCCTTCCTTTGGGCCTTGGCAGGCCAGCACTCTCTTTCCCAGCCCAAGTCTGATTTTTTGAAAGGCCCAAAGAAGCCCTTTTCGGTTGCTTGGGTAAAATGACCATTTTGCCCCCCGAATGCAAATAAATGGAAAATGGACTCCAAATTCAAATTTTCTTTTTTTTTAATACTTCCAAAATAATAAAACATTGAATTCTTGAAGTTTTCAAAATTTTACGAGTCCGTTTGCTATTTATTTGGATTTTTTTCTTCCAAAAATGCTCTTTTATGCCCCTACATTTTACAATTTTTTAAAAGTGTGATCTGGAAGTTTAAAAGTGTGATCTGGAAGTTTTCATAATTTTTGGAACACATTTGGTATTTTGTTCGAGATTTATCTTCTTGAATTACTACATAGGGGCTCGGGATTTGGTCATTTTGCAAACGAACTCCGAATCAAGATTTTCTTTCGCCAATCTCTTCCAAATAATTTAAAAATGATATTTACAAAATTTCAAAATTCTTAGAGTCCATTTGCTATTTTTTCGGGATTTATCTTCTTGAATTATTGCATAGGAGGCCCGAGATTTGGCCATTTTGCAAACGAACTCCGAATCGAGATTTTCTTTCGCCAATGTCTTTCAAATAATTTGAAAATTAGATTTGCAAATTTTCAGAAGATTTGGAGTTCATTTGCTATTTTTCCGAGATTTTCCTTCTTGAATTACCACATAAGAGACCCGGGATTTGACCATTTTGCAAACGAACTCCGAATCGAGATTTTATTTTGGAAATATCTTTCAAATATTTAAAAATGATATTTTCAAATTTTTAGAAGATTTGGAGCTCATTTGCTATTTTTTCGGGATTTTTCTTTTTGAATTACTACACAAGAAGCCTAGGATTTGGCCATTTTGCAAACGAACTCTGAATCAAGATTTTCTTTCGCCAATCTCTTCCAAATGATTTAAGAATGAGATTTGCAAATTTTCAGAAATTTTGGAGTCCATTTGCTATTTTTCCCAAATTTTCTAATTTTGCCCTTTTGCCTCCGAAACACGGTTTTGCTCAAAACAAGTCCGATTTTTAGATTTTCTTCAAGCTGAGCCTTGGGCTATCCCCTTTTAATCATTCTCATCCATTGGGGGCTTTAGTCTTACCAAGTCGGGCTATTTCTGTAATTTTTCCCGATTTCACCGAAATCCACCAAAAACTTTAATTCTCGGTTTTCTTCCAGATTGACTTTTCTTTCAGTTTTTCTTTCAAGTGGCTTCTCCATTACCCGTAGTCAGTGCTTATCTTTCATTTGGAACCTTCATTTTGACCAATTTGATCGTTTAAGCACTTTTCCCCAAATTTCTCGGATTAGGGTTTCCTTTCTACTGAATCTCCGTAACCCAACTTTCGAACTCCATATCTTTTGATGTAGACCTCGGATTATCAAAATTCTTTCGCCATTTTTAAATTGAACTTCAAATCTTGATTTTGAAAGTGGGTTGACTTTTTAGTAGTTGACTTTCTGGGGTTGACTTTTTTGGGGTTGACTTTTCGGTGTTGACTTTTTTTTGAGTTTGACTTTTTATGCTCGCCTTCTTAAACTAAGTCTCGGAGTACCACCTGCAGGTTGAAAAAAGTCATTTTACATTCTGAAACATCAATTTAGGAAGAAAACATATCTGTTTTAGTGGTCCGGACAAAATTAGGTGTCTACAGTCGTACTCTGACAACAAAACTTGCCATCTTGCCATTTTTCCTGACAGAGAGGGTGCTTCGAACATATACTTGATGGGATCTAGCTTGGCAATCAACCACGTCATGTGGTACAACATGTATTGTTTGAGCCTTCGAGTAGTCCAAGCTAAGGAACAACAAAGCGTTTCTACCGATGATTATTTCAACTTATACTCTGTGAAATTCTTGCTGAGGTAATAAATTGCTTGTTCTTTCTTCCCGGTCTCATCATGCTGCCCCAATACACAGCCCATAGATCTCTCAAATACTGATAAATACAGTATCATTGGTCTCTCTGGAACAGGCGACATTAACACTGGTGGGTTGGATAGATAGTGCTTAACTTTACCAAAGGCTATCTGACTCCCTTCATCCCATTCTTCCGGATCACGCTTCCGAAGTAGCTTAAATATTGGATCGCATTTATCGATTAGCTGATAAATAAACCGAGCAATGTAATTCAATCTTCCTAGAAAGCTTCTCATTTCCTTTTGAGTACGATGTGGTGGCAAGTTCTGGATGACCTTTACTTTATCTGGATCAATCTCGATTCCCCTCTTACTGATGACAAAACCTAACAACTTCCCCGAAGTGACTCCGGAAGTGCATTTTGCCAAGTTTAGTTTGAGTCAAAACTTTCTTAATCTTTCAAAGAGCTTCTTAAGATTCACAACATGTTCATCTTCTCCTTATGACTTTGCGATCATGTCATCAACATAGACTTCGATCCCCTTATGCATCATATCATGAAACAAAGTTACCATGGCTCTCTGGTATGTTTCCCCGGTATTTTTCAATCCAAACGGCATCACCTTATAGCAAAACGTTCCCACATCGTCACAAATATGGTTTTCTCCATATCCTCCGATGCCATCTTAATCTGATTGTACCCTGAGAATCCGTCCATGAAGGAAAACATAGAGCTCTTTGCCATATTATCCACCAAGGTATCAATGTGAGGCAAAGGGAAATTATCTTTAGGACTGGCCCTATTTAGATCCTGGTAATCAACACATATCTGTACTTTGCCATCCATCTTCGGAACTGGGACAATATTCGCTACCCATTCTGGATATTTTGCCACTTCTAAGAACCCGGCATCGAACTGCTTTTTCACCTCTTCTTTTACCTTTAACAGCATGTTAGGCCTCATTCTTCTCAATTTATGTTGAATTGTCTTGCATTCTAGCCTTAAAGGGATCTTGTGAACCACAATATCGGGATCCAACCCTGGCATGTCTTGGTATGTCCATGCAAATACATCGACATATTCTCGGAGTAAGGCTATCAGTTCACACTTTGTTGATGGTGACACTGAGGTCCCAATTTTGACCTCCTTTATTTCTTCTCCACTTTCCAGGTTTATCACTTCTAACAGCTCCTTATGAGGAAATACTTGCTTCTCCTCTTGTTCTATTATTCTTAATAAATCTGGGGGCAGACCATAATCTTCGGCATCTTCGTTGACATCGAAATCACCCGTGCAAATGGGTCTTTCAAAATCAATTTCAGAATTATTGACAGGACGGTCCTCATATTCCACATCCGTACACCTGCAAATAGGTGAGGAAAAAGCAATATAGGAAGGAATATAGGCAATTAATAGTGAAAGAAAATAAAAGAACAAAAAAGAAAGAATATGGACTCATAAATATGGAGAAAATGCATCGTGATTGTTGTTTATTAAATGAAGAGTTTTAAACTTAAGCCCATACAGAAAGATTCTTAATGTCCTTGGGCAGAGACAATTAAGATTGTTTCAGAGTATTACTCTTGAGTAGACCTAAAAACTATAGGAAGCTCGATCGCACTCCAGTTTGTTAATTCATAACCCGGTGGACATGGGCACACCATCCAACTTGCATTTCTATTTCCCATTCCTTCTTCCCCGGCCATGCAGATTACCATTTCTTGCATTTGTTCTTCCTTGCTTATGTATAACTTCTCAAAGGCTTGTTCTATCATTACTAACACATCATCAGAATCCTTCTCTCCAAACTCAAAACCAGTCGAACGGAAGATGTGAAGGATTGGTGGGAAAGTCATGGGCACCCACTCTATATCCACACCCGAAAGATAGGCCATCCTTCTCTTTTGGTTTTTCTCCATTTCTTTCCTCTTTTCGTGATCTTTTGGGAGATATTCGAAACTGAATTGGTCTTTCTCCCCAGTTACTTCAATTGCTCTGGCCATCCCCTGGAGATATTTTCCTAGTCCCTTTCCTGCTCTGCAGCCTTTCCCTACTGTCGTTCTCACCCCCAACCTGGTATTCTTGGACAGCTTTGGCTCTGGAATTTTATGTCCTTCAGTGATGAACACAACATTAACGAATTCCAGTGACCTGAATGAGCATTCTACAACATCCTCATTTGGTTCTATGTAGGGGGAGTTAGTGCACACAGAGGCTATGATGTCCTCCTCTCCCGATATGCTGACTAGCGTCCTTCCATTACAAAATTCAATTTTTGATGGCGAGATGATGGTACTGCCCCAGCAGAATGGATCCATGGCCTTCCCAATAAACAGTTATAAGACGGGGTAATGTCCATAACTTGGAAATCAACTTTATAGGTATAGGGACCTATCTCAAGTAGGACCTCAATGGTTCCTATCACTTCCCGTCGGGTGCCATCAAAAGCTCTGACTATAGTGTGGCTTGGTAGCATGTAGGACATATCGACCGACAGCTTAGACAAGGTCGCCAAGGGCATCACATTCAAAAAAGAGCCATTATCCAGGAGTACTCGTGGAAGAATGTACCCTTGCAAATAGTCATGATATGAAGGGCTTTAGTAGATCCTACACCGTTGGGTGGTATCTCATCATAACTGAAGAAAATGTGATCATCTGCTGTGATGTTCCCCACCAACCGATCTAACTTCTCCACTGATATGTTGTTGGCCACATATGCTTGATTCAAAATCCTTAGCAGGGCATTTCTATGCGGCTCTGAGTTTAGTTACAGTGAAAGGATCGAAATCCTTGCTGGTTGACGGTGCAGTTGTTCTACCATACTATACTCGCTGTGTTTTATAAACTTCAAGAACTCGCAACCTCTTTCTCATTCACCGGCTCTTTCACCTTGTTAACTGGGGTTGAATTTTTCTCCATTCTCTTTGACTGATCCATCTCTGTATGGACCGGTTCTGATATTCTTTTACCTTTATCAAATCCCCTACCTTTTCCATCAGACTTTGTTCAACGGTTCTGGGGGCATAGCATCTACCACTGCGAGTTAGATGTCCTACACCTGTTGTATCGGTTACTGTTTGCTGACTTGAAGAGCCCGACATTACCATACTGCAATCGTATCTCCAAGGTGTGGCCTTATTCTCCTTGTATAGGAAAAAAGATGGTAACTCTATAATCAACTTTGGCGTGGTTTCTTTATCAACCGAGATAACCTTTTCTTTCGACTCATCATAATAGATAACCAAAGGTCTGTCAACCCCATAACCGGCTGTATTCTCAGTAGTATCTACCTCTTCCTCTGTTTCTTCATAGAATTGGGACTCGCCCTCATCCATCTTTTTCTGAACTGTCGCAACCTAAAAAAATAACAATAACGAGTCTCATCGCAAGACTTTATTATTCGTTTTCCTTAGGCGTGACATTAAAAAAAATAAAATGAAAAGTCGACTTAATTCCCCTAGAAAAACGAAGCTGTCAATACGTGATCCCGGATTGCGGGGGACCCGTTCGAGTGAGGGGAAACAGAAGCAGAGGAAAAGATGACTTAATTCCTTTAGATTGAAATAAAAGGTTGAGGGTATGAAAACAACCTCGTAAAAAGACATGGAGTCGCCACCAATTTTTTTTTTTAGCTAGGTGTGATCAGCCACCTATTAAAACCGATTTTTAAAATATTTTAAAATTAATTAAAACATTTTTAAACCAATTTTAAGTCAGTGTCATAAACCAGAGAAATCAAAGAAGCGGGTTCGGGAGTCGGTTACGTGCGAGGAAGGATTAGCACCCCCACAACGCCTGTATAAATCGGTACCTTATCAATCGTGTGTTATCTCAAGTCTCGATAAAAAAGTTGGTTTTTAATTTAGTATTTCAAGTTAATTCCCAATTTAAAGAAAAATAATTCCATTTTTTTTATTGAAAATGATCCGGAATTTATTAATTCAAAATTTTCCTATACTCCCCGACAAAATCGACAAAATATAGAAATTTTTATTTATGTGGAAAACTTTTCGAATCATTCTCATTTTTTTTTAAAGAAAGATATTTCTTTATTAATGATAATTGATGATACTCCCTCCAACAAACCCGGTAGAGAACTCATGAATTATTTTAACTCGGGAATATCTTTATTTTTATTGAAAATCATTATCTTTTTCAAAACATTTAAAAATATGAACATGAACATGTATGACATAAATAAAATGACATGGCAAAGTCTAGATAATATAATGCAACCTAAATGATATGACATAATTTAAATGAAATAGTATATTCTAGGTAAAATGAAAAATCCTAAGTATCATGGTATATTCTAAATGAGATAAAATGATTTAAATGACATGGCAATTTTAAATGATATAGCATATTTTAAATGACATGGCATGTTATAAATAAAATAGCCTAAATGACATGGAATATGATCTAAATGACAAAAAATGACATGAAATTAAAATAATGCTAACATATAATATGCATGAAAATAAAATAAAAATGCATGAACATAGTATATGCTAAATGATGTGACAAAAATAAATGAATAAAAAAAAAGGGATATCATGAAACATTCAAAATCATATGGCAAACAATATAAGATCATAAAATGTGAATTAAAATAATAATAATAATACCATGAAAAATATCATAGCAAAAATCACACATTTAAATAAAATGCATGAACATGAAAAATGCAATGCGTGAAAATGTATTTTTTTCTCTAAATAAAGAAATCCGTATATCTAAAAAGATATCCGACTACCTTAGGAAAATATGTCAAATTAGATTTTCTAAAAAAAAGTAAAACTTTGTGATTGTTTAAAAAAACAATTTTGAGGAAAACTTGAATAAAAATTAAAACCCTCACCAAACCCTTTTAAAATGGCTCTAATTTCCTAAGTTTAAACTCCTGGACTTAACCACCCTTAACCCGAGATTTATAAAATCATTTTTAAAGTTTAAAAAGGCTTAGAAACTATCCTAAGACAATAGCTAAATATTCTAACCAACCCACTCTAAATGCCTTAGCCAAATTCAATCATTATTCCTCTTTTGATTTCAAATCTGCCTTTACTGTCCGGTTTTGTCACACGATTTTTTAGCCTATCTTTAAAAATTCAAAAAAATCTAAAACAAATACTAGAGACTCATAACATGTAACACTACACGATAACAATTTTTCTTAATTTTTTGATTAAAGATGAATGCCCAAAAAAATCGGAGAATTTCGAGTACTGGGTGAAAAAACTGTTTTGTCAAAACACATTTTTTGCCTTTGATAAATTCATTCAAAAATCAAATAAAAATTGTTGAAAATCATCCTAAAGTCCTAAGGTTAGTATCTAAACATTTAAAGACCTTGGACAAAAATTGGCTAAGTAAAAAAAACACAAAGGTAGAACAATCAATTTGACAATTCCTTAATTTTCTACAAGTATGCTCAAGGGAGCATGACTTTGAGCCATTAATTGGCCTAAGTCACAAATCAAGTGGCAATGACATGGAATGCATGAACATACAGCAAAGGAAATGTATGAAATGCATGGTCTAAAGGTCTAAATGGTAAAGGAAATGCATGACAATTCAAGAGAACCTAAATGCCTAGCATGAACTTGCATGGCAATAAATGCTATCCTAACTCAATATGCATGCAATGCTTGATAATGTAAATGTGACTAGGACCTAATATGTTATGAATATGCATGAAAACGCTAATGTGAACTAAGACCTAAATAGCATAGTAATGCATGACAATGTCAATGTGATTTAAGACTCAATATGCATGGCAATACCAATATGGTCTAGACCTAAAATGTAATGAACATGCATGGCAATACTATGAACATACAATGACTCATGAAACTAATGTCAATGGTGGAACAAACAGCAACTAATACACAATTTCAAGATATGATAATGCAAAGCATGTTACCTAAACAAAATGCAAATGCATGACAAGGCAAGGGATGCATGAAGAAGCGAAATGATCACATGAGACTCTAATGCAATCCTATTTAGTAAATGACATAAGTACATGACAAATCATATTAAGATGCATAATGTCATAACATTTTCATAAGAATATAACATACTAAAATCAAAATGCACAAGCTCATGGCATGGAAATTCAAACAAGTTAAGAAACAAAAGGGAAATGCACATGCAAGGCAAACAAAAATGGGATTGCCGAATGGTCATGGAACAATATGATGGCATTTTTATCATAGCATTTTCATAAGCACATGGCATACTAAAATCAAAATGTACAAGTTCATGACATAGAGATACAAACAAGTTAAAAAGAAAAAGGAAAATGCACATGCAAGGCATACAAAATGGAGTTGCCGAATAGTCATGAAATAAAACCAAGAAAATGCAAACATGTAAGACATGATACATGAAAAAAATGCACAACATGAGCATATGAACAACAATGTACGAATATGCAAGGATGCCATATCAAGCATGGAAATGAAATAAATAAGTAAATATAGCATAGAAAATAATGTAAAGAACATATATATAAAATATTTAACATAGACATGCAAAACAAATAGCAAGCAAAATTAGTAAGTAGAACAAGGAAAGTTAAGCTCCATGGTTGGTATCAAATGGGCATAGCCTCTCACCTAACCATAATAACTTGGTCTTGCCAAGATCATGAAGCCTTTCCATCTCAATAAAATAGAAAATAAACCATGTAAAACATAAAATAAGGTGAGCTTCATGGTAGGTAAAAATGGGCATAGCCTCTCTCCTAACCATGGTCACTTGGTCTAGCCAAGATCATGTAGCCATTTCAACCTTTTTTGCTTCATATTTTGTAAAAAATCAAAACCTTAGAATATTCTAAAAACCTTGTAAAAATCATTTTTCACAACAACATGCAAGGAAGAAAAAAAAATACCAGGCAAGTAAAATAGACACATTCGACCATAGCATGAAACCATAAGAAAAAAAAATTGTTTTCCACCATTTTAAAGAAGAAGAAGAGATGAAAACATAAGTAAACATTAAAAAACTTTATTTCTATGAAAAATGTAGTAGGAAAACATAACAGAAAATCAAGAAAAACACCATGGAAATCAAGAAGAAAGCTATGCTAGAGCTTGGTAGAGATGACTACCTTCAAGCTCTCTATTGAAAACCTTTTTTTATTTCTTTCAAAACTTTTTTTTTTCAAATTAACTACTGTTTCCAGACAAAAAACCTCTAAAAAAATGAAAACATCCTCCTCCATTTAGCCTTGGCCGAATATCCCTCTAGCCCTTGGATGGGAATTGCACTTTTTCTCCTCCAATCTTGGCCTTTAGATTTAGATATTTTGATAACAACATAAAAATTCCATCTTGCCAATTGATAGCAGTCCTTAAGATGTCTACTCAGCCCTTGTAGTAACCTTAGCCATTAGATGCAAAAGAGGACCAATCCCATGCACTCCCTTACTTGCCCCTCTTGAGTGCCTACTCTTGGATGAGCTGTGCTCTTCCATTCTTGGTCATTGGATGAAGCCAACATAAAAATGACATCTTGTAGATTAAATCCAGCCCTCAACATGTGTACCCAGCCCTTGTAGATGGCCTAAGCCATGCACTCCCATTCTCAACCGAATGGATGCTCACCCTTGGATGAATTGTGCTCATCTTTTTTCTTCCATTCTTAGCCATTAGATGAGTGTTCTTTTATGACAAATAAAAATGTCATTTTGGCATTTAAACTTGGCCATTGGATGGTGCATTCAACTTTCCTACAAGGCACCTAAGCCATTGGATGAAGGAGGGACCATTTGTAAGGTGTTAGTGGTAGCATGTGGCTTAATAGTGACTAGGGAATTAAATTGTTCAAGCCTCCTTCTTCTCCTCTATGTTGGCTGACCAAGGGAAGAAAAAATCCCAGCAATTCCTTCTTTCATGTTTTCATCAATTACAAATTTACCCTTTTTGGTTTCCTTGGTGAAATAACCTTTTTGACCCTTGAACTTAAATAAATAGCAAACGGACTCCAAATTCGAATTTTCTTTTTTTAATACTTCCAAAATAATAAAAAACTGAATTTTGGAAGTTTTCAAAATTTTTCGAGTCTATTTGCTATTTATTTTGGATTTATTTCCGAAATTGCCCCTTTTATGCACTCGAATTTTACCATTTCTTAAACGAGCTCCGAATCCATATTTTTATTCACTAATATTTCCAAAAGAATTTAAGAATGTGATCTGAAAGTTTTCATAACTTTTGGAGCTCATTTGCTATTTTTTCGGATTTATCAGCTTGAATTACTACATAAGGGACCCGCGATTTGGCCATTTTGCAAACGAACTTTGAATAAAGATTTTCTTTTTCCAATCTCTTCCAAATAATTTAAAAATGAGATTTGCAAATTTTCAGAATTTTTGGAGTTCATTTGCTATTTTTTCGGGATTTATCCTGTTGAATTACTATGTGGGAGACCCGATATTTGGCCATTTTGCAAACGAACTCCGAATCAAGATTTTCTTTCGCCAATCTCTTTGAAATGATTTAAGAATAAGATTGGAAAATTTTCAGAATTTTTGGAGTTCATTTGCTATTTTTCCCATATTTTCCAATTTTGCCCTTTTGCCTCTGAAACTCGGTTTTGCTCAAAACAAGTCCGATTTTCAGATTTTCTTCCCTTGGGCTATCCTTGTTTAATAATTTGTCATCAATTAAGGGCTTTATATCTTTCGAATCGGGCCATTTATGCAATTATTCCAAATTTCACCAAAATCCAATAAAAAGCCCTAATTCTCGATTTTCTTTCGAAGTGACTTTTCTATCAATTTTTCTTCCAAGTAGCTTCTCCATTACCCGTAGTAAGTGCTTATCTTTCATTTGAGACCTTCAATTTTGACCAATTTGATCGTTTAAGCACTTTTGTCCAAATTTCCTGAATTAGGGTTTTTTTTTTCTACTGAATCTCGTAACCCAACTTTCAAACTCCATATCTTTCAATGTAGACCTCGGATTATCAAAATTCTTTCACCGTTTTTCAATTGAACCTCAAATCTTGATTTTAAACATGGGTTGACTAATGGTTGATTTTTTTGGGGTTGACTTTTCTAAGGTTGACTTTTTCGAGGTTAACTTTTTTGAGTTTGACTTTTTCTGTCTGCTTTCTTAGACTAAGTCTCGAAGTACCACCTGCAGGATGAGAAAAGCCTTTTAGCATTCAGAAACATCAATTTAGGAAGAAAATATACCTGATTTAGGGGTCCGGACAAAATTAGGTGTCTACAGTTGCCACTCTTTGGCCATTGCTGAGAATCAGGAATCTGGCAAAGATAAACAAACAATAATTTTGTACGGTTAGTGAAATGACATGCGAAGGAAAGGAAAAGTGGTTTTTTTTCATTTCTTTTTTTATTTTTCTTTTTTGAAAAAGCTGTAGGTTGAAGATTTTGTCCTTAAATTGAATTCCCTGACTAATCAAGGCTCGACTCGTCTTAAGGAAATGGGTTCGATTTCAAAAGAAAAAATTGTGCCCGAAGGTCTTAAAAATGGTGCCCGGAGGTCTTAAAAATAGTGCCCGAAGGTCTTTAAAATGGTGCCCGAAGATCTTAAAAATGGTGCCCGAAAGTCTTTAAAAATGGCGCCTGAATGTCTTTAAAATGGTGCCCGAAGTTCTTTAAAATGATGCCCGAAGGTCTTCAAAATGGTGCCCGAAGGTCTATAAAAATGGTGCCCGAAGGTCTTTAAAATGGTGCCCGAAGGTCTTTAAAAATGGTGCCCGAAGGTCTTTAAAAATGGTGCCCGAAGGTCTTACCCGTTATTAAAATACCTTGACGACGGTCTCAAGGCTTGACTCATTTGATAAAACATAATGGATTTGATTTAAAACAAAAGGAAATACATCGATGGTGGTCTCAAGGCTCGACTCATTTGATAAAACAGAATGAATTCGATTTAAAACAAAAGGAAATACCTCGACGGTTGTCTCAAGGCTCGACTCATTTGAGAAGCAGAACGAGTTCAATTTGGGAAGCCAAAGTTTTCTTGATTCCTGTAATGTTAGCTAAATGCAATGATGAGAATGACATGCTTTGCAAATGCTTATATGTTTCCTGAGGATGAATGCAGTCAAATGATTGTGTCATGATTTCTAATCCATGGTTCTTTGAGGTTCACAAATTATACGACTTCATGATGGAGTTTTCAATTGTTCACTGATGCCCCACTTAAAGAATCCTTTACTCAAGATAATTTGTCAAACAGTCCCAGTTTTTGACTTCACCTTATATTATAATCTCGTTGGAAATCATATAAAGACAATTCCTATTTGAGATAGCTATTTGTGCAAGTATTTTACGATTAAGAAGCAACTGTTTCTTGTACAGATTGTGTATTAATCTACTATAACAATAGGATACCCCCATTTCACGAATTACTGCATTTATTCGACTGATCCACAAACGATGAAAATCTCTTTTTGAAATTCACAAATTTCTGATTTCGTGACAGCATCTCCAACACATTCACTGTTTTCCTTTACTTGGTGAATTTTCCATCAGGATCAGTGGTTTCCAAACTTTTTCTAAGATTTAGATCTATTCCTTAGTAATACTTTTAAACTCCCTTTTATTAAAAAATTTATGTTTACTAATCATCATTCAATTTAATAACAAACAAAAAATGCAACTTCAAAAATGTATGAAAGAAAGCATGAAACAAGCAATTGTCATAAAAGGGGTAACAAAATTTATTGCAACAAGATGTTTTAAATGGTAAAAAATGGATATCAAGGATATAAGAAACAAATGTAAAGTTATAGGTTGTTGATGCCCCGGATGTGGAATATCTTGGACCCTTCCTTTTTCAAATCGTCTGAAATTTCTCTTGAATGGTCAATTTACTTGAGTAATCCCTCGGCTTCCGTAGTTACGCCAGACTGAGTTGTTCCCCTTTTCTTTGATTTTCAAATACTTTCTCCCCCTTTACACGAAGCATTGATTCAAACCTTAATTAGTACTTGAGCCGCCCTTTACGGGTTTTCAACTCAAGTGTCCCCATTCGGTATTAAGTCATCCTTTGCGGATTTTTGGCTTAAACCTCTTTTTTTTTTTTTTTTTTGTATTCTACCATGCATCTGAGAATTCAAAATGCTTCCAAGGTAAAAATGTCAATTCAAAAGATGGGATGAATTCTGAGAAAAACCTTTCAAATTAAATACCCATGCTTGATCAAAATGGACTTTTAAAGTACGTAATGTAGGCCAAGCTTCGGGTTTAGAAGGAAAGGATAAAATAGGCCCAAAATGTGTTTAAGGGTAATTGGATCTAGGATCATTCCTGAGGGGAATTCATTCTTGAGACATTTGTCCCCTTTTTGGACCTTTTTTTTTCTTCTTATTGCTGGCTTTCATTTGCCATTCTTTGATTTCACATTTTCCAATGGCTCTCTTTTTTGCCATGATTTTGATTATTTTTCTCGTATTTTCCCTCTAGTGTAGAGGGTGATCCTTGATCAGGGTTCAATGAAAGAAATAATTCCTCAGGCTCAAAGGGGTGACTAGGGATAATTTCTTTTTCTTTTTAGTGAAGGAATATGAAAGATGGCCATTTATCACATCAAGCATGAATATTCTCTTTGAAAAGCAATTCTCAGGGGTGATAGATATATAGAATTTCCATTTCTATATTTGGAATCATTCGAATTCCCATGTGCATAGCATCACACTTTTTTTTTTCAAGCATAATACTTCTTCAGTTCATCAGCATTCATGGGATGTCTAAAATCATCCCCGTCCATCCGAGTTAGAATCAATGCTCCTCTAGAAAAAGCTCTTTTTACCATATAGGGTCCTTCCCAATTTGGAGCCCATTTTCCTCGCGGATCCTTCACTATGGGGAGAATTTTCCTCAGTACCAACTCTCCTTCTCGAAACTGTCTGGGTCGAACCTTCTTGTTATGGACTCGAATCATTCTTTTTCTGATACAACTGCCCGTGACAAATTGCCTTCAATCTTTTCTCTTCAATGAGATTCAGCTGTTCATAACGAGCTTTAACCCATTCTGCCTTTTCTAGGCCAACCTCCATCAAAACCCGAAGTGAAAGAATCTCAACTTCAATGGGTAACACTGCTTCCAACCATATACCAAAGAAAACGACATTGCCCCTATAGATGTACGAACCGAAGTGCAATATGCGTGAAGAGCAAAAGGAAAGATCTCATGCCAATCCTTGTACACATCAGTCATCTTCTCGACAATCTTCTTGATGTTTTTGTTGGCTGCTTCTACTGCCCCATTCATCTTCGGATGATAAGGTGCCGAATTGTGATGCTTAATCTTGAACTGAGTACACACTTCAGTCATCATCTTATTATTCAGATTGAGAGCATTATCTGAAATAATTCTTGCTGGTAATCCATATCGGCATATGATTTCCTTCTTAACAAATCTGTATACCACCGACTTCGTTACATTTGTATAAGAAGCAGCTTCCACCTATTTTGTGAAATAATCTATGGCCACCAGGATGAAACGATGCCCATTTGAAGCTTTCGGGGTAATAGGACCAATCATATCCATTCCCTACATTGAAAATGGCCATGGTGTGGTCATGACATGCAATGGCAATGGCGGTACATGGATCTTATCTGCATACATCTAGCATTTATGGCACTTCCGAGAATAACTTATACAATCTCCTTCAATTGTCAGCCAACAATACCCTGCCCTCATAATCTGCTTAGCAAGCATGTAACCATTAGCATGGGTGCCACATATCCCTTCATGGACTTCCTCTATGATTCTTCGTGCTTCGGCAGACTTGACACATCTCAATAGGACTTGGTCTTCCCCTTTCTTGTAGAGAATCTCGTTGTCTAGAACAAAACCCATTGCTAGTCTTCTCAGAGTCCTCTTGTCATTTTCTGTTGCCTGTTCTGGATACGGTTGACTCTTGATGTACTGCAAGATGTCGTTATACCAAGAGAGACCATCTGCTTCTTCTTCGATACTCAAACAGTGGGCAAGAGACTCATATATGCTCATTTTGATCTGCACAACTTCCGCCCCTTCATTAACTTTAAACATTGATGACAAAGTAGCCAGAGCATCCATCATCCGGTTTTTTTCTCGGGGAAAGTAATTGAAACTTACTTCTTCAAACTCCTCCAATAAACTCAATATGAGTTCTCGGTATCGGATTAGCTTTGTATCCCGGGTTTCCCATTCTCCCCGTAACTGGTATATCACTAAAGCCGAGTCTTCGAAAACTTCCAGTTTCTTGATCTTTCTATCTACGGTAGCACGAAAGCCCATAATACATGCCTCATACTCAGCCGTATTGTTTGTACAATCAAAATCCAATCTAGCAGTGAAAGAATAATAATCTTCTTCTGGGGATATGAGCACTACACCAATTTCATGTCACATGGCATTAGATTCCCCATCAAAGTACATCTTCCATATTTTCTTCTTCAAGGGAACCTCATCCGCTCGCGAAACATACATCAAATCTTCATATGGGAAATCAAAGTTCAACGGCTCATAATCTTCCACTGCTCGACTTGCTAAAAATTTGGCCACTGCACTACCCTTGATAGCTTTCTAACTCACATATACAATGTCATATTCTGACAACAAAACCTGTCATCTTGCCGTCCTCCTTGACAAAGAAGGTGATTCCAACATGTACTTGATCGGATCTAGCTTGCGATCAACCACATCGTGTGGTACAGCATGTACTGTCTGAGCCTCTGTGCAGTCCAAGCTAAGGCACATCACATCTTTTCTACCGACGAATATTTCAACTCATAATCTGTGAACTTCTTGCTGAGGTAGTAAACCGCCTGTTCTTTCTTTCCAATCTCATCAAGCTGCCCCAAAACACAACCCATGGATCTCTCAAATATTGATAGATACAATATCATCGGTTTATCCGAAACCGGTGGAATTAATACTGGTGGGTTTGATAGATAATGCTTAACCTTTTCAAAAGCCATCTGACACCCTTCATCCCACTCTCCTGGATCACGTTTTCGAAGTAACTTGAACATTGGATCACATTTACCGGTTAACTGAGAAATAAATCGAGCAATGTAATTCAATCTCCCCAGAAAACATCTTACTTCTTTTTGAGTACGTGGAGGTGGCAAATTCTGGATGGCCTTCACTTTATCCGGATCAATCTCAATTCCCCTTTTGCTAACAATAAAACCGAATAATTTCCCCGAAGTGACTCCAAAAGTGCATTTTGCAGGGTTTAGCTTGAGTTCAAACTTTCTTAGTCTTTCAAAAAGTTTTCTAAGATTCGCAATATGCTCCTCTTCCCCTTGTGACTTTGCAATCATATCATCAACATAAACCTCAATTCCCTTATGCATCATGTCACGAAACAAGGTCACCATAGCTCTCTGATACGTTGCCCAGCATTCTTCAACCCAAACGGCATTACCTTATAGCAGAATGTTCCCCACATTGTAACAAATGTGGTTTTCTCCATATCTTCCGGTGCCATCTTAATCTGATTATATCCCGAGAATCCGTCCATGAAAGAAAACAAGGAACTTTTTACCGTATTATCCACCAAAGTATCAATGTGAGGCAAAGGGAAATTATCTTTGGGACTGGCTTTGTTCAAATCTCGATAATCGACGCACATATGCACCTTGCCATCCTTCTTTGGCACTGGAACAATGTTTGCCACCCATTCTGGATATTTTGCCACCTCGAAAAATCCAGCATCAAATTGCCTTTTCACCTTCTCTTTTACCTTTAACAGCATGTCCGACCTCATTCTTCTCAACTTTTACTGAATTGGCTTGCACTCTGGCCTTAAAGGGAGCTTATGAACCACAATGTCTGGATCCAAACCCGGCATGTCTTGGTATGACCATGCAAATACATCTACATATTCTCGGAGCAAGGCTATGAGTTCACCCTTTATCAATGACGACAATGTAGTCCCGATTTTAACCATTTTTATATCCTCACTACTTCCCAAATTCAACAATTCCAATAGCTCCTCATGAGGAAGTACTTGTTTCTCTTCTTGTTCTATTTTTCTTAATAAGTCCGGAGGTAGACCATAATCCTCAATATCTTCGTCGACCTCAAAATCACCCGTGCAAATGGGCCTCTCAAAATCAATTTCAAAATTACTGGCAGGAAGGTCCTCATATTCCACATCCGTACACCTGTAAATAGGTGGGGAAGAAACAATATAGGAAAACATATATACAATCGAAGCAAAATAAATAGCATAAATCAAAGAATATGGACACATCAATATGAAGGAAATGCATCATGTTTGTTATTTATTGGATGAAAAATTTTAGACAAAAGCCCATTACAAAAGAAACTCTTAATATCTTTTGGAAAAGATATTTAAGATTTGTTTAAAAGCATTACGTTGGAATAGATCTAAAAACTATGGGTAGCTCGATCATATATCTGTTCATCCCTATTCACCTGGAATCTCTCGAAGGCTTGCTCGATCATTACGAGCACATCATCAGAATTTTTTTCTCCGAACAGAGAACCAGCTGAGCGAAAGCTGTGAAGGATAGGTGGGAATGTCATAGGCTCCCATTCAATATCCATACCCGCAAAACGGGCCATTCTCCTTTGTCGGTTCCTTTCAACTTGTTTCCTTTTCTCATGGGTCTTTGGAAGATACCCTTGGCCAAACCGGTCTTTCTTTACCATTACGTCTATTGCTCGGGCCATCCCCTGAAGATATTTTCTGAGACCTTTTTCAGCCCTGCAGCCTTTTTCCATCATAGTTCTTACCCCCAGCCTTGTGTTCTTGGACAGCCTCGATTTTGGAATTTTTCATTCTTCAGTACAAAAACTGCATTTACGAATTCCAAAGACCGAAAAGAATATTTTACGGCATCTTCATTGGGTTCAACATAAGGAGATTTAGTAGATGTAGAGGCTATTACGTCCTTTTCTCCTGATACAGTGACCAAACGCCCCTCTATCACAAATTTCAGCTTTTGGTGGAGGGATGAAGGTACAGCCCCTGTTGAATGTATCCACGGCCTTCCCAACAAGAAATTATAGGATGGATTAATATCCATGACCTGAAAGTTCACTGTATAGGTGCATGGGCCTATCTCTAGAGGAACCTCAATAGTTCCCATTACATCTCTCCTGGTACCATCATAGGCTCTGACCACCATGCAGCTTGGCAGCATATAAAAAATATCCACTGGTAGTTTGGATAAGGTTGCCAATGGCATCATATTTAATGAAGAACCATTATCCAAAAGGACCTTTGGTAATATGTGCCCCTTATAAGTGGTAGTTATGTGGATAGCTTTTGTTGACCCAAAACCATTAGGTGGTATCTCCTCATAACTGAAATATATATGGTCGTCTACCGCGATGTTTCCCACCAGTCTGTCCAATTTTTCTACCGATATGTTGTTAGCCACATATGCCTGAGTCAACACTCTCAACAGGGCATTTCTATGTGGCTTCGAGTTCAAAAGCAAAGATAAGATTGAAATTCTAGCTGGTTGACGCTGCAGTTGCTCAACCATGCTATACTCACTATGCTTTATGAATTTTAAGAACTCGCAGGCTTCTTTCTCACTCACCGGCTCTTTTACTCTGTTTACTGGGGCTGACCCCCTTTCTACTTCTTTTGACAAATCCATCTCAATATGGATTGGTTCAGCTATTTTCTTCCCTTTGTCTGTTCCTCTATCTTTCCCTATTAACCCTTGTTCAACAGCCTCAGGAGCATAACACCTTCCACTTTGTGTTAAATGCCCCACACCTATGATATCTTGCTGACTCGAAAACCCAGGCATAACCATGCTACAGTCGTATTTCCATGGTGCAGCTTTGTTTTCCTTGTACGAAAAGGAAATAGGCAAATCAATGATTAACTTAGGTGCACTTTCTTCAACGGCTGGCATAACTTTCTTCTCTGGTTCATCATAATAGATGATCAAGGGTCTTCCTATCCCGTAGCCAGCTGCATTCTCAATAACCTCTATTTCCTCCTCTATCTCCTCGTAAAACTGGGCCTCCCCATCATCCATCATCTTTTGGACTTTAGCCAGAAAGTCCCCGTAGTCTTGTATGACATGACCTCCACACTTATGGAAAGGGCACCAGTCTTGCACCCTCTTTGCAATCATTTTTAAACTGCCTGCATCCCCTACCATTGCTGCCTTAACCATCTCGACCCATACTGTCAACATTGGAGTCTTGACTTCCCTGACGTCTTTTTTTACCCTTCTGACTTCCCCTGTCCACACTATATTTACTCGATTCCCCGCATGATCTGGCAATGGGTTCCCCGCTACATTCGGCCCATTCTTTGCCCCAAACTTCACAACTCCGGCATTGATCAGGCTTTGGAATTTTTTTTAAAGGCCAGGCAATCTTCAGTCTAATGTCCTTGAATTCCTGCGTGGTACACGCAGTTAGTGTTTGCATTGTACCACCTTGGATATGGCAGTGTCAGAGGTTTGAGGTACATGGGTGCAACAAGTTGACCCTACAACAGTTTGGGATATAGCTCACCATAGGTGGTAGAAATCGGATCAAATTGGGGTTTTTGATAATTCCTTAGTGAACGTTGGTCATTGCGTCTGGCTCCCTGAGTGTTTGGGATAGTGTTTCGTTGGAGGTTTATTTGTGGGGATATGCCAGTTGGAAACGGCTGTTGTGGTATATTGTTATAAGGGAAGGGATTTTGGGTAAAGTGGTTTACATTGGGGTAATAAAGATTATACCCTGGGTAAGGTGTGTAGGGTGTAGGAGGTGCATAAGATGTGGTAGGAGTATAGGGCATTGGTGGTGTATGTGGTGTAGGAGGTGTATATGGGTATTGGTTGATACTAACTGCATGGGTCTCCTCTTTCTTTCTGGCTGGGAATACCTTTTTCGGAATAGAAAGCTCACCCCCTTCCATTTTCTCATTCTTAATGGCTGACTCTATCATTTCCCCAGCTATTACTATGTCTGCAAAGTCTTTGGTGGCACTCCCCACCAATTTATCATAATATGGTGCTTTCAAAGTGTTGATGAAAAGCATTGTAGTTTCTTCACTAGTTAAAGGGGGTTGCACTTGTGTGGCCAGATCCCTCCACCTTTGCGAGTATTCTTTGAAACTCTCATTGGTCTTCTTTTCCATGTTCTGTAGCGACAGCCTATCAGGTACAATGTCAGACACATGCTTATAATATTCCATGAAAGCCCTGGCTAAATTTGTCCATGGATGAATCTTAGTACGACTCAGTTGATTGTACCATCGGGTTGCTGACCCTGTCAAGCTATCTTGGAAACAATGGATAAGCAGATTCTCATTATCATCATGCCCCGTCATCCTTCTGCAGTACATGGTCAGATGTGCTGATGGATTGGTAGTCCCGTTATTTTTTTTCAAAGTCTGGTACTTTGAACTTTGGGGGAATTACTAGATCGTGTACTTAGCTCATCTCTTTGGCATTCAGACTGCCAAATAACTCTGCCCCTTCAACGGCCCTCAACCTATCCTCTAGCAGTTGATATTTTTTCTATGATTCTGCCATCTCAACCCTCTTCAGCTCAATCATCTTTGCTTTTTCCTTTTCAGCTAGTTCTTCAAAGTCTGGAACGTTAACATCATTTGTGTCAGCTCCCATATTACCCTTTCCGCGAACATAGTTTTGTGTCTCTGCAGCTGGCTGGATGTAAACATAGGAGGCTGCCCCAATTGGCACCTCTTGGCCCTTTTGCTGTATGTTTTTAAGTTGATCTTCTTCAACTACCACCATTTTCCCGGTGACCGAATTCTCTCCTGGCCCTTTTTGCTTCATCATGGCACTCATCATTTCCATGAGCTTAGTCATCTGTTCTCGAGACTCCTCTTGAGATTTAGCTAACTGTTCCTGCAGTTCCCTCTGAGTTTTTTCCATCCTTTCAATTCTACCAAGCTGATCGTTTTCCATAATTCTGACTGGAGATCGAGTATTGTAAGGGTGTCAAAAATTTATTTCTTTCTGAGTACGACCAATTGTACCTTTAGTTTTGAAAACCATGAATTATAAATTATTGACACATCTTTTTTTTGTAAGTTGTATAAAAATGAATGAATGAATGAATGAATAACTGAATGTGAATGAATGAATCAAATAAAATGAATAATTACATGACTATGTATATGAATACGAAAGAATAAATGAATGAACAAGTGAAATGAACAAATAAGTGTTTAAGTGTATGAATATGAATGAATGAACAAGTAAAAGGAATAAATAAATGGTTAAGTGTATGAACATAAATGAATGAACAAGTAAAATAAATAAATAAGTGGTTAAGTGTATGAACATAAATGAATGAACAAGTAAAAGAAATAAATAAGTGGTTAAGTGTATGAACATAAACGAATTTCAAAAATGAATGATTATAAATATGAGTAAATGTACAAATAAACAAACAAAATACATAAAATATGAATGCATTTGAATGTATTGGCCCAGGGATAATTTCAATCGAACGGTCTTTCATTGATTTCCTGGAACTAAATACATCACAGATAGAATAAAAGGATCACTGCCTAAGATAAGTCCGTAATTCGCCTTTCAAAGTGCTATTACAAAATTAGTCCTATAGTGACTTCCTCGGATCTTGGACTTTCTTTCACAGTCTTCTTTTGATTGCCCTGCTCTTCAATCTAACCCCTACTTATTCACGGCCCCTTGACGCGTCAGCAGAAGTGTCACCGTGTAAGCTTTCCTTAGCTTGCTTCCCTAGTTGATTGGCTCGAGCTTCCTCATGCTTCGCTCTCTCTTTCCAATAGTTATTCTTCTTCTTGAGGTTTTTGACTTCATGCTCCCATTCCCCGAAAGTCTTGAGGGTTCCCTCAAATCTGAGCTCAAAGCGATACCTCTTGTTCTCTAAATGTAATTCTTGAAGATCGCTCTTAGCAGTGTCCCTTTCTCTCTTGATCTTTTCCTTTTCTCTTTCTCGAGCTGATTCCCTATTTTTCATGTCCTCAAGCTCTTCTTGTAGTCGGGCAATCTCCTTGCTCATCTGGATTTTTCTTTTTCAAATTCTGCCCTTGCGATTTCTAACTCTGATGGCATTTCCCTCAGTGGCGGATTCATGAACTGGACCTCTTCCCCATCTGATGTTAGTAGCCTATCATTAACTCTTAATTCCCTTCATACCAGGTAATCAAGTGTGACGATGTCGGCATATCTGGCCACTTTTATCCGGTGAGTTTTCTTCCATGCTTCAATCACTGCCCACACCTTTCCAGAATATTCGTCTTCTCCATAAGTGAACTCTGATGATCCTAGATTATGAGTCACGGGTGTGAATTGCTGAGACTCAACCTGTCTTTGCACCAACAAAGGCGCATAACTCATAGACCCCTAAATTTCGAGTCGTGGAACTCCCGAGTTGTCCCCACATTTGTACATAATCGGCATATCCATCCATGGAGCTCTCCAAGTCACCATCTCCCCTTTTAGATTTCGGAACATGTTGACCCATTTCTCTTCGTCCCGGTCTTCAAGTTCAATCATTTTGAAGGAATTCCCTAATCGGAACTAAAGACTTCATGTATGGTTTAAAGAAAACCTTTTCTATCTTCCAAAAGTGACTTTGAATCCAAATATAAAGGAGTTGTACACACCCCTTTGTAGACACCTAATTTTGTCCGGTCCCCTAATTCAGGTACAGTTTCTTCCCAAATTGATGTTTCTGAATGCTAAAAGGCTTTTCTTATCCTGCAGGTGGTACTCCGAGGCTTAGTCTAAGAAAGCAGACAGAAAAAGCCAAACTCAAAAAAAATCAACCTCGGAAAAAGTCAACCTCGAAAAAGTCAACCCAAAAAAGTCAACTACTAAAAAAGTCAACCCACTTTCAAAATCAAGATTTGAGGTTCAATTGAAAAACGGTGAAAGAATTTTGATAATCTAAGGTCTACATTGAAAGACATGGAGTTTGGAAGTTGGGTTAATCAAATTTGTCGGAATTGAAGGTCTCAAATCGAAGATAAGCACAGAATACGGGTAATGGAGAAGCTACTTGGAAGAAAAAAGATGAGCACAATTCATCCAAGGGTGAGCGTCAATTCGGTTGAGCAAGGGAGTGCATCAGATTATCCCTTTTCATCCAATGGCTTAGGCCATCTACAAGGGCTGAGTACACATGTTGAGGGCTGGATTTAATCTACAAGATATCATTTTTATGTTGGCTTCATCCAATGACCAAGAATGGAATAGCACAACTCAAGGGTAGGCATTCAAGAGGGGCAAACAAGTGAGTGCATGGGATTGGTCTTCTTTTGCATCTAATGGCTAAGGTTAATACAAGAGCTGAGTACACATCTTAAGGGCTGGAATCAATTGGCAAGATGACATTTTTATGTTGTCATCAAAATATCTAAATCTAAAGGCCAAGATTGGAGGGGAAAAAGTGCAATTTTGATCCAATGGTTAAGGGGGCATTCGGCCAAGGCTAAAGGGAGAGGGGGAGTTTCATTTTTTCAGAGGTTTTTGGCTGGAAAACAGTAGCTAATTTGGCAAGAAGAAAGGTTTTGAAAGAAAGGAAAAAAAAAGGTTTTCATTAGAGAGTTTGAAGGTAGTCATCTCTACCAAGTTCTAGTCTAGCTTTCTTCTTCATTTTCATGGTGTTTTCTTGGTTTTTCTATCATGTTTTCCTATAACATTTTTCTTAGAAATAAAGTTTTTTAATGTTTATTCATGTTTTCACTATCTTCTTTAAAATGGTGGAAACAATTTTTTCTTGGAGTTTCATACCATGGCCAAATGGCTAATTTTTCTGCCTTATTTTTTTCTTTTCTTTATTCCTTGCATGTTGTTGTGAAAAATGATTTCTACAAGTTTTTTTTAGTATTCTAAGGTTCTGATTTTTACAAAATATGAAGAAAAAAGGTTGAAATGGCTACATGATCTTGGCTAGACCAAGTGACCATGGTTACGAGAGAGGCTATGCCCATTTTTACCTACCATGAAGCTTACCTTATTTTCTGTTTTACATGGTTTATTTTCTATTTTATTGAGATGAAATGGCTACATGATCTTGGCTAGACCAAGTGAATATGGTTTCGTAAGAGGCTATGCCCATTTGACACCATCCATGAAGCTTACCTTATTTTCTGTTTTACATGGTTTATTTTCTGTTTTGATGAGATGGAAAGGCTTCATGATCTTGGCAAGACCAAGTGATTATGGTTTGGTGAGAGGCTATGCCCATTTGATACCATCCATGGAGCTTAACGTTCCTTGTTCTACTTACTTGTTTTACTTATAATTTCTGCATGTCTATGTTAAATCTTGTGTATACATTTTCTTTACATTATTTTCTATGCTATATGTGTTATATTTCATTTCTATGCTTGATATTGCATCCTTGCATATTCGGCCATTGTTGTTCATGTATCCATGTTGTGCATTTTTTTCATGAACCATGTATTACATGTTTGCATTCTCATAGTCTTGTTTCATGCATATTCGACCATTCCATTTTTTTATGCCTTGTATGTGTATTTTTTTCTTTTGCTTCTTAGCTTGTTTGCATCTCCATGTCATGAACTTGCATATTCTGATTTTAGTATGCCATGTGCTCATGAAAATGCTATGATAAAAACGCCATCATTATGATCCATGACCATTCGACAATACCATGTTTGTTTGCCTTGCATGTGCATTTTTCTTTTGTTTCTTAACTTGTTTGCATTTCCATGCCATGAGCTTGTCCATTTTGATTTTGGTATGTTATATGTTATTGAAAATGTCATGACATTATGCATTTTAATATGGTTTGTCATGTACTTATGTCATTTACTAAATAGGATTGTATTAGAGTCTCATGTGATCATTTGGCCTCTTCATGCATTCATTGCCTTGTCATGTATTTGTATTTTTGTTTAGGTAACATTCTTCGCATTATCATATCTTGAAATTGTGTATTATTTACTGTTTGTTCTAGCATTGACATTAATTTCATGAGTCATTATATGTTCTTCGTATTGCTATGCATGCTCACTACATTTTAGGTCTAGGCCATATTGGTATTGCCATGCATATTGAGTCTTAAATTACATTGGTATTGTCATGCATTAATATGATATTTAGGTCTTAGGTCACATTCATTTTCATGCATATTTATAACATATTAGGTCCTAGTCAAATTTACATTATCAAGCATTGCATGCATATAGAGTTAGGATAGCATTTATTGCCATGCAAATTCATGCTAGGCATTTAGGTTGCCATGAATTGTCATGCATTTTATTTACCATTTAGACCTTTAGACCATGCTTTTCATACATTTCATTTACTGTATGTTCATGCATTCCATGTCATTGCCACTTGATTTGTGACTTAGGCCAATTAATGGCTCAAAGTCATGCTCTCTAGAGCATACTTGTGGAAAATTAAGGAATTGTCAAATTGATCATTCTACCTTTGTGATTTTTTTTTACTTAGCCAATTTTGTCCAAGGTTTTTAAAATGTTTAGATACTGTCCTTAGGTCTTTAGGATGACTTCCAACAATTTCCATTTTGGTTTTTGAATGAATTTATCAAAGGCAAAAAATGTGTTTTGACAAACAGATTTTTTCACCCAGTACTTGAACATATCCAATTTTTCTGGGTAGTCATCTTTAATCAGAAAATTAAGCCAATTTTGTCCCGTGTAGATTTACATGTTTTGAGTCTCCAGTATTTGTTTTAGAATTTTTAAAAATAGGATAAAAAATCGTGTGGCAAAATCGGATAATAGAGGCAGATTTGAAATCAAAATAGGAATAAGGGTTGAATTTGGATAAGGCATTTAGAGGAGGTTAGTTAGAAGATTTAGCTACTGTCTTAGGGTAGTTTCTAAGCCTTTTTAAACTCTGAAAATGATTTTATAAATCTAGGGTTAAGGGTAGTTAAGGCCGGGATTTTAAACTTAGAAAATTAGAGCCATTCTAAAAGGGTTTGGTGAGGGTTTTAATTTTTATTCAAATTTTTCTTCTAAATTATTTTCAAACAATCACAAAGTTTCATTTTTTAGGATATCTAATTTGACGTATTTTCCTAACGTCGCCGGATATCTTTTTAGATATACGGGTTTCTTTAATTAAAGAAAAAAATACATTTTTCATGCATTGCATTTTCCATGTTCATGCATTTTATTTAAATGTATGATTTTTGCTATGATATTTTCCATGATATTATTATTATTATTTTAATTCACATTTTATGATCTTATATTTTTTTTCCATATGATTTTTAATGTTTCATGATATCCTATGCTTTTTATTTAGTTATTTTTGTCACATTATTTAGCACATACTATGTTCATGCATTATTATTTTTATTAGTATTTTCATGCATATTATATGTTAGCATTATTTTAATTCCATGTCATTTCTTGTCATTTAGATCATATTCTATGTCATTTAGGTTATTTCATTTATAACATGCCATGTCATTTAAAATATGCCATATCATTTAGAATTGCCATGTCATTTAAATCATTTTATTTCATTTAGAATATACCATGATATTTAGGATTTTTTTTTTATTTTACCTAGAATATACTATGTCATTTGAATTATGTCATATCATTTAGGATGCATTATATTATATAGATTTTCCATGTCATTTTATTATGTCATACATGTTCATGTTCATATTTTTAAAATGTTTTTGAAAAAGATAATGATTTTTTAATAAAAAATAAAGATATTCCCGAGTTAAAATAATTCGTGAGTTCTCTACCGAGTTTGCTGGAGGGAATATCATCAATTATCATTAATAAAGGAATATCTTCTTTCAAAAAACGAGAATGATTCGAAAAGTTTTCCAAATGAATAAAAATTTCTATATTTTGCCGATTTTGTCGGGGAATATAGGAAAATTTTGAATTAATAAATTCCGAATCATTTTCAATTAAAAATGGAATTATTTTTCTTAAAATTGGGAATTAACTCGAAATACTAAATTAAAAACCAACTTTTTACCGAGACTTGGGATAACACACGATTAATAAGGTATCGGTTTATACGGGCGTTGCGGGGTGCTAATCCTTCCCCGCACGTAACCGACTCCCGAACCCGCTTCTTTGATTTCTTTGGTTTATAACGCAGACTTGAAATTAGTTTTAAAAAAATGTTTTAATTAATTTTAAAATGTTTTGCAAAACCGGTTTTAAAAGGTGGCCGATCACACCTAGCTAAAAAAAGATTGGTGGCGACTCCATGTCTTTTTACGAAGCCGTTTTCATACCCTCAACCTTTTATTATTTCTAGAGGAATTAAGTCGCCTTTTCCTCTACTTCTATTTCCTCTCACTCGAATGGTTCCCACGATTTGGGATCACGTATCGACACCTTCATTTTTTTAGAGGAATTAAGTCGACTTTTCCTCTTTTTTTTTTAATGTCACGCCTAAGGAAAATGAATAATAAAGTCTTGCGATGATACTTGTTGTTATTTTTTTAGGTTGTGACAGCTTGGCGACTCCACTGGGGACCTTCTTTTTAGAGAGTCAGGCCTAGAATTAGTCGTGTGTTATTTAAGTCTCGATTTTGTTGGTTTAATCGGTATTTAATTTTAATTCCCATATTTTTAAAATAAAAGAGAATTTTGAAAATAATAAAATGTTTTAAATATGTCCATCGTCATGTGCATTCATATTATTATTTGTTCTCTAGTTATTTTGTTGCGTATATTTATATGTTTTCTTGACTGATGCTTTACATTGTTTGGTTTTAGTGGGGTATTTAGAATAAGGGTGTAGAATAGGTGGTGACAAGTTTGTTTTGTTCCTCCGCACACACTGTATTTGTATTTGCATAACATTAATCCTGTACCCGGTTTTCGTCCTTTTAAATGGAAGTAAAGTAACAACGCCTTCGTGATGATCCTCCGTATGGGCTAGTGAAACACTTTTGGAGTATAAAGTACCTAATGCTTTTATCGGGGTGCCTTACTAGCCTTCACCGGCGACAGTGAGGAACAATTCGGGGCCTTAGAACCGATTCACCTTCATATAGTGAACCTAGGCGAAGCCATGCCGGATTTCTATTAGATACCCGAAGTTTAAGAACACATAGAGGAACATTTCAATCCTTTTACCATCTTTCTATATGTTAGGTACAAATTGGGTGATGATGAACGAACATCATATCGCTCATAAATTTTTTTATTTTGTCCTAAAGACGTCGTAATGCCGAAGCTCTGTTTAAATTTTTGGGACATTTTTTAAAGCATGTTGTTATTTATGTTATATTTGTGAATTCATTTCTTTACTAATCTATTTCTTTCTGTTTTCTTTTCTTTGACATGCATCATAGACATCATCATACACTTGGAGTTTATTGGCCTCGGGATAGTCATTAACCCAAAGGACTTTCATGGAGTGTCAGGTTATTTTAGTGATAGAAGATCATGCAGTAGTCAGGGCACGGTCAAAAAAAATCAAAGGGAGGATGGTGATTTCCTCAAGAAAGATTATGTGTCAGTATTGCCGGAAAGGGTCAAAGTGGATTCTAGATAGAATAATCTCCGAGGGTTAACCGACATTTGGAATCAGTGGAATGTATCAGAGAAAGAATCCTTCACTCAAAAATATGGAGATATAGCACTCTTAATTTCGATTCGGGTCAATAGTGGGTTGATTCAGGCTATGGTACAGTTTTGGAATCCTGCTTATAGATGTTTCACTTTTAACAAGGAGGATATGACACCATTGATCGAAGAATATTCAGCACTGTTACGTATTGGATGTCCTAATCCTGATCGGGTATATTTGAAGGAAGTGAAACCTTCAGGTTTTAAGAAGAAAGTGACCAGGATCACAGGAACGGATACAACATGGGTTGAGAGTCATGTGGACACAAAGCAGAAAAATGGGTGCATTCCGTGAGAAACTCTCCGACAGTTGATATTGGGTTGTTCCGACAAAGAAAAAGCCAGGGACACCTTCGCTCTAGCCATCTACGGGTTAATTATATTCCCGAAGATATTGGGTCATGTGGATATAGCCGTGTTTGATTTCTTTGAAAAGTTGGAACAGAAGATCAACCCGTCTCCGGCCATCATAGCTGAAACTATCCGATCCCTGAATTTTTGTAAAAAGGCAGGACAAGGGAGAATCAAGGGGTGTGTACAATTCCTATATATTTGGATTCAAAGTCACTTTTGGAAGATAGAAAATGTTTCCTTCAAACCGTAAATGAAGTCTTTAGTTTTGATCAGGGAATTCCTTCAAAATGATTGGCCTAAAGACGGGTATGAAGAGAAATGGGTCAACATGTTCCAGAATCTAAAAGGGGAGATGGTGACTTAGAGAGGTCCATGGATGGTTCCTATGCCGATTATGTAGAAATGTAGGGACAACCCGGGAGTTCCACTACTCGAAATTTGGGGGTCTGTGAGTTATGCACCTTTGTTGGTGCAAAGACAGGTTGAGTCTCGGCAATTCACACCCGTGACTCATAATCTAGGATAATCAGAGTTGACTTATGGCGAAGACGGATATTCTGGAAAAGTGCGGGTAGTGATTGAAGCATGGAAGAAAACTCACCGGATAAAAGTGGCCAGATATGCCGACATCATCTGACCTGATTACCTGGTATAGAGGGAATTAAGGATTAATGATAGGTTATTGACATCATATGGGAAAGAGGTCCAAGTTCATGAATCCGCCACCGAGGGAAATGCCATCAGAGTTAGAAATCGTAAGGGCGGAATTTGAAAAAGAAAAGGCTCGAATGAGCAAGGAGATTGCCCTAATGCAAGAAGAGTTTGAGGACATGAAAAATAGGGAATCAGCTCGGGAAAGAGAAAAGGAACAGTTCAAGAGAGAAAGGGACACCGCTAAGGGCGATCTTCGAGAATTACATTTGGAGAACAAGAGGTACCGCTTTGAGCTCAGATTTGAGGGGACTCTCAAGACTTACGGGGAGTGGGAACATGAGGTCAAAAACCTCAAGAAGGATAATAACTACTAGAAAGAGAGAGCGAAGCATGAGGAAGCCCGAGCCAATCAACTGGAGAAGCAAGCTAAGGAAAGCTTACACGGTGATACTTCTGCTGACGCGTCAAGGGGCCGTGAACAAGTAGGGGTCAGATTGAAGAGCAGGGCAATCAAAAGGAGACTGTGAAAGAAAGTCCAAGATCCGAGGAATTCACTAGAGGACTAATTTTGTAATAGCACTTTGGAAGGCGAATTACGGATTTATCTGTGATGTATTTAGTTCCAGGAAATCAATAAAAGACCGTTCGGTTGAAATTATCCCGGGGCCAATATATTCAAATGCATTCATATTTTATATGTTTTGTTTGTTCACTTGTACATTTACTCATATTTATAATCATTCATTTTTGAAATTCGTTTATACACCTAACCAGTTATTTATTCCTTTTACTTGTTCATTCATTTAAACACTTATTTTTCAATTTCATATACATAGTCGTCTACATATCCATTTTATTTGATTCATTCATTCACATTTAGTCATTCATTCATTCATTTTTTATAAAACATAAAAAATGATGTATTAATAATTTCTAATTTGTGGTTTTCAAAACTAAAGGTACAATTGGTCGCACTCAGAAAGAAACGGATTTTCGACACCCTTACAATACTCGATCTCAAGCCAGAGCTATGGAAAACGATCAGCTTGCTAGAATTGAAAGAATGGAAAGAACTCATAAGGAACTACAGGAACAGTTAGCTAAATCTCAGGAGGAGTCTCGAGAACAGATGACTAAGCTCATGGAAATGATGAGTGCCATGATGAAACAAAAAGGGTGAGGAGAGAACTCGGTCACCGGGAAAAGGGTGGTAGTTGAAGAGGATCAGCTTGAAAACATACAGCAAAAGGGCCAAGAGATGCCAATTGGGGCAGCCTCCTATGTTTACATCCAGCCAGCTACAGAGACACAGAACTATGTTCCCTGAAAGGGTAATGTGGAAGCTGACCTAAATGATGTTAATGTTTTAGACTTTGAGGAACTAGCTGAAAAGGAAAAAGCAAAGATGATTGAGCTGAAAAGGGTCGAAATGGCAGAATCACAGAAAAAATATCAACTGCTGGAGGAGAGGTTGAGGGCCGTTGAAGGGGCAGAGTTATTTGGCAGTCTGGATGCCAAAGAGATGAGCTTAGTACATGATCTGGTAATTCCCCCAAAGTTCAAAGTATCAGACTTTGAAAAATACAATGGGACTACTAACCCATCAGCACATCTGACCATGTACTGTAGAAGGATAATGGGGCATGATGATAATGAGAAACTGCTTATCCATTGTTTCCAGGATAGCTTGACAGAGTCAGCAACCCGATGGTATAATCAGCTGAGTTGTACCAAGATTCGTTCATGGACGAACTTAGCCAGGGCTTTCATGGAATATTATAAGCATGTGTCTGACATGGTACCTGATATGCTGTCGCTATAGAATATGGAGAAGAAGTCCAATGAGAGCTTCAAAGAATACTCACAAAGGTGGAGGGATCTGGCCACACAAGTGCAACCCCCTTTAACTAGCAAATAAACCACAGTACTTTTCATCAACACTTTGAAAGCAACATATTATGATAAATTGGTGGGGAGTGCCACCAAGGACTTTGCAGACATGGTAATATTTGGGGAGATGATAGAATCGGCCATTAAGAATTGGAAAATGGAAGGGGGTGAACCTTCTATTCAGAAAAAGATATTCCCTGTCAGGAAGAAAGAAGAGACCCATGCAGTTAGTATCAACCAATACCCATATGTACCTCCCACACCACATACACCACCAAGGCCCTATACTCCTACCACATCTTATGCACCTCCTACACCCTACACACCTTACCCGGGGTATAGTCCTTATACCCCAATGTTAACCACCTTACCCAAAATCCCTTCCCTTCCCTTACACCAATATACCACAACAGCCATTTCCAACTAGCATATCCCCACAAATAAACCTTCCCCGAAACACTATCCCAAACACTTATGGAGCCGAGCGTAATGACCAACGTTCACCAAGGAACGATCAAAAACCCCAATTTGATCCGATTCTACCACCTATGGTGAGCTATATCCTAAACTATTGCAGGGTCAACTTGTTGCACCCGTGTACCTCAAACCTTTGACACCTCCATATCCAAGGTGGTACAATGCAAACACTAACTGCACATACCACGCAAGAATTCAAGGACATTCGACTGAAGATTGCCTGGCTTTTAAAAAGAAAGTCCAAAGCCTGATCAATGTCGGAGTTGTGAAGTTTGGGGCAAAGAGTGGGCCGAATGTAGTAGGGAACCCATTGCCAGATCATGCGGGGAAACGGGTAAATGCAGTATGGACCGGGGAAGCCAGAAGATTAAAAAGGGATATTAGGGAAGTCAAGACTACGATGTTGACAGTATGGGTTGAAATGGTCAAGGCAGGAATTGTGGAAGATGCAGACAGTCTGAAAATAATCGCAAAAAGGGTGCAGAATTGGTGCCCCTTCTATAAGTGTGGAGGCCATGTCATACAGGACTGCGGAGATTTTCTGGTTAAAGTCCAAAAAATGATGGATAACGGGGAGGCCCAATTTTATGAAGAGACAGAGGAGGAAATAGGAGTTATTGAGAATGCAGCTGGCTACGGGATAGAAAGACCCTTGATCATCTATTATGATGAACTGGAGGAGAAAGTTATGCCAGTCATTGAGGAAAGTGCACCTAAGTTAATTATTGATTTGCCTGTTTCCTTTTCATACAAAGAAAACAAAGCTACACCATGGAAATACGACTGCAGCATGGTTATGCCTGGGTCTTCGAGTCAGCAAGATATCACAGGCGTGGGGCATTTAACCCGAAGCAGAAAGTGTTATGCTCCTGAGGCTGCTGAACAGGGGTTGACAGGGAAAGACAGAGGAGCAAACAAAAGGAATAAAGTAGTTGAGCCAATCCATATTGAGATGGATTTTCCAAAGGAAACAGAGAGGGGATCAGCCCCAGTTAACAGAATAAAAGAACCGGTATGTGAGATGAAAGCCTGTGAGTTCTTAAAGTTCATAAAGCACAGTGAGTATAGCGTGGTTGAACAACTGTAACGTCAACCAGCTAGAATTTCAATCTTATCCTTGCTTTTGAATTCAGAGCCACATAGAAATTCCCTGTTAAGAGTATTGAATCAGGCATACGTGGCTAATAACATATCAGTAGAAAAATTGGATAGGCTAGTGGGAAACATCGCTGCAGACGACCATATATATTTCAGCTATGAGGAGATACCAGCCAATGGTATTGGGTCAACAAAAGCTCTCCATATAACTACCACTTGAAAGGGGCACATATTACCAAATGTCTTTTTGGACAATGGTTCTTCATTGACTGTGATGCCTTTGGCAACCCTGTCCAAATTGTCAGTGGATATTTCTTATATGCTGCCAAGCTGCACGGTGGTCCAAGCCTTTGATGGTACCAGGAGAGATATGATGGGAACTATTGAGGTTCCTCTGGAGATAGGCCCACGTACCTATACAGTGAAGTTTCAGGTCATGGATATTAATATATCCTATAATTTCCTGTTGGGAAGGCCGTGGATACATTCAGCAGGGGCTGTACCTTCGTCTCTCTACCAAAAGCTGAAATTTATAATAGAGGGGCGTCTAGTCACTGTATTAGGAGAAGAGGACGTGATAGCCTCTATATCTACTGAATCTCCTTATGTTGAACCCAATGAAGATGTTGTAGAATGTTCCTTTCGGTCTTTGGAATTCATAAATGCAATTTTCATCGCTGAAGGACAAAGAATTCCAAAATCGAGGCTGTCCAAGAACACAAGGCTGGGGGTAAGAACTACCGTGGGAAAAGGCTGCAGAGCTAGAAAAGGTCTCGGGAAATATCTTCAGGGGATGGCCCGAGCAATAGAAGTAATAGGAAAGAAAGACCGGTTTGGCCTAGGGAACCTTCCGAAGGCCTATGAGAAAAGGAAACAAGTTGAAAGGAACCAAAAAAGGAGGATGGCCCGTCTTGCGGGTATGGATATTGAATGGGAGCCTATGACATTCCCAACTGTTCTTCACAGCTTTCGCTCAGCCGATTCTCTGTTCGAACAAAAGAATTCTGATGATGTGCTCGTAATGATAGAGCAAGCCTTCGAGAGATTCTAGGTGAATAAGGATGAGCAGATGTATGATGTGGAGATCTACACAACTAAGAAATAAAGAATTGAAAGAGAGAATGCTAATTGGATGGTGCGACCTTGTCCACTAGGATATAGACTGACCAATTGGAGCGCCACCGAGCTACCCATAGTTTTTAGGTCTATTCCAACGTAATGCTTTTAAACAAATCTTAAATATATTTGCCCGAAGATATTAAGAATTTCTTTTGTAATGGGCTTTTGTCTATAACTTTCCATCCAATAAATAACAAACATGATGCATTTCCTTCATACTGATGTGTCCATATTCTTTCATTTATGCTATTTATTCTGCTTCGATTGTATATATGTTTTCCTATATTGTTTTTTCCCCACCTATTTACAGGTGTACAGATACGGAATATGAGGACCTTCCTGCCAGTAACCCTGAAATTGATTTTGAGAGGCCCATTTGCACGGGTGATTTTGAGGCCGATGAAGATATCGAGGATTATGGTCTACCTCCGGACTTATTAAGAAAAATAGAACAAGAAGAGAAACAAGTACTTCCTCATGAGGAGCTATTGGAATTGTTGAATCTGGGAAATAGTGAGGAGATGAAAGAGGTTAAAATCGGCACTACATTATCATCGTCAATAAAAGGTGAACTCATAGCCTTGCTCCGGGAATATGTAGATGTATTTTCATGGTCATACCAAGACATGCCGGGTCTGGATCCAGACATTGTGGTTCATAAGCTCCCTTTAATGCAAGAGTGCAAGCCCATTCAGCAAAAGTTGAGAAGAATGAGGCCGGACATGCTATTAAAGGTAAAAGAGGAGGTGAAGAGGCAGTTTGATACAGGATTCTTAGAGGTGGCATAATATCCAGAATGGGTTGCAAATATTGTTCCAGTACCAAAGAAGGATGGCAAGGTGCGTATGTGCATCGATTACCGAGATTTGAACAAAGCCAGTCCCAAAGATGATTTCCCTTTGCCTCACATTGATACTTTGGTGGATAATACGGCAAAGAGTTCCTTGTTTTCTTTCATGGATGGATTCTTGGGATATAATCAGATTAAGATGGCACCGGAAGATATGGAGAAAACCACATTTGTTACAATGTAGGGAACATTCTGCTACAAGGTAATGCCGTTTGGGTTGAAGAATGCTGGGGCAACGTATCAGAGAGCCATGGTGACCTTGTTTCATGACATAATGCATAAGGGAATTGAGGTTTATGTTGATGATATGATTGCAAAGTCACAAGGAGAAGATGAGCATATTGCGAATCTTAGAAAACACTTTGAAAGACTAAGAAAGTTTCAACTCAAGCTAAACCCAGCAAAATGCACTTTTGAAGTTACCTCGGGAAAATTGTTGGGTTTTGTTGTTAGCAAAAGGGGAATTGAGATTGATCCTAATATAGTGAAGGCCATCCAGAATTTGCCATCTCCACGTACGCAAAAAGAAGTAAGAGGTTTTCTGGGGAGATTGAATTACATTGCTCGGTTTATTTCTCAGTTAACCGATAAATGCGATCCAATATTCAAGTTACTTTGAAAACATGATCCAGGAGAGTGGGATGAAGGGTGTCAGATTGCTTTTGAAAAGGTTAAGCATTATCTATCAAACCCACCAACATTAATGCCACCCGTTCTGGATAAGCCGATGATACTGTATCTATCAGTATTTGAGAGATCCATGGGTTGTGTTCTGGGCAGCTTGATGAGACTGGAAAGAAAGAACAGGCGGTTTACTACCTCAGCAAGAAGTTCACAGATTATGAGTTGAAATATTCATCGGTAGAAAAGATGTGTTGTGCCTTAGCTTGGACTGCTCGGCAACTTAGATAGTACATGCTGTACCACACAACGTGGTTGATCGCCAAGCTAGATCCGATCAAGTACATGTTAGAAGCACCTTCTTTGTCAGGGAGGACGGCAAGATGGCAGGTTTTGTTGTCAGAATACGACATTGTATACGTAAGTCAGAAGGCTATCAAGGGCAGCGCAGTGGCTGAATTCTTAGCAAGTCGGGCAGTGAAGGATTATAAGCCGTTGAACTTTGATTTCCCATATGAAGATTTGATGTATGTTTCGCAAGCGAATAAGGTTCCCTTGAAGAAGAAAGTATGGAAGATGTACTTTGATGAGGCATCCAATGCCATGAGGCACGGAATCGGTGCAGTGCTCATATCCCCGAAGAAGATTATTATCCCTTCACCGCCAGATTGGATTTCGATTGTACAAACAATACGGTTGAGTATGAGGTGTGTACTATGGGCCTTCGTGCAGCAGTGGACAGAAAAATCAAAGTTTTGGAAGTTTTCGGAGACTCAGCTTTAGTGATATACCAGTTACGGGGAGAATGGGAAATCCGAGATACAAAGTTAATCAGATATAGAGAACTCATATTGAGTTTATTGGAGGAGTTTAAAGAAGTAAGTTTCAATTACTTCCACCGAGAAAAAAACTGAATGGCAGATGCTCTGGCTACTTTGTCATCAATGTTTAAAGTGAATGAAGGGGCAGAAGTTGTGCCAATCAAGATGAGCATATATGAGTCTCTTGCCCACTGCTTGAGTATTGAAGAAGAAGCAAATGGTCTCCCTTGGTATAACGACATCTTGCAGTACATCAAGAGTCAACAATATCCAGAACAGGCAACAGAGAATGACAAGAGGGCTCTGAGAAGGCTAGCAATGGGTTTTGTTCTAGATGGCGAGATTCTCTACAAGAAAGGGAAAGATCAAGTCCTAATGAGATGTGTCAGATCTGCCGAAGCTCAAAGAATCATAGAGGAAGTCCATGAAGGGATATGTGGCACCCATGCTAATGGTTACATGCTTGCTAAACAGATTATGGGGACATGATATTATTGGCTGACGATGGAAGGAGATTGTATCAGTTATTCCCGGAAGTGCCATAAATGCCAGATCTATGCAGATAATATTCATGTGCCGCCATCACCATTGCATGTCATGACATCACCATTGCATGTCATGACCGCACCTTGGCCGTTTTCAATGTGGGGAATGGATATGATTGGGCCTATTTCCCCAAAAACTTCAAATGGACATCGTTTCATCGCGGTGGCCATAGACTATTTCACAAAGTGGGTAGAAGCTACTTCTTATGCGAATGTAACGAAATCGGTGGTATGCAGATTTGTCAAGAAGGAAATCATATGCCGATATGGATTGCCAGCAAGAATTATTTCAGATAATGGTCTCAATCTGCATAATAAGATGATGAAAGAGGTATGTACTCAGTTTAAAATCACGTATCACAATTCGGCACTTTATCGTCTAAAGATGAATGGGGCAGTAGAAGCAGCCAACAAGAACATCAAAAAGATTGTCGAGAGAATGACTGATGTGTACAAGGATTGGCATGAGATCTTACCCTTTGCTCTTCACACATATCGCACTTTAGTTCGCACATCTACAGGGGCAACGCCGTTTTCTTTGGTATATGGTATGGAAGCAGTGTTACCTATTGAAGTTGAGATTCCTTCACTTCGGATTTTGATGGAGGTTGGCCTAGAAGAGGCAAAATGGGTTAGAGCTCGTTATGAACAGTTGAATCTCATCGATGAGAAAAGATTGAAGGCAATTTGTCACGGGCAGTTGTATCAGAAAAAGATGATTCAAGCCCATAATAAGAAGGTTCGACCCAGACAGTTCCGAGAAGGAGAATTGGTACCAAGAAAAATTCTCCCCATAGTGAAGGATCCGCGAGGAAAATGGCCTCCAAATTAGGAAGGACCCTATGTGGTAAAAAGAGCTTTTTCTGGAGGAGCATTGATTCTAACTCGGATGGACGGAGATGATTTTAGACATCCCGTAAATGCTGATGAACTGAAAAGTATTATGCTTAAAAAAAAATGTGTGTCGCTATGCACATGGGAATTCGAATGATTCCAAGTGTAAAAATGGAAATTCTATATATCTACCTCCCTTGAGAATCGCTTTTCGAAGAAAATATTCATGCTTGGTGTGATAAATGGCCATATTTCATATTTCCTTCACTAAGAAGAAATTATCCCTAGTCACCCCTTTGAGCCTTAGAAATTATTTCTTTCGTTGAACCCTGATCAAGGATCACCCTCTACACTGGAGGGAAAATACGAAGAAAAATAATCAAAATCATGGCGAAAAAAAGAGAGCCACTGAAAAATGTGAAATCAAATAATGGCAAATAAAAGCCAACAAAAAAAAAAAGGCGGGTACAAATGTCTCAATAATGAATTCTCCTCAAGAAATGATTCTTGATCCGATTACCCTTAAACACATTTTGGTCCTATTTTATCCTTTCCTTCGAAACCTGAACCTTGGCCTACATTACGTACTTTAAAAGTCCATTTTGATCAAGCATGGGTATTTAATTTGAAAGGTTTTTCTCAGAATTCATCCCATCTTTTGAATTGACATTTTTACCTTGGAAGCATTTAGAATTCTCAAATGTATGGTAGAATACCAACAAAAAAAAAAAGAGAGGTTTAAGCCGAAAACCCACAAAGGGCGACTTAATACCGAATGGGGGACACTTGAGTTGAAAACCCGCAAAGGGCGGCTTAAGTACTGATTAAGGTTTGAATCAATGCTTCGTGTAAAGGGGGGAAAAGTGTTTGAAAATCAAAAAAAGGGGGAATGACTCAGTTTGACGTAACTACGGAAGCCGAGGTATTACCTAAGTAAATTGACCGTTCAAGAGAAGTTTCAGATGATTTGAAAAATGAGGGGTCCAAGATATTCCGCATCCGAGGCATCAACAACCTATAACTTTAAATTTGTTTCTTATATCCTTGATATCTACTCTTATCATTTTAAAACATTTTGTTGCAATAAATTTTTGTGACCCTTTTTTATGACAATTGCTTGTTTCATGCTTTCTTTCATACATTTTTGAAATTGCATTTTGTTTGTTATTGAAATTGAATGATGAATAGTAAACCTAAATTTTTAAATAAAAAAAAGTTTAAAGGTATTACTAAGGAATAGATCTAAATCTTAGAAAAGGTTTGGAAACCACTAATCCTGATGGAAAATTCACCAAGTAAAGGAAAAATAGTGAATGTGTTGGAGACTCCGTCATGAAGTCAGAAATTTATGAATTTCAGCAAAGTCAGAAACTGGGTCTGTTTGACAAATTATCTTGAGTAAAATGGTTTTCTAAGTGGGGCATCAGTGAACAATTGAAGACCCCGTCATGAAGTCAGATAATCTGTGAACCTCAAAGAAACCATGGATTAGAAATCATGACACAATCATTTGACTACATTCATCCTCAGGAAACATATAAGCATTTTCAAAGCATGTTATTCTCATCATTGCATTTAGCTAACATTGCATGAATCAAGAAAACTTTGGCTTCCCAAATCGAACTCGTTCAGCTTCTCAAATAGTCGAGCCTTGAGACCACAGTCGAGGTATTTCCTTTTGTCCCAAATCGAACTCGTTCAGCTTCTCAAATGATTCGAGCCTGGAGACCACCGTCGAGGTATTTCCTTTTGCTTTAAATCGAACTCGTTCAGCTTCTCAAATGAGTAAAGCCTTGAGACCACCGTCGAGGTATTTCTTTTTGTTTTAAATCGAACTCGTTCTGCTTCTCAAATAAGTCGAGCCTTGAGACCACCGTCGAGGTATTTCTTTTTATTTTAAATCGAATTCATTCTGTTTTATCAAATGAGTCGAGCCTTGAGACCGTCGTCAAGATATTTTAATCACGGGTAAGACCTTCGGGCACCAGTTTTAAAGACCTTCGGGCACCATTTTTAAAGACCTTCGGGCATCATTTTAAAGACCTTCAGGCGCCAGTTTTAAAGACCTTCGAGCACTACTTTTAAATTCCTTCAGGCACCATTTTAAAGTCCTTCGGGCACCATTTTTAAAGACCTTCAGGCACCATTTTTAAAGACCTTCGGACACCATTTTTAAGACCTTCGGGCATAATTTTTTCTTTTTCAAATCGAACCCGTTTCCTTAAGACGGGTCGAGCCTTGATCAGTCAGGGAATTCAATTTAAGGACAAAATCTTCAATTTATAGCTAAAAAAAAGAGAGAGAAGAAATGAAAAAGAAAACCCCTTTCCCTTTCCTTCACATGGGATTTCACTAACCGTACAAAATTAGTGTTTGTTTATCTTTGCCGGATTCTTAATTCTCAGCAATAGCCAAATAGGGGCAGTTGTAGACACTCTTTTTGTCTGGACCCCTAAATTAGGTACATTTTCTTCCCAAATTGAAGTTTTTGAATGCTAAAAGGCTTTTCTCATATTACAGGTGGTACTCTGAGGCTTAGTCTAAGAAAGCAGACAGAAAAAGGCAAACTCAAAAAAAGTCAACCTCAAAAAAATTCAACCCCAAAAAAGTCAACTACTAAAAAAGTCAACCCACTTTCAAAATCAAGATTTGAGGTTCAATTGAAAAACGGTGAAAGAATTTTGATAATCCGAGGTCTACATTGAAAGATATGGAGTTCGGAAGTTGGGTTAATCAAATTGGTCGGAATTGAAGGTCTCAAATGAAAGATAAGCAAAATACGGGTAATGGAGAAGTTACTTGGAAGAAAAAAGATGAGCACAATTCATCCAAGGGTGAGCATCAATTCAGTTGAGCAAGAGAGTGCATGGGATTATCCCTTTTCATCCAATGGCTTAGGCCATCTACAAGGGCTGAGTACACATGTTGAGGGCTGGATTTAATCTACAAGATATCATTTTTATGTTGGCTTCATCCAATGACCAAGAATGGAAGAGCATAACTCATCCAAGGGTAGGCATTCAAGAGGGGCAAACAAGTGAGTGCATGGGATTGGTCCTCTTTTGCATCTAATGGCTAAGGTTAATACAAGAGCTGAGTACACATCTTAAGGGCTAGAATCAATTGGCAAGATGACATTTTTATGTTGTCATCAAAATATCTAAATCTAAAGGCCAAGATTGGAGGGGAAAAAGTGCAATTTTGATCCAATGGTTAAGGGGGCATTCGGCCAAGGCTAAAGGGAGAGGGGGAGTTTCATTTTTCAGAGGTTTTTGGCTGGAAAACAGTAGCTAATTTGGCAAGAAAAAAGGTTTTGAAAGAAATAAAAAAAAGGTTTTCATTAGAGAGTTTGAATGTAGTCATCTCTACCAAGTTCTAGTCTAGCTTTCTTCTTCATTTTCATGGTGTTTTCTTGGTTTTTCTATCATGTTTTCCTACAACATTTTTCTTAGAAATAAAGTTTTTTCATGTTTATTCATGTTTTCACTATCTTATTCTTCTTTAAAATGGTGGAAACAATTTTTTCTTGGAGTTTCATGCCATGGCCGAATGGCTCATTTTTCTGCCTTGTTTTTTTCTTTTCTTTCTTCCTTGCATGTTGTTGTGAAAAATGATTTATACAAGTTTTTTTAGTATTCTAAGGTTCTGATTTTTACAAAATATGAAGCAAAAAAGGTTGAACTGGCTACATGATCTTGGCTAGACCAAGTGACCATGGTTAGGAGAGAGGCTATGCCCATTTTTACCTACCATGAAGCTTACCTTATTTTCTGTTTTACATGGTTTATTTTCTGTTTTATTGAGATGAAATGGCTACATGATCTTGGCTAGACCAAGTGAATATGGTTTGGTGAGAGGCTATGCCCATTTGACACCATCCATGAAGCTTACCTTATTTTCTGTTTTACATGGTTTATTTTCTGTTTTGATGAGATGGAAAGGCTTCATGATCTTGGCAAGACCAAGTGATTATGGTTTGTTGAGAGGCTATGCCCATTTGATACCATCCATGGACCTTAACTTTTCTTGTTCTACTTACTTGTTTTACTTATAATTTCTACATGTCTATGTTAAATCTTGTGTATACATTTTTCTTTACATTATTTTCTATGCTATATGTGTTATATTTCATTTCTATGCTTGATATTGCATCCTTGCATATTCGGCCATTGTTGTTCATGTATCCATGTTGTCTATTTTTTTCATGAACCATGTCTTACATGTTTGCATTCTCATAGTCTTGTTTTATGCATATTCGGCCATTCCATTTTTTTATGCCTTGTATGTGTATTTTTTTCTTTTGCTTCTTAGCTTGTTTGCTTCTCCATGTCATGAACTTGCATATTCTGATTTTATTATGCCATGTGCTCATGAAAATGCTATGATAAAAACGCCATCATTATGATCCATGACCATTCGGCAATACCATGTTTGTTTGCCTTGCATGTGCATTTTTCTTTTGTTTCTTAACTTGTTTGCATTTCCATGCCATGAGCTTGTCCATTTTGATTTTGGTAAGTTATATGTTATTGAAAATTTCATGACATTATGCATTTTAATATGGTTTGTCATGTACTTATGTCATTTACTAAATAGGATTGTATTAGAGTCTCATGTGATCATTTGGCCTCTTCATGCATTCATTGCCTTGTCATGCATTTGTATTTTTGTTTAGGTAACATTCTTTGCATTATCATATCTTGAAATTGCGTATTAGTTACTGTTTGTTCCAGCATTGACATTAATTTCATGAGTCATTATATGTTCATAGTATTGCTATGCATGCTCACTACATTCTAGGTCTAGGCCATATTGGTATTGCCATGCATATTGAGTCTTAAATCACATTGGTATTGTCATGCATTAATATGCTATTTAGGTCTTAGGTCACATTCATTTTTCATGCATATTTATAACATATTAGGTCCTAGTCACATTTACATTATCAAGCATTGCTTGCATATAGAGTTAGGATAGCAGTTATTGCCATGCAAATTCATGCTAGGCATTTAGGTTGCCATGAATTGTCATGCATTTCCTTTACCATTTAGACCTTTAGACCATGCATTTCATACATTTCATTTACTGTATGTTCATGCATTACATGTCATTGCCACTTGATTTGTGACTTAGGCCAATTAATGGCTCAAAGTCATGCTCTCCAGAGCATACTTGTGGAAAATTAAGGAATTGTCAAATTGATCATTCTACCTTTGTGATTTTTTTTTACTTAGAGTTTTTAAAATGTTTAGCTACTGTCCTTAGGTCTTTATGATGACTTCCAACAATTTCCATTTTGGTTTTTGAATGAATTTATCAAAGGCAAAAAATGTGTTTTGACAAACAGTTTTTTTCACCCAGTACTCGAACATCTCCAATTTTTCTAGGCAGTCATCTTTAATCAAAAAATTAACCATTTGTTTCCCTTGTAGATTTACATGTTCTGAGTCTCCAGTTTTTTAGAATTTTTATAATTTTTAGAAATAGGCTAAAAAATCGTGTGGAAAAACCGGACAGTAGAGGCAGATTTGAAATCAAAAGAGGAATAAGGGTTGAATTTGTCTAAGGGATTTAGAGGGGGTTAGTTAGAAGATTTAGCTACTGTCTTAGGGTAGTTTCTAAGCCTTTCTAAACTCTGAAAATGATTTTATAAATCTCGGGTTAAAGGTAGTTAAGTCCGGGATTTTAAACTTAGGAAATCAGAGCCATTTTAAAAGGGTTTGGTGAGGGTTTTAATTTTTATTCAAATTTTTCTTCTAAATTATTTTCAAACAAGCACAAAGTTTCGTTTTTTAGAAAATCTAATTTGTATATTTTCCTAAGGTCGTCGGATATCTTTTTAGATACACGGATTTCTTTAATTAAAGGAAAAAAATATATTTTTCATGCATTGCATTTTCCATGTTCATGCATTTTATTTAAATCTATGATTTTTGCTATGATATTTTCCATGATATTATTATTATTATTTTAATTCACATTTTATGATCTTATATTTGTTTGTCATATGATTTTTAATGTTTCATGATATCTTATGCTTTTTATTTAGTTATTTTTGTCACATTATTTAGCATATACTATGTTCATGCATTATTATTTTTATTAGTATTTTCATGCATATTATAAGTTAGCATTATTTTAATTCCATTTCATTTCTTGTCATTTAGATCATATTCCATGTCATTTAGGTTATTTCATTTATAACATGCCACGTCATTTAAATTATGCCATATCATTTAGAATTGCCATGTCATTTAAATCATTTTATCTCATTTAGAGTATACCATGATACTTAGGATTTTTTTTATTTTACCTATAATATACTATGTCATTTGAATTGTGTCATATCATTTAGGATGCATTATATTATATAGATTTTCCATGTCATTTTATTATGTCATACATGTTCATGTTCATATTTTTAAAATGTTTTTGAAAAAGATAATGATTTTTCAATAAAAAATAAAGATATTCCCTAGTTAAAATAATTCGTGAGTTCTCTACCGGGTTTGCTGGAGAGAATATCATCAATTATCATTAATAAAGGAATATCTTTCTTTAAATAAAAAACGAGAATAATTCGAAAAGTTTTCCATATGAATAAAAATTTCTATATTTTGCCGATTTTGTCGGGGAATTTAGGAAAATTTTGAATTAATAAATTTCGGATCATTTTCAATTAAAAATGGAATTATTTTTCTTAAAATTGGGAATTAACTCGAAATACTAAATTAAAAACCAACTTTTTACCGAGACTTGGGATAACACACGATTAATAAGGTACCGGTTTATACGGGCATTGCAGGGGTGCTAATTCTTCCCCGCACGTAACCGACTCCTGAACCCGCTTCTTTGATTTCTCTGGTTTATAACGCAGACCTAAAATTGGTTTTTAAAAAATGTTTTAATTAATTTTAAAATGTTTTACAACATCGGTTTTAATAGGTGACCGATCACACCTAGCTAAAAAAAGATTGGTGATGACTCCACGTCTTTTTACGAGGTCGTTTTCATACCCTCGACCTTTTATTATTTCTAGAGGAATTAAGTCGTCTTTTTCTCTACTTCTGTTTCCCCTCACTCGAACTGTTCCCCGCGATCTGGGATCACGTATCGACACCTTCATTTTTTTAGAGGAATTAAGTCGACTTTTCCTCTTTTTTCTTTTAATGTCACGCCTAAGGAAAACGAATAATAAAGTCTTGCGATGAGACTTGTTGTTATTTTTTTAGGTTGCGACACCCTTGATTCTCCCTTGTCCTGCCTTTTTACAAAAATTCAAAGATCGGATAGTTTCAACTATGATGGCCGGAGATGGATTGATCTTCTGTTCCAACTTTTCAAAGAAATCAAACACGGCTATATCCACATGACCCAATATCTTCGGAATATGATTAATCCGTAGATGGCTAGAGCAAAGATGTCCCTGGCTTTTTCTTTGTCGGAACAACCCAATATCAACTGTCAGAGAGTTTCCCACGGAATGCATCCATTTTTCTGCTTTGTGTCCACATGACTCTCAACCCATGTTGTATCCATTCCTGTGATCCTAGCCACTTTCTTCTTAATACCTGAAGGTTTCACTTCTTTCAAATATACCCGATCAGGATTAGGACATTCAATACGTAACAGTGCTGAATATTCTTCAATCAGTGGGGTCATATCCTCCTTGTTAAAAGTGAAACATCTATAAGCAGGATTCCAAAACTGTACCATAGCCTGAATCAACCCACTACCCGAATCGGAATTAAGAGTGCTATATCTCCATATTTCTGAGTGAAGGCTTCTTTCTCTGATACATTCCACTGATTCCAAATGTCACCTAACCCTCAGAGATTATTCTGTCTAGAATCCACTTTGACCCTTTCCGGCAACACTGATACATAATCTTTCTTCAAGCAATCACCATCCTCCCTCTGATATTTTTTCGACCGTGCTCTGACTACTGCATGATCTTCTATCACAGAAATAACCTGACACTCCATGAAAGTCTTTTGGGTTGATGACTATCCCGAGGCCAATAAACTCCAAGTGTATGATGATGTCTATGATGCATGTCAAAGAAAAGAAAACAGAAAGAAATAGATTAGTAAAGAAATGAATTCACAAATATAACATAAATAACAACATGCTTTAAAAAATGTCTCGAAAATTTAAACAGAGTTTGGGCATTACGACGCCTTTGGGACAAAATAATAAATTTATTACGAGCGATATGATGTTCGTTCATCATCACCCAATTCGCAAAATCTAACATATAGAAAGATGGTAAAAGGTTGGAAATGTTCCTCCATGTGTTCTTAAACTTCGGGTGTCTAACAGAAATCCAGTATGGCTTCGCCTAGGTTCACTATATGAAGGTGAATCGGTTCCAAGGCCCCGAATTGTTCCTCACTGTCGCCTGTGAAGGCTAGTAAGGTACCCCGATAAAAGCGGGTTCAATTCGTTAGAGTATATTTTCCAATGTCCGTACGGAGGATTATCACGAAGACATTAGGTACTTTATACTCCGAAAGTGTTTCACTAGCCCATACGGAGGATCATCACGAAGGCGTAGTTACTTTACTCCCACTTAAAAGGACGAAACCTGGGTAGAGGATTCATGTTATGCAAATTCAGATATAGTGTGTGCGGAGGAACAAAACAAACCTGTCACCACCTATTCTACACCCCTTATTCTAAATACCCCACTAAAATCAAACAATGTAAAGCATCAGTCAAGCAAACATATAAATATACGTAACAAAATAACCAGAGAACAAATAATAATATGAATGCATATGAAGATGGACATATTTAAAACATTTTATTATTTTCAAAATTCTCTTTATTATTTTAAAAATATGGGAATTAAAATTAAATACCAATTAAACCAACAAAATCGAGACTTAGATAACACACGACTAATTCTAGGCCTGACTCTCTAAAAATTTCCCCAGCGAAGTTGCCAAGCTGTCGCAGCCTAAAAAAAACAATAAGTCTCACCGCAAGACTTTATTATTTGTTTTCCTTGGGCGTGACATTTAAAAAAAGAGAGGAAAAGTCGACTTAATTCTTCTAGAAAAACGAAGCTGTCGATACGTGATCCCAGATCGCGGGGGACCCGTTCGAGTGAGGGGGAAACAGAAGCAGAGAAAAAGACAACTTAATTCCTCTAGATTGAAATAAAAGGTTGAGGGTATGAAAACGGCCTCGTAAAAAGACATGGAGTCGCCACCAATCTTTTTTTAGCTAGGTGTGATCGGCCACCTATTAAAACCGGTTTTATAAAACATTTTAAAATTAATTAAAACATTTTTAAACCAATTTTAAGTCTGCGTCATAACCAGAGAAATCAAAGAAGCAGGTTCGAGAGTCGGTTACGTGCGGGGAAGGATTAGCACCCCCACAACGCTCGTATAAATCGGTACCTTATTAATCGTGTGTTATCTCAAGTCTCGATAAAAAAGTTGGATTTTAATTTAGTATTTCAAGTTAATTCCCAATTTAAAGAAAAATAATTCCATTTTTTTATTGAAAATGATTCGAAATTTATTAATTCAAAATATTCCTATACTCCCCGACAAAATCGACAAAATATAGAAATTTTTATTTATTTGGAAAACTTTCTGAATCATTCTCGTTTTTTTAAAAGAAAGATATTCCTTTATTAATGATAATTGATGATATTCCCTCCAGCAAACCAGGTAGAGAACTCATGAATTATTTTAACTCAGGAATATCTTTATTTTTATTGAAAATCATTATCTTTTTCAAAACATTTAAAAATATGAACATGAACATGTATGATATAAATAAAATGCAACCTAAATGATATGACATAATTTAAATGACATAGTATATTCTAGGTAAAATGAAAAATCCTAAGTATCATGGTATATTCTAAATGAGATTAAATGATTTAAATGACATGGCAATTTTAAATGATATAGCATATTTTAAATGACATGGCATGTTATAAATAAAATAACCTAAATGACATGGAATATGATCTAAATGACAAAAAATGACATGAAATTAAAATAATGCTAACATATAATATGCATGAAAATAAAATAAAAATGCATGAACATAGTATATGCTAAATGATGTGACAAAAATAAATGACTAAATAAAAAAAATATGGGATATCATGAAACATTCAAAATCATATGGCAAACAATATAAGATCATAAAATGTGAATTAAAATAATAATAATACCATGGAAAATATCATAGCAAAAATCACACATTTAAATAAAATGCATGAACATGGAAAATGCAATGCATGAAAATGTATTTTTTCCTCTAAATAAAGAAATCAATTTCTACGAGGATATCCTGGAACGTGCCACTTACTTTTAGGAAAGTAGGTCTTTTTTGCTTACATGGTCAATGAAGAGATGGGCCTTAAACTGGGAACTCCAAACAAAATCTGGCTGGGCCACTAAAGAAAGAGTTTTGCTTTTCTCCTTTTTGGGCTAATTCTTGTGAAAGCAGCAAATCCTTAGCCTTCAATGCCAATGCCGGGGGATAACTAAGGCAGGAATGCATCTATGTGGATTACTTGCTCGATTAGCTACCTTAGGAAAATATGTCAAATTAGATTTTCTAAAAAAAATAAAACTTTGTAATTGTTTAAAAAAAACAATTTTGAGGAAAACTTGAATTAAAATTAAAACCCTCACCAAACCCTTCTAAAATGGCTCTAATTTCCTTAGTTTAAACTCCCGAACTTAACCACCCTTAACCAGAAATTTATAAAATCATTTTTAAAGTTTGAAAAGGCTTAAAAACTACCCTAAGACAATAGCTAAATATTCTAACCAACCCACTCTAAATGCCTTAGCCAAATTCAACCATTATTCCTCTTTTGATTTCAAATCTGCCTCTACTGTCCTGTTTTGCCACACGGAATTTCAGCCTATTTTTAAAAATTCAAAAAAAATATAAAAAACATACTGGAGACTCAGAACATGTAAAAATACACGAGAAAAATTTGGCTTAATTATCTGATTAAAGATGACTGCCCAGAAAAATCGAAGAAGTTCGAGTATTGGGTGAAAAAACTGTTTTGTCAAAACATATTTTTTGCCTTTGATAAATTCATTCAAAAATCAAAGTAAAAATTGTTGGAAATCATCCTAAAGACCTAAGGATAGTAGCTAAACATTTAAAAATCTTGGACAAAAATTGGCTAAGTAAAAAAAATCACAAAGGTAGAACAATCAATTTGACAATTCCTTAATTTTCCACAAGTATGCTCAAAGGAGCATGACTTTGAGCCATTAATTGGCCTAAGTCACAAAAATCAAGTGGAAATGACATGGAATGCATGAACATACAGCAAATGAAATGTATGAAATGCATGGTCTAAAGGTCTAAATGGTAAAGGAAATGCATTACAATTCAAGAGAACCTAAATGCCTAGCATGAATTTGCATAGCAATAAATACTATCCTAACTCAATATGCATGCAATGCTTGATAATGTAAATGTGACTAGGACCTAATATGTTATGAATATGCATGAAAATGATAATGTGACCTAAGACCTAAATGGCATAGTAATGCATGACAATACCAATGTGATTTAAGACTCAATATGCATGGCAATACCAATATGGCCTAGACCTAAAATGTAATGAATATGCATGGCAATACTATGAACATACAATGACTCATGAAACTAATGTCAATGCTGGAACAAACAGCAACTAATACACAATTTCAAGATATGATAATGCAAAGCATGTTACCTAAACAAAATGCAAATGCATGACAAGGCAAGGGGATGCATGAAGAGGCCAAATGATCACATGAGACTCTAATGCAATCCTATTTAGTAAATGACATAAGTACATGAAAAATCATATTAAGATGCATAATGTCATGACATTTTCATAAGCATATAACATACTAAAATCAAAATGCACAAGCTCATGGCATGGAAATGCAAACAAGTTAAGAAACAAAAGGGAAATGCACATGCAAGGCAAACAAAAATGGGATTGCCGAATGGTCATGGAACAATATGATGGCATTTTTATCATAGCATTTTCATAAGCACATGGCATACTAAAATCAAAATGTACAAGTTCATGGCATAGAGATGCAAACAAGTTAAGAAGCAAAAGGAAAATGCACATGCAAGGCATACAAAATGGAGTTGCCGAATAGTCATGAAATAAAACCAAGAAAATGCAAACATGTAAGACACGATACATGAAAAAAATGCACAACATGAGCATATGAACAATAATGGCCGAATATGCAAGGATGCAATATCAAGCATGGAAATGAAATATATAAGTAAATATAGCATAGAAAATAATGTAAAGAACATATATATAAAAGATTTAACATAGACATGCAAAACAAATAAAAAACAAAACTAGTAAGTAGAACAAGGAAAGTTAAGCTCCATGGTTGGTATCAAATGGGCATAGCCTCTCACCTAACCATAATCACTTGGTCTTGCCAAGATCATGAAGCCTTTCCATCTCAATAAAATAGAAAATAGACCATGTAGAACATAAAATAAGGTGAGCTTCATGGTAGGTAAAAATGGGCATAGCCTCTCCCCTAACCGTGGTCACTTGGTCTAGCCAAGATCATGTAGACATTTCAATCTTTTTTGCTTCATATTTTGTAAAAAATCAGAACCTTAGAATATTTTAAAAACCTTGTAAAAATCATTTTTCACAACAACATGCAAGGAAGAAAAAAAAATACAAGGCAAGGCAAGTAAAATAGACACATTCGGCCATAGCATGAAACCATAAGAAAAAGTTTTCCACCATTTTAAAGAAGAAGAAGAGATGAAAACATAAGTAAACATTAAAAAACTTTATTTCTATGAAAAATGTAGTAGGAAAACATGATAGAAAATCAAGAAAAAAACCATGGAAATCAAGAAGAAAGCTATGCTAGAGCTTGGTAGAGATGACTACCTTCAAGCTCTCTATTGAAAACCTTTTTTTCTTTCTTTCAAAACCTTTTTTTATTTCTTTCAAATTAGCTACTGTTTCCAGCCAAAAAACCTCTGAAAAAATGAAAACATCCTCCTCTCTTTAGCCTTGGCCGAATGGCCCCCTAGCCCTTGGATGGGAATTGCATTTTTTCTCCTCCAATCTTGGCTTTTAGATTTAGATATTTTGATGACAACATAAAAATGTCATCTTGCCAATTGATAGCAGCTCTTAAGATGTGTACTCAGCCCTTGTAGTAACCTTATCCATTAGATGCAAAAGAGGACCAATCCCATGCACTCCCTTGCTTGCCCCTCTTGAGTGCCTACCGTTGGATGAGTTGTGCTCTTCCATTCTTGGTCATTGGATGAAGCCAACATAAAAATGACATCTTGTAGATTAAATCCAGCCCTCAACATGTGTACTCAGCCCTTGTAGATGGCTAAGCCATTGGATGAAAAGAGATAATCCCATGCACTCCATTGCTCAACCGAATGGATGCTCACCCTTGGATGAATTGTGCTCATCTTTTTTCTTCCATTCTTGGCCATTAGATGAGGGTTCTTTTATGAAAAATAAAAATGTCATTTTGGCATTTAAACTTGGCCATTGGATAGTGCATTTAACTTTCCTACAAGGCACCTAAGCCATTGGATGAAGGGGGGACCATTTGCAAGATGTTAGTGGTAGCATGTTGCTTGATAGTGACTAGGGAATTAAATTGTTCAAGCTTCCTTCTTCTCCTCTATGTTGGCTGACCAAGGGAAGAAAAAAATTCCAGCAATTCCTTCTTTCATATTTTCATCAATTACAAATTTGCCCTTTTTGGTTTCCTTGGTGAAATGACCTTTTTACCCCCCGAACTTAAATAAATAGCAAACGGACTCCAAATTCGAATTTTATTTTTTCAATACTTTTGAAATAATAAAAAATTAAATTCTGGAAGTTTTCAAAATTTTTCGAGTCCATTTGCTATTTATTTCAGATTTATTTTCGAAATTGCCCCTTTTATGCACCCAAATTTTACCATTTCTTAAACGAGCTCCGAATCCAGATTTTTCTTCACCAATATTTTCTAAATAATTTAAGAATGTGATCTGGAAGTTTTCATAATTTTTGGAGCTCATTTGCTATTTTTTCGGGATTTATCTGCTTGAATTACTACATAGGGGACCCAGGATTTGGCCATTTTGCAAACGAACTCCGAATCAAGATTTTCTTTTGCCGATCTCTTCCAAATAATTTAAAAATGAGATTTGAAAATTTTTAGAATTTTTGGAGTTCATTTGCTATTTTTTCGGGATTTATCATGTTGAATTACTATATAAGAGACCCGGTATTTGGCCATTTTGCAAACGAACTCCGAATCAAGATTTTCTTTTGCCAATCTCTTCAAAATGATTTAAGAATGAGATTTGCAAATTTTCATAATTGTTGGAGTTCATTTGGTATTTTTCCCATATTTTCCAATTTTTGCCCTTTTGCCTCTGAAACCTAGTTTTGCTCAAAACAAGTCCGATTTTCAGATTTTCTTCAAACTGAGCCTTGGGCTATCCTTGTTTAATCATTTCTCATCAGTTAAGGGCTTTAGATCTTTCGAATCGAGCCATTTCTGTAATTTTTCCAAATTTCACCAAAATCCACCAAAAAGCCCTTATTCTCGATTTTCTTTCGAATTGACTTTTCTATCAGTTTTTCTTCCAAGTAGCTTCTCCATTACTCGTATTCAGTGCTTATCTTTCATTTGAGACCTTCAATTTCAACCAATTTGATTGTTTAAACACTTTTTCCCAAATTTTCCAAATTAGGGTTTCTTTTCTACTGAATCTCATAACCCAACTTCCGAACTCCATATCTTTCAATGTAGACCTCGGATTATCAAAATTCTTTCACCGTTTTTCAATTGAACCTAAAATCTTGATTTTGAAAGTGGGTTTACTTTTTTAGTAGTTGACTTTTCTGGGGTTGACTTTTTTAGGGTTAACTTTTCTGGGGTTGACTTTTTGAGTTTTACTTTTTCTGTCTGCTTTCTTAGACTAAGTCTCGGAGTACCACCTGTAGGATGAGAAAAGCCTTTTAGCATTCATAAACATCAATTTAGGAAGAAAATGTACCTGATTTAGGGATCCGGACAAAATTAGGTGTCTACATGAACCTTGGCTAAAAAACCTTCACACCCCTGTATAGTGTGACCCTCACATCTATGAAACAGACAAAAATCCTCTGTCTTGCTCGCAACCATTTTCAAACTGGCTTCATCCTGAACTAACCTAGCCTTGACCATTTCAAACCATACTTTTATCATTGGCGTATTCACCTCACTGATATCCCTTTTTACACTGCCAACTTCCCCTGACAAAACCGCATTCACCTTGGCCTCCTTGTGATTGGGCAATAGGTTACCCGCAACATTAGGCTCGTTTTTAGATCTGAACTTTACGACCCCAGTATCAATCAAGCTTTGGACCTTTCATTTAAAAGTGATGCAGTCCTCGATCGAATGCCCCTGAATTCCTGCATGATATGCACAGTTAGCATTTATGTTATACCATTTGGGATACGGTGGTTTCAAGGGTTGGAGGTATACTGGTGCAACGAGCTGCCCTTGTAATAGTTTAGGATATAACTCACCATAGGTTGTAGGAATAGGGTCAAATTGAGGCTTTTGATTATTCCTTGGTGGTCTTTGTTCATTGCAAGTAATATTCTGGGTATTCGGTACAGTGTTTTGGGGAATGGCTATTTGCGGGGATATGCCAGTTGGGCATGGTTGTTGTGGTATGGCTGTGTAAGGAAAAGGTTTTGGCTAAGGTGGTTCACGGCAGTGTAGTAGGGATCGTATGTCGGGTAAGGTGTATAAGGTACAGGAGGTGTATAGGGACGGTGGTTATAACTGACGATATGAGTTTCCCCTTCTTTCTTTTTGGTGGGGATTGTCTTCTTTGGAATAACAGATTCTCCACCCTCCATCTTCCCACTTTTAATGGCGGTTTCTATCATTTCACCGGATATGACCATATCTGCAAAATTCTTAGTGGCATTACCCACCAACTTGTTATAGTACGATATCTTTAAAGTGTTGGTGAAAAGAACCATAGTTTCCTTACTGGTCAAAAGGGGTTGCACCTGAGTGGCTAGATCTCTCCACCTTTGAGAATACTCCTTGAAGCTTTTAGTAGCTTTTTTCTCCATGTTTTACAGCGATAATCTATTAGGTATCATATCAGATACGTGCTTGTATTGTTCCATAAAGGCTCTGGCCAAATCCATCCAAGAGCAGATCTTAGTTCGGGTTAACTGATTATACCAACGGGTTGCAGAACCTGTTAAGCTGTCTTGGAAGCAGTGAATGAGTAGCTTTTCATCCTCATCATGTCCCGTCATTTTTCGACAATACATGGTTAAGTTTGCTGACGGGTTGCTGGTCCCATTATACTTCTCAAAATCTAGTACCTTAAACTTAGGGGTAATTACCAGGCCATGCACTAGACTCATTTCCTTGGCATCTAGGCTGCCAAACAATTATGCACCTTCTACGGCCCTTAACCTCTCTTCCAATAATTGATACTTTTTCTGTGATTCAGCAGATTCAATCTTCTTCAATTCGTCCATCTTTGCTTTCTCTTTCTCAGCGAGCTCTTCAAAATTCAGAACATCAACAGGATCAGTTGGGTCAACCCTAATGTTGACATTTTCGGGAGCCTGGTTCTTTGCTTCTGCCATCGGTTAGATATAAACAAAAGGCATTGCCCCTGTCGGAAGCTCATTTCCAGCATTTTGGGATGTTTGGCCACTTAATTCCATGGCTTCAGGTCGGCCCTCTTGATTTACTACCACTTTTCCCACAACTGAATTCTCAACCGGCCTTTTCTGCCTAAGCATGGCATTCATCATTTCCATAAGCTTGGCCATCTGCTCTCTCGATTCTTCTTGGGATTTAGCCAATTTCTCTTGTAGTTCCTTCTTAGCCCTTTCTATCCTTTCGATACAGGCTGTCTGTTCATTTTCTATAATTTTGGCCTGAAATCTGGTATTATAACGGCACTGAAAATCTGGTTCTTTTGGAGGACGCCCAATTTTTACCTTGAGTTCAAAAATCATGGATTAGAATTCTGTGATTTATTTATTAAAGTATTTATTGAGTGTATGGAAGTATGAATGATTGAAATGTACATGTTTATCAACAAACAAATAAATGAATGTGATAAATGAGTTGGTAAATGGAGAATGCATTCATGAAGATGAAACTAATGGTATTTGCCTTAAAATCGGATCCCAAAGCCAAAGGTTTTTTCATTAATTCATAGAAAATTTCATACAACACATTTCTCAACATCGAGTTACATAGAAATATTTGCTCATACTAGTCTTGAACTTCTTCCAAGAAATGCAACAGTCGTTGATCATACTTCTAAAAGTCTTTACCCTCTCCACTATCTCACTTGCCCTGCCGGTATTCTCAGACGATATCAGCAATGTTGACTTTCTCGACTTTTGGCTGCTGCTCTATGGTCTGAATAGTCACATGGAGTGACTCATTCTCCTTGCACATCAGGGATTCCCTTCTCATTTCCCAACCTGGAAACTTAACTGTTCGTTTTCTTGCTGACATCTCTCTAGCTTGGTCGACATCAAATAATGCGTATCCTCCCATTTATACCGCTCATGAGAAAACCCAAACTCTTTTTCTTTACCTTCCTTGGCCTTACTCTTCCAATAGTCCAATTCCATTTGGACTTTCTTCATTTCTTTCTCATATGCTTTAAAAGAAATGCTAATTCCCGTAAATCTTCCCGTGGCAATTATCTTCTTGTTTTCTCGGTGCAGATCTAATATATCGGACAATGCTGTATCTCTCTCTTTGACCATTTTTCTTTTCTTGGTCTCTTGGACCCCAAACCCAGTCTTCAAGTCCTCGACATCTTCTTGAAGCTTATCATATTCTCGCTTCAGTTTTCCTTTGTCTTTTTCTAATTCCTGCCTAACAAGCTCGACTTCTGATGGTATTACCGGTTCGGGCTAAAGAATAACTGGATGAACAGAGGCATCTTCGGTGGGAAGCACAATGTCACAAAGCTTCTTGGCCCTCCATACGAGATATGCCAGAGTGGCGTTGTCGGTATATCTACCCACTTGTGATCGATATAACTTCTTCCATGCCATGATGACTTCACGTATTCTTCCCATATATCCAGGCTCACCATAGGAGAAATCCATCGAGATAAGCTCATGAGTCATCGGGATAAACTGCTCGGATCTATACTGCCTCCATACTAGTAATGGTGCATAGCTAACGGCCCCCTAAATTCCAAACAGTGGAACCCATAAATTCTCACCACAACAGTACAAGATCAACCCAAGTGGAATCCACGGAGCCCTCCAAGTTATATCCTCCTTTCCTAAGTGACGGAGAGTCCTAATCCATTGCTTCTTATCCCCTTTCTTTGACCATTTCTTATTGTTGAATTCTGTAAGAGGAACACACGTCTTCATGTAGGGGTGGAGCTTTCCATTATCATCTCCCCAAAAGTGACTCTGAATCCAGACATACAGAAGCTGTACACAACCCTCGAAACGTCCTTTACCTCTTCTTAGACAGTGACTTACTGACCTGATCGTCTCAGCAAGAATGGCAGGAGAAGGATCAATATGTTTGTCCAACCGGTCAAAGAAATCCACCACAGCTACTTCGACATGACCTTCCACTTTCGGAAATAGGACCAAACTGTAAATCGCCAGAGCAAAGAAATCCACAACATGATCATCGTCCGGGTTGCTCTTGATATAATTCCGTAAGAATACCCAAGGAATGCAGTCGCTCAAACCCTTCTTCTTTATCTGTTGGGAATCTATCCTGATATCTATACCCATCGCTTTGGAAAGCTTCTTCTGATAGCTCGATGTTTTCTACTCTTTCCAATAGAATTTATCCGGATTGGCCGACTCAACCCGGAGCAAGATTAAATATTCCTTAATGGTGGGCACCATATCTTCCTGATTAAAAGTGAAGCATCGGTACGAAGGATCCCAAAACTATACTATGGCCCTAATCAGCTGCTCGTCTACCTCGATCGGGAGAAGTAGAGCTATATCATCATATTTCCTAGTAAACTCATTCTTCCTCTCAAAACCCCAATGTCTCCAAATTTCCTTTAACTTCACTAGGTCATTTCAAACAAAATCTAAGTGAATTGACTCAGGAAGTACAAACACAAAACCAACGGCCAAACAGTCTCCATTGTCACGTTGATTCATCTCGGACTCAGTTCTGACCTCTTGGTATGTCTTTCTAACCACTGATACTAATAGAAGGTCCCGACGTTCCATGACTATAACGAAAAACTCCTCGGTTGGCACCTGATTTGAGGCAAATATCCCTAAATGACCATGATGCATGAAATGAAAACGAAACTAAAAACAAAAACAAAAAAAAAAAAACATGAGTTAGTAACGGGATAATAAGATCAAAAATCATAATAAAATAAATAGTAAAAGGTAAGAAGTGCTCATCCAAGTGTTCCTAGCTTCGGGATATCTAATCGAAAATCCAGCATGGCTTCGCCTAAGTTCACTATATAAGGATGAATTGGTTCTAAAGGCCCGAATTGTTCCTTACTGTTGTCGATGAAGGCTAGTAAGGCACCCTGATTAAAGCGGGTTCAATTCGTTTGAGTTCATTTCCCCGGCTTATGCGGAGGCTATTGCCACACGAAGCGTAGGTAATCAGATACTCCCAAAGTGTTTCGCTAGCTTATGAGGAGGCTATTGCCACACGAAGCATAGGTACTTTACTTCCACTTAAAGGGATGGAACTCGGATATAGAGCTCATGTTATGCAAAATGTAACTGTTGTGTGTGAGGAGGAACAATCAAACCTTTCACCACCTATTCTAACCCCAATCCCAAGTATCCCAACAAAAAATATTAAAGACAAGATTAAATAATGTCAAGCACTAATCTAGCAAAGAATAATAATACACAAGAAAATAACCATAGAATAATAACAATACTATGCATGCACATGAGTATGAACATTTTTGAAAACATTTAATTATTTTCAAAATTCTCCTTTTTATTAAAAAAAAAAAGTGGGAATTAAAATTAAATACCGGATAAAATCGACAAAATCGAGACTATCGATATCACACGATTAACTCTAGGCCTGACTCTCTAAGTTTCCCTTGCGGAGTCGCCAAGCTGTCGATACGTGATCCATCCATCGCCGGGGGATCCTTTCGAGTGATGTGGGGAAAACAACAGAGGAAAAGACGACTTAATTCCTCTTGAAACATAATGAGGGTTTATAAACAACTTTGGAAAAAGAAATGGAGTCGCCACCAATCTTTTTTGGCTAGGTGTGATTGGTCACCTATTAAAACCAGTTTTGTAAAACATTTTAAAATTAATTAAAACATTTTTAAAAAAAACCAATTTTGAAATCTGCGCTTTAAACCAGAGAAAATCAAAAAGCAGGTTCTAAAGTCGACGCTTGGGGAAGGATTAGCACTCCTGCAACGCCCATGTAAAACGGTACCTTGTTAATCGTGTGTTATCTCGAGTCTCGATAAAAGTCGATTTTGAAATTGGTATTTAAAAATAATTCCCTTTTTAAAGAAAAATAATTCCACTTGATTTGAAAATGATCCAGAATTTATTAATTCAAAATTTTCCTACATTCCCCGACAGACCCGGCAAAATATAAAAATTTTTATTTATTTGAAAAATTTTCCAAATCATTCTCGTTTTGAAAAAAAAGATATTTCGTTATTAATGATAATTGACGATGTCCTCCCCGGCAGCCCGGAGGAGAACTCATGAATTATTTTAACTCGAGAATAAGTTTATTTTATTGAAAATCATTCCTTTTATTGCATTAAAAAAAACATTTAAAAGAGATAATAATGAATATGCAAATTACTACTAATGACATGGCATATGAGTGAATGACATGGCATATGGATTAATAACACGACATGCTTGACACGGAAAAATCTAGGTGACATGGCATAATCTAAATGACATGGTAGAATCTAAATGACATGGTAGAATCTAAATGACATGGCAAAGATCTAAATAAAATGACAAGAATTAATGACATGATAAAACCTAGATGACATATTAGAAATCTATATGACATAGCAAAAATCTAATTTAAATGGAAAGAATTAATGACATGATAAAACCTAGATGACATATTAGAAATCTATATGACATAGCAAAAATCTAAATTAAATGGCAAGAATTAATGACATGATAAAACCTAGATGACATATTAGAAATCCATATGACATAGCAAAAATCTAAATTAAATGGCAAGAATTAATCATAGAATATTCATAATTATGCCATAATCAAAATGACAACATAAAATCTAAATCAAAGCAATGAAATCACTATGGAAAATTCACACACACACACACACATATATATATATATATATATATGTATTTATATAACCAAAATAGCAAAAATTAAATGTCATAAAATATGAAAAATGCAAATGCATGGAAATGTATTTCTCCCACAAAATAAGGATATTCGTATATCTAAAAAGAAATCCGACTACCTTTGGAAGAGACCTAAGTTGGATTTTCTAACTCGGATTTTTTATAAAAAAAAATTGGAATTTTTTAGTGAAAAAAAAAGTTTGGCCGAACCCACCTATTTAACGCTCTAGTTTTTCCTAGTTTTGAAACCCGAGATTGACCACCCTTGACCAGACTTTTATAAAATCAAATTTTAGATTAAAATGACTTGGGAATTAACCTAAGAAAGCAACTAATATTTTAAATTAGCCCCCTCTTAATGCCTTAAACAAAACAGAAAACTATTAATTCTTAAAAATAAATCTAACCTTTCTGACCAGTTTTGAAAACCGATTTTTTTACCCTTCTAAACAATTTCAAAAAAAATCTGAAAAATCATGGGAGACTTATAACATGTCGACCTCTATGGGAAAAATCAGCTTAATTTTTAGACTAAGGATGAACTACCCGAAAATTCATGAAAGGTAGAATAGTGGGTAAAAAACTGCTTAACCAAAAAACATTTTTAAACCTTTGATAAAAACGTCCAAAAATCAGAATAAAAATATTAGAGACTCCTCTAAGGTCCTAAAACCAGAGGTAAAAAATTCTAAAAATTTAGACATGGGCTGTATAGTGAAAAAATCCTAAAGTTAGAAAATCCAACTTATACAAATTTTAATTTTCCACAAGCATGCTCATGAGAGCTTGGCTTTGAGCCATTGATAAAATCAAGTGGGAAATGCAATAATGCATGAAATAAATGACATGGAATATGCATGACCTAGTGTCTAAATGACATGGCAAATGACATGGAATAAGAAAATGGCCTAGTGCCTAAATGACATGGAAGGTGACATGGCATATGAAAATGGCCTAATGCTTAAATTACATGTAAAATGACATAGAATAATAATAATAAAAATGACATAATGTCTAAATGACATGAAAAATGACATGGCATATGAAAATGGCCTAAAGCTTAAATGTCATGGAAAATGACATGGCATATGAAAATGGCCTAAAGCTTAAATGTCACGGAGAATGACATGGATTAATAAAAATGATCTAATGTCTAAATGTCATGGAATGATAAAAACATCCTAATGCTTAAATGACATGTAAAATGTCATGAAATAATAAAAATGACCTAAATGCCTAAATGACATGGAAAGTGACCTAGATACCTAAAAATGACCTAATGTCTAAATGTCATAAAAAATGACATGGAATAATAAAATGACTTAATGTCTAAATGACATGGAAAATGACATGGAATAATAAAAATGACCTAAATGTCTAAGTGACATGGAAAATGACCTAGATGCCTAAATGTCATGTAAAATGACATGGCATATGAAAATGACCTAAATGTCTAAATGACATGGAAAATGGCATGGCATGCAAAATGACATGGAAAATATCCTAGATGCAAAAATGACCTAAATGCTAAATGACATGTAAAATGACATGGCATAATAAAAAATGACCTAAAAGCCTAAATGACATGGTATAATAAAAATGACCTAAAAGCCTAAAAAAAACCTACATGGCCGAATGGTCTAGGAGCCAAAATGTTGTGAGAATGTCATGAAAAATGACTTAGCTAAATGATATGGAAAATGATATGAAAAATGAAAATGACCTAAACTATATGTCAATAGACACAAGATGCAAAAGTATGTCATAAATAAAAAAAATAAAAACAAAATGGTTAGCAAGAATATAAATACACATAAAAATAAATAGTAATAGAAATAAGCAAGTTAAAGTAAGCAAATATAAACAATATGGAAATGAACTCCATGGTTGGTATATTGAACAAAGCCCACCCTAACCATTATCACTTTATTTTCATCAAGATCATGAAGCCTAACCATTGTTTTATTTATTTTGAAAAAGCAAGAACCACAAGAAAGCTTTCATAAAACCTTTATTAAAAAAAGAAAATAGTAGGAAATCACATGGACAAATAAAGAATAATATGGAAAAGAAGAAAGGAAAAATGTAAGAACCAAAGAGGAATGGCTACCTTAGCAAAAACTTTCTTTCTTTTCTTTCAAAAATATTTTTTCTAAGGTTTTAGCTACTGCCTCTTTCTCAAAATCAGCCAACTTTCTTGTGAAAAAATGAAAAAACCCTCCCCTTTGAAGCCTTGGCCGAACCCCCCATAGTCTTGGTGAAGGGTAGAGATTAATTCATTTAATTCTCCAACACAATCTAAGCCCTTGGATCCAAGATATTTTCATGACAATAAATATTTCATCTTGCAAATTGATCTTATCCATTCAAGGATGTACTTATCTTTTCATAAGGTGCCTAAGCCATTGGATGAGCAAGGACATTTCATTTGGCTACATGCATTTCCAACCATTGGATGAATTGTGCTCATCTTTCTTCCACCAATATTGGCCATTGGATGAGGATATTTTTATGACAATAAAAATGTCATCTTGCAATTTGATCTTGGCCATTCAAGGATGTACTCATCTTTTTACAAGGTACTTAGGCCATTGGATGAGCAATGACATTTCAAGATAGTAAAAATGAAATTTTGTAGCTTAATATTGACCACTTGATGAAATGAATTAAATCCCCACCCTTCCCCTATGTATGTCCGGCCAAGGCCTGGTATGTTCTAGAATTTCTTTAATTTTTTTCATCTTTTAATTTTGCAAAATTGCCCTTTTTCGGTCTCTTCGGTAAAATTATATTTTGGCCCCCAAACTTGATTTTATTGCAAACGGATCCCAAATCCGGTTTTTTTCTCCCATCCATCTAAATAATTATAATATTGAGATCTGGAGATTTTTAAAATTTCTGAGCTCGTTTTCTATTTTTCCCAGAATTTTCTCTTGGGTTTTCGGTTAGTGGCACCCAAAATTCACCTTTTTCATTTGAATTTCGATTCTCGATTTTTCTTCACCAATCTCTTCCAAAAATTATAAAACTTAGATCTTCAAGTTTTCAAAATTTTTGGAGCTCGTTTGCTATTTTTCCCGAAATTATCTTCTAGAATTTCGGCTTAGTGCACTCGAATTTTGCCATTTTTCAAATGAGCTCCGATTTTGGATTTTTCTTCACTAATCTCTTTCAAAAATTATAAAACTCAGATCTGGAAGTTTTCATAATTTTGGAGCTCGTTTGCTATTTTTCCTAGAATTATCTTCTGGAATTTCGACTTAGTGCACCTGAACTTTGCCATTTTTCAAATGAACTCCAATTCCGGATTTCTCTTCACCGATCTCTTCCAAAAATCATAAAACTCAGATCTGGAAGTTTTCATAATTTTGGAGCTCGTTTGCTATTTTTCCTAGAATTATCTTCTGGAATTTCGACTTAATGCACCCGAACTTTGCCATTTTTCTAATGAGCTCTGATTCCCGATTTTTCTGCACCGATCTCTTCCAAAAATTATAAAACGCAAATCTGGAAGTTTTCATAATTTTCCAAGCTCGTTTGCCATTTTTCCCAGAATTTTCTTTGGGATTTTTCGAAATTGCCCTCCAACTTCCGGAACCTCGGTTTTACTCAAAAAGGGTCCATTTTTGGATTTTCTTTTTTCTCTTCCTTTTTCCTATATTGAATTTGAGTTGGTCCGAAAACGCCCAATTTTTACGATCAAATTCCCTAATATTTTGTTTTCTCCTTTTCAAACTCGAGAATTTTCTCGTTTTTACAATCGGCTCTTCCTTTGGATTCACTTCAAACTGGGCCTTGGGCTATCCTTGTTAACTCATTCTTTATCAACTGGGGGCTTCAATTTCACCGAATTGGGCCATATTTGCAGTTTTCCCCAAATTTACAAAATTCACCATTTTTAACCGAAACCCTAATTTTCGATTTTTCTTCCAAATTGACTCTTTCTTTGGTTTTGCTTCGAATTGGCCCTTCCAATACGCGTAGTCATTAATTATATTCCGTTTGGAACCTCCAGTTTTGACCAACCTGTTAGTTTAAGTACTTTTCACCAATTTTGCCGAATTAGGGCTTCCCCTACACTGAAATTTCTGCAATCCCTCTTCCGAACTCCATATCTTTCGTTGTAGACCTCGGATTATCAAAATTCTTTCACCATTGCTCAATTTAACTTCAAATCTTGATTTTGACTAAGGGTTGACTTTTCAATGGTTGACTTTTAGGGGTTGACTTTTTGAAGTTAACTTTTTCAAAGTTGCCATTTTTCGGATGGACTTTTCATGCTAAACTCCGAATCACAAGTCTAGGAGGACCATTTGCAAGATGAGAAGAGATTTTCTGCATTCTAAAAAAGTACAAGGAAGAATTTACCTGGTTTAGGGAGCCTAGACAAAATTAGGTGTCTACACAGATTATGTGGGTAAAATAGAAAATATTAAAAGAAAAAAATTATAATTTTCTTAAATTTAAATGTAAGAAAAATATGGAATAATTACATGTAAAGAATTTTAAAATGAAAAAAAAAAAAATTGATAGAAGTGGGTTTTAAAATATAAATTCTCACTCTACTTTTAGAAGAAAAATAAATAAATTACTATTATAACTTATTAATATATATTTTTATTTAATAATTTATTTTTATCAATCTTATAATTAATATTTTATTTAATTTTTTGATAATTTCACCGATTGAATTGGTGTCATTTAGCTCATGACACCAACTCAATCAGTCATTTTAATAAGTTACTAGAATTTCACACACTCATTATGTGGGTGAAAAATATTTTTTTAAAGTAATTGTGTTTTATAAAAAATAATACATGGATAAAAGGTGAGTAGGTTTTTTTTTTTTTTTTTTTTTTGAAGTAAAAAGATGGATAGTTAAGTAAAAATATAGGTAGGTAGTTTTTTTAAGTAAAAAGGTGGGTAGTTTTTTTTAAAGTAGATAGTTACTTTTTGTGTAAGTAAAAAGATATAAATATCTTTAATTTTATATCCATTAAAATAATTTTGTTGGTTTTTTGTCAATTCTCTAATTGAGTTGGTGTAACTTGAATCGTGATATCAACTTATTCAAAAAATTTAAAAATAGTGTCATAACGGTTTTTTGATCCTAGACTATTTTAAAAACAAATAGAGTCAACACCAATATTTTTTGTTTAAATGTGATTGGTCACCTAGGAAAAACTTATCATTTTAATAAAATTTAGAATTTAATTAAAAAGATAATTTTGGTCTGCGAAAACAAAATTGGGTTTAGAAGTACGGTTATGCATGAGGAAGGTATTAGCACTCTCACGATTCCTGTTTAAAAAAATGGTACCATTTAATCATGTGTTATTCTTGATCTTGAAAAAATGAATTTAATTTGGATATTTATAAACAATTCCCTTAGTAAATAAATTGATTTATTTTGAATGAAATGGATTTTTGTCACAACAAAATTTCCTACTTTCCCCAACAACTTGACGGAATATAAAGATATTTTCCTAATAAATTTTTTCATTTCATTCATAAAAGGGTATTCATTTGCGATGAACAATTTTGAATGCTACCCAACAACCTGGAGGAGACTCAAGAATTATTACCATTCGAAAATATTGCCTTATTTTATTTTAAAAATAGGTTGCTATTTTAACAAATATAACTTAAAAAAATGTGATGAACGTGACAAGAATGAATATGAACAAGTGATAAACATAGCGCTATGAATAAATTTCATTTTTCATTTTTTCGAATTAACCACTGTTTTATCTATTTTTTTACAATATCGAGAAATTACTTGTGTCGTATAATTTTCTAGATTCTTCAATAACTTGATAGAATTTAAAAAATTATTTTTTCACACGTTAATACTCACGTTATTTCATAAAAACTAGAATAATGATCTCTCATGAGAGAACCACGAAAGCCTCCCCAGCAACCTGGTGAAAGTCCCGAAATCATCTCATAAGGTCACATCATCTTTAAAAAGCTTTGCAATTAAAATTTATAACAACATTAGTCTTTTTTTTTTAAAAGAATATAATAATTGTTTTATTTATTGGCGAAAACGTTGGGTAAATTTCTTGCATTGGAAAAATTTTCGAACTCCTCAACAACCTGCTAGAATTTGAGAAATTATTCATTCACTGGTAAATTTTCATGTTATTCCGTAAATGAAAATAATATTAGCTCGTACAAAAATTATAAAGATTTTACTCCACAACCTGGCGAAAATATCAAAATTACCCTACTTGATCATATCAATTTTTTATTACTTAAAAAAAATTATTGTGTTTTTTCTAATTAATGATAATAATAATAATAATTTTTCTAAAATCCTAATTTTTTTAAATTATTTATACATTTATTTGAGAAAATGCATGAGCAAACAAATAAATAAAACATATTTAAATAATTTTAAAAAAAAAAGAAAAAGAATTAAAAATTATACCCAAAATGTCACGAACCTCATAATCTGAGTCACGTATCGAGCCAAATTATTGGAGATGAGTTCCTTCTTTGCTCGATTGACGTCTCATTTTCCTTTCTTTCTTTTTTTCTTCTTTTTTCCTTTATTTTCCTTCTTCTTTTTCTTTCCTTTTCCTTCTTTTTTGTTTTTTTTCATGATTTTTTTTACCTTTTTTCTTTCTTTTTTTCTTTTTTTCTTTTTTTTTTCCTTTCCTTTCTTTTCTTCTTTTTTCTCCTTTTTTCTTTCTTTCATTTTCTTTTCGTTCTCCTTTTTTCTTTTCTTTTTTTTCTTTCATTTTCTTTTTTTTCTCAATTCTTCCCAGACCTACGGGTCAGGGCGCGGACCCTCTTGGCAAAACGGCGTCATTTTAAAAGCCCTATAAAAACCTTTTTTTCCTCACTTCTTCCCTATCACTTTCTCTCTTTGCCCTCTTTCTTCCCCAAACTCTCTCCCCTCTCTAAAAGTTTTCTAGATTCTGACAGCCCCCAAACTCAGACTCCAGCGTCGGTTTGCAGTTGTCGGGCTTCGACGACCGATCACCATCGAATTTCATCCAAAAGCTTTCCTCGTCCTCCTCCTTCCATTTTCGACCTTCGTTTCTCCTAAATTGAAGTCTAAACACCCAAATCTAAGAAAAGAACCCGCAGCTACCCTTCCGTCCAACCACTGTCCATCGTCCGATTGGGCCCAAGCTTTGGCCTAAGCTCCCTCTCACCCAAAGCAAGTTTTTCACCATCCGGATTCACTAGATCACTGCCCCAACCCCATGAACCGAAATAACCCAAAACAAAAGAAGTTTTTTTTTTGTGCTTGTTTGCTTTCTGGTTTTTTGTGTTGTTTTTTTAGTGTTTTCTATTTTTGTTTGTGGTGGATGGATGATGGATGTTGATTGTCTGTTGTTGGGTGGTGAGTGAGTATTTTTTTTTTTTTGTTGAGGTTAGGTTTGTTTTTCTGGTAAAGAGATCCAGTCTCTTCCCATCCCTTTTGCTAGTCTACCTCCGGTTTAAAAGTGAGTGATCTTGATTTCATTCCCAAATATTCTTTGGTCAATTGCAATGCTTGAGTTGTACATGCTAAGAAAATATAGGTATAGTACTGTTTGGTGGCCAAAGGGAAAATTATCTGGGGAAGGGTGAATGACATGAGGAAGATGAATTTTGGAGGTGGCGTGGGGGAAAGGTTTTGACAATGGTAGTGGCGTGTAGAGTGGGGGAAGTGGGTGAATGGCAGAGGTAGTCTCGGGTGGCCAGTGGGTTCTTGGGGTGTCAGCTTCGGTGCTGGTATGTGGAAAAGTAGGGTTGGTAGGCAGTAGGGATGAGGCTGGCTGGCAAGTGGCCAGTGTAGACACCTAATTTTGTCCGGACCACTAAAACAAGTATGTTTTCTTCCTAAATTGATGTTTCAGAATGTAATTTTTTCATCCTGCAGGTGGTACTCTAAGACTTTGTTTAAGAGGGCAAGCATAAAAGTCAAACTTGAAAAAGTCAACCTCGAAAAGTCAACTAATAAAAAAGTCAACCCACTTTCAAAATCAAGATTTGAAGTTCAATTGAAAAATGGCGAAAGAATTTTGATAATCCGACGTCTACATCGAAAGATATGGAGTTCGAAAGTTAGGTTATGGAGATTCAGTAGAAAGGAAACCCTAATCCGAGAATTTTAGGGAAAAGTGCTTAAATGATCGAATAGGTCAAAATTTAAGGTTCTAAATGAAAGATAAGCACTGACTACGAATTAAAGAGAAACCACTTGAAAGAAAAACTGAAAGAAAAGTCAATCAGGAAGAAAATCGAGAATTAGGGTTTTGGTAGATTTCGGTGAAATTGGGAAGAATTACAAGAAATGGCCCGATTCGGTAGGACTAAAGCCCCTAATGGATTAGGAGTGATTAAAAAAGGATAGTCCAAGACTCAGTTTGAAGAAAATCTAAAAATCGAACTTGTTTTGAGCAAAACCGGGTTTCGAAGGTAAAAGAGCAAAATTGGAAAATTTGGGAAAAATAGCAAATGAACTCCAAAAATTCTGAAAAATTGCAAATCTCATTCTTAAATCATTTCAAAGAGATTGGCGAAAGAAAATCTTGATTCGGATTTCGTTTGCAAAATGGCCAAATCATGGGTCTCCTATGTAGAAATTCAAGAAAATAAATCCCGAAAAAATAGCAAATGAACTCCAAAAATTCTAAAAATTTGCAAATCTCATTTTTAAATTATTTGGAAGATATTGGCAAAATAAAATTTTGATTCGGAGTTTGTTTACAAAATGGTCAAATCCCAAGCCCCTTATGTAGTAATTCAAGCAGATAAATCCCGAAAAAATACCAAATGAGTTCCAAAAATTATGAAAACTTCCAGATCACACTTTCAAATTATTTGGAAGAGATTGGTGAAAACAAATCTGGATTTGGAGCTCGTTTAAAAAATGGTAAAGTTTGGGGGCATAAAAGGGCAATTTTGGAAGAAAAAATCCAAATAAATAGCAAATGGACTCGAAAAATTTTGAAAACTTCCAGAATTCAATTTTTTATTATTTTGAAAGTATTGAAAAAATAAAATTTGAATTTGGATTCTGTTTGCCATTTATTTATGCTCGAGGGGCAAAAAGGTCATTTTACCCAAGAAACCGAAAAGGGCTATTCTTGCCTTTTAAAAAAATGACACATGGGCTGGAAGACGGGGGGCTGGCCGGCCAAGGCCCAAAGATGGTAGGAAGTTTCTGATTTTTTAATCAAAAGGCCAACAATGAAGAGTTAGTTATTTTTTGATCAAGCCTTTTCAAATAAGCCACATGGACAATGCATGAAGAGGGAAAGTGTCAACATAATGGCTTAAGATTCTTGAACAGCTATAATTGTGGATAGTTGATGGCCTAGTCTAAGGGTGATAATTTGATGTTTTAAACATCTTGGATCAATAGCCCTTAGATGAAAATTTGTTGATGGAAAAATGACAACATCCTAGCCTAGAGGGGAGGGGTTTTGGCCACACTACAAGGGGACTCTTTCTTTCATTTTTAGATTACATTCACTCTCTATTCTCTCTTGGTTTTTGGCTGATTTTCTTTCCATTGTTGAAAAGAAAAGTTTAGAAAAGAAAAAAAAAGTTAGAAGAGAAAAAACTTGAAAGATAGCTTCTAGAGGTTGCTTTAAGGACCATACTCTTGCACTTTCTTTGATTTTCCATTCTTGATTTTCTTTTTTGATCACTATTTTGGTGGGTTTCTTTTTATTTTTCTTTTAAAATAAGTGTTTTTAATGTTCTTCTTTAAGTTCCTTCTTCATCCTTTCTTATAAAAAGCTCTTGAAAATTTTTTCTTTCCTTTGTTCTTGAGATGGTCGAATGGTCTATGTTTTTTATAGTTGCTGTTTTGCTTTGTTATTTCATGTTATTTTTTATATTTAATAAGTTTTGATGCTTTAAATATTCTTCTACTACATAGACATGAAGCTTGTTTTAATTTGGTTGCTTGTTTATTTCCATTTTTTGAGTCTATTATCATGTTTATTTTACTATTCTTGCATCTTTGATTTTCTGTTTTCAAAATGTTTAAGTTTATTCATGTTTTATATTTTGTAATCCATGTGTTTGTGAAAATGCTTGTTGGTTTTCATGCCTTTACTTTATATTTGCATGATTTGAGTGTTATTCTTTAGTTAAGCATGTTAGTATATCATGTGTTTGTGAAAATGCCATGCCCATTTTAAACATGAGGCAATTCGGCCACCTTCATTTTGTTTTCTTTGTGTGTGCATTTTTGTTATGTTAGTTGATAGGTTTGTATTTTCATGATGTTTAGTTGAGTATTTTGTTTAAGCATGCGATGTGTTTGTGTTATTGCCATGCATATTTTAGGTTTAGGATTGGTATGTTTGCCATGCATTTTAGACCTAGGTTGCATTAAATGCCATGCAAGTTCATTTAGGTCTAGGTCATTTTACTTTTCATGTCATTTAGGTTTTAAATCATGCATTTCATGCATCATATTTGCTGTATTTTCATGCATTTCATGGCCATGCCACTTGACTTATGACTTAGGCCAATCAATGGTTCACAGTCATGCTCTCTTGAGCATACTTGTGGAAAATTAAAGAGTTGTCAAATTGATTATTCTACCTTTGTGATTTTTTTTACTTAGCCAATTTTTGTCTAACTTTTCAAAAGTGTTAGCTACTGTTTGTGAGTCATTTAGAGAGTCTTTAATATTTTTACTTTGATTTTTAAATGATTTTATAAAAGGCAAAAGAATGTGTTTTAGCAAAACAGTTTTTTACCCAGTACTAGTACTTTTCCGATTTTTTTGGATAGTCATCTTTAATCAGAAAATTAAGCTGATTTTTCTCGTGTATTTTTATGTGTTCTGAGTCTCCAGTATGTTTTTTAGATTTTTATGAATTTTTAAAAATAGGGTAAAAAATCGTGCTTTAAAACTGGACAGTGGAGTCATAATTGAATTTGAAGGAAAATTATTTTTCTGTTTTGGTTAAGTTACTTAGGGGGGATGATTAGGAAGTCTAGCTACTAACTTAGGGTAGTTTCTAAGCCTTTTTAAACTCTAAAAATGATTTTTTAAGTCTCGAGTTAAGGGTGGTCAAGTCCGGGATTTTAAACTTAGGAAGTTAGAGCCATTTAAAAAGGGTTTAGCTAAGTTTTTATTTTTAATCTAAACTTTTCAAAATTGTTTTCAAACAATCACAAAGTATTTTGGTTTTAGAATATTTAATTTGATATATTTTCCTAAGGTAGCCGGATATCTTTTTAGATATACGGATTTCCTTAATTTAAGGAAAAAATAATTCTCATGCATTGCATTTTCCATATTCATGCATATTATATAATATGTAATTTTTGCTATGTTTAATTTTCATGATGGTGTTATTATCTTTGATTTAAATTTTTGATATTATATTATTTGTTATATGGTTTTGAATATTTCATGATATCCTATGCTTTTTATTTAGTTATTTTTGTCATATTATTTAGCATCTGCTATATTCATGCATTATTATTTTTATTTTTATTTTTATTTTCATGCATATTATATGATAGCATTATTTTATATTTCATGTCATTTAGGTTATATGCCATATCATTTATATTTGCCATGTCATTTAAATTATTTCATTTCATATAGAATATACTATGTTACCTAGGTCATTTCATTTCATGTAGAATATATTATGTTACCTAGAGTCATTTCATTTCATTTAGAATATATTATGTCACTTAGGATATTTTATTTCATTTAGAATATATCATATGACTTAGGATATTACATTTCATATAGAATATATCATGTTACCTAGGTCATTTCATTTCATTTAGAATATACCATATAACTTAGGATATTTCATTTCATTTAGAATATGCTAAGACATTTAAATTATGTCATACCATTTAGGTTGCATTATATTATTTAGACTTTGCTATGTCATTTTATTTATGTCATACATATTCATATTTTTTAAAATGTTTTGAAAAAGGTAATGATTTTCAATAAAATAAAGATATTCCTGAGTTAAAATAATTCATAAGTTCTCTACCGGGTTTGCTGGGGAGGATATCATCAATTACCATTAATAACGGAATATCTTCTTTAAAATAAGAATGATTCGAAAAGTTTTCCAAACTAATAAAAATTTCTATATTTTGCCACGTTTGTTGGGGAATATAGGAAAATTTTGAATTTATAAATTCCGGATCATTTTCAATTAAAAATGGAATTATTTTTCTTTAAATTGGGAATTAACTTAAAATGCTAAATTTAAAACAGACTTTTTATCGAGACTTGAGATAACACATGATTAATAAGGTACCATTTTATATGGGCGTTGTGGGGGTGCTAATCCTTCCCTACACGTAACCAAGTCCCGAACCCCTTTTTTTATATCTCTGGTTTAAAACGCATACTTGAAATTGGTTTTAAAAATGTTTTAATTAATTTTAAAATATTTTATAAAACCGGTTTTAATAGGTGGCCGATCACACCTAGCTAAAAAAGATTAGGGGCGACTCCATGTCTTTTTCAAGGTCATTTTCAAAACCTTCATTTTTCAAGAGGAATTAAGTCGACTTTTCTTCGGTTTTTTTTTAATGTCACGCTTAACGAATAATAAAGTCTTGCGATGAGACTTGTTATTTTTTAGGTTGTGACAGCTTGGCGACTCCACTGGGGACTATTAGAGAGTCAGGCCTAAAATTAGTCGTGTGTTATCAAAGTCTCGGTTTTGTTGGTTTAATTGGTATTTAATTTTAATTCCCACATTTTTTTAAAAATAAGGATAATTTTAAAGATAATAAAATGTTTTTAAATATGTGCATATTCATGTGCATACATATTATAATTGTTCTCTGGTTATTTTGGTGCATATATTCATTTATTGATTAATTGATGACTTATATTGTTTAATCTTGTTGGGGCATTTAGAATAAGGGATGTAGAATAGGCGGTGAAAGGTTTGTTATTTCTCCTCACACACTACACGTGCATTTGCATATCATGAATCCTATACCCGGGTTCCGTTCTTCTAGGTGGGAGCAAAGTAACTAAGCCTTCGTGATTAACAATCCGCATGGGCTAGTGAAACACTTCCGGAGTACTAAATTACCTAAGCCTTCGTGATTAACAATCCGCATGGGCTAGATAAATAGACTCTAACGAATTGAACCCGCTTTTATCGGGGTACCTTACTAGCCTTCACCGGCGACAGTGAGGAACAATTCGAGGCTTTTAGAAATAATTCACCTTCATATAGTAAACCTAGGCGAAGCCATGCTGGATTTTCCAATTAGATATCCCGAAGTTAAGAACACATGGAGGAATATTTCCAATCCTTTTACCTTCTATTCTACTTTCCGAATAAGTTTATTTTTGAAAATCGGACAATGATGAACGTACATCACAATGCCCGTAATAAGTGTTGGTGTGTCATCCCAGGGGTGTTATAATTTTTTTGGCATCCTCAGGGATAATTATTGTTTTGAATTATATGTTTTTTTTGGTATTATTCGAATCTATTCCCGTTACTAATTCATTTTCTTTTTGTTGTTTTTGTTTTTTTTTTTTTTTGCATTCTTGTCATCATTTTTTGCACATGGAAAGTTATTGGTCTCGGGATAATATTCAACCAAAAGGGCTTTCATGGAGGGTCAGAATGTCTCAGTGGTCGAGAAGCATTTAGAGGTTAGGAAATAGTCCGAGAAAGGTCAGCAGGATAATGGGGATTGTTTGAAGAGGGATATGTGTCAGCATTGCCAGCCGAGGTTGATCTTACTATCAGGCAAAATGATCTCTGGGAATTGATGGATATATGGAATCAATGGAACATATCAAAAAAAGAAGCCTTCACTCGGACTTATGGGGACATAGCACTGCTAGTTCAGGTTAAGGTCAGTAGTGAGGTAATTCGGGTTGTGGTGCAATTCTGGAATCTAGCTTATCGGTGTTTTACCTTCAACCGAGAGGATATGACTCCAACCATAGAGGAATATTCGACCTTGCTGCATATTGAGAACGTTATTCCCGACCATTTTTATTTGAATGATACAAAGACGTCGGGTTTCAAGAAAAAAGGTGTCTAAAAATCTGGGAATGGAAAGAAATTGGGTCGAAAGCCATGTTGTCCTGGGTAAGCTACTGTATATCATGGGATATTTTACGGACCTTAATCCATAGCCATTCAAGTAAGGAGACAGTTAGGAATATTTTTTCTTTGGCTATCTATGGTTTAGTTATCTTCCCAAAGACATTAGAGTATGTGGATGTTGCGATATTTGATGTTTTTGAGAGGCTTGAGCAGAGGGTAAACCCAGCCCCGACAATTATAGCAGAAACAATCCGATCCCTGAATTTTTGTAGACGGGAAGGAAAAGGGTGCTTTATAGGTTGTATACAGCTTCTTTACATATGGGTTCAGAGCCATTTTTGTAAATAGGAGAATTTCCCTCTTCGCTCATATTGGAAGTCTTTTGCACCAATTGGTGAATTTCTTAAGAGAGATTGGCTTGAAAATAGGACCGAGGAACAATGGATCAACATATTTTGGAACGTCAGGGTTGAGATGATAATTTGGATAGCTCCATGGATAGCTCCTATGCCAACATTGTACAAGTGCGGAGATAAAGCTTCTTTTCCATTTTTGGGAGTATGGGGAGGAGTGAGCTATGCACCACTGCTGGTACTAAAACAATCCGAATCCCGTCAGTTTACTCCTATGACCCATGACCTTAGTAATTTGGAATTTGCTTTGGAGAAGATGGATACTTGGGAAAGGTATGTGAGATTGTAGTAGCATGGAAGAAAACTCATCGGGTGGAGGTAGCTAGATATGCCGACATCGTCACACCTGATTACTTGACATGGAGGGAATTGAGGATTAATGATAGGTTATTGACATCAAATGGGGAAGAAGTTCCGCTTTTGAGTTTGCCACCCAAGGAAGCACCATCGGAGTTAGAAATTGCAAAGGCAGAATTCGAAAAAGAAAAGGCCCAAATGAGCAAGGAAATTGCCTGATTGCAAGAAGAGCTAGAGGATATGAAAAATAGGGAATCAGCCCGAGAAAGAGAAAAGGAAAAGATCAAGAGAGAAAGGGACACGGCTAAAAGTGATCTTCAGGAATTACACTTGAAGAACAAGAGGTACCGCTTCGAGCTCAGATTCGAGGGGACTCTCAAGACTTCCGGGGAATGGGAGCAAGAAGTCAAAAACCTCAAGAAGGAGAAGAACTATTGGACAGAGAGAGCAAAGCATGAGGAAGCCCGAGCCAATCAACTGGAGAAACAAGCAAAGGAAAGCTTACACGGTGATGCTTCTGCTAATGTCAAAGGGCCGTAAACAAGTAGGGGTCAGATTGAAGAGCAAGGCAATCAAAAGAGGACAGTGAAAAAGGTCCAAGATCCGAGGGAGTCACTATAAGACTAGTGTTTTGAAATAGCATTTTTAAATTAGGATAGACAGATTATCAGATTGTCTTAAGCAGTGATCTTTTCTTTGATGTATTTAGTTCCAGGAAATCAATGAAAGACCGTTTGGTTGGAATAATCCCGGAGCCAATACTTTTAAATGCATTCATCATTCATTCATTTATTCTTTATAAATTGTTCATACACTTAGTCATTTATTTGTCCATTCATTTATTCTTTATAATTAGTCATTCATGTTCATACACTTAGTCATTTACTTATTTGTTCATTCATTAACATTTAGTCATTTATTCATTCATTCATTTTTATAAAATAAAATAAAAAATGTGTCAATAATTTCTAATCCATGATTTTTAAAACTAAAGGTACAATTGGTCGCACTCAGAAAGAATTAGAGTTTCGACACCCTTACAATACCGAATCTCAAGCAAGAGCTATGGAGAACGATCAGCTTGCTATAATTGAAAGGATGGAAAAAATTCAAAAATAACTGCAGGAACAGTTAGCTAAGTCTCAAGAGGAGTCACGGGAACAAATGACCAAACGCATGGAGATGATGAGTACCATGATAAGGCAGAAGTGGCCAGGAGAAAATTTAGTTACCGAAATAGGGGCAGTAAACTAGGAAGATCGACCAGAGGTGGTATAGAAGAATGGCCAGACATCCCAACCTGTGGGAAATGAACTTTCGACTGGGGCAGTATCCTATATTTACATCCAACCAGCGGCCGAAGCACAGAATTGTGGTCCTAAAAGGGGTAATATTTGGGTTGATCCAATTGATGTGGAAGTTCCAGACTTTGAAGAAATGGCTGAAAAGTAAAGGGCAAAAATGACTGAACTAAAGAGGGTTGAAACTGTAGAATCCCAGAAAAAATATCAGCTGCTGGAGTAAAGGTTGAGGGCAGTTGAAGGGGCAGAGCTATTTGGCAGTCTAGATGCCAAAGAGATGAGTTTAGTGCATGGCCTGGTGATTCCTCCAAAGTTCAAAGTACCAGACTTTTAAAAATATAACGGAACTACCAACCCATGAGCGCATCTGACCATGTATTGTCGGAAGATGACCGGACATGATGAAGACGACAAATTGCTCATCTATTGTTTCCAAGATAGCTTGATAGGGTCCGCAACTCGGTGGTATAACCAGCTTATTCGTTCGAAGATCTGTTCCTTGATGGATCTAGCCAAAGCTTTCATGGAACAGTATAAGCATGTGACAGACATGGTGCCTGACCGTCTAACTCTCCAAAACATGGAAAAGAAAGCTACTGAAAGCTTTAAAGAATATTCTCAGAGATGGAGAGACCTGGCTACACAAGTGCAACCCCCTTTAACCAACAAGTAAACTACAGTGCTTTTCATCAATACCTTGAAAGCACCTTATTATGATAAATTGGTGGGAAGTGCCATCAAGGACTTTGCAGATATGGTGATATCTGGGGAGATGATAGAGTCTGCTATTAAGAACGGGAAAATGGAAAGGGGTGAGTCTGCTACCCCGAAGAGAGTTTTTCCTACAAAAAAGAAGGAGGAGACACATGCAGTCAGTTTCAATCAATACCCTTATACACCTCCTACACCATACACACCTCCCAGGCCTTATACTCCTACTACATCTTATGCACTTCCGACACCTTACACACCTTACCCGAGGTATAATCCTTACTACCCTAATATGAACCACCTTACCCAAAATCCATTCCTCTATACCAATATACCACAACAGCCGTTCCCAACTGGTATATCACCACAGATAACCCTTCCTCGAAACACTTTCCCAAACACTCAAGGTCCTACGCACAATGACTATCGCTCACCAAGGAACGATAAAAAACCCCAGTTTGATCCCATTCCTACCACCTATGGTGAGCTATATCCTAAACTACTACAAGGCCTGCGAGTTTTTAAAGTTTATAAAACATAGTGAGTATAGTGTGGTTGAGCAATTGCAGCGTCAGCCAGCAAGAATCTCCATTTTATCCTTGCTATTAAACTTAGAGCCACATAGAAATGCCCTGTTAAGAGTGTTGAATCAGGCATACATGGCTAACAAAATATCAGTAGAAAAGTTAGACAGGCTGGTGGCAAACATTGCGACAGACGACCATATATTTTTCAGTTATGATGATATACCACCCAATAGTATTGGGACCACAAAGGCTCTTCACATAACAACTACCTGCAAGGGGCATATACTACCAAAGGTGCTTCTGGATAATGGTTCTTCATTAAATGTAATGCCCTTGGCAACCCTATCCAAGTTGCCAGTTGATATGTCTTTTATGTTAGCGAGTTGCACAGTAGTCAGGGCTTTCGATGGTACAAGGAAATAGGTAATGGGAACTATTGAGGTTCCTCTAGAGATAGGCCTGTTGCAACCTAAAAAAAATAATAATAACAAATGTCTCATCGCAAGACTTTATTATTCGTTTTCCTTAGGCGTGACATTAAAAAAAACAAGGAAACGCCGACTTAATTCCTCTAAAAAAAAACGAAGGTATCGATACGTGATCCCGGATCGCGGGGAACCGTTCGAGTGAGGGGAAACAGAAGTAGAGGAAAAGACGTCTTAATTCTTTTAGAAATAATAAAAGGTCGAGGGTATGAAAACGGCCTCGTAAAAAGACATGGAGTCTCCACCAATCTTTTTTTAGCTAGGTATGATCGGCCACCTATTAAAACCGATTTTGTAAAACATTTTTAAATTAATTAAAAAAAAATTTAAAACCAATTTCAGGTTTGTGTTATAAACCAGAGAAATCAAAGAAGCGGGTTCGGGAGTCGGTTACGTGCTGGGAAGGATTAGCACCCCCGCAACGCCCGTATAAACTGGTACCTTATTGATCGTGTGTTATCCCAAGTCTCGATAAAAAGTTGGTTTTTACTTTAGTATTTCAAGTTAATTCCCAATTTTAAGTAAAATAATTCCATTTTTAATTGAAAATGATCCGAAATTTATTAATTCAAAATTTTCTTATATTCCCCGACAAAATCGGCAAAATATAGAAATTTTTATTCATTTGGAAAACTTTCTGAATCATTCTCGTTTTTTGAAAGAAAGATATTCCTTTATTAATGATAATTGATGATATTCCCTCCAGCAAACCTGATAGAGAACTCATGAAATATTTTAACTCGGGAATATCTTTATTTTTTATTGAAAAATCATTATCTTTTTCAAAAATATTTTAAAAATATGAACATGAACATGTATAACATAATAAAATGACATGGCAAATCTATATAATATAATGCATCCTAAATGATATGACACAATTCAAATGACATAGTATATTCTAGGTAAAATGAAAAAAAAAAATCGTAAGTATCATGGTATATTCTAAATGAGATAAGATGATCTAAATAACATGGCAATTCTAAATGATATGACATATTTTAAATGACATGGCATGTTATAAATGAAATAACCAAAATGACATGGAATATGATCTAAATGACATGGATTATGATCTAAATGACAAGAAATGACATGGAATCAAAATAATGCTAACATATAATATGCATGAAAATACTAATAAAAATAATAATGCATGAATATATTATATACTAAACAATGTGACAAAAATAACTAAATAAAAAGCATAGGATATCATGAAACATTAAAAATCATATGGCAAACAAATATAAGATCATAAAATGTGAATTAAAATAATAACAATATCATGGAAAACATCATAGCAAAAATCACATATTTAAATAAAATGCATGAACATGGAAAATGCAGTGCATGAAGAATGTATTTTTTCCTTTAATTAAAGAAATCCGTATATCTAAAAAGATATCCGGCTACCTTAGGAAAATATGTCAAATTAGATTTTCTAATTAAAAAAAAACTTTGTGATTGTTTGAAAATAATTTTGAGGAAAACTTGAATAAAAATTAAAACCCTTACCAAACCCTTTTAAAATGGCTCTAAATTCCTAAGTTTAAAATCCCGGACTTAACTACCCTTAACCCGAGATTTATAAGTTTGAAAAGGCTTAGAAACTACCCTAAGACAGTATCTAAAACTTCTACCCAACCCCCTCTAAATGCCTTAGCCAAATTCAACCATTATTCTCCTTTTAATTTCAAATCTGCCTCTACTATCCAGTTTTTCCACACGATTTTTTTGCCTATTTTTAAAACTTCTAAAAATTCTAAAACAAATACTGGAGACTCATAACATGCAAATATACACGATAAAAAATTTGCTTAATTTTTTGATTAAAGATGACTTCCCAGAAAAATTGGAGATGTTCGTGTACTGGGTGAAAAAAACTGTTTGTCAAAACACATTTTTTGCCTTTGATAAATTCATTCAAAAACCAAAGTGGAAATTGTCGGAAGTCATCCTTAAGACCTAAGGAAAGTAGATAAACATTTTAAAAACCTTGGACAAAATTGGTTAAGTAAAAAAAAATCACAAAGGTAGAAAGATCAATTTGACAATTCCTTAATTTTCCACAAGTATGCTCAAGGGAGCATGACTATGAGCCATTAATTGGCCTAAGTCATAAATCAAGTGGCAATGACATGGAATGCATGAAGATACAGAAAATGAAATGTATGAAATACATGGTCTAAAGGTCTAAATGGTAAAGGAAATGCATGACAATTCATGGCAACCTAAATGCCTAGCATGAATTTGCATGGCAATAAATGCTATCCTAACTCTATATGCATGCAATGCTTGATTATGTAAATGTGACTAGGACCTAATATGTTATAAATATGGATGAAAATGAATGTGACCTATGACCTAAATAACATATTAATGCATGACAATACCAATGTGATTTAGGACTCAATATGCATGGCAATACCAATATGGCCTAGACCTAAAATGTAGTGAGCATGCATAGCAATATTAGGAACGTATAATGACTCATGAAATTAATGCCAATGTTGGAACAAACAGTAGCTAATAAACAATTTCAAGATATGATAATGCAAAGCATGTTACCTAAACAATATGCAAATGCATGACAAGGCAAGGGATGCATGAAGAGGCCAAATGATCACATGAGACTCTAATGCAATCCTACTTAGTAAATGACCTAAGTAAATGACAAACCATATCAAAATGCATAATTTCATGACATTTTCAATAACATATAACATACCAAAATCAAAATGCACAAGCTCATGGCATGGAAATGCAAGCAAGTTAAGAAACAAAAGGAAAATGCACATGCAAGGCAAACAAGATGGAATGGCCGAATATGCATGGATCAATATGATGGCATTTTTATCATAGCATTTTCATGAGCACATGGCATACTAAAATCAGAATATGCAAGTTCATGACATGGAAATACAAACAAGCTAAGAAGAAAAAGAAAAAAAAATACACATACAAGGCATAAAAAAATGGAATGGCCGAATATGCATGAAACAAAACTATGAGAATGCAAACATGTAATACATGGTACATGAAAAAAAAATGCACAACATGGATACATGAACAACAATGCCCGAATATGCAAGGATGCAATATCAAGCATAAAAATGAAATATAACACATATAGCATAGAAAATAATGTAAACAAAATGTATACACAAGATTTAACATAGACATGCAGAAATTATAAGTAAAACAAGTAAGTAGAACAAGGAAAGTTAAGCTCCATGGATGGTATCAAATGGGCATAGCCTCTCACCAAACCATAATCACTTGGTCTTTCCAAGATCATGAAGCCTTTCCATCTCATCAAAATAGAAAATAAACCATGTAAAACAGAAAATAAGGTAAGCTTCATGGATGGTGTCAAATGGGCATAGCCTCTCACCAAACCACATTCACTTGGTCTAACCAAGATCATGTAGCCATTTCAACCTTTTTTGCTTCATATTTTGTAAAAATCTGAACTTTAGAATACTTTAAAAAATTTGTATAAATCATTTTTTCACAACAACATGCAAGGAAGAAAGAAAAGAAGAAGAAAACAAGGCAGAAAAATGAGCCATTCGACCATGGCATGGAACTCCAAGAAAAAAATTATTTCCACCATTTTAAAAAAGAAGAAGAAGAAGATGAAAACATGAGTAAACATTAAAAAACTTTATTTCTAAGAAAAATGTTGTAGGAAAACATGATAGAAAAACCAAGAAAACACCATGAAAATAAAGAAGAAAGCTAAACTAGAACTTGGTAGAGATGACTACCTTCAAACTCTCTAATGAAAACCTTTTTTTTTCTTTCTTTCAAAACCTTTTTTCTTGCCAAATTAGCTACTGTTTTCCAGCCAAAAACCTCTGAAAAAATGAAACTCCCCCTCTCCCTTTAGCCTTGGCCGAATCCCCCCTTAACCATTGGATGAGAGTTGCACTTTTTCTCCTCCAATCTTGGCCATTAGATGTAGATATTTTGATGACAACATAAAAATGTCATCTTGCCAAATGATTCCAGCCCTTAAAATGTGTACTCAACTCTTGGATTAAACTTATCCATTAGATGCAAAAGAGGACCAATCCCATGCACTCACTTGCTTGCCCCTCTTGAATGCCTACCCTTGGATGAGTTGTGCTCTTCCATTCTTGGTCATTGGATGAAGCCAACATAAAAATGATATCTTGTAGATTAAATCCAGCCCTCAACAAGTGTACTCAGCCCTTGTAGATGGCCTAGGCCATTGGATGAAAAGGGATAATCCCATGCACTCCCTTGCTCAACCGAATTGATGCTCACCCTTGGATGAATTGTGCTCATCTTTTTTCTTCCATTCTTGGCCATTAGATGAGAATTATTTTATGACAAATAAAAATGTCATTTTGAAATTTAAACTTGGCCATTGGATGGTGCATTCAACTTTCCTACAAGGTACCTAAGCCATTGGATGAAGGGGGACCATTTGCAAGGTGTTAGTGATAGCATGTGGCATGATAGTGACTAGGGAATTAAATTGCTCAAGCTTCATTCTTCTCCTCTATGTTGGCTGACCAAAGAAAGAAAAAATCCCAGCAATTCCTTCATCTTTCATGTTTTCCTCAATTACCAATTTGCCCTTTTTGGTTTCCTTGGTGAAATGGCCTTTTTGCCCCCGAACTTAAATAAATAGAAAACGGACTCCAAATTTGAATTTTATTTTGTCAATACTTCTGAAATAATAAAAAAAATTGAATTCTGGAAGTTTTCAAAAATTTTCGAGTCCATTTGCTATTTATTTCGGATTTATTTTCGAAATTACCCCTTTTATGCACCCGTACTTTACCATTTTTAAACGAGCTCTGAATCCAGATTTTTCTTCACCAATCTCTTCCAAATAATTTAAAAATGTGATCTAGAAGTTTTCATAATTTTTGGAGCTCATTCGCTATTTTTCCAGGATTTATCTACTTCAATTACTGCATATGGGACCCGGTATTTGGCCATTTTGAAAACGAACTCCAAATCAAGATTTTATTTTGCCAATCTCTTCCAAATAATTTAAAAATGATATTTGCAAATTTTCAGAATATTTGGAGTTCATTTGCTATTTTTCGGGATTTATTCTGTTGAATTACTGCATAGGAGACCTGGTATTTGGCCATTCTGCAAACGAACTCCGAATCAAGATTTTCTTTCTCCAATCTCTTCGAAATGATTCAAGAATGAGATTTGAAAATTTTCAAAATTTTTGGAGTTCATTTACTATTTTTCCCATATTTTCCAAATTTTCCCTTTTGCCTCCGAAACCCGGTTTAGCTCAAAACAAGTTCGATTTTTAGATTTTCTTCAAATTGAGCCTTGGGCTGACTCTTTTATCAGTTATTCTTCCAAATGGCTTCTCCATTACCCGTAGTCAGTACTTATCTTTCATCTGAGACCTTCAATTCTGACCAATTTGATTGTTTAAGCACTTTTCCCCAAATTTCTCGAATTAGGGTTTCCTTTCTATTGAATCTCGTAACCCAACTTCCAAACTCCATATCTTTCAATGTAGACCTCGGATTATCAAAATTCTTTCACCATTTTTCAATTGAACCTCAAATCTTGATTTTGAAAGTGGGTTGACTTTTTTAGTAGTTGACTTTTTTGGGGTTGACTTTTCGGGGTTGACTTTTTCCAGGTTGACTTTTTTTGAGTTTGACTTTTTCTGTCTACTTTCTTAGACTAAGCCTCGGAGTACCACCTGCAGAATGAGAAAATCCTTTTAGCATTCCGAAACATCAATTTAGGAAGAAAACGTACCTGATTTAGGGGTCCGGACAAAATTAGGTGTTTACAGCTGCCTCTTTTTGGCTATTGCTGAGAATCAAGAATCAGACAAAGATAAAAAAAAACACTAATTTTGTAAGATTAGTGAAATCACATGTGAAGAGAAGGGAAAGGGAGTTTTCTTTTTTCTTTTTCATCATTTTTTTTTTTTTTGAAAAAGCTGTAATTAGAAGATTTTGTCCTTAAATTGAGTTCCCTGACTAATCAAGGCTCGACCCGTCTTAAGGAAACGAGTTCGATTTTCAAGAGAAGAAATGACCTCGACGATGGTCTCGAGGTCTTAACCTGTCTTGTTCTCAGCTGTGTTTAAAATTCTGGGTATCTCCTCCAGAAGCTTCGGCTATCACCACCAAAGTCTTGCTCTTTTTTAAAACTGTAAAATTCTGAATATCTCCACCAGAAGCTTTGGCTATCACCCCCAAAGACTTTCTACCTTTTCAAAAGATTTTAAAACTCTGGATATCTCCACAGAGGCTTCGGTTATCATCACCAAAGACTTTCTTTCTTTTTCTTTTTTTTTTTAACTATAAAACCCTAGATATCTCCTCAAGGGCTTCGACCATCACTACCAAAGACTTTCTCCCTTTTCAAAAGCTCTGGTTATCTCCACAAAGGCTTCGGCTATCACTACCAAAGACTTTCTCCCTTTCCAAGAAAAAATTAAACTCTGGATATCGCCACAGAGGCTTTGGTTTTCACCACCAAATACTTTCTCTTGTTTTTTAAACTATAAAACCCTGGATATCTCCATAGAGGCTTCGATTATCACTACCAAAGACTTTCTCTCTTTTCAAAAAATTTTAAAACTCTGGATATTCGTTCTTGAAAACATGTTGAAGATTATACCTGAAAGCTTTGAGAAGGGATGCAAATGCTTCTTGGTGCAGATGCATATGTTAAATAAGATTCAAATGTCTTTGATGCCAAGATAAATGACTTGATTTGATATAAATGTTTCTTGATGCAGATGTTGAATAAAATTCTGGGTATCTCCTCCAGAAGCTTCGGCTATCACCACCAAAGACTTGCTCATTTTTAAAACTATAAACTCTGGGTAACTCATCCAAAAAAAGATTTCTCATTGTTCAAAAACCCTGGATATCTCCACCAGAGGCTTCAGCTATCACAACCAAAGACTTGTTCACTTTTAAAATTTGTAAAATTATGGATATCCCCTCCAGAAGCTTTGGCTATCACCACCAAAGGTTTGCACATTGTAAAATTCTGGGTAACTCCTCCAAACGCTTCGGCTATCACCACCAAAGACTTTCTCATTTTTTTAAAAATTTTTTTAAAATTCTAGGTATCTCCTCCAGAAGGTTCAGCTATCACCACCGAAGACTTGCCCATTTTAAAAATCGTGTTGAAAATTATACCCAAAAGCTTTGAGAGAGGATGTAGATGCAAATGTCTTTAACAAGATGCTCATGCTTCATGGTGCAAATGTAAATGGCTTGGATTGATGTAAATGTTTCTTGGTGCAAATGAAAATGGCTTGGATTGATGCATATGCTTGCAGATATTGAATATGATACAGATGCTCTTACTAATCGTGTTCATGTAAGTGGTCTATGAATGGTGTAACTGCAATTACCACATAATAATGAAAATGCAATGATTCTAGAAATGATGCGATTGCTTGAAATGATGCGAATGCAAATATCTATGAAGGATGTACTTGTAAAGGTAGAATACAGATGTTCATGAAATAGTGCCAATGCAAATACCCATGAATGATGCAAATGCTTGCTGACACTGTGTAGATGCAAAAGCTTAATAAAGAGATGAGTGCTCATGAGTGATGGAAATGCCCCCGATCATTTTTCTAGACTTTGGCTTAGCCTTTCAAATTCATTTTTCCTCTTCCAAATAGAGTATATCTTCAATTCCTTTTTTCAATCTTTGGCTATTCTCTTTGCCCCAGCAGTTTTTAAACTTTTATTGACAGAGGTCTAAAACAAGTTCTATTTCTTCTTCTCATATCTGGAAGTCAAGACCTATCCTAGTAGTTCTATGTCTTTGGGTTTGAAAAACCATTGTCTCATGTCAACATAAAAAATGGGTATTTCAAAAAAAAGATCTTTAATTGTTTTCTCATTTTGAAAACTTCTGAACAAAAATATTAACCCCACCGTGTGTGATGTACAAATCTTTTGAAGACTGATGATCACTGTTAAAACTTCTCCAATTGTCAATCTGTTTTTTTTTTTTTTTTTTGAATTGGGATTGGCAAAGCTTGGTATAACAAGATTCTGGTTTTTCCAGGAAAACTTCATAGCAAAAATGTATGCCCCTTCTAGGCTCACAGATGGAACAGGTTTTATAAATCATGAATTCATTGAGAACCAAACAAATTCAACATTCTTTTAGTTTCCACATCAAGGCATTTTGACAAGCGTCAAGATTGGCCGGGATGTTTAAACCGGAAAGTTTAATCTTGGAGAAAAAAAGTTTCAGTTTTTGAAGACATTCCTCCGAATGAGAGTTGTCAATTTGAGAGGTTCAGGAATTCCTTTCCTCGATGACCACTTTTTAAGATGACCTTCTCTTTTGTGGTATTGGTACTAACATAAATGGCATCGAAAATTCCCAATTTACTCTAGACCGTCCATTTTTGGGTCTTTGCCCTAGAGTCTCATTCTTTCCATTTTTTTCTTTTTTCATTGTTTTACCATGCACTTGAGAATTCTAAATTCTTCCTTAGTGAAATGATAATTTGATGAGATAGGATAAAACCTGAGGAAAAACCTTTCAAATTAAATATTCATGCTTGATCAAAATAGACTTTTAAAGCACATAATGTAGGCCACAGTTCAAGGTTCAGAAAGAAAGGATAAATAGGCCCAAAATATGTGTTTAAGGGTAATTAGATCAAGGATCATTTCTTGAGGAGAATTTTCTTTGAAGCATTTGTCCCTTTTTAGACTTTTCATTCCTTTTGACTTCGCTTTTTTCCTTTTTTGCTTTTGGCTTTCATTTGCCATACTTCTTCACACACTTTTTTTTTTTGTGTTTTTCTTTTGTTTTTCTTGGCTTTTATTTCGCCATCTTTTCCTTTTTCTTTTTCTTTGACAAAGTGAGCCCATATTTATTCGGGCCTCAATGTGCTTTGTATCTATCTTTGAGCTAGGACTCATTTTTCCGTGATCTTTAGGAAGATCTTTCCTCGCATTCGCCCCTAGTGTAAAAGGTGATCCTTAATCAGGATTCAAAGAAGAAAGAATTCTTTTGGCTCAAAAGGGTGGCTATGTATAATTTTCTCTTTGTGGGAGGGATATGAAAGATGGCTATTTATCATATCAAGCACGAATATTCTCATCGAAAAGCGATCCCCAGGGGGAATAGATAATCAAAATTTCATTTTGCACTTTGGAATCATTCGAATTCTCATATGCATGATATCACAATTTTTTTTTCGCATGCCCCAATGATTCATGCGTTAGTCCATCCTTTTTCACCATATAACCATCATTTCCGCATATGATGCCCCAATTTGATTAACCATGAGAATTTGTATCAACGAGGAACATAGCAATTCTAGGTCTATTTTGAAAAGGTTGAGTTTCAAATATGAGTTCTTTGAAAGGACAAGAAAATACGACCCAAAAATGGGTTTTATCTGGGACATGGGATAATCAAGTTTAATCATTGTGCCCCAGGGTGTCAATCGTGAAGTCATGTTTAGGTAATTAATGTTTTGTGGTTATTGGTAAAGGTCATGAATGGTTTTGGCACAACCTTGACACACACCAAATTACCAAAATCTAGATTCTTGAAAGAATGTCTCATTTGTTTGAATTTCAAGGAATTCAAAAAAAATTCAAAAAGTTTGTTCCTTTGTTCATGGCCTAGACTAGGATTTACATCTTTGCTTATTCTGCAATGACAATGGTTTATGAATTTTAATAAATCATGTTATTTGAAGCATTAGGTCTTTCAAATGATCTTATTTCAAAGGATTTAGGCCTAGGAAAACCTAAAATAGAGGGGAGAGGGTATTGGGTCATTTGTAACAATGATCATCAATATTCTCGAGACTATCCATTATTAAAACTTCCTTAATGCTTGTTTTTGCAATCTCAAATTATTGTTAAAACAACAAACACAAAGCATTTAAAATTCAAAATTCATTTAATTCATGTAGATTTCAACATGAGACAAGTGCTTTCATCATCACAGTGTATTTCTACATGCGTCAAAAACCTAATATGATTATGCACCATGTTTCTTATGACACTTGGCTTTCCCATCTTCAAAACTTATTGAACCAGCCTTGATGAGATCCCTGACCTTGTACTTCAAAGCGGGGCAGTTCTCTGTTGAGTGACCTTGATTGCCAGAATGATAACCACAACACTCATTAGCATCATACCAGCTCGGATAAGGGGGCTTCAGAGGCTCTAATTGTATGGGTGTCACAAGGTAATTCTAGATGAGTTGAGGTAGTAGCTCACTGTATGTCACATGAATCGGGTCAACCTGATTTATTTTTCGCTTTTTATGTCCCCTTCGATTATTCCCAAAGGTGTTCGATTGATAGACAGATGTAAATTCTGGTGTAGTTGCAGTCATTGGTTGGTAGGGATAAGAACCTTGAGAGACATTGTTCAGGGTAGAGTAAAATGGCTGATACGAGGAGAATTGGGGAGGTGGGGCAAAGCCTTCCACGACTTGGGTATATTTCTTTTTCTTTTCAAGTGCCTCTTTTCTCTTGGTATTGGATGTTCTTTCTCCTTCAATTTTCCCATCCTTGATAGCATTCTCAATCATCTCCCCTGAAATTACCATGTTCGAAAAATTCTTCGTGATGTTGCCGACAAGTATATCATAGTACGGGGCCTGCAGTATATTCACAAAATGACAGTGGTTTCCTTCTGAGTTAAGGGCGGTTGTACTTGGGGGACCAGGCGCATATTCTTTGAAGCTCTCAGTAACTCTTTTTTTCATATTTTGCAAGGTAAGACGGTCAGGTGCCATGTCGATCATATGCTTGTACTGGTTTAGAAAAACTCTAGCCAGGTCATTCCAAGAGCGAATATGATCCTTGCTCAACTGACTATACCACCTAATTGTGGACCCACTGAGGCTATCCTGAAAGTAGTGAATCAAAAGCTTATCATTATCTATATGACTTGTCATCTTCCGGCAGAACATAGTGATATGGGCTGACGGGTCGGCCGTCCCGTCATATTTCAAAAAGTTAGAGATCTTGAACTTAGGAGGAATGACTAAATCGAGGACCAAACAACGTTCTTTCGCATCTAAACTTCCAAATACATCTGTACTTTCTAGTGCCCGGAGCCTTTCATCTAACAAATGATATTTCCCTTGGGAATCTGCCAACTCAACCTCATTTACTACAACCATTTTCAACTTTGCCTGTTCAGCAGGATCATCTGAGTTTAGGACATTGACGGGGTTAACTGTGTTCTAAGCATCAATCATTACGACCTCATTCTGACCTTTTTGTGCCTCTAACCCTTTCCTGGCGACAAAGTTTTCAGTGTATCCTTTTCCCTTGATTACGATGGACATCAGCTCCATAAATTTAGTCATCTGATCCTTAGATTCTGCTTGAGACTTTGCTAGCTGTTCTCGCAATTCTTTCTGTTCCGTTTCCATTTTTTCCATTCGGGCAACTTGTTCATCCTTCATAGCACTAGCCTGTATTAAAAGGGTACTCATTACTTCTTATACCTCTGATTTGAAATGGAAATTCTTTCAAAGACTCCTGAAGCCAAGCCAACTTCTGTTTTATTTCCCCCAAATGTATGTCATGATGAATGAGCCATGTTAGTCATTTGTTGCATGTGAAGAATAACAAAAAATGATGTATGGACATATATAGTGGAAACATGCTGACCATGTATGTAATAAATGCAATCACGATGCCAACATGTTGCAAGCAAAGAATAAACAAATCAACGCATGGATATATGCAATGAATGATCATGTACATTTTAGCATATTTCCTAATGAATGATCATATACCCTATGAATGCAACACGATGTCAATTATGATACATGCAAACAATGAATGATTGATACAGAGTATATACAAAGAAAATCATGCTAACCATGTGTGTCATGAATGCATCCTGATGTTAATATGATAGATTAATGCATAAGCATATACAGAGAAATCATGCTAACTATGTTTGTCATGAATGCAACCCAAAGTCACATGATGCATGTAAAGAATAATCAAATTAATGCATGGATATATATATAGAAAAATCATGCTGATTATGAATGTATGAATGCAACCTGATGCTAACATGATACATGTATGAATGTATGGTATGACAAATAATTGATCGGATGCAAAATACAAAGGGGAAGATATCACGGAGGAAATAATAATCAGAGGAATAATCATCAACATCTCATAAATTTGAAGTATAGTCAATTCATTCCCATACCAATGTTCAGAATGGTATAAACCATGTTTTACAAAATCTTGAGCAATAGTTAAAACTGTCTTCTACAAGCACTTTATTCTTCTTAGCATCCTAAGGTTATAAGAGCTGGCTATTGAAAAAGTGAAATCCTATTACATCATATAAAACTGAAGTCTTTCCACCTCAATGCTGTAAATCTCCCAATTCTAATGACGTTTTCCCAGCCCTCTGTCAATCAGCGTCGTTGGATCCAACCATTTGGCATTTATCAGAGATTGCACTTTCTTTTTTAAGGTTAAACAGTCTTCAATGCTATGGCCAGCAATTCCACAGTAATAATCACATTTTGCATTTGGATTATACCACTTTGGGTATGGTGGTAACAGGGGTTTCGACAGGATACAGGCAACCATGTGATTTTGGATTATCATTGGGAAAAGCTCTTGATAACTGATTGGAAGGGGGTCAAAATGCCTTTGGGTCTTATCTTGGGGTCGTTTCTTAGTCACACATGGCCTAGGAGTTAGGGCACTTGGTGGTGGCATTAAGGTCCGAACCAGAGTGTTTAAATGGAGACGTGGCAGAATAGCATGGTAAGGGTATGGATTTGGATACGGGGCATTTGGAGATTGTACATAGCTCGAGGTTCCTATCCCAGATGCTGGATAAGGTGATTGATGAGGGAAATAGTATGAATTGGCAGTTGGTGGTAATGGAGTGGGATTCATGGGTCCCGTAGTAATCATCCCAATGGATGATTGGACCATAGTAGGGTGGGGACATTGGTTTGGACCTAGGATAGTTTGCAAGTATGGTACAGGATCCGAGGTTTCTATCTTTGGTATCAGGCTCTCAGGTTTAATCATTTTTATGATTTTGTCCATAATTTCATCAGGATTGCAACCTTTGTGGCATTGACAAGCCCAGGATCCAACAAGGATTGTATATTCTAGACCTGAAGGTTTTGGTTGATCCGAAGACGATGCAGAGCCCTGAGAAAGTTCCCCCTTAATCTTATCCATATCCTCAAACATTTTCAGTAATTTGGCGAGTTGTTCTTTCACTTCCCGGATTTCATGTCTAAACTCCTCTTGATTGCGTTCCAAAGCATCCAGTCGTTCCTCCGATTCATTCCTCATATCTCGAACCCCTTTCATGCAAATGAAAATGTCATGAGATTTAAGAATACAATTATGAATGTACATGCTCTATTCCTATATGCATGGATATACTAATGATTAATGCATGAAGCGTTTAAAGAAATTATGATGACTATGTATGTCATGTGTGCAACCTGATGCCAACATGATGCATGTAAAGAATAAGCAAATTACTGCATGGATATATACAGAAAAATTATGCTGACTACGACTGTATTCTACAATGAATGAGCATACATGCTTATGACTGTAACATGATGTCAAAATGATATATGCAAAGAATAAATGAATTGGCACCATGGTATATACAAAGAAATCAATGGCGACACAAAAATGGTGGGACCAAATTTTGATTATTCAAAAATCTCATTATGCAAGATTTGCCTCCACATTTAATCTACAATTTTTTGAAACATGTTTCTATATGAAAAACCACACATTATTTTCAAAAGAATTTCGAGGTGGTGGATCCTAACTATGGTACAATATGCAAATGTTCATGTAACACTACCGGTTTATGAAATCACCAAATGAGATTATTATTACCAGCCGTTTATTGCAAAGAATGAGATCAAAAATACAACGATAAATGTACATGCTCTATTCACACATGCATGAAATGTGCAAAAATGCAAAAATGTTTGAAAAAGAATGTTTTGATATTTTCAATTTAAAAAAAAAAAAAAAGCTAGTGAACACTTGCCCCAATAATATCTACTTATATAGGCATCACGGTGCCTTCTGGGTGGAGTATCACACTTATTACGGGCGATGTACGTTCATCTTTGCCCGGTTTACAAAACTTATTTGAGATGTAAAAATAGGTAATAAAAGGTTAGAAATGTCCCTCCATGTGTTCCTAACTTCGGTGTATCTAACGAAAATCCGCATTGGCTTCGCCTAGGTTCACTATATGAGGGGAATCAGTTCTAAAGGCCCCGAATTGCTCCTCACTGTCGCCGGTGAAGGCTAGTAAGGCACCCCGATAAAAACGGGTTCAATTTGTTAGAGTATATTTTCCTATGCCCGTACGAAGGATTATCACGAAGGCATTAGGTATTTCATACTCCGAAAGTGTTTCACTAGCCCATACGGAGGATCATCACGAAGGCGTAGTTACTTTACTCCCACTTAAAAGGATGGAACCCAGGTAGAGGATTCATGTTATGCAAATGCAAATACAGTGTGTGCGGAGGAACAAAACAAACCTGTCACCACCTATTCTACACCCCTTATCCTAAATATCCCAACAATTTATTAAAACAAAGATCAAGAATAGTGTAACACATTAACCAACAAGCAATTATAATATACAACATAAATAACTAGAGAAAAATAATAAAATGCATGCACATGAGTATGACCATATTCAAAAACATTTTATTATTTTCAAAATTCTCGTTAATTTTTTTTTTTTAATGTGGGAATTAAAATTAAATACCAATTAAACCAACAAAACCAAGACTTTGATAACACACGACTAATTCTAGGCCTGACTCTCTAAAAAGTCCCCAGTGGAGTCGCCAAGCTGTCGCAACCTAAAAAAAAATAATAATAACAAATGTCTCATCGCAAGACTTTATTATTCGTTTTCCTTAGGCGTGACATTAAAAAAAGGAGGAAAAGTCGACTTAATTCATCTAAAAAAAATGAAGGTGTCGATACGTGATCCCGGATCGTGGGGAACCGTTCGAGTGAGGGGAAACAGAAGTAGAGGAAAAGACGTCTTAATTCCTCTAGAAATAATAAAAGGTCGAGGGTATGAAAAAGGCCTCGTAAAAAGACATGGAGTCGCCACCAATCTTTTTTTTAGCTAGGTGTGATCGGCCACCTATTAAAACCGATTTTGTAAAACATTTTAAAATTAATTAAAACATTTTTTTTATAACCAATTTCAGGTCTGCGTTATAAACCAGAGAAATCAAAGAAGCGGGTTCGAGAGTCGATTACGTGCGGGGAAGGATTAGCACCCCCGCAGCGCCCGTATAAACTAGTACCTTATTAATTGTGTGTTATCCCAAGTCTCGGTAAAAAGCTGATTTTTAATTTAGTATTTCAAGTGAATTCCCAATTTTAAGAAAAATAATTCCATTTTTAATTGAAAATGATCCGGAATTTATTAATTCAAAATTTTCTTATATTCCCCGACAAAATCGGCAAAATATAGAAATTTTTATTCATTTGGAAAACTTTCCGAATCATTCTCATTTTTTGAAAGAAAAATATTCCTTTATTAATGATAATTGATGATATTCCCTCCAGCAAACCCGGTAGAGAACTCATGAATTATTTTAACTTGGGAATATCTTTATTTTTTATTGAAAAGTCATTATCTTTTTCAAAAACATTTTAAAAATATGAACATGAACATGTACGACATAATAAAATGACATGGCAAATCCATATAATATAATGCATCCTAAATGATATGACACAATTCAAATGACGTAGTATATTCTAGGTAAAATGAAAAAAAAAATCCTAAGTATCATGGTATATTCTAAATGAGATAAAATGATTTCAATGATATGGAAATTCTAAATGATATGACATATTTTAAATGACATGGCATGTTATAAATGAAATAACCTAAATGACATGGAATATGATCTAAATGAGATGGAACATGATCTAAATGACAAGAAGTGACATGGAATCAAAATAATGCTAACATATAATATGCATGAAAATACTAATAAAAATAATAATGCATGAATATAGTATATACTAAACAATGTGACAAAAATAACTAAATAAAAAGCATAGGATATCATGAAACATTAAAAATCATATGGCAAACAAATATAAGATCATAAAATGTGAATTAAAATAATAACAATATCATGGAAAACATCATAGCAAAAATCACATATTTAAATAAAATGCATGAACATGGAAAATACAATGCCTGAAAAATGTATTTTTTTCCTTTAATTAAAGAAATTCGTATATCTAAAAAGATATCCGGCTACCTTAGGAAAATATTTCAAATTAGATTTTCTAAAAAAAACAAAACTTTGTGATTGTTTGAAAATAATTTTGAGGAAAACTTGAATAAAAATTAAAACCCTTACCAAACACTTTTAAAATGGCTTTCCTAAGTTTAAATTCACGGACTTAACTACCCTTAACCCAAGATTTATAAAATCATTTTTAGAGTTTTAAAAGGCTTAGAAACTACCCTAAGACAGTAGCTAAAACTTCTACCCAACCCCCTCTAAATGCCTTAGCCAAATTCAACCATTATTCTCCTTTTAATTTCAAATCTGCCTCTACTGTCCGATTTTTCCACACGATTTTTTTGCCTATTTTTAAAAATTCTAAAAAAAAATATTGGAGACTCAGAACATGCAAATATACACGAGAAAAAATTTTCTTAATTTTCTGATTAAAGATGACTTCCCAGAAAAATTGGAGATGTTCGAGTACTGGGTGAAAAAAATTGTTTGTCAAAAAACATTTTTTGCCTTTGATAAATTCATTCAAAAACCAAAGTGGAAATTGTTGGAAGTCATCCTTAAGACCTAAGGATAGTAGATAAACATTTTAAAAACCTTGGACAAAATTGGTTAAGTAAAAAAAAATCACAAAGGTAGAAAGATCAATTTGACGATTCCTTAATTTTCCACAAGTATGCTCAAGGGAGCATGACTATGAGCCATTAATTGGCCTAAGTCACAAATCAAGTGGCAATGACATGGAATGCATGAAGATACAGCAAATGAAATGTATGAAATACATGGTCTAAAGGTCTAAATGGTAAAGGAAATGCATGACAATTCATGGCAACCTAAATGCCTAGCATGAATTTGCATGGCAATAAATGCTATCCTAACTCAATATGCATGCAATGCTTGACTATGTAAATATGACTAGGACCTAATATGTTATAAATATGCATGAAAATGAATGTGACCTAAGACCTAAATAACATATTAATGCATGACAATACCAATGTGATTTAGGACTCAATATGCATGGCAATACCAATATGGCCTAGACCTAAAATGTAGTGAGCATGCATAGCAATATTAGGAACATATAATGACTCATGAAATTAATGTCAATGCTGGAACAAACAGTAGCTAATACACAATTTCAAGATATGATAATGCAAAGCATGTTACCTAAACAATATGCAAATGCTTGACAAGGCAAGGGATGCATGAAGAGGCCAAATGATCACATGAGACTCTAATGCAATCCTACTTAGTAAATGACCTAAGTAAATGACAAACCATATCAAAATGCATAATTTCATGACATTTTCAATAAAATATAACATACCAAAATCAAAATGCATAAGCTCATGGCATGGAAATGCAAGCAAGTTAAGAAAAAAAAGGAAAATGCACATGCAAGGCAAACAAGATGGAATGGCCGAATATGCATGGATCAATATGATGGCATTTTTATCATAGCATTTTCATTAGCACATGGCATACTAAAATCAGAATATGCAAGTTCATGACATGGAGATACAAACAAGCTAAGAAGCAAAAGAAAAAAAAATACACATACAAGGCATAAAAAAATGGAATGGCCGAATATGCATGAAACAAAACTATGAGAATGCAAACATGTAATACATGGTACATGAAAAAAAATGCACAACATGGATACATGATGCAATATCAAGCATAGAAATGAAATATAACACATATAGCATAGAAAATAATGTAAAGAAAATGTATACACAAGATTTAACATAGACATGCAGAAATTATAAGTAAAACAAGTAAGTAGAACAAGGAAAGTTAAGCTCCATGGATGGTATCAAATGGGCATAGCCTCTCACCAAACCATAATCACTTGGTCTTGCCAAGATCATGAAGCCTTTCCATCTCATCAAAACAGAAAATAAACTATGTAAAACAGAAAATAAGGTAAGCTTCATGGATGGTGTCAAATGGGCATAGCCTCTCACCAAACCATATTCACTTGGTCTAGCCAAGATCATGTAGCCATTTCAACCTTTTTTGCTTCATATTTTGTAAAAATCGGAACCTTAGAATACTTTAAAAATTTTGTATAAATCATTTTTTCACAACAACATGCAAGGAAGAAAGAAAGAAAAGAAAAGAAAAAAAACAAGGCAGAAAAATGAGCCATTCGGCCATGCATGGAACTCCAAGAAAAAATTATTTCCACCATTTTAAAGAAGAAGAAGATGAAAACATGAGTAAACGTTAAAAAACTTTATTTCTAAGAAAAATGTAGTAGGAAAACATGATAGAAAAACCAAGAAAACACCATGAAAATGAAGAAGAAAGCTAGACTAGAACTTGGTAGAGATGACTACCTTCAAACTCTCTAATGAAAACCTTTTCTTTTTCTTTCTTTCAAAACCATTTTTCTTGCCAAATTAGCTACTGTTTTCCAGCCAAAAACCTCTGAAAAAATGAAACTCCCCCTCTTCCTTTAGCCTTGGCCGAATCCCCCCTTAACCATTGGATGAGAATTACACTTTTTCTCCTCCAATCTTGGCCATTAGATGTAGATATTTTGATGACAACATAAAAATGCCATCTTGAAAAATGATTCCAGCGCTTAAGATGTGTACTCAGCTCTTGGATTAACCTTAGCCATTAGATACAAAAGAGGACCAATCCCATGCACTCACTTGCTTGCCCCTCTTGAATGCCTACCCTTGGATGAGTTGTGCTCTTCCATTCTTGGTCATTGGATGAAGCCAACATAAAAATGATATCTTGTAGATTAAATCCAGCCCTTAACATGTGTACTTAGCCCTTGTAGATGGCCTAAGCCATTGATGAAAAGGGATAATCCCATGCACTCCCTTGCTCAACCGAATTGATGCTCACCTTTGGATGAATTGTGCTCATCTTTTTTCTTCCATTCTTGGCCATTAGATGAGCATTCTTTTATGACAAATAAAAATGTCATTTTGACATTTAAACTTGGCCATTGGATGGTGTATTCAACTTTCCTACAAGGCACCTAAGCCATTGGATGAAGGGGGGACCATTTGCAAGGTGTTAGTGATAGCATGTGGCATGATAGTGACTAGGGAATCAAATTGCTCAAGCTTCCTTATTCTCCTCTATGTTGGCTGACCAAAGGAAGAAAAAATCCCAGCATTCCTTCATCTTTCATGTTTTCCTCAATTACCAATTTGCCCTTTTTTGGTTTCCTTGGTGAAATGACCTTTTTGCCACCCAAACTTAAATAAATAGAAAACGGACTCCAAATTCGAATTTTCTTTTTTCAATAATTCCGAAATAATAAAAAAAATTGAATTCTGGAAGTTTTCTAAATTTTTCGAGTCCATTTGCTATTTATTTCAGATTTATTTTTGAAATTACCCCTTTTATGCACCCGAACTTTACCTTTTTTTAAACGAGCTCCGAATCTAGATTTTTCTTCACCAATATCTTCCAAATAATTTAAAAATGTGATTTGGAAGTTTTCATAATTTTTGGAACTCATTTTCTATTTTTTGGGGATTTATCTGCTTGAATTACTGCATAGGGACCCGATATTTGGCCATTTTGCAAACGAACTCCGAATCAAGATTTTCTTTTGCTAATCTTTTCCAAACAATTTAAAAATTAGATTTACAAATTTTCAAAATTTTTGGAGTTCATTTGCTATTTTTCCGAGATTTATTCTGTTGAATTACTACATAGGAGACCCGATATTTGGCCATTCTGCAAACGAACTCCGAATCAAGATTTTATTTTGTCAATCTCTTCGAAATGATTTGAGAATGAGATTTGCAAAGTTTTAGAATTTTTGGAGTTCATTTGCTATTTTTCTCATATTTTCCAATTTTGTCCTTTTGCCTCCGAAGCCCGATTTTGCTCAAAACAAGTCCGATTTTTAGATTTTCTTCAAATTGAGCCTTGGGCTATCCTTGTTTAATCATTTCTCATCAATTAAGGGCTTTAGATCTTCCGAATTGGGTCATTTCTGCAATTTTTCCAAATTCTACCGAAATCCACCAAAAAACCCTATCCTCGGTTTTCTTTCGAATTGACTTTTTTATCAGTTATTCTTCCAAATAGCTTCTCCATTACCCGTAGTCAGTGCTTATCTTTCATTTGAGACATTCAATTCTGACCAATTTGATTGTTTAAGCACTTTTTCCCAAATTTCCCGAATTAGGGTTTCCTTTCTATTGAATCTCGTAACCCAACTTTCAAACTCCATATCTTTCAATGCAGACCTCGGATTATCAAAATTATTTTACCATTTTTCAATTGAACCTCAAATCTTGATTTTGAAAGTGGGTTGACTTTTTCAGTAGTTGACTTTTTCGGGGTCGACTTTTTTGGGGTTGACTTTTTTGGGGGTTGACTTTTTTTGAGTTTGACTTTTTTTGTCTACTTTCTTAGACTAAGCCTCGGAGTACCACCTGCAAAATGAGAAAAGCCTTTTAGCATTCTGAAACATCAATTTAGGAAGAAAAAGTACCTGATTTAGGGGTCCGGACAAAATTAGGTGTCTACAAGGCCCATGCACTTATACGGTGAACTTCTAGGTCATGGATATTAATCCATCTTATAATTGCTTGCTGGGAAGGCCATGTATACATTCAGCAGGGGCTGTACCCTCGTCTCTCCACCAAAAGTTGAAATTTGTGATGGAGGGCCGTTTGATCACTGTATTAAGAGAAGAAGACATAATAGCCTCTGCATCTAATGAATCTCCTTATTTTGAACCCAATGAAGATGTCGTAGAATGTTCTTTTCGGTCTTTGGAATTCGTAAATGCGGTTTTCATCACTGAAAGATGAAAAATTCCAAAACCAAGATTGTCCAAGAACACAAGGCTGGGAGTAAGAACCAGAGTGGGAAAAGGCTGCAGGGCTGGAAAAGGTCTGGGGAAATATCTTCAAGGGATGGCTCGAGAAGCAGTGGGAAAGAAAGATCGGTTTGGCTTAGGGTATCTTCCGAAGGCCCATGAGAGGAGGAAACAGGTTGAAAGGAACAGACAAAGAAGGATGACCCGTCTCACGGGTATGGATATTGAATGGGAACCCATGACTTTTCCACCAATCCTTCACAACTTCCGCTCTGCTGGTTTTCTATTCGGAGAAAAGAATTCAGAGGATGTACTCATAATGATCGAGCAAGCTTTTGAACAATTCCATGTGAATAAAGGGGGGCAGATTTAGGATATGGTGATTTGCATGACAGGGAAAGAAGGGATGGAAAGTGACAATGAGAACTGGATGGTGCGACCTTGTCCACCAGGATATAGACTAACCAATTGGAGTGCGACTGAGTTGCCCATAGTTTTTAAGTTTATTCCAACGTAATACTTTAAAAAAACAATCTTAATTATCTTTACCCAGAGATATTAAGAGTTTTTTCTGTAATGGGCTTTTTGTTTAAACATTTTCATTCAATAAATAACAAGCACAATGCATTTTATCCATATTGATGTGTCCATATTCTTTTATTTTTGTTATTTATTTTGTTTTCATTATATATTTTCCTACCTATTTACAGGTGCACGGATGCGGAATATGAGGATCTTCCTGTCAGTAATTCTGAAATTGATTTTGAAAGACCCATTTGCACGAGTGATTTTGAGGCTAACGAAGATACTGAGGATTATGGTCTACCTCCGGATCCATTAAGGAAAATATAACAAGAGGAAAAACAAGTACTTCCTCATAAGGAATTATTGGAAATGATAAATCTGGGAGATGGTGAAGAGGTAAAGGAAATCAAAATCGGAACTTCATTGTCATCATCAATAAAGGGTGAATTGATAGCCTTGCTCCAGGAATATGTGGATGTATTTGCATGGTCTTATCAAGACATGCCAGGGTTGGATCCGGATATTATGGTTCATAAGCTCCCTTTAAGGCCAGAATGCAAACCAATTCAGCAAAAGTTGAGAAGAATGAGGCAGGGCATGCTGTTAAAGATAAAAGAGAAGGTGTAGAAGCAATTTGATGTTGGATTCTTAGAGGTGGCAAATTATCCAGAATGGGTGGCAAATATTGTTCCAGTACCAAAGAAGGATGGCAAGGTACGGATGCGTTGATTACCGAGATTTGAACAAGGCCAGCCCAAAAGATAATTTCCCTTTGCCCCATATTGATACTCTGGTGGATAATACGATGAAAAGTTCTTTATTTTCTTTCATGGATGGATTCTCAAGATACAATCAGATCAAGATGGCACCAGAAGATATGGAGAAAACCACATTTGTTACAATGTAGGGAACCTTCTGCTACAAAGTAATGCCATTTGGGTTGAATAATGCTGGGGCAACATATCAGAGAGCCATGGTGACCTTGTTTCATGATATGATGCATAAGGGAATTGAGGTCTATGTTGATGATATGATCGCAAAGTCACAAGGAGAAGAGGAGTATATTGCGAATCTTAAGAAGCTCTTCGAACGACTAAGAAAGTTTAGACTCAAGCTAAATCCGGCAAAATGCACTTTTGGAGTCACCTCGGGAAAATTGTTGGGTTTTGTAGTCAGCAAAAGAGGAATTAAGATTGACCCGGATAAAGTAAAGGCCATTCAAAATTTGCCACCACCTCGTACTCAAAAGGAAGTAAGAGGCTTTCTGGGGAGATTGAATTACATTGCTCGGTTTATTTCTCAATTAACTGACAAATGTGATCCAATATTTAAGTTACTTCGAAAATGTGATCCAGGAGAATGGGATGAAGGTTGTCAAATTGCATTTGAAAAGGTTAAACATTATCTATCCAACCCACCAGTATTAGTGCCACCTGTTTCGGATAAACCAATGATACTATATTTATCAGTATTTGAGAGATCCATGGGTTATGTTTTGGGGCAGCTTGATGAGACTGGAAAGAAAGAACAGGCAGTTTACTACCTCAACAAGAAGTTCACAGATTATGAGTTGAAATATTCATAGGTAGAAAAGTTGTGCTGTGTCTTAGTTTGGACTGCTCAAAGACTCAGACAATACATGTTGTACCACACAACGTGGTTGATTGCCAAGCTGGATCCAGTCAAGTACATGTTGGAAGCACCTTCTTTGTTAGGGAGGATGGCAAGATGGCAGGTTTTATTGTCAGAGTACAACATTGTATATGTAAGTCAAAAAGCTATCAAGAGCAGTGTAGTGGCTGAATTCTTAGCAAGTCGAGCAGTGGAAGATTATGAGTCGTTGAACTTTGACTTCCCGAATGAAGATTTGATGTATGTTTCACAAGCAGATGAGATTCCCCTGAAAAAAAAAGTATGGAAAATGTATTTTGATGGTGCATCTAATGCCATGGGGCATGGAATCGATGCAGTGCTCATATCCCCAGAAGAAGATTATTATCCTTTCACTGCTAGATTGGATTTTGATTGTACAAACAATACTGTCGAGTATGAAGCGTGTACTATGGGCCTTCGTGCTACAGTAGACATAAAGATCAAAGTATTGGAAGTTTTCGGAGACACAGCCTTAGTGATATACCAGCTACGAGGAGAATGGAAACCTGAGATACAAAGCTAATCCGATACCGAGAATTCATATTGAGTTTATTGGAGGAATTTGAAGAAGTGAATTTCAATTACTTTCCTCGAGAAGAAAATCGAATGGCAGATGCTCTGGCTACTTTGTCATCAATGTTTAAAGTGAATGAAGGGGCTGAAGTTGTGCCAATAAAGATGAGTATATATGAGTATCCTGCCCACTGTCAGAGTATTGAAGAAGAAGCAGATGGCCTCCGTTGGTATAACGACATCTTGCAGTACATCAAGAGTCAACAGTATCTAGAACAAGCAACAAAAAATGACAAGAGGACTCTGAGAAGGCTAGCAATGGGTTTTGTTCTAGACAGTGAGATTCTCTACAAGAAAGGAAAAGACCAAGTCTTATTGAGATGTGTCGGATCTGCCAAAGCTCGGAGAATCATAGAAGAGGTTCATGAAGGGATATGTGGCACTCATGCTAATGGTCACATGCTTGCTAAACAGATTATGAGGGCAGGGTACTAATGGTTGACAATAGAAGGAGATTGTATCAGTTATTTCCGGAAGTGCCATAAATGCCAGATATATGCAGATAAGATTCATGTGCCGCCATCGCCATTACATGTCAAAATTGCACCATGGCCCTTTTCAATGTGGGGAATGGATATGATCGGACCTATTACCCCGAAAGCTTCAAATTGACATCGTTTCATCTCGGTGGTTATAGATTATTTCACAAAGTGGGTAGAAGCTACTTCCTATGCTAATGTAACAAAGTCAGTGGTATGTAGATTTGTTAAGAAAGAAATCATATGCCGTTATAGATTGCCAGTAAGAATTATTTTTGATAATACTCTCAATTTAAACAATAAGATGATGAGAGAATTGTGTACTCAGTTCAAAATCACACATCATAATTCAGCACCTTACCGTCTGAAGATGAATGGGGCAGTAGAAGCAGCCAATAAGAACATCAAGAAGATTGTTGAGAAGATGACCGATGTGTACAAGGATTGGCATGAGATCTTGCCTTTTGATCTTCATGCATATCGTACTTCGGTCCGTACATCTACAGGGGCAATGCCATTTTCTTTGGTATACGGGATGAAAGCAGTGCTACCTATTGAAGTTGAGATCACTTCAAGTTTTGATGGAAGTTGGCCTAAAGGAAGCAGAATGGGTTAGAGCTCGTTATGAACAGTTGAATCTCATCGAGGAGAAAAGATTGAAAGCAATTTGTCACGGGCAGTTGTATCAGAAAAGGATGATTCGAGCCCACAATAAGAAAGTTTGTCCCAAACAGTTCCGAGAGAGGGAGTTGGTACTGAGGAAAATTCTCCCTATAGTGAAGGACCCAAGAGGAAAATGGGTGCCGAACTGGGAAGGACCCTATGTGGTAAAAAGAGCTTTTTTTGGAGGAGCATTAATTTTAACTAAATTGGACGGGGAGGATTTCAAAAATTCTGTGAATGCTGATGAACTGAAAAAGTATTATGCTTGAAAAAAAAAGTGTGATGCTGTGCACATGGAAATTCGAATGATTCCAAATGTGAAAATGGAAATTCTATATATCTATTTCCCCTGTGGATTGCCTTTTAGTGAGAATATTCATGCTTGATATGATGAATGGCCATCTTTCATATTCCTTTCACTAAGAAGAAATTATCCTTAGTCACCCCTTTGAGCCTTAGGAATTATTTCTTTCTTTAAACCTTGATCAAGGATCACCCTCTACACTAGAGGGCAAATACGAGGAAAAAAAATCATGGAAAAAAGAAAGCCATCGAAAAAAGTGGCAAATGAAAGCCAACAAAGCAAAAAAAAACGAAGAAAAGCAAGTCCAAAAAGGGACAAATGTTTCAAGAATGAGTTCTCCTCAGGAAATGATCTTTGATCCAATCACCCTTAAACACACTTTGAGCCTATTTTATCCTTTCTTTATAAAACTAAACCTTGGCCTACATTATGTGCTTTAAAAGCCCATTTTGATCAAGCATGGATATTTAATTCGAAAGGTTATTCTCAGAATTCATCCCATCTTTTGAATTGACATTTTTACATTGGAAACATTTAGAATTCTCAAATGCATGGTAGAATACCAAAAAAATGGAAATGAAAAAAAATTGTAAAAAGAGAGGTTTAAGCCGAAAACCCGTAAAGGGCAACTTAATACCGAATGGAGGACACTTGAGTTGAAAACCCGCAAAGGGCGGCTCAGGTACTGATTTAAAGTTCGAATCAATGCTCCGTGTAAAGGGGGAGAAAGTTTCTGACAATCAGAAGAAAGGGGAACAACTCAGTCTGATGTAACTACAGAAGCCGAGAGGTTACCCAAGTAAATTAGTTGTTCAAGAGAAATTTCAGATGGTTTGAAAGGGAGGGGTCCAAGATATTCCGCATCTGGGGCATCTACAACCTATAACTTTACATTTGTTTCTTATATCCTTGATATTTATTTTACTATTTTAAAACATTTCTTCCAATAAATTCTTGCCATCTTTTTTATGACATTTTTGCTTGATTCATATTTTCTTTCATACATTTTTGAGATGCATTATGATTGTTATTTTGAATGATGATTAGTAATAAAAAATCTTTAAATAAAAGGATTTCAAAGTATTACTAAGGAATAGATTTAAATCTTGGGAAAGGTTTGGAAAGTTCACCAAGAAAAGAAAATAGTGACGTGTTGGAGACTCTATCACGAAGTCAGAAAATCTGTGAATTTCAGCGAAAGTCAGAAACTGGGACTGTTTGACAAGTTATCTTGAGTGAAGGATTCTTCAAGTGGGGCATCAGTGAACAATTGAAGACTCCATCATGAAGTCGGATAATCTGTGAAACTCAAAAAAACCATGGATTAGAAATCATGAGACAACCATTTGATTGCATTCATTCTTAGGAAATATACAAGCATTTGAAAAGCATGTCATTCTCATCATTGCATTTAGCTAACATTGCAGAAATCAGGAAAACTTGGACTTCCCCAAAGTGAACTCGTTCTGTTTTTCAAACGAGTCGAGCCTCGAGATCACCGTCGAGGTACGTTTCCTTTCCAAATCGAACTCATTTTGCTTCCCAAATAGGTCGAGCCCCGAGACCGCTGTCGAGGTATGTTTCTTTCATTTTCAAGTTAAATTTATTTTTTCCAAATGAACCAAACCCATAATCATTCTTAGTCTTTCCTTTTGTTTTAAATCGAATTCATTCTGTTTTATCAAATGAGTCGAGCCTTGAGATCACCGTCGAGGTATTTCCTTTTGTTTTAAATCGAATTCATTCTGTTTTATCAAATGAGTCGAGCCTTGAGACCACCGTCGAGGTATTTCCTTTTGTTTTAAATCGAATTCATTCTGTTTTATCAAATGAGTCGAGCCTTGAGACCACCGTCGAGGTATTTCCTTTTGTTTTAAATCGAATTCATTCTGTTTTATCAAATGATTCGAGCCTTGAGACCATCGTCGAGGTATTTCCTTTTGTTTTAAATCGAATTCATTCTGTTTCATCAAACGAGTCGAGCCTTGAGACCACCGTCGAGGTATTTCCTTTTGTTTTAAATCGAATTCATTCTGTTTATCAAATGAGTCGATCCCTGAGACCATCGTCAAGGTATTTTCAAATAACGGGTAAGGCCTTCGGGCACCATTCTTAAGACCTCCGGTACCATTTTTAAGACCTTCGGGCATCATTGTTTTTAAAATCGCATACAGCGCATTTCAAATCACGGGTAAGGCCTCCGGGCACCATTTTGAAGATCTCCGGGCATCATTTTTGAAGTCGCATACAACGCATTTTTTTAAAATCAGGGGTAAGGTCTTCGGGCACCATTTTTAAGACCTCCGGGCATCATTCTTAAAACCTCCGGGCATCATTTTTTCTTGCAAATCGAACTCGTTTCCTTAAGAAGGGTCGAGCCTTGATTAGTCATGGAATTTAATTTAAGGACAATATCTTCTATTTATAGCTTTTTTCAAAAAAAAAGAAATTGAAAAAAAAAAACCTTTTCTTTCCCTTCACATGTGATTTCACTAACCGGACAAAATTAGTATTTGTTTATCTTTGCCTGATTCCTGATTCTCAGCAATAGCCAAAGAGGGGCAGCTGTAGACACCTAATTTTGTCCGGACCACTAAAACAGGTATGTTTTCTTCCTAAATTGATGTTTCAGAATGTAAAAAGATTTTTTTTATCCTGCAGGTGGTACTCCGAGACTTAGTTTAAGAGGGCGAGCACAAAAAGTCAAACTTGAAAAAGTCAACCTCGAAAAGTCAAGTACTAAAAAAGTCAACCCACTTTCAAAATCAAGATTTGAAGTTCAATTGAAAAATGGCGAAAGAATTTTGATAATCCGAGGTCTACATCGAAAGATATGGAGTTCAGAAGTTGGGTTATGGAGATTCAGTAGAAAGGAAACCCTAATCCCGGAAATTTGGGGAAAAGTTCTTAAACGATCGAATTGGTCAAAATTGAAGGTTCCAAATGAAAGCTAAGCACTGAATACGGGTAATGGAGAAGACACTTGAAAGAAAAACTTAAAGAAAAGTCAATCCGGAAGAAAACCGAGAATTAGGGTTTTTGGTGGATTTCGGTGAAATTGGGAAGAATTTCAAGAAATGGCCCGATTCGGTAGGAATAATGCCCCTAATGGATGAGGAGTGATTAAAAGGGATAGCCCAAGACTGAGTTTGAAGAAAATCTGAAAATCGGACTTGTTTTGAGCAAAACCAGGTTTCGGAGGCAAAAGGGCAAAATTGGAAAATTTGGGAAAATAGAAAATGAACTCCAAAAATTCTGAAAAATTGCAAATCTCATTCTTAAATCATTTCGAAGATATTGGTGAAAGAAAATCTTGATTCAGAGTTCGTTTGCAAAATGGCCAAATCCTGGGTCTCCTATGCAGAAATTCAAGAAGATAAATCTCGAAAAAATAGCAAATGAACTCAAAAAATTCTGAAAATTTTCGAATCTCATTTTTAAATTATTTGGAAGAGATTGGAAAAATAAAATCTTGATTTGGAGTTCGTTTACAAAATGGCCAAATCCCGGGCCCTTATATAGTAATTCAAGCAGATAAATCCCGAAAAAATACCAAATGAGTTCCAAAAATTATGAAAACTTCCAGATCATACTTTTAAATTATTTGGAAGAGATTGGTGAAGAAAAACCTGGATTTGGAGCTCGTTTAAAAAATGGTAAAGTTTGGGGGCATAAAAGGGCAATTTTGAAGAAAAAATCCAAATAAATAGCAAATGGACTCGGAAAATTCTAAAAACTTCCAAAATTCAATTTTTTATTATTTTGAAAGTATTGAAAAAATAAAATTTGAATTTGGAGTTTGTTTTCCTTTTATTTACGCTCGGGGGGCAAAAAGGTCATTTTACCCAAGAAATCGAAAAGAGCTCTTCTTGCCTTTTAAAAAAATGAAACATGGGCTGGAAGAAGGGGGTTGGCTGGCCAAGGCCCAAAGATGGGTAGGAAGTTTTTGATTTTTTAATCAAAAGGCCAACAATGAAGAGTTAGTTAATTATTTTTTGATCAAGCCTTTGCAAATAAGCCACATGGACCAATGCATGAAGAGGGAGAGTGTCAACATAATGGCTTAAGATTCTTGAACAGCTGTAATTGTGGATAGCTAATGGCCTAATATAAGGGTGATAATTTGATGTTTTAAACATCTTGGATCAATAGCCCTTGGATGAAAATTGGTTGATGAAAAAATGACGAACATCCTAGCCTAGAGGAGAGGGGTTTCGGCCACACTACAAGGGGACTCTTTCTTTCATTTTCAGATTACATTCACTCTCTATTCTCTCTTGGTTTTTGGCTGATTTTCTCTTGAAAAGCAAAAAGAAAAGTTTAGAAAAGAAAAAAAAAAGTTAGAAGAGAAAAAACTTGAAAGATAGCTTCTAGAGGTTGCTTTAAGCACCATACTCTTGCACTTTCTTTGATTTTCCTTTCTTGATTTGCTGTTTTGATCACTATTTTGGTGAGTTTCTTTTGATTTTTATTTTAAAATAAGTGTTTTAATGTTCTTCTTTAAGTTCCTTCTTCATCATTTCTTATAAAAAGCTCTTGAAATTTTTTTCTTTCCTTTGTTCTTGAGATGGCCGTATGGTCTATGTTTTTTATAGTTGCTGTTTTGCTTTGTTATTCATGTTATTTTTGATATTTAATTAGTTTTGATGCTTTAAATCTTCTTCTACTACATAGACTTGAAGCTTGTTTTAATTTGGTTGCTTGTTTATTTCCATTTTTTGAGTCTATTGTCATGTTTATTTTACTATTCTTGCATTTTTGATTTTCTGTTTACAAAATGTTTAAGTTTGTTCATGTTTTATAATTTGTAATCCATGTGTTTGTGAAAATGTTTGTTGATTTTCATGCCTTTACTTTATATTTGCATAATTTGAGTGTTATTCTTTAGTTAAGCATGTTAGTATATCATGTGTTTGTGAAAATGTCATGCCCATTTTAAACATGAGGCCATTCGGCCACCTTCATTTTGTTTGCTTTGTGTGTGCATTTTTTTTATGTTAGTTGATAGGTTTGTATTTTCATGATGTTTGGTTGAGTATTTTGTTTAAGCATGTCATGTGTTTGTGTTATTGCCATGCATATTTTAGGTTTAGGATTGGTTTGTTTTCCATGCATTTTAGACCTAGGTTGCATTAAATGCCATGCAAGTTCATTTAGGTCTAGGTCATTTTATTGATGCCATGCATTTTTCATGTCATTTAGGTTTTAAATCATGCATTTCATGCATCATATTTGCTGTATTTTTCATGCATTTCATGGCCATGCCACTTGACTTATGACTTAGGCCAATCAATGTTTCAAAGTCATGCTCTCTTGAGCATACTTGTGGAAAATTAAAGAGTTGTCAAATTGATTATTCTACCTTTGTGATTTTTTTTACTTAGCCAATTTTTGTCTAACTTTTCAAAAGTGTTAGCTACTGTTTGTGAGTCATTTAGAGAGTCTTTAATATTTTTACTTTGATTTTTAAATGATTTTATCAAAGGCAAAAGAATGTGTTTTGGCAAAACAGTTTTTTACCCAGTACTTGTACTTTCCCGATTTTTCTGGGCAGTCATCTTTAATCATAAAATTAAGCCGATTTTTTCCCTTGTATTTTTACATGTTCTGAATCTCCAGTATTTTTTTAGATTTTTTTTTAATTTTTAAAAATAGGGTAATAAATCATGCTCTAAAACTGGACAGTGGAGTCAGAATTGAATTTGAAGGAAAATCATTTTTCTATTTTGGTTAAGTTACTTAGAGGGGGCTGATTAGGAAGTTTAGTTACTGACTTAGGATAGTTTCTAAGCCTTTTTAAACTCTAAAAATGATTTTTTAAGTCTCGGGTTAAGGGTGGTCAAGTCCGGGATTTTAAACTTAGGAAATTAGAGCCATTTAAATAGGGTTTAGCTAAGTTTTTATTTTTAATCTAAGCTTTTCAAAATTATTTTCAAACAATCACAAAGTATTTTGGTTTTAAAATATTTAATTTGATATATATTCCTAAGGTAGCCAAATATCTTTTTAGATATACGGATTTCCTTAATTAAAGGAAAAAATACATTATCATGCATTGCATTTTCCATATTTATGCATATTATATAATATGTAATTTTTGCTATGTTTAATTTTCATGATGGTGTTATTATCTTCGATTTAAATTTTTCATATTATATTATTTGTTATATGATTTTGAATATTTCATGATATCCTATGCTTTTTATTTAGTTATTTTTGTCATATTATTTAGCATATGCTATGTTCATGCATTATTATTTTTATTTTCATTCATATTATATGATAGCATTATTTTATATTTCATGTCATTTAGATTATATGCCATATCATTTATATTTGCCATGTCATTTAAATTATTTCATTTCATATAGAATATATTATGTTACCTAGGTCATTTCATTTCATGTAGAATATATTATGTTACCTAGAGTCATTTCATTTCATTTAGAATATATTATGTCACTTAGGATATTTTATTTCATTTAGAATATATCATATGACTTAGGTTATTACATTTCATATAGAATATATCATGTTACCTAGGTCATTTCATTTCATTTAGAATATACCATATAACTTAGGATATTTCATTTCATTTAGAATATGCTAAGATATTTAAATTATGTCATACCATTTAGGTTGCATTATATTATTTAGACTTTGCTATGTCATTTTATTTATGTCATACATATTCATATTCATATTTTTAAAATATTTTGAAAAAGGTAATGATTTTCAATAAAATAAAGATATTCCCGAGTTAAAATAATTCATGAGTTCTCTGCTGGGTTTGCAGGGGAGGATATCATCAATTATCATTAATAACGGAATATCTTCTTTAAAATAAGAATGATTCGGAAAGTTTTTCAAACTAATAAAAATTTCTATATTTTGCCACGTTTGTTGGGGAATATAGGAAAATTTTGAATTTATAAATTCCAGATCATTTTCAATTAAAAATGGAATTATTTTTCTTTAAATTGGGAATTAACTTGAAATACTAAATTTAAAACTGACTTTTTATCGAGACTTGAGATAACACATGATTAATAAGGTACCGTTTTATACTGGCGTTGTGGGGGTGCTAATCCTTCCCTACACGTAACCGAGTCCCGAACCCATTTTTTTTCTCTGGTTTAAAACGCAGACTTGAAATTGGTTTTAAAAATATTTTAATTAATTTTAAAATATTTTATAAAACCGATTTTAATAGGTGGCCGATCATACCTAGCTAAAAAAGATTTGTGGCAACTCCATGTCTTTTTCAAGGTCATTTTCAAAACCTTCATTTTTCAAGAGGAATTAAGTCAAATTTTTTTCTTTTTTTTAATGTCACGCTTAATGAATAATAAAGTTTTACGATGAGACTTGTTATTTTTTAGGTTGTGACAGCCAGCAACCTGGGTTCTATAATTTAGGCCTCCAAACCCGAAGCACTCGGCGCAACATTAGACTTAACCAATATGCATATCCCAATCATGACCAGTTCCAAACAAATTTAAGCCCAAATGGTCATTGGGCCCAAACTAAAATGCTTTTTAAAGAAATTGGGCTTTGATTCAAGTCGTGTTCTCTTTAAGTTAGTAACTCGAATTAGTGGACCAAAAGGTTAAGTTGGTGGTCACGAATTTTCACTGAGATTTGTAGACACCAGATTTTGTAATGGTATTTCAATTTGGGCCCAAATATTTCTTTTGGACTTTGAGGATTTAATTGAACCTCTAATTATTATTTTTTTGGACTTGTACTTAATTGTTGGACTTGAATTAGATTTTGGGTTTCTATAAAGTTGGGTTTAAAAATTATTTTGTTGGGATTTGGAATTCTTTTGGGCCAACCTGTCCAAGCTTTTATTTCTTTTCAATTTCTTTTTCTTTCTTCTTTGTTTATTCTTTATTCCTTTTATTATTAATTTACTTTTATTTTTTATTTTTTAGGAAATTGAGACCTGCTGGCAATGGAAATCGTAAGCTGGAAAATTGCAAAAAAAGAAAGACTGAATCCGGATAAAAAATGACTTCTTTTCAGATTAAATGTTTAGGTTCGATTAAAATACAAACAAGGAAAATTAAATTGAAACAAACTAGGACTCTCGGCCAAAAATTCTTATTTAAAACAACAAGAATCACAGCAATCGGGGGACCCCGAATGTGAATAAAACAACAACACAATCTCAAAAAAGGAGATCCAGGGATTCACAACAGAGAATGCAAAATACAGAATCAGTGAATCACATGAAGCAACAAAAAGGCAGAAAACTTGGCTACAGGGAATTTCGGGTTTTAGGTGTTTTTGATTTGGGTTTTGTTTCTTGAAGTTCTTTTGGGTGTTCAGGGATTAGTAAACTGGGGGAGACGAACACAATTACATAAGAGAGAAACACAATAAATAGCAGCAAAAGAAAAAAGAGAAGGTTTTGGTGAGATTTGTTTTCGAATTTTCTAGGTTTTTAGTGTTCGGGACATTGGTTGGAAAATTTAAATGGTGAAGATCTAGGAAAGGGTGAGAGGAGGCTTCGAAAAATTTTGGAGGTCATCGGATGATCGCCGGAGTAGATCGGAAGAAGAAAGGTCGCGAACTTCAAACTTAGATCTAGGGTTTTCGGGTTTGATTTGGAAAGATATAAGTAGATTTTGGGATTGAGGAGTTTGAAAGAAGATTTGGGGAGATTTTTAGAGGGTTCTGGGCTCACCAACAGGCGACGATCGACGAAGCTAGCAGTGGCGACACCGCCAAATTCTGGAAAGGTTGAAGGTCGGTGGTGGCCTGTTCTTGAGGTTGGAAGAGAGGAAATTCAAACAAGGTTTTTTTTTTTTTTTAAGGTAAGAACTAAAATAGAAAAAACAAAGTTCTCTTTTAAAAGGGCAGCATTAGGGTCGGGTCGACCGACCCGCGCGACACCTGCGCTTGCTCCGACCCGGATGCTGTTATTTCCCTTTTCTTTTTTTGATTTTTTATTTTATTTTATTATGATATATTATTAAGATTTGATATTTTATTATTATTATTATTTATTTCTTTTTGACTAATAATTTTTAGTTTGATTATTGCAGGTATATTTCATGACTAAATTTTATTTTCTTTGATTTATTTTATTATTAATTAATTTTAATTGATTTAATTAGTTGAATAATTTTGATTAATTCTAATTGATTTAATTAGTTGAATAATTTTGGTTGATTTTAATTGATTAAGTTAGTTTGATAATTTTAATTGATTTTAATTGATTAAATTGGTTTCGTTTATTTAATTGATTTAATATATTTTAATTTATAATTTCTTATTGCTTATTAACTTTTCAATATATTAATTTTTATTTGATATTAATTTTTTATTATTAGTTTCTAATTAATTCATATTTGTTTAATTTTTGTGAATATCTTTATGATTAATTTGTTACTTGATTTTCTTAAAGAAAGTCTTGGCTGATTTAATTCTCCTACTTTGACTAGGATTAGCTTTAAGGAAAGATACTTGCAATTAATGCAATTAATGCAAATTGACAGCCACTAATCCTTCTTTGACAAGGATAAACATAAATGTCAGCTAGGGTATTAAGAAAAAAATGTGATTTGCGGTTAGGGTATTTTCTGCCACTAGGGTTGTTTAGGGAGACATTCCAATGCCGATTTGGATGATCATTTCTTATCCGATTTAGGGCCATGACCAACCGTTGGAAAGGTAATCAAGTGATCTTCAAAAGTCAAGAAGGAAGTTTCTTCGAATAAAGAGTCTAACATCATGTTTTCTTAGCAACAAGCTCCGGAGGTCAAATCTGTCTTCTGGCTTTGCACCAAGAATTTGATCTTTTTGACTCCCAACTCTTTTTCCATCTTGTGATTGTGATTTTGTAAGCTCTTTAACATCCTAATTGACATGTTTTGACTTCATCTCCTCCAAAATACCTACAAAGCATAAAAACCTAGTAAAATGTCAAGGAAGTAAGAATCAAAGCACAAAGTATAAGGAAATTAAATAGGAAAATGTATGAAATTAAGCACTTATCAAATTCCCCCACACTTAATCTTTTGCTAGTCCTCGAGCAAAATCAAATAGCGACAAAATAATAAAACCTAATCTAATCCTCTTTCAATACAAATTAGAGACAATCATTGAACAAGTCTTATAAACGAATCAATAGCTTAAAGAGTTTCACAAAAAATCATGCTTGATAGTAAATGGTTTGAGTTAAGCTAAAATTAACATAACATATCTCAATCAAAATAGTGCATGTTCAAACTTAATCTCAACTTCTCACATGGGATACCCTCATGATTTTCACTCTTTAAAGTACTGGTGAAGTGTTTACACTCAATCAATCTCATGAAAACAGTTTCTACCATATGCTTGCTTGTCCACCTATTCTCCACTACTTAGATCATGCAACTTCATGAATCAAGAGGTCTTTATGTAAGGTTATTATGGGGCCAAGGGGTAATAATGTGGCTAAAGAATAAAAGATAAAGGATATTACAAAAGTTCCAAAGATTTTATAGAGTTTAGAGACATAATAAGATTTATACAAAGAAACTTCTCAAAACTCTTTACAAGTACATAGTCACATAGGCCGGATATTCATGTTGGGCCTTTTCTTCATTCTAAACAACTTCGTAACATCTTTTTCTTTTTCCACAAGTTCAAGAGATGATTCATATTTTTTTGAATTTTGTGTAAATTATTATAGATTATTTATTTATTTATTACTTGTTTATTTGCTGAATAAAACAGCAACATAATCTCAGAAAAGAGGATCCGGGGATTCACAACAGAGAATGCAATATATAGAATCAATGAATCACAGGAAGCAACAAAAAGGCAGAAAACTTGGCTGTAGGGAATTTCGGGTTTTAGGAGTTTTTGATTTGGGTTTTGTTTCTTGAAGTTCTTTTGGGTGTTCAGGGATTAGTAAACTGGGGGAGACGAACACAATTACAGAAGAGAGAAACACAATAAACAGCAACAAAAGAAAAAAAGATAAGGTTTTGCTGAGATTTGTTTTTGGATTTTCTAGGTCTTTGGTGTTCGGGATGTTGGTTGGAAAATTTAAACTGTGAAGATCTAGGAAAGGGTGAGAGGAGGCTTTGGTCAAATTTTGGAGGTCATCGGACGATCGTCGGAGTAGATCGGAGGAGGAAAGGTCGCGGACTTCAAACTTATATCTAGGGTTTTCGGGTTTGATTTTGAAAGATCTAAGTAGATTTTGAGATTGAGAAGGTTTGAAAGAAGATCCGAGGAGATTTTTAGAGGGTTCTAGGCTCATCAATAGGCGATGATCGACGGAGACGGCGAAGCTGGCAGTGGCGACACCGCCGGATTCTGAAAAGGTTGAAGGTCGGTGGTGGCCTGTTCTTGAGGTTGGGAGAGAGGAAATTCAAAGAAGGTTTTTTTTTTTAAAAAAAAAAAATAGGTAAGAACTAAAATAGAAAAAAAAAAAAAAAAAAAAAAAGAAGAAGAAGTTATCTTTTAAAATGGCAGCATTTGGGTCGGGTCGAGCGACTCGCGTGGCAACCTGCGCTTGGTCCGACCCGAATGCTGTTATTTCCCTTTTCTTTTTTTGGTTATTTTTTTCGGATTTTATTTTATTTTATTTTATGTTTTATTTTTATTTTATTATGATATATTATTAGGATTTGATATTTTATTATTTTTTTTTATTTTTTTTTTTACTAATAATTTTTAATTTGATTATTGCAGGTATATTTCATGACTAAATTTTATTTTATTTTATTTTCTTTGATTTTATTTATTTTATTATTAATTAATTTTAATTGATTTAATTGGTTGAATAATTTTGCTTAATTCTAATTGATTTAATTAGTTGAATAATTTTGGTTGATTTTAATTGATTAAGTTAGATAATTTTAATTGATTTTAATTGATTAAATTGGTTTAATTTATTTAATTGATTTAATAGATTTTAATTTATAATTTCTTATTGCTTATTAACTTTTCAGTATATTAATTTTTATTTGATATTAATTTTTGATTATTAGTTTCTAATTAATTCATATTTGTTTAATTTTTGTGAATATCTTTATGATTAATTTGTTACTTGATTTGCTTTTAAGTTTTGGATTTTGTGTAAATTATTATAGATTGTTTATTTATTTATTACTTGTTTATTTGTTTATCTCATGATATGCTAATTGAAATTTAATTAGGTAGATTTATATTTTTAGATTTTTACTAATTGATTCTTAATGATTGATCTTTATTTGATTGATGATAAAATACTTTAGGTAAATTTTTAAAATAAGGTTAGGATAAATTAAAACCATTTAGATAAGACCAGTTTAGGATAATATGTGATTAATTTGGGTACTATCTCTAGATAGGCGTTATAGGGGTGTTAATCATTCCCCACACGTAATCGAACTCCCGAACCTAGTTTTGAAACGTAGATCGGAACCTATTTTTTTTAAGGTGCCTTAGTCAAGCTTAGGATTACTTTAAAAGGGATAGATTCATATAGGTGACTAATCACAACTAGCAAAAAAGATTAGTGACGACTCCATGATTTGCGTCTAGTATGCTAAATTCGTATTTGACACATTATAACAGTTTGACGACTCAACTGGGAACTTTATAGAGTCGAGCCATAGGTTAGTCAAATGTTATCTTTGGTCTTGAAATTGGTCTTAAATATTTAATTTAATTTATTTTATGTTATTTTTATTTGATTTCTAACGTTTTAATCTTTTAGTTTATTTTTTGCAGGTATTTTTGTGAGTCAAGGTTTGCATTGTTCCTTCGCACACACCACACTGGCATGAACATAAGCCCTATACCCGGGCTCATCCTTTTAGGAGGGGTAAAGTACCTACGCCTTCGTGGGGTGATAACCTCCGTATGGACTAGCGAAACACTCTCAGGGTGTAAAGTACCTATGCTTTCGTGGGTGATAACCTCCGTATGGGCTAGGGAAATACTCTCACCCGAATTGAACTCTTTTCGGTTGGAGCCTGTAATGGGCTAGGGAAATACTCTCACCTGAATTAAACTCTTTCCGATTGGAGCCTGTAATGGGCGAGGATTGGGGTGCCTTACTCATCCCCCATGAATGAAGTTAAGGAGCAATTTGGGAACCTTTTTAGATTGGTCAAATATCCTAAACCCAACATGTAGACAACACTTAAGAGGCCACCATTAGGATAGAGCCATGCCAATCTTGTATAGGAAATGACTCAAAATAGGACACATGAAGGAATGTCTTTGTATTTTTAAAATTGTTGTGAATATCACTTGTGTTTTTCTTCAATGTAATTTGTACTTTATTTTTCTTGTGTCAAGCTTTGTAAAATTTTTAAGTATGTCATTTGAAATAGCTACATGCATTTGCATCATTTAAATATTTTCATCATGCATACATTTTTCATAATGCTCATGCATTCATCATATACGTTTTTCATAATGCTAGTATTTAACTTTGTGAATATTTTAGTGACTATCATTAGAATTAACTTTATTCTTTCATACATTCGCATCATTTAAGTATCTCTTTGCATATTCATCATGCATGCATTTGCACTTCATGAAAACATGGGACCTAAATTTTAAAAAAATTATGGCAACGAAGGATTCAAGGATAGCTCAAATAATCAAAAATCCCAAGGCATCCATACAACACTCATTCACGGGCTAGAGCAATGGCAGAGGAATAGGCTGTTAAAATAAATGAAATGAAAACAGAGCAAGAAATAATGAATGAACAGTTGGGCAAGATGGTGGACTTGATGATGAATTTGAAAAGATAGGAGAGGGGTAGAAGAAGTCATTACTCAAGAAAAGAACCAGTCACCGAATGATTAAGATTCTGTATCTCCACCTGGTTTCGATCCATTTCAAGCAGCGCAATCACTACAAGCACCGTTCATGGGGGGTTTTTCTTATTCATATTCTGGGATGCTGATAACTCGTATAATTATATAGTTTTTAGTTATGTTTTATTATTATTTTGTGTCAAATACGAGTTATTATTGCTTAGTCTAATTGTGTTTATGATTTTTTATATTTTTATGTAATTTGGTGTTTTTCACGAGTTTTTTTGAGTGATTTCAGATTACTAGGTTAAATCAAGAATTAAGGGCAAATCCAATTCAGTTCCAGTTCCGACACCTTTTGCCATATCAGCTATATCTGGAGTTTCACTGAAGAAATAAGGCTGAAATTTTAACCGTGCAAAGTTAAGAGGCATATCTATCTTTTTCATGTTTTACACTTCTTGAAACGGAGTCGTTTTCCCTACCGAAATCAACCATCAAGTTGGCTGATGTGCAATGACGTCTGTTCTGCACCGTTTTGGTATTTTGACCATATCTTCCGATCCACATGAGCAAATGATCTGATTCCAACGGCTATGGATTCGTAACTGATAGGGGTATATTTTTCTAGAAGACCATTTTATCAGATCGAGCTTCCAACATTGACAAACTCGACCATCAAGCTGGCTGATCAGAATTGTCATACAATATGACGAAAATTGTTAGAAAAATGCACCCACCTATTATACCTACCTTTGAAATTTGTAAAGCTTGTCTCTTGTCATTTAGCCCTCCAAAATGTGTATAAATAGAGGGCCTTGGATGAGTATTGGAAAGGAGGGATACATTGGTAGGATATTAGCCATTGTAATAAAATTCTCTAAGTTTTCTTCTTCTTTCCTTTCTCTAGTTTTCTTTTTCTTTACTTATGTTTCTTACATTTCTTTTCATTTTATTCATATCTAGTATGTGTTGCTAATCATATTGTTGAGGTGATGAGGTGAAGCTCTTGGTAAATGCTAAGGTTAGTCTCTTAAACATGAGCTAAAATGAATTATCATTTATAAACACTAGTATAGATAATATTTTCTTTTGGTTTAAAATCATACTTGCAAAGTAGGGATCTTGATTCATTATTGACAATGAAAATGGCACAATAAATGCTTGGTTTCATAACCTTGATTTGTTGTAGACATATACCTTGGCATAAGGAATGCTTGGACTCTTTTTATGAGTTTTGAGGACACCAAATGAACATAATATCATATGCTATGGACGTTGGACAATTTGGACTGAATTGCTAAACCTTCCGATTGGAACCTCCTTTATGTGTGGATTTCAATTGTGTAATAAAACAAGATTAATCTTAGCATAACACCAAGAGTGGATTCTCTAACCTCAACATCCTTTCTTATTGTTTTTTTTATATCTTGTTTAATTGCTTTTATGTTAATTTGTTTATTTTGTTCTCTAATATCTTGTTTACTTTCTTTGTTATTGATTCCCTAATATCTTGTTTATTTTCTTTTTCATATATATTTATAAACTTATACTTACTAGTACGCTTCCCTGTGGTTCGACCTCGGACACCCGAGAATTTATTACTTGAACATAACCTGCACTTGGGTTTACAACTCTTAATTGAGTCTCCATCAAGTTTTTGGCGCCGTTGCCGGGGAGGCAATACTAAGTATATAAGTTTATAAGTATATTTATTTTTATTTGCTGGTTATACCGCCTATATTTATTTTTATTGGCTGGTTATACCGCCTAATCTGTATATTAACTTTGTTTTATGCTTGTTTGGCGACGTGATTTTAGATCTCGTCGTTTAGTTAGATTTTATTGTGAAACTTTTTCAGGTAATCTTTCTAATACAACTCCTACCATGGCTGACAATGAAAGTGTTCATGCTGAAGATGAGAACAGACAAGTACGCACCATGCGTGACTACTTGCAACCAACTCTAAGCTCATCACCCTCTTGTTTTATTTTTCCTCTCAATGCAAACAACTCTCGTTTTAAACCAGGTATGATAGCTTTGCTTCCAAATTTCCATGGGTTAGAATCGGAAAGTGCTTACTCGTTTCTAAAAGACTTCGAAGATGTATGTGTCACCTTTAATGACCAACAATGTACAAATGAAATTGTCAAGCTAAAATTATTTCCTTTTTCTTTAAAAGACAAAGCAAAAATTTGGCTTCATAATTTAAAACCAAGGTCAATTGGCACATGGCAAGAATTACAAACTAAGTTTCTAAAGAAATTTTTCCCAGCACATAAAACTACTGCTTTGAAAAGACATATTCAAAATTTCAATCAAAATCAAAATGAAGCATTTTTTCAGTGCTGGGAGCGTTTTAAAGATTTGTTAAGTTCTTGTCCACATCATGGTTTTGAAAAATGGCATCTTATTAGTTTCTTTTATGAAAGTTTAACTCCCGAAACTAAACAATTTGTTGAAACAATGTGTAACGGTGAGTTTCTAGAAAAAGAACCTGAAGAAGCCTTTGACTACTGATAACTCGTATAATTATATAGTTTTTAGTTATGTTTTATTATTGTTTTGTGTCAAATACGAGTTATTATTGTTTAGTCTAATTGTGTTTATGATCTTTTATATTTTTATGTAATTTGGTGTTTTTCACAAGTTTCTTTGAGTGATTTCAGATTACTAGAATTAAGGGCAAATCCAGTTCAGTTCCAGTTCCGACACCTTTTGCCATATCAGATATATCTCGAGTTTCACTGAAGCAATAAGGCTGAACTTTGTATCCCTGCAAAGCTAAGAGGCATATCTATCTTTTTCATGTTTTACACTTCTTGAAACGGAGTCGTTTTGCCTAGCGAAATCGACCATCAAGTTGGCTGATGTGCAATGACGTCTGTTCTGCACCGTTTTGGTATTTTGACCATATCTTCCGATCCACGTGCGCAAATGATCTGATTCCAACGGCTATGGATCCGTAACTGATAGGGGTATATTTTTCTAGAAGACCATTTTATCAGATCGAGCCTCCAACATTGACAAAATCGACCATCAAGCTGGCTGATCAGAATTGTCATACAATATGACGAAAATTGTTAGAAAAATGCACCCACCTATTATACCTACCTTTGAAATTTGTAAAGCTTGTCTCTTGTCATTTAGCCCTCCAAAATGTGTATAAATAGAGGGCCTTGGATGAGTATTGGAATACATTGATACATTGGTAAGATAGCCATTGTAATAAAATTCTCTAAGTTTTCTTTTTCTTTCCTTTCTCTAGTTTTCTTTTTCTTCTTACATTTCTTTTCATTTTATTCATATCTAGTATGTGTTTCTAATCATATTGTTGAGGTGATGAGGTGAAGCTCTTGGTAAATGCTAAGGTTAGTCTCTTAAACATGAGCTAAAATGAATCATCATTTATAAGCACTAGTATAGATAATATTTTCTTTTGGTTTAAAATCATACTTGCAAAGTAGAGATCTTGATTCATTATTGACAATGAAAATGGCACAGTAAATGCTTGGTTTCATAACCTTGATTTGTTGTAGACATATACTTTGGCATAAGGAATGCTTGGACTCTTTTTATGAGTTTTGAGGACACCAAATGAACATAATATCATATGCTATGGACGTTGGACAATTTGGACTGAATTGCTAAACCTTCCGATTGGAACCTCCCTTATGTGTGGATTTCAATTGTGTAATAAAACAAGATTAATCTTAGCATAACACCAAGAGTGGATTCTCTAACCTCAACATCCTTTCTTATTGTTTTTTATATTTTGTTTAATTTCTTTTATGTTATTTTATTTATTTTGTTCTCTAATATCTTGTTTATTTTGTTTTGTTGTTTACTTTCTTTTTCTTATATATTTATAAACTTATACTTACTAATACGCTTCCTTGTGGTTCGACCTCGGACACCCGAGAATTTATTACTTGAACATAACCTGCACTTGGGTTTACGACTCTTAATTGAGTCTCCATCAAGTTTTTGGCGCCGTTGCCGGGGAAGCAATACTAAGTATATAAGTTTATAAGTATATTTATTTTTTTTTTTTTTTGGCTGGTTATACCGCCTAATTTGTTTATATTTATTTTTTTTGGCTGGTTATACCGCCTAATTTGTTTATATTTATTTTTATTGGCTGGTTATACCGCCTAATTTTGTATATTAACTTTGTTTTATGCTTGTTTGGCGACGTGATTTTAGATCTCGTCGTTTAGTTAGATTTTATTGTGAAACTTTTTCAGGTAATCTTTCTAATACAACTCCTACCATGGCTGACAATGAAAGTGTTCATGCTGAAGATGAGAACAGACAAGTACGCACCATGCGTGACTACTTGCAACCAACTCGAAGCTCATCACCCTCTTGTTTTATTTTTCCTCTCAATGCAAACAACTTTCGTTTTAAACCAGGTATGATAGCTTTGCTTCCAAATTTCCATGGGTTAGAATCGGAAAGTGCTTACTCGTTTCTAAAAGACTTCGAAGATGTATGTGTCACCTTTAATGACCAACAATGCACAAATGAAATTGTCAAGCTAAAATTATTTCCTTTTTCTTTAAAAGATAAAGCAAAAATTTGGCTTCATAATTTAAAACCAAGGTCAATTGGCACATGGCAAGAATTACAAACTGAGTTTCTAAAGAAATTTTTCCCAGCACATAAAACTACTGCTTTGAAAAGACAGATTCAAAATTTCAATCAAAATCAAAATGAAGCATTTTTTCAGTGCTGGGAGCGTTTTAAAGATTTGTTAAGTTCTTGTCCACATCATGGTTTTGAAAAATGGCGTCTTATTAGTTTCTTTTATGAAAGTTTAACTCCCGAAACTAAACAATTTGTTGAAACAATGTGTAACGGTGAGTTTCTAGAAAAAGAACCTGAAGAAGCCTTTGACTACTTAGACCATTTGGCAGATAACTCTCAAGCCTGGCACATAGATAATTCCTCTGAAAGTTTCAATAGATCTAATCTTGTTTCTAACAGAGGTAAATATCATTTTAGTCAAGAAGATGAGATAAAAGCTAAAGTAGCTAATTTGGCTAGAAAGATTGAAGCCATGGAACTTAGAGAAGTAAAAGAAGTCAAAACGGTTAAAAATGAAGAAAGTTGTGGAATTTGTGAAATCATGGGACACCCCACTTCTGAATGTCCAAACATTCCCATTCTTAAAAAAGCGTTGCATGATCAAGTAAATTCCATAAACACATTTAAAAAGCCTTTTCCTTCTCCTTACTCTGAAACGTATAACCCTGAATGGAGAAATCATCCCAACTTCAGTTGGCGGAATAATAATCATGTTCAGGTACCACAATCTCAAAAGCCGGGCAACACTTTTTCCTATCAACCTTCACGTGTACAAACCTTGGAAGAGACATTGCAAGCATTCATGCAAACACAAGCAAATGTGAATAGCCGGACTTCACAGGACATCAATGAGATCAAAAACACCTTGTCCACATTGACAGCTTCATTACGCACTCAAGAAAAAGGTAAGTTTCCTGCTCAACCTCAGCCTAACCCTTCTACTCAATGTCTTGTTTCTTGCTCCAATGAAACTCAACAGGAAAATGCCAGTTCTATCACAACTCTTCGAAGTGGAAAGGCAATTGACAAAAAGATTCCATCAAAAGACCAAGATCCTCTTTCCCCTCCGAAAAGTAATGGTAAGGATGATGGTAAGTCTGAACTTCTTGAAAATTTGGACAAAGAAAAAGGTATGCATCCTGCTCCTTTTCCTCAAAGGTTGCAAACAATAAAGAATTTGAATCAAAATGCAGAAATTTATGAACTTTTCAAACAAGTTAAGATTAACATTCCTTTATTGGATGCAATCAAACAAGTTCCATCTTATGCTAAATTTTTGAAGGACATGTGCACAGTTAAAAGGAAACATAATGTACAAAAGAAAGCATTTTTGACGGAAAGTGTGAGCTCAATCATTCAGCACCTTACTCCACCAAAATTCAAAGATCCTGGATGTCCAACAATCTCATGCATCATTGGAAACACTAGAATAGAACGTGCATTGCTTGATCTTGGTGCTAGTGTTAATCTTTTGCCTTTTTCTGTTTATCAACAGTTAGGTTTAGGTGAACTCAAGGAAACACCTGTTACACTTCAACTAGCTGATCGTTCTGTAAAAATTCCTCGAGGGATAGTTGAAGATGTTTTGGTTCAAATTGATAATTTTTACTTCCCTGTTGATTTTATTGTTTTGGACACACATCCTGTTTCAAATCCAAATGTTCAAATTCCTGTTATATTAGGCCGTCCATTTCTTGCAACTTCTAATGCTCTGATAAATTGCAGGAATGGTATGTTGAACATTTCTTTTGGAAATATGACTTTAGAATTAAATGTGTTCAACACTTGCAAGCAACCTGGTGATGATTCAGAAGTACATGAAGTGGATTTCATTGAAGAACTTGTTCATGAACATCTCACCACTACCACATTCCATGATCCTTTAGAAGCTTATTTAATTGAATGTGAGTTTGATAATGCTTCAGAAATTTCACACACTGATTCTTTGTTAAATTCTTTTCAGGTTAAGCATTGTTGGAAACAAAAGTTTGAGGAACTTCCATCACTCACAAATGTCACTGTACCATCAACTATTGAACCACCCAAGCTGGATTTAAAACCATTGCCATCCGAGCTAAAATATTCCTTTTTGGGTGAGAATGAAACTTTTCCAATCATAAATGAACTTGAGGAACTCAGAAAAGATGCATATGAGAATTCTAAAATTCATAAAGAAAGAACTAAAGCCTTTCATGACAAGTTAATTTCAAGAAAAACATTTAATGTTGGGCAAAAAGTTCTACTTTATAATTCTAGACTTCACATATTTCCTGGTAAGTTGAGATCAAGATGGACTGGCCCATTTGTGGTTAAGCATGTGTATCATTATGGAGCAGTTGACATTGAGAATCCTCAAAATGGTAACGTATTCAAGGTAAATGGACAAAGACTCAAACTCTTTTTGGAAAATCATGTTACTCAAGAAGAGGTTGTTTTTCTTTCTGATCCTTGTTTTGAAAATAACTAGATGTAAATATAATTTTTACTAATCTTCAAAAAAAAAAAATTCATTTTTTTCCCGGTTAAATGGCGGATAACGGTACTCCGTGATTATTTAAGTCGGTTCCATCAGCTACCCACAAAACTGATATTGTATATAAATTTCTCTTTCATTTTATTTTATTTCATTTTTTTTTCAGGATGGATGATATTCTCAAAAGATTGCAGAAACGATTTCCTCCTTTTCCTCGGAATATTTTACTGAAGCTTTACCAAGTTCGATTAGAAAGATTAAGAATGCTTATAAACAAAGGGATTCCTGAAGACATACGTTGGATAATTGAAGCCAAGGTACGTGAAGATGAATATCTTCCTGTTTTGCATTTACCAGGTACAGGTAGAAGCACTTATGCAAAGAAGCGACGAGCAAAGCGCATGAGTTCAAATTGCCACAAGTGTGCACGATGGACGTGTAACGGTAAATGTCGTTCTATTGGGATTCCGTCCTCTAATCGAGATGATAAAATTGAATTCATTAAGGATGGACTGAGTAAGGAGAATTTGGGTAATATCCAACTTTCTCTTGAGACGCATCCTAGTGGAGACGTACAAAGAGAAATTCTTGATTTATGGCCGCAATTCCAAAGGGAATGGCAACATCTTGGGAATCTGATGTTAAAAGACCCTGTTTGCCAGCTTGTAAGAAAACTGGATGGGAAGCATATCCTCGACTCATAGAAGGCGTTTAAGCCGTTTCTGGACGTAAAACCAGAGGAAGATGTGAGCCACAATCACAACTACAATAAATGACTTCTCAGCTTTTGGTTTGATTTGCAATAACTTTATTTCAGTTTAATTTACGTGTTGTTCGATTTGTGTAATTATTCTCGTTTTTTTTTTGCATTGGCCTTTTACGGTTGCTTTTTCTTTTCTTTTTGATTTTCTTCCTGAAATCACGCAAAAATCTTTTGTTAGGTTAACATTTTCTTCTGACAGGTCAAATACACTTTCGGCGACATTATCTAACATTTTGTTTGTTGTGTCTCAGTTATAATAAGTGGTTAGCAACCTCTGCAGGTAATATCTCCTAAATTCTACCTTTAAAATTTGACATTGGGGACAATGTCATATTTTAGTAGGGGGTAAGGGACATATTTTGCTAATTTAAAAAAAAAAAAAATTGTTGTGTTTTAAGACATTTAGAAGTATTCATTCTGAACAAGGTCTGAGTAAGGGAGACTTGAGACATACCTTGTCAGTTTGATTTAATCTTTTCTTCTTCAAAAAAAAAAAAAAAAAAAAAAAAAAGCATGTTTAGACTTAGTGTGTTTTTTTTTAGTTACTTTCAATACAATGATGAGATATGAATTGCATAAGTCTAAAACAGATTTATTAGTGAGAAGATTTTCATGAGAATTGAGCTTGATGTCAACCTTTTTATGAGCCAATGTTAATATGATATGTTGATTGAGAAAGAAGCATGTTTAGACTTAATCTGACTTGTATAATCATCTTTGTGAGTTTTTGAGCCTATAATGATTGATGCATTATACAAATCAATCTAATTTCTTTCTTGAGTGCTCTTATGATTACATGATTCTCTAGAACTTGCTTTAAACCGTTTGAGACTATATTGATACATGTGACAACATGAATATGATAGAGGCATTAGGATTATAACCAGAGCCAAACAGCCATCCATTATTAATGTTCTACGAGAACATCCCCACTAGTGAGCCAATTTGAGCCTACATTAAATATGATGTTTTATTGGTAACCACAACTTACACCTAGCCTAAATATGCTTATATCCTTACCCTTGTTCTAAAGATGAATTTTATATTTTGAGACATATTGCAAAAAAACAAGGGATATTTTTATTTGAAAATTTGGGTTAGAAACAAAAGATAAGTGTGGGGGAAAGAAAAGAAAAGAAAAAGTCAAGAGAAAAAGAAAGGGATCATTGTCAAATACATTCCCATATTAAAAAAAAAAAAAAAAAAAAAAATCTTCTCTTGAACTTCTAGAAAAAGATGTTACAAAGTTGGTTAGAATGATGCAAAGGCTCAACATGAATATTTAGCCTATGTTATTATGTGCTTTATAAGAGTTTTGAGAAGTTTTATTTGTATGATCTTATTATGTCTCTAAAATCTTTGAACTCTTTGGAACCTTTGTGATATCTTTATCCTTTTGTTCTTTAACCACATTATAACCCTTTGGCCCCATTACAACCTTGAATAAAGACCTCTTGATTTATGAAGTTGTATGATCTAAATAGTGGAGAATAGGTGGACAAGCAAGCATATGGTAGAAGTGTTTTCATGAGATTGATTGAGTGTAAACACTTTACCACTACTTTAAAGAGTGAAAATCAAGAGAGTATCCCATGTGAGAAGTTGAGATTAAGTTTGAATATACACTATTTTGATTGAAATATGTTATGTTATTATTGGCTTAACTCAAACTATTTACATTCAAGCAAGATCTTTTGTGAATTTCTTTAAGCTATTGATTAGTTTTTAAGACTTGTCCAATGATTATCTCTAATTTATATTGGAAGGATTAGTTATAATTATTATTTTTAGTTTTTCTTATGTCTTCAATGTTTGTGGGTATCGTCCTAGTAAACCCTCACGAGACTAAACTCGTCCACTAGGGACACCTAGGGGTTTAAAGGCTTGTGTCACATGCTAAGTGCCACCGTGATTTCCAACGAAAATGGATTAGATTAGATTTTTTTATTTTATTTTTATTGAGTCGTTGCTAGGGACTAGCAACAATCTAAGTATGGGGGTGTGATAACTCGTATAATTATATAGTTTTTAGTTATGTTTTATTATTGTTTTGTGTCAAATACGAGTTATTATTGTTTAGTCTAATTGTGTTTATGATCTTTTATATTTTTATGTAATTTGGTGTTTTTCACAAGTTTCTTTGAGTGATTTCAGATTACTAGAATTAAGGGCAAATCCAGTTCAGTTCCAGTTCCGACACCTTTTGCCATATCAGATATATCTCGAGTTTCACTGAAGCAATAAGGCTGAACTTTGTATCCCTGCAAAGCTAAGAGGCATATCTATCTTTTTCATGTTTTACACTTCTTGAAACGGAGTCGTTTTGCCTAGCGAAATCGACCATCAAGTTGGCTGATGTGCAATGACGTCTGTTCTGCACCGTTTTGGTATTTTGACCATATCTTCCGATCCACGTGCGCAAATGATCTGATTCCAACGGCTATGGATCCGTAACTGATAGGGGTATATTTTTCTAGAAGACCATTTTATCAGATCGAGCCTCCAACATTGACAAAATCGACCATCAAGCTGGCTGATCAGAATTGTCATACAATATGACGAAAATTGTTAGAAAAATGCACCCACCTATTATACCTACCTTTGAAATTTGTAAAGCTTGTCTCTTGTCATTTAGCCCTCCAAAATGTGTATAAATAGAGGGCCTTGGATGAGTATTGGAATACATTGATACATTGGTAAGATAGCCATTGTAATAAAATTCTCTAAGTTTTCTTTTTCTTTCCTTTCTCTAGTTTTCTTTTTCTTCTTACATTTCTTTTCATTTTATTCATATCTAGTATGTGTTTCTAATCATATTGTTGAGGTGATGAGGTGAAGCTCTTGGTAAATGCTAAGGTTAGTCTCTTAAACATGAGCTAAAATGAATCATCATTTATAAGCACTAGTATAGATAATATTTTCTTTTGGTTTAAAATCATACTTGCAAAGTAGAGATCTTGATTCATTATTGACAATGAAAATGGCACAGTAAATGCTTGGTTTCATAACCTTGATTTGTTGTAGACATATACTTTGGCATAAGGAATGCTTGGACTCTTTTTATGAGTTTTGAGGACACCAAATGAACATAATATCATATGCTATGGACGTTGGACAATTTGGACTGAATTGCTAAACCTTCCGATTGGAACCTCCCTTATGTGTGGATTTCAATTGTGTAATAAAACAAGATTAATCTTAGCATAACACCAAGAGTGGATTCTCTAACCTCAACATCCTTTCTTATTGTTTTTTATATTTTGTTTAATTTCTTTTATGTTATTTTATTTATTTTGTTCTCTAATATCTTGTTTATTTTGTTTTGTTGTTTACTTTCTTTTTCTTATATATTTATAAACTTATACTTACTAATACGCTTCCTTGTGGTTCGACCTCGGACACCCGAGAATTTATTACTTGAACATAACCTGCACTTGGGTTTACGACTCTTAATTGAGTCTCCATCAACTACCTAGACCATTTGGCAGATAACTCTCAAGCCTGGCACACAGATAATTCCTCTGAAAGTTCCAATAGATCTAATCTTGTTTCTAACAGAGGTAAATATCATTTTAGTCAAGAAGATGAGATAAAAGCTAAAGTAGCTAATTTGGCTAGAAAGATTGAAGCCATGGAACTTAGAGAAGTAAAAGAAGTCAAAACGGTTAAAAATGAAGAAGGTTGTGGAATTTGTGAAATCATGGGACACCCCACTTCTGAATGTCCAAACATTCCCATTCTTAAAGAAGCGTTGCATGATCAAGTAAATTCCATGAACACATTTAAAAAGCCTTTTGCTTCTCCTTACTCTGAAACGTATAACCCTGAATGGAGAAATCATCCCAACTTCAGTTGGCGGAATAATAATCATGTTCAGGTACCACAATTTCAAAAGCCGGGCAACACTTTTTCCTATCAACCTTCACGTGTACAAACCTTGGAAGAGACATTGCAAGCATTCATGCAAACACAAGCAAATGTGAATAACCAAACTTCACAGGACATCAATAAGATCAAAAACACCTTGTCCACATTGACAGCTTCATTACGCACTCAAGAAAAAGGTAAGTTTCCTGCTCAACCTCAGCCTAACCCTTCTACTCAATGTCTTGTTTCTTGCTCCAATGAAACTCAACAGGAAAATGCCAGTTCTATCACAACTCTTCGAAGTGGAAAGGCAATTGACAAAAACATTCCATCAAAAGACCAAGATCCTCCTTCCCCTCCGAAAAGTAATGGTAAGGATGATGGTAAGTCTGAACTTCTTGAAAATTTGGACAAAGAAAAAGGTATGCATCCTGCTCCTTTTTCTCAAAGGTTGCAAACAATAAAGAATTTGAATCAAAATGCAGAAATTTATGAACTTTTCAAACAAGTTAAGATTAACATTCCTTTATTGGATGCAATCAAACAAGTTCCATCTTATGCTAAATTTTTGAAGGACATGTGCACAGTTAAAAGGAAACATAATGTACAAAAGAAAGCATTTCTGACGGAAAGTGTGAGCTCAATCATTCAGCACCTTACTCCACCAAAATTCAAAGATCCTGGATGTCCAACAATCTCATGCATCATTGGAAACACTAGAATAGAACGTGCATTGCTTGATCTTGGTGCTAGTGTTAATCTTTTGCCTTTTTCTGTTTATCAACAGTTAGGTTTAGGTGAACTCAAGGAAACACCTGTTACACTTCAACTAGCTGATCGTTCTGTAAAAATTCCTCGAGGGATAGTTGAAGATGTTTTGGTTCAAATTGATAATTTTTACTTCCCTGTTGATTTTATTGTTTTGGACACACATCCTGTTTCAAATCCAAATGTTCAAATTCCTGTTATATTAGGCCGTCCATTTCTTGCAACTTCTAATGCTCTGATAAATTGCAGGAATGGTATTTTGAACATTTCTTTTGGAAATATGACTTTAGAATTAAATGTGTTCAACATTTGCAAGCAACCTGGTGATGATTCAGAAGTACATGAAGTGGATTTCATTGAAGAACTTGTTCATGAACATCTCACCACTACCACATTCCATGATCCTTTAGAAGCTTATTTAATTGAATGTGAGTTTGATAATGCTTCAGAAATTTCACACACTGATTCTTTGTTAAATTCTTTTCAGGATAAGCATTGTTGGAAACAAAAGTTTGAGGAACTTCCATCACTCACAAATGTCACTGTACCATCAACTATTGAACCACCCAAGCTGGATTTAAAACCATTGCCATCCGAGCTAAAATATTCCTTTTTGGGTGAGAATGAAACTTTTTGCAGTCATAATTTCTTCACATCTTGATGAACTACAAGAAGGTAAGTTGTTACAACTTTTGAAGATGCACAAAAATGCATTAGGATGGACCTTAGCTGACATAAAGGGAATAAGCCCATTAATCTGCACACATAATATTTATTTAGAGGAAAATGCTAAACCCTCTAGACAAATGCAACGAAGGCTTAATCCTAATATGAAAGAAGTAGTGAGAAATGAAGTCATTAAACTTTTAGATAATGGAATCATTTATCCTATCTCTGATAGCAAATGGGTAAGTCCTACTCAAGTCGTACCTAAGAAATCTGGAGTTACTGTAGTTAAAAATGAAAACAATGAATTAATTCCAACTAGGACTGTTACTGGTTGGCGCATGTGCATTGACTATAGGAAACTTAACTCAGTGACGAGGAAAGATCATTTCCCTTTGCCTTTCATGGATCAAATCTTAGAAAGAGTTGCAGGGCATGAGTTTTATTGTTTTCTAGATGGATATTCTGGATATAATCAAATTGCCATTGCACTTGAGGACCGAGAGAAAACCACTTTTACATGTCCTTTTGGTACTTTTGCATATCGTAGAATGCCATTTGGATTATGTAACGCCCCTGCCACATTTCAAAGATGCATGCTTAGTATTTTTAGTGACATGATTGAACGTAATCTTGAGATTTTCATGGATGATTTTTCTGTTTCTGGTGATTCATTTGATGATTGCTTAGCCAATTTGAAAAATGTATTGATTAGGTGTGAAGAAAAAAATCTTGTTCTTAATTGGGAAAAATGTCATTTCATGGTCACTAAAGGTATTGTACTAGGTCACATTGTTTCTGCAAAAGGGATTGAGGTAGACAAGTCAAAAATTTAATTGATTGCTAATCTACCCACACCAAAGACAGTAAAGGACATTAGGTCATTCTTGGGACATGCAGGTTTTTATAGAAGATTCATAAAAGATTTTAGCACGATATCTAAACCTCTATGTAATCTTTTAATGAAAGACACTGCATTTGAATGGACTAAAGATTGTGAAGATGCTTTTGAAAAACTCAAAAATATGCTCACTACTGCTCCTATTATGAGATCTCCTGATTGGTCTTTACCATTTGAAATAATGTGTGATGCTAGTGACTATGCTGTTGGTGCTGTGTTAGGACAAAGGAAAGATAATAAACCACATGTAATTTACTATGCAAGTAAAACTTTAAATAGAGCCCAAATGAATTATTCCACTACAGAAAAGGAATTACTTGCAGTTGTTTTTGCATTGGATAAATTCAGATCTTACCTTGTTGGATCATCAATTGTTGTCTTTAGTGATCATGCAGCTTTAAAATATCTTCTCTCTAAGAAGGATGCAAAACCTAGGTTGCTGAGGTGGATCCTTTTGCTGCAAGAATTTGACATCACCATTCGAGATAAAAAAGGAGTAGAAAATGTGGTGGCTGATCATTTATCAAGACTTGTTTGTGATGAATCTTTTGGAACCTCACCAATAAATGATACTTTTCCTGATGAACAACTTCTAATTGTCTCCACGACACCTTGGTTTGCTGACATTGCTAATTTTCTTGCTACAGGAAAAATTCCTTCTCAATGGAGCCCCCAAGATAAAAGGAAGTTTCTGAATGAGGTAAAGAAGTTCTATTGGGATGACCCTTACTTGTTCAAATATTGTCCTGATCAGATTTTTCGAAGATGCATTCCCGACAATGAGGTAAGTAGTGTAATTAAGTTTTGTCATTCTGAGGCATGTGGTGGTCATTTTTCATCAAAGAAAACTGCTGCAAAAATTTTACAGTGTGGATTTTACTGGCCAACTTTATTCAAAGATGCACATAATTTTTGCAAGTCATGTGAAAGTTGTCAAAAATTAGGTTCCATTTCGAAAAGAAACATGATGCCTTTGAACCCAATTCTTGTAATTGAAATTTTTGACTGTTGGGGTATTGATTTCATGGGACCATTTCCACCATCTTTTGGTTTCTTATACATTTTAGTTGCAATAGATTATGTTTCAAAGTGGATAGAGGCAATTCCATGTCGAAATAATGATCACAAAACAGTGATTAAATTTTTAAAAGAAAATATTTTGAGTCGATTTGGAATTCCTCGATCTATCATAAGTGATGGGGGAACACATTTTTGCAACAAGGTTTTTGAAACATTAATGAAGAAATATGCCATTACACACAAAGTTGCAACCCCTTATCACCCGCAGACAAATGGACAGGTAGAATTAGCAAATAGGGAGATTAAACAAATTTTGGAAAAGACGGTTAATCCAAATCGCAAAGATTGGTCCCTTAGACTTAACGATGCATTATGGGCCTATCGAACAGCTTTTAAAACAGCATTGGGCATGTCTCCTTATAGGCTAGTTTATGGAAAACCTTGTCATTTACCTGTGGAACTTGAGCATAAAGCATATTGGGCCATTAAAATGTTCAACTCAAACCTTGATGACGCTTCTAATTTACGGAAATTACAAATAAATGAACTTGAGGAACTCAGAAATGATGCATATGAGAATTCTAAAATTCATAAAGAAAGAACTAAAGCCTTTCATGACAAGTTAATTTCAAGAAAAATATTTGATGTTGGGCAAAAAGTTCTACTTTATAATTCTAGACTTCACATATTTCCTGGTAAGTTGAGATCAAGATGGACTGGCCCATTTGTGGTTAAGCATGTGTATCATTATGGAGCAGTTGACATTGAGAATCCTCAAAATGGTAACGTATTCAAGGTAAATGGACAAAGACTCAAACTCTTTTTGGAAAATCATGTTACTCAAGAAGAGGTTGTTTTTCTTTCTGATCCTTGTTTTGAAAATAACTAGATGTAAATATAATTTTTACTAATCTTCAAAAAAAAAAAAAAAAAAAAAATTTGTTGTGTTTTAAGACATTTAGAAGTATTCATTCTGAACAAGGTCTGCGTAAGGGAGACTTGAGACATACCTTGTCAGTTTGATTTTAACCTTTTTATGTTTACTTGTTAATTTTTGTTTAGTATTTTAGGATTATTTAGGTTGCATGAGTTTGTTTTGTTTTGAGTCTTAGTTGTTCCTATTCTTATGTTATTAGTTCTTTTCTCTTACACATGATTCTTTCATTTGGGTTAATAGACTTACATTGAGGACAATGTAAGAATTAAGTGTGGGGGGAATGATTTAGGATTTCTTTTATTTTTGTCTACTATTTTTTTATGAGTCTTTATTATTATTATTATTATTATTTAGTGTGTTTTAGTTCCTTTTTAATACAATGATGAGATATGAATTGCATAAGTCTAAAACAGATTTATTAGTGAGAAGATTTTCATGAGAATTGAGCTTGATGTCAACCTTTTTATGAGCCAATGTTAATATGATATGTTGATTGAGAAAGAAGCATGTTTAGACTTAATCTGACTTGTATAATCATCCTTGTGAGTTTTTGAGCCTATAATGATTGATGCATTATACAAATCAATCTAATTTCTTTCTTGAGTGCTCTTATGATTACATTATTCTCTAGAACTTGCTTTAAACCGTTTGAGACTATATTGATACATGTGACAACATGAATATGATAGAGGCATTAGGATTATAACCAGAGCCAAACAGCCATCCATTATTAATGTTCTAAGAGAACATCCCCACTAGTGAGCCAATTTGAGCCTACATTAAATATGCTGTTTTATTGGTAACCACAACTTACACCTAGCCTAAATATACTTATATCCTTACCCTTGTTCTAAAGATGGATTATATATTTTGAGACATATTGCAAAAAACAAGGGATATTTTTAGTTGAAAATTTGGGTTAGAAACAAAAGATAAGTGTGGGGGAAGAAAAGAAAAGAAAAAGTCAAGAGAAAAAGAAAGGGATCATTGTTAAATACATTCCCATATTAAAAAAAAAAATCTTCTCTTGAACTTCTAGTTAAAGTAAAGAAAAAGATGTTACAAAGTTGGTTAGAATGAAGCAAAGGCTCAACATGAATATTTAGCCTATGTGACTATGTACTTGTAAAGAGTTTTGAGAAGTTTCTTTGTATGATCTTATTATGTCTCTAAACTTTATGAACTCTTTGGAACCTTTGTGATATCTTTATCCTTTTGTTCTTCAACCACATTACAAACCCCTTGGCCCTATTACAACCTTGATTAAAGACCTCTTGATTTATGAAGTTGCATGATCTTTTAGTGGAGAATAGGTGGACAAGCAAGCATATGGTAGAACTATTTTCATGAGATTGATTGAGTGTAAACACTTTACCACTACTTTAAAGAGTGAAAATCATGAGAGTATCCCATGTGAGAGGTTGAAATTAAGTTGAATATGCACTATTTTGATTGAAATATGTTATGTTAATATTGGCTTAACTCATTTATTTACATTCAAGCATGATTTTTTGTGAAATTCTTTGAGCTATTGATTAGTTTACAAGACTTGTTCAAAGATTGTCTCTAATTTATATTGAAAGGATTAGGAGTAAATATTTTTAGTGTATGTAGTTTACTTATATTTTAGTTTTTCAATGTTTGTGGGTATCGTTCTAGCAAACCCTCACGAGACTAAACTCGTCCACTAGGGACACCTAGGGGTTTAAAGGCTTGTGTCACATGCTAAGTGCCACCGTAATTTCCTACGAAAATGGATTAGATTAGATTTTCTTATTTTATTTTTATTGAGTCGTTGCTAGGGACTAGCAACAATCTAAGTGTGGGGGTGTGATAACTCGTATAATTATATAGTTTTTAGTTATGTTTTATTATTATTTTGTGTCAAATACGAGTTATTATTGCTTAGTCTAATTGTGTTTATGATTTTTTATATTTTTATGTAATTTGGTGTTTTTCACGAGTTTTTTTGAGTGATTTCAGATTACTAGGTTAAATCAAGAATTAAGGGCAAATCCAATTCAGTTCCAGTTCCGACACCTTTTGCCATATCAGCTATATCTGGAGTTTCACTGAAGCAATAAGGCTGAAATTTTAACCGTGCAAAGTTAAGAGGCATATCTATCTTTTTCATGTTTTACACTTCTTGAAACGGAGTCGTTTTCCCTACCGAAATCAACCATCAAGTTGGCTGATGTGCAATGACGTCTGTTCTGCACCGTTTTGGTATTTTGACCATATCTTCCGATCCACATGAGCAAATGATCTGATTCCAACGGCTATGGATTCGTAACTGATAGGGGTATATTTTTCTAGAAGACCATTTTATCAGATCGAGCTTCCAACATTGACAAACTCGACCATCAAGCTGGCTGATCAGAATTGTCATACAATATGACGAAAATTGTTAGAAAAATGCACCCACCTATTATACCTACCTTTGAAATTTGTAAAGCTTGTCTCTTGTCATTTAGCCCTCCAAAATGTGTATAAATAGAGGGCCTTGGATGAGTATTGGAAAGGAGGGATACATTGGTAGGATATTAGCCATTGTAATAAAATTCTCTAAGTTTTCTTCTTCTTTCCTTTCTCTAGTTTTCTTTTTCTTTACTTATGTTTCTTACATTTCTTTTCATTTTATTCATATCTAGTATGTGTTGCTAATCATATTGTTGAGGTGATGAGGTGAAGCTCTTGGTAAATGCTAAGGTTAGTCTCTTAAACATGAGCTAAAATGAATTATCATTTATAAACACTAGTATAGATAATATTTTCTTTTGGTTTAAAATCATACTTGCAAAGTAGGGATCTTGATTCATTATTGACAATGAAAATGGCACAATAAATGCTTGGTTTCATAACCTTGATTTGTTGTAGACATATACCTTGGCATAAGGAATGCTTGGACTCTTTTTATGAGTTTTGAGGACACCAAATGAACATAATATCATATGCTATGGACGTTGGACAATTTGGACTGAATTGCTAAACCTTCCGATTGGAACCTCCTTTATGTGTGGATTTCAATTGTGTAATAAAACAAGATTAATCTTAGCATAACACCAAGAGTGGATTCTCTAACCTCAACATCCTTTCTTATTGTTTTTTTTATATCTTGTTTAATTGCTTTTATGTTAATTTGTTTATTTTGTTCTCTAATATCTTGTTTACTTTCTTTGTTATTGATTCCCTAATATCTTGTTTATTTTCTTTTTCATATATATTTATAAACTTATACTTACTAGTACGCTTCCCTGTGGTTCGACCTCGGACACCCGAGAATTTATTACTTGAACATAACCTGCACTTGGGTTTACAACTCTTAATTGAGTCTCCATCAGATGCCAGTGACATTAGCAGCTATTAAACACCAATTCCTAGGATACACCAGTCCTGCGCTTGAGACTAATTACTAAATCTTGTCCAAGTTCCAGACTTAGATGACCCCAAAGAACAAGAGAGGCTGAAGATAAATGTTCTTGAGACAAAAGAGAGTGACGATTCTCACAAAATGAGTCTTATAGAGGAAAGACTATGGGCTTTTGAGGGGATGGATTTCTATGGCTTTATGGACGTTGTTATGCTTTGCTTAGTGCTTGATATGGTCATTCTATAGAAACCCGCGCCTGGTCCAACCCGGATGCTGTTGTTTCCCTTTTTTTTTTGTTTTTATTTTATTATGATATATTATTAGGATTTGATATATTTTTTATTAATATTTATTTATTTTTGACTAATAATTTTTAGTTTGATTATTGCAAGTATATGTCATGACTAAATTTTATTTTATTTTCTTTGATTTTCTTTGATTTTATTATTAATTAATTTTAATTGATTTAATTAGTTGAATAATTTAGATTAATTCTAATTGATTTAATTAGTTGAATAATTTTGGTTGATTTTAATTGATTAAGTTAGTTTGATAATTTTAATTGATTAAATTGGTTTAGTTTATTTAACTGATTTAATAAATTTTAATTTATAATTTCTTATTGCTTATTAACTTTTCAGTATATTAATCTTTATTTGATATTAATTTTTGATTATTAGTTTCTAATTAATTCATATTTGTTTAATTTTTGTGAATATCTTTATGATTAATTTGTTACTTGATTTTCTTTTAAGTTTTGGATTTTTTGTAAATTAGATTGTTTATTTATTTATTACTTGTTTATTTGTTTATCTCATGATATGCTAATTGAAATTTAATTAGGTAGATTTATATTTTTAGATTTTTACTAATTGACTCTTAATGATTGATCTTTATTTTATTGATGATAAAATACTTTAGGTAAATTTTTAAAATAAGGTTAAGATAAATTAAGACCATTTAGATAAGATCAGTCTAGGATAATATGCGATTAATTAGGTACTATCTCTAGATAGGCGTTGTGGGAGTGCTAATCCTTCCCCACACGTAACCGAATTCCCGAACCTAGTTTTGAAACGTAGATTAGAACATATTCTTTTTAGGGTGCCTTAGTCAAGCTTAGGATTAGTTTAAAAGGGATAGATTCATATAGGTGACTAATCACACCAAGCAAAAAAGATTAGTGGCGACTCCACGATTTGCATCTAGCATGCTAAATTCGTATTTACCACGTTATGACAAGATTAATTGCCCCGAGATTTTTACCTGGACAAAATTAAGTTGCTACAAATAGTATAGATAACAGTGATTTACTTTTTCTTAAGGGAATGTTTGGAGCTTTTTCATATCAAGATTCAAATATAATGTGATTGATGGGAGTGTGATTGTTGGGAATTAAATTGCTGGGAATATAATATTACAACCTTTGATATACATGCGAAAATGCTGATTAAAATTTTGAAAAAGTTACATTGATACGTTTGGTTCATTAAATATTTTACTAGGAATGTTATGGTAATTTCCAAAATTATCCTTATCAAGTAACTTTTTAGATTTTATAAATAATATTATAATTTTATTTTCATATATATATATATATATATTATAATAATTACATTTAAATTAGAACTTCTCTTTAGTAAGATATGTTCTTAGTCATACATGATTTAAACAAAAATATTAATTCATTTCTATCACATTTATGTGATTATAATTTGAGTTTTTAATCAATTTTTTGACTGAGATGTTTTTATTTTAAAATTAGTAGTGATTAAAATACAAAAAGAAATTTTCTAAAATTTTGAATGAAGTAATTTTTGTTTTCAAAATTCAATTAAAAAATATTTAATTTTTTAAAAGAATCAAAACAATTTAATTGAAAATAAAACAAAAAATAAAATAAAATTTATGTAATTTAAATTTAAATTTATAAATGAAAATAACATTTAATTTTGTTGGCCCTTCTTCCTTTTGATATTCAAGATTTGTTAACTAATTTCTAATTAATGTATTATTTTTTTATAAGATTGAAAGGACAATTTAGTCGAAAAAATTTATTTGAACTTTTTCACAATTTAGGAAAGTATTTTTATCAATCTTTTGGAGGGAAAGCTACAATTCGAAAAATGTATCATACCAAATATAAAAATCTATTTTCACCGATTAAAATCACAAAAATGTGCCCTTTAAAAGAAGCGTGAGAATTCATATTTTAAAATTCGCTACTATCTACTTTTTCTTCTTTTTTAAAATCTGCACATGTAGTTATTCCATTTTTTCCCATTTTTTTTTTACATTTTAAAATAATTATAATACTTTTCTAATATTATCTAACTAATCAATTTTTGTATCCATTTCTGCATAAGGTTAATAGTATGTAAAAGGATATAAATAAAAGCAAAAAAAATATTTCATATACTAGTGGGATTTTGGACTCCACTAATAAAAGTATAGAGTTGTCGTATATCTTTTAAGATAAAAAATTAATATAAATAAAAAATATATGATGAATTTTTAATACCTTGTAAAATTTAAAAACTTTTTTAATAATGCGTAAAAAGAAACTCAAGAAAGAAATCCATTTGTCACAAAAGTATTTAACTTGTGATTTTTTACTACAATATTATAATTATTTTGTAATAATATAAAATTAAAAAATGTTAATCAGTGATTAGTGATACTGATTAAAGTGATATTTATAGAAAAAAATTTAATTAATGTATTACTTTTTATTGAATTAAGTAAAAATAATATACTATATGCAAAAAATATTCTAAAATGATAATTAAATAATCCTTAATTGGTGCTATAAGTCCTGTTAATTGAACCCATAAAATTATGTAAGAATTCATCATTTATAAGCATGAATTTTAAGTAATATTACTTTGGACCTACACATTTTAAAATTATAATTGATTTTTTTAAAAATTAAAAATTTATATTACTATAATGCTCCTAACTGAGTTTGTTGTCATGAATCAAATGACAATATCTCAATTAATAAAATTAAATAAAATATTTATAATCTATAATATATATATAAAAACAAATACAAAAAATATTTTGAATTAACGAAAATAATTTTGTTGTTCACTCTATCATTAAATTGTTATTATAAATATTTTTATTTTAATAAAATTTATCTAATTTATAAATAAAAAAATTAATTTTATTAAAATACTTTCGTTAAATGGATTAATTTAATAATAAATAAAAAAATTAAAAATTTGTATGAAATTTTTTTATTTTAACAATTTTAATTTTTAACTAACTTTAAAAAATAAAAAATTGATATAAATAAAAAAATAAAAATTTGCATTGAATATTAATTTTTCATTAATATTAAAATAATATTTATTTTATATGTTAATATCAATTTTAGTTAATATATATTTTATTAATTTTATTTATAATTTAAAATATATAATTATATATTCGACTTCCAAATTCTAGATTGATTGCAATTTGCAACTGATATGCTTTTCAATTTTCGTTATAAAAATAATAATAAAAAAAGGAAAAGCTCGAAATTTCAGCGTTCCCGCTGCTCTCGGGCTTTAAAACCTGTGTCAACATCCTAATAAATAATAATAATGTAAAGTAGTAAGTATAATTGTTTTATAAACCCTAGACTCGATTTTAGTTTCTATAGAATAGAGAGATCAAGACGGCAATTTCCTGTTTCAATCTCCTCCAACATTCCAGCTCTCCTTTCACTGGTAGGATTCTTCACTCTCCTTTCCCTCCTTTGCTTCGATTTTTTTTTTTTAATACAAATCAAATTTCCATCTAGAATGAGTCTAACTAATATACTTGAGATCATCAATCTGTCTCCACTGTAATCAATGGCTGCCTTCAATTCAGTAAAACAATGCCGGTTCTTTGTGTTTTCAAAGATCTACTCTGCGCTTGAAATCGATTCTGCAAATTCGTCATTCATCACTCCATTCTTTTTTCTATGAAAATTTAGAGAGGAATTGTGATATGTAGACGTGATTGTTGCAGAAAATTTCTTTTCTATTTTCGCTTAGTCTGACATTTTAATTTATTCTTAATTTTTGAATCCAGATTTTGTAGCGTGGTTTCAATTTTTAGTGGCTATGCAGCGAAGAGTTAGCCCAAGGTTTCAAAATCTACCCGATGGCGGTAATTCAAACATTGAGAAGATACCGAATGCAACTGACTCAAGAAAGCCACAAAATACTAGAGTTAGCCCAAGGTTTCAAAATCTACCCAATGGCAGTAACTCAAACATTGAGAAGAAGATACCGAATGCAACTGACTCAAGAAAGCCACTAAATACTAGAGTTAGCCCAAGGTTTCAAAAATTACCCAATGGCGGTAACTCAAACATTGAGAAGATATCGAATGCAACTGACTCAAGAAAGCCACAAAATACTAGAGTTAGCCCAAGGTTTCAAAATCCACCCTATGGCGGTAACTCAAACATTGAGAAGATATCGAATGCAACTGACTCAACAAAGCCACAAAATACTAGAGTTAGCCCAAGGTTTCAAAATCTACCCAATGGCTGTAACTCAAACATTGAGAAGATATCGAATGCAACTGACTCAAGAAAGCCACAAAATACTAGAGTTAGCCCAAGGTTTCAAATTCTACTCAATGGCGGTAACTCAAACATTGAGAAGATATCGAATGCAACTGACTCAAGAAAGCCACAAAATACTAGAGTTAGCCCAAGGTTTCAAAATCTACCCAATGGGGGTAACTCAAACATTGAGAAGATATCGAATGCAACTGACTCAAGAAAGCCACTAAATACTAGAGTTAGCCCCAGACTCCAGAGAATTCCTTTGGAGAAGAGACCCTTTTATGGTAGTAGTGGGAAGAAGAAAGCATTGAATGATTCTCAAGATAAGGTCATGGTCAAAAAACTCAAAGTTGATCATTCAACGCCGGAGTGTGTATCTAATGGTTCTGTAACCGTTGAAAATGGAGAAAAAGATGTTGCCGATTTACAAGAAACTGGTTCAAAACAGGGCAACTATGGTGATGATTTAGCCTCTATTCATGGTATAAGTATGGATATGGCAGTGAAAAATAAACTCAGGCTGTTCAATAAGTATTTTCTCCACTTTACTAAGGTAAATTGTTTATTTTGTTTTGCAAGGGTTTTAGATAGAAGTAAGTATTGGTGCTTGCTTATATATGTTTTGGAAAAGGGAAACGAAAAAACAGAAATGTTTTACGGATTCTGAGTTTTTTTTTTTTTTTTTTTAAAGTGAAATGCAATTGATTTTATCACAAAACACTTACTGCATTTTGTGTTTGAATGTTGTGGTTTGCAAAAAAAAAGGGTGAAGATCTTATCAACTGTGATAATAGAGTATTTTGGATAATTTGGACCAAATTTTTTTTGTTTTGATCTCTTTTTATTTTGTGATCTAGGACGCAATTAAGGTTTAACTGTATGTTGATCTGTTTGTGTTCCCATGTTATGCTCTCACATTTGTGTTATTTATGAAGTAATAACAAGGTACCTTATCTCTATGTGTGTGTACACAGGAAGAGGACAAGAGATGCAATAGAGTGAAGGGTAGTGATCATGAAATTGCGAATGGTAAAACAAAGGATGTAAGCTTCTTAACTGTAAATTTTCTTTTATTTGATTTTTTTTACTGTTATTTCTTGGAGCACTAATATTAAATTTTGTTGTTAATTCCTTATGCACTAAGATGCTTTTTCTCTGCAAAACTTTAATATATTTGATTAAATATAAAAAATGAAGTGACTTTGAACTTAGTTGTTTTAGGTAGTGACTTCAATATATCCTAAAATGAAGTGATGCATTCATCAATTCTCTTAATTTGGTTAGTTGGGTGAAGAAGAATAAACACAAAGACCCTTAAAAGCTGTATTCTTATACATGAATGATGGGTTCAAGAGCCTCTGTCCTGACCTACTCCAAAAAACTAAAAGTGATTCCAGGAACCTGTATATTCAGTAAGCAAGTCAAAGAAAAAAAAACTTGTCAAAGAAGAAAAACTAGTGATAAGGGATAGGAATCAATTCAATATTGGAAATAAAATCTAAATAGATATTAAATTGCAACAGTCTATGTGTTGATATATGGCATTAATGTATCCTCTAGTTGGATAAAACCCAGGTACATTAGCTCCAAGTTACCCAGTTTTGTTGCTTTTTTTTGTCGATTGCCTTCCATAATGTTGTTACTCCAATAAAAATGGCACTGCTCTATGGTTTGGAAGAATTTTAGATGCTCAAAGTTTTTTATTTTTCATTTTCTATATAATCAACTTGATTCTATAGCAGTATATTCTCTGTTCTTGCTGTCTCATTTTACATGAAAAGAAAATGCATTATTAGTTTTGTTAATACTGCAAATTTACAGAAAGAAAATCCATGTGAAGGCCATGTTAAGCGATCTAAGCACCAAGGCCATGTTAAGCAATCTAAGTGCCAAGGCCATGTTCAACTATGTAAGCGCAAAGGCCGTGTTAAGCTATCTAAGCGCAAAGGCCATGTTAAGCTGTCTAAGCGCCCTGATCTGAAGGCGATTTCTGAGGCAAGTTTATGATTAATGCTCTGCACATGTACTTCCTACGTTTAAGGCTGTATGAAGCTTTTGAATTGGGTTTTCATTTTCAACCCACTGCCTATAGTCATCCTAGGATTTCTTCTGGTTTGGTTACTTTAGTCAATAAAATGAGATACTTTTGTGATTTTGTTTCTGTTATTTATCAGTTCTGTTATTGGTCTCCAAGGAGTGATGTGAATACATTCAATACGGAGAAAAACTGGTGCTCGAATTAGATTGATATGTAAAGTTTGTTTATTAGGTGCTTGCCACTAAAATGTGAATAAAGTTATATTTTCCATATATTTCCTACTATGTCAACATTAAAAGAAATTTTATATTGCTTGATGATGTACTTATGACATATTTATCTTTTTTAAATTCATGACAGATGTTGAACAGAAATGAAGTTTTATGTCATGAAAGATACTTTGGTGATCTACCTGGTTGGTGAATGTAGTTCTCCCTAATATATATTTATATTGAAATGTCAACTAGTTCTGAATCAAATTGTTTTAAGATCAACTTCGATCACATTTGTTGTGCAGCATGACATATACATCATTTCTTTTGCTTCTATAATGTAGGTATTAAAGTTGGGCATCACTTTTATTCTCGAGCTGAAATGGTTGCTGTAGGACTTCATAAACTCTTGCAGAAGGGAATTGATTACATTGGAAAACCTCATGGGAAATCGGTAGTGTATCTTGTTTAATAGATGCTTTAGAATTTCTTTTTGGTTATAAATTTTTCTGAAATTTGGAATATTAACTATAACATGTCCACAAGTGAAAGGGGTGAGAAACAAAATACATTCATGTTGGTGATGGAAAATTTTACTTCTAGGAGAAAGATTTAACTTAGACCTAGAAGGGTAAGGAGTTAGGGAACAGATTCACTGATATGAGAAATGGTTAGGCTTTTTGTACTTTATGTTTGTGTTTGAGATATCAAATATCAGGAGGATTCCATGTTTTTCTTTTCTTTTTTCCATTGGAGCAGCCGAGCAGGCAGGCATGAAATGATAGCCTCATTAAGGTACACCTTTAACGTTATTGATAAACTTTAGAAGTCATATTGTATTATTAGTCATAAAAGTGTTTTTCATACGAAAGAGCACTGTTAATATCTTCAACTTAGATTGGCATGTACACATTATATTGTACTTTCTGTCGTAAGAAGAGATAACAGCACATGAACATGCCTAGTAATGATGCAGTCTTGGAGTAACAACCATTGTACTTTACTTGTGCAATTTCTTTTTATTTTATTTGCTCAAGTTGGGATTATTCTAGGACTTTAAGTAGGTTAGATTTACTTTCATCTAGTTTGAGTTGGTTACTTTCATAGATTTTCCTTTTTGGTATCCTTATCTAAGACATTGAGTAATCTAAGAGTCCCTATAAATACCAAAATAATTTCCCTATAAAAATCATTTGAATTATAAGCTTTTCTAGTCCTACTTTGCTTTAATAATCTCTTGGTGCATTTCAGGAGTATAGTGGCTATACCTTCCCTCTCGCTGCTGCAATTGTGTTGTCCGGCCAATATGAAGATGATTTTGATAATAGGGAAGAAATTGTTTATATTGGTCAAGGTGGAAATGATTTGCTTGGTAATAAACACCAAGTCAAGGATCAAGTTCTGCTTCGTGGTAATTTGGCTCTTAAAGTATGTGACTTGTTTTCTTTATTTTCTTTTGTACAGTTCGATCATGTTTACACTTTCGATGCTTAATTGCTATAACATGAATTTTTAGGTATTAATTAGTAATGGCTACAAGTTGCAAATCTACTCAATCAAAATTTTACCTTTTAGTACTTATTTTAATCAGTGGGTTTACTTTCATTATAATTATGAGATGACATGTATTGCTCAATATCCTCAAGCAAACTTGCTTAGATATGGTAAGAAAAACAATGCTCTCATATTTGAACTTTGACTTACAAAAATGCCATGCTTTAATGGTTTTTAGGTGAAAGCTTTTGAAACATATCCAATTTTTTCTTTCGAAGACACAATTCTTCTAAACTTTTCTTGCAATTTCACCAAGCCTTAATGACATGATAGGTTACAGTATACTACCTTATGTTTAGTATCAAAGTTATATGTTCTTTCACTTATAAACTGGTTATTAGGTGAAAGCATTAGAAATAAATCATGTTTTAATTGAATTATATTTCGCAAAATATATAGTTTACATTTGCTGTGAACACAGTTATATGGTAGGGCTAACGATGGGTTGGACTATTGTGATTCTTTTTAGTTTATTAGTGCCATCTCCAGCCTATTAAATAACATTTTGAATAGGTGATTTTTTCCATTGGAAATCCCTTTTTCTTTTTCTTTTTAACTTCCTTTGAAAATCTCTTAATATGATGATAGAAGGATAAAACTATGTCTAATGATTCTGAAGAAAACATTTAACAGCTTAGGATAGATTTAGATTTGGTTGAAAATTGCTCCCCTTTTGTAATAAATTATTCACCAACTGAACCATTATTAAAAAGTTTAAAGTAAACCTTTTTATAGGTGTTTACATATCTAAACTAAAATAGACTCCTTACACTTGACCTTTCTCCGTAATTTAATTCTTAAAGGTTCAGCTAGTATTGATAGCATATTATGAAGCTACCCAGCTAGAATAAAGTTAAACATCATATGTGTGTGCAATTTTCTTCTCATGTCAACCTAAATACTTTCTGAGCTCAATTTATTGATAGAGCTGCATTTTTAGCTTGGATTTTTGTTATCTACATGATATGATGTTGGATTGAACTTGCAATTTAAATTGTTTCTTTACTGTCTTTATAACTTTCTTGCAGAATAACAAGGAGCAGTCTGTGCCTGTTAGAGTTATTCGTGGACATAAATGTGATGATAGTTATAGCAAAAGATTATACATATATGATGGCTTGTACAAGGTTAAAAATCTTGGAATAAAATTCTTAATACAATTGATTACTAAAACTAAATTTATGCCTGCATAAGTTGGAACTTTATTTTATGTGTTTGTGTAGGCTTGGGAGTACATGGTTGCTTGTATGATGTCTTACATCGCAATAGCATATAGTACAATGTTTATATTCTCATATAAAATCTTGTATCATGTTTGATAGCGGCATTGTTTTCAATAATTTCTGTGCATGGAGGATAATTACTCTTGTCTTCTTTCGCCCCCAACAAACAATAGAACTTTCTTTTCAGGTTTAATGCATTACTTATTTTTCTTATATTGTCACAATAGAAGAAATAAATATTAGGTTCTGCCTCACTTAGAAATATGTATTTTTTTGTCAAACTGGGATGATAATTTGGAAGTGAGAATATTTTCTTACCTTTTTCCCTATTTTCTCCTCTTTCTTATCTGTTTCTTGATAGGCATGTTCTACTACACTTATTGTAGTTGAGTATTCTAGTCGTTTTATTAGTTGTTGAGAATCTAAGAATATAATGGTTGAATCTTAGGTTAGTATGCAGTAGTACCCATTTATACAAGTGTTTATTGTCCAGTACTTATAGATTCTTTCCATATTAACTAATATCAAGACATTTTATTGTTAGTATTGAACTAATATTAATTTACTTCACCAGGTATGCTCACTTTGTACTGTTCCTTTTATTAGGTTACTGACTATTGGGATGAGAAAGGTATTTCTGGCTTTAAAGTTTTTAAGTACAGGTTGAAGCGACTACAAGGGAAAGAGAAATTGACAAGCCAGAATAAGGTAATTTATTTGTTTATTTTGTTGTTCCCTTGTTTAAATTTTGTAAAAGGTTTCTAATTATTGGCTCACTGACCATGATTATACAGGCTATTTTCTCTATGGACACAAGGAAAATGGAACACACATGCACATACACACATGCACATACACACGCACACGCACACATATACAAACACCGTCCTCAGTCATTATAAGACACTTCCTGCATTTTTATTTTCTCTTTTGGCCTTTTATCATGGTATAGCTTGGCACACTGGTGGTTGAGGAATATGCTTCTCATACTTTGCTAAAAAATATGAAGTGGCTCATATTTCTCATGCATTTTCTTGGAAGTATCTCATGAGCCATATCTATGTTGGCCTTCAATGTTTGGCTAAGCTTGGTTTGTGCATGTAATGATGACATGGATTCTGCTGTAGGCTGTAGCTTATATTGCTATTCTCACTTTTAGTTTGACTTCTTATTTTAGGTTCACTTTGTGCGAGGAAAAGTTTCTAGAGTTCACTCAGAATTGCCTGGGTATGAACTCTACATGTATATGTTTCTGGATAGATTGCTTGGACATCAAATTCAAATACTACATATTTTATGTGCCTTAGTCACACTATTTGACTTAATGTTTTCTTTTTCCCAAGGCTTGTATGCAAGGACATATCAAACGGTCAAGAAGATAAATGCATCCCTGTTTTAAATTTGTATAATCCTTCTGTGGCTCCTACAGGCAAGTTAAATTGAAATATTGAGTAAGGTTGAGTATATACTTGCTAGTGGGGCTAGATACCCATGCTTGCTAGCAAACTATTTCCTGTATGCGCTTACATATCTCTGTTTCTCTCTGCATTGTCAGCTAAGCTAATTGTATATGCATTGCACTTGGAAATAAATTTGTTGAGAGAAAATCATCCACAAATATCCTCATAAACTGAATATTACATTAATCATTTTATATTATCAAGTTACTAAGTAAGACCGTAACAGACAATTATTTTTATTTAGGTTATTGTATTTTTCTTTTTTGTTATTATTGCATTATCCATTTCTCCTAGTAGGATTGAAAGGGCTACTGAAATTTCATGCATTTAAATTAAAAGAATTTCTGAAGAAATTTTCTTATAAATCCACTAACTAGATTTTGAGATATTTTAAAAATATTGCTGTTCTATACATGTCAATAAGATATGTCTTCCTTTTCTCTCAATGCTTATGCAAGTGAGACAGAATATGCTATATCAAAGAATTATTTATAAAGGATATGTTTTTACTCGTGCAAATTTTCTTTGATGCATTAATATACCTCATACCTGATGCCTCCATTTCCTTTCTCTGTTTATTCCTTTTTAATATTTCTCAACTCTTTTTTCGTGTACGATTCATCTTTGTAGGCTTTAAATATATCAAGTCCATTCAAGTTGCAAAAAATGTGAGCATCCCACCAGATGCCCCTGGATGCAATTGCAGAGGAAAGTGCACAAATCCAAGGTCATGTTCTTGTGCTCAACTTAATGGTGGTGACTTTCCATATGTTTCTCGAGATGGTGGCAGGTGAGATTTGAATTATGTGGCTTTGAAAAGTTGGGAGCTTTGCTGAGTTGAAATAAGTGACCTCAAAACCCTAAACCATGTCAAGATTCCGTGGTAATTTCCACGAGATCGAGTCCATGAGATCAAAACTCATTTGAAATAGGCTGATTCTTTTTATTCTTCCAAGACCACATTGTCTTTACTTAGTTCCTTTTCTCTCCATTTAATAATTTGCAGATTGTTTGAAGCAAAAGATGTTGTATTTGAATGCGGTCCAAAATGTGGCTGTGGGCCGGAGTGTGTCAATCGTGCATCTCAGCAGGGATTAAAATACCACCTTGAGGTATAACACCTATAACTGCAAAGCAGTGCATTTTGGGTATGCAGTTGCATACTTGCATTTGACTTATTCAATAAACCTTTTTCTTCCTTACAGATCTATTGCACTAAAGACAAAGGATGGGCAGTTAGATCTTGGGACTTTATTCCTTCTGGCGCACCAGTTTGCGAATATGTTGGAATTCTAAGGAAGAATGATGAACTAGAAGATATTTCAGAAAATGACTACATATTTGAGATTGATTGCTGGCACACTATGAAAGGGATTGGAGGAAGAGAGGTACAATACATTTTTTCAAGAGAATAATTCAACTAGTTTCATAGAGCTTGACATGTTTGATAATTTAAAAATTCATAACATGTGAAAGCATACACTTGCAGTATTATTATGTTGTGATAGCTTATGTGCTGAGATATGCATGCTAATCGATAATAGAAACAAATAGGCTAATAATTTTTCAACTTATTGTGTATTATAATGTTTGTTAATGGAATTTAAACTATAATATTGAAATGCTACTTTTGTTAGCTTCTCTTCCCAAGAAGAAGTCCATCCATACTAGGCTTTCATGCTCTTTTGTGGTTTTTGTTCTTGTTACTGCATGCTTTTTATTCATTTATGAGTTTGCCTTACTGTACATGCATAGAATTATTTATGTACATTCTCTAATGCATTTCTCCTTATAGAGACGCCTAGGTGATGTATCTCTTCCTATGTCAAACCTTGTGAACGAAGTTGATGAGAAAACTCTAGAAAGTGAACCTGAGCCTGAGTTTTGCATAGATGCCAGTTCCTTTGGTAATGTTTCCAGATTTATTAATCACAGTTGTAATCCTAACCTCTTTGTTCAATGCATTCTAAGCTCTCACCATGATGTTAGACTTGCCCGTATAGTCCTCTTTGCTGCAGATAATATTCCTCGCATGCAGGTTAGTCCCCATATTTTGCTTTCACTTATTTTTCAACTTTGTTTTGTAATATGGTGCATTTTGTATTTGAATTTTCATGAGTTTTATATGAATTTTTCAGAACCCTACTTGAGCCATTTGTGTTGACAAATCAAAGTTAATTTTTCTTAAGTCTGCATAGGGATGTTTAAGCAGTGCGATACTAATTAGTAAAATAATAGCAATCTAGGATGAATGATGTTTGTGAAAACTAATAAAATAAAATGTAAAAACTTTTACCTTTTCTTTGGGATGTTTCTCTTAAATTTCATTATGGAAAAAGAGAAATGAGGAATTTCTTTTTAATAATGCAATTTATTTCTTTAACCAATTCAATGTGTACATTTAGAAGAGAAGCAAGTAGACTTGGAAATAGAATCACAATAAATCATTTGTTCTCTTTGTTGTGTAAACATGGATACAAAGTGTTAACACAAACATGATTAGAAATCTTATAGGCTTGGAGAAAGATGGCAGTTGCTTCCATGATGAGAATGGAGCTTTTCCTGCTGTTCTTCACTGCCTTCTACTCCTCCATTCTTGTCTAGGTTTTTTGTCCTCTTTTTCTTTTTTGCCTTTTCATCTCTAGTTTTATGCAATCTGTTCAAATGAATCTAGGTTGTTTGTTGCCATTTTTGTGAGGTTCAGATCATGTGTTGACATGTCACCATGGGGTTTCGTATCACCTACAATTCTACCAACCATAGAGCTCTCATGGATTCCACATTCTTGGATAATTGATATTTTATAATTGTATATATTGAATATGGTTATGTCAACTTCAATGCACATGTTGTCACGTTAATGACTTGAAATGTGTTGACATTGATTTTATCCTAGCATATTCTGTTCTTCCAGTCTTGTTCTCCTTGATGGAACAGCCCAAAATCCATCCTTTTGGACTAGCAGTATTTCTGTATTAGGATCATCAACAACTATAGAATTGGCCTTGAATGTATATTGATGAGAGAGAACACAAAATGCCTGGTTCCAGTCGAAAAAGTTCTTAGTTTATTTCTCTATTACTATCAAAATACCCAATTTTCCTGCCGGTTTTAGACTAAAATGAATGATACACATTTTATCATGTGTATTCTACAGCATGCCTGTATGATGTGGTCGATGAACACATGTTATTCATCAATTTATTGATCCCTAGACTTAAAATGATTTCAGAATCAAGGTGATAGTATTTGTGTTGGAAACTAGTAGTCGTTTCTTGGTACTCAGCCGGAGCATAGGCTTCAGCTCCAGTATCCTGCTAACAATTACTATACTTTCTTATAGTTTCAAGAAGATTATTTACGAAGCCCCTTACTTCAATGTCCCGTTTAATATATATTGTTTGTTATCTTTCATATTTTAACTGTATTTCCAGATGAATATTATTCTGCTTATGTGACGAACAGGAACTTACATACGACTATAATTATGCAATTGGTGGCGTTATTGGTCCTGATGGCAAAACAAAACAGCTGCCTTGCTTCTGTGGTACAGCTGATTGTAGGAAGCGTTTATATTAGGGAAGGCAAAGCAACTCCAAGTTTTCAGAATTGTGGTAATCCATTCCTACCTCCTCTTGCTCTAACAGGAAAAACTTTAGAGTTTAAATTATTAGTATTACAATATAACTTTGTCTACAATTTGGGGTTTTTACAAGAAAGTTGATTTACTTGCTCCAGGACAAATTTTTTTTCCTCTCATAATTATTCAAAGGCATCTATTGATGAAAGAACTATAAAATAAATGAAATCATTTGTACTATAATACTGTCATTTTCCTGGCTTTGGAATGATCTGAGCTGCCTAGGAAATAGTTCTTATTATTCTGTGCTAAAGCATCTTTGCTAGTATTATCTAGCCTTGACAGTTCGTGTTATTTTTTGTGTTATAATTATGTTTAATTTGTTATATATTTATATAAATTTTGACATATTAATAATTCGTATTATATAGATTTTGACATGTTCGTGTATTAATATCGTGTTCGTGTTATTTTTTTATGTCGTATTGTATTTTATTTATTTTTCTTGTATCGTGTCCAAAATTATAAGGTGTAGTATTACCTTTACTGCCCTGATACCCTTATTATATTCCTCTTTTTTTTTTTTTTTTCTTTTACTGTTAGCTTTGTCCGAACTAGGGCCATTCATTGGATAGTTACTAACTGGAAATGAAATTGCTGAGTTTGGTTTTGCCCCTCGTTTATTCTAAAACCTTTTAATTAAAATAGTTTAATTTGTAATTTCTAGGCTTAAAACAGTTTGGAAGCTTTATTACAAGTAAAACATGGCCTTTGCCTCCTAATATCATTAACTCTGCCACATTCAGAAAACATTGACACGAAGCTTCAAAATATGGAATAAATAAAAACTTTTTTCATCTTTTTTCCCTATGTGATAAATCAGTCAGTCTGTCTCTGTCACTAATGACTAAACTAAACTCCCCTGGTTTTGCCAAAACTCATAATTCAAGCGGGTAACTATGAAGATGATGTTCAGTAAATTTGTATTAGAATTTTAGTATTTATAATTTTTTTTGTTTCAGATTACAATTTTCTTAGTATCAAAGAGAGTCCCCATTGTGTTTATTTAGTATTGATGATTCCCAAGCAGTGCCCCTTAGCTCTTTTCTTCAAGGTTGAAATTTGAGTAGACTTGTCAATTTTGATTCGAATTTGAAAAACCAATCCGATCGATCCGAACCTGATCCAATCCGATTTTATCATAAAAAGTCAAAAACTCGAACTCGTCCAACCTAAATTTGAAAACAACTCGAATTTGAAATGATTCAAACTCGAAATGATTCGAACCTAATTGATTTGAATGCAAAATGATCTGACCTTAAATGAAGTGTATTTTTATTTTAAAAAATATTAATTTAATACTAAATAAATATGACAAATGTCGCAACCTTTTAAAAAATTTAGAATGCCTCATTGCGGGATTTCGCTCGTTAAAGTGACATTAAAAGAAATAGAGGAAAAGACGATTGAATTCCTCTTGAAATAAAGGTTGAGGGTTTGGAAACAATCTCGAAAAAGAAATGAAGTGGCCATCGATTTTTTTTGGCTAGGTGTGATTGGTCATCTATTAAAATCGGTTTTTATAAAATTTTTTAAAATTAATTAAAATATATATTTTTTAAAACAAATTTTGAAGTCTATGCTTTGAACCAGAGAAAACAAGTGCGAGTTCGGGAGTCGGTTACGTGCGGGGAAGGATTAACACTAGAGGTGGTCATGGGCCGGGTCGCGGCCTGGTTTTTTTTTTTCCTCTGCCCAGGCCCGGCCCTGGGTAGCCCAAGCCCGCCCGTTTAGGCTCGAATTACTGTTCATTGGAATAAATTTTTATTTTTTATTTTTTTTATAATTAAAATTAAATAAAATAATATTATTATAATAAAAATCACTGTTCCGGGCTGGGCCGGCCCGGAACATAAAATATCCTGCCCAGGCCCGGCCCGTGAGCAGGTCTAATTAACACCCCCAAAACGCCTGTATAAAACGGTACCTTACTAGTCATGTGTTATCTCAAGTCTCGGTGAAAGTCGATTTTAAATTTTGTGTTTAAAAATAATTCTCTTAAAAAAAAAATCATATTTTATTTAAAAATGATCTGAAATTTATTAACATAAAATTTTCCATGTTTCTCGACAAACTTGGCAAAACATGGAATTTTTTCTTGATTTTGAAATTCTCTGAATCACCCTCGTTTTTTGAAAAAAGATATTCCGTCGTTAATGATAATTGATGATATTCTCCCCGGAAGACCCAGCAGAAAACTCATGAATTATTTTAACTCGGGAATAATCTTGTTTTATAAAAACAATATTTTATTTTTCATGTATTTTGAAATCATAAAAAAAATGGTCATGAATATGCAAAAATATTACTAAGACAAAAATTAAACAGCAAGCATATTTATCTTGACATTACGTAATCTAGATGACATGACACATGAATGAATGACATGACATATGAATAAATGAATGACATGCTTGACATGGCAAAATCCAAATGGCATGACACATGAATGAATGACGTATCATGCTTGACATGGCAAAAATCTGAATGACATGGCAATATAAATTAATGACATGACATGCTTGACATGGCAAAATCTAAATGACACAGCATATGTATGAATGATATGACATGCTTGACATGGTAAGATCTAAATGACATAGCATATGTATGAACGACATGGCAAAAATCACAAAATGACATCATCATAAAATATTCATAATCACACTAGTAATATGAATATAAAATGATATTAACATGGAATATTCATGAACATAGAATTTTCATAATTAAGATGACAACTGTAAATATCATGGAATATGCATGATCATGGAATATGCACACATCATCATTTTGAAATTTATTTTTCATGTGAGGAATCACATAAATGACATATGTCGGAAAAATATTACCATACTCCCCGACAAACCCGGCAAAGCTTGGAAAATAATTCTTTCATATGACATTTACATGATTTCGAGTAAAACGAAAACCATATGTTCCGATTACATAAACACGTGCGTTGAATAATTTCCTAACCTCCCCAGCAAACCCGCAAAGATTAGGAACTAATTCTCGCCAAATGTTTAGGAAACCGAAAAATACGTTTTTATGCCAAATTAAGTAAAAACATTTTTAAATATGCAATGCATGAAGATGTATTTCTCCCTTGAAGTAAGGACATCAGTATACCTAAAAAGGTATCCGACTATTTTTGAAAAAAACTTAAATTGGATTTTCAAAACCTGAAAGATTTTGGGCTCGAATTTAAAAAAATTGGAATTTTTGGGATGAAAAAACTCATGGCCGAATACCCCTTAGAAAAAGGCTTTAATTTCCCTAGTTTTGAAACCCGGGTTGACCACCCTTGATCCGATTTTTTTAAAATAAAATGTAATTCTTGGAATGAAATGGAAATCAACCTAAGACAGTAACCAATATCCCAATTCAGCCCCTTCTTTGTATACTAATAAAAACAGAAATTTTTTAGTTCTTAAAAACAATTTTGACTCCTACAACCAGTTTTGAATAACTATTTTTTTTACCCTTCTAAAAAAATTCAAAAAATTATGGGAAAATTAGTGTAGACCTATAACATGTTGATCTCCATGGGAAAAAATCAGCTTAATTTTTGGGCCAAGGATACCTTGATCGAATTTTCACCAAAGTCAGAACAGTGAACTAAAAACTGCTTTATCAAAAACCATTTTTTTGACCATGATAAAAAAATCTACAAATCTTAAAAAAAAAATACCATGGCATCCTCCAAATGTCTACTGCATGTGGTAAAAAAATAATTTTATTTTGACCAAAGATGAGTAGTGAAAAAAAATCCCAAAGTCAGAATACCCAATCTAAACTATCACTCTTTCAACTAGTATAGACAAGGGATTTTTGGCTTGAGATCTTTGGTTGATCTTGGCCAAAATCCTAGTTGAAAATGTCATGAAATGCATGATTTTACAGCCCACAATCATATGACAATGAATCAACCAGAGTTAAAAAATATGAACAAACAAACAAGCAAGAACGATTAAGCAAGAACAAACACAAAAACAACTAGCTAGTTTCGACCAAAACAAGAAAAAAGTAGAAAAGATTTTGTCAACTTGGTTATTTGGTAAAGAACAAAGAAAAAAGGAGAAGAAACCTTTAAAATTTAGTTTTTAAAACCATTTTATTCAACAAAAAGTTAACAAATCATATGAAAAAAGAAGAAAAAGAACATGATATCAAAAGAAATAAATGAAGAAGAAGAGGGAATAGTTACCTAGCTATTACTTTCCAAATCTAGCTCTCCAAATCCTCCTCCTTTCTCCCTCTTTTTTTTCCTCCCCTTTTTAATAGTCTAGTGAAATGCCTTAAAAAAATGAATTCCCCCCTTGCCTCCTCTTGGCCTGCTCTTTGTATTCCCCTTGGAGTGTGTTTTATTTTTTTACCCCTTGTCATGCTTTGCATGCTTCCTCCATCATCCCTTGCCACATGGCTAAAAATGTCTCCTACTTGCATGATGCTTTCCTTAAATTTAGGCCTCTTGTCCCCTTTTTGCATGGTGCTTCCCTTAAATTAAGGCTTCTTGTTACCTATTTGCATGATTCTTCCCTTAAATTAAGGGTTTCTCAACCTCCTATTGGCCAATAAGTGCACCTCAACCATTTGTGTCTCTTATCTCTACAAAATATCTATGCCAGTTGTTATGATCATGGAGGGTACTACCAAAATATCCTCCTACTTGGCACTCTTTATCCTACTTGGCATCATTTCATAGTCTTCACATGCTCTTTACATGTCCTTCACATGGCTTTGCATTTTGGAGACCTCCCATTGGTCTAAAATCCCATGTAGGCAAAGTAGTGGAGAATCTTGTCCTTTTAAAAATGTCATCTTGCTATTCAACCTTGGCCATTTGATTCAAGATGATCACACTCCTCCCTTTAATTAGCAGCTGGCCGAAAATGGCCTGAAAATATCCAGACCATTCTTTTTTTTTTTGATGCAAAATGACCTTTTTCTGTTTCTTTGGTAAAATTGCATTTTGGCCTCCAAACTTAATTTAATTGCAAATGGACCCCAATTTTGGATTTTTTTTTCCAATTCATGCCGTCCAATATAAAACCCAGTTCTAGAGGTTTTCATATTTTTTCGAGCTCGGATTCTATTTTTTCCTAGTTTTTCTCTAAAGTTTCAGTTTAGTACCTCCCAAACTTTGTCTTTTTTATTTATTTTTCCATTGGAGCTCCGATTATGGATTTTTCTTCTCCACTTCCTTCCATAAAATATAAAATTCAGATATGGAAGTTTTCATAATTTTCCGAGCTCGTTTCCTATTTTTCTTGGAATTTTCTCTTGGAATTTCGGATTAGTGCACTCGAACTTTGTCTTTTTTCATTTGAGCTCCGATTCTGGATTTTTCTTCTCCAATCCCTTCCATCCAATATAAAACCCAGATCTAAAAGTTTTCATAATTTTCCGAGCTCGTTTTCTATTTTCTCAGATTTTTCTCTTGGAATTTTGGATTAGTGCACCCGAACTTTATCTCTTTTCATTTGAGCTCCGATTCCAGAATTTTCTTCTCCAATACCTTTCATCCAATATAAAACTCAGATATGGAAGTTTTTCATAATTTTTCGAGCTCATTTTCTACTTTTCCCGAAATTTTCTCTTGAAATTTTGGATTAGTGCACCCGAACTTTGTCTTTTTTGATTTGAGCTCTGATTTTGAATTTTTATTCTACAATCCCTTTCATCCAATATAAAACTCAAATCTGAAAGTTTTCATAATTTTTCGAGCTCGTTTTCTATTTGTCTCGAATTTTCTAAAATTGCCCTTTAACCCCCGAAACCTCGATTTTACTCAAAACGAGCCCAATTTTCGGATTTTTTTCCATTGCCTTTGTCATATATTGAATTGGAGCTAGTTCGAAAACACCCAATTTTTACATCCGAATTCCTTTCCGATTTTGTTTTCCCCTTTTCTCAATATTGAGAATTTTCTCGTTTTTCCGTTTTTCCTCCAATCGGCTCTTCCTAGGGATCTACTTCAAACTAGGGCTTGGGATATTTTTATTTATTTATACTTTATCAACCGTGGGCTTCAATTTCACTAAAACGGGCCATCTTTGCTGTGTTCCCCAAATTTGTGAATTTCCTATTTATTAATTAAGTCCTTATTTCCTTTTTTCTCTTCAAACCACATCTTCCTTCAACTTCGCTTCAAAATTGGACTTTTCAACATCCATATTTATTGATCTTAATCCATTTGGAACCTACAAATTCGTCCAATTTGATTGTTTACGCACTTTTTCCCAAATCTGTGAAATTAGGTATTTTCTCTACACTGAATTTTGCAATCTGTCTTTCAAACTCTCTATCTTTCATTGTAGACCTCTGATTATCAAAATTCTTTCACCATTGTTCAATTCAACTTTTAATCTTGATTTTGACTGAGAGTTGACTTGTTCAGTGGTTGATTTTTTGAGGTTGACTTTTTTGGGGCTGACTTTTTTTGAGTTGACTTTTTTCGCTTTGACCTCCGAATCAAAGTCTTGGAGACCCATTAGCAGAATGAGAGAAGATGCTTTGTATTCCGGGAAGCCGAAAAGAGAAAATCACCTTGTTTAGAGGGCCCGTACAAAATTAGGTGTCTACAGCTGCCCTTCTTTGACTATTGTAAAAGGAGAGTTGTAGGCTATAGATGACCCAGATGCGGAATATCATGGACCTTTCCTCATTCAATTCACCTGCAACTTCTTTTGAATGAGCAATTTACTTGAGTAATTTCTCGGCTTTCTTAGTTGAATCAGATTGAGCTTTACCTATTTTCTCTGAATTTTTGATACTTTCTCCCCTTTTCACGGGGCATTGATTCAATCTTTGATCAGTACTTGGGCCGCCCTTTGCGGATTTTCAACCCAAGTGTCCCCCATTCGGTTTTAAGTCGCCCTTTTCGAGTTTTCGGCTTAAATCTCTCCTTTTACAATCCTTTTTTTTTGGTGTTCCACCATGTATCTTAGAATTCTAAATTTATCCATGGTAAAAAGGATAACTCAAAAGATGGGATAAAAGGAAAAACCCTTCAAGTTAAATACCCATGCTTGATCAAAATGGACTTTAAAAACACGTAATGTAGGCCAAGGTTTGGGTTTAGAAAGAAAGGATAAGTAGGCCCAAAATGTGTTTGAGGATAATAAGATCAAGGATCATTTCATGAGGAGGATTCATTTTCGAAACATTCACCTTTTTGGACTTTTTCCTTCTTTGACTTTTGTTTTTTCTTCATTCTTGGCTTTCATTTGCCATAGTTTTTTACACTTTCTTTTTGTCTCATTTCGCCATGATTTTTGAATGAGGTTTTTCCTCGCATTCGCCACCCCAGTGCGGAAGGTGATCCTTGACCAAGGTTCAAGGAAAGAAAGAACTCCTAAGGCTCAAAGGGGGTAACTAGGGATAATTTGTTCTTAGTGAAAGGATTATGAAAGATGGCCATTTCTCACATCAAGCACGAATATTCTTATTGAAAAGCAATCCTCATGGGAAATAGATAAATAGAATTTTCATTTTTGCACTTGGAATCATTCGAATTCTCATATGCACAGTATCAGACTTTTTTTTTTTCTTTTTTTCTTCAAGCATAGTATTTCTTCAATTCATCGGCGTTTACGTGATTTCTCAAGTCATCACCGTCGATCCGAGTTAAGACCAATGCTCCTCCAGAAAAAGATCTTTTCACCACATAGGGTCCTTCCCAATTCGGAGCCCACTTTCCGCGAGGGTTTTTCACAATAGGGAGAACTTTTCTCAGTACCAACTCTCTCTCTCGAAATTGCCTGGGGTGAACCTTTTTGTTGTGGGATCGGATCATCCGCTTTTGATATATCTGCCCATGGCAAATTGCCTTCAGCCTTTTCTTCTCGATGAGATTCAACAGTTCATAGCGAGCTCTAACCCATTCTACCTCTTCTAGACCAACTTCCATCAAAACACGAAGTGAAGGGATTTCAACCTTAATAGGCAGCACTGCCTCCATCCCGTATACCAACGAAAATGGCGTGGCACCGGTGGATGTGCGAACGATGAGATTCAACTGTTCATAGAGAGCTCTAACCCATTGTGCCTCTTCTAAGCCAACTTTCATCAAAACACGAAGTGAAGAGATTTCAACCTCAATAGGCAGCACTGCCTCCATCCTGTATACCAGCAAAAATGGCATGGCATCGGTGGATGTGCGGACCGAAGTACGATATGCATGGAGAGCCAAAGGCAAGATCTCATGCCAATATTTGTACACATCAGTCATCTTTTCAACAATCTTCTTGATGTTCTTATTGGCTGCTTCTACTACCCCATTCATTTTCGGACGATAAGGCGTCGAATTAAGATGCTTGATCTTGAACTGGGTACATACTTCTCTCATCATCTTATTATTCGTACATACTTCTGTCATCATCTTATTATTCAGGTTGAGAGCATTGTCCGAAATTATTCTTTTCGAGAGTCCATATCGGCACACAATCTCCTTCTTAATGAATCTGCACACCACTGACTTCATTACATTGGTATAAGAGGTAGCTTCTACCCACTTTGTGAAGTAATCTATAGCCACCAGGATGAAATAGTGTCCATTTAAAGCTTTCGGGGTAATGGTGCCAATCATATCCATTCCCCACATTGAAAATGGCCATGGAGCTGTCATGACATGTAGTGGGGATAGAGGCACGTGAATCTTGTCTACATATATCTGGCATTTATGGCACTTCTGGGAATAATGAATACAATCCCCTTTCATTATTAGCCAATAGTATCCTGCCCTCATAATCTGTTTAGCCAGCATGTGGCCGTTGGCGTGAGTGCCACATATCCCTTCGTGGACCTCTTTGAGAATTCTCTGAGCTTTAGTAGAAATGACACATCTCAACAGAACCTGGTCATTTCCTTTCTTGTAAAGGGTTAAACCATCTAAGACAAAACCCATCGGCATTCTCCTAAGGGTTCTCTTATCATTTTCTATTGTTTGTTCAGGGTACTATTGACTTTTGATCTATTGCAAGATGTCGTAATACCAAGGATGACCATCTGCCTCCTCTTCAATACTCAAGCAATGGGTTGGATACTCGTATATGCTCATCTTTAATGGCACAACCTCAGTCCTTTCATTAACTTTAAACATTGACGATAAAGTGGCTAAAGCATCTTCTCGGTTCTCTTCTTGGGGCAAGTAATTGAAACCCACTTCTTCAAACTCCTCAATCTAGCTCAGTATAAGCTCTCGATATTGGATCAACTTTGCATCTCGGGTTTCCCATTCTCCCCGCAATTGGTATATCACTAGAGCTGAATCCCCAAATACTTCTAACATCTTAATCTTTCTTCCAATAGCGGTGCGAAGGCCTGATACATGCCTCAACTCAGTAGTATTGTTTGTACAATCAAAATCTAGTATGGCAGTCCTCAGGGGATATGAGCACCGCACTGATCCCGTGCCCCATGGCATTAGAGGCACCATCAAAATACATTTTCCATTTTTTCTTCTTAGAGAAAGTCCCATCTTCTTGCGAGACAAACATCAAGTCTTCATTAGGGAAATCAAAGTTCAAAGGCTCATAATCTTCTACCACTCGACTCGCTAGAAATTTGGCTACTGAGCTGCTTTTTATAGCATTTTGACTCACATACATGATGTCATATTCAGAAAGCAAAACCTGCCATCTCGCCGTTCTTCCTGACAGGGAAGGCGCTTCCAACATATACTTGATGGGATCTAGCTTCGTAATCAACCATGTCGTGTGATACAACATGTATTGTTCGAGTCTCTGTGCGGTCCAAGCTAAGGCACAATAAAGCTTTTCTATCGATGAGTACTTCAGCTCATACTCTGTGAACTTTTTGCTAAGGTAATAGATTGCTTGTTCTTTCTTTCCAGTTTCATCATGCTGCCCTAATACACAGCCCATAGATCTTTCAAATACTGATAAATACAGTATCATCTCTGGAATAGGTGGCATCAACACTGGTGGGTTTGATAGATAATGCTTAACCTTATCAAAGGCTATCTGACATCCTTCATCCCATTCTCCTGGATCACGCTTTCGAAGTAGCTTAAGTATTGGGTCACACTTATCAATTATTTGAGAAATGAAATGAGCAATGTAATTTAATCTTCCCAGAAAGCTTCTCACTTCCTTTTGAGTATGAGGCGGTGGCAAATCCTGGATGGCTTTCACTTTATCTGGATCAATCTCGATTCCCTTTTTACTGACATAAAACCTAATAACTTTCCCGAAGTGACTTCGAAAGTGCATTTTTCCAGGTTGAGTTTGAGTCGAAACTTTCTTAATCTTTCAAAGAGCTTCTTAAGATTCGCAACATGCTCATCTTCTCCTTGCGACTTTGCGATCATATCGATATAGACTTCGATCTCCTTATGCATCATATCATGAAACAAAGTTACCATGGCTCTTTGGTATGTTGCCCCGGCATTTTTCAATCTGAATGGCATCACTCTATAGCAAAACGTTCCCCACATTGTCACAAACGTGGTTTTCTCCATATCCTCCGGTGCCATCATAATCTGATTGTTCCCCACTCTCCATTTTTTCGCTCTTGACAGCAGTTTCAATCATTTCCCCTGATATGACCAGGTCTGCAAAGTTTTTAGTGGCATTACCCACCAACGTTTCATAATACTACACTTTCAGAGTATTGATAAAGAGAACGGTGGTTTCCTTGTTCGTTAGAGGAGGTTGCACCTGAGCAGCCATATCCCACCATCTTTGCTCATACTGTTTAAAGCTTTTAGTAGCTTTCTTTTCTAGATTTTGTAAGGACAACATATTAGGTACCATGTCAGATACATGCTTATAGTGCTCCAAAAATGCCCTAGCCAAGTCCGTCCAAGAGCGGGTCTTGCTTCGTGTGAGCTGGTTATACAACCGAGTTACTGACCCGGTAAGGCTGTCTTGAAAATAATGAATGAGCAGTTTCTCATCATCAGCATGCCCAGTCATCTTTCGACAGTACATTGTCATGTGTGCGGAAGGGTTAGTAGTCCCATCATATTTCTCAAAATTTGGCATTTTAAACTTGGGTGGGATCACAAGATCGGGAACTAAACTTAGCTCCTTAGCATCAAGACTGCAAATTAATTCAGCCCCTTCTACAGCCCGTAGTCTGTCTTCCAACAACTGGTATTTCTTCTGCGACTCAGCTAGCTCAACCTTTTTCCATTCCGCCATCTTTACTTTTTCCTGCTTAGCCAGGTCATCCAAATTTGGGATGTCAATGGGATTTGCCGGGATATTTCTAGTATTCGTGCCGATCGGCCCCTAAATTTTGCCCTTACATATGGGGTTGAACATATATGAAAGGCATTGCAGTTGTCGGTGGTTGATTCTCAGTACTCTGTGACGATTGACCTTTTAACAATACGATCTCTGGTTGAACCCCTTCGTTACTTGCCTCTCTTCTTATAGTTGAATTCTCAATATGCCCCTTTTCCCCGAAGTATAGCAGACATCATTTCCATTATCTTTGTCATCTGTTCCCTGGACTCCACTTGGGACTTCGCTAATTGCTCTTGCGATCTTGCTTACTGTTCTTGCAATTCCCTTTGAGCCTTTTCCATTCTTTCAATACGAGCTGTCTGTTCACTTTCCATAGCTCTGGTTCGTGATCTGGTGTTGTGTTGGCGCTGAAATTTTGAGTCTTTCGGAGGACGCCCAATCTTTACACCTTAAGTTTAAATACCATGGATTAGAACTTAGTGACATATTCTTTGTATTTTGTTATAAATGAATGAATGAATGGTTAAATGAAAGAATGAGAAAACATTAATGAAATAATAATAAAATGAACAAATGGATAAATGAATGACTAAGTAAATGAATATGTACAATAAATAAATGTATGAATGCACTTGAAAGTATTGGCTCCAGGATAATTTCAACCAAACGGTTTTCCATTGATTACTGAAATTAAATACTTCAATGATAAAACTACAAGATCTGTCCATATTGCATAATAACTTTGCCTAAGACAATCTAGTATCTACTGAGTAATTTTCCAATCTATTTTCTCTCTATCCGAAGTCAAAGTGTCATTACAACTATGATGGCCCTAAAGTGACTTTCCCGGGTCTCAGACTCTCCTTTATAGTGCCCATTTTTTTGATTGCTTGCTTCTTCAAATTTCAACCTGGCTCGGAATCTTTCATTTTCCAGCTATATCTCAATAGTTTAGCAGAAACAACGGTGTGCGAGCTTTCCTTAACTAGCTTCTCTTTCTCAAGTCTGACAGCTCTGACTTTCTCATGTTTCGCTTTCCCTTTCCAGTAGTCGCTCCCTTTTTTTGAGGTTGTCGACTTCTTTCTGCCATTCCCTGAAAGGCTTAGCGGCCCCTTCATATTTAGTTCAAATCAAAACCTTTTATTTTCCAAGTGTAGTTCTTCGAGATCACCCTTGACAGTATCTCTTTCTCTCTTGACCTTTTCCTTATCAGTTTTCCACATAACGTCTTTCATTTTCAACTCGCTGACCTCATCCTGAAGTTGGGCAATCTGTTTTTTCAGTCGAGCTTTCTCATTTTCAAATTCCTGCCTCATGATCTCTATTGCCGATGGCGCTTCCTTTGGTCGCGAATCCGTGAGTTGAATTTCTACCCCATCAGACGTCAATAGTCTATCATTAACCCTCCTACCTCTCCATACCATGTAGTCGGGTGTGACGATGTCGGCATATCGAGCCACCTTTATCCAATGAGTCTTCTTCCATGCTTCGACTATTTCTCGCACCTTTCCTGAGTACCCCTCATTTCCGTAGGTAAACTCTAATAGACCCAGCCCGTGAGTTGCGGGCGTGAATTGCCGAGACTCGACCTGCCTTTACACCAATAGAGGTGCGTAACTCACGGCTCCCCAAATCCCAAGTAGTGGAACCCCCGGCTTGTCCCTACATTTGTACAACATCGGCATAGGAACCATCCACGGAGCTTTCCATGTTACCATCTCACCCTTAAGGTTCCGAAGCATGTTGATCCATTGCCCTTCATTTCTATCCTCGGGCCAATCCCTCTTAAGAAACTCGCTGATCGGTACTATGGATTTCATGTATGGTTTAAAAGAAACCTCATCCCTCTTCCAGAAGTGACTCTGAATCCAAATATAGAGGAGTTGCGCACATCTATTGAATCTCCCTTTTCCCCCTCGCTTGCAAAAATTCAAAGATCGGACTGATATTTCTGCTATGATGGTTGGGAACAGATCTATCTTCTACCTTGACTTCTCAAAAAAGTCGACCACAGCTATCTCAACACGTTCTAATGTCCCTGGGAAGATAACCAAACCATATATGGCTAGGGCGAAGATATCCCTAGCGTTTTCTCCATTCGGGTGGCTTCTGATCAAAGATTGGAGGACGTCCCAAGGGATACCTCACTTTTCCCTTTCTTAACCACATGCCTTTCGACCCATTTGCTGTCCACTCCCACAATCTTAGCTAACTTCTTTTTGAATTCCAATGTCTTCAAATCCTTCAAATAAATCCGATCCGAGATGATATCCTTGATAGGCAACAAAGTCGAATACTCTTCTATGGTCGGTGTCATATCTTCCTTGTTGAAGGTGAAGCATTGGTAAGCAGGATTCCAGAACTGCATCATGGCCCGAATCAACTCACTATTAACTCTAACCGATATGAATAATGCTATGTCCCCGTATATCTGAGTGAAAGCCTTTTCCTCGAACATATCCCACTGATTCCAAATATCTATCAACCCACGGAGATCATTCTGTCGGAGATCTACCTCTACCCGTCTCTTCGCTGATCCGACTCCGAGCGTTCTCTTACCACTGCATGCTCTTCCACTATCGAAGTAACCCGACCCTCCATGAAAGCCCTTTTGGTTGAAGACTATCCCGAGGCAAATAACTTTCCCTATGCATTATGATGACAAAAAATGCATGAAAAAGAAACAAGTTAGTAAAGGTGAAGAAATCAAATAATAACGAATAGTATATAATAAAATGAACAAATATCCCAACAAAATTTCTACATTATGACGCCATTGGGACAGGATATTAAACTTATCACGGGTGACACGATGTACGTTCATCATCGTTTGATTTGCAAAACTCATTCGGAATATAAAATAGGTAACAAAAGGTTGAAAATGTCTCTCTATGTGTTCCTAACTTCGGTATATCTATCAAAAATTTGGCAGGGCTTCGCCTATGTTGGCTTTATATGGCTCACTATATGTGGGTAAACGAGGTTTTAAAAGGCCCCGAATTGTTCCTCACTGTCGCCTGTGAAGGCTAGTAAGGCACCCCGATAAAAACGGGTTCAATTCGTTAGAGTATATTTCCCTAGTCCATGCGGAGGATTATCACGAGAGCTTAGGTAATTTATACTCCGGAAGTATTTTGCTAGCCCATGCGGAGGATCATCATGAGAGCGTAGCTACTTTACTTCCACTTAAAGGGACGAAACTCGAGTATAGAGCTCATGTTATGCAAATACAAGTGTAGTGTGTGGGGAGGAACAACAAACCTTTCACCACCTATTCTACACCCCTTATTCTAAATACCTCGACCATTTATTAAGGATAAGATAAAACAATGTAAAGCATTAATTAAGCAGAGAAAAATAATATTCTACAAGATAACCAGAGAACGATAATAATATGCATGTACATGAGTATGAACATATTCAAAAACATTTTACTATATTCAAAATTCTCCTTATTATTATTAAAAAAATAATATGGGAACTAAAATTAAATACCGAATAAAACCGACAAACCAAGACTTTTGATAACACACGATTAATTTCAGGCCTGACTCTCTAAATGTCCCCAGCGGAGTCGCCAAGCTGTCACAACCTTTTAAAGAATTCAGAATGCCTCATCGCGGGACGTCGCTCGTTAAAGTGTGACATTGAAAAAAATAGAGGAAAAGACGACTGAATTCCTCTTGAAATAAAGGTTGAGGGTGTGGAAACAACCTCGAAAAATAAATGGAGTCACCACCAATATTTTTTGGCTAGGTGTAACCAGCCACCTATTAAAATCGATTTTTATAAAACTTTTTTTAAAATTAATTAAAATATATATTTTTTTAAAACCAATTTTGAAGTCAACGCTTTGAACCAGAGAAAACAAGTGCGGGTTTGAAAGTCGGTTACATGCGGGGAAAGATTAGCACCCCCAGAAAGCCCGTATAAAACGATACTTATTAGTTATGTGTTATCTCAAGTCGCGGTGAAAGTCGATTTTAAATTTGGTGTTTAAAAATGATTCCCTTAAAAAATAATCATATTTTATTTTAAAATGATCCAGAATTTATTAACATAAAATTTCCCATGTTTCCCGACAAACTCGGCAAAACATGGAATTTTTTCTTGATTTTGAAATTCTTCGAATCACCCTCATTTTAAAAAAAAAAATATTCCGTCGTTAATGATAATTGATGATATTCTCCCCGACAAATCTAGCAGAAAACTCATGAATTATTTTAACGCAGGAATAATCTTGTTTTATAAAAACAATATTTTGTTTTTCATGTATTTTGAAATCTAAAAAAGAAAATGGCCATGAATATGCAAAAATATTACTAAGACAAAAATTAAACAGCATGCATATTTATCCTAACATTGCGTAACCTAGATGACATGCCACATGAATGAATGACATGGACATGACATGCTTGACATGGCAAAATCCAAATGACATGGCACATGAATGAATGACGTGGCATGCTTGACATGGCAAAAATCTGAGTGACATGGCAATATAAATGAATGACATGACATGCTTGACATGACAAAATCTAAGTGACACATCATATGTATGAATGATATGGCATGCTTGACATGGCAAGATCTAAATGACATAGCATATGTAGGAATGACATGGCATGCTTGACATGGCAAGATCTAAATGACATAGCATATGTATGAATAAAATGGCATGCTTGACATGGCAAGATCTAAATGACATAGCATATTTATGAATGACAAGGCATGCTTGACATGGCAAGATCTAAATGACATAGCATATGTATGAATGACATGGCATGCTTGACATGGCAAGATCTAAATGACATAGCATATGTATGAATGACATGACATGCTTGGCATGGAAAGATCTAAATGACATAGCATATGTATGAATGACATGCCATGCTTGACATGGAAAGATCTAAATGACATAGCATATGTATGAATGACATGACATGCTTGACATGGCAAGATCTAAATGACATAGCATATGTATGTATGACATCACATGCTTGACATGGCAAGATCTAAATGACATAGCATATGTATGAATAACATGGCATGCTTGACATGGCAAAATCTAAATGACATAGCATATGTATGAGTGACATGTCATGCTTGACATGGCAAGATCTAAATGACATAGCATATGTATGAATGACATGGCAAAAATCACAAAATGACATCATCATAAAATATTCATAATCACATCATAATCACACTAGCAACATGAATACAAAATGACATCAACATGGAATATTCATGAACATAGAATTTTCATAATTAAGATGAAAAATGTAGATATCATGGAATATGCATGATCATGGAATATGCATGATCATGGAATATGCACACATCATCATTTTGAAATTGATTTTTCATGTGAGGAATCACATAAATGGCTTATGTCGAAAAAATATTACCGTACTCCCGACAAACCCGACAAAGATTGGAAATTAATTCTTTCATATGACATTTACATGATTCTGAGTAAAACAAAAATCATACATCTCGATTCCATAAACACGTGCGTTGAATAATTTCCTAACCTCTCCGGCAAACCCGACAAAGATTAGGAACTAAATCTTGCCAAATATTTAGGAAACCAAAAAATACTTTTTTATGCCAAATTAAGTAAAAACATTTTTAAATATGCAATGCATGAAGATGTATTTCTCCCTTGAAGTAAGGACATCCGTATACCTAAAAAGGTATCCGACTATCTTTGGAAGAAACTTAAACTAGATTTTCAAAAACTAAAAGACTTTGGGCTCGAACTTAAAAAAATTGGAATTTTTGGGATGAAAAAAGTCATGGCAGAATACCCCTTTTACTTTGGGCTCGAATTTAAAAAAATTGGAATTTTTGGGATGAAAAAACTCATGGCAGAATACACCTTAGAAAAAGGCTCTAGTTTCCCTAGTTTTGAAACCTGGGATTACCACCCTTGACCCGATTTTTATAAAATTAAATGTTATTCTTGGAATGATATAGAAATCAACCTAAGACAGTAATTAATATCCCAATTCAGCCCCCTCTTTGTATACTAATAAAAACAGAAATTTTTTAGTTCTTAAAAAACAATTATGACTCCCACAACCAGTTTTGAATAACTATTTTTTTACCTTCTAAAAAAATTCAAAAAATTATGGGAAAATTAGTGTAGACCAATAACATGTTGATCTCCATGAGAAAAAATCAACTTAATTTTTGGACCAAGGATACCTTGATCGAATTTTCACCAAAGTCAGAACAGTGAGCTAAAAATTGCTTTATCAAAAACCATTATTTTGACCATGATAAAAAAATCTAGAAATCTTAAAAAAATACCATGGCATCCTCTAAATGTCTACTGCATATGGTAAAAAAATAATTTTATTTTGACCAAATATGTGTAGTGAAAAAAAATCCCAAAGTTAAAATACCCAATCTAAACTATCACTCTTTCAACTAGTATAGGCAAGGGATTTTTGGCTTGAGATCAGTGGTTGATCTTGGCCAAAATCCTAGTTGAAAATTTCATGAAATGCATGATTTTACAGCCCACAATCATATGACAATAAACCTACCATGTGTTAAAAAATATGAACAAACAAATAAGCAAGAATGATCAAGCAAGAACAAGCACAAAAACAACTAGCTAGTTTTGGCCAAAACAAGAAAAGAGTAGAAAAGATTTTGTCAACTTGGTTATTTGGTAAAGAACAAAGAATAAAGGAGAGGAAACCTTTAAATTTATTTTTTAAAACCATTTTATTCAACAAAAAGTTAACAAATCATATGAAAAGAAAAAGAGAAAGAACATGATATCAAAATAAATAAATGAAGAAGAACAGGGAATAGCTACCTAGCTGTTGCTTTCCAAATCAAGCTCTCCAAATCCTCCTCCTTTCTCCCTCTTTTCCTTTTTCCCCCTTCTCAAGAGTCTAGTGAAATGCCTTAAAAAAAATGAATTCCCCCTTGCTTCCTCTTTGACGGCACTTTGTATTCCCCTTGGAGTGTGTTTCATTTTTTTACCCATTGTCATGCTTTGCATGCTTCCTCCAACATCCCTTGCTACGTGGCTAAAATTGCCTCCTACTTGCATGATGCTTTCCTTAAATTTAGGCCTCTTGTCCCCTTTTTGCATGGTGCTTCCCTTAAATTAAGGCTTTTTGTCACCTATTTGCATGATGCTTCCCTTAAATTAAGGGTTTCTCAACCTTCCCATTGGCCAATAAATCTACCTCAACCATTTGTGTCTCCTATCTCTACAAAATATCTATGCCATTTGTCATGATCATGGAGGCTACTACCAAAATATCCTCCTACATGGCGTTCTTTATCCTACTTGGCATCATCTCATAGTCTTCACATGCTCTTCACATGGCCTTCACATGGCATTGCAATTTGGAGACCTCCCATTGGTCTAAAATGCCATGTAGGCTAAGTAGTGGAGAATCTTGTCCTTTTAAAAATGTCATCTTGCTATTCAACCTTGGCCATTTGATTTAAGATGATGACAATCCTCCCTTTAATTAGCAGCTAGCCAAAAATGGCCTGGAAATTTCCTGGCCATTCCTATTTTTTTATTTGCAACATGGCCTTTTTCGGTTTCTTTGGTAAAATTACATTTTGGCCCAAAAACTTAATTTAATTGCAAATAGACCCCAATTTTAGATTTTTCTTTTCCAATTCATCCCATCCAATATAAAACTCACTTCTAGAGGTTTTCATATTTTTTCGAGCTCGAATTCTATTTTCTTGGATTTTCTCTAAAGTTTCGGTTTAGTGCTCCAAACTTTGTATTTTTTCATTTGAGCTCCGATTCTGAATTTTTATTCTCCAATTCCTTCATAAAATATAAAATTTAGATCTGGAAAATTTCATAATTTTTCGAGTTCGTTTCCTATTTTTCTCGGAATTTTCTCTTGGAATTTAAAATTAGTGCACTCGAACTTTGTCTTTTTTCATTTGAGCTCCGATTCTGGATTTTTCTTCTGCAATCCCTTCCATCCAATATAAAACTCAGAGATGGAAGTTTTCAAAAATTTTTGAGCTCGTTTTCTATTTTTTTCAGAATTTTCTCTTGGAATTTCAGATTAGTGCACCCGAACTTTGTCTTTTTTCATTTGAGCTCCGATTCTAGATTTTTCTTCTCCTATCCCTTCCATCCCATATAAAACTCAAATCTGGAAGTTTTTCAAAATTTTCCGAGCTCGTTTTCTATTTTTCCCAGAATTTTCTCTTGGAATTTCGGATTACTGCACCCGGACTTTGTCTTTTTTCATTTGAGCTCCGATTCTGAAATTTTCTTCTCCAATCCCTTCCATCCAATATAAAACTCAGATCTGGAAGTTTTCATAATTTTCTGAGCTAGTTTTCTATTTTCTCTCAAATTTTCCAAAATTACCCTTTAACCCTCGAAATCTCGATTTTACTCAAAACGGGCCCAATTTTTGGATTTTCTTTTTCCACTGCCTTTGTCATATAGTGAATTGGAGTTGGTTCGAAAATGCCCAATTTTTACATCCGAATTCCTTTCCGATTTTGTTTTCCTTTTTTCTTAATATTGGGAATTTTCTCGTTTTTTCGTTTTTCCTCCAACCGGCTCTTACTTGGGATCTACTTCAAACTGGGACTTGGGATATTTTTTATTATTATTATTTATCCTTATTAAATTGGGGGCTTCAATTTCACCAAAACATGCCATCTCTACAGTTTCCCTTAAATTTGGGAATTTTCTATTTATTGATTAAATCCTTATTTCCCCTTTTCTCTTCAAACCACATCTTCCTTTAACTCCGCTTCAAAATTAGACCTTTAAACATCATATTTGTTGATCTTAATCCATTTGGAACCTCTAAATTCGTCCAATTTGATTATTTACGCATTTTTCCCCAAATCTACGAAATTAGGTATTTTCCCTACACTGAATTTTGATAATCAGAGGTCTACAACAAAAGATAGAGACTTCGAATCTTGATTTTGACTGAGAGTTGACTTGTTCAGTGGTTGACTTTTCAATGGTGACTTTTTGAGGTTGACTTTTTTTAGTTGACTTTTTCACTTTGACCTCTAAATCAAAGTCTTGGAGACCCATTAGCAGAATGAAGGAAGATTTTTTGCATTCCGGGAAGTCAAAAAGAGAAAATCACCTTGTTTAGGAAGCTAAGACAAAATTAGGTGTCTACAACAAAATTATTAATTTATTTTAATTTTATAACTTAAATTGTCTTTTAAATGTTTTTTACTATTACAATTTTATATATTTTTAATATTATCTTTTTAAATTATAATTAAAAATAAATTATTTTTATTTTTATTATTTTGTTTTAGTTTTTATGTTTATTAGTATATATTATAAATAAAGTTTTTTTTTTTATTTTTTTTTTATTTTGATAAAATAATTGATGCACTCAAATGAGCGTATCTTATTTAACCTTGCACTGAATATGATCAATTGTGTAGTATAGTAGTTAGTAAGAGTCGAGTCCTCAGGGATTGGGTTTTAGTTTATAGATTACTAGTTTATAACTTAAGTTAAAAGAAAACAAAAGAAAAAGGGGATTTTGTAATAATCTTAAACTTAAAGCAAAAAATAAATGTAATAAGCAAGTAATTAAGAAATAATCAAAGATGAGAAATATGGTTAAGGTTTCATTCTCCACCACTAGACAATAATATTCGGAGCTATCAACATCAATTATCTATCCAAGTTAACAATTGTAGATAACAACATCCCATGCTACCCCAATCCTTCCTTAGTTCTTCGTTTAATAGGACAAACACTACTACTTAATCTCTAACTATCAAATAACCTAAGATAAACATCTATAGATTTAAAGTGATAGCAGCTTTATGATAAGAAAAATAGGTCGATCTAAGCAACAAAAGCATAAACATGAATTGTTTAATTTAGGTTATGTTCCACTTTGCAATTCCCGAAAAGCCAACATAATAATGAATTACAAATTGCTACTATTGAATAGGAAACCAAGACAAGCTACGTATCAAGTCTCCTAAACTAGCATTAGATAATTATCAAGATCTATCTAGTATGCATCCTAAACAAATCAAGACAAAAATCATAAACAATTCTTATAAAAGAACATAAGCAACTTTGATAGAAAACGAATGTATGATAGAATTTGAAAATCAATTACATAACATGTTTTAGGGCTTTGAAATCATCCTTAACCAAAAAGAAGTTTAGCCTAGCATAGACATTGTTAACATAAACATAAAAAGAAAATAAAACTAAGATAAAACTAAGAGAATGGAGAAGAAGAAGAAGTATACTGATAATAATCAAAACATGTATAGTTTGTGGCTCAAAAGATGTATTGGTTATGCTACTCTCAGGCTCATGCTTAAACAATATTATCAAAGTGCAGCGAAAGTAAACAAAGAAGCACTCGAAGTACAACAGGATCATTCTCTAAGGTATGGTGATTCACTTGTGCTAGCAATTTGATCCTAAGACCACAATCAAAAGATCTAGATTTGGTGTTTAGCTCTCTAAAGCAATCTCACTCAACAAGGAAGAGAATCGGCAAGAACACACCAAAGGAAGAGGAATTGTGGCAACCAACAATTCTTGCAGGGAGGTGGCAATATAAGTTTTTTGCTAGGGTAAAGTTCTCTTCTTGAAACCAAATTTTTCTCAAGAAAAAATCAGAATATCTCAATTAGAATAATAGTCCTTAGATGCGGTTACAGCCTCTATATCAGATATATATGTAGGCACAAACCCTGACCCCCTCTCCTTAAGGATTGGCCGGCCACTATAGCTTTTTGCAGAAGATTTTCATTAATCCACTTGGACTTAAACATTTTAATTCTAAGATGGATCAAAAGGCCCATTATATTATCTAATAACAATAATGGTCCAACAAACTTAATGCCTTAAGCTGGGCCAACTATCCTTAGCAGACAGTTTTAAATTAGAATAGTCTCGTTGGACCCATTCTGATTTCTCATGTTTATTATTATTGGATAGATTAATTACTAATCAAAAGTAATTTAATTCTCAATTAAATTTCTTTCTCCTCATGAACAATTCATGACATTAATCTGTTAATATCATCTTATAACATTAATCCAATATAGCATAGTCATTTGAAATACACCTTGCACATCACAATGTCAAAGTCGACTATGCTAGTCTATGCAAGACTTCTTGATTCCTCTTATCTCATTAAGACATTGTCCATGGATTTATCAAATCTCAATTATGTATTAATCTATTTTAATTGAACTTCTTCAATTAAATTCTCAACATAGATCTTTTATTCCATTAAGTTTTACCTTAATAAAATACCATGTTTAATCCATACATAACGGTTCTTATGTGTGTGACCCTCTAGGTTCCCAATATGTTGGCAATGAACATAAGTTAATCTCATTAACTTGTTTTTCATAGATCATGAGTGGGATATAGCAATTCATCATGACCACCCAAATATTGTGAAGTCAGTGTGACCTTTTAGAAACCTTTCAGCAACCAGCCTGTTAGTGTAATACGGTCCTTTCACCACATATCCCGGATAGTGCATGAGCATGGTCTAGTGTCTACTCATGATCCATATTAGTTCTTCGCAACTTATGATTAACCTTATGAATTTAGAGAAACAACTTTCTCTCAAATTCATCATGCTTTGGCCAAAGACTTAATGAAGTTAATCGTAGTCAAGAACAAACGAGATATGTCTCCATTATCACGGGGAGTGGTGAAACCTCTCTGGATCACTCATTCATCTTTGTATGGTTCATGTCATACCCAATAACACCCTACCATAAGCATCTCTTGTTGGGACCCCTTCGTGATGGAATCTAAGTATGACACTCTCCATACAATATTACCTGGTATCACAAGTCTAAGGACTAATTTACACGACTGGTACTAGAGAACATTATGATAGACACTGGAGTGATATTACCAATTGAAGTTCTCTTTGCGGGCCATGTTCAGTGAACTTGTTCAACAGACAAGCACCTATATGTTATCCCAAGTATCCCATACTTCAACCTATATGAGATCGGTTGCTTACTTCATAAGTAAGAAGGCTTAACATATAACAGTCTTTGAGCATTGCCAATGCCCCGTCTTGGCAATACGATGACCAGGATCTCATAATTATAACTCTTTATAATTCCTTTGCAAGGCCATTATGTTCCATGGGCTTCATCCAATTAGTACTTAATAACTCCTTGTTATTGTACTAACATGAAGGAAAACCTAGTATCACTATCTTCATAGTGAAGGGTATGCTTTATTGATTGTATATCCCATGCTCAATCTGATTGGCTTTAGGGCATATACCAACAATCTCCCACTTGCACTAAGCCAATCACTAACGCATGAAATGCCGAACTCTTTCGATTAGCAATTTGTCTTTACAAGGACATAGCTTAAGTGCATTGAGAATATGGTTTGTCATATTCATGATAATCTCATTATCAAGGTTAATAATTCAGATCACAACGAGACCTAGATTCCATTCAAATGGCTCAGTTGTTTTTATAACAACTATTAGAATTTACTTATTAGCTATTAGCTAATGATCCAAATATAACTCATTTTGCAAGCCAAAACAAAAGAGTTAGTCTTAAAAACCTTTAATATAAATGTGCAATCCTTTCAAGTTTGGAACTTTTCCAACTAATTGCATTTTCAAAATGGCAATTTATCATATTTTTATCATTCAAAAAGTTATTAATAGCTCCCATAAATCCTACATATGTAGATGTTAAGGGATTCATTTAATAACAATTTGAATTCTATATCACTAAGCCAAATAGTATTCTCAATACTTCGCAAGTTGTATAATAAAAGACCATATTATAGAACAATTCTATAACTGATTTATTTAAGAGGAAATTAAATAAGCATGGTCCAGCAAAGCAATATGTTTCGAAAACATAAAAAAATATCCTCAACATTGGCCCACAATGCCAATAAAACATCAAATGTTTCTAAATAAACCATAAACAAATGTCTTATTAAATATCCATAAGATCGGCAAGCTCTGATGTCGCATCAAACTTGGTTGCCATCTTCATGGTCCAGCTTCACTGCTCATTTCCTTTGGTCCCTACAATATGTCATACATATTTAGTACCAAATGTTAGGTATCATATACCAAGAGGAGTGAATCATATTATACCTGAAGTTGAAACTCCTTTCAGCTTCTTTCCCTTGCTAGACTCAAGGTACTCCTTTATATTGTGCCTCCAATGACCAGTTTTCCCACAATGAAAGCAAGCTTTATTAGCATTATCCTTATCCTTTGCATCCTTCACATTACCATAATCGGGCTTCAAACTCTTTGAAGCAGGAGGTACATCCCATCTAGTCTTTCTTTTCTTCTTACCTTTCGGTTTAAAAGAAGAAACTAAATGGACAGATGACTTGTCCTTTACAATGGTTTGCTCGGCCTGTGTGAGCATATTCAGCAACCCAGAAAGGGTAGCCTCCAAGTGGTTCATGTTGAAGTTCAACACAAACTGTGAATGGCTCTCAAGTAGTGAAGTAAGAATTAGATCAATGCTTAGATCATGATCCATGACCCATCCAATCTACTCCAAACGGGTAATATACCCAATCATCTTAAGCATATGAGGCCTCATTGGGCTTCCCTCTGACATCTTTGTTTGGAATATTTCCTTTGAGATGTCAAATCTCTTAGTGCGATTGTCCTTAGCGAACAGTTTTCTAAGGTTAAGGATGATATCTTGAGCATTCATGGCCTCATGCTGCTTTTGGAGATCGGGTGCCATACTAGCCAACATCACACATGTTGCTTGTACGAGATAATCTATATGAACTCTACAGGCCACCCTCTCCTCCTTAGTTGCATCAGCAACAGGCTCATCTGGAATAGGCTCATCAAGAACATAAGCCTTCTTTTCCTGTGTCAAGACAATCTTGACATTGAGAAACCAGTCAACGAAGTTTGGCCCAGTTAATTTATTAGCATCAAGAATGCTTCTCAGTGATAATGCATTTTCCATTTTAGCGTTTATATCCTATATGAATCAAAACATTTAATTGTCAATAAAAAGCAAGCAGTAATCATTTATGTTAGGCTTTAATACTTAAATGATTATTCTCATTAACTTTTAACAAAATAATAGCCCTCAACTACTATCTCGAGAAATTTAACTCTTAAACTTCTTAATGAGCTAGGACCCTTTTCATTCCAGCATAACCTTGAGTGACTCAACAAGCCATGTTGAAACTAATTGAGTAGGTAACTTAATTTACCAATTACATCTCTATGCAACTCCTAGATTCAGTTAGGTGACAACTCTTTGTCTAAATACATCATATGCATTTCGCCTAACTTTGCTTCTAAATGTCATGTGATCAAGTTTTAAAGCATCCGGATAACATAACACTTAGTTGAGTAAGACCCACCTTCAATAACTCAAACATATTCGTACATTAGTTTGACCTTGAGTGACTCAACAAGCCTCGAAATGGAAGAACTCTGGTTATCTTGTTATGATGGTGGAAGGCAACTTATCATGCGTAACATGGACTCAATATAATTTAATAAGGGATTTCATTTAATTCTTAGATAGGTCTCATTGATTTCATATTCGATTAACATTCATTTTAATTACATACATCACATATATACATAATTCAAGATAAATCTATCACATGCAATCTACTAGGATGATTATGGACTTGATTCTAATCTAGTTTCCTTGAGCCATTAGGAAACTAGTTGCTCAAATTCCTAGGGGATACCATACATAGTCTTCGAAAGCTTTGTTGGTGATCTCATTGGTTACTTCTTCTTGGCGCCATATCTCCTTACAAACTTGGAATTTACATAAATTCAACTTCTTATCCTAAATCTAAATCTATAAAGAATATAACAATTACATTGCTTTATCAGAAACCTTGAGTTACATTCGAGGGGAGTTAGATGAGAAGATAATTTACAACTCCGGAATGAAAAGAGAAGGCAGGGTGCGCAGATCCTATTTATAAAATACTAATAAGAAAATTCAACCATACATTCCCTAGTCATACTAAGGTCTAGTCCATAATCATCCTTCATGCATACATAATCATATTATAAGCATGAATTAAAAACATGCATAGCCAATGTCACCTGGTAATCTTATGTACTATTTGCATAAATGTCACCAAACAAATTTGAGACAATTTATCAAATCATTTTAGCAATCTCGGTTCTAACTATTAAAACACTTTTAATAAATTCTTAACAATTAAGAAAGCTATCTTGAAATTGGACTTTACCTAACTTTTAGGTTGCTTGTCTTAATTGAGACAAAACATTTTAGCATGCATCGTATTCCTAAACTTTTTAGGATACTTCATTGTCTTATACCGAGTCTTTAAATTTTCAATCCATCCTAACTCTTTAGGAACTTGAATCTCACTAGGTAAATCTTACCTAATCATACTACAAGTCTCTCCTAACATTTAGGAATCACACTCCCACTAGGAAACGGTTTCCAGGTTGAAGTAAGACTCTAACTCTTAGTGTCCTAGGCGCAGGCAATCTCTTTGGCCATCGAATAGACGCTGCCAGCCCATGATCAGACTGTTGTACGCCATCAAAAGTGGCTACTAGATGCCTTAAAAAGAGCTTGCTAGCCGCCACTTACAGCTGCACTCAATTTGGCAACAATTGCCTCCTTGGTGCCGCGGTTCGGCCTGCTTGCTTGCAGCAACAGTTGCTGCTTAATCCAGTCATGTTCCATGCCAAAACCAGCCATCATAGATGAATCATATTCACCTTAGATGCTGTCCAAAATTCCTAGCAAACATGTGGAACGTTTCCACACTCATGCTCGAATTTTTATGGCACGCAAACACCTACAAAACAGTCTAGAAAATTTCAGCATTGTAGTAACAACGTTTCATGGCCAAAAACAACTTTGCTTAAACATTTTAAGCTCAAATAAATTTTGTAACTTCAATGGAAGCATGTAATATTAAAGTTCCAGACCTGAAACATCTTAAAAAATCTATTTTATAACATCCCCAAATCAGCTTACAAAACTTGACTTAAAACTATGTTTTTTGACATCAAAACTTGCCAGGTTTACTAAGACATGTCATGGCTTTAATCCATGTTGATTAAAACAATTTTAATCTATCGTTTAAACAATTTTAAACATGATTAAGCTACTTTATAGCTGGTTTCCAGATTTAACAAAATTATTGAAAACAACTTTTCTTTTAAATCTATAGGAACTGAAATCATGCCAAAATCAATACACAAAACAATAACTTGTTCATCACCAAGAATTGACATGCACAAACCTTATATAAACAAAAAAACCTTGGCTCTCATACCATTGTAGGGTTATGATACTCTCAGGCTCATCCTTAAACAATATTATCAAAGTGCAGCGGAAGTAAACAAAGAAGCACTAGAAGTACAACAGGATCTTAGGCTTGTGTTTAGCATAGGTTTATGGCATTCAGAACAATTAAATCACCCATATGATTTAGAAGTTACCAACTTAAGATATCGTAACCTCAAGTTGTAGATCCAAATCGCAAGTTACTCTCAAGTCCAAGATCCGCAAAGATTCCAATTCGACCAAGATCACAATAAGCACAATTGTCCTTCCTCTAGAGCTAGTCCACACGAACAGCTAATGGATCCTTCTCTAAGGTATGGTGATTCACTTGTGCTCGCAAGTTGATCCTAAGACCATAATCAAAAGATCTATCTTTGGTGTTTAGCTCTCTAAAGCAATCTCACTCGACAAGGAAGAGAATCGGCAAGAACACACCAAAGGAAGAGGAATTGCGGCAACCAACAATTCTTGCAGGGAAGTGACGATATAAGCTTTTTGCTAGGGTAAGGTTCTCTTCTTAAAACCAACTTTTTCTCAAGAAAAAATCAGAATATCTCAAGTAGAACAATAGTCCTTAGATGCGGCTACAGCCTCTATATCAGATATATATGTAGGCGCAAACCCTGACCCCCTCTCCCTAAGGCTTGGCCAGCTACTGTAGCTTCTTGCAGAAGATTTTCATTAATCCACTTGGACTTAAACAATTTAATTCTAAGATGGATCAATAGGCCCATTATATCATCTAATAATAATAATGGTCCAACAATCTTAATGCCTTAAGTTGGGCCAACTATCCTTAGCAGTCAGTTTTAAATTAGAATAGTCTCTTTGGACCCAATCTAATTTCTCATGTTTATTATTATTGGATAGATTAATTTCTAAATAAAAGTAATTTAATTATCAATTAAATTTCTTTCTTCTCATGAACAATTCATGACGTTAATCTATTAATATCATCTTATGACATTAATCCAATATAGCATAATCATTTGAAATACACCTTGCACATCACAATGTCAAAGTCGACTATGCTAGTTTATGCAAGACTTCTTGATTCCTCTTATCTCATTAAGACATTGTCCTTGGATTTCTCAAATTTCAATTATGTCTTACTCTATTTAATTGAACTTCTTCAATTAAATTCTCAACATAGATCTTTTATTCCATTAAGTTTTACCTTAATAGAATACCATGTTTAATCCATACATCACCTTCTAGGTTCTCAATATGTTGGCAATGAACATAAGTTAATCTTATTAACTTGTTTTTCATAGATCATGAGCAGGATCTAGCAACCCATCATGACCATCCAAATATTGTGAAGTCAGCGTGACCTTTTAGAAACCTTTCAGCAACCAGCCTGTCAGTGTAATACAGTCCTTTCACCATATATCTCGGATAATGCATGAGCATGGTGTAGTGTCTACTCATGATCAATCCACATTAGTTCTTCACAACTTATGATTAACCTTATGAATTTAGAGAAACAACTTTATCCCAAATTCATCATGCTTTGGCCAAAGACTTAATGAAGTTAATCATAGTCAAGAACAAATGAGATATGTCTCCATTATCATGGGGAGTGGTGAATCCTCTCTGGATTACTCATTCATCTTTGTATGGTTCATGTCATATCGAATAACACCCTACCATAAGTATCCCTTGTTGGGACCCGTTCGTGATGGAATCTAAGTATGAAACTCTCCATACAAGATGACCTGGTGTCACAAGTCTGAGGACTAATTTACATGACTGGTACTAGAGAACATTATCATAGACACTGGAGTGATATTACCAAATGAAGTTCTCTTGGCGGGCCATGTTCAGTGAACTTGTTCAACAGACAAGCACCTATATGTTATCCCAAGTATCCCATACTTCAACCTATATGAGATTGGTTTCTTACTTCATAAGTAAGAAGGCTTAACATATAACAGTCTTTGAGCATTGCCAATACCCCGTCTTGGCAATACGATGACCAGGAACAGTTTGAGGAACAAGGCTTTGATGCATAAGGATCTCATAATTATAACTCTTTATAATTTCTTTGCAAGGCCATTATGTTTCATGGGCTTCATTCGATTAGTACTTAATAACTCCTTATTATTGTACTAACATGAAGAAAAACCTAGTATCACTATCTCCATAGTGAAGGGTATGCTTTATTGACTGTATATCCCATGCTCAATCTGATTGGCTTTAGGGCATATACCAACAAGATGGTATTTATAGAGCTTCAAAACCCTGAGAATCTTTTCTTGCCGCACAAGGAAGTTTAGGGGGTCAAATTTTCCTTTTTCTGACTTTTGGAAAGCTCGGCCAGCACTGCAGCGCTGACTTTTGGGCACCACGGCGCTGGTTGCTGATTTTTTTGATGCATCTTCTTTCACTTCCTCAGCTGATTTGGATGACCATTTTTTGTCCGCTTTGGACATATAAACTACCATTGGAAAGGTATTCAAGTCAGCTTAAAAAGTCAAGAAGGAGTTTCTTCAAATAAAGTTTTTAACATCATGTTTTCCTTGCAACAAGCTCCGGAGGTCAAATCTACCTTCTTGCTTTGCAACCAAAAATTGATCTTTTTGACTCCCAAGTATTCTTCCATCTCGTGATAATGATTTTGTAAGCTCTTTAACATTATAATTGACATCTTTTCCCTTCATTCTCCTAAATATACCTAATATTCAAAAACATAATATAAGTAATCAAGATAAAGATCGAAAACATAACTAAAAGTAAGAATAGAAAGGGCATAAAATGTGTATTTTATGAGCTTATCAAATAACCCCACACTTAGTTTTTTGCTAGTCCTCAAGCAAAACAAAATAAAAATAAAATAAGAAAAACCTAATCTAATCTAATCCATTTTGGTAGGAAATCACGGTTGCACTTAGCATGTGACACAAGGCTTTAAACCCCTAGGTGTCCCTAATGGACGAGTTTAGTCTCGTGAGGTTTACTATGATGATACCCACAAACATTGGAGACATAAGAAAAACTAAAAAAAAAAAAAATAATAATTACAACTAATCCATCCAATATAAATTAGAGAAAATGAATAGATAGGTCTTATAAACTAATCAATAGTTCAAAGAATTTCATAAAGAATCATGCTTGATTCTAAATGATTTGAGTTAAGCCAATATTAACATAACATATCTCAATCAAAATAATGTATATTCAAACTTAATCTCAACTTCCTAGATGGGACACTCTCATGATTTTCACTCAATATAGTAGTGGTAAGGTGTTTACACTCAATCAATCTCATGAAAATAGTCCTACCATATGCTTGCTTGTCCACCTATTTTCACTATTTAGATCATATAACTTCATGAATCAACAGGTCTTTATTCAAGGTTGTAATGGGTAGTGTTAAAGAATAAAAATATTACAAAGGTTCCAAAGACTTCATAGAGTTTACAGACATAATAAAATTATACAAAGAAAACTTCTCAACACTCTTCAAAACACATAACATCATAGGTTAAATAGTCATGTTGAGCCTTTGCTTCATTCTAACCAACTTTGCAACATCGTTTCTTTAACCAAAAGTTCAAAAGATGGTTTTTTTTTTTTTCATTTTTCATCATAGTTTTTTTTTTTTTCAATATGGGAAAGTATTTTTACAATGTTCCCTTTCTTTTTCTCTTGACCTTTGCCTTTCTCCTCTCCCACACTTATTTCTTGTTTCTAACCCAAAATTTCAATAAATATCCCTTGGTTACGCAATATGTCTCAAAACATGTAATCTATCTTTAGAACAAGGGTAAAGATATAAATGTGTTTAGGCTAGGTGTATGATGTGGTTACCAATAAAATAGCTTATTCAATGTAGGCTCAAATTGGTTCACTAGGGGGGATGTTCTCTTGGAACATCAATAAGGGATGGCTGATTTGGCCTTGGTTAAAATTCCTAATGCCTCTATCATATCAATGTTGTCATATGTATCAATATAATCTCTAACAGTTTAAAGCAAGTTCTAGAGAAACATATAATCATAAAAGCACACAAGAAAGAAATTGGATTGATATGTATAATGCATCAATCATATAGGCTCAAAACTCACAAGGATGTTTATACAATTCAATATCAAGTCTAAACATGCTTCTTTCTCAATCAACATATCATATTAACATTGGCTCATAAAAACTGATATCAAGCTCAATTCTCATGAAAATTCTTCTTACTACTGAACTGGTTTTAGAACTATGCAATTCATATCTCATCATAGTATTGAAAGTAACTAGAACACACTAAAAACAAACTAAAGGAAATCCTAAATTCTTTCCTCCACACTTAATTCTTATATTGTCCTCAATGTAATACTATTAACCCACATGAAAGAATTATGTGTAAGAGAAAAGAACTAACATCAAAACAATCAAAATAACTAAAGAAAACATTAAAAGATAGAATGATGGAGAGTAGGAAATAGAAAATTTGATTATAATGTATGCTCTCCATCCTTTTGGGTTGCCTCCCAAGAAGCTCTTGGTTTATTGTCCTCAGCCCGACTTGGACTCATGCTAGCCTTATTCAACATAATTTGGCTCAAAGAGTGGTAAATCCTCTATATTTTGCATTGGAGAGTTCTTATAGTAAGGTTTCAACCTATGCCCATTCACCTTGAATTCAATACCTGTTTTTGGATTTATGATTTCAACTGCACCATGAGTAAAAACATTAGTAATAACAAAAGGTCCAATCCATCTAGAACGTAACTTACCAGGAAATAACTTAAGCCGAGAATAGAAAAGAAAAACTTTTTGTCCAATAATAAAGTTCTTTCTTAAAATCATTTTATCATGGAAAGCCTTAGTCTTTTTCTTGTAAATTCTAGAATTCTCATAAGCATCATTCCTTATCTCCTCAAGTTCTTGTAAGTGAAGTTTTCTTTGATTACCTGTCTCATCCATCTCCATGTTACATTGTTTAATAGCCCAATATGCTTTATGTTCTAATTCAACTGGGAGATGACAAGGCTTACCATAAACAAGTCGATAAGGAGGCATACCAATGGGTGTCTTGTATGCTGTAAGCCTAAAGTGCATCATCGAGTCGTACACTCCAATCCTTTCAATTTGGATTAACAGTCTTTTCAAGGATGGATTTTACCTCTCGATTTGACACTTCAACTTTCCCACTAGTTTGAGGATGGTATGAGGTGGAGACCTTATGTGTAATGTTGTATTTCCTTAAAAGTGCTTCCATGGACCTATTGCAAAAGTGAGTACCTCTATTGCTGATTATGGCCTTTGGTGTTCCAAACCTTGCAAAAATATTAGTCTTGACAAAATCTGAAACAACTTTAGAATCATTAGTCCTAGTGGCTTTTGCTTCCACCGATTTTGAAACATAATCAATGGCAAGTAAAATGTAAAGATTACCAAAAAAAAGAAGGAAAAGCTCCTATGAAACCCATGCCCCATACATCAAAAATTTTGACAATAAGTATTAGAGTTTGAGGCATTTGATTTCTAGCACCTAAGTTACCTGTTCTTTGGCAACGATCACATGACTTGCAAAAGAGGTATGCATCTTTGAACAAATAAGGCCAAAAGAATCCATAATCAAGCACTTTCATGGCTATTCTTTTCGATCCAAAGTGCCCTCTACATGCATAAGAGTGACAGAAGGTTAGAATAGAATGAAATTCATATTCGAGTACACACCTTCTTATAATCTGATCGAAGCAATGCTTCCAAAGGTAAGGATCATCCTAAATGTAGTATTTGGCATCACTCTTGATCTTATTTCTTTGAGATATGGTCAACTCTTGTGGCAACTGTTTGGTAACTAAGTAATTAACAATATCTACATACCAAGAAGTTGTTGTGCTAATTGAAAAGAGTTGCTTATCCAGAAAGTTCTCATGCAATGGAAGTGCGTCCTCTACATGAACTAAACGGCTAAGATGGTCAGCAACCAGATTTTTACTACCTCTCTTATCTCTTATTTCCAAGTCAAACTCTTGTAAGATAAGTATCCATCTAATCAACTTTGGTTTGGCATCCTTCTTTGTGAGCAAGTACCTAAGAGCTGCATGGTCAGAAAATACAATTACTTTAGTTCCAATTAAATAAGAACAAATTTTCTCTAAAGCAAAAACAACTGCCAAAATCTCTTTTTCAGTAGTGAAATAGTTTAATTGAGCATCATTAAGAGTTCGGGATGCATAATAAATGGCATGTGAGGCTTTGCCAACCCATTGGCCTAAAACAGCTCCTATTGCATAATCACTAACATCACACATGATTTCAAATGGTACATTCCAATCCGGTGGTTGCATGATAGGTGCTGATGTCAAGAGTCCCTTCAATGTTTCAAATGCCTCTTTGCATTTATCATCAAAGTGGAAAACCACATCTTTTTTGTAACAACTTGCAAAGAGGTAATGTTATTTTTGAGAAGTCTTTGATAAATTGTCTATAGAAACCTGCATGAACAAGAAAAAAAGAACCTCTCTCACATTTGTGGGAGGTGGTAAGGAATGCATAATATCTATTTTAGATTTATCAACCTCTATCCCTCTAGAAGAAATAACATGGCCTAAAATTATTCTTTGTTCTACCATAAAATGACATTTTTCCCAATTGAGTACAAGGTTAGTTTCCATGCAGCTTTCAAGTACAAGTGTAAGGTTCTCTAGACATCTATCAAAAGAATCACCATAGACACTAAAATCATCCATAAAAACCTCTATGATGTTCTCTACATAATCTGAAAATATGCTAACCATACACATTTGGAATTTAGCTGGTGCATTACAAAGACCAAAAGGCATGCATCTATATGCAAAGGTACCAAACGGACATGTGAAAGTGGTTTTCTCTTTGTCCTCCAAAGCAATTGCAATCTGATTATAACCTGAAAAACCATCAAGAAAACAATAATGAGAATGACCAGCTAAACTTTCAAGCATTTGATCAATAAAAGGTAAGGGAAAGTGGTCTTTGTGAGTTGCGAAATTAAGTTTGCGATAGTCAATACAAACTCGCCACCCTGTTTGAATTCGAGTAGGTAAAATTTCATTCTCATCATTTTTTACAACCGTTAGACCTGACTTTTTAGAACTACTTTGCACCAGGCTCACCCATTTGCTATCCGAGATTGGATAGATCACTCCAACATCTAGGAGCTTCAGTATCTTTTTTTTTACAACCTCTATCATAGGAGGGTTCAATCGGCGTTGTGCTTCTCTTGTTGGTTTGGACCCTTCCTCTAACAAAATCCGATGCATGCACATGGATGGGCTTATTCCCTTTGTCGCAACCTAAAAAATAACAAGTCTCATCGTGAGACATTTACTAGTTAAGTGTGACATTGGGGAAACAGAGGAAAAGATGACTTAATTCTTTTTGAAATAAAATGAGGGTTTGAAAACGACCTCGAAAAACAAATGGAGTCGCCACCAATCTTTTGTTTGCTAGGTGTGATTGGCCACCTATTGAAATCGATTTTGTAAAACATTTTAAAATTCATTAAAATAGTTTTTAAAACCAATTTCAAAGTCTACGCTTTTAAACTAGAGAAATCAAATAAGCGGGTTCGGTAGTCGGTTACGTGCGGGGAAGGATTAGCACCCCCACAACGCCTGTATAAAACGGTACCTCATTAATCGTGTGTTATCTCAAGTCCTGGTAAGGTTTTAGATTTGACATTTTAAAATAATTCCCAATTTAAAGAACAATAATTTCATTTTTAATTGAAAATGACCCATAATTTATTAATTTAAATTTTTTCTATATTCCCTGACAAACATAATTTTTTTTATTTATTTGGAAAATCTCCAAATCATTTTCATTTTTGAAAGAAAGATATTTCTTTATTAATGATAATTGATGATATCCTCCCCAGCAAACCCGACAAAAAACGCATGAATTATTTTAACTCGAGAAAATCTTAATTTTTTACTGGAAATCATGATCTTTTTTAAAACATTTAAAAAAAGATGAATATGAATATGTAAATTATCACTAATGACATAGGAAAATCTAAATGACATGGTATAATCTAAATGACATGGCATAATTTAAATGACATGACAATAGAATAAATAACATGATTTGATAAGAAACATAAAATAACATTATAATAAAATATGCATGAAAATGAAAAAGGCAATGCATGAACATAATAAATCCTAGATGATATGACAAAATAATTAAAGACTAGGCAAAAAACATAGAATAACATAGAATATCCATAATCATATAACAACTATTATAACACCGTGAAATTTAAATCAAAGCAATAACATCACTATAGAATATTCACAGCAAAAATTATATATATCATAGAATATGCATGAACATGGAAAATGCAATGCATGAAAATGTATTTTTTCCTTTAAATAAGGACATCCGTATACCTAAAAAGATATCTGACTACCTTAGGAAAAGACTTAAATCAGGTTTTCTAAATAAAAAATACTTTGTGATTGAATTTAAAACAATTTGAATTTTTTTTAGTGAAAATGGCACCATGGCCGAAACCCTTTTAAAAAGGCTATATTTTTCAAAATTTGAAAACCCGGATTGACCACCTTTGACCTGGCTTTTATAAAATCAAATTTTATGACTAAAATGACTTAGAAATTAACCTAGGATAGTAGCTATTGTTTGAAATCAGCCCCCTCTTAATGCCTTAACCAAAACAAAAAATTATTTTCTTCTTGAAAACAAATCTGACTTTTCTGACCAGTTTTAAAACGTGATTTTTTTACATATATAAAAGTTTCAAAAAACTTTGAAAAAATTATAGGAGAATCAAAACATGTCGACCTCTATGGGAAAAAATAAGCTTAATTTTTAGACTAAGGATGACCTACCCGAAAAGTCATGAAAGAAAGAACATTGGGTGAAAAATTGTTTAGCCAAAAAACATTTTTAAACCTTTGATAAAAAAATCAAAAATCAGAATAAAAATATTAGAGACTCCTCTAAGATCCTATAATCAGTGGTAAAAATTTCTAAAAATTTGGATAAGGATTGCCTAATGAAAAAAAATCACAAAGGTAGAAAATCCACCTTGTACAAATCTTAATTTTCCACAAGCATGCTCATGAGAGCTTGGTTTTGAGCCATTGATTGGCTTAAGTCAAAAATCAAGTGGGATGAAATGAAATGCATGAACAAACATCAAGGTAAATGCATGAAATACATGACCTAATGCCTAAATGACATAGAAAATATGCATGGCATAAAAGATGACCTAATGCCTAACATGAGAAAAATGTGCATCGCAATAACTGATAACCTAAGACCTAATATGAGATAGAAATATGCATGGCAATAAATGATAACCTAAGACCTAATGAACATGAAAATATGCATGGAAATACAAGATGACCTAAGACCTAGTAAACATGAAAATATGCATGGCATACAAAGATAACCTAATGCCTAAAATGTCATAAGAATATGCATGGCAATATAATATGATCTAATGCCTAATATGACATATAAATATGCATGGAAGTAACATGAACATATAATGACCAAATGACCATAATAATAATGCAAGCATTTGGCAAAGAAAATACACAATCACATGGCATAATGATGTAAATCGTGTATGAAAGCATGGTAGCCAAACAATCATGATGAAAATGCAAATACACAAGGCAAAAAAATATGGCAGCCGAATGGTCATAAGAATATGTGAGATTATGGCAAGGCAATAACACAAACATATGGCATGAAAAATATGCAAAACATGAATGAAAGCATGATAGCCAAATAATCATGATGAAAATGCAAAGATATGGCTAAGCAAATACACAAACACATGGTATGGCAATAATGCAAAGCATGAACAACTTGATATAATAAAAACAGAAAATTAAAGTTAGTAAATAAAGCAAGTAGACATGAAAATAAATGATAAAAACAGAAAAATAAGAGTGAGGAAAGAAACTAGAAATGATCTCCATATTTTGATTATTTTAGAAAGCTAAATCATTAAAACAAACTAATCTACCACAATCAACATAGGAATAAAATCAAACACAAGATAATCACACACAAAGGGGGGCATTCGGCCACTTTAAAAAATGTACTAAAAAATTGTTTTTGATATTTTTTATGAAAACACAAGATAGGAGCCTTAAAAGGGAGTTTTAAAAACCTTTATTTCATTATAAAATAACAAGAAATCACATGGAAAATAAGCAAATCAGCATAGGAAAAGAAAGAAAAAAGCAAGAGCTAGTTGCCAAAAGGCTACCTTTCAAAGCTATCTTTCAAGCTTACTTCTCTTCAAAAACTTTCTTTGCTTTTCTACCACTTTAGCAATTGCTCATACATGAAATAACTCAGCCAAAAAACCCCCAAAACAATGAAAACCCCCTCTATTTATAGGTAGCCGAATGGGCACAACATTGTCATAACGTTGTCATTTTTTTCCTAGCTAGCAAGATCCAAAGGCTACTAATCAAAGATGAAAAAAATGTGAATTTGCAACCAAAGGATGAAGTGATCAGCTCCTAACCATAACCAGCTATCCAAGAATCCTAACCATAATGTGCTCATCCTTCTCTTCATCCATTTGGCCATTTGGCAAGATCACAAAGGTTCAATCAAATAAAAATACCATATTTCTTTCCAATTTTGGCCCTTGGATGAGAGAATCAACCAATCCTCCTCTTCTTCATGGGCCGGCCGAATGGCCTTAAAAATTATAGTAGCTTCTCTATTTTTTAAATTGCAAAAATGGCCCTTTTCAATTTCTTCGATAAAATTACACTTTAGCCCCTAAACTCAATTAAATTGCAAACGGACCCCAAATCCAGAGTTTCATTTTCCAATACCTCCTAATCAATATAAAACTCAGTTCTGGAAGTTTTCATAATTTTTCGAGCCCGTTTCCAATTTTTCCCGGATTTTTCTTTAATATTGCGGATTAGGCCTCCTCGGACTTTGCCTTTTTCCAAATCAGTTCCAATTTGATATTTTTATTTTCCAATACCTCCTAATCAATATAAAACTAAGTTCTGGAAGTTTTGGTAATTTTCCGAGCTCGTTTCCTATTTTTCCTGGATTTTTCTTTAAAAGTTTCAGTTTGATGCCTCCTAGATTTAGCCTTTTTCAATTGAGCTCTGATTTTGGATTTTGCTTCACCAATATCTTCCAAATAATATAAAATTGAGATCTAGAAGTTTTGGTACTTTTTCGAGCTTGTTTCCTATTTTTTCCGAAATTATCTTCTGGAATTTCAACTTCGTGCATCCAAAGTTTGCCATTTTTCAAATGAGCTTCGATTCTGGATTTTTCTTCACCAATCTATTCCAAATGACATAAACTCAGATCTGGAGGTTTTCATAATTTTTCGAGCTCGTTTCCTATGTTTTTCGGATTTTTCCAAGATTGCCCTTTAACCTCTGAAACCTCGATTTTACTCAAAACAGGCCTAATTTCTAGATTTTCTTTTTCCATTACCTTTTTTATATATTGAATTGGAGTTGGTCCAAAAATGCCCAATTTTTAAGATCAAATTCCCCTCCCCTCCCCTCCCCTCCCCTCCCCTCCGATTTGATTTTTTTGTTTTCCAATATCGGGAATTTCCTGGTTTTTCCCTTTTTCTCTAACTGGCTCTTTTCTCGGAATTACTTCAAATTGAGCCTTGGGCTATCCTTGTTTACTCACTCTTCATCAATTAGGGGCTTCAATTTTACCGAATCAGGCCATCTCTGCAATTTTCCCCAATTTCGCAAAATTCACCAAAAAAACCCTATTTTCCGATTTTCCTTCCAAATTGGCTCTTCCTTTGGTTCTGCTTCCAATTGGCCTTTCCAATACTCGTAGTAATTGATTATATTCCATTAGCAACCTCCAATTTTGATCTATTTGATTGTCCAAGCACTTTTCCCCAAATTACCGAATTAGGGTTTTTTTTCACTGAATTTCCTTAACCCATCTTTCGAACTCTATATCTTTTGTTGTAGATGTTCGATTATCAAAATTCTTTCACCATTGTTGAATTAAACTTTGAATCTTGATTTTGACTAAGGGTTGACTTTTTTAGTGGTTGACTTTTTGGGGTTGCCTTTTCCAGGGTTGACTTTTTTGGATTGACTTTTCATGCTGACCTCCTAAACAAAGTCTTGGAGTACCATCTACAGGATAAGAAGAGATTTTCTGCATTCTAAAAAAGCACAAGGAAAAAATACCTAATTTAGGGGTCCAGACAAAATTAGGTGTCTACAGCTGTCCCTCTTTGGCTATTATTGAGAATCAGGAATCAGGCAAAGATAAATAAACACCAATTGTGTCCGGTTAGTGAAATCACATGTAAACAAAAGGAAAGAGAATTTTCTTCTTTTTTATTTTCTTCATTTTCTTCATTTCATTTTTTTTCTTCGAAAAAGCTGTAAATAGAAGATTTTGTCCTTAAATTGAGTTCCCTGACTAATCAAGTCTCGACCCGTCTTAAGGAAACGAGTTCTATTTGCAAGAGAAGAAAATACCTCGATGGTGGTCTCGGGGCCTTATTTTATCTTGGTGTCAACTGTGTTGGGTTTAAACGGGAAATACCTCGACGATGGTCTTGGGGCTCGACTCATTTGAGAAGTAGAATGAGTTCGATTTAAAAACAAAAGGAATGCCTTAACAATGATCCTGGGTTTGACTTATTTAGAAAACAAGTTCAATTTGAAAAAAAAAATACCTCGACGGTGGTCTCGAGGCTCGACTCATTTGAGAAACAGATCGAGTTCGATTTAAAAACAAAAGGAAAATACCTCGATAGTGGTCTCGGGGCTCGACTCAATTGAGAAATAGAACGAGTTTGATTTTAAAAGGAAAATACCTCGATGGTGGTCTTGGGGCTCGACTCATTTGAAAAACAAGATCAATTTGAAAAGGAAAAAGTACCTCGACTGTGGTCTCGGGGCTCGACTCATTTGAAAAACAAGTTCGATTTGAAAAGAAAAATACCCCAACAGTGGTCTCGGGGCTCGACTCATTGGAATAACAAGTTCGATTTGGAAAGGAAAATACCTTGACAGTGGTCTCAGGGTTTGACTTATTTGAGAAGCAGAACGAGTTCGATTTGAAAACAAAAATACCTCGATTTATGAGAAAAGAAAACACCCGAAGGTCTCAAAAAAATATTTTGAAAGGTGATACCCGAAGGTTTTGGAAGAGATGTCCAAAGGTCTTGAAAAATGGTGCTCGGAGGTCTTATCCATGATTTTGAAGAATTGTGCTCGGAGGTCTTTAAAAATGGTGCTCGGAGGTCTTATCCATGATCTTGATAATTGTGCCCGGAGGTCTTAAAAAATGGTGCCCGAAGGTCTTATCCACGAGCTTGAAAATTATGCCTGAAGGTCTTAAAAAGATGTCTTTTCTTTGAAAATGGTGCCCGAAGGTATTATCCATGGTTTTTGATAATTGTGCCCGGAGGTCTTTAAAAATGGTGCTGGGAGGTCTTAAAAAATAGTGCCCAGAGGTCTTATCCATGATCTCAAAAATTATGCCTGGAGATTTTAAAAAAATGTCTTTTCTTTGAAAATGGTGCTCGAATCTTATCCATGGTTTTTGAGAATTGTGCTCGGAGGTCTTTAAAAATGGTGTTCGGAGGTCTTATCCAAAATCTCAAAAATATGTTCGAAGGTCTTAAAGAATGGTGCTCGGAGGTCTTATCCATGATTTTGAAAATTGTGTCCAAAGGTCTTAAAAAGATATCTTTTCTTTGAAAATGGTGCCCGGAGGTCTTATCCATGATTTTGAAAATTGTGCCTGAAGACCTCAAAAAGATGGCATTTCTTTGAAAATGGTGCCATGATGTCTTAACGAATGGTGCCCGGAGGTTTTTAAAAATAGTGCCTGGAGGTCTTATCCAAGATCTCGAAAGCTATGCCCGGAGGTCTTAAAGAATGGTGCTCGGAAGTCTTGTCCATGATTTTGAAAATAGTGCTCGAACGCCTTAAAAGGATGGCGTTTCTTTGAAAATGGTGCCCGGAGGTCTTATCCATGATTTTTGAAGAATTGTGCCCGGAGGTCTTATCCATGATTTTTTTTTTCTTTTTGGAGAATTGTGTTGAAAATTAACTTGAAGGCATTGAGAGGATGCAAATGCTTCTTGATGCAGCTGCGAATGTCCTTAATTGATGATGCTTCATGATACAGGTGGAGAGATTAAACAAGATGCACATGCTTTATATTGCAAATGCAAATGCCTTGGATTGATGCAAATGCTTCTTGATGCAGATGTAGATATTGAATGAGACGCAAATGCTTCATGGTGCAAATGTAAATGTCTTAGACTAACGCAAATGCTTCTTGATGCAAATGCAGATACTGAATAAGATGCAAATGCTTCATGGTGCAAAATGCAAATGTCTTGGACTAATGCAAATGCGTCTTGATGCAGATGCAGATATTGAATAAGATGCAAGTTCTTCTGAATGATGCAAGTGCAAAGATCAACATTGACGCAACTACTTCATGTAGTGATACAGATGCAAAGATCGACATTGTGCAAATGCTTCAGAATGATGCAAATGCAAAGACTAGCATTGTACAAAATGCTTCTAAATGATGCAAATGTAAAGATTAACATTGACGCAACTACTTCATAGAATGATGTAGATGCAAAGGTTGGGATTGTGCAAATGCTTCTAAATGATGCAAATGCAAAGATTAGTAGTGTGTAAGATACTTCTAAATGATGCAAATGCGAGGATTAATAATGATACAAATGCTTCATGAAGAGATGCAGATTCCCCTACGAATGGTGTTCATGTAAATGGTCCATAAATGGTGTGATTGCTGCTACAATAATGAAGATGCAATGATCCTAGAAATGATGTAATTGCTTGAGATGACGCAAATGCAAATATCCATGGAGGATGTAAAGGTAGAATGCAGATGCTCATGGAATAATGCAAATACCCATGAATGATGCAAATGCTTGCTGACATGGTGCAGATACAAAGCTCAATAAAGAGGTAAGTGCTTATGAAAGATGCCAATGTCCCTGATTATTTTTCTAGACTTTGGTTTAATATTTCCTTTCCAAATCAGAGTGTATCTTGAATACTCGTGCCCCATAAGAGATCATTTTCTTTCCAATCCTTGGCTATCTCTTTGCCCCAACAGTTTTCAAACTCTTATCAACAGAAGCCTGTTTGCCGATTTCTATTTCTTGAAATCAAGGTCAGCCCTAGTTGTTCCATACCTTTGGTTAGAAAAACCCTTGTCTCATGTCAACATAAAAAATGGTATTTTAAATAAAAAAAAATTATTTGTTTTCCCATGTTAGAAAGAATTTAATGAAAACTTATGTGTCAAAAATATTAACCCCATAGTATGTGATGTACGAATCTCTTGAAGACTGATGATCACTGTTAGAAATTTTCTGAATGTCAATTTGGGTTTTTCAACTTGAATTGAAAGGCTTGATACAACATGATTTTGGTTGATCGAAGAAAACTTCACAACAAAAAGATATGTCCCTTCTAGGCTCACAAATGGAACAGGTTTTATAAAACACGAATTCCTTGAGAATCAAAAAAATTCAACATTCTTTTAGTTTCCAAATTATGGCATTTTGGCAAGCGTCAAGATTGGCCGGGATGTTCAAATTAGAAAGCTGATTTTGGAGGGAAACAAAAGTCTTAGTTTTTGAAGTCAATCCTCCAAATGAGAGCTGACAGTTCAAGAGGTTCAGGAATTCCTAGATGTTCTTCAATTTCTTCAAGATGACCTTCTCTTTTGTGGCATCAGCATTGACATAGATGTCATCGAAAATTCCCATTTTACTCTAGACCGCCCATTTTTGGGTTTTAGCCCTAAATTCCCATTTTTCCATTTTTCTTTGTTCTCTTTTTTTATTGTTCTACCATGCACTTGAGAATTCTAAGTTCTTCTATAGTGAAATGGTAGTTCGATGAGATGGGTTAAAATATGAGGAAAAACCCTTCAAGTTAAATATTCATGCTTGATCAAAATGAACTTTTAAAGCACGTAATGTAGGCCATGGTTCAGGGTTCAGAAAGAAGAGATAAATAGGCCCAAAATGTGTTTGAGGGTGATCAGATCAAGGATCATTTCTTGAGGTGGATTCCCTTTGAAGCATTTGTCCTTTTTGGACTTTTTTTTTTCCTTTTTTGACTTTTGCTCCTTTTCTTCTTTGTTCTTGGCTTTCATTTGCCATACTTTTTCACAACTTTTTTTTTCTCTCTTTTTTATTTTGTTTCTTGGCTTTCATTTCTCCATCCTTTTTCACACATTTTTTGTGTGTTTTTTTTTTGTGGCTTTCATTTTGCCAACTTTTCTATATTATTCTTTTCGACATTGTGAGCCCTTTATTTTGTCAGGAGCTCAATTTGCTTTGTATCTGTCTTTGAGTTTGGACTCATTTCTTCATGATCTTTGAGAAGATCTTTCCTCGCATTTGCCCCCCAGTGTAGAGGGTGATCCTTGATCAGGGTTTAAAGAAGAAAGAATTCTTTCGGCTCAAAAAGAGTGACTATGGATAAATTTTTTTGTGTGAAAGGGATATGAAAGATGGCCATTTCTCATATCAAGCACAAATATTCTCATTGAAAAGCAATCGCTGGGGGGAATAGATAATCAGAATTTCATTTTGTACTTGGAATCATCCGAATTCTCATATGCATGATATCCCAATTTTTTTATATCGCATGCCCCAATGATTCATGCGTTAGTTCTACCCTTATTCACCATGTATCTATCATTTCCACATATGATGCCCCAATTTGATTAACCATGAGAATTTGTATCATTACGAGGAACATCACAAGTCTAGGTTTATATTGAAATAGCTAAGTTTCAACCTTCGGTTTGTTTGATGTGACAAAGAAAACTATGACCCAAAAACAAGTTTTCTCTAGGACATGGGATAATCTAGTTTGGTCATAGTGCCCTGAGGTGTCAATCATGAAGTGATGTTTGGGCAATTGGTGTATTGTGGTCATCGGAAAGGCTGTCAATTGATTTTGTACAACCTTGACACACACCAAATTACCATGATCTAGATTCTTGAAAGAATGTCTCGTTTGTTTGAGTTTTCTTAGAGCTCGAAAAATTTTCAAAAATTTCATTCCTTTGCTCATAGCCTAGATTAGGATCTACATCTTTGCTTATTTTGCAGTGAGAATGGTTCATGAAATTCAACCATTCATATTCCTTGAAGCATTAGGTCTTTCAAGTGGTTTCGATTCAAAGGGTTTTAGGCATAGGAAAAGCCCAAAAAATAGGTGGGATGGTATTGGGTCATTTCTAACAATGATCATCAATATTCTTAAGACTGCCCATTATTTCATGTGAAAACCCCTTATTATTGTTTACCACAAATTTTCTCAAAGTTTCATTTTTTTTTTGCAAATTCAAATTATTGCCAAAATATAATGAACACAAACATTTAAATTCAAAATTTATTTATTTCATGTAGATGTCAACATGAGACAAGTGCTTTCATCATCACAGTGTATAAAACTACATGCATCAGAAATCCTACTATGATCATGCACCATGTTTCTTATGACACTTGGCTTTTCCATCTTTAAAACTTATTGAATCAGCCTTGATGAGATCCCTAACCTTTTACTTCAAAGGGGGGAAGTTCTCCGTTGAGTGGCCTTGATTGCCAAAATGATAATGGCAACACTTATTAGCATTATACCAGCTCGGATAAGGGGGATTCAGAGGCCCTAATTGGATGGGTGTCTGATGGAGACTCAATTAAGAGTTGTAAACCCAAGTGCAGGTTATGTTCAAGTAATAAATTCTCGGGTGTCCAAGGTCGAACCACAGGGAAGCGTATTAGTAAGTATAAGTTTATAAATATATAAGACAAAGAAAGTAAACAAGATATTAGGGAATCAACAACAAAATAAGATAAACAAGATATTAGAGAACAAAATAAACAAAATATAAAAGAAATTAAACAAGATATAAAAAACAATAAGAAAAGATGTTGAGGTTAGAGAATCCACTCTTGGTGTTATGCTAAGATTAATCTTGTTTTATTACACAATTGAAATCCACACATAAAGGAGGTTCCAATCGGAAGGTTTAGCAATTCAGTCGAAATTGTCCAACGTCCATAGCATATGATATTATGTTCATTTGGTATCCTCAAAACTCATAAAAAGAGTCCAAGCATTCCTTATGCCAAGGTATATGTCTACAACAAATCAAGGTTATGAAACCAAGCATTTACTGTGCCATTTTCCTTGTCAATAATGAATCAAGATCCCTACTTTGTAAGTATGATTTTAAACCAAAAGAAAATATTATCTATACTAGTGTTTATAAATGATGATTCATTTTAGCTCATGTTTAAGAGACTAACCTTAGCATTTACCAAAAGCTTCACCTCATCACCTCAACAATATGATTAGCAACACATACTAGATATGAATAAAATGAAAAGAAATGTAAGAAGCATAAGTAAATAAAAAAAGAAAACTAGAGAAAGGAAAGAAGAAGAAAACTTAGAAAATTTTATTACAATGGCTAATATCCTACCAATCTACAATTAATGCTCATCCAAGGCCCTCTATTTATACACATTTTGGAGAGCTAAATGACAAGAGACAAGCTTTATAAATTTCAAAGGTAGGTATAATAGGTGGTTGCATTTTTCTAACAATTTTCGTCATATTGTATGACAATTCTGATCAGCCAGCTTGATGATCGATTTTGTCAATGTTGGAGGCTCGATCTGATCAAATGGTCTTCTAGAAAAATATACCCCTATCAGTTACGGATCCATAGCCGTTGGAATCAGATCATTTTCTCATGTGGATCGGAAGATATGGTCAAAATACCAAAACAGGTCAGCACAGACGTCATTGCACATCAGCCAACTTGATGGTCGATTTCGCTAGGGAAAACGACTCCGTTTCAAGAAGTGTAAAACATGAAAAAGATAGATATGCCTCTTAACTATGCACTGTACAAATTTCAGCCTTAATGCTTCAGTGAAACTCCAGATATAGCTGATATGGCAAAAGGTGTCGGAACTGGAACTGAATTGGATTTGCCCTTAATTCTTGATTTAACCTAGTAATCTGAAATCACTCAAAGAAACTCGTGAAAAACACCAAATTACATAAAAATATAAAATATCATAAACACAATTAGACTAAGCAATAATAACTCGTATTTGACACAAAACAATAATAAAACATAACTAAGAACTATATAATTATACGAGTTATCACACCCCCACACTTAGATTGTTGCTAGTCCCTAGCAACGACTCAATAAAAATAAAATAAGAAAATCTAATCTAATCCATTTTCGTTGGAAATCACGGTGGCACTTAGCATGTGACACAAGCCTTTAAACCCCTAGGTGTCCCTAGTGGACGAGTTTAGTCTCGTGAGGGTTTGCTAGAACGATACCCACAAACATTGAAAAACTAAAATATAAGTAAACTACATACACTAAAAATATTTACTCCTAATCCTTTCAATATAAATTAGAGACAATCTTTGAACAAGTCTTATAAACTAATCAATAGCTCAAAGAATTTCACAAAAATTCATGCTTGAATGTAAATAAATGAGTTAAGCCAATATTAACATAACATATTTCAATCAAAATAGTGCATATTCAACTTAATCTCAACTTCTCACTATACTCTCATGATTTTCACTCTTTAAAGTAGTGGTAAAGTGTTTACACTCAATCAATCTCATGAAAACAGTTCTACCATATGCTTGCTTGTCCACCTATTCTCCACTATTTAGATCATACAACTTCATAAATCAAGAGGTCTTTTTTCAAGGTTGTAATGGGGCCAAAGGGTTATAATGTGGTTAAAGAACAAAAGGATAAAGATAACACAAAGGTTCCAAAGAGTTCATAGAGTTTAGAGACATAATAAGATCATACGAATAAAACTTCTCAAAACTCTTATAAAGCACATAATAACATAGGCTAAATATTCATGTTGAGCCTTTGCTTCATTCTAACCAACTTTGTAACATCTTTTTCTTTACTTTAACTAGAAGTTCAAGAGAAGATTTTTTTTTTTTTTAATATGGGAATGTATTTGACAATGATCCCTTTCTTTTTTCTCTTGACTTTTGCCTCTCTCCTCCCCCACACTTATCTTTCGTTCTAACCCAAATTTTCAAAAAGTATCCCTTGTTTTTGCAATATGTTTCAAAATATATAATCCATCTTTAGAACAAGGGTAAGGATATAAGTATATTTAGGCTAGGTGTAAGTTCTGGTTACCAATAAAATAGCATATTTAATGTAGGCTCAAATTGGCTCACTAGTGGGGATGTTCTCTTAGAACATTAATAATGGATGGCTGTTTGGCTCTGGTTATAATCCTAATGCCTCTATCATATTCATGTTGTCACATGTATCAATATAGTCTCAAACGGTTTAAAGCAAGTTCTAGAGAATCATGTAATCATAAGAGCACTCAAGAAAGAAATTAGATTGATTTGTATAATGCATCAATCATTATAGGCTCAAAAACTCACAAGGATGATTATACAAGTCAGATTAAGTCTAAACATGCTTCTTTCTCAATCAACATATCATATTAACATTGGCTCATAAAAAGGTTGACATCAAGCTCAATTCTCATGAAAATCTTCTCACTAATAAATCTGTTTTAGACTTATGCAATTCATATCTCATCATTGTATTAAAAAGGAACTAGAACACATTAAAATAATAATAATAATAATAAAGACTCATAAAAAAAATAGTAGACAAAAATAAAAGAAATCCTAAATCGTTCCCCCCACACTTAATTCTTACATTGTCCTCAATGTAAGTCTATTAACCCAAATGAAAGAATCATGTGTAAGAGAAAAGAACTAATAACATAAGAATAGGAATAACTAAGACTCAAAACAAAACAAACTCATGCAACCTAATTAATCCTAAAATACTAAACAAAAATTAACAAGTAAACATAAAAAGATTAAAATCAAACTGACAAGGTATGTCTCAAGTCTCCCTTACTCAGACCTTGTTCAGAATGAATACTTCTAAATGGCTTAAAACACATCAAATTTTTTTTTTTAAATTAGCAAAATATGTCCCTTACCCCCTACTAAAGGTAGAATTTAGGAGATATTACCTGCAGAGGTTGCTAACCACTTATTATAACTTGAGACACAACAAACAAAATGTTAGATAATGTCACAAAGATAGAGTGTAATCCACTCCTTGCTCGTCCATATCTCTTTTTCTTTTTCCGAGCGTTTGCGAAACAACCGTAGCAGATAAATACTCATAAGCTTGGAGCTTTTTTAGTAAATCTTCAATGGTTGTAGCAGAAATTATGGTTCGCCTTGCCTCTGAAAACATGAATCCATTTTCCACAGCATTATCTAAATATGAAAGCAAATTACTAAAATAACCATTAATATTAAGCAAACCAATGGGTTTCTTATTTGTGACCAAAGATGACCAAGAAGCCACGCAAGCTATTTCTTCCAATGTACCCAGACCTCCTGGTAAAGCAATGAATGCATCGGCAGAATGGTACATGATTGTCATCCGTTCAGGGATACTCCAGACTTGTATTTCCTTACCCAAGGTAGGTCCACAAAAATCTGTGAATAGTTTTGGCACGATTCCTAGAACTGGACTTCCTCCGGCGTGTGCTGCTGTAGCGACTGCTCCCATTAAACCCGTACTACCGCCTCCATAAATCAACTGGATCTTTTGTTGGGCAAGTATTACTCCAACTCTTATGGCTTCATCAGCGAATATTTTATTTTTCCCTGGATAAGCACCTCCAAAGACACAAATTTTTTCAATGCGCTGGGACGAAGTACTTTCCATTTTTTTTTCGAGTGCCTGAAAGAGAATGAGTACATGGTGTAATATATAGAGGACTGAGTAGTGAATCAGACAAGAGTAATAATGTCGCCGAAAGTGTATTTGACCTGTCAGAAGAAAATGTTAACCTAACAAAAGATTTTTTTGCGTGATTTCAGGAAGAAAATCAAAAAGAGAAGAAAAATTAACCGCAAAAGACTAGAAGTTATTGCAAATCAAACCAAAAGCTGAGAAGTCATTTATTGTAGTTGTGATTGTGGCTCACATCTTCCTCTGGTTTTACGTCCAGAAACGGCTTAAACGCCTTCTATGAGTCGAGGATATGCTTCCCATCCAGTTTTCTTACAAGCTGGCAAACAGGGTCTTTTAACATCAGATTCCCAAGATGTTGCCATTCCCTTTGGAATTGCGGCCATAAATCAAGAATTTCTCTTTGTACGTCTCCACTAGGATGCGTCTCAAGAGAAAGTTGGATATTACCCAAATTCTCCTTACTCAGTCCATCCTTAATGAATTCAATTTTATCATCTCGATTAGAGGACGGAATCCCAATAGAACGACATTTACCGTTACATGTCGATCGTGCACATTTGTGGCAATTTGAACTCATGCGCTTTGCTCGTCGCTTCTTTGCAAAAGTGCTTCTACCTGTACCTGGTAAATGCAAAACAGGAAGATATTCATCTTCACGTACCTTGGCTTCAATTATCCAACGTATGTCTTCAGGAATCCCTTTGTGCATAAGCATTCTTAATCTTTCAAATCGAACTTGGTAAAGCTTCAGTAAAATATTTCGAGGAAAAGGAGGGAATCGTTTCTGCAATCTTTTGAGAATATCATCCATCCTGAAAAAAAAATGAAAAAGAAATTGAAAGAGAAATTTATATACAATATCAGTTTTGTGGGTAGCTGATGGAACCGACTTAAATAATCACGGAGTACCGTTATCCGCCATTTAACCGGGGTTAAAAAAATGTATTATTATTATTATTATTATTTTTTTTGGAAATTAGTAAAAATTATATTTACATCTAGTTATTTTCAAAACAAGGATCAGAAAGAAAAACAACCTCTTCTTGAGTAACATGATTTTCCAAAAAGAGTTTGAGTCTTTGTCCATTTACCTTGAATACGTTACCAGTTTGAGGATTCTCAATGTCAACTGCTCCATAATGATACACATGCTTAACCACAAATGGGCCAGTCCATCTTGATCTCAACTTACCAGGAAATATGTGAAGTCTAGAATTATAAAGTAGAACTTTTTGCCCAACATCAAATGTTTTTCTTGAAATTAACTTGTCATGAAAGGCTTTAGTTCTTTCTTTATGAATTTTAGAATTCTCATATGCATCTTTGAATAAAGTTGGCCAGTAAAATCCACACTGTAAAATTTTTGTAGCAGTTTTCTTTGATGAAAAATGACCACCACATGCCTCGGAATGACACTACTTACCTCATTTTCGGGAATGCATCTTCGAAAAATTTGATCAGGACAATATTTGAACAAGTAAGGGTCATCCCAGTAGAACTTCTTTACCTCATTCAGAAACTTCCTTTTATCTTGGGGGCTCCATTGAGAAGGAATTTTTCCCAAAAATGAATATTTTAGCTCGAATGGCAATGGTTTTAAATCCAGCTTGGGTGGTTCAATAGTTGATGGTACAGTGACATTTGTGAGTGATGGAAGTTCCTCAAACTTTTGTTTCCAACGATGCTTATCCTGAAAAGAATTTAACAAAGAATCAGTGTGTGAAATTTCTGAAGCATTATCAAACTCACATTCAATTAAATAAGCTTCTAAAGGATCATGGAATGTGGTAGTGGTGAGATGTTCATGAACAAGTTCTTCAATGAAATCCACTTCATGTACTTCTGAATCATCACCAGGTTGCTTGCAAATGTTGAACACATTTAATTCTAAAGTCATATTTCCAAAAGAAATGTTCAAAATACCATTCCTGCAATTTATCAGAGCATTAGAAGTTGCAAGAAATGGATGGCCTAATATAACAGGAATTTGAACATTTGGATTTGAAACAGGATGTGTGTCCAAAACAATAAAATCAACAGGGAAGTAAAAATTTTCAATTTGAACCAAAACATCTTCAACTATCCCTCGAGGAATTTTTACAGAACGATCAACTAGTTGAAGTGTAACAGGTGTTTCCTTGAGTTCACCTAAACCTAACTGTTGATAAACAGAAAAAGGCAAAAGATTAACACTAGCACCAAGATCAAGCAATGCACGTTCTATTCTAGTGTTTCCAATGATGCATGAGATTGTTGGACATCCAGGATCTTTGAATTTTGGTGGAGTAAGGTGCTGAATGATTGAGCTCACACTTTCCGTCAGAAATGCTTTCTTTTGTACATTATGTTTCCTTTTAACTGTGCACATGTCCTTCAAAAATTTAGCATAAGATGGAACTTGTTTGATTGCATCCAATAAAGGAATGTTAATCTTAACTTGTTTGAAAAGTTCATAAATTTCTGCATTTTGATTCAAATTATTTATTGTTTGCAACCTTTGAGGAAAAGGAGCAGGATGCATACCTTTTTCTTTGTCCAAGTTTTCAAGAAGTTCAGACTTACCATCATCCTTACTGTTACTTTTCGGAGGGGAAGGAGGATCTTGGTCTTTTGATGGAATGTTTTTGTCAATTGCCTTTCCACTTCGAAGAGTTGTGATAGAACTGGCATTTTCCTGTTGAGTTTCATTGGAGCAAGAAACAAAACATTGAGTAGAAGGGTTAGGCTGAGGTTGAGCAGGAAACTTACCTTTTTCTTGAGTGCGTAATGAAGCTGTCAATGTGGACAAGGTGTTTTTGATCTCATTGATGTCCTGTGAAGTTTGGTTATTCACATTTGCTTGTGTTTGCGTGAATGCTTGCAATGTCTCTTCCAAGGTTTGTACACGTGAAGGTTGATAGGAAAAAATGTTGCCCGGCTTTTGAGATTGTGGTACCTGAACATGATTATTATTCCGCCAACTGAAGTTGGGATGATTTCTCCATTCAGGGTTATACGTTTCAGAGTAAGGAGAAGGAAAAGGCTTTTTAAATGTGTTTATGGAATTTACTTGATCATGCAACGCTTCTTTAAGAATGGGAATGTTTGGACATTCAGAAGTGGGGTGTCCCATGATTTCACAAATTCCACAACTTTCTTCATTTGTAACCGTTTTGACTTCTTTTACTTCTCTAAGTTCCATGGCTTCAATCTTTCTAGCCAAATTAGCTACTTTAGCTTTTATCTCATCTTCTTGACTAAAATGATATTTACCTCTGTTAGAAACAAGATTAGATCTATTGGAACTTTCAGAGGAATTATCTGTGTGCCAGGCTTGAGAGTTATCTGCCAAATGGTCTAGGTAGTCAAAGGCTTCTTCAGGTTTTTTTTCTAGAAACTCACCCTTACACATTGTTTCAACAAATTGTTTAGTTTCGGGAGTTAAACTTTCATAAAAGAAACTAATAAGACGCCATTTTTCAAAACCATGATGTGGACAAGAACTTAACAAATCTTTAAAACGCTCCCAGCACTGAAAAAATGCTTCATTTTGATTTTGATTGAAATTTTGAATCTGTCTTTTCAAAGCAGTAGTTTTATGTGCTGGGAAAAATTTCTTTAGAAACTCAGTTTGTAATTCTTGCCATGTGCCAATTGACCTTGGTTTTAAATTATGAAGCCAAATTTTTGCTTTATCTTTTAAAGAAAAAGGAAATAATTTTAGCTTGACAATTTCATTTGTACATTGTTGGTCATTAAAGGTGACACATACATCTTCGAAGTCTTTTAGAAACGAGTAAGCACTTTCCGATTCTAACCCATGGAAATTTGGAAGCAAAGCTATCATACCTGGTTTAAAACGAAAGTTGTTTGCATTGAGAGGAAAAATAAAACAAGAGGGTGATGAGCTTCGAGTTGGTTGCAAGTAGTCACGCATGGTGCGTACTTGTCTGTTCTCATCTTCAGCATGAACACTTTCATTGTCAGCCATGGTAGGAGTTGTATTAGAAAGATTACCTGAAAAAGTTTCTCAATAAAATCTAACTAAACGACGAGATCTGAAATCACGTCGCCAAACAAGCATAAAACAAAGTTAATATACAGATTAGGCGGTATAACCAGCCAATAAAAATAAAACAAAGTTAATATACAATATAAATATAAATATATAGAAAATTAGGCGGTATAACCAGCCAATAAAAATAAATATACTTATAAACTTATATACTTAGTATTGCCTCCCCGGCAACGGCGCCAAAAACTTGATGGAGACTCAATTAAGAGTTGTAAACCCAAGTGCAGGTTATGTTCAAGTAATAAATTCTCGGGTGTCCAAGGTCGAACCACAGGGAAGCGTATTAGTAAGTATAAGTTTATAAATATATAAGACAAAGAAAGTAAACAAGATATTAGGGAATCAACAACAAAATAAGATAAACAAGATATTAGAGAACAAAATAAACAAAATATAAAAGAAATTAAACAAGATATAAAAAACAATAAGAAAAGATGTTGAGGTTAGAGAATCCACTCTTGGTGTTATGCTAAGATTAATCTTGTTTTATTACACAATTGAAATCCACACATAAAGGAGGTTCCAATCGGAAGGTTTAGCAATTCAGTCCAAATTGTCCAACGTCCATAGCATATGATATTATGTTCATTTGGTATCCTCAAAACTCATAAAAAGAGTCCAAGCATTCCTTATGCCAAGGTATATGTATACAACAAATCAAGGTTATGAAACCAAGCATTTACTGTGCCATTTTCCTTGTCAATAATGAATCAAGATCCCTACTTTGTAAGTATGATTTTAAACCAAAAGAAAATATTATCTATACTAGTGTTTATAAATGATGATTCATTTTAGCTCATGTTTAAGAGACTAACCTTAGCATTTACCAAAAGCTTCACCTCATCACCTTAACAATATGATTAGCAACACATACTAGATATGAATAAAATGAAAAGAAATGTAAGAAGCATAAGTAAATAAAAAAAGAAAACTAGAGAAAGGAAAGAAGAAAACTTAGAGAATTTTATTACAATGGCTAATATCCTACCAATCTACAATTAATGCTCATCCAAGGCCCTCTATTTATACACATTTTGGAGAGCTAAATGACAAGAGACAAGCTTTATAAATTTCAAAGGTAGGTATAATAGGTGGGTGCATTTTTCAAACAATTTTCGTCATATTGTATGACAATTCTGATCAGCCAGCTTGATGGTCGATTTTGTCAAAGTTGGAGGCTCGATCTGATCAAATGGTCTTCTAGAAAAATATACCCCTATCAGTTACGGATCCATAGTCGTTGAAATCAGATTATTTTCTCATGTGGATCGGAAGATATGGTCAAAATACCAAAACAGGTCAGCACAGACGTCATTGCACATCAGCCAACTTGATGGTCGATTTCGCTAGGGAAAACGACTCCGTTTCAAGAAGTGTAAAACATGAAAAAGATAGATATGCCTCTTAACTATGCACTGTAAATATTTCAGCCTTAATGCTTCAGTGAAACTCCAGATATAGCTGATATGGCAAATGGTGTCGGAACTGGAACTGAATTGGATTTGCCCTTAATTCTTGATTTAACCTAGTAATCTGAAATCACTCAAAGAAACTCGTGAAAAACACCAAATTACATAAAAATATAAAATATCATAAACACAATTAGACTAAGCAATAATAACTCGTATTTGACACAAAACAGTAATAAAACATAACTAAGAACTATATAATTATACGAGTTATCAGTGTCACAAGATGATTCTAGACGAGTTGAGGTAGTAGCTCACTTGTATGACACAGGAATCGGGTCAACTTGATTTCTTTCTTGATTCATAACTCCATGTATGCCTTTGTTTCCCATCCTGACATCCCTACTTGTCTTACCATGAACGAATAGTGGCTTCTTCCCATTACCTGATTTCTGTTTCCTCTCAAGATCTATCTGCCCGTTACTGATTAGTGCTTGAACCTTTCTCTTTAGAGACAGACAAGTTTTTATGGAATGACCTCGAATCCCGCAATTGTAGACACCTAATTTTGTCCGGACCACTAAATCAGGTATGTTTTCTTCTTAAATTGATGTTTCATAATGCAAAATGACTTTTCTCATCCTGCAGGTGGTACTCCGTGACTTGGTCTAAAAAAGCAGACAAAAAAAAGTAAAACTTGAAAAAGTCAACCTCAAAAAGTCAACTATTGAAAAAGTCAACCCACTTTCAAAATCAAGATTTGAAGTTTAATTGAAAGATAGTGAAAGAATTTTGATAATCCGAGGTCTACATTGTAAGATTTGGGTTATTTGGAATCTCAGTAGAAAGGAAACCTTAGTTCGGGAAATTTGGCGAAAAGTGCTTCAACGATCAAATTGGTCGAAATTGAAGGTCCCAATGAAAGATAAGCATTTACTACGGGTAATAGAGAAGCTACTTGAACGAAAAACTGAAAGAAAAATCAATTTGGAAGAAAACCGAGAATTACGATTTTTGGTGTTTCGGTGAAATTTGGAAGAATTACAGAAATGGCCCTATTCGATAATACTAAAGCCCCTAATTGATGAGGAGTGATTAAACAAGGATAGCCCAAGGCTCAGTTTGAAGAAAATCTAAAAATCAAACTTGTTTATACCAAAACCCGGCTTCAGAGGCAAAATGGCAAAATTGGAAAATTTGGGAAAAATAGCAAATGAACTCCAAAAATTTTGAAAATTTGCAGATCTCATTCTTAAATCATTTCAAAGAGATTGGCGAAATAAAATCTTGATTCAGAGTTCGTTTGCAAAATGGCCAAATCCCGGGTCCACTATGCAGAAATTCAAAAGGATAAATCTGAGAAAAATAGTAAATGGGCTCCAAAAATTTTGAAAATTTGAAAATATCATTATTCAATTATTTGGAATAGATTGGTGAAAGAAAATCTTGATTCGGAGTTCGTTTGCAAAATGGCCAAATCTCGGGTCCACTATGCAAAAATTCAAGCAGATAAATCCCGAAAAGATACCAAATGAGTTCCAAAAATTATGAAATCTTCCAGATCACACTTTTAAATTATTTGGAAGAGATGGATGAATAAAATTTTTGATTTGGAGCTCGTTTAAAATTGGCGAAAGTTCGGGTGCACAAAAAGGCAATTTTGGAAGAAAAAATCCAAATAAATAGCAAATGGACTTGAAATTTTTTGAAAACTTCCAGAATTCAATTTTTTATTATTTTAGAATTATTGAAAAATAAAAATTGAATTTGGAGTCTGTTTGCTATTTATTTAGGTTCGGGGGTCAAAAAGGTTATTTTAAATCGAAATGGGCAAATTTGTAATTAAGAAAAATATGGAAGAAAAAGGAATTACTAGGATTTTACCTCCTTTGATTAGCTCACATGCTACCACTAGTACCTTGCAAATGGTCCCCCCTTCATCCAATGGCTTAGGTGCCGTGTAGAAAAGTTGAATACACCATTCAATGGCCAAGATTAAATGCCAAGATGACATTTTTATTTGTCATGAAAGAACCCTCATCTAATGGCCAAGAATGGAAGAGCACAACTCATCCAAAGGTGGACATCCATTCGGCCAAGCAAGGAAGTGCATGGGATTGTTCCTTTTCATCCAATGGCTTAGGCCATGTACAAGGGCTGAGTACACATGTAAAGGGCTAGGATTAAATGCCAAGGTGACATTTTTATGTTGTCATGAAAGAATCCTCATCCAATGGCCAAGAATAGAAGAGCACAACTCATCCAAGGGTAGGCACTCAAAGGGCCAAGCAAGGGAGTGCATGGGATTGGTCCTCTTTTTCATCTAAGGGCTGAGGTTATTACAAGGGCTGAGTACACATCTTAAGGGTTTCTATCAATTGGCAAGATGACATTTTTATGTTGTCATTAAAATATCTTAATCTAAGAGCCAAGATTGGAGGAGAAAAAGTGCAAAAATCATCCAATGGTGGGCATGCTAATCGGCCAAGAGGAAGGAGGAGAAGGAATGTTTGATTTTTTTCCATATAGGCTAAGTCATTTGAAGAGGAAGGTCAGTAGCTAATTTAGAAAAAAAAAAGGTTTTTGAAAGAACGGAAGAAAAGGTTTTTGAAAAAAAACTTGAAGGTAGCCATTTTACCAAGTTTTAGCATTGTTTTCTTTTTGTTTTCTATGCTGATTTCTTGATTTTCCATTTGTTTTCCTACTACATTTTTCATAGAAATCAAAGTTTTAAATGTTTACTTAAGTTTTCATCTTCTTCTTAAAAAAAATGGTTGAAAATAAATTTTTCTTAAAGATTTTTGCTATAGCCGAATGGTATGTTTGTTTGCCTTGGTTTTTATTTTTATTTGCATGTTGTTATGAAAAATATGATTTTTGAAGGTTTGTAGAAGTATTTAAGGTTCTGATTTTTTACAAAAAAAAATGAAGGAAAAGAAATGGAAAGGCTTCATGATCTTGAACAAGTGATTATCGTTTGGGGAGAGGCTATGCCCATATTGTACCAACCATGGAGCTTAACTTTCCTTGTTTTTTTAACTAGCTTTTCTTGTTATTTTCTTTGTATGTCTATGCTTATTTTGTTCATGTTCTTTACATTATTTTTTATGCTATATTTGCTTTTATATTTCTTTTTCATGCTTAATGATTTTTCCTTTTAGGTGCGGCCTTTGTGTTCATCTTGATCATATTGTGCACTTTTTCATGTATCATGTCTTGCATTATAAACATGTTTGCATTGTATATTTGGTCATATGACCATTCGACTACTCCATTTTTGCTTGCCTTGCATGTGCATTTTCATCTTGCTTCTTGACTTGTTTGCATTCCTATGCCATGAAATTGTGTATTAGTTGCTGTTTGTTCAAGCATTAGTATTAGGTTTATTGGTCATTGTATGTTCATGGTATTGCCATGCATATTAGGTCTTAAATTATATTGGTATTGCCATGCATTGCTATGCTACTTAGGTCTTAGGTCACATTAGCATTTTCATGCATATTCTTAAAATATTAGGTCTAAGCCACATTTGCATTATCAAGTATTTCATGCATATTAAGTTAGGTTAGCATTTATTGCCATGCAAACTCATGCTAGGCATTTAGGTCATTTTGAACTGCCATGCATTTTTCATGTCATTTAGGTTTTAGATCATACATTTCATTCATCATGTTTGCTGTATGTTCATGCATTTCATGTCATGCCACATGATTTATGACTTAGGCCAATCAATGGCTCAAAGTCATGCTCACTTGAGTATACTTGTGGAAAATTAAAGACTTGTCAAATTGATTATCCTACCTTTGTGATTTTTTTTTACTTAACCAATTTTTGTCTAACTTTTTAAAAGTGTTAGCTACTGTTTGTGGGTCTTTAGGAGAGCCTCTAACATTTTTACTTTGATTTTTAAATGATTTTATCAAAGGCAAAAAAATGTGTTTTGGCAAAACAGTTTTTCATTCAGTACTCGTACTTTCCCAATTTTTCTGGGCAGTCAGTTATCTTTAACCAGAAAATTAAGACAATTTTTTATCGTGTAGTTTACATGTTCTTAGTCTCCAGTATTTGTTTTAGATTTATTTGAATTCTTAAAAATAGGTTAAAAAATCGTGTATCAAAACGGGACAATAGAGGCAGATTTGAATTGAAAAGAAAAACAATTGTTGAATTTGGCTAAGGCATTTAGAGGGGGTTGGTTAGAAGCTTTAGCTACTCTCTTAGGATAGTTTCTAAGCCTTTTTAAACTTTAAAAATGATTTTATAAATCTCGAGTTAAGGGTGGTGAAGTCCGAGATTTTAAACTTAGGAAATTAGAGCTATTTTGAAAGGGTTTGGTTAGGGTTTTAATCTTCATTCAAGTTTTTCTTCAAAATTGTTTTCAAACAATCACAAAGTTTTTTAGAAAATTTAATTTAACATATTTTCCTAAGGTAGTCGGATATCTTTTTAGATATACGGATTTCTTTATTTAGAGGAAAAAATACATTTTCATGCATTGCATTTCCATGTTCATGCATTTTATTTAATATGTGATTTTTGTTATGATATTTTTCTATGGTATTATTATTATTATTTTGATTTACATTTTATGATGTTATATTGTTTGCCATATGGTTTTGAATATTTCATGCTATCCTATGCTTTTTATTTAGTCATTTATTTTTGTCACATTATTTAGCATATACTGTGTTCATGCATTTTTATTTTATTTTCATGCATATTTCATGATAGCATTTTTTTATGTTTCATGTCATTTCATGTCACTTAGATTATATTCCATGTCATTTAGATTATATTATTTAGAATATGCCATGTCATTTAAAATATGCCATATCATTTACATTTGCCATGTCATTTAAATCATTTTATTCCATTTAAAATATACCATGTTACTTAGGTTATTTCCTTTCATATAGAATATATTATGTCATTTAGGACATTTCATTTCATTTAGGATATCTCCTTTCATTTAGAATCATTTCATTTCATTTGGAATATGTTATGCCATTTGAATTATGTCATACCATTTAGGTTGCATTATATTATCTAGACTTTGCTATGTCATTTTATTTATGTCACACATGTTCATATTCATTTTTTTTAATATTTAAAAAAAAAAGGATAATGATTTTAAATAAAATAAAGATACTCCCGGGTTAAAATAATTCATAAGTTCTCTACCGAGTTTGCTGGAGAGAATGTCATCCATTATCATTAATAAAGGAATATCTTTCTTTCAAAAAACGAGAATGATTGAGAAGATTTTCCAAATAAATAAAAATTTCTATATTTTGCCGATTTTGTCGGGGAATATAGGAAAATTTTAAATTAATAAATTTCGGATTATTTTCAATTAAAAATGGAATTATTTTTCTTAAAATTGGGAATTAATTTAAAACACCAAATTTAAAACCAACTTTTTACCGAGATTTGAGATAACACACGATTAATAAGGTACCGTTTTATACGGGCGTTGTGGGGGTGCTAATCCTTCCCCGCACGTAACCGAGTTCCAAACCCGATTCTTTGATTTTCTCTGGTTTAAAACACAGACTTGAAATTGGTTTTAAAAATATTTTAATTAATTTTAAAATATTTTACAAAACCGATTTTAATAGGTGGTCGATCACACCTAGACAAAAAATATTGGTGGCTACTCCATGACTTTTTCCGAGGTTGTTTTCAAACCCTCATTTTATTTCAAGAGGAATTAAGTCGACTTTTCCTCGGTTTTTTTAATGTCACGCCTAACGAATAATAAAGTCTTGCGATGAGACTTGTTATGTTGTTATTTTTTAGGTTGCGACAACAATGATAACCACAATATGCATTTTTATCATACTAGCTTGGCTATGGGGATCGGATAGGCTTTACTGGCACTCGAGTGATAAGTCGGTTTTCAACAAGCTAGGTCGACAACTCAGAGTAAGAGATGGATAGTAGCTCAAACTGATCTCTTTTTCGAATATTCTTTGACTTTCCCTAGCTGGCCTGAGGTTGGAGATTTGTCAAATAATTACATTGAAAGGACATCGGGTATAAGTAAGGATCCCAATATATATTGTTCACGGAAGGGTAGAACTGATGGTACATGGGTTGTGGAGGATATGGGACAAAGTTTCTCATCTGTTGCCCACCATAGGTCATAGATTGGATATCTTTTACTTTTCTCTGGGGTTCCCAATTTCCCTTGCTACCGGATGTCTCACCTACTTTGAGCTTTCCATTCTTGGCTGTCTCCTTCATTATCTCTTTTGGGATTATCCTGCTCGTGGAGTCCTTCATGGCGTTACCAGCGAGTTCATCGTAGCATGGGGCCTGTAATGAATTTGCAAATAGGACAACAGTTTCTTTTTCAATTAAGGGTGTCGCAACCTAAAAAATAACAAGTCTCATCGCGAGACTTTATTACTCGTTAAGCGTGACATTATAAAAATAGAGGAAAAGACGACTTAATTACTCTTTAAATAAAATGAAGGTTTGAAAATGACCTCGAAAAAAACATGGATTCGCCACCAATCTTTTTTGGCTAGGTGTGATCGGCCACCTATTAAAACCGGTTTTGTAAAACATTTTAAAATTAATTAAAACATTTTTAAAACCTATTTCAAGTCTGCATTTTTTAAACAAGAGAAAATCAAAGAAGTGGGTTCGGGATTCGGTTACGTGCGGGGAAGGATTAGCACCCCCACAACGCCTGTATAAAACGGTGCCTTATTAATTGTGTGTTATCTTAAGTCTCGGTAAAAAGTCGGTTTTAAATTTGGTATTTCAAATTAATTCCCAATTTTAAGAAAAATAATTCCATTTTTAATTGAAAATGATCCGGAATCTATTAATTCAAAATTTTCCTATATGCCCCGACAAAATATAGAACTTTTTATTTATTTGGAAAATTTTCCGAATCATTCTCTTTTTTTAAAAGAAAGATATTCCTTTATTAATGATAATTGATGATATCCTCTCCAGCAAACCCGTTACAGAACTCATGAATTATTTTAACTCAGGAATATCTTTATTTTATTGAAAACCATTATCTTTTTCAAAACATTTTAAAAAAAAATATGAATATGTGTGACATAGTACAATCTAAATGACATGAATAACCTAGGTGACATAGTATATTCTAAATGAAATGAATAACCTAAGTGTCATAATATATTCTAAATGAAATGAATAACCTATGTGACATGATATATTCTAAATGAAATGAATAACCTATGTGACATAATATATTCTAAATGAAATGAATAACCTATGTGACATAATATATTCTCAATGAAATAATATGTCCTAAGTAACATGAAATATTCTAAATGAAATAATATGACTTAAATGACATGGCAAATTTAAATGACATGGCATATTTTAAATAATATAATCTATATGACATGGAATATAATCTAAGTGACATGAAATGATATGAAACATAAAATAATGTTATTATGAAATATGCATGAAAATAAAAAATAATAATGCATGAACATAGTATATGCTACATGATGTGACAACAATAAATGACTAAACAAAAAGCATAGGATAGCATGAAATATTCAAAACCATATAACAAACAATATAACATCATAGAATATAAATCAAAATAATAACAATACCATAGAAATTATCATAGCAAAAATCACATATTATATAGTATGCATGAACATGGAAAATACAATGCATGAAAGTGTATTTTTTTTCCTTTAAATAAGAAAATTCGTATACCTAAAAGGATATCCGACTACCTTAGGAAAAGATATCAAATTAAATTTTCTAAAATCCAAAATACTTTGTGATTGGTTGAAAACAATTTTGAAAATCTTGGATGAAAACTAGACCATAGCCGAATTCCCCTTTAAAAATAGCTCTATTTTCCTAAGTTTGAAATCCCGGACTTGACCACCCTTGACCCGAGCTTTATAAAATCATTTTTTAAATATTAAAATAGTCTAGAAACCACCCTAGGACAGTAGCTAAAGTTCCTAATCAGCCCCCTCTAGATGCCTTAGCCAAAATTAACAATTATTTTTCTTTTCAATTCAAATATGACTCTACTGTCCAGTTTTAAAGCGTGATTTTTTAACCTATTTTTAAAATTTTAAAAAAATCTAAAAAAATACAGCAGACTCAGAACATGTAAAACTATACGGGGAAAAATCGGCTTAATTTTTTTAACTAAGGATAACTTCCAAGAAAAATCGAAAAAGTCAAAACACTGGGTGAAAAACTGTTTTGCCAAAACACGTTTTTTTTGCCTTTGATAAAATCATTCAAAAATCAAAGTAAAAATATTGGAGACTCTTCTAAGGACTTACAAACAGTAGCTAAATTCTTTAAAAAAATGGACAAGATTTGCCTAAGTAAAAAAAATCACAAAGGTAGAAAAATCAACTTGACAACTCTTTAATTTTCCACAAGTATGCTCAAGTAAGCATGACTTTGAGCCATTGATTGGCCTAAGTCAAAAATCAAGTGGCATCATATGATATGTATGAACAAACAGCAAGTTAAATGCATGAAATGTTGATTTAAAACATAAATGACATAGAAAATGCATGGCATAAAGAATATGGCCTAGACCTAACATGAATTTGCATGGCAATATTTGCAACCTAAGTCTAAACATGCATGAAATGCATGGCAATGCAAATGAAAGCTAGACCTAAAAAATGCATGGCAATAACACAAACACATAGCATACTAAATCAAAATACACAAAATCATGGCATGGAAATGCAAACCTATCAACTAGCAAGATGAAAATACACATACATGACACAAAGTGAAGGGTAGCCGAATGGTCATAGGCATAGAATGATTGAATCCTATCATGGCATTTTCACAAACACATGACATACTAAATGCAAGACAAAAAATGAAACATGCTAAACCATGCAAACATGAAATAAAGGCATGAACATGACTAGACATTTTCACAAACACATAGTATAGTAAAATGCAAATCATGAACAACTCAAACATGTTGAAAAAAGAAAATTAAAAATGGTAGACACAGAAAGTAAACATGAAAATAAGATGATAAAATCAAAAATAGAAGTAAGTTAGTAAAAAGATTAAAACAAGCTCCATGTTTTTGTCATTTTTAGAAAAATATAAAACATGAAAGCATGCTAGACATCATAAACAACATGAAATAAAAATCAAACATCAACCATACCACAACCATGACCTTTCGGCTACTCACTTAGAATGTAAAAAAAAATTGCTTTTTTTAAAAGTTTTTCAAGAAATCATAAGAGAGGAGCTTGAAGAGAAAGCTTAAAAAAACTAATTTCAAAATCAAAATTAATATCAAATCACAAAATATCAAATGAAAACAGAAAATTAAGACTGGAAATGCAAAAAAAATGCAAGAGTAAGGTGTTTTTAGCTACCTCTAAAAGCTATATTGCAAGCTTTTTTCTCTTCTTACTTTCTTCACCTTTCTAAACTTTCTATTTGCCTTCAACAATGGAGAGCATTCAGCCAAGAAGAAGCATAAAAAAATGAAAACCCCCCTTTCCAAAATGCTTTGGCCGAATGGCCTATAGCAGTGTAGGAAAAGTTGTCATTTTTTTTACACCAATTTTGATCCAAGGGTCCCTAATCCAAGATGCCTTCTATGTAAAATTCCCACCATTAGATTGGAATAATCAGCCCCTAAATATGATGTCGTGAAGATGATGTCATAAATATGATGTCATAAATATGACATTATTCCTCTCCATCCGTTGGTCCATGTGTTGCAAATTCAAAGGCTTTATCAAAAAAATAACTACCTTCCTATTCAATCTTGGCCTTTAGATGAAATGGCTCAGCAAAATCACTCTCCATCATGGGCTTGGCTGATTGCCCTTTTTCGATTTCTTCGATAAAATGACCTTTTTGACCCCAAACCTAATTAAATAGAAAATGGACTCCAAATCCAAATTTTCTTTTTCTAATACTTCCAAAATAATAAAAAATTAAATTCTGGAAGTTTTCAAAATTTTCCGAGCCGATTTGCTATTTTTTTTATTTTTTTCTTCCAGAATTGCCCCTTTGTGTACCCAAACTTTTACCATTTTTAAACAAACTCTGAATCCATATTTTTCTTCACCAATCTCTTCCAAATAATTTAAAAGTGTGATCTGGAAGTTTTCATAATTTGTGGAGCTCATTTGCTATTTTTTCGGGATTTATCTGCTTGAATTTCAACATAGTGGGCCCGAGATTTGCCATTTTGCAAACAAGCTCTGAATTTAGATTTTTCTTCGCCAAATTTTTCCAAATGATTTAAGAATGAGATCTGTAAATTTTCAAAAATTTTGGAGCTCATTTGCTATTTTTCCCGAATTTTCCAATTTTGTTCTTTTGTCTCCAAAGCTCGGTTTTGCTCAAAATAAGTCTGATTTTCAGATTTTCTTTTTCTGTGCCTTTGTCATATATGGAATTCGAGTTGGTCCAAAAACGCCCAATTTTTACGATCAAATTCCCCTCCGATTTGATTTTTCCTTTTTTCACTGTCGAGAATTTCCTCGTTTTTCCTCCAATCAGCTCTTTTCTCGGAATTACTTCAAACTGAGCCTTGGGCTATCCTTGTTTAATCACTCCTCATCAATTAGGGGCTTTAGTTTTACCGAATTGGGCCATCTGTAATTTTCCCCAATTTCACCAAAACCTACCAAAAACCCTATTCTCGATTTTCTTCCAAATTGACTTTTCTTTCAATTTTTCTTCCAAGTAGGCTCTCCATTACCCGTAGTCATTGCTTATCTTTCATTTGGAATCTCCAATTTCGACCAATTTGATCGTTTAAGCACTTTTCCCCAAATTTTCTGAACTAGGGCTTCTTTTCTACTGAATCTCTGTAACCCAACTTGCGAACTCCATATCTTTCGTTGCAAACCTTGGATTATCAAAATTCTTTCACCATTGTTCAATTGAACTTTGAATCTTGATTTTAAAAGTGGGTTGACTTTTTCAATAGTTGACTTTTTTGGGTTAACTTTTTCGGGGTTGACTTTTTCAAGATTACTTTTCATGTCTGCTTTCTTAAACTAAGTCTCAGAGTACCACCTGCAGGATGAGAAAAGCCTTTTTGCATTCTGAAACATCACTTTAGGAAGAAAACATACCTGATTTAGTGGTCCGGACAAAATAAGGTGTCTACAAAGGGCGGCTATACCTGGGCCGCTATATCTCTCCATCTAAGAATACTCTTTGAAACTTTCAGTGGCCTTCTTCCTCATACTTTGCAAAAAGAGACGGTTCGGTGCCATTTCAGTCATATGCTTGTATTGGTTATAAAATGCTTTAGCCAAGTCACTCCAAGAACAAATCTGATCCTACTCAGTCGATTATACCATCTGGTTGTAGACCCATTGAGGCTATCATGAAAACAATAGACCAATAACTTATCATTATCCGCATGGCTCACCATATTGTGGCAGAACATTTTGAGGTAGGTCATTGGATCAGTTGTCCCGCCATATATCACGAAGTTGGGGATCTCGAATTCAAGTGGAATGACTAAATCAGGAACAAAACTAAATTCTTTCGGATCCCATTCCCAAATATCTCTGTTTCCCCCAATGCACAAAGCTTCCTTTCTAACAGCTGGTACCTCACTGGTAGTGTATCTTGTAACTGTGTATCTTGAGAATTTTGCCTTTTGATTACTGCTACCACAAACGGGCAAGGGAGGAAATTCTCCCAATCATTTCCCAAGGCTTTCGATTTTCCTTTTGCAGTGGAATTCTCAACCTGTCCCTTTTCTTTGACAGTGGCGGGCATCAGCTCCATCAGCTTAATCGTTTGCTCTCGGACCTCTTCCTGAGTTCTAATCACTTATTCCTTCATCCCTAGATGAACCTGTTTCATTCTCTCTATTCTAGCCAGATACTTGACCTCTATTGTTCTTTCTCTCTCAGCAAATTCCTCAATATGCCATTTGTCTTTGACAATGGCGGACATCAATTCCATCAGTTTAGCTATTTGTTCTTGGTAATCTTCCAGATTTCTAATTAGCCTTTCTTGTGTCTCCTGCAGAGCCTGCCTCATTCCTTCCATTTTATCTGAGTTCCCGCTTCCATGAATCCTGACAAGTGTTGTATAGGTTCTCAGTGATTCTTATACCTCTGATTTGAAAAGAAAAAAAAAATTATATGAAAGCTCTTAAAGCTAAGCCAATTTCTATTTCATCTCATTAACATATTTCATGATGAATGAACCATGAATGTCGTAAATGTAACATGATGCCAATATGATGCATGCAAAGAATAAACAAGTCAATATATGGATATATATAATGAATGACCATGCATGTCCCAAATGCACTCCCCTATGAGTGACAGTATATATTATGAATGTAACACGATGTCAATATGATGCATGTAAGGAATAAATGTATTAACACACGGGTATATACAAAGAAATCATGCTGACTAGCTATGTATGTCATGAATGCAACTTGATGCCAATATGACAAATTAATGCATGAGCATATACAGAGAAATTATGATGACTATGTATGCCATGAATGCAACCTGATGCCAACATGATGCATGTAAAAAAACAAATTAATGCATGGATATACAGAGAAATCATGCTGACTATGTATGATATGAATACGACCTGATGCCAACATGATGCATGTAAAGAATAAATAAATCAATGCATGAACATATACAAAGAGATCATGTTGATTATGTTTGTCATGAATACAACCTAATGCCAACATGGCGCATGAAAAGGATAAGCAAATCGATGCATGAATAAAGAAATCATGTTGACTATGTTTGTCATGAATGCAACCTAATGCCAACATGATGCATGTGAAGAATAAGCAAATCAATGCATGAATATATACAAAGAGATCATGCTAATGCATGCAAAGAATAAACAAATCAATGCATGAACCGTGCAAAAATGCGAAGATGCTTGAGGAGATGAATTTTCACATTTACAATTGCTTGAATAATGTGTATGTTATGCAAAAAAATGAAAATGAAAAGATCAAGGAAAAGAATATCTTAATATCACTTTTTATTTGATTTTTTCTTTATTTTCATTTTTTCAAAGAAGAAAATTTTTCACAGAATAAAACTCTTTTTTTTTTTTGAAATATCTAAAAAGGTACATGTACAAAAAGAATTTTTAAAATAACCCAAAAAAAAATAGGTTTTGGGTATTATCACAAATGATGTGTGGAAAAAAGAAGCAAAGCAAGTAAAAAGGGTAAAATCATTCATGCAAAGTGAGAAAATTAATGAACATGTTCCCCAACAATATCTACTTATTTAGGCATCACGGTGCCTTTGGGGCGGATTATCATACTTATTACGGGCGATGCACGTACGTCGTTGCCCGATCTACAATACTTATTAAGAATGTAGGAATAAATGGCAAAAGATCAGAAACATTTCTCCATATGTTCCTAGCTTTGGTACCTCTAACGGAAATTCGGCATGGCTTCGCCTAGGTTCACTATATGAGGTTGCATTAGGTTCTAAAAAGGCTCCAAATTGCTCCTCACTGTCGTCGATGAAGGCTAGTAAGGCACCCCAGTAAAAGTGGGTTCAATTTGTTAGAGCATATTTCCCTAGCCCATGCGCATTGTTAATCACGAAGGCGTAGGCACTCTAATACTCTGGAAGTGTTTCACTAGCCCATGTGGATTGTTAATCACGAAGGCTTAGTTACTTTGCTCCCAACTAAAAGGGACGAAACCCAGGTATAGGGCTCATGTTATGCACATGCACGTGTAGTGTGTGAGGAGTAACAACAAACCTTTCACCACCTATTCTACAATCCTTATTCTAAATGCCCCAACAATTTATTAAAACAAAGATCAAGAATAGTGTAACGCATTAACCAACCAGAGAGCAGTAATAATATGCATGCAAATGAACATATTAAAAACTTTTTGTTATTTTAAAAAATTCTCCTTAATTTAAAAAAATATGGGAAATATAATTAAATACCAATTAAAACCGACAAAACCGAGACTTTTGATAACACACGACCAATTCTAGGCCTGACTTCTAAATGTCCCCAGTGGAGTCGCCAAGCTATCGCAACCTAAAAAATAACAAGTCTCATCGCGAGACATTTACTCGTTAAGTGTAACATTGGGGAAACAGAGGAAAAGATGACTTAATTCCTCTTGAAATAAAATGAGGGTTTGAAAATGACCTCGAAAAACAAATGGAGTCGCCATCAATCTTTTTTTTGCTAGGTGTGATCGGCCACCTATTAAAAACGGTTTTGTAAAACATTTTGAAATTAATTAAAATATTTTTTAAAACCAATTTCCAAGTCTGCGCTTTTAAACCAGAGAAATCAAAGAAGCGGGTTTTGGAGTCGGTTACGTGCGGGGAAGGATTAGCATCCCCACAACGCCCGTATAAAACGGTACCTCATTAATCGTGTGTTATCTCAAGTCCCGATAAAAGTTGGTTTTAGATTTGGTATTTTAAAATAATTCCCAATTTAAAGAAAAATATTCCATTTTTAATTAAAAATGACCCAAAATTCATTAATTTAAAATTTTCCTATATTCCACGGCAAACCCGACAAAATATAGAAATTTTTATTTATTTGGAAAATCTACGAATCATTTTCTTTTTTGAAAGAAAGATATTCGTTTATTAATTATAATTGATGATATCCTCCCAAGCAAACCCGACAGAGAACTCATGAATTATTTCAACTCGAGAATATCTTTATTTTTTTTATTGGAAATCATGATCTTTTTTAAAACATTTTAAAAAAGATGAATATGAATATGTAAATTATTACTAATGACATAGCGAAAGATGACATAGCAAAATCTAAATAACATGGCAAAATCTAAATGACATGGTATAATCTAAATGACATGATATAATCTAATGACATGGCATAATTTAAATGACATGGCCAAAGAATCAATAACATGATTTGATAAGAAACATAAAACAACATTTTAATAAAATATGCATGAAAATGAAAAAAGCAATGCATGAATATAATAAATCCTAGATGATATGACAAAATAATTAAAGACTAGGCAAGAAACATAGAATATCCATAATCATATAACAACTACTAGAACACCATGAAATTTAAATCAAAGCAATAACATCACTATAGAATATTCATAGCAAAAATTATATATATATCATAGAATATGCATGAACATGGAAAATGCAATGCATGAAAATGCATTTTTTCCTTTAAATAAGGACATCCGTATACCTAAAAAGATATTCGACTATCTTAGGAAAAGACTTAAATCAGATTTTCTGAATCAAAAATACTTTGTGATTGAATTAAAATCAATTTGAAAATTTTTGAGTGAAAATGGCATCATGGCCGAAATCCTCTTTTAAAAAGGCTCTATTTTCCAAATTTTGAAAACCCGGGTTGACCACCCTTGATCCAACTTTTATAAAATGAAGTTTTATGATTAAAATGACTTAGAAATTAACCTAGGACAGTAGCTATTGTTCTAAATCAGCCCCCTCTTAATGCCTTAACCAAAACAGAAAATATTTTCTTCTTGAAAACAAATCTGACTTTTCTGACCAGTTTTAAAACGTGATTTTTTACCTATTTAAAAATTTTCAAAAAAATCTGAAACAGTTATAGGAGACTCAGAACATGTCGACCTCTATGGAAAAAAATCAGCTTAATTTTAGACTAAGGATGACCCACCCGAAAATTCATGAAAGACAGAACACTGGGTGAAAAACTATTTAGCCAAAAAACATTTTTAAACCTTTGATAAAAACATCCAAAAATCAGAATAAAAATATTAGAGACTCCTCTAAGAACCTATAATCAGTGGTAAAAAATTTTATAAAAATTTTGACAAGGATTACCTAGTGAAAAAAAATCACAAAGGTAGAAAATTCAACTTATACAAATCTTAATTTTCCACAAGCATGCTCATGAGAGCTTGGCTTTGAGCCATTGATTGGCTTAAGTCAAAAATCAAGTGGGATGAAATGAAATGAATGAACAAACAGCAAGTTAAATGCATGAAATGCATGACCTAATGCCTAAATGACATAGAAAATATGCATGGCATAAAAGATAACCTAATGCCTAACATGAGATAGAAATATGCATTGCAATAAATGATAACCTAAGACCTAATATGAGATAGAAATATGGATGGAAATAAATGATAACCTAAGACCTAATGAACATGAAAATATGTACGGAAATACAAGATGACCTAAGACCTAATAAACATGAAAATATGCATGGCATACATAGATTACCTAATGCCTAAAATGTCATAAGAATATGCATGGCAATATAATATGACCTAATGCCTAATATGATAAATAAATATGCATGGAAGTAACATGAACATATAATGACCAAATGAACATAATAACAATGCAAGCATATGGAAAAGCAAATACACAATCACATGGCATAATGATGCAAAGCATGATAGCCAAACAATCATGATGAAAATGCAAATACACAAGGCAAAAAAATATGGCAGCCGAATGGTCATAAGAATATGTGAGATTATGGCAAGGCAATAACACAAACATATGGCATGGCAAATATGCAAAACATGAATGAAAGCATGATAGCCAAATAATCATGATGAAAATGCAAAGATATGGCTAAGCAAATACACAAATACATGGAATGGCAATAACGCAAAGCATGAACAACTTGATATAATAAAAATAGAAAATTAAAGTTATTAAATAAAGCAAGTAGACATGAAAATAAATGATAAAAACAGAAAAATAAGAGTAAATAAGGAAAGAAACTAGAAATGAGCTCCATATTTTGATTATTTTAGAAAGCTAAATCATTAAAACAAACTAATCTACCACAATCAACATAGGAATAAAATCAAACACAAGATAATCACACACAAAGGGGGGCATTTGATGATTTTAGGAAATATAGTTATTTTGCCACCTTTTATGCATTTAAATCGGTTAAGTCTTTGAGGATTTTATTAGGATTTGATTAGTTTTAGATGTTTTTATATTTACTTTATTTATCCATTTTATGTTTAAAATATTTATTTAGTTATTATTTATGTGTTTTTATAGGTCCAAGGTGATCTAGAGCTTCGAGGTGCAAAACGATGAAAAACGATGCAAAGCAATGAGCAGGCAGATTCGATCTCTGGAGATTCTTTCAAGAAAAACTTGATCTTAAAGACTTCATTTGAGAAACATTCCTTCATGAGTTTTGAAGCTGACTTCCATACCTTTCCAACGATATTTTATCGTCAAAATCGGACAAGATTTACCTATCCAAATCAGCTGACGAAGTTATAGAAGATGACAGAACCTACAGGCAGCAACCAGCGAGTCGGGGCCATGATCTAGGGCCATGGCGTCGGGGAGGCAGAAACTTGGCATTGTGGCGTCAAAACACATAAAAAATGCAAAAATCTGATACTTACCTGTTTTGCTTGGCCACGAAGTTTCGAACTCCAGGAGGCCTTTGACACTTTAAATAGGACTCTTTTAGGTCAGAATAAGGGGGATTGGATATCTAAAAACATAATTCTCTCAAGAAGATAGTTGCCATCAAAAGCTCACAAGAAGATTGGAAGATTCAAGATTCAAGAATTGACAACTCTTAATTTTCTCTTTTCTCTTCTTTATTTTTCTTGTGTTGTTAACGATGGTGAAACTATTTGATTATTTGTTTTCATTAATTATCATGAACTAAATTTCTTTTACTGGGATTTCAATGGAACTCAACACATAGTATGAATTTACTTTCTCTCTCTAGCTTGATTTAATGGTTTGTTGAGTTGTTTGTTCATTCTTGTTCTTAATGCTTCTAATTGCTTGATCACCAATTAGATTGATGTGGTAACCTAAATACAACTTGGAAAAGGGGTTTAGTGTTAGACATGGATTGAATGGCACATGTTTCATATTCATTTATTAGAATGAATTGATCTGTAGGTAGGGTAGAAATATACTTACTTGTCATGTGTAACCATTGTTAGAGCCTAAGCTTAATGAGTTCTTCTTTAATTCAATTATCATAGGATATAGTTAATTGGTTAAGAAGGATATTTTTGTGAGACCATCGGAAGATCCTTATAAATAAGATAGAACTCTAGGTTAACAGTTCAGGATCTTTAATCAAGTGAAGAAGTAGAGAGAGATTCAAGCGAAGTATTGAGGGAAGTTGTAATCCTAGGCTTTTATAATTAATTGAATTCATCCTTTTTAATTTACTTGCTTTCAGTATTAGTTTCTTTTAATTTAATTTTTAATTATCATCTTTAATTAGTTGTTTAGATAAGATTAGGCTATGTTAATTTTAGTACTTAACGAATTTTAATAGCAATTCCTTGTGGGTTCGACACTTTACTTCCACTTTATTACCTGTTTGCGATACGTGCACTTGCGTAGTGAAATCTGACAACAGCATTCGGCCACTTTAAAAAAATGTAGTAAAAAATTGTTTTTGATATTTTTTTATGAAAACACAAGATAGGAGCCTTAAAAGGGAGTTTTAAAAACCTTTATTTCATAATAAAATAACAAGAAATCACATGAAAAATAAGTAAATCAGCATAGAAAAAGTAAGAAAAATGCAAGAGTTAGGTGTCAAAAGGCTACCTTTCAAAGTTACCTTTCAAGCTTTATTCTCTTCAAAAAATTTCTTTGCTTTTCTACCACTTTAGCTATTGCTCATACATGAAATAACTCAGCCAAAACACCCCCAAAAACAATGAAAACGCCCTCTATTTATAGGCAGCTGAATGGGCACGATGTTGTCATTTTTTTCCTAGCTAGCAAGATCCAAAGGCTACTAATCAAAGATGATAAAAATGTGAATTTGCAACCATAGGATGAAGTGGTCAGCTCCTAACCATAACCAGCTGTCCAAGAATCCTAACCATAATGTGCTCATCTTTTCTCTTTATCCATTTGGCCATTTGGCAAGATCACAAAGGCTCAATCAAATAAAAATACCACCTTGCTATCCAATTTTGGCCCTTGGATGAGAGAATCAGCCAATCCTCCTCTTCTTCATGGGCTGGCCGAATGGCCTTAAAAATTCCAGCAGCTTCTCTATTTTTTAAATTGCACAAAATGGCCCTTTTCGGTTTCTTCTGTAAAATTACACTTTAGCCTCTAAACTCAATTAAATTGCAAACGGACCTCAAATCTGGATTTTATTTTTCCAATGCCTTCTAATCAACATAAAACTAAGTTCTGGAAGTTTTCATAATTTTCAGAGGCCGTTTCCTATTTTCCCGGATTTTTCTTTAAAAATTGCGGATTAGGCCTCCTCGGACTTTGTCATTTTCCAAATCAGCTCCAATTTGAGATTTTTATTTTCCAATACCTCCTAATCAATATAAAACTCAATTTTGGGAGTTTTAGTAATTTTCCGAGCTCGTTTCCTATTTTTCCCGAATTTTTCTTTAAAAGTTTTGGTTTGATGCCTCCCAAATTTAGCCTTTTTCAATTGCGCTTCGATTCTGGATTTTTCTTCACCAAGCTCTTCCAAATAATATAAAATTGAGATGTAGAAGTTTTGGTAATTTTTCGAGCTTGTTTCCTATTTTTCCGAAATTATCTTCTGAAATTTCAACTTAGTGCACCCGGACTTTGCCATTTTTTAGAGCTCCGATTCCCGATTTTTCTTCACCAATCTCTTCCAAATGAATAAAACTCAAATTTGGAGGTTTTCATAATTTTTTCAGCTTGTTTCCTATTTTTTCCGGATTTTTCCAAGATTGCCCTTTAACCCCCGAAACCTCGGGTTTACTCAAAACAGGTTTGATTTCCAAATTTTCTTTTTCCATTGCCTTTACTATATATTGAATTGGAGTTGGTCCCAAAATACCCAATTTTTACAATCAAATTCCCCTCAGATTTGATTTTTCCTTTTTCCATATCGAGAATTTTCTCGTTTTTTCGTTTTTCCTCCAACCGGCTCTTTTCTCGGAATTACTTCAAACTGAGCCTTGGACTATCCTTGTTTACTCACTCTTCATCAATTAGGGGCTTCAATTTTACCGAATCGGGTCATCTCTGCAATTTTCCCAATTTCGCAAAATTCACCCAAGAAAACCCTAATTTTTGGTTTTTCTTCCAAATTGACTCTTCCTTCGGTTCAGCTTCCAATTAGCCTTTACAATACCCGTAGTCATTGATTATACCATTTGGAACCTCCAATTTTGACCAATTTGATCGTTTAAGCATTTTTCTCCAAATTTATCGAATTAGGGTTTCCTTTTCACTGAATTTCGATAACCCATCTTCCGAACTCCATATCTTTCGTTGTAGACCTCGGATTATCAAAATTCTTTCACCATTGTTCAATTAAACTTTGAATCTTGATTTTGACTGAGGGTTGACTTTTCTAATAGTTAACTTTTTGGGATTGACTTTTTTCGGATTGGCTTTTCATGCTAACCTCCTAGACAAAGTCTTGGAGTACCATCTGCAAGATAAGTAGAGTTTTTTGCATTCTAAAAAAGCACAAGGAAGAAATTACCTGATTTAGGGGCCCGGACAAAATTAGGTGTCTACACCCTTAATATCGACAATTGTCCATCCAATTGCTGTCATATGCTCTTTAAGCACACGGATGAGTCTCTTTTCTTGCAAAGGTGTGAGATCTTTGGCAATGATAACCGATAGTGTGTCCTTTACACCTAAGAACACATATTTCAAGTGGTCCGGTAATGGTTTCAACTCCAAGGTTGGTGCCTGCAAAATGGAAGGTAGGAGTTTCTCATTAGATAAAGGCAAATCAATAAGTGAAAGATCAAATCTTTTATTAAAACGTGGCAACGCTTGTAAAGATTCCAATGCCTCTTTCACATGTTCATTCAAAGCGAGTTTTTCTTCTCCTTTAGAATTCTCTGATCCAAGGCACCTGTTAATGGCTACTTCTAAACTATCTTCACCATCTTGTTCAAAAGCTTTTTGCACTAAAGAATTAATTATGTCAATAGTAAAAATAGAGTGTACATCACTAGGGTATCGCATGGCCTCAAAGATTGAAACGAATTATTTCGCCATCAAATTCCATAGTGAGGGTGCTATCATGAACATCTATTTTAGTTTTAGCCATTTTTAAGAATGTTCTCCCTAATAAAATGGGTGTTGGATTAGAAGACATCTCATCTTCCATCTCAAGAACATAGAAATCTGTTGGGAAGACCAACTCATTAACCTGCACTAGAACATCTTCTATAACTCCTCTTGAATAAGTATTAAAACGATCCACAAGGTGTATAATAACACCAGTTTCTTCTAATGATCCTAGATTCAATGAAGCATAAATTGAATATGGCATGACATTAATGGATGCTCCTAAATCTAGCATAGCACGTTCAAACTGAGTGTTACCTATCTTACAAGGAATGGTTTACATACCTGGATCCTTGCATTTGGGTGGGAGTTTCATTTGAGGAACAGCTGAAATGTTTTCTCTCACACTTACTTTCTCATTACCATTAAGCTTTCTCTTAGAACTGCACAACTCTTTCAACAACTTTGCGTGACGGGGTATGTGCTTAATGGCATCTAGTAGGGGAATGTTTACCTCTACTTTCCGGAAGGTTTCCAAAATTTTCTTCTCTTGCTCCCCCTTTTTGGACTTTGCTAACCTGCTTGGAAAAGGTGGAGGAGATATATAAGAAGGAAAAAATGGTTTAATATTTACCTTGACAATTGGCTCATTAGGTTGTTAAGATGATGCATTGGTGTTGTCTTCCCCTTGAGCACTATCCTTTTGTGGTGTCTTAATCTGTTTCCCACTTCTTAGAGTTATGGCATTGGCGTTCTCTAGGATTCACTATAGTTTGAGAAAGTAATTTCCAGGAATCCCTTGCTTGTGATTGACTCATTATTGTTTCCATTTGTCCCATTTGAGTCTCTAAATTACGGAGACTTGCCTTTGTGTCCCTTGTTTCCTGTTGAAGTCGCAATACATTAGTAGTAAGGGATTTGACAAGATCTGCTAGAGACTCACCTAAATTTTGTGCAGGTGGCACTTGTTGTAGGGTTTGGTATGGTTGTTGCATTCTTTGCTGAAAACCCGATGGTCTATTCTCAATTGGTGGAGTAGCAACTTGTGATTGGTTCCCTCCATAATTAAAGTTTGGATAATCCCTCCATCCTAGATTGTAAGTGTTTGAGTAGGGATCATACTTTCGTGATTGGCCCGAAAATCCACCCATAGCATGAACATGTTCATTGGGATCATCATGAAGTGTTGGGCACATATCAGTTTGGTGCCCCGTTGTTGAACATATACCATAAGCCTTGATTTGCTGCATATAACCTACAGCCATTTGTTGCACACGAGAAGTAAGTTGAGAAATTTGTTGTTCAAGGGATGATGTACTTACCTCATTTACTTTCTTTGGTTGTAGTGGTGGTTCATCTCTCATGGTGAATTGTTGTGAGTTGGCTTCCATGTTAGTGCTGAGAAGTCTAGCAGCTTCGGGAGTCTTATCAACTAGAGCTCACCCACTTGCTGCATCTATCATGCGTCTCTCCATGGGCATGAGACCTTCATAGAAATACTGGATGAGAAGTTGTTCACTTATCTAATGATATGGGCAGCTTGCATAAAGCTTTTTGAACCTCTCCTAATACTCATACAATGACTCTCCATTGTATTGCCAAATCCCACATATCTTTTTTCTAATATTGGCAGCCTTAGATGCTGGGAAATATCTTTCCAAGAATGCTTTCTTCATTGCATACCATATAGTGATGGTCCCGGATGATAGATAGTAAAGCCATTCCTTTGCCGAGTCAGCTAGAGAAAATGGAAAGGCTCTCATCTTAATTTTCTCTTCCGAGATCCCGGTTGGTCTTATGCTTGAGCATACTACATGGAATTCCTTAAGGTTCTTATTTGGATCCTCTCCTGCAAACCATGAAACGTTGGGAGAAGATGAATTAAACCAGATTTGAGTTCAAAAGCTACCTCAAGGTCAGGATATTCTATGCACAAAGGTTGTTGGTCCAAGTCCGAAGCGGCTAGCTCCTTAAGAGTTCGGTAGTTTGCTGCCATCTCTTCTTGCTCCACTTGGATGGTTTGGATCAACTCTTCGTCTGCTTTATGGTGCGAAGCTATGAATTCCCGGATTCTTCTAAGTCCTAAGTGAGTTTAGTCTTCTTCGGGAGTTTGGAACATTCACTGAAAAAGAAAAACAAGAAAGTAAACTAATTAGAACTGAAAATAATAACAAACCAAATAATAAATAAACTAAAGGAAGCAATCCCCGGCAACGGCGCTAAAAACTTGATTACTAGTTTATATGATCAATTGTTTAGTATAGCAGTTAGCAAGGGTCGAGTCCTCAGGGATTGGGTTTTAGTTTATAGATTACTAGTTTATAACTTAAGTTAAAAGAAAACAACAGAAAAAGGGGGCTTTGAAATAATCTTAAACTTAAAGCAAACAATAAAAGTAATAACCAAGTAATTAAGAAATAATCAAAAATGAGAAATATGGTTAAAGGTTTCATTCTCCACAACTAGACAATATTAAGAATCAATTTCGGACCTATCAACATCAATTATCTATCAAAGTTAACAACCATAGATAACAATATCTCGTGCTACCCCAATCATCCCTTAGTTCTTCGTTAAATAGGACAAACGCCACTACTTAATCTCTAACTATCAAATAACCTAAGATAAATATCTATAGATTTAAAGTGATAGAAGCTTTATGATAAGAAAGATAGGTTGATCTAAGCAACAAAAGCATAAACATGAATTGTTTAACTTAGGTTATGTTCCATTTTGCTAAACCCAACATAATCATGAATTATAAATTGCTACTATTGAATAGGAAACCAAGAAAAGTTACGTATCAAGTCTCCTAAACTAGTATTAGATAATTATCAAGATCTATCTAGTATGCATCTTAAACAAATCAAAACAAATATCATAAAAAAATCTTATAGAAGAATATAAGCAAGTTTGATAGAAAACGAATGTATGATAGAATCTGAAAATCAATTACATAACATGTTTTAGGGTTTTGAAATCACCCCTAACCAAAAAGAAGTTTAGCCTAGCATAGGCGTTGTTAACATAAACATAAAAAGAAAATAAAACTAAGGAGAAAACTAAGAGAATGGAGAAGAAAAAGAAGTATATTGATAATAATTAAAACATGTATAGTTTGTGGCTCAAAAGATGGTATTTATAGAGCTTCAAAATCCTGAGAACCCTTTCTTGCAGAAAAAGAAAGTTTAGGGGGTCAAATTTGCGTTTCTCTCACTTTTGGAAAGCTCTGCCAGTGCTGCAGCGCTGACTTTCGGACTTTTGGGTGCCGCAGCGTTGGTCGCTGATTTTTCTGATGCATCTTCTTTCACTTTCTTGACTGATTTGGATGACCATTTCTTGTCCAATTTGGACGTATAAACTATCGTTGGGAAGGTATTCTAGCCAGTTTCAAAAGTCAAGAAGGAAGTTTCTTCAAATAAAGATTTTAACATCATGTTTTCCTTGCAACAAGCTCCGGAGGTCAAATCTGCCTTCTTGCTTTGCAACCAGAAATTGATATTTTTGACTCCCAAGTCTTCTTTCATCTTGTGATTATGATTTTGTAAGCTCTTTAACATCAGAATTGACATATTTTCCCTTCATTCTCCTAAATATACCTAATATTCAAAAATATAATATAAGTAATCAAGATAAAGATCGAAAATATAACTAAAACTAATAATAGAAAGGGCATAAAATATGTATTTTATGAGCTTATCAATAATTAAATAGATAGATAATAATTATTTTAAAACAAAAACTAATTAGTAATAATTCAATAAAACTATATGTTATATTACTTATGATAATCTTATAATATAATTTAATTTTAAACAAATTAATATATGTTTTATTACTTATGACAATCTAATAATATGATTTAATATAAATTATATCTTTTTATTCTCATGGGTATACATATGATTTATAATATTTTATCGTTATACATATTATTTAAAATAAATGTATTATTTTTAATTTTAAAAGTATAACTTCTTCTCATGCAATGTAGATCAAAATACATAAAAATAGGTCATTGATAATTTAACAAATCGACTATTGGATTTAGCAATACAATTGTACTCGTTGTGTACGTAAAGTTTTGAATCGATCTGATATTTCTATCATATCGATCGAGAATATTATCTTTTTCAATATATATTTAACGGTTGAAAGTTTTTTACATTGAATAAATACTTAGACATTTTTAATTTACTCAAAACTCGACGTGCATGACTTACGTGAATAGAACATGAAATATCACGGTCGGAATGTTAAAATATTAATTGAATAAAAAGTTATGAAAGTGTGTAAAATTAATTTAGTTTTACATTAGTGTAGAACAAAATTAGTTTTACATATTTTTATAACTTTTTATACGATTAATATTTTAACAAATTGATCGTTGGATTTAGCAATATAATTGTACTCATCGTGCACGTAAAGTTTCAAATCGATCCGATATTTCTATTATATCGATTGAGAATACTGTCTTTTTCAATATATATTTAACAGTTGAAATTTTTTTACATCGAACTAATAGTTAGACATTTTTAATTTACTCAAAAATCGACGTACACGATTTACGTGAATAGAGCATGAAATATGACGGTTCGATTGTTAAAATATTAATCGTATAAAAGTTACGAAAATATGTAAAACTAATTTAGTTTTACAATAATGTAAGTGGATCCTTCCTTTAATAAGAATTATACATTATACAAAAATATTATATATGTTAGTACTTCAATATGTTAAGAATTGTATCTTTACTTATTATAAAATTTTATTAATTTAATTTTATACATTATGTTTAAAATTTAAAAATATTTAGCATAATTAACTAATTTAATTTCATAATATTTATTATTATATTTATAATTAAACTTTTAAGTAAAATCCTTAAATCTAATTATTTTAGTAAAAAATCATTTCAACTTCTAAAATTGGTTCACTTGATAAAAATTTTAATATTAAGGGTTACTTATCAAGGTTTGAACCTTTTAACAAACATAAAATTATATATTTTTCAAATATCTAAATAGATTCACGTAACGATTTTAGATACACGATAATATCATATTTATTTTTAAATATAATTTATTTTTTTATTTTTATCTTTCAATAAAATTCTAATAAAATCTTATTCGATCAAATAATATCTTTAAATTTAATCTGATTCGATTTTAAAAATTAATAAATTGAATCCAACATGACCCGTATTCAAATAACCTCGGTGTCAAAACCGAAATAACCCAAACTTGAATAACTCGAGTATCAAACTCAAAAGATACGAATCCGAAATGACTCGAACCCAAGATGACCGGAACTCGAAATTGATTTGAATTTTTTAAGATCCAAATTGATCCGATCTGAATGAACCCGACCTAAATTCAACCAAACCCCCCAATTGACAGGTCTATATTTGAGATAGATATTAGGGAATCATCCATGAATCCTCCAAATCTTCTTATTGCTGCAAATTTGTGTTAAGGCAGCTTAACTGGGTGTGTTTCAGCTGATTTGGGAGGGTTTCTTTGGAATTTATGGGGCATGTAAATATGAACGACAAAGGATAAATTATGGAGAGCTCCAGTCGGTGGAGGATGTATGTTTACCAAAACTGGTGCTGTCATATTAATTTCACTGCTTGATCATTGTTGCCCTGAATGTAAGCAAATAGTCTAGGCAATGAAGACAACCAAAAAGATTAAAAAGATTGTTGAGGAAAATTAATGTTGAAGAAGGAAAAGAAAAAGAAAAAAGAGGATGACTATAATTTTTTGAGTGTTAAAAAATTGGCTCATTTCACTCGATGGTTGTTCCATCAATCAATTGAAGAGTATTTTTGTTGATGCAGCAAATGTTTGAGATTGTGTTTTTTTTTATGAGATATTGTTTATTCTGAGTATTTGGAACTTGCTTTTATAATTTTGTCATTTAAAAAAAATAAAACATCTTAATAGAGGAATGGTGGTTTTATTTTATAAAATTACAATCTATTTTTTGGTTATTAGATGTGAAATCGTTTTCTCTTTTAATACTATTGGATTCGTATCGTCTCTTAGCGAGAATACAGTTCATACCCTTGATTAGATGGACCAGTGTTAAGGAGAAAAGTGATCTCGCATTTAATAATCAAGGATTGGATTGTAACTTTATAAAGTAAGGACCACCATTCTCTTATTAAGACTTTTTTTTTTCAAATGACAAAATCATGAGAACAAACTTTGGCCTCCAAAGCGCGACAGTATCTCATAGAGGGACAGTCCAACAATATTTGCATCAATAATGACGCTGTCAGTTGGAATCCGTTTCAAATTCATACGGCCCTCAACAAAAATACAGTTCATACCTTTGATTAGGGGACTAGTGTTGAAAGGAATATGATCCTATATTAGTAGCTAAGGATTGGATTGTGATTTTAAAGCAATGGCCACCTTTCTTCTACGGAAACATTTTTTTCAAGACAAAATTGTGAGCACAAGTCCCCAAACACACAAAACGAACAATACCTCATAACGATAATGCCATCTATGGAATTCGTTCCTGATTCTTACTGACCCTCAACAAAAATACATCACACTTTTAACTAAGAGAACGGTGCTGAAAAGAAAAATGATCTTATATATAATAATTTAAGATTGGATTATAATTTTATAAAATAAGGGATCATCCTGTCAAAATGCTTTTTTTCAAAAGATAAAATTAAAAAAACAAATTTCAATCATTAAAGAACGACAATATCTCGTTACAGTCAATCCATTAATCCTTTGATGGACAATGTTTATAGCCTATATAAAATGCGGTCTGTGGTAAATGATCAGTTCTTTAAACTGCTCAAAAAGCAATCAGTTTTGGTTTATTTCTGTCGTATTATAAATACTAGTATTAGATTAGAGTCCTATATCTATGACTTCTATACACATTCAAAAGATAAAGGGAGGAGGATTCAGACTTAAACCAATTAACATATTATTCGTAAAAAAAAACTAAGTGATGGATGATAGACGCCCCTGTACCTCAGCTTAAATATTTTAGTTAACCAACAAAATACACTTAATTAGACTACCTAATAAAAAATTATGAGTACTTCACATAGACATCATTTACAGCGTGTTTGGTTGGCATGAATAGTCAACCGATTCAAGTCTCATTGGATGAGGCACAGTGATTCATCGTTTGATTCAATAAATTACTATTCGGAATAACCTATTACAGGTAAATGATGAATATGGCCTGAATAGCCATTCGAGACTCCCCCCTCATAATGGCTATTCAGTGTCATAAAGAATAGCAAAAGAAAAATCCCAAAATACCCTTGCAACCAGTAGCCATCAAAGCTCAACCAAAATCAATCACAACAACAGTAACAACAAAAAAAATCAACAAATCAAAAATAGAACTAAAAATCATAAAAGGAGAGAGAAATAACTTTCTCTCTCTCCTAGGGTTTTCGGGATAGCTAAGTTAGAGGAAGTTTTGGAGCTCAAAATTTGGGGAGTAGAAAGAGAATACAAAGAGGAAGAATATATCAAAATCTGGAGGCCTTTGGAGCGGTGGAAGATGACGAAACCATTTTTGTCGCGAGCTTTTTTGTAGATTTAGGCAGTTCTGGATATTTTTAGGAAAAGTGGAGTAGAAAATAAGAAAAATGAGGTTAAAATGAGTGTTTGGATGAATTTACGGACATTCTGGGTTGATTGTTGGCAGCGGATGGCGGCCGACAGCCACGGAAGCCAATCGAATTCTAGGTTTTCTTGGGGTTATGGGTTAAAAGTTTGAATATGAGAGAGAGAGAGAGAGACAAAGGATTTAGAGAGAGAATATATTAGAGAGAGAGGTGAATAGTGAAAAAAAAAACTTTGGTATATATACATAAACCGAAAAAAACTTTAAAATTTAATTTTAATATTAATATTTTATATATTAAAGAATATTATTTTTAATATAATTATAAATAACTTTTTTAAATATAATTTATTAAAATATTTTTAGATATTAATTTTTATTAAAATACTTTTATAAATATTTCTATTAATTTATTTTTCTAATTTATTATTAAATATAATTAATTTAAACTTATATAAATATTTAATAATAATATAAATATAATATAATTTATTTAATTCAAAGGTAATAATATCATTTTTGTTATACATGCATGTGAATGATAAATGCATGTGGTGGATGACTAGATTAGAATGAATGCATATGATGAATGAATTAGATTAATTACTATGTACATAATAATTATGGTTCATTGTATTCTCATTCCCCTATTCATTTTTGGAGCCCTATATAAGGATGGATTTGTATCCAAGAAATAATATAGAAAAAGCTTGGTGACATAACTAGTTCTTGAATAACTAGACTTTAAAAGTTCATATTTCATCTGTCTTGATCTTTATTTCTTTACTCCTTTTATTTATTTATAATAATTGTACACTTATTCCTTACCTATTCTTTAACATTATTTTAACCAATCAAACAAATTAATACTATGTTTGGAAACATGAATTTGAAAATTTGGATTTCATTTGCTATATAAATTGTGATAATGAAATGAATATATTATGTATAATTAAGACTCAATATGATTATATATTTGAAAGGTATAAAAACATGAATTTCAAATTCACAAATAGCTATAGGTATTTCAAATTCACCACTAAATAGGCATCTAACAAAGTCATGGATTTGAAAAATAATCATCAATATTACATCTACATGTGTTTTATTATACAATTTACATTATTTTTGAAATCCAAATCCATCTTTTGAAATTCAAGTTTCCAAACGTAACCTAATAATATTTCTCTTTTATTCCATTTAACTGATTAAACTATATAATATCTATTACCATTTTATTTCATTCCTCTTCTATTTTATTTCAACGAAGTAAACGTACTCTTAGAGTATCCAAATGTACGTAAGAAGAAAAAGAACAGGGTGAAGAAAGAAATTGCTTACATATTAAAGCCTTTGGGCTTTGGCAACAGCATCTTTCTACGAAGCAGAGGCCGTGATTGGCAAGTAGCAACCCAAAAAGCAATCCGACTTCTTATAATCATACGATTATAGGGTACCTGAACCTGGCATAATTAAATCAGAGAATATCATATATCCAATTAATAACATCAATTTCTCTAGCATTGTACTGAAAAAATAAGATGTAGAGTCATGCAGTGCGTTGAGACGGGGGGGTTCTACGGTAAGTTTGTTACCGTGAGCTTTTGGTAAGCTCCAAATTAGGAAACCTGAGTAGCAGGTTACCAGGTCACCATTTTTTACATATGAAAATGACAAATTACATATCAACTTGAAGAATTACATATAAATTTGACAAATTGAAAAATTACATATGAACATAACAAATTACATATCAACTTGACGAATCACATATAAATATGACAAATTACATATAAACTTGACAAATAGAAAAATTACATATGAACATGACAAATTACATATAAACTTCACAAATTACATATAAACATGACAAATTACATATCAACTTGACAAATTCACGAATTACATATGAACATAACAAATTACATATCAACTTGACAAATTACATATGAAAAATTACATATGAACATGACAAATTACATATGAACTTGACGAATTACATATAAACATGAGAAATTACATATGAACTTGACAAATTCACGAATTGCATATGAACATGACAAATTACATATGAACTTGACGAATTACATATCAACATGACAAATTACATATGAACTTGACAAATTCACAAATTACATATGAACATGACAAATTACATATGAACTTGACGAATTACATATGAACATGAGAAATTACATATGAACTTGACAAATTCACGAATTACATATGAACATAACAAATTACATATGAACTTGACGAATTACATATCAACTTGACAAATTACATATCAACTTGACAAATTCACGAATTACATATGAACATGACAAATTACATATCAACTTGACGAATTACATATCAACATGACAAATTACATATGAACTTGACAAATTCACGAATTACATATGAACATGACAAATTACATATGAACTTGACGAATTACATATCAACATGATAAATTACATATGAACTTGACAAATTCACGAATTACATATGAACATGACAAATTATATATAAACTTGACGAATTACATATCAACTTGACAAATTACATATGAACTTGACAAATTCACGAATTACATATGAACATGACAAATTACATATGAACTTGACGAATTACATATCAACATGACAAATTACATATGAATATGACAAATTCACGAATTACATATCAACATGACAAATTACATATGAACTTGACGAATTACATATCAACTTGACAAATTACATATCAACTTGACAAATTCACGAATTACATATGAACATGACAAATTACATATGAACTTGACGAATTACATATAAACATGAGAAATTACATATGAACTTGACAAATTCACGAATTACATATGAACATGACAAATTACATATGAACTTGACGAATTACATATCAACATGACAAATTACATATGAACTTGACAAATTCACGAATTACATATGAACATGACAAATTACATATGAACTTGACGAATTACATATCAACTTGACAAATTCACGAATTACATATGAACATGACAAATTACATATGAACTTGGCGAATTACATATAAACATGAGAAATTACATATGAACTTGACAAATTCACGAATTACATATGAACATGACAAATTACATATGAACTTGAAGAATTACATATCAACATGACAAATTACATATGAACTTGACAAATTCACGAATTACATATGAACATGACAAATTACATATGAACTTGACGAATTACATATCAACTTGACAAATTACATAAAAACTTGACAAATTCACGAATTAAATATGAACATAACAAATTACATATGAACTTGACGAATTACATATCAACTTGACAAATTCACGAATTACATATGAACATGACAAATTACATATCAACTTGACGAATTACATATCAACATGACAAATTACATATTAACTTGACAAATTCACGAATTACATATGAACATAACAAATTACATATGAACTTGAAGAATTACATATCAACTTGACAAATTACATATGAACTTGACAAATTCACGAATTACATATAAACATGACAAATTACATATGAATTTGACGAATTACATATCAACATGACAAATTATATATGACCTTGACAAATTCACGAATTACACATGAACATGACAAATTACATATGAACTTGACGAATTACATATCAACTTGACAAATTACATATGAACTTGACAAATTCACGAATTACATATGAACATGACAAATTACATATGAACTTGACGAATTACATATCAACTTGACAAATTACATATGAACTTGACAAATTCACGAATTACATATTAACATGATAAATTACATATGAACATGACGAATTACATATCAACTTGACAAATTACATATGAACTTCAGAAATTCACGAATTACATATGAACATGACAAATTACATATGAACTTGACGAATTACATATCAACTTGACGAATTACATATCAACTTGACAAATTACATATGAACTTGACAAATTCACGAATTACATATGAACATAATAAATTATATATGAACTTGACGAATTACATTTCAACTTGACAAATTACATATGAACTTGACAAATTCACGAATTATATATGAACATGATAAATTACATATGAACTTGACGAATTACATATCAACCTGACAAATTACATATGAACTTGACAAATTCACGAATTACATATAAACATGACAAATTACATATGAACTTGACGAATTACATAACAACTTGACAAATTACATATGAACTTGACAAATTCACGAATTACATATGAATATGATAAATTACATATGAACTTGACGAATTACATATGAACTTGACAAATTACATATGAACTTGACAAATTCACGAATTACATATGAATATGACAAATTACATATCAACTTGACGAATTACATATCAACATGACAAATTACATATGAACTTAACAATTTCACGAATTACATAAGAACATGACAAATTACATATGAACTTGACGAATTACATATGAACTTGACAAATTACATATGAACTTGACAAATTCAAGAATTACATATGAACATGACAAATTACATATGAACTTGACGAATTACATATCAACATGACAAGTTACATATGAACTTGACGAATTACATATCAACTTGACAAATTACATATGAACTTGACAAATTCACGAATTACATATGAACATGACAAATCACATATGAACTTGACCAATTACATATCAACTTGACAAATTACATATGAACTTGACAAATTCACGAATTACATATGAACATGATAAATTACATATGAACTTGACGAATTACATATCAACTTGAAAAATTACATATGAACTTCAGAAATTCACGAATTACATATGAACATGACAAATTACATATGAACTTGACGAATTACATATCAACTTGACAAATTACATATGAACTTGACAAATTCACGAATTACATATGAACATGACAAATTACATATGAACTTGACGAATTACATATCAACTTGACAAATTACATATGAACTTGACAAATTCACGAATTACATATGAACATGATAAATCGCATATGAACTTGACGAATTACATATCAACTTGACAAATTACATATGAACTTCAGAAATTCACGAATTACATATGAACATGACAAATTACGTATGAACTTGACGAATTACATATCAACTTGACAAATTACATATGAACTTGACAAATTCACGAATTACATATGAACATGATAAATTACATATGAACTTGACGAATTACATATCAACTTGACAATTTACATATGAACTTGACAAATTCACGAATTACATATGAACATGATAAATTACATATGAACTTGACGAATTACATATCAACTTGACAAATTACATATGAACTTGACAAATTCACGAATTACATATGAACATGACAAGTTACATATCAACTTGACGAATTACATATCAACTTGACAAATTACATATGAACTTGACAAATTCACGAATTACATATGAACATGATAAATTACATATGAACTTGACGAATTACATATCAACTTGACAAATTACATATGAACTTGACAAATTCACGAATTACACATGAACATGACAAATTACATATCAACTTGACGAATTACATATCAACTTGACAAATTACATATGAACTTGACAAATTCACGAATTACATATGAACAAGAAAAATTACATATCAACTTGACGAATTACATATCAACTTGACAAATTACATATGAACTTGACAAATTCACGAATTACATATGAACATGACAAATTACATATGAACTTGACGAATTACATATCAACTTGACAAATTACATATGAACTTGACAAAATCACGAATTACATATGACCATGACAAATTACATATCAACTTGACGAATTACATATCGACTTGACAAATTACATATGAACTTGATAAAATCACGAATTACATATGAACATGACAAATTACATATGAACTTGATGAATTACATATCAACTTGACAAATTACGTATGAACTTGAAAAAATCACGAATTACATATGAACATGACAAATTACATATCAACTTGACGAATTACATATCAACTTGACAAATTACATATGAACTTGACAAATTCACGAATTACATATGAACATGACAAATTACATATCAACTTGACGAATTACATATCAACTTGACAAATTACATATGAACTTGACCAATTCACGAATTACATCTGAACATGACAAATTACATATGAACTTGACGAATTACATATCAACTTGACAAATTACATATCAACTTGACAAAATCACGAATTACATATGAACATGACAAATTTCATATCAACTTGACGAATTACATATCGACTTGACAAATTACATATGAACTTGACAAATTCACGAATTACATATGAACATGACAAATTACATATGAACTTGACGAACTACATATCAACTTAACAAATTACGTATGAACTTGACAAAATCACGAATTACATATGAACATGACAAATTATATATCAACTTGACGAATTACATATCTACTTGACAAATTACATATGAACTTGACAAATTCACGAATTACATATGAACATGACAAATTACATATGAACTTTGGCGAATTACATATCAACTTGACAAATTACATATGAACTTGACAAATTCACGAATTACATATGAACATGACAAATTACATATGAACTTGACGAATTACATATCAACTTGACAAATTACATATGAACTTGACAAATTCACGAATTACATATGAACATGACAAATTACATATCAACTTGACGAATTACATATCAACTTGACAAATTACATATGAATTTGACAAATTCACGAATTACATAAGAACATGACAAATTACATCTCAACTTGACGAATTACATATAAACATGACAAATTACATATGAACTTGACAAATTCACGAATTACATATGAACATGACAAATTACATATGAACTTGATGAATTACATATCAACTTGACAAATTACATATCAACTTGACAAATTCACGAATTACATATAAATATAAAAAATTACATTTAAATGTAACAAATCATTACAAATTTGATCACTTAACATATAAACGTGCTAAATGAAATATAAATATAATAAATTACATATTAAATTACATATAAATATAATAAAATATAAATATGTTTAGAAATTATGTTTTTATCACTTAACATTAATATAAATCATTATTGATTTATTTACTGATAAAATAACTTTATTTGAACTTAAATAGACATATTTAATTGGATAATATTGCTTCACCCACTTCGTTTAAATTGTTAACAGACAATTACATATGTTAGGTCAAGATAAATAATGACGTTGTTTAAATATGTTTCTCTATATTCAATGCATTCCTTAATTGTCAACTACTTTAGTTGACGCTGAGATATGGGTTTTGTTAGTTCAAAATTGTTAGCTGAGACAGGTTTTTCTTCTACGAAAGCGCAACAGACGGGGTTTACATTTTCGCTCAGCCTTATTAGTTCAAAACTTGTGATTTTTTGGGCGTTTTTTTAAGCACATTATTGAACCAAATATTCCATACAAAGGTTAGTATACAATGTTTAAGTTATATAATTTTCATGGAATCAGTTTTTTTACTTGTTATAAAATGTGTAATATTCATAAATATTTTCATGGGTTAGTGAATAGAATGTTTAACTAATACAATTTTCATGGAACCGGTTATTTTACTTGTTATAAATTATATAATATTCATAATTGCATATTTTCATGGGTAGTGATTTTCATGGGTTACTGAATAGAATGTTTAAGTAATAGCATTTACATGGAACCGTTAATTTTACTTGTTATAAAATATATAAATTTTAAGTAATACAATTTAATTTTTTGCCTTTACAAGATATATGTTTTTTTTTTCTTCAGAATTATAATGGATTGTAGAACACTACATTTTCATGAGGATCGTCCTTCGAATTCAGAATCTCCTAATGTTGTTGAATGTGAAGGTTCAATTTCTCATAATAATAAGGGTTTGAGTAGATTATGTAGAGAAGAGATAATTGGTATGAGTTTTGATTCATTGGATGCTGCATGGGAATTTTACAAGGCATACGCTTTTCAGAAGGGTTTTGGTGTTCGTCGGGGAAGTACAAGACGTAATGATACTGGTGATCTTGTAGGTCAACAATTTTGTTGTACAAAAGAAGGATTCAAGATTGAGAAAATAGAACACTGCAATCGTAAAAGAAGTGCTAGACCGTTGTCTAGAACCGGATGTAAGGCTAGTGTACGTGTCAACATGCAGGGTTTTGGGAAGTGGGTAATCACATATTGTGAGGAGGATCATAATCATGATATGTGTGATTCATCTCATAAACCTTTTATTCGGTCACATCGAGAAATTAAAGAATCAGATTTAGCTGAAGCTAAAGCTATGAAATCTGTTGGGGTCTGTACATCACAGATCATGAACTACCTTGTTCAACAAGCTGGTGGATTCGAAAATGTTGGTTTTGTTGCAAAAGACCTTTACAACGCGCTACATGCCTGCAGTAAAGCTGAAATAGCGGATGGCGATGTGAATGCTGTTATTTCTTACTTTGAAATGAAGAAGGAATTGAATATTGGTTTTTATATGAAATATAGCACTGATGATGATACAAGATTGCATAATCTCTTTTGGGCAGATGCTACTTCACGGTCGGACTATGCATGCTTTGGGGATGGTATAGCGTTTGACACCACGTATAAGAAGAATGCTTATGATAGGCCTCTGATGCCTATAGTCGGTGTCAATCACCATCATCAAACAATTGTTTTTGGAGTTGCTATACTTGCTGATGAGACAACTGATACCTTTGTGTGGGTTTTGAGAACTTTCCTAGAAGCAATGCATAACAAACGTCCTATTTCAGTTGTTACTGACGGGGATAGGGCAATGCAAAGAGCAATTAGAACTGTTTTTCACGATGCTAGACACAGACTTTGTACGTGGCACCTAGCTCGCAATGCACAGGCAAATATCAGTGATCCATTATTTGCTAAGGCATTTTGTAGATGCATGACTTCATGGTGGACACCGAATGATTTTGATCGTGAGTGGACAGTAATGATCAAACAATTTAATGTTGAAAAGCACCCTTGGGTAGTCGAAAAAGATAGAACTAGGGAGATGTGGGCACAAGCATATATTACAGAACAATTTTTTGGGACATTACGAACCACACAAAGGTGTGAGTCCTTGAACGCTTCGCTTGCTATATACTTGAAGTCGAAAAAAACATATCTTGACTTTGTTCGTTCAATTGATCAAGGGGTGAGTAGAATGCGGACCAACGAATTGGAGGCTGATTACTTCAGTAAGGAGACAAGGCCATACCATTTAAGCAAGTTAGATGACATTGAAGGTCATGCGGCAACTATGTACACAAGGGAATCGTTCTCTCTTTTCCAAGACGAGCTTCAGCAGGAGACGTTGTATCGTATCCGTGAACCAATTGTAGAAAATGAATTAACGCGGACCTATTATTTAGGCAAGTACAGGGAACCTGACCGAAGGGTTGTAGTTGTCTTTGATGCAGCTGCGCAAATTATTGAATGTTCTTGCCGAAAATTTGAAACAGTTGGTTTGCCTTGTAGGCATCAAATTCATGTGATGAAGCTTGAAGATATGTCTCATCTTCCTACATCTTTGATTATGCATCGATGGACGAAACATGCCAAACTATGTGCCCCATCGTTTGTGCAGAATGATGTTGCACCCGAGATGATGCAAATGGTGCGGTATGCATCACTAAGTTCTAGTTGTAACCGAATGTGCTATGTAGCATCCAAAACAACTGAGTCGTTTAATAGAGCAAGAAGTGAAATTAATAGATTGACTGTTAAAATGGAGGAATTGTGTGAGCTGAATGATCCCGTAGCTGAGATCTCAAAGATAGGAAAAGTACGAGACCCTATTACGAGACGGGGTAAAGGGAAAGAAATAGGGAAAAAGCAAACACCGTCCAAAGTTAGAAAGTGTGGGTACTGCAGAATGGAAGGACGTAGTAATGTTACTTGCCCACTTTTGAAAATTGGAATGCAAAGTGCTGGTCTCGACAACCTTACTTGTAATAGTGACAATGAGTTCCAATATTCAGTACAACATAGGGTTCGGTGCGAGGGAAACCCAAATACAAAGTTAACTTCTGATGATGTGAGATTTACATTACTTATAATTTGTGTTTTTAAAGTTTTAACAGTATGATGTTGGGTGATTAATTACCTTATATCCTCATAGGGAGAATATGAAGTGGAGACTGAAGCCTTTTTCCCAACTATGCATGCTGAAGAGAACAACAAGATGCAGGTAATGTTTAATTTTGTTTCTTCTACGCTTTAATTGGTTTCGGGTACTGCGCTTAATGAAACAATTAATTGTTCAGCATATGACTAACGTTATATTTAATACTTTTAGGACGACTCTTTTTCATTCAGCAATTACGAAGAAAGATATAATGAAGCTAAACAATCAGACTTCTCTAGCTGGTTTAGATCACCAAGTTAGTAGGTGAAGTCTATGATACAATTGTGAGACTTCAATCTGCTAATCTTTTCATAAGTCGACATTTTCGTAAGTGAAAATTTTCATCTATAGGTTCCATATTTATAAAATTTCAATCTGAAGTCTATGATACCATTGCATTTCCATCATAATATTTGTAGATATGTTCCAACTTCTTTTACTTCTTTTACAGGGGCTTTAATCTCATCCAAGTCAAATGCACAAAATCAATGGCTATGTATTGCAAACACAATAATTGCCTCAAGTTATTAATTACCAATTCAAATCACAAGTTATAACTTTAATTTAAAATTATTGTGGTATATTATCTATTTAAGACTTTTTAAATAGATATAAGAGTTACTATTATGTAATAGATGCATATCATGCATCCTTTATTCTTTCAATTGCTTACCAGGAAAGTAGTGTCACAAAATCCATAACTTGTATGGGTAAAAGAAGAGAAAACATAAACCTTCAACCTTTTTTCTTAATAAAACGAGCACTAACCACTCATGAAAAGAGAAAATAATTTGGTTGCGGAGAGACGACTTTTTTTCTTGAATGTATTTGCATGTAGATACCATTGTCGAGCCTGAGCACGATTGTCCAAAGCTTCATATGCCTTTCCTCTTAAAAAGCATATTGCTGAAGATATCTGTCAGAAAATGTATGAGTTATGTTCCTCCAATTAAAACCTTATTGCAAAGAGAACGTCCCCTGACTATTTAGAGAGGTCATGCATCTCATATCATTCCAAAATAAACCAAAATAAGGAAATAAAGATTTCCATGAGCTCCAACACCATGACATGGATAAAGTAGATTACTACAATTCAAAGCAAATATATTGGCACTAATAAAATAGCACTCTTTGATGGACAAACCAACAGAAAGAAAACACATCATAATAATGAAAAAACTAGGGACAACCCGGTGTGCTGACATTCACCAATACAGGATAATTACATATAAACACATATAACGCTGTGTATATACTGAGAAGGAAACATGACATATTAGATGATTTATTGAAAGAAATTACCTACTTCACATCTTCAACTTGCCAACTGACTTCTGCGACAGCTTTGTACGAGGAGATATCCTAGCTTTATGGAGGTTAAGAGCAGCATCACATACCCTTTTCCGTAAAGTGTTCTCCTCATGGTTTATCAGCTCAGAGACTAATATAAATCTGTCCCACACGTTTAAACGCTACATACGAATACATACAAAGGGAATCAAACTTTCCAATGACCCAACATATGACCAAATATTGAAATAACTCACAGCAATGAGAATAGCATACCACAAATTTATAGTCAGTGACATGTAGATTTTGCATAAAAGCAGCAACCCACATTCCGCAATCATAACTGTATGCATTTTCAAGAATAGTAGCTTTTATTATTCAGTTACATAATGGAAAACAAGGTTTTCAAATAGTGAGAGAGTTATGTTACCCGTTGCTTTGTAGAGGAACCCTCTCTGGAACTACAATTTTCAACTCATGAAATGGCACCATTGGACTACCAACCAATGATGTCATAAGAGGGTCAGTAAACAATTTCGCACAGACGGATATCTGTTCGAAGTGAAATTTGAATAAATTTTAAATGTCTCGTCGTAAACCAAAATCATGAATTACAATATGTTCGCAAGTGCCAACAAAATAATTTAGTACAACATGTATTTATCTTACCACACGAGTCACATCCGCAACTCTTTGTTTATTTGCAACATTGCGCGGCAAGGTATCCAACACTTTCGCTTCCTTCTCTAGCATATCTATCACACACAAATACCAATGCGTGTTCATCTCATTCATTGGTATAAAAATCTGCAACGAAATTACATAATCACTGTTAGCAGGTTATTACGTTATATAACATATTTTCGATCGTACGCACATAAAAGATTTCCATGTCCTCACCTTGTAACAGTCACTCAAGGATCCCATATGAATGAATTGTCCTTTAAAAAACTTAATGAGCTCTTTCGCATTACATTCTGTTGACAAGATATGACTCTGCAAAGAATAAACATAAGGTACATGTTTCTTGAAAAAAGTTAAACTATATGCAAAAAAGAAACAAACTTAAAATATACTCACAGAAAATGAGGCCGGAAAATACCATCTCCTTGTTGACATAGTCGAAGCTTTACAATAGTAGGCCATTGACTCACCGACAAGGTCAATAATCTAGGGCAGGAACAACTCATTAAACACATTTCACTACTACAAAGACAATCATGAAGTTCGATGAAACAATATGTTACACTTACCACTGAAGTAACCCATTGTTTTGGGCGCAAGGAGCCAAATTCCTCGATTGATGCAAATGTTGCACCGAATTGGACAACAACTTCACTACAATATAAACTCATATAAAGAATAAATAAAAGATCGAAATCCATATCAACTTTAAATCAAGATATTTATTTAAATCAAAATATATCATCAACTTACCTTGGATCGACATTACTGTTCCACACATAATTGCATATTGCAGTCTCAAGTTCATCTAATTCCTTCGGAATTTTGACAAGGGCCCTCTTCGCGGTAACCTTTAAATATTTATTTTTACAAAGATACGGCATATGGTACTGCTAATTAGTAATTATACATATCAAACTTATGTAATAAATGTATATACTTAAACATATATAAATTGTCTGAATATCAATATATATTCAGTGTATGCATTCACAAAGATTGCAATGAAAGGCGGAAAAAATAAATGTTCTATAAGCATATCATGCCTACATGCATGATTGGTCTATTCAAACAAACATAAACAACCTGCGGACAGGAGTGCAAATATCACAACAAAGTTGATCTCGTTCGCGTAACTATCCCACTAACACCAGAAGCAAATGTTGACCTTGACCTAACAATTTCGATTTTCTTGCCAGATTGACCCTATAATATGTAATCATATAAAATGCCATAAACAAATTAGTTATTTTATAGCATATCTAAGTATTATTGAATTATAAATAAGTAAATATATATACCTTCTTTTTCTGTGGGGCAGGATAACTTGAGCTTGGATTGTTAATATCGGTTCTCACTGGTGTACTTAAATCTACATCTCCCTCTTTCGCTTTGCGCTCAATGATCTCAATGGAGGACTCCAACTCACCAGCTGGTTTTTTCAAGTCCGTGCTCTACCCATCGACCTCAAGGATGCCTCCTTCCTCATCCCTTTTATTCAAATTGGTTTCACCGCCAGTTTTTACCTCGACAGATCTCGATAAAAGAGCATTAATTGAATCCTGCATCGACTTCATGTCTTTCGACATTCTATTCAGTTGTTCTGTCACGTTGGCTTCCAGACTTTTCATCGACTCTCTTAAAGCCTGAAAAATAATTACGAATAAACATATTATGACTATATACACTTAATGCAATCCGTGAAGTATATACATAATTTATAGATTTCTTGCAATCTCTATGAATTAGACATGAAGATCTAATTAACTGACTTACCTGTAAGTCAGTATGATACAGCTTCTGCTCCTCTTGTATCGTCCGCTGAGTGTGATGTTCTTCGGTGATATTAATACCCTTATTTCCATGAAATCATAAGTTAATCAAACTACATAATTCATATATAAGTTATAGTCACTAACAATAAATTAATACAACTTAGATAACTGGTGTCACCTTGGATTTCAAGCCAACACGGAAGTCTCTTGAATGGGAAATTGAATTCGCAACCTCATCCGTTCCCCATGCACTAATGCGAGGAACAAAAGTTGACATTGCCTCTTTCGTACTCCGAACTCCGGAAATATTGTCATAGAACCTTATCTACTCAAATTATTACAATTTAGTCAATATCAAGAATTAATAACTTATACTTCTAATTTAATTCCATTCCAACTTAATTCAAATCAAGATTGCATTAGTACACGAAGAACAAATATTAAACTTACCACCAATAATAGCAGGCAACCGGTTAAGTACACTTTTGATGATTTCATCTTCCTAGCATGAAAACCTCTAATACCAAGAAGAAGCTTCTCATGAACATGTTTTGCCCAGTTCAATTTCCCATTAAGGCCATCCTCGGTCAAACAAGAATAATACTCTTTTGATGGCCCTCCTTCAGTCGTTGGACACAAAAACCGTCCAACGATATATAAGAGGAGCCTGGCCTTTAAATCTTCACAGTCGGCCTCGAACTCCATAATTTCTTGCTCTAGCCTAACAAAAGTCATCTTTCGATTAGTTGGAATATTAAACTTATTACACAAGACTTCACCGTCTTCTCTTTCCATTACAGTTGATACCTCTACTCCCTCGTTTGCTAAACCTAGAATACCTTCAACATCCTCCACTGTGAAAGGGATACTTTGGCCATCAACTTCCATGGAGCTGGTTGCAACATTAAAGTTCTGAACCAAATTTTCACACAGTTCTCTTGGAAGCTTTCCATCTTTCAACAGTAGCAAGGGACCGAACCCGATGCTTTCCACTGCACCTTCAATTTGTTTTTCCTTCAATTGCTTAAACAGCTTGCACAAATTAAACGGGCTACAGCGTGTCGCAACCAAGCCCTACACATAAAGTACATTCATTAAAAATACATAGCAATATAACATCATACTTCATTTCTAACTATTATTTCTTCAATATAACATTTTCTTATTGAATTATTACCTTCTTTTTTTCATCAACATCTAATTTCTGTCTTTTCAACTGTTGCACTTCAATTTTGTACTGCTCTTTTTGAGCAACTGTCTGCTCTATAAACGGCTGCTTCTCCTGTGTAGGCAGCACTTTCCATTTTGCTGCCAGCTCTCTACGAGCCTATGAAAAAAACAATTCAAATTAATTCACATACACATCAAAAAACCATGATTTTAGTAACACTTTATAACTTAGTGTCCACACAAACGATAAGCATTTATATGGTTTCTATGTACCAACAAATAAAACCAATAATATGTCTATACTGTCCAACACTTCCACTTTATAAGCAAAATAATTAAACATCAAATTCTCAATAAAAGAACCAGATACATAAAATATTACTCACCTTCAATGTCATTTTCCCTTTGTCTTCTCAATCTCCTTTGCATTCATTTATGCTGTATAAAGCGATTAACATAAAATCTGTAACTCATACTCTTTAAATCCAAATATAACAACATAGCATGTCTAATGAATTCAACTTAAAACCACCAAGTATAGTTACTTACTAGTAATTCAAAAATAAACCCCTCGGTTTTACAACCTTCATGCTCGATTCAGTCTGCTTCAGCTGCACATCTTCATCAACTTTGTCCATGTCTTTGAATCTTTAATAAAATCAAACAAACGTTTGCAAATTTCTCAACTTTAGACATACAATAAATTATAATTTATAATACAAAATCAGTTTCTAAGTTAAAAAAACATTACTTGCAAATACCCTAAAATCAGTTTCTAATACAAAATCATCTTGAGCAGATTTGGATGATGAATTTGACAACATTATCAACTTCCGTCTGAAATCAAATGACTATCAACAAATATAAAGGATCTCAAGAGAGAAACTTACCGATTTGTCTAAAAAGAAAGATTTATCGACGATCTCTGATGACGAATATAACTCAAAACACTAAAACCTGAAATGAAAAAATGACCATATATCAGCAATTAGGCGTCATATAAATATAATCATATATAACTCAAAACAATAAAACTTGAAAAACATCTAAGCTGAAACATCACCATCTTGCAAACAATAAACAAAGAGGAATGACAGCAATAGGAATAGGATACAGTGAAGCTCTTAAAACACCAATGAGACTTATAATATAAAGCCGTCTTCAATGAAAATCTCAACAAAAAAAAAAAAGCAAGTGTCAAGCTATAATAATAAATTAAATCATGTTGAGATCAACAAATGAGTGATGAATCGACAAAATGATTAAACAATCCAATAAGCAGTCATTTCTGCATCAGTAACACTTAGTTAAGTAGTTATTCATAAACCTACTGTCAGGATTGTCCAAAAAAAAAAACTAAAAATCGTCGTTCATTCAAAGATTACTGTACAAGTTGATATGACATGCAAACAAAATATTGCACCATTAGATGCAACCTCTCATTGGTCATTAGCCAGGTAAGATGCATAAGATCTAACCTATTATTCAAATTCAGTAATGATAGATGAGTTTTGCGTGGCAAATTGGTGACAAACAAATTTAAGAACTGTTCTCAAATTGCATTATTACGTCCTATACTGTAAATCATAAATGTCACTCTTTCACCTTTCCATTGTGCTTTAGTTGCTTCATAAGAAGATTAATTGTGACTCAATGATTCACAGTTAATTTAATGCCTAAGCTCAAAGTTTTTCCATATTTAGTCCTATAAACGTATTATTACATTCAAAATTTACAAATCACCTAAATTTTCTTTTCTGAAATTAAAGAATTTCATGTTGCTCTTATGTCAAAAGTTTTCCCTTTCTTCAACAGTAAGTATATATCTATTATACTGTAACAAATTCCACATAACCCTCCTATTTTGACCTCCTTCAAACTCACAAATTTATTCATTTTTTTCTCCACTTGTGTAAGTAAATAGAGACAACACTACCATTCATAGTAGACAGGGCACAAGAAATGCAAAAGAAAATTGCACAAAATAAAAAAGAAAATTACACATAAATGCTCAAGTACTTACCAATTATCTTCTGCCCACTTGCAGCCACCCAGAATTTATGCTGATATTTCTGCCAAAAAAATAAAAAAAAAAACAACCCCAAACCAAAAATAATTAGAATCATCCAGAAAATTAAAAAAAAAATAAAAAATTGCTGAAATACCAACAAAGAAACAAAATACCAGATGACCAAACAAAAATATTACAATCTGGGTTAGATGATTTTCAGAGGAAGAGAGTCGGGTTGGGTGTTTGCCTTCTTCTTCTTCTTCTTCTTCGTAGGTATCGTAACCAGGGTAAGAGTTGTTTGATATTTGGGGTTTCGGTTGTCAAAAATAGAAGGGTGAGGGTTTTTTAATTTTGGGGTTTCGATTTTTTAGAGGAAAATATAGGGGGAGGCGATGGTGATTAGAAAATTTAGGGTTCCTTGATTTTGAAAGGGAGTTTTTTGATATTTGGGGTTTCAGTTGTTCAAAATGAGAAGGGTGAGGGTTTTTTAATCTGGGGTTTCGATTGTTTAGAGGGAGTCGAAATTGATTAGAAAATTTAGGGTTCTTAGAAAATTTAGGGTTCTAAACTGAAAGGGAGAAGGAAATTTTCGAAACTGAAAGGGAGAAGAAATTTTCGAAACTGAAAGGGAGAAGAAAATTTAGGGTTCTTAGAAACTGATTAGAAAGGGAGAAGCAAATTTTCGAAACTGAAAGGGAGAAGCAAATTTTCGAAACAGAAAGGGAGAAGCAATGGGTTGGTATTATTCATCTTCTCATGACCAGGTAAACCGGTTGCAAGATTTTTTTTTTTTTTTTTTTGGTTTCAACGGTTCAGATCATTCATTTATCATCTGACGGATAAAATTGCTCTAAGCTTATCAGAAGCTCAAGGTAAAAAACTTTTTTTAGAATTTTCCCGTTGAGACACCTTCCATTATCATACCATATCATCTAAACGTGTATCAATATCATATTCGTATATTTTATTATGTCATAATTATGTTTAAGATATTTTATATTTGTATGAATTTTGATATATTAAAAGTTCGTATTATATAGATTTTGTGACATTCGTGTATTCGTGTTATTTTTTTGTGTTGTGTTTTGTACCGTATTTTAGTTTTTTTTTTTTTTCATATCATGTTTGTATCATATAATCATATCATGTCTAATATTATTAGATCATTATCGTCCTAACAAACGAATCCTAGTCAAATGGACCCTAGTTAGGCACTAGTTATCTATTAGGTTTTATAATTATTGAACTAACAAAACATACATCCACTTTTGTTACTACCCCATCGTGTATCTTATTTTTGCATATAAAATTTTGAAGTAAAATTAATTTGTATAAATTGTATGTGTAATCATTTAATTTTTTATAATTTTTTATTTTGATCATTCAAATATTAAAAAAATAATAATAATAACGATTTGATCACTTTCATTAAAAATATGAAATTTTTTGTCATCCAACCATTTAAGGGCTAACGGAATGATAATGTTGTATGATGAATCAACTACCCTTTCCACATGGCATGGCCATGTCAGTTCAGAATCCAACATATCAATGTCCATGTGTCACTATCCACATGGAATTGTAATATCTACTTTTTTTTTATTTAAATTAACGACTTCCATCACTACAATTCTTAGCAATTGTTCTTAACCACTTGCCCCTAATCTCAGAAACCAAAATTCAAAGTACACTCCTAAACCATAGCAAAATATCTAGCAACAACCTCAATACTAGAATCACATTTCTAAAGAAATAAGGATGACAATAAATAGTAAAAAATCGGATATTTGACATTATCTTATTCGATTTTTTTTTGGATTTGAATATTATATAATCAGATAATTTTTGGATTCAATAGAAAACTTATTATCCGTGGCAAATTCGGATAGGATTCGCATAATAATTCTTGAATATCCTATATTCGAATCCGATTTGATTTTGGATAGTGTCGGATATCTGAAAGTATTTTTCAAATATGCTTTACTTATATGGATATTATTGAATAACCGAATCCAATATCCATTTACATATTTGTAAATATAGATGATTACTTTATAATTGTATTAGTTCATAAAAGAAAATTTACTATCTAAGTTGTTATTTTTTTGTATTTTAAAAGTTGTTTGTTGTTAATACGAATGAACTTGAACTTTATATTAAATTTTTATTTGATTTTATATCTTTATTTTAAAAAAATTTAATTTAATAAATTCGCATATTTAACGAATTTAAATATCTGACAAATAATATTATTTATTTCAAATTTAAATTTGAATAATAATATTCATTAATAAATAAATTCAGATATCATAAAATTTAATCGGAGTCAGATACACATATTTCAAATATAGCAAATATCCTATCCGCAACCCAAAATCTCATCATTCAAACTTAAAACAAACAAAAACAACAAAACAAAAAACAACAAAAAAAAAAAAAAAGGATTGTGAGTGGGAAGGGTCGGGTTTGGCTTATTTGGAGGATTTGGATCACATTTCAATAGAATCCAAAATCTCAGCCATCCAAAACTACAAAAAAGAAATGGATTGCGAGTGGCAAGGCTCGAGTTAGGCTTATTTATAGGATTTGAGGTTTGTTTGAGGAAGGAGGAGAGAAGAGGAAGAGTTGTGGTGTTGGTATTTCGACGGGCCACAGTGTAAGGCAAAGACGAGAGCCACTGCCGACTGCGACTGTGGCTGCTGAGGCATAGGCATCGGTTTCGTTCTTTTGTTGGAAGGAAGAAAAAGGAGGGGGAAAAAGAAAATAAAGGTGATAGAGGCGGTTGGCAGTAAATGAAGCCTAGATCTAGGTTTTTGGGTTTCGACACTTGTTGATTTTTGGAGAAAGTAATCCCGTAGAAGGGTAGAGGAGGCGGAGAGGAGCTAATAGGCGGTTTTTGAAGAGAATCTGACGTCAACGAACGATAGTGGACGGCGGCCAGCGGCTGGACAGGTTGCTAGAATCTGGGATTTTTTAGAGAGGTTAACAGCAGAGTTATCTACTCTATCTGATCTCCTTTGCTTTGATCTCCTTTGCTTTAAGAAACTGTTGTAACCTATTTTATCTTGTTTATTCAAATCTTGTTTATCTTGTTTTTAAACTTTTCTAGTTGATAGAATCTGTAATAAATCTTTTTGATTACTCTCTTCTTGTATTTATATATGTTTACTAATTAATGAAATCAAAGTGATCAAATGTTCATTCATTTCTAAATCTGTTATGGTATCAGACCCTTATCTAAGGGGTAGCCTATCTTATTCTTTTCTTCCCTCCCTTCTCTAGCAACCATGACCACCAACTCTACACAAATTACCATTCATAACACCAATGAAACTCATCACACCCTCATTACCATTAACGTGGTTGCACAAACTCCTCTTAAACTCACATCCAACAACTACATTTCCTGAAAATTGCAATTTCACACCCTATTCATTGGTTATGATCTACTAGGCTATGTTGATGGAACAAAACCATGTCCAGCAACCATCCTCATTCAAAATAACACCACTAGCCCAAATCCAGACCATATTATCTGGATTAGACAAGACCAACTAATACTCAATGCCATCATAGGCTCCCTCTCCCTAACCATTTTCCCGTTCATTGTTCAAGCCAAAACTTCTCGTGAAGCATGGACCATCTTGGCCAACACCTATGCAAAGCCCTCTCGTGGACGCATCAAACAGTTTAAAAATCAACTAAAGAAGATTACAAAGGGCTCTGAAAGTGTGTCTGAATTTTTGCAGACAATAAGAGCTCGAGCTGATGAACTTGCTCTTCTTGGAGCACCACTTGATGCAGAGGATCTCACGAAAAAAGTTCTCGATGGCCTTGATGATAATTACAAAGAACTAGTTCGTGTTGTTCAAGCCAGAAATTCCTCAATTACCTTTGAAGAGCTTCACGAGAAACTGCTTAACTTTGAAGCATCATTGCTAACAACAAAGCCAGAACCATCTCACTTTCCAGCCACTACAAATCCTGCCAATCGAAGCTCATCAAACTGGCGCCCCCATCAGGCTCAGGCAACAACAGCTCCTGGCGTTCCTCCAACAACAATACACATCGGTATTCCACACCAACAAATGGTGGACCAACTTCATCTCCTGGAAATCGTCCTTCTCGTCCATACTTGGAATACTGCCAAATCTGCAGAATACAAGGCCATACTGCCAAAAGGTGTCCCTCATTCAGGCTGGTACCAATTCTAGAGTTATCTACTCTATCTGATCTCCTTAGCTTTAGGAAACTGCTGTAACCTTTTATCTTGTTTATTCAAATCTTGTTTATCTTGTTTTAAAACTTTTCTAGCTGATAGAAACTGTAACAAAATTTTCTGATTACTCTCCTCTTGTATTTATATACGTTTACTGATTAATGAAATCAGAGTGATCAAATGTTCATTCATTCCTAAATCTATTAAGGGGAAGGAATTGGGTATTGTATGTTCTTTTTTTATATATATATATATATATATATATATATTGTATGTTTTTAAACCCCGTAAACTGTGTAGTTTAGGTTAGTATGGTAAAAGAAAAAAAATAAAGGAATTGAGTTTTTTTTTTTTGGTATACTATCACGTGGCATGTTAGATGATATCATAATGTCATGTCACGTGAATGAATATCAAATGTTGTGAAAATTCATTTCAATTAATAGTTTGTTTTTATGATTGAGTGATAAAAATAAAATTTTAAAATAATAATAGTCAAATTGTGATTTTTTATTATTGAATGATTAAAATAAAAAAATGTAAAAATTTTAATGAATAAAAATTTTTTATTATCTCTATCATATCAATTGAGAATACTGTTTTTTTTAATATATATTTAACGGTCGAAAGTTTTTTACATCGAACAAATAGTTAGACATTTTTAATTTACTCAAAACTCGACATGCATGGTCTACTGAATAGAACATGAAATATAACGGTCAGATTAAACAAATATAAATCGTATAAAAAATTATGAAATTGTATAAAACTAATTTAATTTTACATTAATATAACTGGATGTCATCTCTTTAATTAATTTGTCAATTTTCATTGGTATAAACAAATAAATTTTAACAACTCAAATTGAATGGTACATGAATAGAAATGCATGTCGTATACGAAAAATCAAAATTAATGGAACAATGAATTAGGATAGGGTTGATTATTATCCTTCACGATACTTTTTCAATTCTATAGATAGAAAGACTGAAGATTTGATGAATCAAAAATTTTGTTTCTCCTTTAATTTAGGGTGGTGAGGGGTCTTTGGGATTTGACATGATCAAGTGTGAAATGCTTGACATCTCACCAAAATTTTTTTTTTAAAGAAAATTTAAGTGAGAGAAAATTATCTTAATCTAAGATCAGAGCATGTTATAGGTTTCAAAAAATATTAATAACGGTACTTATAAATTACCTATCAAGTTAAATTACTGATAAGATTCGAATTTTAATATTTATCAAGACGTTAATAAACACTCAATCAATAATAACAAAGTCATTCCTTTTCATTAAGTTTTAAAACTAATTAATTTGATGGAATTCTTGAGATAGCAAAGGTTATTGCATGGCTGCTGGAGGCTTTTTTTTAAAAAAAAAATTTCTCCAGCATGAATACATACTTGCAAAAATGAGCACATACTTGCAAAAATGAGCAAATCGAGGAATTGAACGATACGAGAAATAGTCAAAACCTAACCATCTTGAACCTTAATATCCCAATTGAACTTCAAGTGCCATTTTTAATATTATAATAGCCAGCACGTTTCATTAACACACACACAAGGATCAAATTAAAAATAAAATAAAATTCTTGAGAAAGAGAATATCAACCTCACCACATTAATTAATTCAAAATATTGCAAAGCGGGTAATCTTTTTTTTTTTTTTTCCTTTTAAGTTATAGTTCAAAAAAATAAATTTGGGTCTTTGTATCTTATAGCTCTTAGTAATCTTGTTTTCAACATACATATTTGAAGTTGAAACTTCTTCCTTTCTTCACAAAACTTACGTAATTATGATTATTTATTTATTTATTGAGGTATTACGTAGTTACTATGATTTAATTTAAAATAAAGAGCTCTACTAATTTGTTCTAAATTTATTATTTATTTTCTCCTTACACAACAAAAACTTAACTTATAAATTAATGAATCAAATGTTAAAGGACAATTATTTTTCATATTTATTCAATCTCAATCCCTTTCAATTAACATTTAAAAAAAAAAAATCATTTAATATTTTTAAGTGATATTATTCAATATCTGTTAAGTTTTGAATTGTTTACGATCTTATACTTAAATTGGGGTTTTTTTTTTATATATTTTCAATTGGTTTAAGATTAGATACTTAATAAAGTATCATAATTCAAGTTTTATTTTTTGCTTGTTACTTTCTTCGAATTTTTCAAGTGGTAGATTTTTTTACCTTCGTCTACACATGATAGGAGTCTGTTGAGTGATATTATCTCAGATCTGTTAAATTTTAAATTGTCTGTAATTAAACCTACAAATATTAATTTTTTTATTATAATAATAAAATATCACTTTTTAATTTTGTTCATCCATCTCTTGAAGTGCTGCTAAATGGAAGTCATGCATTGCTAACCCATTAGATTTTAGGGACTTCACCTCCACGCGAGGTAAAAACTAAAATAATTTGAGTCAACTCAAAGATGTACACACAATTAAGTTTTAAACATTAATTTCCAAAAGTAAATTGATTTTGGCTTTGGATGTTTGCCGATATCTTTCATGAAATCTCGAACTTGGCAGCAATGTTAAAAAAATCGAATCGAAAGTTGAACCGATTGAATTTTCGATTTTCGATTCAACCAATTGAATTGGTCAGTTCAATTTTAGTTAAAAAAAAAAACAATAATTCAAAATAATCAAAATAATCAAAATAAAATTAGAAAAATTAGAAAGAAAAATTCTATGAAAAAAAAAAAAAAAACACAAATAAATAGTACAAGTTATTATTTTTTATTTTAGCCAAATTTTTTAACTTTTAATTTGTAATTACTTGGGTTTAAAAAATCCAAAAACAATTAAAAATGATTATTTCCAATTTTATTGGTTTATTCCCGGTTTTTGCGGTTCCCAATTCCTGATTTTTTATCGGTTCTTGCCGATTTGACTTTTTTCCGATTTTATGAATGCTATTGAACCGCCAAACCTATCGGTTCTCGATTCAACCAGTTGAACCAACCGATCTGGTCCGATTTTTTAATCATTGCTTGGTAGTTCGTCTGACCAAATCACTCAAAATGTGTTTGGATGAAGGATTTCAACAAAAAAAAAAAAACATTTATATACATTTTTTTCAAAATTTTAAAATAAAATGCAAAATTAAAATTGTCAAAATTCTTGAAATTTGAAAAAAGAATTTTTAGGACTTAAGTTCTCTTTTCAAATTTCACCTCTAGAAGTTGAATTTGTGAAATTTTTTTATTTTTACGCATTTTTAATTACGAAAATTCATTTCAATTTTTTTATTTTTTCATGTTATTAATAATATTTATACTTTTTTACAAATCTAATGACACCAATATTGTATATTTTTCTCAATATTTTTTTTATTTTATCTCTAATATTATTATTTCTCTATTATAATTATTTTTTTTACCTCATCAAATTTCAATATTCAATTTTTTTAAAAAAAATATATTTATCCAAATAATACAATTATAAATGCTAATATTTTGAATTGATTCATTTTAAAATGCTAGCATTTCAAAAAAATTAAAAAATTTAAAATTCTTTATCCAAATGCATCCTTAGAAATTTTTTTATATTTTATTTCGTTTTAATTTGTTTCAACATGGCTATCAATTGCAGCAATCAGATCCTTCCATAACCGATTAATTCATCACTGCAATCCAAATACTCAAATATATTTGGGTAATCTACATACTGACTACAGTCACTTAATTTTTATTTTATTTTAATCACTCAATTATCAAAAATACTAAATTAGTCACTCTAATTATAAAAATTCGTTTTTTTGTCAACTAATCATTAGAGATCAACGGTCGGATGACGTGACATAATCATGTCATCTGTTAGATGTCATGTGGTATTATCATATCATCTAACATGTCACGTGATAATATCCATATGACATTATGAATTTTGAAAAAAAAAATTAAAAGATATATATAAGTTACATTTTTGATTATTTAACTTTTCGAGAACTTTTATTTTGATCACTAAATTCTGAAAATTTCACAAGTTGGTCATTAACGTTTGTCAATTTATTTTTTTTAATTAATATTTTGATCTCTATTGTCAATGGTTCGTTGTCGACATGACTTTTATAACGATTTAATTACCAATGTTTTTTAAATTAACCATAATAAATTATTTTATTGCTTTTGTTATATATTAAAATATCTTGAGATAATACTTAAATAAGCATTCAAACTTTATAAAAAATAAAAAATAAACATTTAGTATTTTTATTTTATGGAATTAAAATTATGAGCTTTTATTTTATTATAATTATACCCTTTAAATTTGAAAAATTGATGAATAAATTCAATTACCAAAACTATTAAAATGATAATACTTAAATAAGCATTCAAACTTTATAAAAAATAAACATTTAATATTTTTATTTTATGGAATTAAAACTATGAGCTTTTATTTTATTATACTTATACCCTTTAAATTTGAAAATTTGATGAATAAATTCAATTACCAAAACTATTAAAATGATAATACTTAAATAAGCATTCAAATAAAAAATAAACATTTAATATTTTTATTTTATGGAATTAAAACTATGAGCTTTTATTTTATTATAATTATACCCTTTAAATTTGAAAAATTGATGAATAAATTCAATTACCAAAACTATGAGCTTTTATTTTATTATAATTATACCCTTCAAATATTTGACATCCAATTCAAGTTTAAGTTAGTATTCATTATAGACTATACATCAATCAACAAAAAAAAAAAATTAATCGAAATATGAAAATTTTCATAACTTCAAGATTTTAATTATAGTGAAAGTTCATAGTTTTAATTTTATACAGCAAAAATAAAAAATAATTTATTATAATAAATTCACAAACGTTGGTGATTAAATCGTTATAAAGTCATATCGACGTCGGTCATGTGTTCAAAATGAAGACCAAAATATTGATAATTTCACAAACGTTGATGATTAAATCGTTATATAATCATGTCAATGATCATATGTTCAAAATGAAGAGCAAAATATTAATAATTTCACAAACGTTGATGATCAAATTATAAACTTTTCAAAGTTAAGTGATCAAAATAAAAATTTTCAAAAAGTTAAGTGATTAAAAGTGTAATTTATATATATATATATTTTTTAATTTATAATGTCACGTGGCATATCAAAAGATATGATAATGTCACGTCATCTGACCGTTAGTCTCTAACGGTTGGGTGACAAAAAAATGAATTTTTATAAAGTGAATGACTAACTTAGTATTTTTCATAGTTGAGTGATCAAAATAATTTTTTTTTTTTTTGAATAATTAAGTGTTTATCTGTGTAATTTACCCAATATATTTCCTATTGAAATTTATGATTAAGATTACATGTTTTATATTGCTTAAGTTAAGGGGCAACTTTGCCACCATATATAAAATATTGAAATTGCCACTATACTTTATTTTGATAGATATTTGTCATTAAACTTTTGGGATTAAATGCAAATTTGCCGCTATATTTTTAACTCAATATTGAATATTGCCACTCTACTTTTGTTTGATTGAATTTTGCTACTAGATTTTGATTTTTGATTGAATTTTGTCACTCAACTTTGATCTTGGATGATTTAAAGATAAAATTTAATAAAAAAATTCTTTCAAATATTTTATTTTAATAATTAGGGTTTAATAATTTAATTAATAAAGAATGATAAAAAATTTTAAGTTTTAAATTTTTATAAAATAAAAATTTTATGTTAATTTTTTATTTTTTTTATAAATTAATTTTATTTTTAAATCTTTCAAAATCAAAGTTGAGTGACAAAATTAAATCAAAAATCAAAATTTAGTGATAAAATTCAATCAAATAAAAGTATAGTGACAAATTTAATTTAATTTCAAATGTACAATGACAAATATCAATCAATATGAAGTATGGTGACAAATTTTAATATCAACTTATATTATGATAATAAATTTGCCTATTAACCCATTCCTGGGCGAAGGGGAAACATCATTAACTCATTAGTTGCTTTTAGTATTAAAAACAATAATTAGAAGATAATTTTAGTGTTTAAGAGACGGTTTGCATGCTGTTTGCTGTCCCACAAAATCATGAAAATTAAAATTAAAATTTTAAAAAACTGACAAATTATCAAATCAAACATATGAATCCAAACAGTTCATGAAATTAACCTCATTGAAATAGTAATAACAGTAATTATGAGAAACAAAGAAATTATTGTCCCTTAACTTATAAGAGATATGATTTTTTTTTTATAAATATAATACTAAAATATGATATATTTAATAAAAATAATAAATATTATAATAAATATGATATGATACGTTTAAACACAATTAATAAGACACGTTTAATATAAGTATTGTATTCGTATTTAAAATTTTAATATTTTTAATAATTTATATATATTGTGTTTATATTTATACTATTGACAAAAAAATTAAAAATACACATACACATACGTGAATTATTATATCTAATTTATAGATGCAAATCTCATTGTTATTAGGGACACCGTATCTCTTATAATAATTAACCCTTCCTTTTGCTATAAACAGTACTTTCTAACTTTTAATTTTAAACGTAAACAAAGTGTAACAACCTTTAATTGCATTTACAAAATGGATACCACTTGCTTGAATAAGGAATATGTTGCAAGAAGAAAAGAAAAGGGATGCTAGAATTAACCAAATTGGCAAGTGTATAAATTTCTCACGTTTTATTGACTTCCTCAATTTGTCAACTATGAACAACCCAAATTTTTTTTTTGAAACATTTTAAGAAAATTGTAAGGTTTTATTTTATACTCACTGATAAATTTTTAAATATCACAAATCGGTTTAATATATTATCACATGTCTCATTATTTATTAAATTTTTTAAATATATCTTAATAATGTATGTAACAACTTTTTTTAATTTTATTTTAGAGGTGGAGTTTAAAATCTTTAAGTATATTGAATAATTTTCTTTTGTTATATATGTAAAATAAGCTAATAACATCAATTCAAGGACAAGGAAAGGATTGGTTTGGTTTGGTTTGAGTGTTTTCAATGAAAACAATTTAAACACAGAAACTATCAAAGCATGGAATATTTTGAAGAGGCCATGCAAAAAGGTCGATGTCTAAAGTAGTATTTATTTATCCAATAAAACCTTAGTAAAGGTAGAAAGGTTAGCCAATGGCAATAGGTCCGTAAGGGAGTAGCCCCTCCGCATCGTCTAAGAGCACCAAAATGGGCGGCCCAACCTTTGGTCCCCACCTCTATCACATAGAGAATGTGACTTGCTACTAACCCCTCTAATCTCAGCCCTCAACACCCCCCCCCTTCCTTCATGGGACATGTGCTTCCAAAATCCTTCTTTGTAAGCTTATACTTTTTTATTTTTTTATTTTAGAAAAAAATACATTTCTTAATTATGTTTCTTTTTAAATATTCAATTAGAGAGAAATTATTGAAAACGGGTGTTGTAGGTAGGGGTGAGCGTTCGATTGAGTCGAGTCGAGTCGAGTGAAAAAAATTCGGATTAGTCGAGTTGACGAGTCCTATTTTGTCAATCAAACTCAATTTGAAATTTTAGCGAATCGAGTCGAGTTAAAACAAATTCGAGTCGAGTCGAATAATTTATTCGAGTTAAAATGTTATCTTGTAAATGTTGATTGACTAGATCATGTTACTGTTATCTTGTAAATGCATGTATATCTATAATTTTAAAATTTAGTTATATGAAATTACAAATATTTTTTTTGTGTGTTCTATCTTTTCTTATAAATATAACTATCAAAGACTTGTCATACTAAATAAATAGCCTACTATTGACCTTTAAAAAAAGAGAATTCATTATCTTTTGAATTTCATCGTTTTGTTAGCTTGGTAATGTGCATGATATCAACCAAAAGCTTCAATCTTTAACAGAATGAAGCATTGAGTGATAGCCTTCCCTTTTTGAAACTCAAAAAATTCAATGTAAACTTTCAATCTAGACTTGTCAATTTCAAAGGGAGAAAAAATGAATGATAAAACATTAAGACAATAAGTATGCAGTCAACAGCTCATGTGAATTTATTTTTTTACTAAATGGTGACAAACAACAAAAATAAATGATCCAACAAAAATGGGCTAAAGAGTAAAAAGGGAAGACGAAATAAGGAAAACGCAAAACTCAAGCTTAGTATCAAACTCAAATGAGTAAAACGACGTTGTATAGAAATATCTTATTCGGATTTTCGAGTTATTCGAGTTGTATAAATCAAATCCTAGCTAAACTATATAACTCAAATTAGTTAGTCGAGTTGATCCGAAAATCCGAATAACTCTAATAAACCGAACTATTTAATTCGAAATTTGAAATTTTTTTCGGTTTTTTCGAGTCGAGTCGGATTTTGCTCACCCCTAGTTTTAGGGGTGTTTGTATAAATATTTTACTTTTTAAAAGAGAAGGGGATGAGATGTTGCTACTTGTACCTTTTGATTAATTATTTTTGCAAACACCAAACAACATAGGAAAAGGAAAGGAAAAAAATTGGCTTTAATGGAGGGGGCCATCCATTAGGATTAGCCATTAAATGATGAAGATTAGGGCAAAATTATTCAATTAAGGTAAGAGTGGAGTGGACAAAAAGAAAAGGAGAAAGCATAGCAAAAATTTCTTTGGTGGTAGCCTGTAGGACAAGTATAGGGTGCCCTTATCATTCTAAAGAAAACAAAATTTATATGATTCATGCAAATAAAGCAACAAAAAAAAAAAACCCTATACATACACAAAAAATTGGGGGTTAAAAATACTATAGAGGTTTTGACCAAAATTGAAGGGGGTAGAATACATGAAAAAGATATGATTATGAGGTGAGGAATAAGGTGGGCTAAAAGACGCGTTTAATGCCATATTCTACGCTAAGAAAATGACCTTGTAATTCAGCTCTTCATTTTCTTTTGAGTGCCCTAACACTTTAAAGATTTGGTTGTCCAAAACAAAAAGAAAAACCCTTAGCTATAATATAATATATAAAAAAAATAAAGACAATTAGACCCATTACCCCTTATTTAATTAATTATCCCAAAATAAACCTTGATTAGGGTTAAAGAATAAAGAGGTTAATAGTAGGAAAAAAAAAAACAATAAAACTCAACAAAAGCAAAACAGAGTATCATAATCTCTCTCAAAAAGCCCTTTCCCTTCCTTTCTTTCTCTCACTTTCTGTCCAACGCTCTTAAAAATATGAGATGACTCTCCCGTAAAGTGTAAACGCCGTAACGGACTTTTCTAAAAAAACTCCGTTATTTCACAACCACCAGTTAACTCTCACTGTCACGTGCGTTTTCGAATTAAAAAAAAGGGAATTTTTTTTTAATCAATTTTTCGATTTTTATGGCCTTGGAGCAGTTAAGCTTGGATGCGACTCCAGACCCAGTTGATGGCCAAACATACGCCGTCAACTCCGCCACTAACGGCGTTGAATCCCGTCCGGCGTCTGTTGATGGCGGTGATGACGTCAGCAAAGCTCCTAGGCTTCCTCGATGGACTAGGCAGGAAATTCTAGTACTCATACAAGGGAAAAGAGTGGCGGAAAACCGAGTCAGGCGTGGACGGGCCGCGAGCCTGGCTTTCGGGTCGGGCCAAATGGAGCCCAAGTGGGTCTCGGTTTCTTCTTACTGTAAGAGGCACGGCGTGAACCGGGGACCGGTACAGTGCCGGAAACGGTGGAGTAATTTGGCTGGTGATTTTAAGAAGATCAAGGAATGGGAAAATAACATAAGGGAAGAAACTGAGTCATTTTGGGTTACGAGGAATGATTTAAGGAGGGAGAGGAAGTTGCCGGGCTTCTTCGATAAGGAAGTTTACGATATTCTCGACGGCGGCTCCACCGTAGTCCCTGCTTCGGCCACGGCTCCCGGTTTGGCTCTGGCTTTAGCACCAACTCCCGCAGTCCAGGACGTGGCGGAGGATGCCGAGGCTGTTTTTGATAGTGGACGGAGCTCGGCAGCCGAGGATGGCCTGTTTTCCGACTTTGAGCAGGATGATGCTGCTGGGAGCCCGGAGAAGTTGGAGCCAGCTGTGGCGACTGCTGCTTGGAAGGCGGTTCCAGCTCCTATCCCTATTTCAGGTAATCTTTGGAATACTGAGATTTTTCAATTCTTATACATTGAATGATTGGATTGCAACTTTTAATTCTGTTTGCTTTTATTTTAATATACTATGATAATTTGATTGGGATTCTAAGTAATGGTTGGTTTTGATTTTCTTTTTTCTTTTTTTCTTTAAACAAAAAAGAGAGGTTTTTTTTTTTTTTCTTTCAGTGGAGGTGTTTGGGCACTGTTGGCAACTCGTTTTAGCCTTTTCTTTTTTATATTATTGTAGGAAGTATGAACCTTTATTCTTTACCATAAGGCCGTCGCTTTTTTTTTTTTTTTTTTTCCTTTATTGGTGGTTGAGACATTTTCCTTTTCCTTTGGTTCTTTCAAAAAAAAAAAAAAGGAAAAAAAAAAAAGGAGTAAAAAGGTTATGGTTGGTCGCTGATCTATGTTTTGATTGCTCACAGAGGAGCAGTACAAGGCACAGCCAGCTCTTGAAGGAAATCGGAGTCAAGGTAATATCGTTTTATCTATCTCAATTAATGTGCTGTTTTCAAGCTCTGTCTTTGTTTTTAGTAAGACATTTTTAAACATCAGGACTTGTTCAAGTTTGGTATGCTAATGTTGTTTCTAACATGTTGTAATTCAGAATGTAAGAATGTTTTGTTGCATTAACTGCTGAAATGATCAGTCACTTTAATGAATCCTTGACTAATGACTAGTAACTTTTACGTCCATAACTAATCTCTTTAATTTTGAAATTCTTTTACGTGACTTACTTCAAGCTAAAAGCTTTTCTGAATTTTAAGGAATATATCTTGTTATGGCTCAATTGCTTTGTTGATAATTGCCATGTTCAAGTCCAAGTTTGTTTTTTGAAGAGACCAACATGAAACACTACCTTCAATTTAAAACTGGCATCTTGAACCCATATCAGTTTCATTTATGCTAAATATTTTAAACTAGATATAGACAAAAATCACTAGGATTATTGAAAAATGCTGCACCTGAACTGAATTATAGGTGATGACTCCATATAATCAGTGTGACTTTCCATTTTAGTTGTCTCTAAACAAGAAGGGGCTAAAACATGCTGTGTAAGTAGTGGCACCAATAATAGGATAGCGTATTGCCGGATGGCAAAGCGTGCCCTGTTCAAATAATCAGTTAGAATGCAGGTACAACAAACGAGAAGCATCCAACCTCGAATCCTGAGATAGGTTGTGCCTCTCAAGAAGCGAGGAAGAGGAAAAGGATGTCAATCGATGGAAATGAGGAAATGAGCAGTCTGCAATATCACTCGATTGATGTCTTAGAAAGGAATGGTAAAATGCTGGTTGCTCAACTTGAAGCTCAAAACACCAACATCCAACGGGATAGGGAGCAGCGGAAAGACCATGCTGATAACTTAGTTGCTGTTCTTAACAAGCTTGCAGACGCTCTAGGGAGAATAGCCGATAAGTTATAGCTGGGAGCTTCGTAATACATTGTACATAAAAACAAGTACCACTCTGCAGGTTCGATAGATGATAGCCGAAGTTGAAGTATTTATGGATCAAATCTTGTTCATTGTCTCAGGAGTCAGGAAGATAGTTTTCATATGCAATTTTCCTTTTATTTTTCCCCTACATTCTTATTTACCTTCTGCCATAGACTGATAAATAAGTTTAGAATTTTGAGATCCATACAACATTTTTACTTTCTTTTCCTCTTATACGTATCTCTCTCCCCAGGGAGATTATATGAATTTTTTCCTTTTAAATTTTGGACCATTTGGCTTATTGTACAGGCTTTTGAATTTACAGAGCAAGATAAATTAGTAATTACTTTCTCTGCTTCTCATTTAAGCATTTTTTACTTTTTGAGGCTTTTTTCTTGTGTTTTTATCCAAAGTTTGTTTTATTACCTGCTTAGTAGCTATGACATTTAACAGTGCATAGAAGTGTTGCATGGAAGATAAACTAATCCACAGTTACCGACTATATATGAGATCAGCGCCAAACTTGATCCTGTTACAAACCACTGATCTACATAAATCACGGAAGGAAGGCCTAAAACCAGTATTGAAAAAATCGGACTGGATCGACCGATCAGATTGATTCAATCGAGAATTGATGACCTATCCTTATGGTGTATATAAAAAACTCAAGAATCTAGTGAACCGGATATAAACGGTTCAACTTGCAAAAAAAACCGAACAAAATCAGTAAAATTTGATTTTATGTTAATTTTATTATATTTTTGTAAATGATGAAAATTGATTTTATGTTAATTTTATTATATTTTTGTAAATGATGAAAATTGAATATTTAATCTTAGTTATATGTTAAAAATCATACCATTAAACTAAATAAATATTTTTATTAATTAATTATTATATCTAATACTTATTTAATATCAAATTGAATCATCCGGTTCAACCTATGATACGGAGGCCTTAGTCCAATTTTTTATTCATTCCCTAAAGCCCTAAACAGATGCAAAATAAAGAGATTTATGAATGAGGATATTCCTTTAACATTTGGCATGCTTAATTGCTTATACATTAACTCTCCATCATTCTGAAAAGCTGTAAAACATAAGGGCTGTGGTTGTGAAAAAAACAGAACTCGGGACAAACAGTTAAAAACTTAAAACTACTTTAAGACATTTTAGTAGCAAACCCTTGAACAGTTTAAAAGCTGTTCTCTTCAGCATTATACGTCGGAGTCCTCTGGCTGTGATTTTACTCTATAGCTGCGACCTCCTTTTCGGATAACAGAAGTACTATCTGCAGCACTTGTTTCTGGTACATCATCTTCGACATACTGGGCTGCGCCTGCCACAATGTCCACAGGGAGGCTTGTTGGGTGCAATGACTTCTTACATTCATCTTCCAGACTGCTTCCTAGTTGAAGGATGCCCGATTTTCTCTTTGGGATAAAAGTCACTGACTTTGGAAGATCACGTGGTGCATTCTCCAGCTCTGACAATGATTCTGTAGATTTTGAATTTGGAACAAGCTTAAGGAAGTCCATACAAGCTTGAGCATTGGATTCTTCATCAACTTCACTTGATGAATCAAAACTGTAGCATGTATACCTAGAAGGGTTTCGTATATAATCTGGAAGGGCACGAGCATTTTCAGCTGGTAGAGATGCACCATCTGAATCTTGAGAATTCATTAGCAAGGCACCTGTTGGATAATCCTCATACTTTTCAGATGGCTCTTCCAAAACATTTTTACAAGCAGAGTCAAACCTTACACGCTTTTGTGGCTTGAAACCTGTACCGGTGTCTTTCCTTTTTAATATAGACTTCAACTGGCAACCATTATCGGATGCCTTTACATTTGATTCCTGAATTTCTGCATTAGACCTATCAAGATAATTTAGCTTCCGAGCTTCTTCATCATCTTCTTGGAGCCTGATTCTTGCTGCCATGTGATTTGCACAGTGATCCTTATTACTGGTATGATTTAATGCTCTTTGAAGCACATTATGAGAATTCAAAAAAGACCCATGATCAGCAATGTCACTCATATAAAGGCGTTCACCAGCATTTTCTCTGCCTGAAGCCACTTTGTCATATTCATCTTCCTCTTCCTGTGACAATTAGCAAACAAACATCAGCTCTCCTGCAAATAGATTAAAGGAGAAAAGGAAGAGGTGAGGTGTGTTCTGAAGACAAAAAAGAAACACAGGCACTCTGTATAGAAAATATTCATCAACCTCTTTGACAAGTATATTGAACAACTGATAAACAGTCTCTCTCCTATACTCATCTAATACCTTTTTACTTAACATATATAGCTCTTTTTGTTGTTATGGATTTAACCATATTCAAGGAGCATACTTAACCTACTGCAAACACAAAAATAAAAATAAAAAAATTTAGGAGTCATTGAAGTCAGCCTCAATCTATATTGCCCCGGCTCTTTATTTTTCTAGAAGTATCCGTGTCCGACGCGTATCCAAATATGGGTATGGGGATATGATATCCAAGGACCCTCCAAATACATGGAAATCTTGAAAAAAATTGAATAGGTCCGTGTCGGACACATACCCGTGTCCAACACTCACATCCGAGTCCGAGTAACATAGGCCTCAATCACACTATATTATAGCTGATTCAACACCGTAAAAGCATCATACTAAGATGTTTGAACCATCCTCATAAACTATTCCAGATGTACCTAATGCCCTCATTCCATCCATATAATATGGTAAAGGCTGATAGGTTTAGGTTTCCAATCATATTAAAAGAAAGGGTTCTTCTTTTACCATAATAAACCTGATTCATTCCTATAATCCTTGATTGCTTACACCTTTTCTGAACAATTATTAAGTATCAGTTTCTCAATCTGTCAAGAGTTTATTTGATTCACGTTACATACAATGTCATCCTAATGTCGAAAGAGTAATAAACGTTCACATTATCCGTTGCCGGGCCAAGAAGCTTCCAAGACCACTCATCTAAGTATCAGCTTAAAAATTCAACATACCCGCCCCTGATAATCAAAATTTCTTAAACTAAATAACCAGATAATCTTCCGTAGAAGGAAATAATCAATAACCAAACGGATGCAAAGTTTGCAAACGGTTAAAAACAAAATTAATGAATAACTAAAGAAATTTTAAAAAATAAACTGTTTAAAAAACGAAAGAAATTATAAGATACCTCATTGTCGAGAGTGGAATCCATTCCAAGAAAAGATCTGATCTCCCACTCATCTCCATGACCGTCGATTTTTCTACTACGCGACTGATTCAAATCTCTATCGTCATCATCATCATCATTCTTATCGGGATCATCGAGATCATCCTCCACTTCTTTACGCCTCCCGCTCCTATACTTCCTTTCCTCCTTCAAGAACTCATCAAACGACGACGAACACAACGTATCCTCTCGATCGGCGGCGGATTCTCTCCTCCATTCCCTCCTCTCAACCTCGTCGTCTGAGAGGGACCAGAGAGGTGGCCGCTGCTGCTGCTGCAGGGATGAAGATTGCGATGATTGGAGCGATCCGAAACTTTTTTCCACTCGCAGTTTAAAGCTATCGTCCATGGGATGGGAGAAGTTGGCTTTGGGGGATCTTCCGGTGAGGGCTTTTCGGTTTTTGATGTTTCAAAAAATAGATTAAGCACCGCCTTTGCTGAGGGGACTTCCTTGTTCCTTTTTTTTAATAATTGTGGTAAATTTAATTTAAATAATTAAAGGCTGGTAGATAGGATGAGTTTGAGAATTTGAGCCGTTTATATAAACCAACCCAATCCCAGTAGCCGCTGGAGATTGGAGATTGCTTCCTATTTCTATTCTTATTCTTATTCTTATTTTTATTCCTATTACAAAGAGGAGTGGTGAGTAAAAGTGTCATACACTAGTTCGGGCCGGGCTTTCAAGCTGAGTCCGGTCCAGCTACCCATTCTTTAATTATTTATTCCGTCTCATAATTAATGTCTAAGTTTACTTTAATAGATTTTATTTATAAATCATTATTAATTAAATTTTATGAACTATTTTTCTAAAACTTTGATTATTTAGTTTTCAAATATATATTTTATTAAAATTTAATTCAATAAAATATTTAAAGTAAAATTCAAAGTTGAGAAAAATTAAACTAAAACAATATATATGAGGCAGAGATAGTATTATTTTGTATTAACATGTTTTGACCTTGGAATGAAGAAACAGAGTACGGAGAACAATAGCCTGACTGTTAAGGTGACTATAATCGTTTATTAATACTAGGATGATATTTATAAAAGAAAAAATTAAAATTAATATATCAATTTTAAAAAATGATGAGTATATACTATATAGTGCATAAACTTATCAGCAGATGATGCAAATAAAATCGAGATGTTCCTAATCCTAGTTGGCTGCCACCAAGCTATGGGCAAAGCAATTGGCGTAAAAAAATAGATGTGGATAGGATCGATTGAGTCTAGGTAGTATATTACGAATTTTATGATTATTCAAGTTTGATCCAATTTAAAATATGAGTAAATTTTTATGTTCAGACTCGATTTAATTTTGCAAAAACACTATTCAAATTCAAGCAGGTCCGTTTAAATTCTTAAAAAAAATAATTTCTCTTAAAAAAATCAATCATTTTTTAAAAAACATTGATATTTCGTAAAATTTATTGATCTCTTTAAAAAAATTATATTACTAATAAAACGGATCAAAGAGTTTGAATAAAAAATATTATGTCTAAAGTTCGATTCATTTTAAAACAAATCTCATTTTTTATTAAAATTTATTTTGTAAACATAATATTTTTAGTAAATCCTTTCGAATATCATGCAAATATTTAAATTTAAATAAACTAAAATTCCACACACTCACAATGTGAGTGCAAATATATTTTTTAAAATATAAAAAATTTTGTTTTAAAAAGTTTAAGTGTAATAAAAATGAGGAGTTTTTGTAAGTGGGTAGATTTTTAGAAGATGAGTAGTTTTTTTAAAAGTAAATAAGTAATTTTGTAAAAGATTATTATATAAAATATTAAAAGATATATATACCTTTATTTAATTTTTTAATTTTTAATAATTTTTTGGTATTTTCAGTGACTGAGTTGGTGTCACCAACTCAGTCACTTCCATTATAATAGTACTAGAATTTGAGACAGAGTGAAAATATATTTTGAAAATTAAAAAAAAAATGTTTAAAAGAATTAAATACAAAAAATAGGTAATTTTTTAAGTGAATACTTTTTTTAAAAAAATGAGAAAAATTGGATTTTTTTTTTAGTGTGTAATTTTTTTGAAGAATTGATGATTTTTTAAAAGTAAATATTTTTTTTTTATTAAAAGTATTATTAAAAGATATAGTTATCCCTATTTAATTTTTTTAATTTTATAATTTTACTTGATTTTTTTGTATTTTTTTCAATTGAGTTGATATTCGATTAATTCGTGACATTAATTTAGAGATTTTTTTTTAATATAATAGAGATAGATAATTCAATTCATGAAAAAGCATGGATGTCTCTCGGTTTTCCCTGATTAAGCGGGAGTGGTAGGATTAGTTTAAAGCCAAACAAAGGCGTTGATTATTACAGATAAAAAGCAAGACAATGTTTTTACTTTACTTCCTTCATCCTTATGATTGAGGTGTCCCTGTCTGCCTGTCGGCCCTATTTTTTTTTTTTTTCTCATTTCTACATGTTTCGATAATAATTATTAATTAATTTAAAACCAAAATATGGTTCATTCATTTTTATTTTTGTTTTTGTTTTCTGTATCTTCTTGCCCTTTTGGAGACTCCATCTGGTAGCTGCAGGGCACTTGACACTCACTGCACGTGTTTGGGTTTGGGATATAATTAGGGATGGTAATGAAGTAGGGTTAGATAGATATTGTTTTATTCATTTTCGTTTTATTCATGCATAAATGTTAAAAATTTTGACCTCCATGATTGTCGATTAAATGTATAATCGTTTCACGGTACTCCATTTCGTTACATCCTAATTTTTATTAATTATTTTTAAGTTAATATTATAAAAAATTATATTATAATTTATTCATTAACATAATTTTAATATACAAAATTCTTTAATATACAAATATATACTAAAAATATATATAAAATATTAGTATATATATGATTTTAGTATATATATCTAAAATATATACTAAAAATATAAAGAAAAATATAAAATATTTTAAGGGTAAGATAGTAATTTTAAAAGTCGAGGCGGGACAGAGCGGAACAAGCATTTATCAAAACCACATCGCTCCATCCTACCCTCACTTTTCCAAAAAAAAAAAATCTCTCCATTCGAAACGGATCGATGCAAAATCTATCGATCGGATCGAATTTTGACATCCCTAGATATAATATTTATTTCTAGTAGTGCATCCTGATCTTGTAACAAAAATTAAAATCAATCCTAAAATAACCACAGTAAATTTTCTTGAAATAGTATATATATATATATATATATATATATGCGCGCGTGGACATCTACTATTCTTTATTTTTGAGTCTTAAGATCTCAAGAATTTTTTGAAATGCTTTTGGGATTAATTTGTCCTTTAAAACATAAAAAATATTTAATGTTTTTTATTTTTATTTTTAATTTTTAATTTTTAGGTTTAAGTTTATTTTATTTTTATTTTATGTTTAAATGATGTATTTAAAAGAGTTGATCTACACGATAACTCACGGGTCAATTTAAAATTCGTACCTGGTCCGTTCAAAAAAAAAAAAATTATTTTAGTTTTTTATTTTTAAATGATGTATTTAAAGGGATTGGTCCACCCATTGACTCGTAGGTCGATTTAAGATCCGTACCAAATCTACACGGAAAAAAGTTAATTAATTAATTATTTATTTATTTATTTATTTTATTAATTAATTAATTTACTTTATTTTTAAATGATGTATTTAAAGGGGTTGATCCGTGCGTTGACTCGTGGATCGATTTAGGATCCGTATCCGATCCACACAGAAAAAATTTTAAAAAAAGAAAATTATTTTATTAAATAAAATAATAAAATTATTTTATACTTTATTTTTAAATGATGTATTTAAAGGGATTGGTCCGTATGTTAATTCGCGGATCGATTTATGATCCATCTCCGAACCGCACAAAAAAAAAGTTGAATTTTTTTTTATTAATTAGTTTTTCATTTTATTTATAAATAATATATTTAAAATGGTTAGTCTGCACGTTGATTAGTTGGTCGATTTAGGATCCGTACCCGATCGGTTCAGGAAAAAAGCTAAAAAAGAAATTTATTTTATTATTTATTTTAATTTTAATTTTAAATTATATATTTAAAGGGGTTGGTCTGCACATTGACTCGCGGGTCGATTTAGGATCCATGTCTGACCCGCACGGTAAAAAGATTAAAAATATATATTTTATTAATTATTTTATTTTAAATGATGTATTTAAAAGGGTTGGTTCGCATGTTGACTAGCGGGTCGATTTAAGATCCGTACTCGATCCACTCGAGAAAAAATTAAAAAAGAAATTTATTTTTATTTTATTTTTAAATGATGTATATTAAGGGTAGGTCTACATGTTGACTCGCGGGTTGATTTAGGATTCATACCCGATCCGCTAGAGAAAAAAAGTTAAAATAAAAAATTTATTTTATTGATTACTTTTATTTTATTTTTAAATAATGTGTTTAAGGGGTTGGCCCACACATTCACTTGTGGGTCGATTTAGGATCCATACCCTACCCACTCGAAAAAAATAAAAAATTATTTTATTAATTATTTTATTAATTATTTTTAATGATGTATTTAAAGGGGTTAGTCCATACGTTGACTCACGCGTCGATTTAGGATTCGAACCCGACCCGCTCGGAGAAAAAGTTAAAACATAAATTTATTATTAATAATTTTTATTTTAATTTGAAATGATTTATTTAAAAGGGTTAGTCTGCACGTTAACTCATGGGTTGATTTAGGATCCGTACCTTAACCGCTCGAGAAAAAGTTAAAAAATAAATTTATTTTAATTTTAATTTTAAAATATGAATTTAAAATGGTTAATCCGCACGTTAACTCGTGAATCGATTTAGGATCCATACCCGACTCGCTCGAAAAAAAATTAAAAAAAGAAAAAAAAATGCTACTAATCTATGTGAGAAAAGCACTCATACGAGAGAATAAAATACAACCTGCAATTTTATTTTCTTATTTTTCTTATTTATTTTTTTATCTCATATAAATAAAAATATACAATTTTGGACACCCGTTTTTATCCCGGCTGTTATATTGTTTAAGTTTATTTTTTAATTTTATTTTTTAGCTTAATTTGAATTTTAATGTTAATCTTAATTTTTAATAATATTTTATTTTTGAATTTTTTAATTAAAAAAAAAGGAAAAAAAATCAAAAAAAGAAAAAAGAGAGAAAGAAAATCGAAAAAAAGAAAAACATGTTTGGATCAAGTTGGAATTCCTCCATGGATCAGGGTCAAGCTCGAGTGTTTGAGATAAATGTGACGAATGATGATTAGATCTCCAGATCAAACATAACTAAGACTTTCTCGGATTTTTTTCCATATTTAAAGAACAAACAATCTTAGCAAAAAGGGGGCCCCGAATGTTAAAAACAGCAACATAGAATCAGTGAAATACATACAAAAAAATGGTGAATTTTTGGGGTCTCGGGTTAAATGTTTTAGTTAGGATTTTGTTTTTTCTTTGGGATCGATTTAAGGGAAACAATCGGAGGGATTCGCAACAGAACAGAACAAAGTTTAGGGTTTCAAGCTCTTGAGCTGATTTCGAAGAGGGGGATCCGAATCTGAAAACCTAACCCCTAGAACACACACAATCAGAAATACAGTCAAGCAGAAAAACAGAATATACAACAGCCAAAAGATTCAGTAGAAAATAGATGGTTTTTGTTTCGGATTTCTAGCTGTTGCAACCTAAAAAATAACAACAAGTTTCATCGCAAGACTTTATTATTTGTTAGGTGTGACATTAAAAAACTGAGAAAAAATCGACTTACTTCCTCTTGAAATAAAATGAGGATTTGAAAACAACCTCGAAAAAAGTCATGGAGTCGCCACCAATCTTTTTTGGCTAGGTGTGATCGGCCACCTATTAAAACCGATTTTGTAAAACATTTTAAAATTAATTAAAATATTTTTAAAACCAATTTCAAATCTGCGTTTTAAACCAGAGAAAATCGAAGAATCGGGTTCGGGACTCGGTTACGTGCGGGAAAGTATTAGCACCCCACAACGCCCGTATAAAACGGTACCTTATTAATCGTGTGTTATCTCAAGTCTCGGTAAAAAGTTGATTTTAAATTTGGTGTTTTAAATTAATTCCCAATTTAAAGAAAAATAATTTCATTTTTAATTGAAAATGGTCCAGAATTTATTAATTAAAATTTTCCTATATTCCCCGACAAAATCAGCAAAATATAGAATTTTTTTTATTTATTTGGAAAATCTTCCGAATCATTCTCGTTTTTTGAAAGAAAGATATTCCTTTATTAATGATAATTGATGACATTCTCTCCAGCAAACTCGGTAGAGAACTCATGAATTATTTTAACTCGGGAATATCTTTATTTTATTTAAAATCATTATTTTTTTTTTAAAAAAAAACATTTAAAAAATGAATATGAACATGTGTGACATAAATAAAATGACATAACAAAGTCTAGATAATATAATGCAACCTAAATGATATGACACAATTCAAATGGCTTAGCATATTCTAAATGAAATGAAATGATTCTAAATGAAAGGAGATATCCTAAATGAAGTGAAATGTCCTAAATAACATAATATATTCTATATGAAAGGAAATAACCTAAGTAACATGGTATATTCTAAATGGAATAAAATAATTTAAATGACATGACCAATGTAAATGATATGGAATATTTTGAATGACAATGCATATTCTAAATAATATAATCTAAATACATGGAATATAATCTAAGTGACATGAAATGACATGAAACATAAAAAAATGCTATCATGAAATATGCATGAAAATAAAATAAAAATGCATGAACATAGTATATGCTAAATAATGTGACAAAAATAAATGACTAAATAAAAAGTATAGGATAGCATGAAATATTCAAAACCATATGGCAAACAATATAACATCATAAAATGTAAATCAAAATAATAATAATACCATGGAAAATATCATAGCAGAAATCACATATTAAATAAAATGCATGAACATGGAAAATGCAATGCATGAAAATGTATTTTTTCCTCTAAATAAAAAAATCCGTATATCTAAAAAGATATCCGGCTACTTTAGGAAAATATGTCAAATTAGGTTTTCTAAAACAAAACTTTGTAATTGTTTGAAAACAATTTTGAAGAAAAACTTGAATGAAGATTAAAACCCCTACCAAACCCTTTTAAAATAGCTCTAATTTCCTAAGTTTAAAATCCTGCAGTTGACCACCCTTAACCCGAGGTTTATAAAATCATTTTTAAAGTTTAAAAAGGCTTAGAAACTATCCTAAGGCAGTAGCTAAAGCTTCTAAACAACCCCCTCTAAATGCCTTAGCCAAATTCAACAATTGTTTTTCTTTTGAATTCAAATATGCCTCTACTGTCCCGTTTTGATACACGATTTTTTAACCTATTTTTAAAAATTCAAAAAAATCTAAAAAAATACTGGAGACTCAGAACATGTAAAAATACACGATAAAAATTTTTCTTAGTTTTCTGATTAAAGATGACTTCCCGAAAAAATTGGGAGAGTATGAGTACTGGATGCAAAATTGTTTTGCCAAAACACATTTTTTTGCCTTTGATAAAATCATTTAAAAATCAAAGTAAAAATATTGGAGACTCTCCTAAAGACCTACAAACAGTAGCTAAAACATTTAAAAACCTTGGACAAGAATTGGCTAAGTTAAAAAATCACAAAGGTAGAATACTCAATTTGATAACCCTTTAATTTTCCACAAGTATGCTAAAGTGAGCATGACTTTGAGCCATTGATTGGCCTAAGTTATAAATCATGTGGCATGACATGGAATGCATGAAAATACAGAAAAGTGAATGCATGAAATGCATGGTTTAAAGTCTAGTGATATGGAAAATGCATGGCATAAATAACCTACATGCCTAGCATGAGTTTGCATGACAATAAATGCTATCCTAACTTAATAGGCATGACCTAGTGTCTAAATGACATAACAAATGACATGGAATAATGAAAATGGCCTAGTGCCTAAATGACATGGAAAATGACATGGCATATGAAAATGGTCTAATGTCTAAATGTCATGAAAAAACAACATGGCATATGAAAATAGCCTAATGCTTAAATGACATGGAATAATAAAAATGGCCTAAAGCTAAATGACATGTGAAATGACATGGCATATGAAAATGGCCTAATGTCTAAATGTCATGGAAAAATAACATGGCATATGAAAATGGCCTAATGCTTAAATACACATGGCCGAATAGCCTAGGAACCAAAGTGTTGTGAGAAATGTCATGTAAAATGACCTAACTAAATGCTATGGAATATGATATGAAAAATGGAAATGGCCTAAACTATATGACAATAGCCCCAAGATGCAAAAATATGACATAAGTCAAAAGAACAAGATGGTTAGCAAGAATATAAATATACATAAAGATAAACAATAATAAAAATAAGCAAGTTAAAGTAAGCAAATAAATAACAAAGATATGACCTCCATGGTTGGTACATTGGACAAAGCCCCCGAACCATTATCTCTTTATTTTCATCAAGGTCATGAAGCCTTTTCAATCTCAAAATCATAAAAAATAACTAAGGTAAAAAAAATATGGAGATGAGCTCCATGGTTGGTATATTGGACAAAGCCCACCCTAACCATTATCACTTGATTTTCATCAAGATCATGAAGCCTAACCATTGTTTTATTTATTTTTTGAAAAGCAAGAACAACAAGAAAGATGTAAAAAAAAAATGGTAGGAAATCACATGGAAAACAAGAAATAAAGCATGAGGAAGAAGAAGAAAAAATGTAGTAGCAATGGTAGAATGGCTACCTTAACAAAAGCTTTCTTTTTTTTTTTTCAAAAACCTTTTCTTTTCTCCATACTAACCTCCCCTCTCAAATGCTCAGCCACTTGAGGAAAAATAAAACATTCCCCCCTCTCTCAAATGATGTATTCAACTTTTCTACAAGGCACCTAAGCCATTGGATGAAGGGGGACCATTTGCAAGGTACTAGTGGTATCATGTGAGCTTGATAGTGACTAAGGAATTAAATTTATCAATCTTCCTTATTCTCTTATATGCTGGCTGATCAAAGGAGGTAAAATCCCAACAATTCCTTCTTCTTTCATATTTTTCTTAATTACAAATTTGCCCTTTTTGATTTTTTCGGTAAAATAACGTTTTTGACCCCCGAACCTAAATAAATAGCAAACGGACTCCAAATTCAAATGTTCTATTTTCAATACTTCTGAAATAATAAAAAATCAAATTTTGGAAGTTTTCAAAAATTTCCGAGTCCATTTGCTATTTATTTGGATTTTTTTTTTCCAAAATTGCCTTTTTGTGCACCCAAACTTTCACCAATTTTAAAAGAGCTCCAAATCCAGATTTTACTTCACCAATCTCTTCCAAATAATTTAAGAATGTGATCTGGAAGTTTTCATAATTTTTGGAGCTCATTTGCTATTTTTTCGGGATTTATCTGCTTGAATTTCTGCATAGGAGACCCGGAGGATTTGGCAATTTTGCAAACAAACTCTGAATCCAGATTTTCTTTCGCCAATCTCTTCCAAATGATTTAAGAATGAGATCTGAAAAGTTTTATAATTTTTGGAGTTCATTTGATATTTTTCCCAAAATTTCCAATTTTGCCCTTTTACCTCCAAAGCCCGGTTTTGCTCAAAACAAGTCCAATTTTCAGATTTTCTTCAAACTGAGCCTTGGGATATCCTTGTTTAATCACTCCTCATCAATTAGGGGTTTAGTCTTACCGAATCAGGCCATTTCTGTAATTCTTCCAAATTTCACCGAAATCTACCAAAAACCTTAATTCTCGGTTTTTTTCCTAATTGACTTTTCTTTCAATTTTTCTTTCAAGTAGCTTCTCCATTACCCATAGTCAGTTCTTATCTTTCATTTGGGACCTTCAATTTCGACCAATTTGATTGTTCAAGCACTTTTTCCCAAATTTCCCGAACTAGGGTTTCCTTTCTATTGAGATTCCGTAACCCAACTTCCGACCTCCATATCTTTCAATGTAGACCTCGGATTATCAAAATTCTTTCACCATCTTTCAATTGAAATTCAAATCTTGATTTTGAAAGTGGGTTGACTTTTTAGTAGTTGACTTTTTTAGGGTTGACTTTTTTGGGATTGACTTTTTCAAGTTTGACTTTTTCTGTCTGCTTTCTTAGACCAAGTCATGGAGTACCACCTGCAGGATAAGAAAAGTCTTTTTGCATTCTGAAACATCAATTTAGGAAGAAAACATACCTGACTTAGTGGTCCGGACAAAATTAGGTGTCTACAGCTACCTCTCTTTGGCTATTGCTGAGAATCAGGAATCAGGCAAAGATAAACAAACATTAATTTTGTACGGTTAGTGAAATCACATGTGAAGGAAAGGGAAAGGGGTTTTCAATCATCATCATTTTTTTCATTTTTTTGTTTGAAAAAGCTGTAAATTGAAGATTTTATCCTCAAATTGAGTTCCCTGACTAATCAAGGCTTGACCCGTCTTAAGGAAACGGGTTCGATTTGCAAGAGAAGAAAAGACCTCGACGATGGTCTCGGGGACTTAACCTATCTTGTGCTAAGCTGTGTTTAAAATTCTGGGTATCTCCTCCAAAAGTTTCGGCTATCACCACCAAAGACTTGCTCAAGCAAATGTAAAACTCTGGATATCTCCACCAGAGGCTTTGGCTATCACCAACAAAGATTTGTTCACTTTTAAGACTGAAAAAACTCTGGATATCTCCATCAGAGGCTTTGGTTATCACCACCAAAGACTTGTTCATTGTTCAAAACTGTAAAAACTCTGGAAACTTGTGCCTGGAAGTCTTAAGAATGGTGCCCGGAGGTCTTATCCATGATATAAAAAGAAAAATACCTTGACGACGGTCCCAAAGCTCGACTCATTTGAGAAGCAGAATGAATTTGATTTAAAAACAAAAGGAAATACCTTGACGATGGTCTCTGGGCTCGACTCATTTGATAAAATAGAATGAATTCGATTTAAAACATAAGAAAATACCTCGACGATGGTCTCAGGGCTCGACTCATTTGATAAAACAGAATGAATTCGATTTAAAACATAAGGAAATACCTCAACGAAGGTCTCAGCACTCGACTCATTTGATAAAATAGAATGAATTCGATTTAAAACAAAAGAAAATACCTCAACGATGGTCTCGGGGCTTGACGATGGTCTCGGGGCTCGACTCATTTGATAGAACAGAATGAATTCGATTTAAAACAAAAGGAAATACCTCGACTATGGTCTCGGGGTTCGACTCATTTGATAGAACAGAATGAATTCGATTTGGGGAAGCCAAAGTTTTCCTGATTCCTGCAGTTTTAGCTAAATGCAATGATGAGAATGACATGCTTTGCAAATGCTTGTATGTTTCCTAAGGATGAATGCAATCAAATCATTGTGTCATGATTTCTAATCCATGGTTTCTTTGAGGTTCACAGATTATCTGACTTCATGACGGAGTATTCAATTGTTCACTGATGCCCCACTTAAGGAACCCTTTACTCAAGATAAATTGTCAAACAGTCCTAGTTTCTGATTTCGCTAAAATTCACAAATTTTTGACTTCATGATGGAGTCTCCAACACATTCACTGTTTTCCTTTACTTGGTGAATTTTCCATTAGGATTAGTGGTTTCCAAACCCTTTTCTAAGATTTAAATCTATTCCTTAGTAATACTTTTAAAATCTTTTTATTTAAAGATTTTTATGCTTACTAATCATCATTCAATTCAATAACAAACAAAATGCATCTCAAAAATGTATGAAAGAAAAATATGAAACAAGCAAATGTCGTAAGAAGGATAACAAGAATTTATTGCAACAAATTTTTTTAAAATGGTAAAAGTGAATATCAAGGATAAATGTAAAGTTATAGGTTGTAGATGCCCTGGACGCGGAATATCTTGGACCCCTCCTTTTTCAAACCATCTGAAATTTCTTTTGAACGAACAATTTACTTGGGTAATCCCTCGGCTTCTATAGTTACGTCAGACTTAGTTGTTCCCCTTTTCTCTGATTTTCGAATACTTTCTCCCCCTTTACACGGAGCATTGATTCAAACCTTAATCAGTACTTGAGCCGCCCATTACGGGTTTTCAACTCAGGTGTCTCCCATTCGGTATTAAGTCGCCCTTCGCAATTTCAGGCTTAAACCTCTTTTTTTTTTTTTTGTATTCTACCACGCATCTGAGAATTCTAAATGCTTCCAAAGTAAAAATGTCTGTAGACACTTAATTTTGTCCGGACCCCTAAATCAGGTACATTTTCTTCCTAAATTGATGTTTCAGAATGCTAAAAGGCTTTTCTCATCCTGCAGGTGGTACTCCGAGGCTTAGTCTAAGAAAGCAGACAGAAAAAGTCAAACTCAAAAAAGTCAACCCAGGAAAAATTCAACCTCGAAAAAGTCAACTACTAAAAAAGTCAACCCACTTTCAAAATCAAGATTTGAGGTTCAATTGAAAAACGATGAATTTTTTTTGATAATCCGAGGTCTACATTGAAAGATATGGAGTTCGGAAGTTAGGTTACGAAATCTCAGTAGAAAAGAAACCCTAATTGGGGAATTTGGGGAAAGTGCTTAAACAATCAAATTGGTCGAAATTGAAGGTCTCAAATGAAAGATAAGCACTGACTATGGGTAATGGAGAAGCTACTTGGAAGAAAAACTGATAGAAAAGTTAATTCAGAAGAAAACCAAGAATTAGGGTTTTTTTGGTAGATTTCGGTGAAATTTGGAAGAATTACAGAAATGGACCGATTCGGTAGATCTAAAGCCCTTAATTAATGAGAAATGATTAAACAAGTATAGCCCAAGGTTCAGTTTGAAGAAAATCAGAAAATCGGGCTTGTTTTGAGCAAAACCGGGTTTCGGAGGCAAAAGGGCAAAATTGAAAAATATGGGAAGAATAGCAAATAAACTCCAAAAATTCTGAAAATTTGCAAATCTCATTCTTAAATCATTTCGAAGAGATTGGCAAAAGAAAATCTTGATTCAGAGTTCGTTTGCAAAATGGACAAATATCGGGTCTCCTATGCAGTAATTCAAGCAGATAAATCCCGGAAAAATAGCAAATGAACTCCAAAAATTCTGAAAATTTTCAAATCTCATTTTTAAATTATTTGGAAGAGATTGACGAAATAAAATCTTGATTCGGAGTTCGTTTGCAAAATGGCCAAATCGCGGGTCCCCTATGTAGTAATTCAAGCAGAGAAATCCCGAAAAAATAGTAAATGAGCTCCAAAAATTATGAAAACTTACAGATCACATTTTTAAACTATTTGGAAGAGATTGATGAAGAAAAATTTGGATTCGGAGCTCGTTTAAAAAATGGTAAAGTTCAGGTGCATAAAAGGGGTAATTTCGAAAACAAATCCGAAATAAATAGCAAATGGACTCAAAAAATTTTGAAAACTTCCATAATTCAATTTTTTATTATTTCAAAAGTATTGAAAAAAGAAAATTCGAATTTGGAGTCCGTTTTCTATTTATTTAGGTTCGGGGGGCAAAAAGGTCATTTCACCAAAGAAACCAAAAAGGGCAAATTTGTAATTGATGAAAATATGAAAGAAGAAGGAATTGCTGGGATTTTTTCTTCCCTTGGTCAGCCAACATAGAGGAGAAGAAGGAAGCTTGAACAATTTAATTTCCTAGTCACAATCAAGCCACATGCTACGACTAACACCTTGCAAATGGTCCCCCCTTCATCCAATGGCTTAGGTGCCTTGTAGGAAAGTTGACTGCACCATCCAATGGCCAAATTTAAATGGCAAGATGACATTTTATTTTTCCTAAAAGAACCCTCATCTAATGGCCAAGAATGGAAGAAAAAAGATGAGCACAATTCATCTAAGGGTGAGCATCCATTCGGTTAAGCAAGGGAGTGAATGAGATTATCTCTTTTCATCCAATGGCTTAGGCCATCAACAAGGGCTGAGTACACATGTTGAGGGATGGATTTAATCTACAAGATGTCATTTTTATGTTGTCCTCATCCAATGACCAAGAATAGAAGAGCATAACTCATCCAAGGGTAGGCACTCAAGGGGGGAAGCAAGGGAGTGCATGGGATTGGTCCTCTTTTGCATCTAAGGGCTAAGGTTACTACAAGGGCTGAGTACACATCTTAAGGGCTGCTATCAATTGGCAAGATGACATTTTTATGTTGTCATCAAAATATCTTAAGCTAAAGGCCAAGATTGATGGAGAAAAAGTGCAATTCCCATCCAAGGGTTAGAGGGCCATTCGGCCAAGGCTAAAGGGAGGGGGTGATTTCATTTTTTCAGAGGTTTTTGGCTGGAAACAGTAGCTAATTTGGCAAATAAAAAGGTTTTGAAAGAAAGAAAAAAAAAGGTTTTCAATAGAGAGCTTGAAGGTAGTCATCTCTACCAAGCTCTAGCATAGCTTTCTTCTTGATTTCCATGGTGTTTTCCTGATTTTCTATCTTGTTTTCCTACTACATTTTTCATAGAAATAAAGTTTTTTAATGTTTACTTATTTTTTCATCTCTTCTTCTTCATTAAAATGGTGGAAAACAATTTTTTTTTTATGGTTTCATGCTATGGCCGAATATGACACATTTATTTGCCTTGGTTTTTCCTTTTTTTTTTCTTCCTTGCATGTTGTTGTGAAAAATGATTTTTATAAGTTTTTTTTTAGAGTATTCTAAGGTTCTGATTTTTTACAAAATATGAAGCAAAAAGGTTGAAATGGCTACATGATCTTGGCTAGACCAAATGACCATGGTTAGGAGAGAGGCTATGCCCATTTTTACCTACCATGAAGCTTACCTTAATTTTGCTATTTTACATGGTTTATTTTCTATTTTATTGAGATGGAAAGGCTTCATGATCTTAGCAAGACCAAGTGATTATGGTTAGGTGAGAGGCTATACCTATTTGATACCAACCATGGAGCTTAACTTTCCTTGTTTTATTTACTAGTTTTGCTTGTTATTTGTTTTGCATGTCTATGTTAAATCTTTTATTTATGTTCTTTACATTATTTTCTATGCTATATTTACTTATATATTTCATTTACATGCTTGATATTGTATCCTTGCATATTCGGCCATTGTTGTTCATATGCTCATGTTGTGCAATTTTTTTTCATGTATCATGTCTTACATGTTTGCATTTTCTTCATTTTGTTCCATGACCATTCGGCAACTTCATTTTTGTATGCCTTGCATGTGCATTTTCCTTTTGCTTCTTAACTTGTTTGCATCTCCATGCCATGAACTTGTATATTTTGATTTTAGTATGCCATGTGCTTATGAAAATACTATGATAAAATGCCATCATTTTTTTCATGACCATTCGGCACTTCACTTTTTGTATGCCTTGCATGTGCATTTTCCTTTTGTTTCTTAACTTGTTTGCATTTCCATGCCATGAGCTTGTGCATTTTGATTTTAGTATGTTATATGCTTATGAAAATGTCATGACATTATGCATCTTAATATGATTTGTCATGTACTTGTGTCATTTACTAAATAGGATTGCATTAGAGTCTCATGTGATCATTTGGCCTTTTCATGCATCCTTTGCCTTGTCATGCATTTGCATTTTGTTTAGGTAAGATGCTTTGCATTATCATATCTTGAAATTGTGTATTAGTTGCTGCTTGTTCCATCATTGACATTAGTATCATGGGTCATTGTATGTTCATAGTATTGCTATGCATGTTCATTACATTTTAGGTCTAGGCCATATTGGTATTGCCATGCATATTGAGTCTTAAATCACATTGGTATTGTTATGCATTACTATGCTATTTAGGTATTAGGTCACATTATCATTTTCATGCATATTCATAACATATTAGGTCCAAGTCATATTTGCATTATCAAGCATTGCATGCATATTGAGTTAGGATAGCATTTATTGCCATGCAAATTCATGCTAGGCATTTAGGTTGTCTTGAATTGTCATGCATTTCCTTTACCATTTAAACCTTTAGACCATGCATTTCATACATTTCATTTGCTGTATGTTCATGCATTCCATGTCATTGCCACTTGATTTGTGACTTAGGCCAATTAATGGCTCAAAGTCATGCTCTCTTCAGCATACTTGTGGAAAATTAAGGAATTGTCAAATTGATCATTCTACCTTTGTGATTTTTTTTTTACGTAGCCAATTTTTGTCCAAGGTTTTTAAATGTTTAGCTACTGTCCTTAGGTTTTTAGGATGATCTCCAATAATTTTTACTTTGATTTTTGAATGAATTTATCAAAGGAAAAAAATGTATTTTGACAAAACAGTTTTTTTTTCTCACCCAGTACTCGAACTTCTCTGATATTTCTGGGTAGTCATCTTTGATAAAAAAATTAAGACAATTTTTTTTCGTGTAGTTTTACATATTCTGAGTCTTCAGTATGTTTTTTAGATTTGTTTGAAATTTTAAAAATAGGCTAAAAAATCGTGTGGCAAAACCGGACAGTAGAGGCAGATTTGAAATCAAAAGAGGAATAATGGTTGAATTTGGCTAAGGCATTTAGATGGGGTTGGTTAGAAGATTTAGCTACTGTCTTAGGGTAGTTTCTTAGCCTTTTTAAACTTTAAAAATGATTTTATAAATCTCGGGTTAAGGGTGGTTAAGTCTGGGAGTTTAAACTTAGGAAATTAGAGCCATTTTAAAAGGGTTTGGTAAATGTTTTAATTTTTATTAAAGTTTTCCTCAAAATTGTTTTCAAACAATCACAAAGTTTTATTTTTTTTAGAAAATCTAATTTGACATATTTTCTTAAGGTAGCCGGATTTATTTTTAGATATACGGATTTCCTTATTTAGAGGAAAAAATACATTTCCATGCATTGCATTTTCCATGTTCATGCATTTTATTTAAATGTGTGATTTTTGCTATGATATTTTCCATGGTATTATTATTATTTTAATTCACATTTTATGATTTTATATTTGTCTGCCATATGATTTTGAATGTTTCATGATATCCTATGCTTTTTATTTAGTTATTTTTGTCATATTGTTTAGCATATACTATGTTCATGCATTATTATTTTTATTTTCATTTTCATGCATATTATATGTTAGTATTATTTTAATTTAATGTAATTTCTTGTCATTTAGATCATATTCCATGTCATTTAGGTTATTTTATTTATAACATGCCATGTCATTTATAATATGCCATATCATTTAAAATTGCCATGTCATTTAAATCATTTTATCTCATTTAGAATATACCATGATACTTAGGATTTTTCATTTCACCTAGAATATGCTATGTCATTTAAATTATGTCATATCATTTAGGTTGTATTATATTATCTAGACTTTGCCATGTCATTTTATTTATGTCATACATGTTCATGTTCATATTTTTAAGTGTTTTGAAAAAGATAATGATTTTCAATAAAAAAATAAAGATATTCCCTAGTTAAAATAATTCATGAGTTCTCTACTGGGTTTGCTGGAGGGAATATCATCAATTATCATTAATAAAGGAATATCTTTCTTTCAAAAAACGAGAATGATTCGAAAAGTTTTCCAAATGAATAAAAAGTTCTATATTTTGCCAATTTTGTCGGGGAATGTAGGAAAATTTTGAATTAATAAATTCTGGATCATTTTCAATTAAAAATGGAATTATTTTTCTTAAAATTGGGAATTAATTTGAAATACTAAATTAAAAACCAATTTTTTAGCGAGACTTGAGATAGCACACGATTAATAAGGTACCGATTTATACGGGTGTAGTAGGGGTGCTAATCCTTCCCTGCACGTAATCGACTCCCGGACCCGCTTCTTTGATTTCTTTGGTTTATAACGCAGACTTGAAATTGGTTTTAAAAATGTTTTATAAAACCGGTCTTAATAGGTGGCCGATCACACCTAGCTAAAAAAGATTGGTGGCGACTCCATGTCTTTTTACGAGGCCGTTTTCATACCCTCGACTGTTTATTTTATTTCTAGAGGAATTAAGTCGTCTTTTCCTCTGCTTCTGTTTCCCCCCTCACTCGAGTGGGTCTCCTCAATCGGGATCATGTATCGACACCTTCGTTTTTCTAGAGGAATTAAGTCGATTTTTCCTCATTTTTTTAATGTCACGCCTAACGAATAATAAAGTCTTGCGATGAGACTTGTTATTGTTATTCTATTTAGGTTGTGCACAGCTTGGCGACTCCACTGGGGAATTTTTTAGAGAGTCAGGTCTAGAATTAGTCGTGTGTTATCTAAGTCTCGATTTTGTTGGTTTAATTGGTATTTATTTTTAATTCCCATAATTTTAAAATAATAAAGAGAATTTTGAAAATAATAAAATGTTTTAAATATGTCCATCTTCATATGCATGCATATTATTATTTGTTCTCTGGTTATTTTGTTGCGTATATTTATATGTTTGCTTAACTGATGCTTTACATTGTTTGGTTTTAGTGGGGTATTTAGAATAAAGGGTGTAGAATAGGTGGTGATAGGTTTGTTTTGTTCCTCTGCACACACTATATTTGCATTTGCATAACATGAACTCTCTTCCCGGTTTTCGTCCAAATAAAAAGTGGGAGTAAAGTAACTACGCCTTCGTGATGATCCTCCGCATGGGCTAGTCAAACACTTTCGGAGTATAAAGTACCTAATGCCTTCGTGATAATCCTCCGTACGGGCATAGGAAAATATACTCTAAAGAATTGAACCCGCTTTTATCGGGTGCCTTATTAGCCTTCACAGGCGACAGTGAGGAACAATTCGGGGCCTTAGAATCGATTCACCTTCATATAGTGATCCTAGGCTAAGCCATGCCGGATTTCTGCTAGATACCCGAAGTTTAAGAACACATGGAGGAACATTTCCAACCTTTTACCATCTTTCTATATGTTAGATTTTACAAATTGGGTGATGATGAACGAACATCATATCGCTCGTAATAAATTTATTATTTTGTCTCAAAGGCGTCGTAATGCCGAAGCTCTGTTAAAATTTTTGGGACATTTTTTAAAGCATGTTGTTATTTATGTTATATTTGTGAATTCATTTCTTTACTAATCTATTTCTTTCTGTTTTCTTTTCTTTGACGTGCATCATAGACATCATCATACACTTGGAGTTTATTGGTCTCGGGATAGTCATCAACCCAAAGGACTTTCATGGAGTGTCAGGTTATTTTAGTGATAGAAGATAATGCAGTAGTCAGGGCACGGTCGGAAAAAGATCAGAGGGAGGATGGTGATTGCTTGAAGAAAGATTATGTGTCAGTATTGCCGGAAAGGGTCAAAGTGGATTCTAGATAGAATAATCTTCGAGGGTTAGCCGACATTTGGAATCAGTGAATGTATCAGAGAAAGAAGCTTCACTCAAAAATATGGAGATATAGCACTCTTAATTCCGATTCGGGTCAATAGTGTGTTGATTCAGGCTATGGTACAGTTTAGGAATCCTGCTTATAGATGTTTCACTTTTAACAAGGAGGATATGACCCTACTGATTGAAGAATATTCAGCACTGTTACGTATTGAATGTCCTAATCCTGATCGGGTATATTTGAAGGAAGTGAAACCTTTAGGTTTTAAGAGGAAAGTGGCTAGGATCACAGGAATGGATACAACATGGGTTGAGATTCATGTGGATACAAAGCAGAAAAATGGATGTATTCCGTGGGAAACTCTCTGACAATTGATATTGGGTTATTCCGACAAAGAAAAAGCCAGGGACATCTTCGCTCTAGCCATCTACGGATTAATCATATTCAATAAGATATTGGGTCATGTGGATATAGTCGTGTTTTATTTCTTTGAAAAGTTGGAACAGAAGATCAACCCATCTCCGGCCATCCTAGCTGAAACTATCCGATCTTTGAATTTTTGTAAAAGGGCAGGACAAGGGAGAATCAAAGGGTATTTAAACCTCCTTTATATTCGGATTCAAAGTCACTTTTGGAAGATAGAAAAGGTTTCCTTCAAACCGTACATGAAGTCTTTAGTTCCGATTAGGGAATTCCTTCAAAATGATTGGCCTGAAGACGGGGATGAAGAGAAATAGGTCAACATGTTCTAGAATCTAAAAGGGGAGATGGTGACTTGGAGAGCTTCATGGATGGTTCCTATGCCGATTATGTATAGATGTGGGGACAACTCGAGAGTTCCACTACTCGAAATTTGGGGGTCTATGAGTTATGCGCCTCTGTTGGTGCAAGACAGGTTGAGCCTCGACAATTCACACCCGTGACTCATAATCTAAGATCATCAGAGTTCACTTATGGAGAGGACGGATATTCTAGAAAGGTGCGGGCAGTGATTGAAGCATGGAAGATAACTCACCGGATAAAAGTGGCCAGATATGCCGACATTGTCACACCTGATTACCTGGTATGGAGGGAATTAAGGGCTAATGATAGGCTATTGACATCAGATGGGGAAGAGGTCCAGTTCATGAATCCGCCACTGAGGGAAATGCCATCAGAGTTAGAAATTGCAAGGGTGGAATTTGAAAAAGAGAAGGCCCAGATGAGCAAGGAGATTGCCCGACTACAAGAAGAACTTGAGGACATGAAAAACAGGGAATCAACTCGAGAAAGAGAAAAGGAAAAGATCAAGAGAGAAAGGGACACTGCTAAGGGCGGTCTTCGGGAATTTCATTTGGAGAAGAAGAGGCACCGCTTTGAGCTCAGATTTGAGGGAACTCTCAAGACTTCCAGGGAGTGGGAACATGAGGTCAAAAACCTCAAGAAGGAGAATAACTACTGGAAAGAGAGAGCGAAGCATGAGGAAGCCCGAGCCAATCAACTGGAGAAGTAAGCTAAAGAAAGCTTACACGGTGATGCTTCTGCTGACACGTCAAGGACCGTGAACAAGTAGGGGTCAGATTGAAGAGCAGGGCAATCAAAAGGAGACTGTGAAAGAAAGTCCAAGATCCGAGGAAGTCACTATAGGACTAATTTTGTAATAGCACTTTGAAAAGCGAATTACGGACTTATCTTAGGCAGTGATCCTTTTATTCTATCTGTGATGTATTTAGTTCCAGGAAATCAATGAAAGATCGTTCGGTTGAAACTATCACGGGGCCAATACATTCAAATGCATTCATATTTTATATGTTTTTTTTTTGTTCATTTGTACATTTATTTATAATCATTCATTTTTGAAAGTTTGTTTATGTTCATACACTTAACCATTTATTTATTCCTTTTGCTTGTTCATTCATTCATATTCATACACTTAAACACTTATTTATTCATTTCACTTGTTCATTCATTTATTTTTTCGTATTCATATACGTAGTCATTATTCATTTTATTTGATTCATTCATTCACATTTAGTCATTCATTCATTCATTTTTTATATAAAACATAAAAAAAGATGTGTCAATAATTTCTAATTCATGGTTTTCAAAAACTAAAGGTACAATTGGTCGCACTCAGAAAGAAACGTATTTTGACACCCTTACAATACTCGATCTCAAGCCAGAGCTATGGAAAACGATCAGCTTGCTATAATTGAAAAATGGAAAAAACTCAAAGGGAGCTGCAGGAACAGTTAGCTAAATCTCAGAAGGAGTCTCGAGAACAGATGACTAAACTCATGGAAATGATGAGTGCCATTATGAAACAAAAAGGGTCGGGAGAGAATTCGGTCATCGGGGAAAGGGTGGTAGTTGAAGAGGATCAACCTGAAAACATACAGCAAAAGGGCCAAGAAGTGTCAATTGGGGCAGCCTCCTATGTTTATATCCAGCCAGCTGCAGAGACACAGAACTATGTTCCCGGAAAGGGTAATATGGGAGCTGACCTAAATGATGTTAATGTTCCAGACTTTGAAGAACTAGTTGAAAAGGAAAAAGCAAAGATGACTGAGCTGAAGAGGGTCGAAATGGAAGAATCACAGAAAAAAAATCAACTGTTGGAGGGGAGGCTGAGGGCCATTGAAGGGGTGGAGTTATTTGGCAGTCTGGATGCCAAAGAGATGAGCTTACTACACGATCTAGTATTTCTCCCAAAGTTCAAAGTACCAGACTTTGAAAAATATAGTGGGACTACCAACCCATTAGCACATCTGACCATGTACTGCAGAAGGATGACAGTGCATGATGATAATGAGAAACTGCTTATCCATTGTTTCCAAGATAGCTTGACAGGGTCAGCAACCCGATGGTACAATCAACTGAGTCGTACCAAGAACCGTTCATGGTCAGATTTAGCCAGAGCTTTCATGGAATATTATAAGCATGTGTTTGACATGGTACCTGATAGGCTGTCGCTACAAAACATGGAAAAGAGGACCAATGAGAGTTTCAAAGAATACTCACAAAGATGGAGGGATCTGTCCATACAAGTGCAACCCTCTTTAACTAGCAAAGAAACTACTGTGCTTTTCATCAATACCTTAAAAGCACCGTATTATGATAAATTGGTGGGGAGTTCCACCAAGGACTTTGCGGACATGGTAATATCTGGGGAGATGATAGAGTCGGCCATTAAGAATGGGAAAATGGAAGGGGGTAAGCCTTCTATTCCGAAAAAGGTATTCCCTGCCAGGAAGAAAGAGGAGACCCATGCAGTTAGTATCAACCAATACCTATATGCACCTCCCACACCACATACACCACCAAGGCCCTATACTCCTACCACATCTTATGCACCTTCTACACCCTACACACCTTACCCGGGGTATAATCCACCTAATGTGAACCACCTTACCCCAAATCCCTTCCCTTATACCAATATACCACAACAGCTGTTTCCAACTGGCATATCCCAAAAAAAAAACCTTCCCTGAAACACTGTCCCAAACACTCAGGGAGTCAGGCGCAATGACCAACGTTCACCAAGGAACGATCAAAAACCCCAATTTGATCCGATTCCTACCACCTATGGTGAGCTATATCCAAATTATTGCAGGGTCAACTTGTTGCACCCATGTACCTCAAGCCTCTGACACTGCCATATCCAAGGTGGTACAATGCAAATACTAATTGCGCGTACCACGCAGGAATTCAAAGACATTCGGCTGAAGATTGCCTGGCCTTTAAAAATAAAGTCCAAAGCCTGATCAACGTCAGAGTTGTGAAGTTTGGGGCAAAGAATGGGCCGAATATAGCGGAGAACCCATTGCCAGATCATGCGAGGAATCGGGTAAATGCAATATGGACAGGGGAAGTCAGAAGGGTAAAAATGGATGCCAGAGAAGTCAAGACTCCAATGTTGACAGTAGGGGTCGATATGGTTAAGGCAGGAATGGTAGGGGATGCTGATAGTTTAATAATGGTCGCAAAGAGGGTGCAGAATTAGTGCTCATTTCATAAGTGTGGAGGTCATATCATACAGGACTGCGGGGACTTTCTAGCTAAAGTCCAAAAGATGATGGATGATGGGGAGGCCCAGTTTTATGAGGAGACAGGAGGAAATAGAGGTTATTGAGAATGCAGCTTGCTACGGGATAGGAAGACCCTTGATCATCTATTATGATGAACCAAAGGAGAAAGTTATGCCAGTCGTTGAGGAAAGTGCGCCTAAGTTAATCATTGATTTGCCTGTTTCCTTTTCGTACAAGGAAAACAAAGCTGTACCATGGAAGAACGACTGCATCATGGTTATGCTTGGGTCTTCGAGTCAGCAGGATATCAAAGGTGTGGGGCACTGAACACGAAGTGGAAGGTGTTATGCTCTTCAGGCCGTTAAACAGGGGTTAACAGGGAAAGATAGAGGAGCAGACAAAGGGAAAAAAGCAGCTGAACCAATCCATATTGAGATGGATTTGTCAAAAGAAGTAGAAAGGGGGTTAGCCCCGGTAAACAGAATAAATAGAGCCAGTGAGTGAGAGAAAATCTTGCGAGTTCTTAAAATTCATAAAGCACAGTGAGTATAGCGTGGTTGAGCAACTGAAACGTCAACCCGCTAGAATTTCAATCTTATCTTTGCTTTTGAACTCGGAGCCACACAGAAATACCCTGTTAAGAGTGTTGAATCAGGAATACGTGGCTAACAACATATCGGTAGAAAAATTAGACAAGCTGGTGAGAAACATCGCGGCAGAGGACCATATATATTTCAACTACGAGGAGATACCACCCAATGGTATTGGGTCAACAAAGGCTCTCCATATAACTACCACTTGTAAGGAGCACATATTACCAAGGGTCATTTTGGATAATGGTTCTTCATTAAATGTGATGCCTTTGGCAACCCTGTCCAAATTGCCAGTGGATATTTCTTATATGCTGCCAAGCTGCACGGTGGTCAGAGCCTTTGATGGTACCAGGAGAGATGTAATGAGAACTATTGAGGTTCCTAGAGATAGGCCCATGCACCTATACAGTGAACTTTCAGGTCATGGATATTAATCCATCCTATAATTGCTTGTTGGGAAGGCCGTGGATACATTCAGCAGGGGCTGTACCTTCATTTCTCCACCAAAAGCTAAAATTTGTGATAGAGGGGCGTTTGGTCACTATATCAGGAGAAGAGGACGTGATAGCCTCTACATCTACTGAATCTCTTTATGTTGAACCCAATGAAGATGCCGTATAATGTTCCTTTCAGTCTTTGGAATTCGTAAATGCAATTTTAGTCGCTGAAGGACGAAAAATTCCAAAACCGAGGCTGTCCAAGAACACAAGGCTAGCGGTAAGAACTACAGTGGGAAAGGGCTGCAGGGCTGGAAAAGGTCTCGAAAAATATCTTTAGGGGATGGCTCGAGCAATGGAAGTAATGGGAAAGAAAGACCGGTTTGGCCTAGGGTATCTTCCGAAGGCCCATGAGAAAAGAAAATAAGTTGAAAAGAACCGACAAAAGAGGATGGCCCGTCTTGCGGGTATGGATATTGAATGGGAGCCTATGACATTCCCACCTATCCTTCACAGCTTTCGCTCAGCCGGTTCTCTGTTCGGAGAAAAGAATTTTGATGATGTGCTCGTAATGATCGAGCAAGCCTTCGAGAGATTCCAGGTGAATAGGGATGAGCAGATGTATGATATGGAGATCTGTACGACTGGGGAAGAAAGAATTGAAAGTGAGAATGATAATTGGATGGAAAGAATTGAAAGTGAGAATGCTAATTGGATGGTGCGACCTTGTCCACCAGGATATAGACTGACCAATTGGAGTGCAACCGAGCTACCCATAGTTTTTAGGTCTATTCCAACGTAATGCTTTTAAACAAATCTTAAATATCTTTGCCCGAAGATATTAAGAATTTCTTTTGTAATGGGATTTTGTCTAAAACTTTTCATTCAATAAATAACAAACATGATGCATTTCTTTCATATTGATGTGTCAATATTTCTTTTATTTATGCTATTTATTTTGCTTCCATTGTATATATGTTTTCCTATATTGTTTCTTCCCCACCTATTTACAGGTGTACGGATATGGAATATGAGGACCTTCCTGTCAGTAATTATGAAATTGATTTTGAGAGGCCCATTTGCACGGGTTATTTTGAGGCCGACAAAGATATTAAAGATTATGGTCTACCTCTGGACTTATTAAGAAAAATAGAACAAGAAGAGAAACAAGTACTTCCTCATGAGGAGCTATTGGAATTGTTGAATTTGGGAAGTAATGAGGAGATAAAAGAGGTTAAAATTAGGACTAATTGTCGTCGTCAATAAAGGGTGAACTCATAGCCTTGCTCCGAGAATATGTAGATGTATTTGCATGGTCATACAAAGACATGTTGGGTTTGGATCCAGACATTGTGGTTCATAAGCTCCCTTTAAGGTTAGAGTGCAAGCCAATTCAGCAAAAGTTAAGAAGAATGAGGCCGGACATGCTGTTAAAGGTAAAAGAGGAGGTTAAGAGGCAGTTTGATGCTGGATTCTTAGAGGTGGCAAAATATCCGAAATGGGTGGCAAACATTGTTCCAGTACCAAAGAAAGATAGCAAGGTGCGTATGTGTGTCGATTACCGAGATTTGAATAAGGCCAGTCCCAAAGATAATTTCCCTTTGCCTCACATTGATACTTTGGTGGATAATACAGTGAAGAGTTCCTTGTTTTCTTTCATGGATGGGAGTTCCTTGTTTTCTTTCATGGATGGGTTCTCAGGATATAATCAGATTAAGATGGCACCGAAAGATATGGAGAAAACCACATTTCTTACAATGTGGGGAACATTCTGCTACAAGGTAATGCCGTTTGGGTTGAAGAATGCTAGGGCAACGTATCAGAGAGCCACGGTGACCTTGTTTCATGACATGATGCATAAGGGAATCGAGGTTTATGTTGATGATATGATTGCAAAGTCACAAGGAGAATAAGAGCATATTATGAATCTTAGGAAACTCTTTGAAAGACTAAGAAAGTTTCAACTCAAGCTAAACCCGGCAAAATGTACTTTTGGAGTCACTTCGGGGAAATTGTTGGGTTTTGTTGTCAGCAAAAGGGAAATTGAGATTGATCCAGATAAAGTGAAGGTCATCCAGAATTTGCCACCTCCACGTACTCAAAAAGAAGAGGTTTTTTAGGGAGATTGAATTACATTGCTCGGTTTTTTCTTAGTTAACTGATAAATGTGATCCAATATTTAAGTTACTTCGAAAACGTGATCCAGGAGAGTGGGATGAAGGGTGTTAGATTGCTTTTGAAAAGATTAAACATTTTCTATCAAACCTACCAGTATTAATGGCATCAGCTCCGGATAAACCGATGATATTGTATCTATCAGTATTTGAGAGATCCATGGGTTGTGTTTTGGGGCAGCTTGATGAGACTGGAAAGAAAGAACATGCAGTTTACTACCTTAGCAAGAAGTTCACAGATTATGAGTTGAAATATTCGTCGGTAGAAAAGTTATGCTGTGCCTTACCTTGGACCACTCGAAGGCTCAGACAGTATATGCTGTACCACACAACGTGGTTGATCGCCAAGCTAGATCCAATCAAGTACCTGTTGGAAGCACCTTCATTTTCAGGACGGACGGCAATATGGCAGGTTTTGTTGTCAGAATACGACATTGTATATTTGAGTCAAAAAGCTATCAAGGGCAGTGCAGTGGCTGAATTTTTAGCAAGTCGGGCAGTGGAAGATTATGAGCCGTTGACCTTTGATTTCCCAGATGAAGATTTGATGTATGTTTCGCAAGCGGATGAGGTTCCCTTGAAGAAGAAAATATGGAAAATGTAATTTGATGGGGCATCTAATGCCATGGGGCACGAAATCGATGCAGTGCTCATATCCCCAGAAGAAGATTATTATCCATTCACTGCCAGATTGGATTTTGATTGTACAAACAATACGGCTGAGTATGAGGCATGTACCATGGGCCTTCGTGTTGCCGTAGACAGAAAGATCAAGAAACTGGAAGTTTTTAGAGACTTAGCCTTAGTGATATACTAGTTACGGGTGTAGACACCTAATTTTGTCCGTACCACTAAACAGGTATGTTTTCTTCCCATATTGATGTTCCCGAGTGTAAAAAGACTGTTTTCATCCTGCAGGTGGTACTCCGAGACTTAGTTTAAGAGGGCGAGCACAAAAAGTCAAACTTGAAAAAAAGTCAACCCCAGAAAGTCAACTACTGAAAAAGTCAACCCACTTTCAAAATCAAGATTTTAAGTTCAATTGAAAAATGGAGAAAGAATTTTGATAATCCGAGGTCTACATTGAAAGATATGGAGTTCAGAAGTTGGGATTTGGAGATTCAGTAGAAAAGAAACCCTAATCCAAGAAATTTGGGGAAAAGTGCTTAAACGACCAAACTGGTCGAAATTGAAGATTCCAAATGAAAGATAAGCACTGACTACGGGTAATGGAAAAGTCACTTGCAAGAAAAACCGAAAGGAAAGTCAATCCGGGAGAAAACCGAGAATTAGGGTTTTTAGTGGATTTCGGTGAAATCGGGAAAAATCACAGAAATGGCCCGACTTGGTAAGACCAAAGCCCCCAATGGATGAGGAATGATTAAAAAGGATGGCCCAAGGCTCAGATTGAAGAAAATCTGAAAATCAGACTTGTTTTGAGCAAAACCGGGTTTCGGAGGTTAAAGGGCAAAATTGGAAAAATTTGGGAAAAATAGCAAATGGACTCCGAAAATTCTGAAAAATTTGTCAATCTCATTCTTAAATCATTTGAAAGAGATTGGTAAAAGAAAATCTTGATTCGGAGTTCGTTTGCAAAATGGCCAAATCCGGGGCTTCTTATGGAGTAATTCAAAAAGGAAAATCCCGGAAAAATAGCAAATGAGCTCCAAATCTTTTGAAAATTTTCAGATCTCATTTTTAAATTATTTGGAAGAGATTGGCGAAAGAAAATCTTGATTCCGAGTTCGTTTGCAAAATGGCTAAATCCTGAGCCTCCTATGCAGTAATTCAAGCCGATAAATCCCGAAAAAATAGCAAATGAGCTCCAAATCTTATGAAAACTTCCAGATCACACTTTTTAATTATTTTGAAGAGATTGGTGAAGAAAAATCTTGATTTGGAGCTCGTTTAAAAAATGGTAAAAAGTAGGGGCATAAAAGGACATTTTGGGAAGAAAAAATCCAAATAAATAGCAAACGGACTCGGATAATTTTGAAAACTTCCAGAACTCAATATTTTATTATTTTGGAAGTATTTAAAAAAGAAAAATTGAATTTGGAGTCCGTTTGATATTTATTTGCATCCGGGGGGCAAAATGGTCATTTCACCCAAGCAACCGAAAAGGGCTTCTTTGGGCCTTTCAAAAATCAGAGCTGGGCTGAAAAGAGAAGTGCTGGCCTGCCCAAGCCCAAAGGAAGGAGGAAGCTTATGATTTTTTCAATCAAGTGGTTAAAAATCAAGAGTTAAGTTAGAGATTTTCTTTGATCAAGCCATGGTGATTAAGCCACATAGGCTAAGAAAGATGTCAACATTTTTTTTGGACAGCTGTAATTTGAGAGGGCTGAGATGCTAATCTAAAGGTGGTAATTTCATGACTTTTCATCTTGAATTATTGGCCATTTGATGGAAATTAGGTTACACGAAAATGACAACATCTTGGAGTCCATATACACATCATTTTCGGCCAGCCCTAAGGGAGGAGGCAGATTTTGTTTTTTCTTTTCCATTTTGGCTGATTTCTCTTAGTTTTTCTTAGTTTTTATCTTCTTGGTTGAGAGCAAAAAAGAAAAGTTTAGAAAAAAAAGGAAAGTTTGAAGAGAAAAGCTTGAAATATTAGCTTCTTGATGTTGCTCTTGAGCACCAACTCTTGCACTTTCATTTTCTATTCTTATTTTTTGCTATTTTAATCTCTACTTGGTGAGTTTTCATTTTAAAATAATGTTTCTTGTTCTTCCTTCATTTCCTTTCTTAAGTATATTTTTTTTACATTTTGTTTTTACAATAAACTCACCATGGCCAAATGGCCTACATTATTTATTTTAAGTTGCTGTTTTTGATTCATTTTACCATATTGTTTGTGCTATTTTCTTTGTTTTTGATGTTTTAAATGTTATGTTATTTCATGTTCTTAAGTTATATTTAATTTGGTTGCTTTGTTTGTTGCCATTTATGTCTTAGATATCATGTTTTTTGCATTTTTAATTTTCTGTTTTCATGTTGTTTAAATTTGAGCATGTTTTAGAGTTAGCATATTAAGTGTTTGTGAAAATGCTTGTGTGATTCTTTGCATGATTCTTGTTTTATATCTTAGTGAGCATGTTTTAGATTTAGTATATTAGGTGTTTGTGAAAATGCTTGTGTGATTTTTGTGTTATGACTTAGTTTTTCATGCTAGTATGCCAAGTGTTTGAGAAAATGCCATGCTTGCTGGAGCTTGAGGCCATTTGGCTACTCCATGTGTTTTGCATTGTGTGTTGCACTTTTTTGTCATGCTAGTTGTTAGGTTTTTGCATTTGCATGATATTTGGTTGGATTTTTGAATTAAGCATGCCTTGTGTTTGTAAAAATGCTATGCATGTTTTAGGTCTAGGTTACATTAAATGCCATGCAAGTTCATGTTAGGTCTAGGCCATATTATTTATGTCATGCATTTTCCTTACATTTAGGTTTAGATCCATGCATTTCATGCATTATGTTTGCTGCATTGTTTCATGCATTTCATGACCATGCCACTTGAATAATGACTTGAGCCAATTAATGGTTCAAGGTCATGCTCTCTTGAGCACACTTGTGGAAAATTAAGTTTGTCAAATTGATTATTCTACCTTTGTGATTTTTTTTACTTAAGCCAATTTTTATCTAACTTTCAAAAAGTCCTAGCTACTGTTTTCAAGTCATTCTATGAGTTTCAAATATTTTTATTTTGATTTTTAAATGATTTTATCAAAGACAAAAAAAATGTGTTGGCAAAGCATTTTTTTTTTCACCCAAAACTCGTACATCTCCGATTTTTCTGGGAATTCTTCTTTGATCAGAAAATTAAGTCGATTTTTCCCGTGTATTTTTACATGTCCTGAGTCTCCAATAAATTTTTCAGAATTTTTGGAATTTTTAAAAATAGGGTAAAAAATCGTGGATTAAAACTGGACAGTGGAGTCAGAATTGATTTTAAAGAAAAACAAAGCAGTTTTTTCTCCTCCAAAAACTCGTACATCTCTGGTTTTTCTGGGAATTCATCTTTGATCGGAAAATTAAGTCGATTTTTTTTCGTGTATTTTTACATGTCCTGAGTCTCCAATAATTTTTTTAGAATTTTTTGAATTTTTAAAAATAGGGTAAAAAATCGTGGATTAAAACTGGACAGTGGAGTCAGAATTGAATTTAAAGAAAAACTAATTTTCTGTTTTGGTTAATTTACTTAGAGTGGGCTGATTAGGAGGGTTAGCTACTGACTTAGGGTAATTTCTAAGCCTTTTTAAACTCTAAAAATGGTTTTTCAAGTCCCGGGTTAAGGGTAGCCAAGTCCGGATTTTTTTTAAACTTAGGAAATTAGAGTCATTTTAAAAATTTTAGCCCAGTTTTTATTTTTAATTCAAGCTTTTCAAAATTGTTTTCAAATAATCACAAAGTATTTTGGTTTTAGAATATTTAATCTGACATATTTTCCTAAGGTAGCCGGATATCTTTTTAGATATACGGATTTCCTTAATTAAAGGAAAAAATACATTTCATGCATTGCATTTTTATATTCATTCATTTTATATAATATGTGATTCTTGCCATAATAATTTCTATGTGTCATGACATTTAGGTTGCATTATATTATTTAGATTTTGCTATGTCATTTTATTTATGTCATGCCTATACATATTCATTTCTTTTAAATGTTTTAAAAAAAGATAATGGTTTTCAATAAAAATAAAGATATTCCCGAGTTAAAATAATTCATGAGTTCTCTACCGGGTTTGCTGGAGGGAATATCATCAATTATTATTAATAAAGGAATATCTTTCTTTAAAAAAAAAAGAGAATGATTCGGAAAGTTTTCCAAAACTAATAAAAATTTCTATATTTTGCCACGTTTGTTGGGGAATATAGGAAAATTTTGAATTTATAAATTCCGGATCATTTTCAATAAAAAATGGAATTATTTTTCTTTAAATTGGGAATTAATTTGAAATACTAAATTTAAAACCAACTTTTACCGAGACTTGAGATAACACACGATTAATAAGGTACCGATTTATACGGGCGTTGTGGGGGTGCTAATCCTTCCCTGCACGTAACCGACTCCCGAACCTGCTTCTTTGATTTCTCTGGTTTAAAACGCAGACTTGAAATTGGTTTTTAAAATGTTTTAATTAATTTTTAAAATATTTTATAAAACCGGTTTTAATAGGTGGCCGATCACACCTAGCTAAAAAAGATTGGTGGCGACTCCATGTCTTTTTTAAGGTCATTTTCAAAACCTTCATTTCTAGAGGAATTAAGTCGACTTTTCCTCGGTTTTTTTTTAAATGTCACGCTTAACGAATAATAAAGTCTTGCGATGAGACTCGTCGTTATTTTTTAGGTTGCGACAGCTTGGCGACTCCACTGGGGAATTATTAGAGAGTCAGGCCTAGAATTGGTCGTGTGTTATCAAAGTCTCGGTTTTGTTGGTTTAATTGGTATTTAATTTTAATTCCCACATTTTTTTTTAATAAGGAGAATTTTGAAAATAATAAAATGTTTTTAAATATGTTCATACTCATGTGCATGCATTTTATTTTTGTTCTCTAGTTATTTAAGGTTGTATATTATAATTGCTTGTCGGTTAATGCGTTACACTATTCTTGAATGTTTTAATTGCTAGGGCATTTAGAATAAGGTTTGTAGAATAGGTAGTGAAAGGTTTGATATTCCTCCACACACACTACACGTGCATTTGCATAACATGAATCCTATACCCGGATTCCGTCCTTTTAAGTGGGAGTAAAGTAACTACGCCTTTGTGATGATCCTCCGTATGGGCTAGTGAAACACTTTCGGAGTATAAAGTACCTATTGCCTTCGTGATAATCCTCCGTACGGGCATAGGAAAATATATTCTAACGGATTGAACCCTCTTTTATCGGGGTGCCTTACTAGCCTTCACCAGTGATAGTGAGGAACAATTCGGGGCCTTAGAACCGATTCACCCTCATATAGTGAACCTAGGCGAAGCCATCCCGAATTTCCGTTAGATACACCGAAAATAGGAACACATGGAGGGACATTTCTAAACTTTTTGTTACCTGTTTTACACTCCGAATAAGTGTGGTAGATCGGGCAACGATGTACGTACATCGCCCGTAATAAATGTGATACTCCGCCTCGAACGCATCGTGATGCCTAAATAAGCAGATATTGCTGGGGCAGATGTTCATTAGCTGTTTTTAAAAAAAAAAAAATCTTTTTTCAAGCATTTTGCATGTTGCAAATTTCATACATGTGTGAATAGAGCATGTACATTTTTGGTTGTGTTATTGATCTCATTCTTTGCAATAAACAGTTGGTAATTTCATTTGATGATTTCATAAAACCGATAGTGTCACATGAACATTTGCATATGGTACCATAGTGGGATCCACCCTGAAATTCTTTTGAAAATAATGTGATTGGTTTTTCATAAATAAAAAAAAACACAAAAAAAAAAGCATGTTAAAAAGAAATCATAAATTAGGAGGCAAATCTTGCATAATGAGATTTTTGAATAATCAAGATTTAGGTCCCACCAATTTCGTGTAATCATTGGTTAATTTATTTGTGTCATTTTGACATCGTGTTACAGTCATAACATGCATGATTATTCATTGTAGAATACATTTGTGATATACATGGTCATTCTTTGTACCTACCTTTGTATTAATTCATTTATTCTTAGCATGTATCATTTTGACATCATAGCATGCATGGTCATTCATTGTAGGACACGTTTATGACATGCATAGTCATTATCTGTATATACCTGGCATTAGATTGCATCCATAGCATACATAGTCATCATAATTTCTCTGTATATGTTCATGCATTAATCATCAGTTTATTCATGCACATAGGAATAGAGCATGTACATTCATAATCTTAATCTCATGACATTTTCATTTGCATGAAAGGGGTTCGAGATATGAGGAATGAATCGGAGGAACGATTGGGTGCTTTGGAACGCAATCAAGATGAATATGGACATGAAATCTGAGAGGTGAAGGAACAACTTGCCAAATTGCTGAAAATGGTTGAGGATATGGGTAACAGTAAAGGTGAACTTTCTCAGGGCTTCGCATCATCTTCGGATCAACTAAAACCATTAGGTCCAGAACATACAATCCTTGCTGGATCCTGCACTTGTCAATGCCACAAAGGTTGCAATCCTGATGAAATTGTGGACAAAATCATGAAAATAATTAAACCTGAAAGCCTGATACCAAAGACAGAAACCTCGAATCCAGTACCATACCTGCAAACTGTTCTAGGTCCAAACAAGTATCCCCACCCTACTATGGTCCAATCGTCCATTGGGACGACCACTACGAGATTCCTGAATCCCACTTCATCGTTACCAACTACCAGTTCATACTATTTCCCTCATCAATCACCTTATCCAGTACCTGGGATAAGAACCTCGAGCTATGTACAACCTCCAAAGGCCCCGTGTCCAAATCCATACCCTTACCATGCTGTTCCGCCACATCCCCATGTAAACACTCCGGTTCGAACCTTAGTGCCACCAGCAAGTGCCCCAACTCCTAGGCCATGTGTGACTAAGAAACGATCCCAGAATAAGACCCAAATGCATTTTGATCCCATTCCAATCAGCTACCAAGAGCTCCTCCCTATACTGATCCAAAATCACATGGTTGCCTGTGTCCCATTGAAACCCCTGTTACCACCATATCCAATGTGGTATAATCCAAATGAAAGATGTGATTATCACTGTGGAATTGTTTGCCATAGCATCGAAGATTGTATAGCAGTCAAAAGGAAAGTGCAAGCTCTCATAGATGCCAAGTGGTTGGATCCAACGACACTGATTGATAAAGGACTGGGAAAACGCCATTAGGATTGGGAGATTTACAGTATTGAGGTGGAAAGACTTCGGTCTTATATGATGTAATAGGATTTCACTTTTTCAGTAGCCGGCTCTTATAGCCTTAGGATGCTAGGAAGAATAAAGTGCTTGTAAAGACAGTTTTAACTACTGCTCAAATTTTGTAAAACATGGTTTATACCATTGTGAACATTGATGTGGGAATGAATTGAGTATGCTTCAAATTTATAAGATGTTGATGATTAAGTTCCTCCGATTCTTATTTCCTCCGTGATATCTTCCCCTTTGCATTTTGCATCCCATCAATTATTTGTCAGGTTGCATTCATGCATTCATAATCAACATGATTTTTCTGTATATATCCATGCATTAATTTGCTTATTACATACATCATGATTAGCATTAGGTCACATTCATGACACACATGGTTAGCATGATTTTCTTTGTATATACTCTGTATCAATCATTCATTGTTTGCATAATTGACACCGTGTTGCATTCATAGTGTATGTGATCATTCATTGGGAAACATGCTGAAATACATGATCAGTCATTGCATATATTCATGTGTTGATCTGTTTATTCTTTGTTTGCAACATGTTGGCATTGTGATTGCATTTATCACATATATGGTCAGCATGTTTCCATTGTACATATCCATACATCATATTGTTTAGGCTTCACATGCATCAAATTGCATTCATGGCTCATTCATCATGACATACATTTGTGGGAAATAAAATAGAAGTTGGCTTGGCTTTAGGAGTCTTTGAAAGAATTTCCATTTCAAATCAGAAGAAGTACTGAGTACACTTTTAATACAGGCTGGTGCTATGGAGGATGAACAAGTTGCCCGAATGGAAAAAATGGAAAGGGAACAGAGAGAATTGCGAGAACAGCTAGCAAAATCTCAAGCAGAATCTAAGGATCAGATGACTAAACTGATGGAGCTAATGTCTGCTGTAATCAAGGGAAAAGGATACACCGAAAACTTTGTCGCCGGAGAAGGGTTAGAGGTACAAAAAGGCCAAGATGAGGTCGCAATAAGTGATGCCCAGAACACTGTTAACCCCGTCAATATCCTAAACTCAGATGATCCGGCTGAACAGGCAAAGTTGAAAAGGGTTGCAGTAAATGAGGTTGAGTTGGCAGATTCCCAAGGGAAATATCAGTTGTTAGATGAAAGGCTCCGGGAAATAGAAAGAACAGATGTATTCGGGAGTGTGGAGGCGAAAGAACGATGCTTGGTCCTCGATTTAGTCATTCCTCCTAAGTTCAAGATCCCTGACTTTGTGAAATATGACGGGACGACCGATCCATCAGCCCATATCACTATGTTCTGCCGAAAGATGACAAGTCAGATAGATAATGATAAGCTTTTAATTCACTGCTTTCAGGATAGCCTCAGCGGGTCCGCAATTAGGTGGTATAGTCAGTTGAGCAAGGATCAGATTCGCTCTTGGAATGATTTGGCTAGGGCTTTTCTAAACCAGTACAAGCATATGACCGACAGGACACTTGATCGTCTCACTTTGCAAAATATGGAGAAAAAAGCTACTGAGAGCTTCAAAGAATATGCACAACGGTGGATGAGCCTGGCTGCCCAAGTACAACCGCCCTTGACACAAAAGGAAATCACTATCCTTTTTGTGAATACACTGCAGGCCCCGTACTATGACAGACTCGTCGGCAATGCTTCGAAGAATTTTGCGGACATGGTAATTTTAGGGGAGATGATTGAGAATGCTATCAAGAGTGGGAAACTTGAAAGAGAAGGAACATCCAATACCGAGAGAAATAAGGCACCAAGAAAGAAAGAGGAAGATGTCCAAACTATGGGAGATTTCATCCCATATTCCCAATTTCCCTCATACCAATCATGTTACCCTACTGAGGTATCTCCAAGCCTTTATCCTTACCTACCTACCCAAACACCTAATCCTATACCAGCCCTTGCAACAAGGCCTACTTCTAGAAAACGACCGCGAGAAAATCAAGAAAGAATTCCAATCCCCATCCCTGACTTACTGCCATTACTAATAAAGAATCAATACCTTACCCCGGTACCTTTGAAAATAGCTCCGAATCCATCAGCAAGGAGTTATGACCCTGACAGCAAGTGTGATTATCACCTAGGGGTAGTTGGGCATTCAACTGAAAAATGCAGACAACTGAAGGAAAGGATTGAAAGTCTTATCCGTGATGGTATTTTGACACCGGAGCTTATCAATCAATGGAAGGCCGCTTAGCCCTAAATCAGTTTCTTTCAGGGTTTTAGGGGGAGAATTACTACCTTTGAAGGATGTCAATAGGAGCATTTTTGACGCATGTAGTTTTATACACTGTGATGATGAAAGCACTTGTCTCATGTTAACATCTACATGAATTAAATGAATTTTAAATGCTTTGTGTTTGTTGTGTTTTAAATAAACGTGAATTTACAAAAACAAGCATTAAGGAAGTTTTAATAATGGATAGTCTCAAGAAGATTGATGATCAGTGTTAGAAATGACCCAACACCATCCCCCTCCTTTTTGGGCTTCTCTATACCTAAACCTTGAATCAATAACACTTGAAAGACCTAATGCTTCAAGGAAAAATGAATGAAAAAAAAGAAGCATTGTCATTGCAAAATAAGCAAGGATGTAAATCCTAGTCTAGGCTATGAACAAAGGAGCGAACTTTTTGAATTTTTTTGAATTCCTTGAAATTCAAACAAATGAGACATTCTTTCAAGAATCTAGATTTTGGTAATTTGATGTGTGTCAAGATTTGTGCTAAAACCATTCATGAACTTTTCCAACAAACCACAAAACACTAATTGCCCAAACATCACTTCATGATTAATACCTTGGAGCACAATGACCAAACCAGATTATCTCATATCCCAGAGAAAATCGATTTTTAGGTCATATTTTCCTCGTCTCTTCAAAGAACTCAGATTTGAAATTCAGTCTTTTCAGTACAGACCTAGACTTGCTATGTTCCTCGTTGATATAAATTCTCATTGGTTAATCAAATTGGGGCATCATATGTGGAAATGATGGATACATGGTGAATAAGGATGGACTAAACGCATGAATCATTGTGGCATGCGATGAAAATGAAAAATGAAAAAATTTGTGGTATCATGCATATGAGAATTCGGATGATTCCAAAGTGCAAAATGAAATTCTGAATATCTATTTCCCCTGGGGATTGCTTTTCAAAGTGAATATTCGTGCTTGACATGAGGAATGGCCATCTTTCATATCCCTTTCGCACAAAAAGAAATTATCCATAGTCACCCTTTTTGAGCCAAAAGAATTCTTTCTTCTTTGAACCCTGATCAAGGATTACCCTCTACACTGGAGGGTAAATGCGAGGAAAGATCTTTTCAAAGATCGTTGAGAGATGAGTGACAACTCAAGGATAGATACAAAGCAAATGGAGCCCCGAATAAATACGGGCGCACTCTGTCAAAGAAAAAAGAAGAGGAAAAGATGGCGAAATGAAAGCCAAGAAAACAAAAGAGAAACAAAAAGCAAAAAAAACGTGTGTAAGACATGGCAATTTGAAAGCGAAAAGCAAAGAAGAAAAAGAAGCAAAGTCAAAAGGAATGAAAAGTCCAAAAGGGACAAATGCTTCAAAGAGAATCCTCCTCAAGAAATGATCCTTGATCTGATTACCCTCAAACACATATTTTGGGCCTATTTATCCTTTCTTCCTGAACCCTGAGCCATGGCCTACATTACGTGCTTTAAAAGTCCATTTTGATCAAGCATGAATATTTAATTTGAAGGGTTTTTCCTCGGATTTTATCCCATCTCATCGAATTATCATTTCACTAAGGAAGAATTTAGAATTCTCAAGTGTATGGTAAAAAAAAAAAAATGGAAAGAATGGGACTCTAGGGCGAAAACCAAAAAATGGGCGGTCTAGAGTAGAATGAGAATTTTTGATGCCATCTATGAAAGTGCCGATACCACAAAAAGAGAAGGTCATCTTGAAAAAGTGGTCATCTAGGAACATTTAAAAATTCCTGAACCTCCCAAAATTGTCAATTCTCATTCGGAGGATTGTCTTCAAAAATTGAATCTTTTTTCCTCCAAGATTCAACTTTCCAGTTTAAACATCCCTGCCAATCTTGACGCTTGTCAAAATGCCTTGATATGGAAACTAAAAGAATGTTGAATTTGCTTGGTTCTCAATGAATTCATGATTTATAAAACCTGTTCCATTTATGAGCCTAGAAGGGATATACATTTTTGTCATGAAGTTTTCCTGGAAAAGCCAGAATCTTGTTATACCAAGCCTTGCCAATCCCAGTTGGAAAAACCCAGATTGATACTTAGAGAAATTTCTAATAATGATCATCAGTCTTCAAAAGATTTATACATCACACATTGTGGGGTTAATATTTTTTGTTGTTTGTTCAGAAGTTTTCAAAATGCGAAAACAAATAAAGAGATTTTGAAATACCCATTCTGATGTTGACATGAGACAAGGATTTTTCTAACCCAAAGGTATAGAACTGCCAGGGTAGGTCCTGACTTCCAGATATGAGAACAAGAAATCGAACCCAGTGCAGATCTCTGTTGATGAAAGTCTGAAAACTGTTGGGGCAAAGAGAATAACCAAAATGAATTGAAGATATACTCTGATTTGAAGAGGAAAAATGAATTTGAAAGGCTAAGCCAAAGTCTAGAAAAACAACCGGGGGCATTTGCATCACTCATGAGCACTCATCTCTTTATCGAGCTTTTGCATCTGCACAGTGTCGGCAAGCATTTGCATCATTCATGGGTATTTGCATTGGCATTATTCCATAAGCATCTGCATTTTACCTTTACATTTACATTCTTCATGGAATTCGTATTTGTGTCATCTCAAGCAATTGCATCATTTCTAGAATCATTGCATTTTCATTAATGTGTGGTAATTGTAGTTACACCATTCATAAACCAGTTACATGAACACAATTAGTAGGGGCATCTGCATCATGAAACATGGGCATCAATCCAGGCCATTCGCATTTGCACTAAGAAATATTTTACATTTGCACCATGAAGCATGAGCACCTTGTTAAAAGACATGTGCATCTGCATCATTTCTCAAAGCTTCTGGTGGGGATATCCAGAATTTTACAGTTTTAAAAGTGAACAAGTCTTCGGTGGTGATAGCTGAAGCCTCTATTGGAAATATCTAGGGTTTTATAATTTTGAAAATGAGAAATCTTCTTTTGGAGGAGTTATCCAGAATTTTTTTTTTCAACATGTGCATCTACATCAAGAAGCATTTGCATCAATCTAAGTTATTTGAATCTACATCAAGAAGCATTTGCATCAATCTAAGTTATTTACATTTGCACCAGTTTAAGTCATTTCGTATCATATTCAACATCTGCATCTGCATCAAAAAGCATTCACATCTTCTCAAAATCTTTAGGTTAATTTTCAACAATTCTTCAAAGACCATTTTTAAGACCTCCGGGCATAACTCCTTCTTTTCAGGGGTAAGGCCTATGGGCACCATTTTTAAGACCTCCGGGCATAATTTTTCAAATCACAGGTAAGACCTCCGGGCAACATCTTTAAGACCTCCGGGCAACATCTTTAAGACCTCCGGGCATAACTTTTTTTTTTTCAGGGGTAAGGCCTATGGGCACCATTTTTAAGACCTCCGGGCATAATTTTTCAAATCACAGGTAAGACCTCCGGGCAACATCTTTAAGACCTCCGGGCATAACTAACTTTTTTTCAGGAGTAAGACCTATGGGCACCATTTTTAAGACCTCCGGGCATAATTTTTCAAATCACAGGTAAGACCTCCGGGCAACATCTTTAAGACCTCCGGGCATAACTTTTTTTCAGGGGTAAGGCCTATGGGCACCATTTTTAAGACCCCCAGGCATAATTTTTCAAATCACAGGTAAGACCTCCGGGCAACATCTTTAAGACCTCCGGGCATAACTCTTTTTTTTTTTAGGGGTAAGGCCTATGGGCACCATTTTTAAGACCTCCGGGCATAATTTTTCAAATCACAGGTAAGACCTCCGGGCAACATCTTTAAGACCTCCGGGCACCAATTTTTAAGACCTCCGGGCACCATTTTAAGACCTCCGGGCACCAATTTTTAAGACCTCCGGGCACCATTTTAAGACCTTCGAGCACCAATTTTAAAGCCCTTCGAGCATAAATTTTTCTTTTGAAAATCGAATTCGTTTCCTTAAGACGAATCGAGCCTTGTTTAGGCAGGGAATTCAATTTAAGGACAAAATCTTCAATTTATTATTTTAAAAAAAATAATAAAAAAAAAAATAAAAAAATTAAAAATTAAAAAAATGAAAAAAGAGAAAATAGAAAAAAAATAAATAAATAAAAAATAGAAAAAAGGAAAAAAGAAAAAAGAAAAAAGAAAAAAGAAAAAAGAAAAAAGAAAAAAGAAGAAAAAAATGAAAAATAAAAAATGAAAAATAAAAAATGAAAAAAATGAAAATGAAAAAGAAACCCCTTTCCCTTTCCTTCACATGTGATGTCACTGACCGTACAAAATTAGTGTCGGTTTATCTTTGCCTGATTCTCAGCAATAGCCAAAGAGGGGCAGCTGTAGACACCTAATTTTGTCCGGACCACTAAACAGGTATGTTTTCTTCCCATATTGATGTTCCCGAGTGTAAAAAGACTGTTTTCATCCTGCAGGTGGTACTCCGAGACTTAGTTTAAGAGGGCGAGCACAAAAAGTCAAACTTGAAAAAAAGTCAACCCCAGAAAGTCAACTACTGAAAAAGTCAACCCACTTTCAAAATCAAGATTTTAAGTTCAATTGCAAAATGGAGAAAGAATTTTGATAATCCGAGGTCTACATTGAATGATATGGAGTTCAGAAGTTGGGATTTGGAGATTCAGTAGAAAAGAAACCCTAATCCAAGAAATTTGGGGAAAAGTGCTTAAACGACCAAACTGGTCGAAATTGAAGATTCCAAATGAAAGATAAGCACTGACTACGGGTAATGGAGAAGTCACTTGAAAGAAAAACCGAAAGGAAAGTCAATCCGGGAGAAAACCGAGAATTAGGGTTTTTAGTGGATTTCGGTGAAATCGGGAAAAATCACAGAAATGGCCCGACTTGGTAAGACCAAAGCCCCCAATGGATGAGGAATGATTAAAAAGGATGGCCCAAGGCTCAGATTGAAGAAAAACTGAAAATCGGACTTGTTTTGAGCAAAACCGGGTTTCGGAGGTTAAAGGGCAAAATTGGAAAAATTTGGGAAAAATAGCAAATGGACTCCGAAAATTATGAAAAATTTGTCAATCTCATTCTTAAATCATTTGAAAGAGATTGGTAAAAGAAAATCTTGATTCGGAGTTCGTTTGCAAAATGGCCAAATCCCGGGCTTCTTATGAAGTAATTCAAAAAGGAAAATCCCAGAAAAATAGCAAATGAGCTCCAAATCTTTTGAAATTTTGCAGATATCATTTTTAAATTATTTGGAAGATATTGGCGAAAGAAAATCTTGATTCCGAGTTCGTTTGCAAAATGGCTAAATCCCGAGCCTCCTATGCAGTAATTCAAGTCGATAAATCCCGAAAAAATAGCAAATGAGCTCCAAATCTTATGAAAACTTCCAGATCACACTTTTTAATTATTTTGAAGTGATTGGTGAAGAAAAATCTTGATTTGGAGCTCGTTTAAAAAATTGTAAAAAGTAGGGGCATAAAAGGACATTTTGGGAAGAAAAAATCCAAATAAATAGCAAACGGACTCGGATAATTTTGAAAACTTCCAGAACTCAATATTTTATTATTTTGGAAGTATTTAAAAAATAAAAATTGAATTTGGAGTCTGCTTGATATTTATTTGCATCCGGGGGGCAAAATGGTCATTTCACCCAAGCAACCGAAAAAGGGCTTCTTTGGGCCTTTCAAAAATCAGAGCTGGGCTGAAAAGAAAAGTGCTGGCCTGCCCAAGCCCAAAGGAAGGAGGAAGCTTATGATTTTTTCAATCAAGTGGTTAAAAATCAAGAGTTAAGTTAGAGATTTTCTTTGATCAAGCCATGGTGATTAAGCCACATAGGCTAAGAAAGATGTCAACATTTTTTTTGGACAGCTGTAATTTGAGAGGGCTGAGATGCTAATCTAAAGGTGGTAATTTCATGACTTTTCATCTTGAATTATTGGCCATTTGATGGAAATTAGGTTACACAAAAATGACAACATCTTGGAGTCCATATATACATCATTTTCGGCCAGCCCTAAGGGAGGAGGCAGATTTTGTTTTTTCTTTTCCATTTTGGCTGATTTCTCTTAGTTTTTCTTAGTTTTTATCTTCTTGGTTGAGAGCAAAAAAGAAAAGTTTAGAAAAAAAAAGGAAAGTTTGAAGAGAAAAGCTTGAAATATTAGCTTCTTGAGGTTGCTCTTGAGCACAAACTCTTGCACTTTCATTTTCTATTCTTATTTTTTGCTATTTTAATCTCTACTTGGTGAGTTTTCATTTTAAAATAATGTTTCTTGTTCTTTCTTCATTTCCTTTCTTAAGTATATTTTTTTACATTTTGTTTTTACAATAAACTCACCATGGCCAAATGGCCTACATTATTTATTTTAAGTTGCTGTTTTTTATTCATTTTACCATATTGTTTGTGCTATTTTCTTTGTTTTTGATGTTTTAAATGTTATGTTATTTCATGTTCTTAAGTTATATTTAATTTGGTTGCTTTGTTTGTTGCCATTTATGTCTTAGATATCATTTTTTTTGCATTTTTAATTTTCTGTTTTCATGTTGTTTAAATTTGAGCATGTTTTAGAGTTAGCATATTAAGTGTTTGTGAAAATGCTTGTGTGATTCTTTGCATGATTCTTGTTTTGTATCTTAGTGAGCATGTTTTAGATTTAGTATATTAGGTGTTTGTGAAAATGCTTGTGTGATTTTTGTGTTATGACTTAGTTTTTCATGCTAGTATGCCAAGTGTTTGAGAAAATGCCATGCTTGTTGGAGCTTGAGGCCATTTGGCTACTCCATGTGTTTTGCATTGTGTGTTGCACTTTTTTGTCATGCTAGTTGTTAGGTTTTTGCATTTGCATGATATTTGGTTGGATTTTTGAATTAAGCATGCCTTGTGTTTGTAAAAATGCCATGCATGTTTTAGGTCTAGGTTACATTAAATGCCATGCAAGTTCATGTTAGGTCTAGGCCATATTATTTATGTCATGCATTTTCCTTACATTTAGGTTTAGATCCATGCATTTCATGCATTATGTTTGCTGCATTGTTTCATGCATTTCATGACCATGCCACTTGAATAATGACTTGAGCCAATTAATGGTTCAAGGTCATGCTCTCTTGAGCACACTTGTGGAAAATTAAGTTTGTCAAATTGATTATTCTACCTTTGTGATTTTTTTTACTTAAGCCAATTTTTATCTAACTTTCAAAAAGTCCTAGCTACTGTTTTCAAGTCATTCTATGAGTTTCAAATATTTTTATTTTGATTTTTAAATGATTTTATCAAAGACAAAAAAAATGTGTTGGCAAAGCAATTTTTTTCCACCCAAAACTCGTACATCTCCGATTTTTCTGGGAATTCATCTTTGAACAGAAAATTAACTCGATTTGTTTCCGTGTATTTTTACATGTCCTGAGTCTCGAATAATTTTTTTCAGAATTTTTGGAATTTTTAAAATAGGGTAAAAAATCGTGGATTAAAACTGGACAGTGGAGTCAGAATTGATTTTAAAGAAAAACAAAGCAGTTTTTTCTCCTCCAAAAACTCGTACATCTCTGGTTTTTCTGGGAATTCATCTTTGATCAAAAAATTAAGTCGATTTTTTTCCGTGTATTTTTACATGTCCTGAGTCTCCAATAATTGTTTTAGAATTTTTGGAATTTTTAAAAATAGGGTAAAAAATCGTGGATTAAAACTGGACAGTGGAGTCAGAATTGAATTTAAAGAAAAACCAATTTTCTGTTTTGGTTAATTTACTTAGAGTGGGCTGATTAGGAGGGTTAGCTACTGACTTAGGGAAATTTTTAAGCCTTTTTAAACTCTAAAAATGGTTTTTCAAGTCCCGGGTTAAGGGTAGCCAAGTCCGGATTTTTTTTAAACTTAGGAAATTAGAGTCATTTTAAAAATTTTAGCCCAGTTTTTATTTTTAATTCAAGCTTTTCAAAATTGTTTTCAAACAATCACAAAGTATTTTGGTTTTAGAATATTTAATTTGACATATTTTCCTAAGGTAGCCGGATATCTTTTTAGATATACGGGTTTCCTTAATTAAAGGAAAAAATACATTTCATGCATTGCATTTTTATATTCATGCATTTTATATAATATGTGATTCTTGCCATAATAATTTCTATGTGTCATGACATTTAGGTTGCATTATATTATTTAGATTTTGCTATGTCATTTTATTTATGTCATGCCTATACATATTCATTTCTTTTAAATGTTTTCAAAAAAGATAATGGTTTTCAATAAAAATAAAGATATTCCCGAGTTAAAATAATTCATGAGTTCTCTACCGGGTTTGCTGGAGGGAATATCATCAATTATTATTAATAAATGAATATCTTTCTTTCAAAAAAAAATAGAATGATTCGGAAAGTTTTCCAAAACTAATAAAAATTTCTATATTTTGCCACGTTGTTGGGGAATATAGGAAAATTTTGAATTTATAAATTCCGGATCATTTTCAATAAAAAATGGAATTATTTTTCTTTAAATTGGGAATTAATTTGAAATACTAAATTTAAAACCAACTTTTACCGAGACTTGAGATAACACACGATTAATAAGGTACCGATTTATACGGGCGTTGTGCGGGTGCTAATCCTTCCCTGCACGTAACCGACTCCCGAACCCGCTTCTTTGATTTCTCTGGTTTAAAACGCAGACTTGAAATTGGTTTTTAAAATGTTTTAATTAATTTTTAAAATATTTTATAAAACCGGTTTTAATAGGTGGCCGATCACACCTAGCTAAAAAAGATTGGTGGCGACTCCATGTCTTTTTTAAGGTCATTTTCAAAACCTTCATTTCTAGAGGAATTAAGTCGACTTTTCCTCGTTTTTTTTTTTAAATGTCACGCTTAACGAATAATAAAGTCTTGCGATGAGACTCGTCGTTATTTTTTAGGTTGCGACAACGGGGAGAATGGGAAACCCGGGATACAAAGCTAATCAGATACCGAGAACTCATATTGAGTTTATTGGAGGAGTTTGAAGAAGTAAGTTTCAATTACTTCCCCCGAGAAGAAAACCGGATGGCGGATGCTCTGGCTACTTTGTCATCAATGTTCAAAGTGAATGAAGGAGTGGAAGTTGTGCTGATCAAGATGAGCATATATGAGTCTCCTGCCCACTGCTTGAGTATTGAAAAAGAAACAGATGGTCTCCCTTGGTATAACGACATCTTACAGTACATCAAGAGGCAACAGTATCCAGGACAGGCAACAGAAAACAACAAGAGAACTCTGAGAAGACTAGCAATGGGTTTTGTTCTAGATGAGGAGATTCTCTAAAAGAAAGGGAAAAATCAAGTCCTGTTGAGATGTGTCGGGTCTGCCGAAGCTCGAAGAATCATAGTGGAAGTCCATGAAGGGATATGTGGCACCCATGCCAATGGTCACATGCTTGCTAAGCAGATTATGAGGGCAGGGTATTATTGGCTGACGATGGAAGGAGATTGTATCAGTTATTCCCGAAAGTGTCATAAATGCCAGATATATGCAGATAAGATTCATGTGCCGCCATCGCCATTGCATGTCATGATCGCACCATGGCTATTCTCGATGTGGGGAATGGATATGATTGGCCCCATTACTCTGAAAGCTTCAAATGGACATCGTTTCATCCTGGTGGCCATAGACTATTTCACAAAGTGGGTGGAAGCTGCTTCTTATACGAATGTAACGAAGTCAGTGGTATGCAGATTTGTTAAGAAGGAAATCATATGTCGATATGGATTGCCAGCAAGAATTATTTCAGATAATGCCCTCAATCTGAATAATAAGATGATGAGAGAGGTATGTACTCAGTTCAAGATCATGCATCACAATTTGGCACCTTATCATTCGAAGATGAATGGGGCAGTAGAAGCAGCCAACAAAAACATCAAGAAGATTATCGAGAAGATGACTGATGTGTACAAGGATTGGCATGAGATCTTGCCCTTTGCTCTTCACACATATCGTACTTTGGTTCACACATCTACATGGGCAACGCCGTTTTCTTTGGTATATGGTATGGAACCAGTGTTACCTATTGAAGTCGAGATTCTTTCATTTCGGGTTTTGATGGAGGTTGGCCTAGAAGAGGCAGAATGGGTTAGAGCTCGTTATGAACAGCTGAATCTCATCGAAGAGAAAACATTGAAGGCAATTTGTCAAGGGCAGTTGTATCAGAAAAGGATGATTCGAGCCCATAATAAGAAGGATCAACCCAGACAGTTCCGAGAAGGAGAGTTGGTACTGAGGAAAATTCTCCCCATAGTGAAGGATCCGCGAGAAAAATGGGCTTCAAATTAGGAAGGACCCTATGTGGTAAAAAGAGCTTTTTCTGGAGGAGCATTGATACTAACTCGGATGGACGGGAATGATTTTAGACATCCCGTGAATGCTGATGAACTGAAGAAGTATTATGCTTAAAAAAAAAGTGTGATGTTATGCACATGGGAATTCTAAAGATTCCAAGTGTAGAAATGGAAATTCTATATATCTATCTCCCCTAAGAATTGCTTTTCAAAGAGAATATTAATGCTTGGTATGATAAATGACCATCTTTCATATTCCCTTCACTAAGAAGAAATCATCCCTAGTCACCCCTTTGAGCCTTAGGAATTATTCCTTTCGTTGAAAACCTGGTCAAGGATCAGCCTCTACACTGGAGGGCAAATACGAGGAAAAATAATCAAAATCATGGCAAAAAAGAGAGCTATTAGAAAATGTGAAATCAAAGAATAGCAAATGAAAGCCAGCAAAAAAAAAAGGGGGACAAATGTCTCAGTAATGAATTCTCCTCAGGAAATGATCTTTGATCCAATTACCCTTAAACACTGTTTGGGCCTATTTTATCCTTTCCTTCTAAACCCGAACCTTGGCCTACATTATGTACTTTAAAAGTCCATTTTGATCAAGCATGGGTATTTAATTTGAAAGGTTTTTCTCAGAATTCATCCAATCTTTTGAATTGACATTTTTACCTTGGAAGCATTTAGAATTCTCAAATGCATGGTTGAATACAAAAAAAAAAAAAAAAAAAGGGAGAGGTTTAAGCCGAAAAACCGCAAAGGGCGACTTAATACCGAATGGGGAACACTTGAGTTGAAAACCCGCAAAGGGCGGCTCAAGTACAGATTAAGGTTTGAATCAATGCTTCGTGTAAAGGGGGAGAAAGTATTTGAAAATCAGAGAAAAAAGGGAACAACTCAGTCTGACATAACTACGGAAGCTGAGGGATTAACCAAGTAAATTGACCATTCAAGAGAAATTTTAGATGATTTGAAAAAGGAGGGGTCCAAGATATTTCTCATCCGGGGCATCAACAACCTATAACTTTACATTTGTTTTTTATATCCTTGATATCCACTTTTATCATTTTAAAATATTTTGTTGCAATAAATTTTGTTACTCCTTTTATGACAATTGCTTGTTTCATACTTTATTTCATACATTTTTGAAATTGCATTTTTGTTTGTTATTAAATTGAATGATGATTAGTAAACATAAATTTTTTAATAAAAGGGAGTTTAAAAGTATTACTAAGGAATAGGTCTAAATCTTAGAAAAAGTTTGGAAACCACTAATCCCGATGGAAAATTCACCAAGTAAAGAAAAACAGTGAAAATGGTGGAGACTCCGTCATGAAGTCAGAAATTTGTAAATTTCAGTGAAGTCAGAAACTAGGACTGTTTGACAAATTATCTTTAGTAAAGGATTCTTAAAGTGGGGCATCGGTGAACAATTGAAGACTCCATCATGAAGTCGGATAATCTGCGAACCTCAAAGAAACCATGGATTAGAAATCATGACACAATCATTTGACTGCATTCATCATCAGGAAACATATAAGCATTTGAAAAGCATGTCATTCTCATCATTGAATTTAGCTAACATTGCAGGAATCAAGAAAACTTTGGCTTCCCAAATCAAATTCGTTATGCTTCTCAAATGAGTCGAGCCTTGAGACCACCGTCGAGGTATTTCCTTTTGTTTTAAATCGAATTCATTATGTTTTATCAAATGAGTCGAGCCTTGAGACCACCGTCGAGGTATTTCCTTTTGTTTTAAATCGAATTCATTCTGTTTATCAAATGAGTCGAGCCTTGAGACTGTAGTCAAGGTATTTTAATCACGGGTAAGACCTTCGGGCACCATTTTTAAAGACCTTCGGGCACCATTTTTAAGACCTCTGGGCACCATTTTTAAGACCTTCGGGCACTATTCTTAAGACCTTCGGGCACCATTTTTTCTTTTGAAATCGAACCCGTTTTCTTAAGATGGGTCAAGCCTTGATTAGTCAGGGAATCCAATTTAAGGACAAAATCTTCAATTTACAGTTTTTTCAACAAAAAAAAAAATTAATAATAATTGATGATGAATGATTTTGATAGAAAACCCCTTTTCTTTTCCTTCACATGTGATTTCACTAACGGTACAAAATTAGTGTTTGTTTATCTTTGCCTGATTCCTGATTCTCAGCAATAGCCAAAGAGGGGCAGCTGTAGACACCTAATTTTGTCTGGACCCCTAAATCAGGTACATTTTCTTCCTAAATCGATGTTTCAGAATGCTAAAAGGCTTTTCTCATCCTGCAGGTGGTACTCCGAGGCTTACTCCAAGAAAGCAGACAAAAAAAGTCAAACTAAAAAAAAAGTCAACCCAAAAAAAATCAACCACTAAAAAGTCAACCCCAAAAAAGTCAACTACTAAAAAAGTCAACCCACTTTCAAAATAAAGATTTGAGGTTCAATTGAAAAACGGTGAAAGAATTTTGATAATCCGAGGTCTACATTAAAAGATATGGAGTTCGGAAGTTGGGTTACGAAATCTCAGTAGAAAAGAAACCCTAATTCGGGAAATTTGGGGAAAAGTGCTTAAACGATCAAATTGGTCAGAATTGAAGGTCTCAAATGAAAGATAAGCACTGACTACGGGTAATGGAGAAGCTACTTGGAAGAAAAACTGGTTGAAAAGTCAATTCGAAAGAAAATCGAGAATTAGGGTTTTTTTGGTGGATTTCGGTGAAATTTGGAAGAATTACAAAAATGGCCCGATTCGGAAGATCTAAAGCCTTATTTAATGAGAAATGATTAAAAAAGGATATCCCAAGGTTCATTTTGAAGAAAATATGAAAATCGGACTTGTTTTGAGCAAAACCGGGTTTCGAAGACAAAAGGGCAAAGTTGGAAAATATGGGAAAAATAGAAAATGAACTCAAAAAATTATGAAAATTTGAAAATCTCATTCTTAAATCATTTCGAAGAGATTGGCAAAAGAAAATCTTGATTCGGAGTTCGTTTGCGAAATGGCCAAATACCGGGTCTCCTATATTGTAATTCAAGCAGATAAATCCCAAAAAATAGCAAATGAACTCCAAAAACTCTGAAAATTTTTCAAATCTCATTTTTAAATTATTTGGAAGATATTGGCAAAAGAAAATCTTGATTCGGTGGCCAAATCCGAGTCCCCTATGTAGTAATTCAAGCAGATAAATCCTAAAAAAATTGTAAATGAGCTCGAACAATTATCAAAACTTCCAGATCACATTTTTAAATTATTTTTAAGAGATTGGTGAAGAAAAATATGGATTCGGAGCTCGTTTAAAAAAATGGTAAAGTTCGAGTGCATAAAAGGGGTAATTTCGGAAATAAATTCGAAATAATAGAAAATGGACTCAAATTTTTTTGAAAACTTCTAGAATTCAATTTTTTATTATTTCAAAAGTATTGAAAAAATAAAATTTGAATTTGGAGTCCGTTTGCTATTTATTTAGGTTCGGGGGGCAAAAAGATCATTCACCAAAGAAACCAAAAAGGGCAAATTTGTAATTGATGAAAATATGAAAGAAGAAGGAATTGCTGGGATTTTTTCTTCCCTTGGTCAGCCAACATAAAGGAGAAGAAGGAAGCTTGAAAAATTTAATTCCCTAGTTACTATCAAGCCACATGCTACCACTAATACCTTGCAAATGGTCCTCCTTCATCCAATGGCTTAGGTGCCTTGTAGGAAAATTAAATGCACCATCCAATGGCCAAATTTAAATGGCAAGATGAAATTTTTATTTTTCATAAAAGAACCCTCATCTAATGGCCAAGAATGGAAGAAAAAAGATTAACACAATTCATCCAAGGGTGAGCATCCATTCGGTTAAGCAAGGGAGTGCATGGGATTATCTCTTTTCATCCAATGGCTTAGGCCATCTACAAGGGCTGAGTACACATTTTGAGGGCTGGATTTAATCTACAAGATGTCATTTTTTATGTTGTCCTCATCCAATGACCAAGAATGGAAGAGCACAACTCATCCAAAGGTAGACACTCAAGGGGGGGCAAGCAAGGGAGTGCATGGGATTGGTCCTCTTTTGCATCTAAGGGCTAGGTTACTACAAGGGCTGAGTACACATCTTAAGGGCTGCTATCAATTGGCAAGATGACATTTTTATGTTGTCATCAAAATATCTTAATCTACAGGCCAAGATTGGAGGAGAAAAAGTGCAATTCCATCCAAGGGTTAGAGGCCATTCGGCCAAGGCTAAAGGGAGGGGGTGATTTCATTTTTTCAGAGGTTTTTGGCTGGAAACAGTAGCTAATTTGGCAAAGAAAAAGGTTTTGAAAGAAAGAAAAAAAAAAGGTTTTCAATAGAGAGCTTGAAGGTAGTCATCTCTACCAAGCTCTAGCATAGCTTTCTTCTTGATTTCCATGGTGTTTTCCTGATTTTCTATCTTGTTTTCCTACTACATTTTTCATAGAAATAAAGTTTTTTAATGTTTACTTATGTTTTCATCTCTTCTTCTTCATTAAAATGGTGGAAAACAATTTTTTTTTTATGGTTTCATGCTATGGCTGAATATGGCACATTTACTTGCCTTGGTTTTTCCTTTTTTTTCTTCCTTGCTTGTTGTGTGAAAAATGATTTTTATAAGGTTTTTTAGAGTATTCTAAGGTTCTGATTTTTACAAAATATGAAGCAAAAAGGTTGAAATGGCTACATGATCTTGGCTAGACCAAGTGACCATGGTTAGGAGAGAGGCTATGACCATTTTTACCTACCATGAAGCTCACCTTAATTTTGCTATTTTACATGGTTTATTTTCTATTTTATTGAGATGGAAAGGCTTCATGATCTTGGCAAAACCAAGTGATTATGGTTAGGTGAGAGGCTATGCCCATTTGATACCAACCATGGAGCTTAACCTTCCTTGTTTTATTTACTAGTTTTGCTTGTTATTTGTTTTGCATGTCTATGTTAAATCTTTTATATATGTTCTTTACATTATTTTCTGTGCTATATTTACTTATATATTTCATTTACATGCTTGATATTGTATCATTGCATATTCGGCCATTGTTGTTCATATGCTCATGTTGTGCATTTTTTTCATGTATCATGTCTAACATGTTTGCATTTTCTTCATTTTGTTCCATGACCATTCGGCAACTTCATTTTTGTATGCCTTGCATGTGCATTTTCCTTTTGCTTCCTAACTTGTTTGTATCTCCATGCCATGAACTTGTACATTTTGATTTTAGTATGCCATGTGCTTATGAAAATACTATGATAAAATGCCATCATTTTTTTCATGACCATTCGGCACTTCACTTTTTGTATGCCTTGCATGTGCATTTTCCTTTTGTTTCTTAACTTGTTTGCATTTCCATGCCATGAGCTTGTGCTTTTTGATTTTAGTATGTTATATGCTTATGAAAATGTCATGACATTATGCATCTTAATATGATTTGTCATGTACTTGTGTCATTTACTAAATAGGACTGCATTAGAGTCTCATGTGATCATTTGGCCTCTTCATGCATCTCTTGCCTTGTCATGCATTTGCATTTTGTTTAGGTAACATGCTTTGCATTATCATATCTTGAAATTGTGTATTAGTTGCTGTTTCTTCCAGCATTGACATTAGTTTCATGGGTCATTGTATGTTCATAGTATTGCTATGCATGTTCATTACATTTTAGGTCTAGGCCATATTGGTATTGCCATGCATATTGAGTCTTAAATCACATTGGTATTGTCATGCATTACTAAGCTATTTTGGTCTTAGGTCACATTATCCTTTTCTTGCATATTCATAACATATTAGGTCCAAGTCATATTTGCATTATCAAGCATTGCATGCATATTGAGTTAGGATAACATTTATTGCCATGCATATTCATGCTAGGCATTTAGGTTGTCTTGAATTGTCATGCATTTCCTTTACCATTTAGACCTTTAGACCATGCATTTCATACATTTCATTTGCTGTATGTTCATGCATTCCATGTCATTGCCACTTGATTTGTGACTTAGGCCAATTAATGGCTCAAAGTCATGCTCTCTTGAGCATACTTGTGGAAAATTAAGGAATTGTCAAACTGATCATTCTACCTTTGTGATTTTTTTTTACTTAGCCAATTTTTGTTCAAGTTTTTTAAATGTTTAGCTACTGTCCTTAGGTCTTTAGGATGATCTCCAACAATTTTTACTTTGATTTTGAATGAATTTATCAAAGGCAAAAACTGTATTTTGACAAAGCAGTTTTTTTTTCACCCAGTACTCGAACTTCTCTGACTTTTCTGGGCAGTCATCTTTAATCATAGACAATTTTTTATCGTGTATTTTTACATGTTCTGAGTCTCCAGTAATTTTTTTAGATTTTTTTTGAATTTTTAAAAATAGGCTAAAAAATCGTGTGGCAAAACCGGATAGTAGAGGCAGATTTGAAATCAAAAGAGGAATAATGGTTGAATTTGGCTAAGGCATTTAGAGGGGGTTGGTTAGAAGATTTAGCTACTGTCTTAGGGTAGTTTCTAAGCCTTTTTAAACTTTAAAAATTATTTTTTAAATCTCGGGTTAAGGGTGGTTAAGTCCGGGAGTTTAAACTTAAGAAATTAGAGCCATTGTAAAACGGTTTGGTAAAGCTTTTAATTTTTATTCAAGTTTTCCTTAAAATTGTTTTGCAAACTCACAAAGTTTTATTTTCTTTTTAGAAAATCTAATTTGAAATATTTTTCTAAGGTAGCCGGATATCTTTTTAGATATACGGATTTCTTTAGTTAGAGGAAAAAATACATTTTCATGCATTGCATTTTCCATGTTCATGCATTTTATTTAAATGTGTGATTTTTGCTATGATATTTTCCATGGTATTATTATTATTTTAATTCACATTTTATGATTTTATATTTGTTTGCCATATGGTTTTGAATGTTTCATGATATCCTATGCTTTTTATTTAGTTATTTTTGTCATATTGTTTAGCATATACTATGTTCATGCATTATTATTTTTATTTTCATTTTCATGCATATTATATGTTAGTATTATTTTAATTTCATGTCATTTCTTGCCATTTAGATCATATTCCATGTTATTTAGGTTATTTTATTTATAACATGCCATGTCATTTATAATATGCCATATCATTTAAAATTGCCATGTCATTTAAATCATTTTATCTCATTTAGAATATACCGTGATACTTAGGATTTTTCATTTCACCTAGAATATACTATGTCATTTAAATTATGTCATATCATTTACGTTGCATTATATTATCTAGACTTTGCCATGTCATTTTATTTATGTCATACATGTTCATGTTCATATTTTTAAATGTTTTGAAAAAGATAATGATTTTCAATAAAAAATAAAGATATTCTCGAGTTAAAATAATTCATGAGTTCTCTACCGGGTTTGCTGGAGGGAATAGCATCAATTATCATTAATAAAGGAATATCTTTCTTTCAAAAAATGAGAATGATTCGAAAAGTTTTCCAAATGAATAAACATTTCTATATTTTGCCGATTTTGTCGGGGAATGTATGAAAATTTTGAATTAATAAATTCCGGATTATTTTCAATTAAAAATGAAATTATTTTTCTTAAAATTGGGAATTAACTTGAAATACTAAATTAAAAACCAACTTTTTACCGATACTTGAGATAACACACGATTAATAAGTTACCGATTTATACGGGCGTTGTAGGGGTCCTAATCCTTCCTTGCACATAATCGACTCCCGAACCCGCTTTTTTGATTTCTCTGGTTTATAACGCAGACTTGAAATTGGTTTTAAAAATGTTTTAATTAATTTTAAAATGTTTCATAAAACCGGTCTTAATAGGTGGTCGATCACACCTAGCTAAAAAAGATTGGTGGCGACTCCATGTCTTTTTACGAGGCCGTTTTCATAACCTCGACTGTTTATTTTATTTCTAGAGGAATTAAGTCGTCTTTTTCTCTGCTTCTGTTTCCCCCTCACTTGAACGGGTCTCTGCGATCGGGATCACGTATCGACACCTTCGTTTTTCTAGAGGAATTAAGTCGACTTTTCCTCATTTTTTTAATGTCACGTCTAACGAATAATAAAGTCTTGCGATGAGACTTGTTATTGTTATTTTATTTAGGTTGTGCACAATGTCAATTCAAAAGATGGGATAAATTCTGAGAACAACCTCTCAAATTAAATATCCATGCTTGATCAAAATGGACTTTTATAGCACTTAATGTAGGCCAAGGTTCGGGTTTAGAAGGAAGGGTTAAAATAGGCCCAAAATGTGGGGTGATTGGATCAAGGATCATTTCTTGAGGAGAATTTATTCTTGAAACATTTGTCCCCTTTTTGGACTTTTTTTTTCTTCAATCTCTTTTCTTTCATTGTTGGCTTTCATTTGCCATTCTTTGATTTCACATTTTCCAATAGCTCTCTTTTTTTTTCCATGATTTTGATTATCTTTCCTCGTATTTGCTCTCTACTGTAGAGGGTGATCCTTGATCAAGGTTCAACGAAAGAAATAATTTCTAAGGTTCAAAGGGGTGACTAGAGATAATTTCTTCTTAGTGAAGGGAGTATGAAAGATGGCCATTCATCATATCAAGCATGCATATTCTCTTTGAAAAGCAATTCTCAGGGGAGGTAGATATATAGAATTTCCATTTTTACACTTGGAATCATTCGAATTCCCATGTGCATAGCATCACACTTTTTCGTTTTTCTTCAAGCGTAATACTTCTTCAATTCATCAGCATTCATGGGATTTCTGAAATCATCCTCGTCCATTCGAGTTAGAATAAATGCTCCTCCAGAAAAAACTCTTTTTACCATACAGGGTCCTTCCCAATTTGGGGCCTCTTTTCCTCGCGGATCCTTCACTATAGGGAGAATTTCCTCAGTACTAACTCCCCCTCTCGGAACTGTCTGGGATGAACCTTCTTGTTATGGGCTCAAATCATCCTTTTTTGATACAATTGCACATGACAAATTGCCTTCAATCTTTTCTCCTCGATGAGATTCAGCTGTTCATAATGAGCTCTAACCCATTCTGCCTGTTCTAGGCCAACCTCCATCAAAACAAGAAGTGAAGGAATCTCAACTTCAATAGGTAACACTGCTTCCATACCATATACCAAAGAAAACGGTGTTGCCCCTGTAGATGTGCGAACCGAAGTGCGATATGCGTGAAGAGCAAAAGGCAAGATCTCATGCCAATCCTTGTACACATCAGTCATCTTCTTGACAATCTTCTTGATGTTTTTGTTGGCTACTTCTACTGCCCCATTCATCTTCTGACGATAAGGTGTCGAATTGTGATGTGTGATCTTGAACTGAGTACACACCTCTCTCATCATCTTATTGTTCAGATTGATAGCATTATCTGAAATAATTCTTTTTGGCAATCCATATCGGCATATGATTTCCTTCTTAACAAATCTGCATACCACCGACTTTGTCACATTCGTATAAGAAGCAGCTTTCACCCACTTTGTCAAATAATCTATGGCCACCAGGATGAAACGATGTCCATTTGAAGCTTTCGGGGTAATAGGGCTAATCATATCCATTCCCCACATCGAGAATGACCATGGTGCGGTCATGACATGCAATGGTGGTGGTGGTACATGGATCTTATCTACATATATCTGGCATTTATGGCACTTTCGGGAATAACTGATACAATCTCCTTCCATTGTCAGCCAATAATACCTTTCCCTCATGATCTGCTTAGCAAGCATGTGACCATTAGCATGGGTGCCACATATCTTTTGATGGACTTCCTCTATGATTCTCCAAGCTTCGGCAGACCCGACACATCTCAATAGGACTTGGTCTTTCCCTTTCTTGTAGAGAATCTAGCTGTCTAGAACAAAACCCATTGCTAGCCTTCTCAGAGTCCTCTTGTCATTTTTTGTTGCCTGTTCTGGATACTGTTGACTCTTGATGTACTGCAAGATGTCGTTATACCAAGGGAGACCATCTGCTTCTTCTTCGATACTCAAGCAGTGGGTAGGAGATTCATATATGCTCATCTTGATCGGCACAACTTCAACCCCTTCATTCACTTTAAACATTGATGACAAAGTAGCCAAAGCATCTGCCATTCGGTTTTCTTCTCGAGGGAAGTAATTGAAAGTCACTTCTTCAAACTCCTCCAATAAACTCAGTATGAGTTCTCGTTCTTGGATTAATTTTGTATCTCGGGTTTCCCATTCTCCTCGTAACTGGTATATCACTAGGGCTGAGTCTCCGAAAACCTCCAGCTTTTTGATCTTTCTGTCTACGACAGCACGAAGGCCCATTGTACATGCCTCATATTCTGCAGTATTGTTTGTACAATCAAAATCCAATCTGGCAGTGAAGGGATAATAATCTTCTTCTGGGGATATGAGCACTGCACCGATATCGTGCCCCATAGCATTAGATGCCCCATCAAAGTACATCTTCCATATTTTCTTCTTCAAGAAACCTCATCCGCTTAGAAACATACATCAAATCTTTATCTGGGAAATCAAAGTTCAACGGCTCATAACCTTCCACTGCCCGACTTGCTAAAAATTCAGCCACTGCACTGCCCTTGATAGCTTTCTGACTCACATATACAATGTCGAATTCTGACAACAAAACCTGCCATCTTGCCGTCCTCCCTGACAAAAAAGGTGGTTCCAACATGTACTTGATTGGATCTAGCTTGGCGATCAACCATGTTGTGTGGTAGAACATGTACTATCTGTGCCTCCGAGCAGTCCAAGCTAAGGCACAACACAGCTTTTCTACCAACGAATATTTCAACTCATAATCTGTGAACTTCTTGCTGAGGTAGTAAACCACCAGTTCTGTCTTTCCAGTCTCATCAAGCTGCCCCAAAACACAACCCATGGATCTCTCAAATACTGATAGATACAATATCATTGGTTTATCCAGAGTCGATGGCATTAATACTGGTGGGTTTGATAGATAATGCTTAACCTTTTCAAAAGCAATCTGACACCCTTCATCCCACTCTCCTGGATCACGTTTCGAAGTAGCTTAAATATTGGATCACATTTACTGGTTAATTGAGAAATAAATCGAGCAATGTAATTCAATCTCCCCATAAAATCTTTTACTTTTTTTTAGTACGTGGTGGTGGCAAATTCTGCATGGCCTTCACTTTATCCGAATCAATCTCAATTCCTCTTTTGCTAACAACAAAACCTAACAATTTCCTTGAAGTGACTCCAAAAGTGCATTTTGTCGGGTTTAGCTTGAGTTGAAACTTTCTTAGTCTTTCAAAGAGTTTCCTAAGATTCATAATATGCTTCTTTTCTCCTTGTGACTTTGCAATCATATCATCAACATAGACCTAAATTCCCGTATGCATCATATCATGAAACAAGGTCACCATGGCTCTCTGATATGTTGCCCCAGCATTCTTCAATCCAAACGGCATTACCTTGTAGCAGAATGTTCCCCACATTGTAACAAATATGGTTTTCTCCATATCTTTCGGTGCCATCTTAATCTGATTACATCCCGAGAATCCGTCCATGGAAGAAAATAAGGAACTCTTTGTCATATTATCCACCAAAGTATCAATATGAGGCAAAGGGAAATTATTTTTGGGGCTGGCCTTGTTCAAATCTCGGTAATCGACGCACATACGCACCTTGCCATCCTTCTTTGGTATTGGAACAATGTTTGCCACCCATTCTAGATATTTTGCCACCTCTAAGAATCCAGCATCAAACTGCCTCTTCACCTCCTCTTTTAACTTTAACAGCATGTTCGACCTCATTCTTCTCAACTTTTGCTGAATTGGCTTGCACTCTGGCCTTAAAAGGAGCTTATGTACCACAATATATGGATCCAAACCCGGCATGTCTTAGTATGACCATGCAAATACATCTACATATTCCTGGAGCAAGGCTATCAATTCACCATTTATCGATGACGACAATATAGTCCCAATTTTAACCTCTTTTATCTCCTTACTACTTCCCAAATTTAACAATTCCAATAGCTCCTCATGAGGAAGTACTTGTTTCTCTTCTTGTTCAATTTTTCTTGATAAGTCCGGAGATAGACCACAATCCTCAATATCTTCGTCGGCCTCAAAAATCACCCGTGCAAATGGGTCTCTCAAAATAAATTTCAGAATTACTGACAGAAAGGTCCTCATATTTCGCATACGTAGACCTGTAAATAGGTAGGGAAGAAACAATATAGGCAAACATATATACAATGAAAGCAAAATAAATAGCATAAATGAAAGAATATGGACACATTAATATGGAGGAAATGCATCGTGTTTGTTATTTATTGAATGAAAACTTTTAGAAAAAAGCCTATTACAAAAGAAATTCTTAATATCTTCGGGCAAAGACATTTAAGATTTGTTTAAAAGTATTACGTTGGAATAGACCTAAAGACTATGGGCAGCTCGGTTGCACTCCAATTGGTCAGTCTATATCCTGGTGGACAAGGTCGCACCATCCAGTTAGCATTCTCACTTTCAATTCTTTCCTCCCTGGTCATGCAAATCTCCATATCATGTATCTGCTCATCCCTATTCACCTGGAATCTCTCGAAGGCATGCTCAATCATTATAAGTACATCATTTGAATTCTTTTCTTCAAACAGAAAACCGGTCGAGCGAAAGCTGTGAAGGATTGGTGGGAATGTCATAGGCTCCCACTCAATATCCATACCAGTGAGACGGGCCATCTTCCTTTGTCGGTTCTTTTCATTTTGTTTCCTCTTCTCATGGGCCTTCGAAAGATATCCTAAGCCAAACCGATCCTTCTTTCCCACTATTTCAATTGCCCGGGTCATCCCCTGAAGATACTTTCCGAGACCTTTACCAGTCCTGCAGCCCTTTCCTACGGTAGTCCTCACTCCCAATCTTGTATTCTTGGACCACTTCGATTTTGGAATTTTTCGTCCTTCAACGATGAATATTGCATTCACAAACTCCAAGGATCGGAAGGAGTATTCCATAGCTTTCTTATTCGGCTCAATGTAAGAGGAACCAATAGATGCAGAGGCTATGATGTCCTCTTCTCCCGATACAGTGAACAAACGTCCCTCCATAACAAATTTTAACTTTTGGTGGAGAGATGAGGGTACAGCCCCTGTTGAATGTATCCAAGGCCTTCCTAACAAGCAATTGTAGGACAGGGTAATATCCATGACTTAGAAATTGACCTTATAGGTGCAAGGACCTATCTCCATCGGGACCTCAATATTTCCCATTACCTCCCGTCTAGTTCCATCAAAAGCTCTAACCACCATGCAACTTGGCAGTATATAAGAAATATCAACTGGCAATTTGGACAAGGTTGCCAAGGGTAGCACATTTAATGAAGAATCGTTATCCAAAAGAACCCTCGATAATATGTACCCTTTGTAAGTGGTTGTTATGTTAAGAGCTTTGGTTGATACGATACCATTGGGTGGTATTTCATCATAACTGAAATAGATATGATCGTCTGCTGCAATGTTTCCCACCAGCCTATCTATTTTTTCCACCGATATGTTGTTGGCAACATATGCCTGATTCAAAACTCTCAACAAGGCATTTCGGTGTGGCTCTGAATTTAGTTCCAAAGATAGGATTGAAATTCTTGCTGGCTGACGCTGTAGTTGGTCAACCACACTAAACTCAATATGCTTTATGAACTTTAAAAACTCGCAAGCTTCCTTTCCGTTCGCCGAATTTTTTATCTTGTTAACCGCGGCTGACCCCTCTCTACTTCTTTTGACGAATCCATCTCAATATGGATTGGTTCAACTGTCTTTTTCCTTTTATCCATTCCTCCATGATTCCTTGTTGATCCCTCTTCAACAACCTCAGGGGCATAACACCTTCCACTTCGTGTTAAGTGCCCTACACCTGTGATATGTTGCTGACTCGAAGACCCAGGCATAACCATGCTGCAGTCATACTTCCACAGTGCAGCTGTGTTTTCCTTGAATGAGAAGGAAGAAGGCAAATATAAGATTAACTTAGATACAATTTCCTCAATAACCGGCATAACTTTCTCCTTTGGTTCACCGTAATAGATAATCAAAGGTCTTTCTATTCCGTTGCTAGCTGCATTCTCAATAACCTCTACTTCCTCTTCTATTTCTTCATAAAACTGGGCCTCCCCCTCATCTATCATCTTTTGGACTTTAGCCAGAAATTCCCCGCAGTCCTATATGATATGACCTCTACATTTATGGAACGGGCACCAATTTTGCACCCTCTTTGCAGCCATTTTTAAACTCTTTGCATCCCCCACCATTCCTTCCTTAACCATATCGACCCATACTGTTAACATTGGAGTCTTGACTTCACCGACATTCCTTTTTACCCTTCTGACTTCCCTTGTCCATACTGCATTTATCCAGTTCTCAGCATGATCGGGCAATGGATTTCCTGCTATATTCGGCCCTTTTCTTGTCCCGAGCTTCACAACCCTAGTGTTGATCAGGATTTGGACTTTCTTTTTAAAGGCCACGCAATCTTCAGTCAAATGTCCTTGAATTCCTGCACGATACGCGTAGTTGGTATTTGCATTGTACCACCTTGGATATGGTGGTGTCATAGGTTTGAGGTATACAGGTGCAACAAGTTGACCCTACAACAGTTTGGGATATAGCTCACCATAGGTGGTAGGAATCGGATCAAATTGGGGTTTTTGATCATTCCTTGGTGAACGTTGGTCATTGCGCCTGACTCCCTGAGTGTTTGGGAAAGTGTTACTGGGAAGGGTTATCTGTGGGGATATACCAGTTGGAAACGGCTGTTGTGGTATATTGGTATAAGGGAATGGATTTTGGGTAAGGTGGTTCACATTGGGATAGTAAGGATTATACCCCGAGTAAGGTGTGTAGGGTGTATGAGGTGCATAAGATGTAGTAGGAGTATAGGGCCTTAGTGGTGTATATGGTGTGGGAGGTGTATATGGATATTGGTTGATACTAACTGTATGGGTCTCCTCTTTCTTCCTAGTAGGGAATACCTTCTTCGGAGTAGCAGACTCACCCCCGTCCATTTTCCCATTCTTAATGGCAGACTCTATCATCTCTCCGGATATCACCATATCTGCAAAGTCCTTGGTGGCACTCCCCACCAATTTATCATAATAAGGTGCTTTTAGTGTACTGATGAAAAGCATTGTAGTTTCTTTGCTAGTTAAAGGGGGTTGCACTTGTGTAGCTAGATTCCTCCATCTTTGCGAGTATTCCTTGAAACTCTTAGTTGTCTTTTTTTCCATGTTTTGTAGTGACAACCTTTCATGTACCATATCAGATACATGCTTATAATACTCCATGAAAGCCCTGGCTAAATCCGTCCACGAACGAATCTTGGTACAACTCAGTTGGTTATACCATCGGGTTGCAGACCCTGTCAAGCTATCTTGGAAACAGTGGATAAGCAGTTTCTCATTATCATCGTGCCCCGTCACTCTTCTGCGGTACATGGTCAGATGTGCTGATGGGTTGGTAGTCCCATTATATTTCTCAAAGTCTGTTACTTTGAACTTTGGGGAATTACCAGATCGTGTACTAAACTCATCTCTTTGGCATCCAGACTGCCAAATAACTCCGCCCCTTCAACGACCCTCAACCTCTCCTCCAGCAGTTGATATTTTTTCTGGGATTCTGTCATTTCAACCCTTTTCAGCTCAGTCATCTTTGCCTTTTCCTTTTCTGCTAGTTCCTCAAAGTCTGGAACGTTAACATCATTTGGGTCAGCTCCAATATTACCTTTTTTGGGAACATAGTTTTGTGCCTTAGCAGTTGGCTGGATATAAACATAGGAGGCTACTCCAATTGGCAGCTCTTGGCCCTTTTGCTGTATGTTTTCAGGTTGATCCTCTTCATTTACCACCCTTTTCCCGGTGACCAAATTCTTCCCCGACCCTTTTTGTTTCATCATGGCACTCATCATTTCCATGAGTTTAGTCATCTGTTCTCGTGACTCCTCCTGAGACTTAGCCAACTGTTCATGCAGTTCCCTTTGAGTTCTTTCCATTCTTTCAATTCTAGCAAGCTGATCGTTCTCCATAGCTCTGGCTTGTGATCGAGTATTGTAAGGGTGTCAAAAATCCGATTCTTTTTGAGTGCGACCAATTATACATTTAGTTTTGAAAACCATGAATTAGAAATCATTGACACATCTTTTTTATGTTTTATTAAAAATGGATGAATGAGTAAATGCGAATGAATAAATAAAATGAATAAATAAATGACTAAGTATAAAAATATGAAAGAGTAAATGAATGAACAAATAAAATGAATAAATAAATAAGTATATGAATATGAATATGAATGAAATAAATGAATGAATAATTATAACTATGAATAAATGTATGAATGAACGAAAAAAATATATAAAGGACAGAATAAGTGTGTAGACACCTAATTTTGTCCGGACCACTAAACAGGTATGTTTTCTTCCCATATTGATGTTTTCGAGTATAAAAAAACTGTTTTCATCCTGCAGATGGTACTCCGAGACTTAGTTTAAGAGGGCGAGCACAAAAAGACAAACTTGAAAAAAAGTCAACCCCGAAAAAGTCAACCCCAAAAGTCAACTACTGAAAAAGTCAACCTACTTTCAAAATCAAGATTTTAAGTTCAATTGAAAAATGGCGAAAGAATTTTGATAATCCGAGGTCTACATTGAAAGATATGGAGTTCGGAAGTTGGGATTTGGAGATTCAGTAGAAAAGAAACCCTAATCCAAGAAATTTGGGGAAAAGTGCTTAAACGATCAAACTGGTCGAAATTGAAGGTTCCAAATGAAATATAAGCACTGACTACGGGTAATGGAGAAGTCACTTGCAAGAAAAACCGAAAGAAAAGTCAATCCGGGAGAAAACCGAGAATTAGGGTTTTTAGTGGATTTCGGTGAAATCAGAAAGAATCACAGAAATGGCCCGACTTGGTAAGACCAAAGCCCCCAATGGATGAAGAATGGTTAAAAAGGATGGCCCAAGGCTCAGATTGAATAAAATCTGAAAATCGGATTTGTTTTGAGCAAAACCGGGTTTCAGAGGTAAAAGGGCAAAATTGGAAAAATTTGGGAAAAATAGCAAATGGACTCCGAAAATTCTGAAAAAATTTTCAATCTAATTCTTAAATCATTTGAAAGAGATTGGTAAAAGAAAATCTTGATTCGGAGTTCGTTTGCAAAATGGCCAAATCCCGGGTTTCTTATGCAGTAATTCAAAAAGGAAAATCCCGGAAAAATAGCAAATGGACTCCAAAAATTCTGAAATTTTGCAAATCTCATTTTTAAATTATTTGGAAGAGATTGGCGAAAGAAAATCTTGATTCCGAGTTCGTTTGCAAAATGGCCAAATCCCGGGCCTCCTATGCAGTAATTCAAGCCGATAAATCCCGAAAAAATACCAAATGAGCTCCAAAAATCATGAAAACTTCCAGATCACACTTTTTAATTATTTTGAAGAGATTGGTGAAGAAAAATCTTGATTTGGAGCTCGTTTAAAAAATGGTAAAATGTAGGGGCATAAAAGGGCATTTTTGGGAAGAAAAAATCCAAATAAATAGCAAACGGACTCGGATAATTTTGAAAACTTCCAGAACTCAATATGTTATTATTTTGGAAGTATTAAAAAAAGAAAAATTGAATTTGGAGTCCGTTTGATATTTATTTGCATCCGGGGGGCAAAATGGTCATTTCATCCTAGCAACCGAAAAGGGCTTTTTTGACCCTTCAAAAAAATCAGAGTTGGGCTGGAAAAGAGAAGTGCTGGCATGCCCAAGCCCAAAGAAAGGAGGAAGCTTCTAATTTTTTTTTTTAATCAAGTGGTTAAAAATCAAGAGTTAGTTAACCATTCTCTTTGATCAAGCCATGGTGATTAAACCACATAGGTTAAGAAAGATGTCAACATTATTTTTGCATAGCTGTAATTTGAGAGGGCTGAGATGCTAATCTAAAGGTGGTAATTTCATGACTTTTCATCTTGAATTATTGGCCATTTGATGGAAATTAGGTTACACAAAAATGACAACATCTTGGAGGCTATATAACCATGCATTAAGGCTAGCCCTAAGAGGGGGGAGGCAGATTTTGGTTTCTTCTTTTCCATTTTGGCTGATTTCTCTTAGTTTTTCTTAGTTTTTTATCTTCTTGGTTGAGAGCAAAAAAAGAAAAGTTTAGAAAAAAGGAAAGTTTGAAGAGAAAAGCTTGAAATATTAGCTTCTTGAGGTTGCTCTTGAGCACCAACTCTTACACTTTCATTTTCTATTCTTATTTTTTGCTATTTTAATCTCTACTTGGTGAGTTTTCATTTTAAAATAATGTTTCTTGTTCTTCCTTCATTTCCTTTCTTAAGTATTTTTTTTACATTTTTTTTTTACAATAAACTCACCATGGCCAAATGGCCTACATTATTTATTTTAAGTTGTTGTTTCAATTCATTTTACCATATTTTTTATGCTATTTTCTTTGTTTTTGATGTTTTAAGTGTTATGTTATTTCATGTTCTTAAGTTATATTTAATTTGGTTGCTTTGTTTGTTGCCATTTGTGTCTTAGATATCATGTTTTTGCATTTTTAATTTTCTGTTTTCATGTTGTTTAAATTTGAGCATGTTTTAGAGTTAGCATATTAAGTGTTTGTGAAAATGCTTGTGTGATTCTTTGCATGATTCTTGTTTTATATCTTAGTGAGCATGTTTTAGATTTGGTATATTAGGTGTTTGTGAAAATGCTTGTGTGCTTTTTGTGTTATGACTTAGTTTTTCATGCTAGCATACCAAGTGTTTGTGAAAATGCCATGCTTGTTGGAGCTTGAGGCCATTTGGCTACTCCATGTGTTTTGCATTGTGTGTTGTATTTTTGTCATGCTAGTTGTTAGGTTTTTGCATTTGCATGATATTTGGTTGGATTTTTGAATTAAGCATGCCTTGTGTTTGTGAAAATGCCATGCATATCTTAGGTCTAGGTTGCATTTATTGCCATGCAAGTTCATGTTAGGTCTAGGCCATATTATTTATGTCATGCATTTTCCTTATATTTAGTTTTAAATCCATGCATTTCATGCATTATGTTTGCTGCATTATTTCATGCATTTCATGTTCATACCACTTGAATAATGACTTGAGCCAATTGATGGTTCAAAGTCATGCTCTCTTGAGCACACTTGTGGAAAATTAAGTTTGTCAAGTTGATTATTCTACCTTTGTGATTTTTTTTACTTAGCCATTTTTTATCTAACTTTCAAAAAGTCCTAGCTACTGCTTTCAAGTCATTTTATGAGTTTCAAATATTTTTACTTTGATTTTTAAATGATTTTATCAAAGACAAAAAAATGTGCTGGCAAAGCAGTTTTTTTCTCCTCCAAAAACTTGTACATCTCTGATTTTTCTGGGAATTCATCTTTGATCAGAAAATTAAGCCGATTTTTTATCGTGTAGTTTTACATGTCCTGAGTCTCCATTAATTTTTTCAGAATTTTTGGAATTTTTAGAAATAGGATAAAAAATCGTGGATTAAAACTGGACAGTGGAGTCAGAATTGAATTTAAAGAAAAACAAAGCAGTTTTTTCTCCTCCAAAAACTCGTACATCTCTGATTTTTCTGGGAATTCATTTTTGATCAAAAAATTAAGTCGATTTTTTATCGTGTAGTTTTACATGTCCTGAGTCTCCAGTAATTTTTTCAGAATTTTTGGAATTTTTAAAAATAGGGTAAAAAATCGTGGATTAAAACTGGACAGTGGAGTCAGAATTGAATTTAAAGAAAAACAAAGCAGTTTTTTTCTCCTCCAAAAACTCATATATCTCTGATTTTTCTGGGAATTCATCTTTGATTCGAAAATTAAGCCGATTTTTTCTCGTGTAGTTTTACATGTCCTGAGTCTCCAGTATTTTTTTCAGAATTTTTGGAATTTTTAAAAATAGGGTAAAAAATCGTGGATTAAAACTGGACAGTGGAGTCAGAATTGAATTTAAAGAGAAACCATTTTTCTGTTTTGGTTAATTTACTTAGAGTGGGCTGATTAGGAGGGTTAGCTACTGACTTAGGGTAGTTTCTAAGCCTTTTTAAACTCTAAAAATGGTTTTTCAAGTCCAGGGTTAAGGGTAGTCAAGTCCGGATTTTTAAACTTAGGAAATTAGAGCCATTTTAAAGAAATTAGCCCAGTTTTTATTTTTAATTCAAGCTTTTCAAAATTGTTTTCAAACAATCACAAAGTATTTTGGTTTTAGAATATTTAATTTGACATATTTTCCTAAGGTAGCCGGATATCTTTTTAGATATACGGATTTCCTTAATTAAAGGAAAAAAATACATTTCGTGCATTGCATTTTTATATTCATGCATTTTATATAATATGTGATTCTTGCTATAATAATTTCTATGATATTGTTGTCATTTTGATTTATATTTTTTGATGTTACATGGTTTATTATATGGTTTCGAATATTTCATGATATCCTATGCTTTTATTTAGTTATCTTTATTTAGCATATACATATTCATTTATTTTAAATGTTTCCAAAAAAAGGATAATGGTTTTCAATAAAAAAAATATAAAGATATTCCCGAGTTAAAATAATTCATGAGTTCTCTACCGGGTTTGCTGGAGGGAATATCATCAATTATCATTAATAAAGGAATATCTTTCTTTCAAAAAAGAGAATGATTCGGAAAGTTTTCCAAAACTAACAAAAATTTCTATATTTTGCCACGTTTGTTGGGGAATATAGGAAAATTTTGAATTTATAAATTCCGGATCATTTTCAATAAAAAAATGGAATTATTTTTCTTTAAATTGGGAATTAATTTGAAATACTGAATTTAAAACCAACTTTTACCGAGACTTGAGATAACACACGATTAATAAGGTACCGATTTATACGGGCGTTGTGGGGGTGCTAATCCTTCCCCACACGTAACCGATTCCCGAACCCGCTTTTTGATTTCTCTGGTTTAAAACGCAGACTTGAAATTGGTTTTTAAAATGTTTTAATTAATTTTTAAAATATTTTATAAAACCGGTTTTAATAGGTGGCCGATCACACCTAGCTAAAAAAGATTGGTGGCGACTCCATGTCTTTTTTAAGGTCATTTTCAAAACCTTCATTTTTCTAGAGGAATTAAGTCGACTTTTCCTCGGTTTTTTTTAATGTCACGCTTAACGAATAATGAAGTCTTGCGATGAGACGTCGTTATTTTTTTAGGTTGCGACAGCTTGGCGACTCCACTGGGGACTTATTAGAGAGTCAGGCCTAGAATTGGTCGTGTGTTATCAAAGTCTCGGTTTTGTTGGTTTAATTGGTATTTAATTTTAATTCCCACATTTTTTTAATTAGGAGAATTTTGAAAATAATAAAATGTTTTTAAATATGTTCATACTCATGTGCATGCATTTTATTTTTGTTCTCTAGTTATTTAAGGTTGTATATTATAATTGCTTGTCGGTTAATGCGTTACACTATTCTTGAATGTTTTAATTGCGAGGGCATTTAGAATAAGGTTTGTAGAATAGGTAGTGAAAGGTTTGATATTCCTCCACACACACTACACGTGCATTTGCATAACATGAATCCTCTACCCGGGTTCCGTCCTTTTAAGTGGGAGTAAAGTAACTAAGCCTTCGTGATTGATCCTCCGTATGGGCTAGTGAAACACTTTCGGAGTATAAAGTACCTAATGCCTTCGTGATGATCCTCCGCATGGGCATAGGAAAATATACTCTAACGAATTGAACCCGTTTTTATCGGGGTGCCTTACTAGCCTTCACCGGCGACAGTGAGGAACAATTCGGGGCCTTAGAACCGGTTCACCCTCATATAGTTGAACCTAGGCGAAGCCATCCCTAATTTCCGTTAGATATACCGAAAATAGGAACACATGGAGGGACATTTCTAAACTTTTTGTTACCTATTTTACACTTCGAATAAGTGTGGTAGATCGGGCAACGATGTACGTACATCGCCCGTAATAAATGTGATACTCTGCCTCGAAGGCATCGTGATGCCTAAATAAGCAGATATTGTTGGGGCAGATGTTCATTAGCTGTTTTTTTTATAAAAAAAAAAAATTCATTTTTCAAGCATTTTTGCATGTTGCACATTTCATACATGTGTGAATAGAGCATGTACATTTTTGGTTGTGTTATTGATCTCATTCTTTGCAATAAACAGTTGGTAATTTCGTTTGATGATTTCATAAAATAGGTAGTGTCACATGAACATTTGCATATGGTACCATAGTGGGATCCACCCTGAAATTCTTTTGAAAATAATGTGATTGGTTTTTCATAAACAAAAAAAAAAAAACACAAAAAAAAAGCATGTTAAAAAAAATCATAAATTAGGAGGCAAATCTTGCATAATGAGATTTTTGAATAATCAAGATTTAGGTCCCACCAATTTCGTGTAATCTTTGGTTAATTTATTTGTGTCATTTTGACATCGTGTTACAGTCATAACATGCATGATTATTCATTGTAGAATACATTTGTGATATACATGGTCATTCTTTGTACCTACCTTTGTATTAATTCATTTATTCTTAGCATGTATCATTTTGACATCATAGCATGCATGATCATTCATTGTAGGACACATTTATAACATGCATAGTCATTATCTGTATATACCTGGCATTAGATTGCATCCATAGCATACATAGTCATCATAATTTCTCTGTATATGTTCATGCATTAACCATCAGTTTATTCATGCACATAGGAATAGAGCATGTACATTCATAAACTTAATCTCATGACATTTTCATTTGCATGAAAGGGGTTCGAGATATGAGGAATGAATCGGAGGAACGATTGGGTGCTTTGGAACGCAATCAAGATGAATATGGACATGAAATCCGAGAGGTGAAGGAACAACTTGCCAAATTGCTGAAAATGGTTGAGGATATGGGTAACAGTAAAGGTGAACTTTCTCAGGGCTTCGCATCATCTTCGGATCAACCAAAACCATTAGGTCCAGAACATACAATCCTTGCTGGATCCTGCACTTGTCAATGCAACAAAGGTTGCAATCCTGATGAAATTGTGGACAAAATCATGAAAATAATTAAACCTGAAAGCTTGATACCAAAGACAGAAACCTCGAATCCAGTACCATACCTGCAAATTGTTCTAGGTCCAAACCAGTATCCCCACCCTACTATGGTCCAATCGTTCATTGGGACGACCACTACGGGATTCCTAAATCCCATTCCATCGTTACCAACTACCAGTTCATACTATTTCCCTCATCAATCACCTTATCCAGTACCTGGGATAGGAACCTCGAGCTATGTACAACCTCCAAAGGCCCCGTGTCCAAATCCATACCCTTACCATGCTGTTCCGCCACATCCCCATGTAAACACTCCGGTTCGAACCTTAGTGCCACCACCAAGTGCCCCAACTCCTAGGCCATGTGTGACTAAGAAACGATCCCAGAATAAGACCCAAATGCATTTTGATCCCATTCCAATCAGCTACCAAGAGCTCCTCCCTATACTGATCCAAAATCACATGGTTGCCTGTGTCCCATTGAAACCCCTGTTACCACCATATCCAATGTGGTATAATCCAAATGAAAGATGTGATTATCACTATGGAATTGTTGGCCATAGCATCGAAGATTGTATAGCAGTCAAAAGGAAAGTGCAAGCTCTCATAGATGCCAAGTGGTTGGATCCAACGACACTGATTGATAAAGGACTGGGAAAACGCCATTAGGATTGGGAGATTTACAGCATTGAGGTGGAAAGACTTCGGTCTTATATGATGTAATAGGATTTCACTTTTTCAGTAGCCGGCTCTTATAGCCTTAGGATGCTAGGAAGAATAAAGTGCTTGTAAAGACAGTTTTAACTACTGCTCAAATTTTAAAACATGGTTTATACCATTGTGAACATTGATATGGGAATGAATTTAGTATGCTTCAAATTTATAAGATGTTGATGATTAAGTTCCTCCGATTCTTATTTCCTCCGTGATATCTTCCCCTTTGCATTTTGCATCCCATCAATTATTTGTCAGGTTGCATTCATGCATTCATAATCAGCATGATTTTTCTGTATATATCCATGCATTAATTTGCTTATTACATACATCATGATTAGCATTAGGTCACATTCATGACACACATGGTTAGCATGATTTTCTTTGTATATACTCTGTATCAACCATTCATTGTTTGCATAATTGACACCGTGTTGCATTCATAGTGTATGTGATCATTCATTGGGAAACATGCTAAAATACATGAGCAGTCATTGCATATATTCATGTGTTGATCTGTTTATTCTTTGTTTGCAACATGTTGGCATTGTGATTGCATTTATCACATATATGGTCAGCATGTTTCCATTGTACATATCCATACATCATATTGTTTAGGCTTCACATGCATCAAATTGCATTCATGGCTCATTCATCATGACATACATTTGGGGGAAATAAAATAGAAGTTGGCTTGGCTTTAGGAGTCTTTGAAAGAATTTCCATTTCAAATCAGAAGAAGTACTGAGTACACTTTTAATACAGGCTGGTGCTATGGAGGATGAACAAGTTGCCCGAATGGAAAAAATAGAAAGGGAACAGAGAGAATTGCGAGAACAACTAGCAAAATCTCAAGCAGAATCTAAGGATCAGATGACTAAACTGATGGAGCTAATGTCTGCTGTAATCAAGGGAAAAGGATACACCGAAAACTTTGTCGCCGGAGAAGGGTTAGAGGTACAAAAGGGCCAAGATGAGGTCGCAATAAGTGATGCCCAGAACACTGTTAACCCCGTCAATGTCCTAAACTCAGATGATCCGGCTGAACAGGCAAAGTTGAAAAGGGTTGCAGTAAATGAGGTTGAGTTGGCAGATTCCCAAGGGAAATATCAGTTGTTAGATGAAAGGCTCCGAGCAATAGAAAGAACAGATGTATTCGGGAGTGTGGAGGCGAAAGAACGATGCTTGGTCCTCGATTTAGTCATTCCTCCTAAGTTCAAGATCCTTGACTTTGTGAAATATGACGGGACGACCGATCCATCAGCCCACATCACTATGTTCTGCCGAAAGATGACAAGTCAGATAGATAATGATAAGCTTTTAATTCACTGCTTTCAGGATAGCCTCAGCGGGTCCGCAATTAGGTGGTATAGTCAGTTGAGCAAGGATCAGATTCGCTCTTGGAATGATTTGGCTAGGGCTTTTCTAAACCAGTACAAGCATATGACCGACAGGACACTTGATCGTCTCACTTTGCAAAATATGGAGAAAAAAGCTACTGAGAGCTTCAAAGAATATGCACAACGGTGGATGAGCCTGGCTGCCCAAGTACAACCGCCCTTGACACAAAAGGAAATCACTATCCTTTTTGTGAATACACTGCAGGCCCCGTACTATGACAGACTCGTCGGCAATGCTTCGAAGAATTTCGCGGACATGGTAATTTCAGGGGAGATGATTGAGAATGCTATCAAGAGTGGGAAACTTGAAAGAGAAGGAACATCCAATACCGAGAGAAATAAGGCACCAAGAAAGAAAGAGGAAGATGTCCAAACTATGGGAGATTTCATCCCATATTCCCAATTTCCCTCATACCAATCATGTTACCCTACTGAGGTATCTCCAAGCTTTTATCCTTACCTACCTACCCAAACACCTAATCCTATACCAGCCCTTGCAACAAGGCCTACTTCTAGAAAACGACCGCGAGAAAATCAAGAAAGAATTCCAATCCCCATCCCTGACTTACTGCCATTACTAATAAAGAATCAGTACCTTACCCCGGTACCTTTGAAAATAGCTCCGAATCCATCAGCAAGGAGTTATGACCCTGACAGCAAGTGTGATTATCACCTAGGGGTAGTTGGGCATTCAACTGAAAAATGCAAACAACTGAAGGAAAGGATTGAAAGTCTTATCCGTGATGGTATTTTGACACCGGAGCTTATCAATCAATGGAAGGCCGCTTAGCCCTAAATCAGTTTCTTTCAGGGTTTTAGGGGGAGAATTACTACCTTTGAAGGATGTCAATAGGAGCATTTTTTGACGCATGTAGTTTTATACACTGTGATGATGAAAGCACTTGTCTCATGTTAACATTTACATGAATTAAATGAATTTTAAATGCTTTGTGTTTGTTGTGTTTTAAATAAACGTGAATTTACAAAAACAAGCATTAAGGAAGTTTTAATAATGGATAGTCTTAAGAAGATTGATGATCAGTGTTAGAAATGACCCAACACCATCCCCCTTCTTTTTGGGCCTCTCTATACCTAAACCTTGAATCAATAACACTTGAAAGACCTAATGCTTCAAGGAAAAATGAATGAAATAAGAGAAGCATTGTCATTGCAAAATAAGCAAGGATGTAAATCCTAGTCTAGGCTATGAACAAAGGAACGAACTTTTTGAAATTTTTTTGAATTCCTTGAAATTCAAACAAATGAGACATTCTTTCAAGAGTCTAGATTTTGATAATTTGGTGTGTGTCAAGATTGTGCTAAAACCATTCATGACCTTTCCCAATAACCATAAAACACTAATTGCCCAAACATCACTTCATGATTGACATCTTGAGGCACAATGATTAAACTAGATTATCCCTTGTCCCAGAGAAAACCCGTTTTTGGGTCATATTTTCCTTATCTCTTCAAAAAAACTCTGGAAACTCAGCCTTTTCAAAATAGACCTAGACTTGCTATGTTCCTCGTTGATACAGATTCTCATGGTTAATCAAATTGGGGCATCATATGTGGAAATGATGGATACATAGTGAAGAAGGATGGGCTAATGCATGAATCATTGGGGGCGTGCGACGAAAAAAAAAAAAAATTTTTTTTTTTGTGATATCATGCATATGAGAATTCGGATGATTCCAAAGTGCAAAATGAAATTCTGAATATCTATTTCCCCTGGGGATTGCTTTTCAATGTGAATATTTGTGCTTGACATGAGAAATGGCCATCTTTCATATCCCCTTCACACAAAAAGAAATTATCCATAGTCACCCCTTTTGAGCCAAAAGAATTCTTTCTTTTTTGAACCCTGATCAAGGATTACCCTCTACACTGGGGGGCAAATGCGAGGAAAGATCTTTTCAAAGATCATTGAGAAATGAGTGATAGCTCAAGGACAGACACAAAGCAAATGGAGCCCCGAATAAATACGGGCTCACTCTGTCAAAGAAAAAGAAGAGAAAAAGATGGTAAAATGAAAGCCAAGAAAAACAAAAGAAAAACACAATAAAAAAGAAAACAAAATGTGTGAAAGACATGGCAAATGGAAAGCCAAAAGCAAGGAAGAAAAAGAGCAAAGTCAAAAGGAAAGAAATGTCCAAGAAGGGACAAATGCTTCAAAGAGAATCCTCCTCAAGAAATGATCCTTGATCTGATTACCCTCAAACACATATTTTGGGCCTATTTATCCTTTCTTTCTGAACCTGAGCTATGGCCTACATTATATGCTTTAAAAGTCCATTTTGATCAAGCATGAATATTTAATTTGAAAGGTTTTTCCTCAGATTTTATCCCATTTCATCGAATTCTCATTTCACTAAGAAAGAATTTAGAATTCTCAAATGCATGGTAAAACAATGAACAAAAAAAAATGGAAAGAATGGGACTCTAGGGCGAAAACCCAAAAATGGGCGGTCTAGAGTAAATTTGGAAATTTTCGATGCCATCTATGATAGTGCCGATACCCCAAAAGAAAAGATCTTATTAAAGGAGTGGTCATCGAGGAACATCTAGGAATTCCTGAACCCCCCAAATTGTCAGTTCTCATTCAGAGGATTGTCTTCAAAAACTGAAACTTTTTTCCTCCAAAATCAACTTTCCAGTTTAAACATCCCGGCCAATCTTGACGCTTGTCAAAATGCCTTGATATGGAAACTAAAAGAATGTTGAATTTGTTTGGTTCTCAATGAATTCATGATTTATAAAAACTGTTCCATTTGTGAGCCTAGAAGGGATATACATTTTTGTCATGAAGTTTTCCTGGAAAAGCCAGAATCTTGTTATACACAGCCTTGCCAATCCCAGTTGAAAAAAACCAGATCGATACTTAGAGAAATTTCTAACAACGATCATCAGTCTTTAAAAGATTTGTACATCACACATTGTGGGGTTAATATTTTTTGTTCAGAAGTTTTCAAAATGCGAAAACAAATAAAAATATTTTTGAAATACCCATTTTTGATGTTGACATGAGACAAGGGTTTTTCTAACCCAAAGGTATAGAACTGCCAGGATAAGTCCTGACTTCCAGATATGAGAAGAAGAAATAGAACTCGGTTCAGATCTCTGTTGATGAAAGTTTGAAAAACTGTTGGGGCAAAGAGAATAGCCAAAATGAATTGAAGATATACTTTGATTTGAAGAGGAAAAATGAATTTGAAAGGCTAAGCCAAAGTCTAGAGGAACAACCGGGGGCATTTGCATCACTCATGAGCACTCATCTCTCTATCAAGCTATTACATCTGCACAGTGTCGGCAAGCATTTGCATCATTCATGGGTATTTGCATTGGCATTATTCCATAAGCATCTGCATTTTATCTTTACATTTACATTCTTCATGGAATTCGTATTTGTGTCATCTCAAACAATTGCATCATTTCTAGAATCATTGCATTTTCATTAATGTGTAGTAATTGTAGTTACACCATTCATAAACCAGTTACATGAACACAATTAGTAGGGGCATCTGCATCATGAAACATGGGCATCAATCCAAGTCATTTACATTTGCATTAAAGACATTTGCACCAGTTTAAGTCATTTCGTATCTTATTCAACATATGCATTTGCATCAAAAAGCATTCGCATCTTCTCAAAATCTTTAGGTTAATTTTCAACAATTCTTCACCAACATCTTTAAGACCTCCGGGCATAACTCTTTTTTCAGGGGTAAGGCCTATGGGCACCATTCTTAAGACCCCCGGGCATCATTTTTAAAGTCGCATACAGCGCATTTTTTTCAAATCACGGGTAAGGCCTCCAGGCACCATTCTTAAGACCCCCGGGCATCATTTTTAAAGTCGCATACAGCGCATTTTTTCCAAATCACGGGTAAGGCCTCCGGGCACCATTCTTAAGACCTCCGGGCATCATTTTTAAAGTCGCATACAGCGCATTTCTTCCAAATTATGGGTAAGGCCTCCGGGCACCATTCTTAAGACCTCCGGGCATCATTTTAAAGTCGCATACAGCGCATTTCTTCCAAATTATGGGTAAGGCCTCCGGGCACCATTCTTAAGACCTCCATCATTTTTAAAGTCGCATACAGCGCATTTCTTCCAAATTATGGGTAAGGCCTCCGGGCACCATTTTTAAGACCTCCGGGCATCATTTTAAAGTCGCATACATCGCATTTCTTCCAAATCACGGGTAAGGCCTCCGGGAACCATTCTTAAGACCTCCGGGCATCATTTTAAAGTCGCATACAGCGCATTTTTTTCAAATCACGGGTAAGGCCTCCGGGCACCATTCTTAATACCTCCGGGCATCATTTTTAAAGTCGCATACAGCGCATTTCTTCCAAATTATGGGTAAGGCCTCCGGGCACCATTCTTAAGACCTCCGGGCATCATTTTTAAAGTCGCATACAGCGCATTTCTTCCAAATTATGGGTAAGGCCTCCGGGCACCATTCTTAAGACCTCCGGGCATCATTTTTAAAGTCGCATACAGCGCATTTCTTCCAAATTATGGGTAAGGCCTCCGGGCACCATTCTTAAGACCTCCGGGCATCATTTTTAAAGTCGCATACAGCGCATTTCTTCCAAATCACGGGTAAGGCCTCCGGGCACCATTCTTAAGACCTCCGGGCATCATTTTTAGAGTCGCATACATCGCATTTTTTTCAAATCATGGGTAAGGCCTCCGGGAACCATTCTTAAGACCTCCGGGCATCATTTTAAAGTCGCATACAGCGCATTTTTTTCAAATCACGGGTAAGGCCTCCGAGCACCATTCTTAAGACCTCCGGGCATCATTTTTAAAGTCGCATACAGCGCATTTCTTCCAAATTATGGGTAAGGCCTCTGGGCACCATTCTTAAGACCTCCGGGCATCATTTTTAAAGTCGCATACAGCGCATTTCTTCCAAATTATTGGTAAGGCCTCCGGGCACCATTCTTAAGACCTCCGGGCATCATTTTTAAAGTCGCATACAACGCATTTCTTCCAAATTATGGGTAAGGCCTCCGGGCACCATTCTTAAGACCTCCGGGCATCATTTTTAAAGTCGCATACAGCGCATTTCTTCCAAATCACGGGTAAGGCCTCCGGGCACCATTCTTAAGACCTCCGGGCATCATTTTTAAAGTCGCATACAGCGCATTTTTTTCAAATCACAGGTAAGGCCTCCGGGCACCATTCTTAAGACCTCCGGGCATCATTTTTAAAGTCGCATACAACGCATAATTTTTCAAATCACAGGTAAGACCTCCGGGCAACATCTTTAAGACCTCCGGGCATAACTTTTTTTTCAGGGGTAAGGCCTATGGGCACCATTTTTAAGACCTCCGGGCTTAATTTTTTTCAAATCACAGGTAAGACCTCCGGGCAACATCTTTAAGACCTCCGGGCATAACTTTTTTCAGGGGTAAGACCTTCGGGCACCAATTTTTAAGACCTCCGGGCACCATTTTAAGACCTTCGGGCACCAATTTTAAAGCCATTCGAGCATAAATTTTTCTTTTGAAAATCGAATTCGTTTCCTTAAGACGAATCGAGCCTTGTTTAGGCAGGGAATTCAATTTAAGGACAAAACCTTCAATTTATTGTTTAAAAAAATAATAAAAAAATGAAAAAAGAGAAAATAGAAAAAAGGAAAAAAAAAGAAGAAAAAAGAAGAAAAAAGAAGAAAAAAATGAAAAATAGAAAATGAAAAAATGAAAATGAAAAAGAAACCCCTTTCCCTTTCCTTCACATGTGATGTCACTGACCGTACAAAATTAGTGTCGGTTTATCTTTGCCTGATTCCTGATTCTCAGCAATAGCCAAAGAGGGGCAGCTGTAGACACCTAATTTTGTCCGGACCACTAAACAGGTATGTTTTCTTCCCATATTGATGTTTTCGAGTATAAAAAAACTGTTTTCATCCTGCAGATGGTACTCCGAGACTTAGTTTAAGAGGGCGAGCACAAAAAGACAAACTTGAAAAAAAGTCAACCCCGAAAAAGTCAACCCCAAAAGTCAACTACTGAAAAAGTCAACCTACTTTCAAAATCAAGATTTTAAGTTCAATTGAAAAATGGCGAAAGAATTTTGATAATCCGAGGTCTACATTGAAAGATATGGAGTTCGGAAGTTGGGATTTGGAGATTCAGTAGAAAAGAAACCCTAATCCAAGAAATTTGGGGAAAAGTGCTTAAACGATCAAACTGGTCGAAATTGAAGGTTCCAAATGAAATATAAGCACTGACTACGGGTAATGGAGAAGTCACTTGCAAGAAAAACCGAAAGAAAAGTCAATCCGGGAGAAAACCGAGAATTAGGGTTTTTAGTGGATTTCGGTGAAATCAGGAAGAATCACAGAAATGGCCCGACTTGGTAAGACCAAAGCCCCCAATGGATGAAGAATGGTTAAAAAGGATGGCCCAAGGCTCAGATTGAATAAAATCTGAAAATCGGATTTGTTTTGAGCAAAACCGGGTTTCAGAGGTAAAAGGGCAAAATTGGAAAAATTTGGGAAAAATAGCAAATGGACTCCGAAAATTCTGAAAAAATTTTCAATCTAATTCTTAAATCATTTGAAAGAGATTGGTAAAAGAAAATCTTGATTCGGAGTTCGTTTGCAAAATGGCCAAATCCCGGGTTTCTTATGCAGTAATTCAAAAAGGAAAATCCCGGAAAAATAGCAAATGGACTCCAAAAATTCTGAAATTTTGCAAATCTCATTTTTAAATTATTTGGAAGAGATTGGCGAAAGAAAATCTTGATTCCGAGTTCGTTTGCAAAATGGCCAAATCCCGGGCCTCATATGCAGTAATTCAAGCCGATAAATCCCGAAAAAATACCAAATGAGCTCCAAAAATCATGAAAAATTCCAGATCACACTTTTTAATTATTTTGAAGAGATTGGTGAAGAAAAACTTGATTTGGAGCTCGTTTAAAAAATGGTAAAATGTAGGGGCATAAAAGGGCATTTTTGGGAAGAAAAAATCCAAATAAATAGCAAACGGACTCGGATAATTTTGAAAACTTCCAGAACTCAATATGTTATTATTTTGGAAGTATTAAAAAAAGAAAAATTGAATTTGGAGTCCGTTTGATATTTATTTGCATCCGGGGGGCAAAATGGTCATTTCACCCAAGCAACCGAAAAGGGCTTTTTTGGCCCTTCAAAAAAATCAGAGTTGGGCTGGAAAAGAGAAGTGCTGGCATGCCCAAGCCCAAAGAAAGGAGGAAGCTTCTAATTATTTTTTTTTAATCAAGTGGTTAAAAACCAAGAGTTAGTTAACCATTCTCTTTGATCAAGCCATGGTGATTAAACCACATAGGTTAAGAAAGATGTCAACATTATTTTTGCATAGCTGTAATTTGAGAGGGCTGAGATGCTAATCTAAAGGTGGTAATTTCATGACTTTTCATCTTGAATTATTGGCCATTTGATGGAAATTAGGTTACACAAAAATGACAACATCTTGGAGGCTATATAACCATGCATTAAGGCTAGCCCTAAGAGGGGGGAGGCAGATTTTGGTTTCTTCTTTTCCATTTTGGCTGATTTCTCTTAGTTTTTCTTAGTTTTTTATCTTCTTGGTTGAGAGCAAAAAAAGAAAAGTTTAGAAAAAAGGAAAGTTTGAAGAGAAAAGCTTGAAATATTAGCTTCTTGAGGTTGCTCTTGAGCACCAACTCTTACACTTTCATTTTCTATTCTTATTTTTTGCTATTTTAATCTCTACTTGGTGAGTTTTCATTTTAAAATAATGTTTCTTGTTCTTCCTTCATTTCCTTTCTTAAGTATTTTTTTTACATTTTTTTTTTACAATAAACTCACCATGGCCAAATGGCCTACATTATTTATTTTAAGTTGTTGTTTCAATTCATTTTACCATATTTTTATGCTATTTTCTTTGTTTTTGATGTTTTAAGTGTTATGTTATTTCATGTTCTTAAGTTATATTTAATTTGGTTGCTTTGTTTGTTGCCATTTGTGTCTTAGATATCATGTTTTTGCATTTTTAATTTTCTGTTTTCATGTTGTTTAAATTTGAGCATGTTTTAGAGTTAGCATATTAAGTGTTTGTGAAAATGCTTGTGTGATTCTTTGCATGATTCTTGTTTTATATCTTAGTGAGCATGTTTTAGATTTGGTATATTAGGTGTTTGTGAAAATGCTTGTGTGCTTTTTGTGTTATGACTTAGTTTTTCATGCTAGCATACCAAGTGTTTGTGAAAATGCCATGCTTGTTGGAGCTTGAGGCCATTTGGCTACTCCATGTGTTTTGCATTGTGTGTTGTATTTTTGTCATGCTAGTTGTTAGGTTTTTGCATTTGCATGATATTTGGTTGGATTTTTGAATTAAGCATGCCTTGTGTTTGTGAAAATGCCATGCATATCTTAGGTCTAGGTTGTATTTATTGCCATGCAAGTTCATGTTAGGTCTAGGCCATATTATTTATGTCATGCATTTTCCTTATATTTAGTTTTAAATCCATGCATTTCATGCATTATGTTTGCTGCATTATTTCATGCATTTCATGTTCATACCACTTGAATAATGACTTGAGCCAATTGATGGTTCAAAGTCATGCTCTCTTGAGCACACTTGTGGAAAATTAAGTTTGTCAAGTTGATTATTCTACCTTTGTGATTTTTTTTACTTAGCCATTTTTTATCTAACTTTCAAAAAGTCCTAGCTACTGCTTTCAAGTCATTTTATGAGTTTCAAATATTTTTACTTTGATTTTTAAATGATTTTATCAAAGACAAAAAAATGTGCTGGCAAAGCAGTTTTTTTCTCCTCCAAAAACTTGTACATCTCTGATTTTTCTGGGAATTCATCTTTGATCAGAAAATTAAGCAGATTTTTTATCGTGTAGTTTTACATGTCCTGAGTCTCCATTAATTTTTTCAGAATTTTTGGAATTTTTAGAAATAGGATAAAAAATCGTGGATTAAAACTGGACAGTGGAGTCAGAATTGAATTTAAAGAAAAACAAAGCAGTTTTTTCTCCTCCAAAAACTCGTACATCTCTGATTTTTCTGGGAATTCATTTTTGATCAGAAAATTAAGTCGATTTTTTATCCTGTAGTTTTACATGTCCTGAGTCTCCAGTAATTTTTTTAGAATTTTTGGAATTTTTAAAAATAGGGTAAAAAATCGTGGATTAAAACTGGACAGTGGAGTCATAATTGAATTTAAAGAAAAACAAAGCAGTTTTTTTCTCCTCCAAAAACTCATATATCTCTGATTTTTCTGGGAATTCATCTTTGATTCGAAAATTAAGCCGATTTTTTCTCGTGTAGTTTTACATGTCCTGAGTCTCCAGTATTTTTTTCAGAATTTTTGGAATTTTTAAAAATAGGGTAAAAAATCGTGGATTAAAACTGGACAGTGGAGTCAGAATTGAATTTAAAGAGAAACCATTTTTCTGTTTTGGTTAATTTACTTAGAGTGGGCTGATTAGGAGGGTTAGCTACTGACTTAGGGTAGTTTCTAAGCCTTTTTAAACTCTAAAAATGGTTTTTCAAGTCCCGGGTTAAGGGTAGTCAAGTCCGGATTTTTAAACTTAGGAAATTAGAGCCATTTTAAAGAAATTAGCCCAGTTTTTATTTTTAATTCAAGCTTTTCAAAATTGTTTTCAAACAATCACAAAGTATTTTGGTTTTAGAATATTTAATTTGACATATTTTCCTAAGGTAGCCGGATATCTTTTTAGATATACGGATTTCCTTAATTAAAGGAAAAAATACATTTCATGCATTGCATTTTTATATTCATGCATTTTATATAATATGTGATTCTTGCTATAATAATTTCTATGATATTGTTGTCATTTTGATTTATATTTTTTGATGTTACATGGTTTATTATATGGTTTCGAATATTTCATGATATCCTATGTTTTTATTTAGTTATCTTTATTTAGCATATACATATTCATTTATTTTAAATGTTTCCAAAAAAGGATAATGGTTTTCAATAAAAAAAATATAAAGATATTCCCGAGTTAAAATAATTCATGAGTTCTCTACCGGGTTTGCTGGAGGGAATATCATCAATTATCATTAATAAAGGAATATCTTTCTTTCAAAAAAGAGAATGATTCGGAAAGTTTTCCAAAACTAACAAAAATTTCTATATTTTGCCACGTTTGTTGGGGAATATAGGAAAATTTTGAATTTATAAATTCCGGATCATTTTCAATAAAAAAAATGGAATTATTTTTCTTTAAATTGGGAATTAATTTGAAATACTGAATTTAAAACCAACTTTTACCGAGACTTGAGATAACACACGATTAATAAGGTACCGATTTATACGGGCGTTGTGGGGGTGCTAATCCTTCCCCACACGTAACCGATTCCCGAACCCGCTTTTTGATTTCTCTGGTTTAAAACGCAGACTTGAAATTGGTTTTTAAAATGTTTTAATTAATTTTTAAAATATTTTATAAAACCGGTTTTAATAGGTGGCCGATCACACCTAGCTAAAAAAGATTGGTGGCGACTCCATGTCTTTTTTAAGGTCATTTTCAAAACCTTCATTTTTCTAGAGGAATTAAGTCGACTTTTCCTCGGTTTTTTTTAATGTCACGCTTAACGAATAATGAAGTCTTGCGATGAGACGTCGTTATTTTTTTAGGTTGCGACAAAGTGAATGATAAAGATATGTATGCATTTGAAAGTATTTGCCCCGGGATAATTCCAACCAAACGATCGTTCATTGATTTCTTGGAACTAAATACATCAAAGATAGAATAAAAGATCACTGCCTAAGACAAGTCCATAATTTTCCTTTCAAAGTGCTGTTACAAAATATTAGTCCTATAGTAACTCCCTCTGATCTTGGACTTTCTTTCACAGTCTCCTTTTGATTGCCTTGCTCTTCAATCTGACCCCTACTTGTTCACGGCCCCTTGACATGTCAGCAGAGCATCACCGTGTAAGCTTTTCTTAGCTTGCTTCTCCAGTTAACTGGCTCGGGCTTCCTCATGCTTCGCTCTCTCTCTCTAATAATTATTATATTTCTTGAGGTTTTTGACCTCTTGCTCCCATTCCCTGGAAGTCTTGAGTGTCCTTTCAAATCTAAGCTCGAAGCAGTACCTTTTGTTTTCCAAGTCCAATCCCTGAGATCTCCCTTGACAGTGTCCCTTTCTCTCTTGATCTTTTCCTTTTCTCTTTCCCGAGTTGATTCCCTATTTTTCATGTCCTCAAGCTCTTCTTGCAATCGAGCAATCTCCTTGCTCATCTGGGCCTTTTCTTTTTCGAATTCCGCCCTTACAATTTCTAACTCTGATGGCATGTCCTTCGGTGACGGATTCATGAACTGCACCTCTTCCCCATCCGATGTCAATAGCCTATCATTAACCCTTAATTCCCTCCATACTAGTTAATCAAGTGTGACGATGTCGGCATATCTGGCCACTTTTATCTGGTGAGTTTTCTTCCATGCTTCAATCGCTACCCGCACCTTTCCAGAATTCCCATCCTCTCCATAAGTGAACTCTGACAATCCTAGCTTATGTGTCGCGGGTGTGAATTGTCGAGACTCAACCTGTCTTTGCACCAATAGAGGTGCATAACTCACAGACCCACAAATTCCAAGAAGTGGAACCCCTAGGTTGTCCCCATATTTATACATAATCGGCATAGGAACTATCCATGGATCTCTCCAAGTTACCATCTCCCCTTTTAGATCTCGGAACATGCTGACCCATTTCTCCTCATCCCTGTCTTCAGGCCAATCCTTTTTAAGAAATTCACTAATTGGAACTAAAGACTTCATGTACGGTTTGAAAGAAACCTCTTCTATCTTCCAAAAGTGACTTTGAGTCCAAATATAAAGGAGTTGTACACACCCCCTGATTCTTCCTTATCCTTCCCTTTTACAAAAATTCAAAGATCGAATAGTTTCAGCTATGATGGCCAAGATGGGTTGATCTTCTGTTCCAACTTTTCAAAGAAATAAAACACGGCTATATCCACATGATACAATATCTTCGGGAATATGATTAATCCGTAGATGGCTAGAGCGAAGATATCCCTGGCTTTTTCTTTATCAGAATAACCCAATATTAATTGTCGGAGAGTTTCCCACGAAATGCATCCATTTTTATGCTTTGTATCCACATGACTCTCAACCCATGTTGTATCCATTCCTGTGATCCTAGCCACTTTCCTCTTAAAACCTGAAGGTTTCACTTCCTTCAAATATAACGATCACGATTAGGACATTCAATACGTAATAGTGCTGAATATTCTTCAATAAGTGGGTTCATATCCTCCTTGTTAAAAGTAAAACATCTATAAGCAAGATTCCAAAACTGTAACATAGCCTGAATCAACCCACTATTGACCCTAATCGGAATTAAGAGTGCTATATCTCCATATTTCTGAGTGAAGGCTTCTTTCTCTGATACATTCCACTGATTCCAAATGTCGGCTAACCCTCGGAGATTATTCTGTCTAAATCCACTTTGACCCTTTTTGGCAATACTGACACATAATCTTTCTTCAGGCAATCACCATACTCACTCTGATTTTTTTTCGACTGTGCCCTAACTACTGCATGATCTTCTATTACTGAAATAACCTGACACTCCATGAAAGTCCTTTGGGTTGACTATCCTGAGGCCAATAAACTTCAAGTGTATGATGATGTCTATGATGCATGTCAAAGAAAAGAAAACAAAAAGAAATGAATAGTAAAGAAATGAATTCACAAATATAACATAAATAACAACATGTTTTTTTTTTTTCAAATTTTTCGAAAATTTTAACAGAGTTTAGGCATTATGACGCCTTTGGGACAAAATAATAAATTTATTACGAGTGATATGATGTTCGTTCATCATCACCCAATTTGTAAAATCTAACGTATAGAAAGATGGTAAAAGGTTGGAAATGCTCCTCCATGTATTCTTAAACTTCGGGTATCTAATAGAAATCCGGCATGGCTTCGCCTAGGTTCACTATATGAAGGTGAATCGGTTCTAAAGCCCCGAATTGTTCCTCACTGTCGCCTGTGAAGGCTAGTAAGGCATCCCGAAAAAATATGGTTCAATTCGTTAGAGTATATTTTCCTATGCCCGTACGAAGGATCATCACGAAGGCATTAGGTACTTTACTTTATACTTCGGAATTGTTTCACTAACCCATACGGAGGATCATCACGAAGGCGTAGTTACTTTACACCCACTTAAAAGGAAGAAACCCGGGTAGAGGGTTCATGTTATGCAAATGAAAATATAGTGTGTGCGGAGGAACAAAACAAACCTGTCACCACCTATTCTACACCCCTTATTCTAAATACCCCATTAAAATCAAACAATGTAAAGCATCAGTCAAGCAAACATATAAATATACTCAACAAAATAACCAGAGGACAAATAATAATATGCATGCATATGACAATGACCATATCGAAAAACATTTTATTATTTTCAAAATTCTCTTTATTTTTTAAAAACTATGGAATTAAAATTAAATACCAATTAAACCAACAAAACCGAGACTTTGATAACACACGAATAATTCTAGGCCTGACTCTCTAAATTCCCCAGTGGAGTCGCCAAGCTATCGCAACCTAAAAAAATAACAACAAGTCTCATCGCAAGACTTTATTATTTGTTAGACGTGACATTAAAAAACCGAGAAAAAGTCGACTTAATTCCTCTTGAAATAAAATGAGGATTTGAAAACAACCTCGGAAAATGTCATGGAGTCGCCACCAATCTTTTTTGGCTAGGTGTGATCGGCCACCTATTAAAACCGGTTTTGTAAAATATTTTAAAATTAATTAAAACATTTTTTTTCAAGTCTGCGTTTTAAACCAGAGAAAATCGAAGAATTGGGTTCGGGACTCGGTTACGTGCGGGGAAGGATTAGCACCCCCACAACGCCGGTATAAAACGGTAACTTATTAATCGTGTGTTATCTCAAGTCTCGGTAAAAAGTTGGTTTCAAATTTGGTGTTTTAAATTAATTCCCAATTTAAAGAAAAATAATTCCATTTTTAATTGAAAATGATCTGGAATTTATTAATTCAAAATTTTCCTATATTCTCCGACAAAATCGGCAAAATATAGAATTTTTTTATTTATTTGGAAAATCTTCCGAATCATTCTCTTTTTTTGAAAGAAAGATATTCCCTTATTAATAATAATTGATGACATTCTCTCCAGCAAACCCGGTAGAGAACTCATGAATTATTTTAACTCGGGAATATCTTTATTTTATTTAAAACCATTATCCTTTTTAAAAAAAAACATTTAAAAAATGAATATGAACATGTGTGACATAAATAAAATGACATAGCAAAGTCTAGATAATATAGTGCAAGCTAAATGATATGACATAATTCAAATGGCATAGCATATTCTAAATGAAATGAAATGATTCTAAATGAAAGAAGATATCCTAAATGAAATGTCCTAAATGAAATGTCCTAAATGAAAACAAAATTCTGCTAGGATACGTTTGTAAAATGGAAAAGAATAGGATGAATGAGAAACATAAAGAACTTTGAACCACTAACAAAAAGGGTAGGATAAAATAAATAGATATCAAACGGGCTTTTTGGGGTTGGGGATAGAGGGACTTGAACCCTCACCAACTAGCTAATCAGACGCGAGCCCCTCCTCGGGCGGATTCCTCCTTTTGCTCCTCAGCCTACGGGGTATTAGCAGCCGTTTCCAGCTGTTGTTCCCCTCTATTTTCATTTTGGCAACTTATACTTCTACATTATTGAATTTGAATGTGTCTCAAAATCTGAAAAATTCGTGGGAGGGGTCATTTTTGGATTCAGAATGGATAGATAGGAGTCTGGGCCGTGTCTCAGTCCCAGTGTGGCTGATCATCCTCTCGGACCAGCTACTGATCATCGCCTTGGTAAGCTATTGCCTCACCAACTAGTTAATCAGACGCGAGCGCCTCCTCGGGCGGATTCCTCCTTTTGCTCCTCAAACATAAAAAAAATGCTATCATGAAATATGCATGAAAATAAAATAAAAATGCATGAACATAGTATATGCTAAATAATGTGACAAAAATAAATGACTAAATAAAAAGCATAGGATAGCATGAAATATTCAAAACCATATGGAAAACAATATAACATCATAAAATGTAAATCAAAATAATAATAATACCATGGAAAATATCATAGCAGAAATCACATATTAAATAAAATGCATGAACATGGAAAATGCAATGCATGAAAATGTATTTTCTTCCTCTAAATAAAGAAATCCGTATATCTAAAAAGATATCCGGGTACTTTAGGAAAATATGTCAAATTAGGTTTTCTAAAAACAAAACTTTGTGATTGTTTGAAAACAATTTTGAAGAAAAACTTGAATGAAGATTAAAACCCCTACCAAACCCTTTTAAAATGGCTCTAATTTCCTAAGTTTAAAATCCTGCACTTGACCACCCTTAACCCGAGGTTTATAAAGTCATTTTTAAAGTTTAAAAAGGCTTAGAAACTATCCTAAGGCAGTAGCTAAAGTTTCTAACCAACCCCCTCTAAATGCCTTAGCCAAATTCAATAATTGTTTTTCTTCTGAATTCAAATCTGCCTCTACTGTCCTGTTTTGATACACGATTTTTTAACCTATTTTTAAAAATTCAAAAAAATATAAAACAAATACTGGAGACCCAGAACATATAAAAATACATGATAAAAATTGGATTAATTTTCTGATTAAAGATAACTGCCCAAAAAAATCGGGAAATTATAAGTACTGGATGAAAAACTGTTTTGCCAAAACACATTTTTTTTGCCTTTGATAAAATCATTTAAAAATCAAAGTAAAAATGTTGGAGACTCTCCTAAAGACCTACAAACAGTAGCTAAAACATTTAAAAACTTTGGACAAGAATTGGCTAAGTAAAAAAAATCACAAAGGTAGAATAATCAATTTGATAACCCTTTAATTTTCCACAAGTATGCTCAAGTGAGCATGACTTTGAGCCATTGATTGGCCTAAGTCATAAATCATGTGGCATGACATGGAATGCATGAAAATACAGCAAAGTGAATGCATGAAATGCATGATTTAAAGTCTAGTGATATGGAAAATGCATGGCATAAATAACCTAAATGCCTAGCATGAGTTTGCATGACAAAAAATGCTATCCTAACTTAATATGCATGACCTTGTGTCTAAATGATATAGCAAATGACATGGAATAATGAAAATGGCCTAGTGCCTAAATGACATGGGAAATGACATGGCATATGAAAATGGCCTAATGTCTAAATGTCATGGAAAAACAACATGGCATATGAAAATAGCCTAATGCTTAAATGACATGTAAAATGACATAGAATAATAAAAATGGCCTAAAGCTAAATGACATGTGAAATGACATGGCATATGAAAATGGCCTAATGTCTAAATGTCATGGAAAAATAACATGGCCTAATGCTTAAATGACATGTAAAATGACATGGAATAATAAAAATGGCCTAAAGCTAAATGGCATGTAAAATGACATGGCATATGAAAATGGCCTAAAGTTTAAATGACATGTAAAATGACATGGTATATGAAAATGGCCTAAAGCTAAATGACATGTAAAATGACATAGAATAATAAAATGACCTAAACTTAAATGACATGGAATAATAAAAATGGCCTAAAGCTAAATGACATGTAAAATGACCTAGATGCCTAAATGAAATAGCAAATATCATGGCCTAGAAAAATGACCTAAAGCTTAGAGAAAATACACATGGCCGAATGGCCTAGGAACCAAAGTGTTGTGAGAAATGTCATGTAAAATGACCTAACTAAATGCTATGAAAGATGATATGAAAAATGGAAATGGCCTAAATTATATGACAATATCCCCAAGATGCAAAAATATGACATAAGTCAAAAGAACAAGATGGTTAGCAAGAATATAAATATACATAAAGATAAACAATAATAAAAATAAGCAAGTTAAAGTAAGCAAATAAATAACAAAGAGATGAAATCCATGGTTGGTACATGGACAAAGCCCCCCCAACCATTATCTCTTGATTTTCATCAAGGTCATGAAGCCTTTTCAATCTCAAAATCATAAAAAATAACTAAGGTAAAAAAAATATGGAGATGAGCTCCGTGGTTGGTATATTGGACAGAGCCCCCTAACCATTATCACTTGATTTTCATCAAGAGCATGAAGCCTAACCATCATTTTATTTATTTTTTGAAAAGCAAGAACAACAAGAAAGATGTAAAAAAAAATGGTAGGAAATCACATGGAAAACAAGAAATAAAGCATGAGAAAGAAGAAGAGAAAATGTAGTAGCAATGGTAGAATGGCTACCTTAACAAAAGCTTTCTTTTTTTCAAAAACCTTTTTTTTTCTCCATTAGCTACTGACCTCCCCTCTCAAATGCTCAGCCACTTAAGGAAAAATAAAACATCCCCCCTCTCTCATGCTTGGCCGATTGGCCCTCCAACCATTAGATGAAATTTGCATTTTTTCTCCTCCAATCTTGGCCCTTAGATTAAGATATTTTCATGACAACATAAAAATGTCATCTTTCCAATTGATAGCAGCCCTTAAGATGTGTACTCAGACCTTGTAATAACCTCAGCCCTTAGATGAAAAAGAGGACCAATCCCATGCACTCCCTTGCTTGGCCCTTTGAGTGCCTACCTTTGGATAAGTGTGCTCTTCTATTCTTGGCCATTGGATGAGGATTCTTTCATGACAACATAAAAATGTCATATTGGCATTTAATCCTAGCCCCTTACATGTGTACTCAACCCTTGTACATGGCCTAAGCCATTGGATGAAAAGGAATAATCCCACGCACTTCCTTGCTTGGCCGAATGGATGTCCACCTTTGGATGAGTTATGCTCTTCCATTCTTGGCCATTAGATGAGGGTTGTTTCATGACAAATAAAAATGTCGTCTTGGCATTTAATCTTTTCAATTGAATGTTGTATTCAACTTTTTTACAAGGCACCTAAGCCATTGGATGAATGGGGGACCATTTGCAAGGTACTAGTGGTAGCATGTGAGCTTGATAGTGACTAAGGAATTAAATTGATCATGCTTACTTCTTCTCTTCTATTCTGACTGATCAAAGGAGGTAAAATCCCAGCAATTCCTTCTTCTTTCATATTTTTCTTAATTACAAATTTGCCTTTTTCGGTTTCTTCGATAAAATGACCTTTTTGACCCCCGAACCTAAATAAATTGCAAACGGACTCCAAATTCAAATTTTCTTTTTCAAAACTTCTGAAATAATAAAAAATTGAATTCTGAAAGTTTTCAAAAATTTTGAGTCCATTTGCTATTTATTTGGATTTTTTCTTCCAACATTGCCTTTTTATGCACCCGAACTTTCACCAATTTTAAACGAGCTCTAAATCCAGATTTTTCTTCACTAATCTCTTCCAAATAATTTAATAATGTGATCTGGAAGTTTTCATAATTTTTGGAGCTCATTTGCTATTTTTTCAGGATTTATCTGCTTGAATTTCTACATAAGGGACCCGGAATTTGGCCATTTTGCAAACAAACTCCGAATCTAGATTTTCTTTCACCAATATCTTCCAAATAATTTAAGAATGAGATCTGCAAATTTCTCCGAAGCCCGGTTTTGCTTAAAACAAGTTTGATTTTCAGATTTTCTTCAAACTAAGCCTTGGGCTATCCTTGTTTAATCACTCCTCATCAAGTAGGGGCTTTAGTCTTACCGAATCGGGCCATTTCTGTAATTCTTCCAAATTTCACCAAAATCTACCAAAAACCCTAATTCTCGGTTTTTTTTTTTTTTTGAATTGACTTTTCTTTCAGTTTTTCTTTCAAGTAGCTTCTCCATTACCTGTAGTCAGTGCTTATCTTTCATTTGGGACCTTCAATTTCGACCAATTTGATCGTTCAAGCACTTTTCCCTAAATTTCTCGAATTAGGGTTTCCTTTCTACTGAGATTCCGTAACCCAACTTCCGACCTCCATATCTTTCAATGTAGACATCGGATTATCAAAATTCTTTCACCATCTTTCAATTGAAATTTAAATCTTGATTTTGAAAGTGGGTTGACTTTTTCAGTAGTTGACTTTTTTGGAGTTGACTTTTTCGAGGTTGACTTTTTCAAGTTTGACTTTTTCTGTCTTCTTTCTTAGACCAAGTCACGGAGTATCAACTGCAGGATGAGAAAAGTCTTTTTGCATTATGAAACATCAATTTAGGAAGAAAACATAACTGACTTAATGGTCCGAACAAAATTAGGTGTCTACACTAGGGTTTGGTGTTTGGATTAGTGGATCGAGAAGCATAACCTTTGAAAGCCTAGGAGAAGACTAGATTGAGGTTCGAGTTAAATCTGGTGGCCATTCAACGATGGCAGATGGTGGTTTAGGGGGTTAGAAGTCACGATTTTCGAACCTAGATCTAGGGTTCTTAGGTTTGATTTTGGGAAAACCGATTTGATATTGAGGCTTAGGAGATTGAAAGGAAAATTTGGGTAAAGTTTTGAAGAAATCTGGGTTTTGTCGTCGGTGGAAAACTATGGCGAGCGGCAGAGATGACGGAAGACGCGAAGGGGTCTCGTATGAAATCATAAAAAAAAAAAATTGAAGGTTGCTGAGCTTGCTCTTGAGAGAGAGAGAAAAGAGTTTTTTTTTTGTTTTTTTTTTAAAGGGAGGTAAGTATGAAATCATAAAAAAAAATAGTCTTTTAAAAGGATACATCCCGGTCAGGTCGCGGGGCCCGTGCGCGACCCGCGCTTGGGCCTGACCCAGATGTAGCCATTTTCTTTTCATTTGGTTTTTCATTATGTTTTTATTTGTTATTTTATTTTTATTATGATTTTAACATTATTTTAGTTTTAGATATTTTATTTATTATTGTTAAATTTAATTATTTTTTATTTTGACTAATATTTTTTATTTTAATTATTGCAGGTGTATTTTACTAACTTTTTTTTATTTGATTTATTTTATTTTAAGTTACTTGGTTAAGTTGGTTTAGTTTATTTAATTTATTATTTTGATTTTGATTATTATATTTACATATTATTTAGTCATTCGATATTTGACATTTGATATGTTAGTTATATTAATTCTTATTTATTAATTCATGATTGTTTTTGTTAATTCCTAATTATTTCTTTATTAATTTTTATTTGTTTTCTATTTTTTATTTTATTTTGTAGCTTCTTGTATGTTTTAATTTTCTATATACTTATATTATTATATTATTATTTTAATTATTAATTTTAAATATTTGATATCTTATTGCCATTTATGTTTGATATGATTATTATTATTTTGCATGATTTTAGGGCAAATTTATTCGAATATTGCTAAAAACAAAAAATTCAAACTATCGATATTTTAAAATTATTTACCAAAATACGCTGATTTTTAACGGATTTAAAAAAAATACCAAGGGTCCCTTGGTATTTTTTTTTAAAAATTGAAAATAAAAGAAGGGAAGTCGCCATATGATATGGCGACTTCCCTTCATATTTAAAAAAAAAAATGAAAAAAATAGACCAGAAGTCGCTATATCATATCGCGACTTCTGGTCTTGATTTTTTTATATATATATTGTAGTTTGAAAATCGCCATATGATATGGCAACTTCCGAACTAAATTTGTTTTAAATTTAAAATTTATATCCGTTTGAAATGGTAAAAAAAAAAAAAAAAAATTTGAAGGCAATGGTCAAGTGAGCGTTGCCTTCAATTTTTCACCCACCACCCACCCCAAATTTCACCTATAACCCCCTCAAATTCATTTTTTCATACATAAACTCTCAAATTCTCTTCTCTTCCTCTTATTTTATACAAAAAGAAAATCTCAAATTTTCTCTTAGTGTTGATTTAAAAATGGCTTCATCATTATTGAGGTTGCAAGATAATCACATATCCGCAGTTATATGTCAAGAGGTTAGTAAATTTTTTTATAATTTAATTAATTATCATTATAATTGTTATTAGTTTTTTTATTAATTTTTTTATAAAATTATTATTATAATTTTATAATTAATTATCATTATATTTCAAGAGGTTGCATTATTAATTTTTTATGATTTTATAATTATTTAATTTAATTAATTATCAACAGGATATTGTTCGCATCTTACGTTCGAGAAATTTTTCTTTTGAAGATCCACATCCATCTATTATTGACCACTTAAAGAGTGTCGGATTTTATTATGCAAGTCAAATTCGACGATGTATGCTTCTGCAGGACTTAATTAGTGCGTTGGTTGAATGATGGAGACCCGAGACACACACTTTTCATTTTTCGTGTGGTGAATGCACGATCACTCTAAAAGATGTTGCGCTCCAACTTGGACTACCAGTGGATGGCATGGCAATTACAGGCGCAAGTCTTCTAGATTGGAATGAAGAGTGTCAAAATTTATTGGACGCTGTACCTCCAGAAGAGTGTCTCAAGGGCTCAATGGTGCCAAAAACTTGGTTGCAGTTATTGCAAAATCTCCCCGAAAACGCAAGTGAAGAAGAGGTAAAATATGCTGCTAGAGCATATATTTTACGTTTGATTAGAGGAATGCTAATGCCCGACAAATCGAGCAATCGGGTACATTTAATATATCTTCCATTGCTTCATGATTTAGAGCATGCAGCAAATTATAGTTGGGGTTCTACGTGTTTGGGGTTTTTGTATAGAGAACTATGTCGGGCTACAGTGCCAAAGAGCCATGACATAGGTGGATGTTTACTGCTTCTGCAGTCATGGGCTTGGCATCGACTGCCATTTATTACTCCGTGCGAGAATTTTCTGCCTGTATACCCCCTTGCAAGCAGGTAATAATCTTGACTATTTTATTAATTTTGTACAAACTTGTATGTTTATTAAGTCTATTAAGAATTTATATGCATTTTAACAGGTGGAGTCATCCTAAAAATTGTAGCGATATTCCGATCGACCTTCCAAGTTTAAGATCACGACTAGATCGAGTAGGATATCATAAGGTAAATGTTTCGATTGTTACATCCAAGTCTTTTTGTATTTAATCCATATGAAACTAATAATTTGTAATAATTATTCGCAGTTTGTGTAGATGTCATATTCTTCAAATGAAATTATGGCATGCCTCCCATCAGATGCCTACAATAATTGTAATATATGGAAAGCAAACACAGCATTGATATGCTTTGCATATATAGAGTGGCACCACACTGACAGGGTGTTGCGACAATTTGGGATGCAACAGCCAATTCTGCAACCACCGGTGGACCTTGATAAGGTTCACAAGATTAATATGCGTAGGCGTCATGAAGTATTTTGGCCTACGAAGCATCGACAATGGATCCAGTGATGGAATCTACGTTCTGAACGAATTTTGACAGGTATACCCATTGTTCGTAATAATTTCAACCCATCTGCTGATTACATAAGATGGTATAAAAATGAAGGTCGGCCTTTTGTTTGTCCACCGTCGAAGTTTGAGGATGTTAGGAGTATGCCATTTTCCGAACAGACTTCAAATCCAGTCCCTCCTACACATGAAATGGAAGTTCCTAGACCTAGCTGACAACGTGGGCGAACGCGTCAACCGGCCTCATCACATGCGACGGAGTTCACTGCACCGAGGATGTCATTTAGTCATCCTGAACCTCAACCAGAACATGGCGTAGCATCCCATCATCGTCATTCCGTCAGTCACCCCCAATTTGATGTTGATGAGTGTTACTGACCATTACCTCCAATGAAGTGGTTAGATGACCAGCTCCTCACCCCAAGTCCATGTTCAATGTATCTAACTACAATGTATCAGTTTGGAACCACTGCTTCAGCATTTGATGGTATATCATTTCTGAGTCTATCTAGTAGTCTGGTTCCCTTTATAGGTAGACTAGGTGTTGGCTCCTCGAGCAATGGGTTTCCATTTTTTGATGCAGAACATATGGGTCACTCTAGTAGTGCGTTTCCATCGACTGATGTGGGTGATTTCCATGAGCATGCGGATGACATATAATTAGAACCAGTGGAAAAAGGTCGATGACAAGGTCGACAACGAATGCGTGCCACTGACGAGGTTGAACGACGGGTGCAACCACCACGCAATAGGAGAGCTCGAAACTGTTGCTCAACACCACGCGATGCGAGAGTTCCTCCATAAATAATTAGAATAAACATACTTTTTGTACAATAGTCATGTATTTTTTGTATGCTTTTTTTAATAATGTACTTTTTGTATAATAATCATGTACTTTTTGTATTTTTCTTTCATTAAATGTAAAAATTAACCGCTATTTAAAATTTAAAATTTTTATTTTTGTTACTTAAATTTTGTTATTTGTTTTTAAATTAAAAAAAAATAGTTTGGAAAACGGTATAATTTTATTTAATTTTTTTATTTTTGTAAAATTAGTTTTTTTAATTTTTTTTTTAAATTTAGTTTTGTAAAATTTAGTTGTATAAAATTCTTTTTTACCGTTTTCCAACGATGTAATTTTTAAAAACTTTAATATGGAAAACGATATAAATTTTTTTTTTTAATTTTTAAATTTTATAAAATTAATTTTTTTAATTTATTATTTAAAATTTTAATTTTGTAAATTAAATATACAATTTATTTTTTTCCGTTTAAAAAACAGTAACATTTTTTAAATTAAAAAAAAATAGTTCGGAAGTCGTCATATGATATGGCGACTTTCGAACTACAATATAAAAAAATTTGAAAAAACAAGAACAGAAGTCACCATATGATATGGCGACTTCTATTCTTATTTTTTCAATTATTTTTTTTTATATAAAGAAGGGAAGTCACCATGTGGTATGGCGACTTCCCTTGGTATTTTTTTTTTAATTCGTAAAATTTTGGCGTATTTTGGTAAATAATTTCAAAATATCAATAGTTTGATAATTTTATTTTTTTAAGCAATATTCGAATAAATTTGCCTGATTTTAGTTTAGGTTTTTTATTGTTTTTATTTTTAGGTTTATATTTATTATTATTATTATTTTAGATTATATTGCATGATTAGGGATAAATATGATATTATGTTTTTTTTTTAGATTATTTTGCATGATTATGAAAATAAGTATTGAACTGGTAGATTAATTAGAACCTTTAAATAAGACAAATTTAGAATAATATGTGACTGATGTGGTACTATTTTTATAGGCGTTGTGGGGGTGCTTGTCCTTCCCCACATGTAACTGAATTCTCGAACCTAGTTCTGATAAGTAGACCAGAATCATTTCTTTTTAGGGTGCCTTAGTCAAGCTTAGGATTACTTTAAAGAGGATAGATTCGTATAGGTAATTAATCACACCTAGATAAGATCATTAGTGGCGACTCCATTATTTGCGTCTAGCATGCTGAATTAGTATTTGGCACGTTATGACAGTTTGACGACTCCACTGGGGACCTTAGAGAGTCGAGCCATATGTTAGTCACATGTTATCTTTGGTCTTGAATTTTGATCTTATTTTTTTTATTTGTAATTGTTTTATTGGATTTCTTACTTTTTTTAACTTCTTTATTTTGCAGGTATTTTTTGTGAGTCAAGGTTTGTTTCTAACATTTTTTTAACTTTTTTTAGTTAAATATTTTTCAAGTATTTTTGTGAGTCCAGGTTTACATTGTTCCTTCGCACACACCACACTTTTATGAACATAAGCCCTATACCCGGGCTCGTCCTTTTTGGAGGGGGTAAAGTAACTACGCCTTCATGGGGTAATAACCTCTATATGGGCTAGCGAAACACTCTCAGGGTGTAAAGTACCTATGCTTTCGTGGGGTAATAACCTCTGTATGGGCAAGGACAATACTCTCACCCAAATTGAACCATTTCCAAGGAGCCTATAATGGGTGAGGATTGGGGTGCCTTACTCATCCTCCATAGATGAAGTTAAGGAGCAATTTGGGGACCTTTTAGATGGTCAAATATCTTAAAGCCCAGCATATAGATATCACTTAAGAGGCCAACCTAAGTTAGAGCCATGTCCACCCGTTTCATAGATAATAACCTGAAATAGGACACATGAAGTAATGTTTTTACTTTCGGACAAATTTTTTTATTTTGTGAATATTATTTTTGTTTCTCTTATATGTATCTAACTATTGAACTTTGTGAAATCTTTGTGGCCATTACTTGAATTAACTTTATTCTTTCAGTTATCTTCATGCATTTGCATCATTTAAATATTTTCATCATGCACACATTTTTCATAAGGCTCATGCATTCACCATGTACATTTTTCATAATATTCATGCATTCACCATGTATTTGTTTTCTCATAATGCTCATACATTTATCATGTACATTTTTTTTTTTTTAAAAATGCTCATGCATTCATCGTGTACATTTTTCATAATACTCATGCATTCACCATGTAAGTTTTTTCATAATGCTTATGCATTTATCATGTACATTTTTAAATAATGCTCATGCATTCATCGTGTACATTTTTCATAACGCTCATGCATTCACCATGTAATTTTTTTTTCATAATGCTCATGCATTTATCATGTACATTTTTTTTAACAATGCTCATGCATTTATCATGTACATTTTTAAAATAATGCTCATGCATTCATTGTGTACATTTTAATAATGCTCATGCTTTCACCATGTACATTTTTCATAATGCTCATGCATTCACCATGTAATTTTTTCATAATGCTCATGCATTTATCATGTACATTTTTTTAATAATGCTCATGCATTCATCGTGGACATTTTAATAATGCTCATGCATTTACCATGTACATTTTTCATAATACTCATGTATTCACCATGTACCTTTTTTCATAATGCTCATGCATTTATCATGTACATTTTTTTAACAATGCTTATGCATTTACATGTAGATTTTTTTAATAATGCTCATGCATTCATCGTGTACATTTTAATAATGCTCAGTCATTCACTATGTACATTTTTCATAATGCTCAAGCATTCATCAAAGACATTTTTCAATACTAGTATTAAGCTTTGTGAATATTTTAGTGACTATCATTTGAATTAATTTTATTCAGTTTCATGCATTTACATTATTTGAGTACATTCATCATGCATCCATAAAGACATGAGTCCTAAATTTTAAAATTGTGGTAATGAAGGGTTCAAGGATAGCTCAAAAAATCAAAGATCCTGGGGCATTCCTACAACACTCGTTCATGGGTTAAAGCAATGGCAGAGGAACAGGCTGCTAGGATGAACAAAATAGAAAAGGCATAGGATGAAATGAAAGAACCGTTGGCCAAGATAATGAATTTGAACAAACAGAGAGGGGTAGAATAAGTAACTAATCAAGAAAAGAATCAATCACCGGATGATGAAGATCCTACATATCTGCCTGATTTAAGTCAATTCCGAGCTCAAACTAGACTGCCGGTGACATCATCAGCTACTCAACATCGATTCTCAGGATACACCATTCCTGTGCCTGAGGCAAAATTGTTAGATCCTATCCAATTTTTACATTTAGATGATCCGAAAGAAAAAGAAAGACTAAAGGCAATTGAAGAGATTGATTCTCGCAAAATGAGTCTTATAGAGGAAAAACTTCGGGCTGTTGAGGGGATGGATTTCTATGGCTCCATAGACGCTGCTGGGCTTTGCTTGGTGCCGATGTAATCATTCCATCAAAGTTCAAGACTCCAGATTTTGAGAAATATGATGGGACTAAATGCCCGATAACTCATGTCACTATGTATTGTAGAAAGATAGCTGCTCACACATGGTATGACAAGTTGCTGATACATGTCTTCTAAGATAGTCTCACGGGATCCGCTCAAGATGGTATGTCCAATTGAATGGAACCCGCATCCGTTCATGGAATGAGCTGGCAAGGGCATTTATAGCACAGTACAAGCATATTGTTGATATTGCTCCAGACCGTTTAACCTTACAGAATATGGAGAAGAAAGCTACTAAAAGCTTTAAAGAGTATGCTATCGAAGTCCAACCATGGGAAGCTCAAAGCCAAAGTGACATAAGATGCAAAGAGAGATGGGGCATCTAACAAGAAAGAAGATGTCTAAGCTGTGACTTATGGAGGCAACAGGTAGGAAGTTTTCCCCTATACCATCCATGCCTCATGTACCAACATTATTACCCCACCGTAAATAATGTTGCACCAGTGCCACAACCAAATTTTCGTCCAAACTTTCATTCTCAAACACCTGTCCATATGTTTGGCCCTGCATCATATCTTCAGTTAGACCTGTTGTTCAACCTCCAGTGAGTAATCAGAGAAGACAACGAAGCAGTCATGATAGAACTCCTATAGATCCAATCCCAATGTCATACACAGAATTACTCCCTCGGCTTATCCAAGATCATCTAGTTGCACCAATATATTCAAAGCCTCTAAAGCCTTCTTACTATGAAGGCTATAATGCTAGTGTCACTTGCGATTATCACATTGGGAGTTCAGGCCATTCCACGAAAGAATGCAGAGCTTTGAAGCGAAATATGCAGAATTTAATCAAAGATGGTTTATTGAGTTTTGATGAGAAAACGGAGCCAAGTGTTTAGTGGTAAAGGGCTTCTATGGAAAAAATTGTGGGAAGAATATGGAAGTTACATGCTATCTTTGAACTTTTCCTTCTAAGTGATATAGGTGGATGTTTTTTATGTTTAGACTTAATTTATTTTTTATCATTTAAATGAATTGGCAAGTTTGATGCATTTTCATTTCCTCTTTCATTTATTTTTTCTTCATTTACTTTTATATATTTTGCCTACCTTTCAATTTCACCCATTTCAAGTTTTCAAGTAATGAATGTGATGACAATCATGGCAATAATCTGGGATCTAATTTTGAAACTTACATCCATATTGGTGAACTTGAACATATATGACCAACTTGGTTATCTGATTTGTTGAGATTACTGTGGTAAAAAGAAAGATGAAAGTTGATATTCAGTTTTGGCATGATTCGAAGAAAATTAGTAGAATTGCTTCACAAGTATGATGAATTGCTGTTGAATTCCTTTACAAGTATGTGTAAGTCCTCTAGGAAGAATTTCTACAAGCTTGTCTTTTTTCAATTAATGTTCTATAATGAGAATGTTCACATTTGAGATGATAAATGGCCGTCTTTTTTTTATCCTCACATAAAGAAATTATCTATTCGCTACCCATGTTTGAGCCTTTAAATTTCTTTCAAAAGAACCCAACCAAGGATCACCCTCTATTTGGGGGGGAAAGTTTAGAAAGAAATCTGTTCGCAAAAAGAAAGCAAAAGTTGTACTAGATTTTTGGGGCAAAAAAATTCCTCTTTGTGAAAGAAAAATTATAAACTGAATGTTGATGAAAAAGTGATTGATGATTGAAAGAAAGAAAAAAAGAGAGAAAAATTTTGATAGAAAAGATGATGGAAAATAAAAATAGTCAATGTGAAGGTTGATGCTTCAAGAAATGATCCTTTGGTTTGCAGCCCTTAAACACATGTTTGAGCCTGTTTATCCTTTCTTTCAGGACCTCAAACCCTGGCCTACATTACGTACCTGGAAAATTCCATTTTGATCAAATGTGAATGTTTGAATTGGAAAACATATATTGAATTAGGACATGCTTTTGGTATCATTAAAGGACAATGAATTTTAGATGCTTGAAAACAGCTCCGAAGAAGAAAGAAAAGGCTTGTAGCACTTTGATATGCTCAATTGCCTCCAAGAAGATTGAGACGAACACATGATGAGAAAAGTTTGTTCTTGATACTTTGAGAAAGAATTAGTTTTGAAGAAACTACTCTTAAGTCACATGGCCATTGGAGAGAGTACACCTCTATTTGTGGAGTTCTTATGAAGTGAAAAGCTTTTCCGAGTGAAGCATTATTTTGAGAAAGATGAATGAAGATGATTTGCCAAATAATGTGGAGAAATGTTTCTTTGAAGGGAAAAAATGAAAAAAGAAAAGAAAAATAAGGATTCAAATTGAAAACCCGAAAAGGCAATTTGAGTCATACGAGAATATCTAAGTTGAAAACCTGAAAGGGCGGCTTAGGTATAATGAAAGTCAATTTGAAGATTTCATTGGGGGCATGGTTTGGTCTGACACAACTCAAAAAGATCAAGAATAGCGATTAGATTGATTTTTGAAAGTGAATCATGGATTAATCTCAAGATTGTCAACATATTCATTATTTGGGGATGTTCCATCCAAATATCCTTGTATAATTCTTTGATTTGCCAATTATTCTTGACATAGATGTTTTCTTTCATTGATAAAGACACTTGTCTTCAATTCACTTTGTTTCTTACCATTCTTTGTTGCCAACTTTGCATACCCATAATGAATAGAGGAAATGTTGATGCACTGCATTTGTTATGAAATTGGATGATGATTGATAAGTTAAGATAATAATCATGAAAGATATCTGGATTACTTTGAGAAAAAAACTTAAGTATGATGTCTTGGGGCAAAAGAAAAAAAATGAGAATCAAGAAGAGTCTAGAATATGGACGTTTAGGGCTTCTAAGCTAGAAAACTTATACTTTGGAAACTGACAAATGCTACATTTGAGATTAAATAAAATCGAAAAAAAGGACTAGTTCGGTGGATGGAACTTGTTAGCCAAATCTAAAGTTACATGTTCGGAATATGAAAAGAATGAGCTTGAGAATCGTTGTTACCACGATTGGAGACACATGATGTGGATTAATTGGAACATTTGTCATTCATTGCATTCATGACATTTGTATTTCGTGCTGCATAATGTCATTCATTGCATGCATTTAGCAAATGAGAAAGATTTTGAATTCTGAAGTCAAACTTTTCTCAAAGTGAAATTTTTGAGCCTTGGTTGAGGAAAGCTTTTCCAAAAGTAATATGTATGAAGAAATCTTTTAAGGTGAAATCTTTGAGTCTCGGTTGGAGAAACTTTTTAAGGTAAGAATTTTGAATTTCGGTTGAGGATATTTTTAAGATAAATTTTTGAATCTCGTTTGAAAATTTTTGCAAGATAAACTTTTTCAAAAATTAAATGAGATTCTCTTGAGGAGTAATTTTAAAATGGATAAGATTTCAAAGCCTCTCACAATGATGTTTTTAAACCTTTCTTGAGGAGTATTTTTAAAATGAATGAGATTTTAAAACCTCTCTCGATGAGTATTTTCAAAAGGATATTTTGTTTTCAAAACCTCTCACGAGGATGTTCGTTTTTAAAACCTCTCACGAGGGTGTTCGTTTTCAAAACCTCTCATGAGGATGTCGTTAAGCCTCTCACGAGGATGTCATTAAACCTCTCATGAGGATGCTTTCAAAAGCCTCTCACGAAGATGTTTTTAAAACCTTTCATGAAGATATTCTATTTAAAATCTATCTCAAGGATATTTTTCATGCCTCTCTTGAGGGTATTTTCGTTAAGCCTCTCTCGAGGAATATTTTTTAGCCTTTCTTAAGGATATTTTTGCTAAGCTTTTTTTTTAGAATATTTTTGTTAAGCCTCTCTTTAGGATTTTTTTGTTAAAATCTTTCTTAAGAATTATTTTAATCGAGCATCTCTTGAGGAACATTTTCTCGTTTGGAAATTTTAAAGTTGATACCTCATTGGGAGGAGTTTTTCTTCGTTTGATATTTAAAGTTGATGTCTCGTTAAGAAGAGTTTTTCTTCATTGGGAATTTAAAGTTGATGCCTCATTGAGAGTGTCGCAACCTAAAAAATAACAAGTCTCATTGCTAGACATTACTTGTTAAATGTGACATTGGGGGAAACAGAGGAAAAGATGACTTAATTTCTCTTAAAATAAAATGAGGGTTTGAAAACAACCTCGAAAAAAATGGAGTCGCCACCAATCTTTTTTGGCTAGGTGTGATCGGCCGCCTATTAAAACCGGTTTTGTAAAACACTTTAAATTTAATTAACACATTTTCAAAAACCAATTTCTAAGTCTGCGTTTTTAAACCAAAGAAGAGGGTTCGGGAGTCAGTTACGTGCGGGGAAGGATTAGCACCCCCACAACGTCCATATAAAATGGTACCTTATTAGTCGTGTGTTATCTCGAGTCTTGGTAAAGTCGATTTTGAAATTGGTATTTTAAAATAATTCCCAATTTAAAAAAGAGTAATCCCATTTTTAATTTGAAAATGATCCGGAATTCATTAACTTAAAATTTTCCTATATTCCCAGGCAAACACAGCAAAACATAGAAATTTGTATTTATTTAGAAAATCTTTGAATCACTCTCATTTTTTTGAAATAAAGATATTACGTTGTTAATGATAATTGATGATATACTCTCTAGCAAACCCGCTAGAGAACTCATAATTATTTTAACTCGGGAATATCCTTATTTTAAAAAGCATGATCTTTATTATATTAGAAAACATTTCAAAAAGAGGGTTATGAATATGCAAATCATTACTAATGACATGGAAAAAAGTGAATGACATGGCATATGGATTGATGACATGATGATAACTTTAGGAAGTATAGTTATTTAACCACCTTTTATGCATTTAAATCGGCTAAGTCCTTGAGACTTTTATTAGGATTTGATTAGTTTTAGATGTTTTTAGATTTATTTTATTTATCCATTTCATGTTTAAAATATTTATTTAGTCATTATTTATGTTTTTTATAGGTCCAAAGTGATCCGGAGCTTCGGGGTGCAAAATGATGAAAAACGATGCAAAGCAAAGTGTAGGCAGATTCGAATTTCGGAGTTTGTTTCAAGAAAAATATGATCTTAAAGTCTTTATTTCAGAAAACTTCCTCTTGACTTTTGAAGATGACTTCCATACCTTTCAAATGGTAGTTTACTCGTCAAAATCGGACAAGATTTGCCCATCCAAATCAATCGAGAAAGTGCGAGAAGACGACAGAAGCGAAGTGCAGCAGCGCCAGCCAATCCGAGACTCAGTGCTGCCAGCGCTGCAGCGCCAGAGTGGGAAAAAAACGTAAAAGAAGCATGTAGCATACCTGTTTGCTTGTGTGCGAAGTTTCAGACTCCAGGGGGCCTTGGACACTTTAAATAAGACTCTTTAAGGCTAAAATAAGGGGGATTGGAGTTCTAAAAACCTAATTCTCTCAAGAAGAGAGTAGCCACCAAAAGCTTTCAAGAAGATTGGAAGATTGGTGAAGATTGAAGACTCAAGAATTGACACCCTTAGTCTTATCTTCTTTATTTTCTTGTGTGGTTGATGATGGTGAAACTCTTTGAATATTTGTTTTCATTAATTATCATGAACTAATTTTCTTTTACTAGGATTTCAATGGAACTCAACATGTAGTTTGAATTTACTTTCTCTCTCTAGCTTGATTTAATGGTTTGTTGAGTTGTTTGTTCAATCTTTTTCTTAATGCTTCTAATTGATTGGCCACCAATTAGATTGATTTGTTAACCTAAATACAACTAGACATAAGGAGTTTAGTGTTAGACATGGATTGAATGACACATGTTTCATATTCATTTATTAGGATGAGTTGATCTGCAGGTAGGGTAGAACTATACTTACTTGTCATGTGTAACGATTGTTAGAGCTTAAGCTTAATGAGTTCTTTTTTAAATCAATTTTCATAGTTGTTTAGTTAATTGGTTAAGAAGGATATTTTTATAAGACTATTGATAACTCGTATAATTATATAGTTCTTAGTTATGTTTTATTATTATTTTGTGTCAAATACGAGTTATTATTGCTTAGTCTAATTGTGTTTATGATATTTTATATTTTTATGTAATTTGGTGTTTTTCACGAGTTTCTTTGAGTGATTTCAGATTACTAGGTTAAATCAAGAATTAAGGGCAAATCCAATTCAGTTCCAGTTCCGACACCTTTTTCCATATCAGCTATATCTGGAGTTTCACTGAAGCATTAAGGCTGAAATTTTTACAGTGCATAGTTAAGCGGCATATCTATCTTTTTCATGTTTCACACTTCTTGAAACGGAGTCGTTTTCCCTAGCGAAATCGACCATCAAGTTGGCTGATGTGCAATGACGTCTGTGCTGACCTGTTTTGGTATTTTGACCATATCTTCCGATCCACATGAGCAAATGATCTGATTCCAACGGCTATGGATCCGTAACTGATAGGGGTATATTTTTCTAGAAGACCATTTGATCAGATCGAGCCTCCAACATTGACAAAATCGACCATCAAGCTGGCTGATCAGAATTGTCATACAATATGACGAAAATTGTTAGAAAAATGCACCCACCTATTATACCTACCTTTGAAATTTATAAAGCTTGTCTCTTGTCATTTAGCTCTCCAAAATGTGTATAAATAGAGGGCCTTGGATGAGCATTCAAGGTACATTGGTAGGATATTAGCCATTGTAATAAAATTCTCTAAGTTTTCTTCTTCTTTCCTTTCTCTAGTTTTCTTTTTCTTTATTTACTTATGCTTCTTACATTTCTTTTCATTTTATTCATATCTAGTATGTGTTGCTAATCATATTGTTGAGGTGATGAGGTGAAGCTCTTGGTAAATGCTAAGGTTAGTCTCTTAAACATGAGCTAAAATGAATCATCATTTATAAACACTAGTATAGATAATATTTTCTTTTGGTTTAAAATCATACTTGCAAAGTAGGGATCTTGATTCATTATTGACAATGAAAATGGCACAGTAAATGCTTGGTTTCATAACCTTGATTTGTTGTAGACATATACCTTGGCATAAGGAATGCTTGGACTCTTTTTATGAGTTTTGAGGACACCAAATGAACATAATATCATATGCTATGGACGTTGGACAATTTGGACTGAATTGCTAAACCTTCCGATTGGAATCTCCCTTATGTGTGAATTTCAATTGTGTAATAAAACAAGATTAATCTTAGCATAACACCAAGAGTGGATTCTCTAACCTCAACATCTTTTCTTATTGTTTTGTTTATATCTTGTTTAATTTCTTTTATGTTGTTTTGTTTATTTTGTTCTCTAATATCTTGTTTATCTTGTTTTGTTGTTGATTCCCTAATATCTTGTTTACTTTCTTTTTCTTATATATTTATAAACTCATACTTACTAATACGCTTCCCTGTGGTTCGACCTCGGACACCCGAGAATTTATTACTTGAACATAACCTGCACTTGGGTTTACAACTCTTAATTGAGTCTCCATCAAGTTTTTGGCGCCGTTGCCGGGGAGGCAATACTAAGTATATAAGTTTATAAGTATATTTATTTTTATTGGCTGGTTATACCGCCTATATTTATTTTTATTGGCTGGTTATACCGCCTAATTTTCTATATATTAATATTTATATTGTATATTTACTTTGTTTTATTTCTATTGGCTGGTTATACCGCCTAATCTGTATATTAACTTTGTTTTATGCTTGTTTGGCGACGTGATTTTAGATCTCGTCGTTTAGTTAGATTTTATTGTGAAACTTTTTCAGGTAATCTTTCTAATACAACTCCTACCATGGCTGACAATGAAAGTGTTCATGCTGAAGATGAGAACAGACAAGTACGCACCATGCGTGACTACTTGCAACCAACTCGAAGCTCATCACCCTCTTGTTTTATTTTTCCTCTCAATGCAAACAACTTTCGTTTTAAACCAGGTATGATAGCTTTGCTTCCAAATTTCCATGGGTTAGAATCGGAAAGTGCTTACTCGTTTCTAAAAGACTTCGAAGATGTATGTGTCACCTTTAATGACCAACAATGTACAAATGAAATTGTCAAGCTAAAATTATTTCCTTTTTCTTTAAAAGGTAAAGCAAAAATTTGGCTTCATAATTTAAAACCAAGGTCAATTGGCACATGGCAAGAATTACAAACTGAGTTTCTAAAGAAATTTTTCCCAGCACATAAAACTACTGCTTTGAAAAGACAGATTCAAAATTTCAATCAAAATCAAAATGAAGCATTTTTTCAGTGCTGGGAGCGTTTTAAAGATTTGTTAAGTTCTTGTCCACATCATGGTTTTGAAAAATGGCGTCTTATTAGTTTCTTTTATGAAAGTTTAACTCCCGAAACTAAACAATTTGTTGAAACAATGTGTAACGGTGAGTTTCTAGAAAAAGAACCTGAAGAAGCCTTTGACTACCTAGACCATTTGGCAGATAACTCTCAAGCCTGGCACACAGATAATTCCTCTGAAAGTTCCAATAGATCTAATCTTGTTTCTAACAGAGGTAAATATCATTTTAGTCAAGAAGATGAGATAAAAGCTAAAGTAGCTAATTTGGCTAGAAAGATTGAAGCCATGGAACTTAGAGAAGTAAAAGAAGTCAAAACGGTTAAAAATGAAGAAAGTTGTGGAATTTGTGAAATCATGGGACACCCCACTTCTGAAGGTCCAAACATTCCCATTCTTAAAGAAGCGTTGCATGATCAAGTAAATTCCATAAACACATTTAAAAAGCCTTTTCCTTCTCCTTACTCTGAAACGTATAACCCTGAATGGAGAAATCATCCCAACTTCAGTTGGTGGAATAATAATCATGTTCAGGTACCACAATCTCAAAAGTCGGGCAACACTTTTTCCTATCAACCTTCACGTGTACAAACCTTGGAAGAGACATTGCAAGCATTCATGCAAACACAAGCAAATGTGAATAACCAAACTTCACAGGACATCAATGAGATCAAAAACACCTTGTCCACATTGACAGCTTCATTACGCACTCAAGAAAAAGGTAAGTTTCCTGCTCAACCTCAGCCTAACCCTTCTACTCAATGTTTTGTTTCTTGCTCCAATGAAACTCAACAGGAAAATGCCAGTTCTATCACAACTCTTCGAAGTGGAAAGGCAATTGACAAAAACATTCCATCAAAAGACCAAGATCCTCCTTCCCCTCCGAAAAGTAACGGTAAGGATGATGGTAAGTCTGAACTTCTTGAAAATTTGGACAAATAAAAAGGTATGCATCCTGCTCCTTTTCCTCAAAGGTTGCAAACAATAAAGAATTTGAATCAAAATGCAAAAATTTATGAACTTTTCAAACAAGTTAAGATTAACATTCCTTTATTGGATGCAATCAAACAAGTTCCATCTTATGCTAAATTTTTGAAGGACATGTGCACATTTAAAAGGAAACATAATGTACAAAAGAAAGCATTTCTGACGGAAAGTGTGAGCTCAATCATTCAGCACCTTACTCCACCAAAATTCAAAGATCCTGGATGTCCAACAATCTCATGCATCATTGGAAACACTAGAATAGAACGTGCATTGCTTGATCTTGGTGCTAGTGTTAATCTTTTGCCTTTTTCTGTTTATCAACAGTTAGGTTTAGGTGAACTCAAGGAAACACCTGTTACACTTCAACTAGCTGATCGTTCTGTAAAAATTCCTCGAGGGATAGTTGAAGATGTTTTGGTTCAAATTGAAAATTTTTACTTCCCTGTTGATTTTATTGTTTTGGACACACATCCTGTTTCAAATCCAAATGTTCAAATTCCTGTTATATTAGGTCGTCCATTTCTCGCAACTTCTAATGCTCTGATAAATTGCAGGAATGGTATTTTGAACATTTCTTTTGGAAATATGACTTTAGAATTAAATGTGTTCAACATTTGCAAGCAACCTGGTGATGATTCAGAAGTACATGAAGTGGATTGCATTGAAGAACTTGTTCATGAACATCTCACCACTACCACATTCCATGATCCTTTAGAAGCTTATTTAATTGAATGTGAGTTTGATAATGCTTCAGAAATTTCACACACTGATTCTTTGTTAAATTCTTTTCAGGATAAGCATCGTTGGAAACAAAAGTTTGAGGAACTCCCATCACTCACAAATGTCACTGTACCATCAACTATTGAACCGCCCAAGCTGGATTTAAAACCATTGCCATCCGAGCTAAAATATTCCTTTTTGGGAAAAATTCCTTCTCAATGGAGCCCCCAAGATAAAAGGAAGTTTCTGAATGAGGTAAAGAAGTTCTACTGGGATGACCCTTACTTGTTCAAATATTGTCCTGATCAAATTTTTCGAAGATGCATTCCCGACAATGAGGTAAGTAGTGTAATTAAGTTTTGTCATTCCGAGGCATGTGGTGGTCATTTTTCATCAAAGAAAACTGCTGCAAAAATTTTACAGTGTGGATTTTACTGGCCAACTTTATTCAAAGATGCATATGAGAATTCTAAAATTCATAAAGAAAGAACTAAAGCCTTTCATGACAAGTTAATTTCAAGAAAAACATTTGATGTTGGGCAAAAAGTTCTACTTTATAATTCTAGACTTCACATATTTCCTGGTAAGTTGAGATCAAGATGGACTGGCCCATTTGTGGTTAAGCATGTGTATCATTATGGAGCAGTTGACATTGAGAATCCTCAAAATGGTAACGTATTCAAGGTAAATGGACAAAGACTCAAACTCTTTTTGGAAAATCATGTTACTCAAGAAGAGGTTGTTTTTCTTTCTGATCCTTGTTTTGAAAATAACTAGATGTAAATATAATTTTTACTAATTTCCCAAAAAAAAAAAAAATAATAATAATAATACATTTTTTTAACCCCGGTTAAATGGCGGATAACGGTACTCCGTGATTATTTAAGTCGGTTCCATCAGCTACCCACAAAACTGATATTGTATATAAATTTCTCTTTCAATTTCTCTTTTATTTTTTTTATTTTATTTTTTTTTCAGGATGGATGATATTCTCAAAAGATTGCAGAAATGATTCCCTCCTTTTCCTCGAAATATTTTACTGAAGCTTTACCAAGTTCGATTTGAAAGATTAAGAATGCTTATGCACAAAGGGATTCCTGAAGACATACGTTGGATAATTGAAGCCAAGGTACGTGAAGATGAATATCTTCCTGTTTTGCATTTACCAGGTACAGGTAGAAGCACTTTTGCAAAGAAGCAACGAGCAAAGCGCATGAGTTCAAATTGCCACAAATGTGCACGATGGACGTGTAACGGTAAATGTCGTTCTATTGGGATTCCGTCCTCTAATCGAGATGATAAAATTGAATTCATTAAGGATGGACTGAGTAAGGAGAATTTGGGTAATATCCAACTTTCTCTTAAGACGCATCTAGTGGAGACGTACAAAGAGAAATTCTTGATTTATGGCCGCAATTCCAAAGAAAATGGCAACATCTTGGGAATCTGATGTTAAAAGACCCTGTTTGCCAGCTTGTAAGAAAACTGGATGGGAAGCATATCCTCGACTCATAGAAGGCGTTTAAGCCGTTTCTGGACGTAAAACCAGAGGAAGATGTGAGCCACAATCACAACTACAATAAATGACTTCTCAGCTTTTGGTTTGATTTGCAATAACTTTATTTCGGTTTATTTTACGTGTTGTTAGATTTGTGTAATTATTCTCGTTTTTTTTTTTTTTTTTGCATTGGTCTTTTACGGTTGATTTTTCTTCTCTTTTTGATTTTCTTCCTGAAATCACGCAAAAATCTTTTGTTAGGTTAACATTTTCTTCTGACAGGTCAAATACACTTTCGGCGACATTATTACTCTTGTCTGATTCATTACTCAGTCCTCTATATATTACACCATGTACTCATTCTCTTTCAGGCACTTGAAAAAAAAATGGAAAGTACTTCGTCCCAGCGCATTAAAAAAATTTGTGTCTTTGGAGGTGCTTATCCAGGGAAAAATAACATATTCGCTGATGAAGCCATAAGAGTTGGAGTAATACTTGCCCAACAAAAGATCCAGTTGATTTATGGAGGCGGTAGTACGGGTTTAATGGGAGCAGTCGCTACATCAGCACACGCCGGAGGAAGTCCAGTTCTAGGAATCGTGCCAAAACTATTCACAGGTTTTTGTGGACCTACCGTGGGTAAGGAAATACAAGTCTGGAGTATCCCTGAACGGATAACAATCATGTACCATTTTGCCGATGCATTCATTGCTTTACCAGGAGGTCTGGGTACATTGGAAGAAATAGCTTGCGTGGCTTCTTGGTCATCTTTGGTCACAAATAAGAAACCCTTTGGTTTGCTTAATATTAATGGTTATTTTAGTAATTTGCTTTCATATTTAGATAATGCTGTGGATAATGGATTCATGTTTTCAGAGGCAAGGAGAACCATAATTTCTGCTACAACCATTGAAGATTTACTCAAAAAGCTCCAAGCTTATGAGTATTTATCTGCTACGGTTGTTTCGCAAACGCTCGGAAAAAGAAAAAGAGATATGGACGAGCAAGGAGTGGATTGCACTCTGTCTTTGTGACATTATCTAATATTTTGTTTGTTGTGTCTCAGTTATAATAAGTGGTTAGCAACCTCTGCAGGTAATATCTCCTAAATTCTACCTTTAGTAGGGGGTAAGGGACATATTTTGCTAATTTTTAAAATAAAAAAAAATTGATGTGTTTTAAGCCATTTAGAAGTATTCATTCTGAACAAGGTCTGAGTAAGGGAGACTTGAGACATACCTTGTCAGTTTGATTTTAATCTTTTTATGTTTACTTGTTAATTTTTGTTTAGTATTTTAGGATTAATTAGGTTGCATGAGTTTGTTTTGTTTTGAGTCTTAGTTATTCCTATTCTTATGTTATTAGTTCTTTTCTCTTACACATGATTCTTTCATTTGGGTTAATAGACTTACATTGAGGACAATGTAAGAATTAAGTGTGGGGGGAACGATTTAGGATTTCTTTTATTTTTGTCTACTATTTTTTTTTATGAGTCTTTATTATTATTATTTTTTTAATGTGTTCTAGTTCCTTTTTAATACAATGATGAGATATGAATTGCATAAGTCTAAAACAGATTTATTAGTGAGAAGATTTTCATGAGAATTGAGCTTGATGTCAACCTTTTTATGAGCCAATGTTAATATGATATGTTGATTGAGAAAGAAGCATGTTTAGACTTAATCTGACTTGTATAATCATCCTTGTGAGTTTTTGAGCCTATAATGATTGATGCATTATACAAATCAATCTAATTTCTTTCTTGAGTGCTCTTATGATTACATGATTCTCTAGAACTTGCTTTAAACCGTTTGAGACTATATTGATACATGTGACAACATGAATATGATAGAGGCATTAGGATTATAACCAGAGCCAAACAGCCATCCATTATTAATGTTCTAAGAGAACATCCCCACTAGTGAGCCAATTTGAGCCTACATTAAATATGCTATTTTATTGGTAACCAGAACTTACACCTAGCCTAAATATACTTATATCCTTACCCTTGTTCTAAAGATGGATTATATATTTTGAGACATATTGCAAAAACAAGGGATACTTTTTGAAAATTTGGGTTAGAACGAAAGATAAGTGTGGGGGAGGAGAGAGGCAAAAGTCAAGAGAAAAAGAAAGGGATCATTGTCAAATACATTCCCATATTAAAAAAAAAAAAAAAAATCTTCTCTTGAACTTCTAGTTAAAGTAAAGAAAAAGATGTTACAAAGTTGGTTAGAATGAAGCAAAGGCTCAACATGAATATTTAGCCTATGTTATTATGTGCTTTATAAGAGTTTTGAGAAGTTTTATTTGTATGATCTTATTATGTCTCTAAACTCTATGAACTCTTTGGAACCTTTGTGATATCTTTATCCTTTTGTTCTTTAACCACATTATAACCCTTTGGCCCCATTACAACCTTGAAAAAAGACCTCTTGATTTATGAAGTTGTATGATCTAAATAGTGGAGAATAGGTGGACAAGCAAGCATATGGTAGAACTGTTTTCATGAGATTGATTGACTGTAAACACTTTACCACTACTTTAAAGAGTGAAAATCATAAGAGTATAGTGAGAAGTTGAGATTAAGTTGAATATGCACTATTTTGATTGAAATATGTTATGTTAATATTGGCTTAACTCATTTATTTACATTCAAGCATGAATTTTTGTGAAATTCTTTGAGCTATTGATTAGTTTATAAGACTTGTTCAAAGATTGTCTCTAATTTATATTGAAAGGATTAGGAGTAAATATTTTTAGTGTATGTAGTTTACTTATATTTTAGTTTTTCAATGTTTGTGGGTATCGTTCTAGCAAACCCTCACGAGACTAAACTCGTCCACTAGGGACACCTAGGGGTTTAAAGGCTTGTGTCACATGCTAAGTGCCACCGTGATTTCCAACGAAAATGGATTAGATTAGATTTTCTTATTTTATTTTTATTGAGTCGTTGCTAGGGACTAGCAACAATCTAAGTGTGGGGGTGTGATAACTCGTATAATTATATAGTTCTTAGTTATGTTTTATTATTATTTTGTGTCAAATACGAGTTATTATTGCTTAGTCTAATTGTGTTTATGATATTTTATATTTTTATGTAATTTGGTGTTTTTCTTGAGTTTCTTTGAGTGATTTCAGATTACTAGGTTAAATCAAGAATTAAGGGCAAATCCAATTCAGTTCCAGTTCCGACACCTTTTGCCATATCAGCTATATCTGGAGTTTCACTAAAGCATTAAGGCTGAAACTTTTACAGTGCATATTTAAGAGGCATATCTATCTTTTTCATGTTTCACACTTCTTGAAACGGAGTCGTTTTCCCTAGCGAAATCGACCATCAAGTTGGCTGATGTGCAATGACGTCTGTGCTGACCTGTTTTGGTATTTTGACCATATCTTCCGATCCACATGAGCAAATGATCTGATTCCAACGGCTATGGATCCGTAACTGATAGGGGTATAGTTTTCTAGAATACCATTTGATCAGATCGAGCCTCCAACATTGACAAAATCAACCATCAAGCTGGCTGATCAGAATTGTCATACAATATGACGAAAATTGTTAGAAAAATGCACCCACCTATTATACCTACCTTTGAAATTTATAAAGCTTGTCTCTTGTCATTTAGCTCTCCAAAATGTGTATAAATAGAGGGCCTTGGATGAGCATTCAAGGTACATTGGTAGGATATTAGCCATTGTAATAAAATTCTCTAAGTTTTCTTCTTCTTTCCTTTCTCTAGTTTTCTTTTTCTTTATTTACTTATGCTTCTTACATTTCTTTTCATTTTATTCATATCTAGTATGTGTTGCTAATCATATTGTTGAGGTGATGAGGTGAAGCTCTTGGTAAATGCTAAGGTTAGTCTCTTAAACATGAGCTAAAATGAATCATCATTTATAAACACTAGTATAGATAATATTTTCTTTTGGTTTAAAATCATACTTGCAAAGTAGGGATCTTGATTCATTATTGACAATGAAAATGGCACAGTAAATGCTTGGTTTCATAACCTTGATTTGTTGTAGACATATACCTTGGCATAAGGAATGCTTGGACTCTTTTTATGAGTTTTGAGGACACCAAATGAACATAATATCATATGCTATGGACGTTGGACAATTTGGACTGAATTGCTAAACCTTCCGATTGGAATCTCCCTTATGTGTGAATTTCAATTGTGTAATAAAACAAGATTAATCTTAGCATAACACCAAGAGTGGATTCTCTAACCTCAACATCTTTTCTTATTGTTTTGTTTATATCTTGTTTAATTTCTTTTATGTTGTTTTGTTTATTTTGTTCTCTAATATCTTGTTTATCTTGTTTTGTTGTTGATTCCCTAATATCTTGTTTACTTTCTTTTTCTTATATATTTATAAACTCATACTTACTAATACGCTTCCCTGTGGTTCGACCTCGGACACCCGAGAATTTATTACTTGAACATAACCTGCACTTGGGTTTACAACTCTTAATTGAGTCTCCATCAACTATCGACAGATACTTATAAATAGATTAGAACTCTACATTAACAACTTAAGGTCATTAATCAAGTGAACAGGTTGAGAGAGATTCAAGCAAAGTGTTGAGAGAAATTGTAATCCTAGGCTTTTATTAATTAATTGAATTCATCTTTTAATTTACTTGCTTTTAATATTAGTTTCTTTTAATTTAGTTTTAGATTATCATCTTTAATTAGTTGTTTAGATAAGATTAAGTTGTGTTAATTTTAGTACTTAGCAAATTTAGTAGCAATTCCTCGTGGGTTTGACTCTTTACTTTTCATTATATTACTTGTTACGATACGTGCACTTGCATGGTGAAAATCAACAAAACAAGTTCTTGGCGCTGTTAACGGGGAATTGTTTTACTATTTTTGTTAATATTAATACCAAGCAATCTTAATCTTAATTCAAACTTTTTTTTTCAGGTTTTGTTGAATAGGGTGCACTATGTGGGGTTATGAACAAGATGCAATCAATGCCTTATTCGCACAGGTGGCTGCACTGAACAAGAAGCTTGACACTTTGAGTGTACATGTCGTCCAAAGCCCGTTTGTAATTTGTGAACTATGTCGAGAAGGACATCATAGTGATTGGTGCCAAACCAATTCTCAATATGTTGGAAATTACAATATGCACCAAAATAATTTTTATTCCAACGACTACAATCCAGATTGGGGAGATCACCAAAATTCTTCTTGGAACAACAATCAATGGTCCCCCTATTCCAAAAATCAAGCATATTCTCCTGGGTTTTTTTTGCAACCTCAAGCACCTATCCCAGAAAAGAAGACAATATTGGAAGAGGCATTCATGTTTTACATGGAAAGAACCGAAGCGATGATTCAAGCGACCAATCAAAGTCAAGAAGCATTACTTCAAAGTCAAGCAGCTCTTGAAGCACAGATAGGTCATCTTACAAATGCCATTAACAATCGCCCTCAAGAAACTCTTCCAAGTTACATTGAAACTAATCCCATACCAGGTGGAGACGAGCATTGCAATGAAATTACACTTGGGATTGAAAAAAAGATAGAAGAGGATAGCAAGAACCCAAAATTTTCAAATAAACAGCTTGAAAAAGAAATTGTGATGGAGCAAGAATATGAAAAGGTTCAAGAAGAGGAGATTCGATGTGACCCACCACCACCAACCCAATCTACTGAAGAAGAATTAGTAGGCGAAAAAGAAGTTGAAAAAGTTCAAGAAGAGAAGAATCAGTGTGACCCACCACAACCTGTTCTCCAATGCATCCAACAGCCTAAGCTAGTCAATGTGGTAGAAAGTGTTATTAAAAAAGAGTTTATAGAAATTTATCTCATTGATCTGCTTAAGGCATTATTGAATTCTACTACTGAAAGGGATGAATTCCGCTTTCAAGCCTGCAAGAAAGCGAAGTTGTTCAAAGAAAGGATAAACATATGGCATGAAACGAAAATCATCAAGTGGTTAAATACAGGATGATGAATAATGAGATAGTCAAGCCGATGACTATAAATCAAGCATTTCTTGGGAGGCAACCCAAGTTCTAAATTTTTTTTCTTTAATTTTGAATTTTAATTTTTTAGATATTTTACTAATTTCTTTTTACTATGTTTTCTTTTGTAATGACTACTCACCCAACTTGGATAAGCATAATGAGCTCTAAGAGAAAAACTAAAGCTTCTCCTGTGTTGCTTTCATCGATAGGGGAGTTTTCTTATCAACAGGGGAGTTTTCTTGTTCTTATTCTTTTTATTTCTAAACATTGAGGACAATGTTTGTTTTAAGTTTGGGGGTGTGTCTTTAGATTTATTTTAGTTTGTGTGATTGTCTAATTTTATTATTAGGAGTCTAAAAAAAATTGGTTTTGATTTAGATATTTTGCACTTATTATGATGGAATCCTTATCCAATGATGAATTTTAGTTATTGATTTATCTTATTTTGGGGAAAAACATAAGCATGAGAAGAATTTGTGTTAAATTCTTTTGTTAGTTTCATGTGAGGATGTGATTTTCACAAATTGAGGACTTAATATCCTGCTTAGATTTGCATTGCTTATTTAAAGACTAATTATGTTGATGTGAATTGCGATTATGTCAAGAAGCTTAGAATTTGTTTGATTCTCTCTCGAGGTGAAATCCTAGACAACACTAAGTTGAGGAGATGGTTTAGGCCATCTTTGGATCGTTTGAGCCTTTCGAGCCTACCTTTATATATTAATATCCTTAATCTACCTCTTTGTGCCTATTGATATATATCTTTTCTTTGATTGCCACATCTTTTAGCCTAGCCAAATTAGAAAAACCATGATTAACCCTCACTACATAGGCATGTGATGATATTACAGGAAACAATTATGAGTCATGTCGAATTCGGGTGAAATGGTGATGTGAAATTTCTCTATAATAATAAAAAAAAGGTTATGGTTCTTCGAAAACGAAGAACAGAAAAAGAAAAAAAAAATAAAGTGGTGAAGCAAAAAAAGGAAGATGCATTCAAAGAAGGAAGTATGTAATTTGAGGAAAAGATTATGGCTCTCAAAAATCCTAAAAAAAATGTAAAGTGTCTATGGGTGACTTGAACCGAAATATATCTTTATCCTTCCTTGACCCTAGCCTTACATTACAAGCTTAATAAAGACCTACTTGATCCTTGATGAAGTATTAGTCTACATTAGTGGAGAGAGAGATGAAAAGTAAACATATGAGATTCTAGTACTATAATTCGTATTTTGCATTGATATAAACTTATTTAGATTGCATGTAATGATTTGTAAAGAGATTATTCACACACACACTGAAAATCCATTCAAGCATAAGGCATATGATTGAATTGAATCATAAATTTGGATTATGTTTGTGTTCTACTTTGAGTTGGGATTTTGAGATAACTTTTGAGGACAATTAAGGGAATCATTATTTGAGTGCATTTATCTTAAGTTGTGTTTGAGTCACTTTATTTATTTAGTTTTTTTGTTTTGTTTTGTTTTGCTCGAGAACTAGCAAAATCTTTAAGTTTGGGGGTGTGATAACTTTAGGAAATATAGTTATTTTATCACCTTTTATGCATTTAAATCGGCTAAGTCCTTGAGGCTTTTATTAGGATTTGATTAGTTTTAGATGTTTTTAGATTTATTTTATTTATCCATTTCATGTTTAAAATAGTTACTTCGTCATTATTTATGTGTTTTTATAGGTCCAAAGTGATCCGAAGCTTCGGGGTGCAAAACGATGAAAAAATGGTGCAAAGCAATGTGCAGGAAGATTCGACCTCCGGAGCTTGTTTCAAGAAAAACATAATCTTAAATTCTTTATTTCAGAAAACTTCCTTCTTGACATTTGAAGATAACTTCCATACCTTTTAAACGGTAGTTTACTCATCAAATTAGGACAAGATTTGCCAATTCAAATCAGCCGAGGAAGTGCAAGAAGACGACAGAAGCGAAGTGCAGCAAACCCAGAAGGTTGGCGCTGAGAGTCAGCGCTGCAGCGCCGGAGTGGGAAAAAAACGTAAAAGAAGCCTGTAGCTTACCTATTTGCTTATGCGCGAAGTTTGAGACTCTAGGGGAACTTGGACACTTTAAATAGGACTTTTTAAGGCTAAAATAAGGGGGATTGGAGTTCTAAAAACCTACTTCTCTCAAGAGGAGAGTAGCCACCAAAAGCTTTCAAGAAGATTGGAAGATTGAAGACTCAAGAATTGACACCCTTAGTTTTCTCTTTTCTCTTCTTTATTTTTCTTGTGTCGTTGATGATAGTGAAACTCTTTGAATATTTGTTTTCATTAATTATCATGAACTAATTTTCTTTTACTAGGATTTTAATGGAACTCAACATGTAGTTTGAATTTACTTTCTCTCTCTAGCTTGATTTAATGGTTTGTTGAGTTGTTTGTTCAATCTTGTTCTTAATGCTTCTAATTGATTGGCCACCAATTAGATTGATTTGTTAACCTAAATAAAACTAGACATAGGGAGTTTAGTGTTAGACATGGATTGAATGACACATGTTTCATATTCATTTATTAGGATGAGTTGATCTGCAGGTAGGATAGAAATATACTTGATTGTCATGTGTAACCATTGTTAAAGCCTAAGCTTAATGAGTTCTTCTTTAAATCAATTTTCATAGCTGTTTAGTTAATTGGTTAAGAAGGATATTTTTATAAGACCATCGACAAATACTTATAAATAGGTTAGAACTCTAGGTTAACAACTTAAGGTCATTAATCAAGTGAACAAGTTGAGAGAGATTCAAGCGAAGTGTTGAGAGAAGTTGTAATCCTAGGCTTTTATTAATTAATTGAATTCATCTTTTTAGTTTACTTGCTTTTAATATTAGTTTCTTTTAATTTAGTTTTAGATTATCATCTTTAATTAGTTGTTTATATAAGATTAAGTTGTGTTAATTTTAGTACTTAGCAAATTTAGTAGCAATTCCTCATGGGTTCGACTCTTTACTTTTCATTATATTACTTGTTACGATACGTGCACTTGCGTGGTCAAAATCGACAACACATGACATGCTTGACATGGCATAATATAAATGTCATAGCAAAAGAATTAATGACATGGTAAGAAACATAAAATAACATTATCATAGAATATGCATGAAAATGAAAAAGGTAATGCATGAACATAACAAAACCTAGATGATATGGAAAAATAATTAATGACATGGAAAAAAGCATAAAATAACATAGAATATCCACAATCACATAATAACCATGATAACATCATGAAATCTAAATCAAAGCAATGACATTACTATGGAATATTCATACATATAATTCAAATGACTAAGATAGCAAAATTAAGTATCATGGAATATGCATGAACATGGAAAATGCAATGCATGAAAGTGTACTTCTTCCTTTAAGTAAAGACATACGTATACCTAAAAAGATATACGACTACCTTAGAAAGAAACTTAAATCAAAATACTATGTGATTGGATTAAAAACAATTTGTAAATTTTTGGATGAAAATGGCACCATGGCCGAATCCCCCATTTTAAAAGGCTCTATTTTTCGGGTTGACCACCCTTGACCCAACTTTTATAAAATCAAATTTTATGATTAAAATAGCATAGGAATTAACCAAAGTCAGTATCCAAAGTCCTAAATCAACTCCCTCTAATTATTCTAACATAAAATCAAATTTTAGACAGAAAATTATATTTTCTTTAAAAATAAATCTGACTCTCACTGGTAGTTTTGAAAACTGATTTTTTTACCCTTCAAAACAATTTCAAAAAATTCAGAAAAAATTAGGGAAAATCAGGGACATGTCGACCTCCATGAGAAAAAATCAGCTTAATTTTTGGAGTAAGGATACTATGACCGAACTTTACCAAAATAACAACAGTGAGTTAAAAACTGCTTTGCCAAAATCCATTTTTTCAACCATGATAAGTAAATCTAAAAATCATGAAAAAAATATCATGGTATTCCTTAAATGACTAATGAATGTATTTAAAAAATTAATTTATTTTGACCAAGGATGAGTAGTGAAAAAAAAATCACAAAGTCAGAATACCCAATTTAAACTATTAATTTTCCACAAACATGCTCAAGAGAGCTTGGCTTTGAGCCATTGATTGGCTTAAGTCAAAAATCAAGTGGAGAATGTATAAATGCATGAAATGATCAGCAAGATTCATGCATGGCACATGCATGACCTAATGCCTAAATGTCATGGAAAATGTCATGGAATAATAAGATGACTTAATGCCTAAATGACATGGAAAATATCATGGGATAATAAGATGACCTAATGCCTAAATGACATGGAAAATGTCATGGCATAATGTAATGACCTAATACCTAAATGACATGGAAAATGTCATGGCATAATAAGATGACCTAAAGGCTAAATGACATGGAAAATGTCATGGCATAATAAGATGACCTAAATTCTAAATGACATGGAAAATGTCATGACATAATAAAATGACCTAATGCTTAGATGACATGGAAAATGAGCATGGCATGATAAAATGACCTAAAGTCTAAATGACATGGAAAATGTCATGGCATAATAAAATGACCTAATTCTTAAATGACATGGAAAATGAGAATGGCATGATAAAATGACCTAATATTTAAATGACATGGAAAATGAGCATGGAAACAGTATGAAAGTATGATGGCTGAATGACCTAGGACATGAAGGATGCATTGACGAATGTCATGGGAACAAATATAGATGCATGGCATAAAGAAAATGACCTAAACTCTATGATGCAAAACATAGTATAACAAGAATGAAAAATGACATAGCCACAAGATGCAAAGGCATGGATAAATTGAAATGAACAAAATAATATAGCAAGAATATACATGAAAATAAATAGCAAAAACAGCAAGTTAAAATAAGCAAATAAAGAAAATAGACACGAAAATAAATAATTAAAACAGAAAATTAAAGTAAGTAAATAAAGAAAATAGACATGAAAATAAATAATAAAAACACAAAATTAAAGTAAGCAAATAAAGAAAATAGAGGTGAGCTCCATGGTTGGTACTTTAGACATAGTCCCCCTAACCATAATCACTTGACTTGAATCAAGGTCATGAAGCCTGTCCACCTCTTTATTTTTGTTATTTTTGAAAAATAAACCAGCAAAATAAACTATCCTACCACAACCAATGTAAGAATAACATCAAACACAAGATAAGCACAAGAAAATTGTAGTATTTGGCTAAAGTAAAAGAAGTAGTAAAAAATATTTTTGATATTTTTTGATGAAAATAAAAGATGAGAACCTTAAAAGAAAACTTTCAAAACCTTTATTTACATAAGAAAAGAATAAGAAATCACATGAAAAATAAAAATAAGCATAGAAAGGAAAGAAAAATGCAAGAGATTGGTGCCAAAGGCTACCTTCAAAGCTTTCTTTCAAGCTTGCTTTCTCTTCAAAAAATTTCTTTCTTTCCTCCACATTTAGATATTGCCCAAGCACTAAAGAAATGACTAAAAACCTCCTCTAAAATGAAGACCCCTTCCTTTTTAAATAGGCTGGCCGAAACCTCTCTCATGGTGAAAGGATGTGCTCATCTTTTTTTAATCTAAGACATGTGTCATCATCACAATGTAAGCTAACCAAAGAAAATAAAAATTTCATCTTGCAACCTTATCTTAGCCATTAGATGAAATGATCAGCCCCTCCGAAACCCCCTAGATAAAGATGTTCTCATCTTTTTTTCATCACCTTGACCACTTGGCATGATCATAAGGAATTAACCAAAGATTAAAAAAGTCTTCTTGCAACTTAATCTTGGCCAATAAATAAATTTGGATCAAATCTTAGCCTTCATTCCATCATGAGCTAGCTGAATGGCCTAGCAACTTCCTCATTTTTAATTTGCAAAATGGCCCTTTTCGATTTTTTCGGTAAAATTACATTTTAGCCCCCAAACTTCATTTAATTGCAAAAGGATCCCAAATTCGGATTTTCTTTCTCCAATCTCTCCAAATAAATATAAAATTCAGTTTTGGAGATTTTCATAATTTTTGGAGCTCGTTTTTCATAATTACGGATTAAGCCTCCTCGAACTTTGCCTTTTTTCAAATCAGCTCCAATTTGAGAATTTTCTTTTCCAATACCTCCAAATCAATATAAAACTCAGTTCTGAAAGTTTTCATAATTTTTCGAGCTCGTTTCCTATTTTTCCCGAAATTTTCTCTTGGAATTTCGGATTAGTGCACCCAAACTTTGTCATTTTTCATTTGAGCTCCAATTCCAGATTTATCATCACCAATACCCTCCAAAAAATATAAAATTGAGATCAAGAAGTTTCCATACTTTTCAAGCTCGGATTTTATTTTTCTTGGATTTTCCAAGATTGGCCTTTAACCTTCAAAACCTCGATTTTACTCAAAAGGGTCCGATTTTTGAATTTTCTTTTTCCATTGCCTTTGTTATTTATTGAATTGGAGTTGGTCCGAAAATGCCCAATTTTTACGATCAAGTTCCTCTTTAATTTGTTCTTTTCCTTTCTTCCAATATCGGAAATTTTCTCGTTTTTTCGTTTTTCTTCTAACCGGTTCTTCCTTGGGATCCACCTCAAACTGAGCCTTAGGCTATTTTTTTTTATTCATTTTTCATCAACTGGGGACTTCAATTTTTTTGAAGTGGGCTATCTTCGCAGTTTTCCCTAAATTTGCCGAATTAGGTCTTCCCCTACACTCAATTTCCGTAACCCATTTTCTGAACTCCATATCTTCCGTTGTAGACCTCTGATTATCAAAATTCTTTCACCATTATTCAATTAAACCTTGAATCTTGATTTTGACTGAGGATTGACTTTTTTAGTGGTTGACTTTTTTCGAGTTGACTTTTTGTGCTGACTTCCGAAACAAAGTCTTGGGGACCCATCTATGGAAAGGTGGAAGTCTTTTTGCAATCTAGGAAATTGAAAAGAAGAAATTGCCTGGTTTAGGGGGCCCAAACAAAATTAGGTATCTACAGAGAAGAGTTTTTCTTTGTTTGGATGTTTAAAGTTTATGCCTCGTTTAGAGGAGCATTTCTACGATGGGATTTTCTTGAGAACTTGTAAGGTGTCTACGTCTTTGCACATCCCCTGTATCTCAGGAAATGCACAAAGAGTGGCAACTGTAGACACCCATTTTTATCCGGGCTATTTTATTGTTTAAGTTTATTTTTATTTTTAGCTTAATTTTAATGTTAATCTTAATTTTTAATATTATTTTTGTAGATACCTAATTTTGTATGGACCACTAAAACAAGTATGTTTTCTTTACTAAATTGATGTTTCATAATGTAAAATGATTTTTTTCATCCTGCAGGTGGTACTCTGGGACTTAGTCTAAGAAGGCGAGCATAAAAAGTCAAACTTGAAAAAGTCAACCCCAAAAAGTCAACTACTAAAAAAGTCAATCCACTTTCAAAATCAAGATTTGAAGTTCAATTGAAAAATGGTGAAAGAATTTTGATAATCCGAGGTCTACATCGAAAGATATGGAGTTCGGAAGTTGGGTTACCGAGATTCAGTAGAAAGGAAACCCTAGTTTAGGAAATTTGGGGAAAAGTGCTTAAACGACCAAATTGGTCGAAATTGAAGGTTTCAAATGAAAGATAAGCACTGACTACGGGTAATGGACAAGCCACTTGAAAGAAAAACTGAAAGAAAAGTCAATCCGGAAGAAAATCGAGAATTAGGATTTTTGGTGGATTTCAGTGAAATTGGGAATAATTACAGAAATGGCTCGATTCGGTAAGACTAAAGCCCCTAACGTATGAGGAGTGATTAAAAAAGGATAGCCCAAGGCTCAGTTTGAAAAAATCTGAAAATCAGACTTGTTTTGAGCAAAATTGGGTTTCGGAGGCAAAAGGGCAAAATTGGAAAATTTGGGAAAAATAGAAAATGAACTCCAAAAATTCAAAAAAATTTCAGATCTCATTCTTAAATCATTTCGAAGAGATTGGCGAAAGAAAATATTGATTCAGAGTTCGTTTGCAAAATGGCCAAATCTCGGGTCCCTTACGCAGAAATTCAAGAAGATAGAACCCGAAAAAATAGCAAATGAACTCTAAAAATTCTGAAAATTTGCAAGTCTCGTTTTTAGATTATTTGAAAGAGATTGGAGAAATAAAATCCGGATTCGGAGTTCGTTTGCAAAATGGCCAAATCCAGGGCCCCTTATGTAGTAATTCAAGCAGATAAATCTCGAAAAAATACCAAATGAGTTCCAAAAATTATGAAAACTTCTAGATCATACTTTTAAATTATTTAGAAGAGATTGGTGAAGAAAAATTTGTATTTGGAGCTCATTTGAAAATGGTAAAGTTTGGGAGCATAAAATAGCAATATTGGAAGAAAAAATCCAAATAAATAGCAAATGGATTCGAAAAATTTTGAAAACCTCCAAAATTTAATTTTTTATTATATTGAAAGTATCCAAAAAGAAAATTTGAATTTGGAGTCCGTTTGCTATTTATTTATGTTCCGAGGGCAAAAATGTCATTTTACCCAAGAAACCGAAAAGGGCTTTCTTGCCTTTTAAAAAATGAAGCATGGGCTTAAAGAAAAGGGGTTGGCTATCCAAGGCCCAAGGATGGGTAGTTATTTTCTGATTTTTAATCAAAAGACCAACAATGAAGAGGAAGTTAGTTATTTTTTATCAAGCCTTTGCAAATAAGCCACATGGACCAATGCATGAAGAGGGAGAGTGTCAACATAATTGCTTAAGATTCTTGAACAGCTGTAATTGTGGATAGCTGATGGCCTAATCTAAGGGTGATAATTTCATTTTTTTAAACATCTTGGATCAATAGCCTTTGGATGAAAATTGGTTGAAGAAAAGATGACAACATCCTAGAGGATAAGGGCCATTCGGCCACTACAAGGAGGGGGCCTCTCTCTTTCATTTTTCAGCTATTCACTCTCTATTCTCTCTTAGTTTTTTCTGATTTTTCTCTCCATTGTTGAAAGGCAAAAAGAAAAGTTTAGAAAAGAAAAGAAAGTTAGAAGACAAAAAGCTTGAAAGATAGCTTCTAGAGGTTGCTTTAAGCACCATACTCTTGCACTTTCTTTGATTTTCCATTCTTGATTTGCTGTTTTCATTTAATATTTGGTGAGTTTCTTTCGATTTTTCTTTTTAAATAAGTGTTTTTAATATTCTTCTTTAAGTTCCTTCTTGATTCTTCCTTCTAAAAAGCTTTTGAAACTTTTTTTTCTTTTCTTTTTTGAGGTGGCCGAATGGCCTAGTGTTTTTGTAGTTGCTATTTTGCATTTTTATTTCATGTTATTCTTGATGTTTAACAAGTTTTAATATTTTAAATCTTCTTCTAATACATAAACATGAAGCTTGTTTTAATTTAGTTGCTTGCTTATTTCCATTTTTGAGTTTATTATCATGTTTATTTTACTTATCTTGCATTTTTTATTTTCCGTTTCCAAAATGTTTAAGTTTGTTTATGTTTTACATTTTGCAATCCATGTGTTTGTGAAAATGCCTATTTATTTTCATGCATTTACTTTATGTTTGCATGATTTGAGTGTTATTCTTTAGCTATGCATGTTAGTATATCATGTGTTTGTGGAAATGCCATGTTCTTTTTAAAGCATGAGGCCATTCGGCCACCCCTCTATTTTATGCTTTGCATGTACATTTTCATCATGCTAGTTGATAGGTTTACATTTTCATGATATTTGGTTGAGTATTTTGTTTAAGCATGCCATATGTTTGTGTTATTGCCATGCATTTTTTAGGTTTAGGATTGGTTTGCTTTGCCATGCATTTTAGACCTATGTCGCATTAAATGCCATGCAAGTTCATTTAGGTCTTGGTCATTTTATTGATGCCATGCATTTTTCATGTCATTTAGGTTTTAATGCATTTCATGCATCATATTTGCTGTATTTTCATGCATTTCATATCATTGCCACTTGATTTATGACTTAGGCCAATCAATGGCTCAAAGTCATGCTCACTTGAGCATACTTGTGGAAAATTAAAGAGTTGTCAAATTGATTATTCTACCTTTGTGATTTTTTTACTTAACCAATTTTTGCCTAACTTTTCAAAAGTGTTAGCTACTGTTTTTGAGTCTTTTAGAGAGTCTCTAATATTTTTACTTTGATTTTTAAATGATTTTATCAAAGGCAAACAAATATCTTTTGGCAAATCAGTTTTTTCACCCAGTACTCGCACTTTCCTGATTTTTTTGGGCAGTCATCTTTAATTAGCAAATTAAGATGATTTTTTCCCGTATAGTTTTACTTGTCCTGAGTCTGCAGTATTGTTTTTAGATTTTTTTGAATTTTTAAAAATAGGGTAAAAAATCGTGCTTTAAAACTGGACAGTGGAGTCAGAATTGAATTTGAAGGAAGATCATTTTTCTGTTTTGGTTAAGTTACCTAGAGAGGGCTGATTAGAAAGTTTAGCTACTGACTTAGGGTAGTTTCTAAGCCTTTTTAAACTCTAAAAATGATTTTTTAAGTCTCGGGTTAAGGGTGGTCAAGTCCGAGATTTTAAACTTAGGAAATTAGAGCCATTTAAAAAAGGGTTTAGCTAAGTTTTTATTTTTGAATCTAAGCTTTTCAAAATTGTTTTCAAACAATCACAAAGTATTTTGGTTTTAGAATATTTAATTTGATATATTTTCCTAAGGTAGCCGGATATCTTTTTAGATATACGGATTTTCTTAATTAAAAGAAAAAATACATTCTCATGTATTGCATTTTCCATATTCATGCATATTATATAATATGTAATTTTTGCTAAGTTTAATTTTCATGATGGTGTTATTATCTTGGATTTAAATTTTTAATATTATATTATTTGTTATATGGTTTTGAATATTTCATGATATCCTTAGCTTTTTATTAGTTATTTTTGTCATATTATTTAGCATATACTATGTTCATGCATTATTATTTTTATTTTTATTTCCATGCATATTATATGATAGTATTATTTTATGTTTCATGTCATTTAGATTATAGGCCATATCGTTTATATTTTCCATGTCATTTAAATTATTTCATTTCATATATAATATATTATGTTACCTAGGTTATTACATTTCATATAGAATATATCATGTTACCTAGTTCATTTCATTTCAATTAGAATATATCATATAACTTAGGATATTTCATTTTCATTTAGAATATGCTAAGACATTTAAATTATGTCATACCATTTAGGTTGCATTATATTATTTAGACTTTGCTATCTCATTTTATTTATATCACACATATTCATATTCATATATTTTTTAAATGTCTTGAAAAAGGTAATGATTTTAATAAAATAAAGATATTCCCAAGTTAAAATAATTCATGAGTTCTCTGCCGGGTTTGCTGGGGAGGATATCATCAATTATCATTAATAACGGAATATGTTCTTTAAAATGAGAATGATTCGGAAAATTTTCAAACTAATAAAAAATTTTATATTTGCCACGTTTGTTGGGGAATATAGGAAAATTTTGAATTAATAAATTTTGGATCATTTTCAATTAAAAATGGAATTATTTTTATTTAAATTGGGAATTAACTTGAAATACCAAATTAAAAATTGACTCTTTTACCGAGACTTTAGATAACACACGATTAATAAGGTACCGTTCTATACGGGCGTTGTGGGGGTGCTAATCCTTCCCCACACGTAACCGAGTCCCGAACCCGCTTCTTTGATTTCTCTGGTTTAGAACGCAGACTTGAAATTGGTTTTAAAAATATTTTAATTAATTTTAAAATGTTTTACAAAACCGGTTTTAATAGGTTGCTGATCACACCTAGCTAAAAAAGATTGGCGATGACTCCATGTCTTTTTCAAGGTCATTTTCAAAACCTTCATTTTTTCAAGAGAAATTAAGTCGATTTTTTCTCCTTTTTTAAATGTCACGCTTAACGAATAATAAAGTCTTGTGATGAGACTTGTTATTTTTTAGGTTGCGGCAGCTTGGCGACTCCACTGGGGAACTATTAGAGAGTCAGGCCTAAAATTAGTCGTGTGTTATCAAAGTCTCGGTTTTGTTGGTTTAATTGGTATTTAATTTTAATTCCCACATTTTTTTTTAAATAAGGATAATTTCAAAAATAATAAAATGTTTTTAAATATGTCCATATTCATGTGCATACATATTATAATTGTTCTTTGGTTATTTTGGTGCATATATTCATTTATTGATTAATTGGTGACTTATGTTATTTAATCTTGTTAGGGCATTTAGAATAAGGGATGTTGAATAGGTGGTGAAAGGTTTGTTATTTCTCCTCACACACTACACGTGCAATTGCATATCATGAATCCTATACCTGGGTTCCATCCTTTTAGGTGGGAGCAAAGTAACTAAGCCTTCGTGATTAACGATCCGCATGGGCTAGTGAAACACTTCCGGAGTACTAAAATACCTAAGCCTTCGTGATTAACAATCCGCATGGGCTAGGGAAATAGACTCTAACGAATTGAACCGCTTTTATCGGGGTGCCTTACTAGCCTTCACCGACGACAGTGAGGAACAATTCGGGGCTTTTAGAACTAATTCACCTTCATATAGTAACCTAGACGAAGCTATGCCGGATTTCCAATTAGATATCCCGAAGTTAAGAACACATGGAGGAATATTTCCAACCCTTTTACCTTTTATTCTACTTTTCGAATACATTTATTTTTGAAAATCGGACAATGATGAACGTACATCACAATGCCCATAATAAGTGTTGGTATTTAGTCCCAAGGGTGTTATAATGCCAAAATTTTGTTGGCATCCTCAGGGATAATTATTGTTTTAAATTATATGTTTTTTTGTATTATTCGAATTTATTCCCGTTACTAATTCATTTTCTTTTTGTCGTTGTTTTTTTCTTTTTTCTTTTTTTGCATTCTTGTCATCATTTTTTGCACATGGAAGGTTATTGGTCTCGGGATAATATTCAACCAAAAGGGCTCCCATGGAGGGTCAAAATGTCTCAGTAGTCGAGAAGCATTTAGAGGTTAGGAAACAGTCCGAGAAAGGTCAACAGAATAATGGGGATTGTTTAAAAATGGGATATGTGTCAGCATTGCCAGCCGAGGTTGATCTTACTATCAGGCAAAATGATCTTCGGGAATTGATGGATATATGGAATCAATGGAACATATCAAAAAAAGAAGCCTTCACTCAGACTTGTGGGGACATAGCACTGTTAGTTCAGGTTAAGGTCAGTGGTAAGGTGATCCGGGCTGTGGTGCAATTCTGGATTCTTGCTTATCGGTGTTTTACCTTCAATCGAAAGGATATGACTCCAACCATAGAGGAATATTCGACCTTCCTGCATATTGAGAACGTTATTCCCGATCGTATTTATTTGAAGGATACAAAGACGCCGTGTTTCAAGAAAAAGGTGTCTAAGATTCTGGAAGTGGAAAGAAATAGGGTCGAAAGCCATGTTGTCCGAAAAGGGGTAAGCTACTGTATATCATGGGATATTTTACGGGCCTTAATCCATAGCCATTCAAGTAAGGAGACAGTTAGGAATATTTTTGCTTTGGCTATCTATGGTTTAGTTATCTTCCCAAAGATATTAGGGTATGTGGATGTGGTGATATTTGATGTTTTTGAGAGGCTTGAGTAGAGGATAAACCTAGCCCGGCAATTATAGCAGAACAATCCGATCCCTGAATTTCTGTAGACGGGAAGGAAAAGGGCATTTTATAGGTTGTATACAGCTCTTTTACATATGGGTTCAGGCCCATTTTTGTAAACATGAGAATTTCCCTCTTCGCTCGTATTGGAAGTCTTTTGCACCAATTGGTGAATTTATTAAGATAGATTGGCTTGAAAATAGGACTAAGGAACAATGGATCAACATATTCCGGAATATCAAGGCTGAGATGATAATTTGGAGAGCTCCATGGGTAGCTCCTATGCCGATATTGTACAAGTGTGGAGATAAAGCTTCTGTTCCATTATTGGGAGTATGGGGAGGAGTGAGCTATGTATGCACCACTGCTGGTACTAAGACAATCGGAATCCCGTCAGTTTACTCCTATGATCCATGACCTTAGTATTTTGGAATTTGCTTATGAAGAAGATGGATACTCGGGAAAAGTACGTGAGATTGTAGTAGCACGGAAGGAAACTTATCGGGTGGAGCTAGCTAGATATGCCGACATCGTCACACCTGATTACCTGATATGGAGGGAATTGAGGGTTAATGATAGGTTGTTGACATCAGATGGGGAAGAAGTTCAGCTCTTGAGTTCGCCACCTAAGGAAGCACCATCGGAGTTAGAAATTGCAAGGGTAGAATTCAAAAAAGAAAAGGCCCAAATGAGCAAGGAAATTGCCGATTACAAGAAGAACTTGAGGATATGAAAAATAGGGAATCAGCTCGAGAAAGAGAAAAGGAAAAGATCAAGAGAGAAAAGGACACTACTAAAAGCGATCTTCAGAAATTACACTTGGAGAACAAGAGGTACCGCTTCGAGCTCAGATTCGAGGGAACTCTCAAGACTTCCGGGGAATGGGAGCAAGAAGTCAAAAACCTCAAGAAGGAGAAAAACTATTGGACAAAGAGAGCAAAGCATGAGAAAGCCCGAGCCAATCAACTGGAGAAACAAGCTAAGGAAAGCTTACACGGTGATGCTTCTGCTAACATGTCAAAAGGCCGTGAACAAGTAGGGATCAAATTGAAGAGCAAGGCAATCAAAAGAGGACAGTGAAAAAGGTCCAATATCCGAGGGAGTTACTAAAGGACCGGTGTTTTGTAATAGCATTTTTAAATTAGGATAGACAGATTATCAGATTGTCTTAAGCAGTGATCTTTCTTCTTTGATGTATTTAGTTCTAGAAAATCAATGAAAGACCGTTTGGTTGGAATTATTCCGAGGCCAATACTTTTAAATACATTCATCATTCATTTGTTCTTTCCTTTATATATTTTGTTTGTTCATTCATTTATTCTTTATAAATTGTTCATACACTTAGTCATTTATTTATTTGTCCATTCATTTATTCTTTATAATTTGTCATTCATGTTCATACACTTAGTCATCTACTTATTTGTTCATTCATTAACATTTAGTCATTTATTCATTCATTCATTTTTATAAAATAAAATAAAAAATGTGTCAATAATTTCTAATCCATGGTTTTTAAAACTAAAGGTACAATTGGTCGCACTCAGAAAGAATCAGAGTTTTGACACCCCTAAAATACTCGATCTCAAGCAAGAGCTATAGAGAACGATCAGCTTGCTAGAATTGAAATGATGGAAAGAATTCAAAAAGAACTATAGGAATAGTTGGCTAAGTCTCAAGAGGAGTCACGGGAACAATGACCAAACTCATGGAAATGATGAGTACCATGATGAGGCTAAAGTGGCCAGGAAAAATTTCAGTTACAGGAATAGGGGCAGTAAATCAGGAAGGCCGGCCAGAAGTGGTACAGAATAATGGCCAGATATCCCAGCCTGTGGGAAATGAACTTCTGACTGGGGCAGCATCCTATATTTACATCCAACCAGCGATCGAAGCACAGAATTTTTGTCCTAAAAGGGGTAATATTGGGGTTGACCGAATCGATATGGATATTCCAGACTTTGAGGAATTAGCCAAAAAGGAAAGGGCAAAGATGACTGAACTAAAGAGGGTTGAAACAGCAGAATCCCAGAAAAAATATTAGCTACTGGAGCAAAGATTGAGGGCAGTTGAAGGAGCGGAGCTATTTGGCAGTTTGGATGCCAAAGAAATGAGTTTAGTGCACGGTCTGGTGATTCCTCCAAAGTTCAAAGTACTAGACTTTGAAAAATATAACGGAACTACCAACCCATCAGTGCATTCGACCATGTATTGCCGAAAGATGACCGGACATGATGAAGGCAAAAAATTACTCATCCACTGTTTTCAAGATAGCTTGATAGGGTCCGCAACTCGATGGTATAACCAGCTTACCCGTACTAAGATCCGTTCCTGGATGGATCTAGCCAAAGCTTTCATGGAACAATACAAGCATGTGACAGACATGGTGCCTGACCGTCTAACTCTGCAAATCATGGAAAAGAAAGCTACTAAAAGCTTTAAAGAATATTCTCAGAGATGGAGAGACCTGGCTACACAAGTGCAACCCTCTTTAACTAACAAGGAAACTACAGTGCTTTTCATCAATACCCTGAAAGAACCTTGTTATGATAAATTGATGAGAAGTGCCACCAAGGACTTTGCAGATATGGTGATATCTAGGGAGATGACAGAGTCTTCCATTAAGAACGAGAAAATGGAAGGGGTGAGTCTGCTACCCCGAAGAGAGTTTTTCCTGCAAAGAAGGAGGAGGAGACACATGCAGTTAGTTTCAATCAATACCCCTATACACCTCCTACACCATACACACCTCCAGGCCTTATACAACTACTACATCTTATGCACCTCCGACACCTTACACACCTTACCCGGGGTATAATCCTTACTACCCCAATGTGAACCACCTTACCTAAAATCTATTCCCCTATACCAATATACCACAACAGCCATTTCCAACTAGTATATCCCCATAGATAACCCTTCCTCGAAACACTATCCCAAACACTCAAGGTCCCATGCGCAATAACTATCGTTCACCAAGGAACAATCAAAAACTCCAATTTGATCCCATTCCTACCACCTATGGTGAGCTATATCCTAAACTATTGCAAGGCCAACTTGTCGCGCCCGTATATCTTAAACCTTTGACCCTACCATACCCAAGGTGGTACAATGCAAATACCAATTACGCACATGCAGGAATTCAGGGGCATTTGATGGAGGATTGCATTGCCTTCAAAAAGAAAGTCCAAAGTTTAATCAATATCGAAGTTGTGAAGTTTGGGTCAAAGAATTGGCCAAATGTAGAAGGAAACCCATTGCCCGATCATGCTGAGAATCGGGTAAATACAGTATTGACAGGGGAAGTCAGAAGGTTAAAAAGGGATGTCAGGAAAGTGAAGACTTCGATGTTAACAGTATGGGTCGAGATGGTTAAGGCAGGAATGGTGGAGGATGTAGACAGTTTAAAAATAGTTGCAAAGAGGGTGCAGAATTGGTGCCCGTTCCATAAATATTCAAGTCATATCATACAGGACTACGGGAACTTTCTGGCTAAAGTCCAAAAGATGATGGATAATGGAGAGGCCCAATTTTACGAGGAGACAGAGAAGGAAGTAGAGGTTATTGAGAATGCAGCTAGCTATGGAATAGGAAGATCTTTGATCATCTATTATGATGAACTAGAGAAGACTACTCCGATTGTTGAGGAAATTGCATCTAAGCTCATCATAGATTTCCTTTCTTTCTTTTCATACAAGGAAAACAAAACTACACCATGGAAATATGACTGCAGTATGGTTATGCCCGGGTCTTCAAATCAGCAAGATATTACAGGTATGGGGCACTTAACACGAAGTGGAAGGTGTTATGCCCCTGAGGTTGTTCAACAGGGACCAACAAGAAATGATGAAGGACTGGACAAAGGGAAGAAAGTAGTTGAACCAATCCATATTGAGATGGATTTGTCAAAAGAAGCAAAGAGTGGATCAGCCCCAATAAACAAGATAAAAGAGCCGGTAAACGAGAAAGAGGCCTGCGAGTTTTTAAAGTTCATAAAACATAGTGAGTATAGTGTGGTTGAGCAATTGCAGCGTCAGCCAGCAAGAATCTCCATCTTATCTTTGCTATTAAACTTAGAGCCACACAGAAATGCCCTGTTAAGAGTGTTGACTCAGGCATACATGGCTAACAACATATCGGTAGAAAAGTTAGACAGGCTGGTGGGAAACATTGTGGTAGACGACCATATATTTTTCAGTTATGATGAAATGCCACCCAATGGTATTGGGTCCACAAAGGCTCTTCAAATAACAACCACCTGCAAGGGGCATATACTACCAAGGGTGCTTCTGGATAATGGTTCTTCATTAAATGTAATGCCCTTGGCAACCCTATCTAAGTTGCCAGTTGATATGTCTTATATGTTACTGAGTTGCACAGTAGTCAGGGCTTTTGATGGTATCAGGAGATAGGTAATGGGAACTATTGAGGTTCCTTTGGAGATAGGCCCATGCACCTATACGGTGAACTTCCAGGTCATGGATATCAATCCGTCTTATAATTGCTTGTTGGGAAGGCCATGGATACATTCAACAAGGGTTGTACCCTCGTCTCTCCACCAAAAGCTAAAATTTGTGATGGAGGGTCGTTTGGTCACTGTATCAGGAGAAGAAGACATAATAGCCTCCGCATCTACTGAATCTCCTTATGTTGAACCCAATGAAGATGCCATAGAATGTTCTTTTCGGTCTTTGGAATTCGAAAATACGGTTTTCGTCGCTGAAGGACGAAAAAATCCAAAACCAAGATTGTCCAAGAACACAAGGCTGGGAGTAAGAACCACAGTGGGAAAGGGCTGCAGGGCTGGAAAAGGTCTTGGAAAATATCTTCAAGGGATGGCCCGAGCAATGGAAGCAGTCGAAAAGAAAGATCGGTTTGGCTTAGGGTATCTTCCGAAGGCCCATGAGAGGAGGAAACAAATTGAAAGGAACTGACAAAGGAGGATGGCCCGTCTCGCGGATATGGATATTGAATGGGAACCCATGACTTTCCCACCAATCCTACACAACTTCCGCTCTGCTGGTTTTCTATTCGGAGAAAAGAATTCAGAGGATATACTCATAATGATCGAGCAAGCTTTTGAAAAATTCCATGTGAATAAAAGTGGGCAGATTTAGGATATGGTGATTTGCATAACCGGGAAAGAAGGGATGGAAAGTGATAGTGCGAACTGGATGGTGCAACCTTGTCCACCAAGGTATAGACTAACCAATTGGAGTACGACTGAGTTGCCCATAGTTTTTAAGTCTATTCCAACGTAATACTTTAAAAAAAAAAAAAACAATCTTAATTATCTTTACCTAGAGATATTAAGAGTTTTTTTTTGTAATGGGGTTTTTGTTTAAACATTTTTATTCAATAAATAACTAGCACAATGCATTTTATTCATATTGATGTGTCCATATTCTTTCATTTTTGTTATTTATATTGTTTTCAATATATATTTTCCTATATTGTTTCTTCTCCACTTATTTACAGGTGTACGGATGCGGAATATGAGGACATTCCTGTCAGCAATTTCGAAATTGATTTTGAAAGACCCATTTGCACGGGTGATTTTGAGGCTAACGAAGATATTGAGGATTATGGTCTACCTCCGGATTTATTAAGAAAAATAGAACAAGAGGAGAAACAAGTACTTCCTCATAAGGAATTGTTGGAAATGATAAATCTGAGAAATGGTGAAGAGATAAAGGAAGTCAAAATTGGGACTTCATTGTCATCATCAATAAAGGGTGAATTGATAGCCTTGATCCAAGAATATGTGGATGTATTTGCATGGTCTTACCAAGACATGCCAGGGTTGGATCCGGATATTGTGGTTCATAAGCTCCCTTTAAGGCCAGAATGCAAGCCAATTCAGCAAAAGTTGAGAAGAATGAGGTCGGACATGCTGTTAAAGATAAAAGGGGAGGTAAAGAAGTAATTTGATGCTGGATTCTTAGAGGTGGCAAAATATCCAGAATGGGTGGAAAATATTGTTCCAGTACCAAAGAAGGATGGCAAGATGCGGATGTGCGTTGATTACAGAGATTTGAACAAAGCCAGCCCTAAAGATAATTTCCCTTTGCCCCATATCGATACTCTGGTGGATTATACGGTGAAGATTTCTTTATTTTCTTTCATGGATGGATTCTCAGGATACAATCAGATTAAGATGGCACCGAAAGATATGGAGAAAACCACATTTGTTACAATATGGGGAACCTTCTGCTACAAGGTAATGCCATTTGGGTTGAAGAATGCTGGGGCAACATATCAGAGAGCCATGGTAACCTTGTTTCATGATATGATGCATAAGGGAATTGAGGTCTATATTGATGATATGATTGCAAAGTCACAAGGAGAAGATGAGCTTATTGTGAATCTTAAGAAGCTCTTCGAACGACTAAGGAAGTTTAGACTCAAGCTAAATCCAGCAAAATGCACTTTTGGAGTCACCTCGGGAAAACTACTGGGTTTTGTCGTCATCAAAAGAGGAATTGAGATTGACCAGGATAAAGTGAAGGCCATTCAGAATTTGCCACCACCTCGTACTCAAAAGGAAGTAAGAGGCTTTCTAGGGAGATTGAATTACATTGCTTGGTTTATTTCTCAATTAACTGACAAATGTGATCCAATATTTAAGTTACTTCGAAAATGTGATCCAGGAGAATGAGATAAAGGTTGTCAGATTGCATTTGAAAAGGTTAAACATTATCTATCCAACCCACTAGTATTAATGTCACATGTTCCGGATAAACCAATGGTATTGCATTTATCAGTATTTGAGAGATCCATGGGTTGTGTTTTAGAGCAGCTTGATGAGACTGGAAAGAAAGAACAGGCAGTTTACTACCTCAGCAAGAAGTTCACAGATTATGAGTTTAAATATTCGTCGGTAGAAAAGTTGTGCCGTGCCTTAGCTTGGACTATTTGAAGACTCAAACAGTACATGTTGTACCACACAACGTGGTTGATTTCCAAGCTAGACCCAATCAAGTACATGTTGGAAGCACCTTCTTTGTCAGGGAGGACGGCAAGATGGAAGGTTTTATTGTCAGAGTACGACATTGTATATGTAAGTCAAAAAGCTATCAAGGGCAGTGCAGTAGCTGAATTCTTAGCAAGTCGGGCAGTGGAAGATTATGAGCCGTTGAACTTTGACTTCCAGGATGAAGATTTGATGTATGTTTCGCAAACATATGAGATTCCCCTGAAAAGAAAATGTGGAAAATGTATTTTGATGGCGCATCTAATGCCATGGGGCATGGAATCGGTGCAGTCCTCATATCCCCAGAAGAAGACTATTATCCTTTCACTGCTAGATTGGATTTTGATTGTACAAACAATATTGTCGAGTATGAAGAGTGTACTATGGGCCTTCGTGCTGCTATGGACAGAAAGATCAAAGTATTGGAAGTTTTTTGAGACTCAGCCCTAGTGATATACCAGCTACGAGGAGAATGGGAAACCCGAGATACAAAGCTAATCCGATACCTAGAACTTATACTGAGTTTATTGAATGAATTTGAAGAAGTGAATTTCAATTACTTCCCTCGAGAAGAAAATCGAATGGCAGATGCTCTGGCTACTTTGTCATCATGTTTAAAGTGAATGAAGGGGTTGAAGTAGTGCCAATAAAGATGAGTATATATGAGTCTCCTGCCCACTATCTGAGTATTGAAGAAGAGGCAGATGGCCTCCCTTGGTATAACGACATCTTGTAGTACATCAAAAGTCAACAGTATCTAGAACAAGCAACAAAAAATGACAAGAGGACTCTGAGAAGGCTAGCAATGGGTTTTGTTCTAGATAGTGAGATTCTCTACAAGAAAGGAAAAGACCAAGTCTTATTGAGATATGTCGGATCTACCGAAGCTCGGAGAATTATAGAAGAGGTCCATGAAGGGATATGTGGCACTCATGCTAATGGTCACATGCTTGCTAAGCAGATTATGAGGGCAGGGTATTATTGGTTGACAATGGAAGGAGATTGTATCAGTTATTCCCGGAAGTGTCATAAATGCCAGATATATGCAGATAAGATTCATGTGCCGCCATCGCCATTGCATGTCATGACTGCACCATTTCCCTTTTCAATGTGGGGAATGGATATGATTGGACCTATTACCCCGAAAGCTTCAAATGGACATCGTTTCATCTTGGTGGCTATTGATTATTTCACAAAGTGGGTAAAAGCTACTTCCTATGCGAATGTAACCAAGTCGGTGGTATGCAGATTTGTTAAGAAATAAATCATATGCCGTTACGAATTGCCAACAAGAATTATTTCGGATAATGCTCTCAATTTGAACAATAAGATGATCAGAGAAGTGTGTACTCAGTTCAAGATCACACATCATAGTTCGACACCTTACCGTTCGAAGATGAATGGGGCAGTAGAAGAATCTAACAAGAACATCAAGAAGATTGTTGAGAAGATAACTGATGTATACAAGGATTGGCATGAGATCTTGCCTTTTGCTCTTCATGCATACCGTACTTCGATTCGCACATCTACAGGGGCAACGCCATTTTCTTTAGTATACGGGATAGAAACAGTGCTACCTATTGAAGTTGAAATCCCTTCATTACGGGTTTTGATGGAAGTTGGCCTAGAAGAAGCAGAATGGGTTAGAGCTCATTATGAACAGTTGAATCTCATCGAGGAGAAAAGATTGAAAGCAATTTCTCACAGGCAGTTGTATCAAAAAAAGATCATTCGAGCCTACAACAAGAAAGTTCGTCCTAGACAGTTCCGAGAAGGAGAGTTGGTACTGAGGAAAATTCTCCCTATAGTGAAGGACCCGCGAGGAAAATGGGCTCCAAATTGGAAAGGACCCTATGTTGTAAAAAGAGCTTTTTTCTGGAGGAGCATTGATTTTAACTAGAATGGATGAGGAGGATTTCAGAAATCCCGTCAATGCTGATGAATTGAAGAAGTATTATGCTTTAAAAAAATGTGTGATGCTGTGCACATGGAAACTCGAATGATTCTAAACGTAAAAATGGAAATTCTATATATCTATTTCCCCTGTGGATTGCTTTTTAATGAGAATATTCATGCTTGATATGATGAATGGCCATCTTTCATATTCCTTTCACTAAGAAGAAATTATCCTTAGTCACCCCTTTGATCTTTAAGAATTATTTCTTTCTTTAAACCTTGATCAAGGATCACCCTCTACACGGGAGGGCAAATGCAAGGAATAATAAAAAAAATCATGGCAAAAAGAAAGCCATCGGAAAATGTGGCAAATGAAAGCCAACAAAGCAACAAAAAGAAAAGAAAAGAAAGTCCAAAAAAGGGATAAATGTTTCAAGAATAGGTTCTCCTCAGGAAATGATCTTTGATCCAATCACCCTTAAACATACTTTGGGCCTATTTTATCCTTTCTTTCTAAAACTGAACCTTGGCCTACATTAGGTGTTTTAAAAGCCCATTTTGATTAAGCATGGATATTTAATTTGAAAGGTTATTCTCAGAATTCATCCAATCTTTTGAATTGATATTTTTACCTTGGAAGCATTTAGAATTCTCAGATGCATGGTAGAATACCAAAAAAAATGAAAAGAAAAAAGAATGTAAAAAGAGAGGTTTAAGCCGAAAACCCGCAAAGGGCGACTTAATACTGAATGGAGGACACTTGAGTTGAAAACCCGCAAAGGGCGACTCAAGTACTGATTAAAATTTCAAATCAATGCTTCGTGTAAAGGGGGAGAAAATATTTGAAAATTAGAGAAAAGGTGAACAACTCAGTCTGACGTAATTACGAAAGCCGAGAGGTTACCCAATTAAATTGCTCATTTAAGAGAAATTTCAGATGGTTTGAAAAAGGAAGGGTCCAAGATATTCCGCATCCGGGGCATCTATAACCTATAACATTACATTTGTTTCTTATATCCTTGATATTCATTTTAAAAAAATTGTTGCAATAAATTCTTGTTATCCTTTTCATGACATTTTTGCTTGATTCATATTTTCTTTCATATATTTTTGAGATGCATTATGATTGTTATTAAATTGAATGATGATTAGTAATAAAAAAAATCTTTAAATAAAAGGATTTCAGAGTGTTACTAAGGAATAGATTTAGATCTTGGGAAAAGTTTGGAAAATTCACCAAGAAAAGAAAACAGTGAACGTATTGGAGACTCAATCACGAAGTCAAAAAATCTGTGAATTTCAGCGAAAGTCAAAAACTGAGACTGTTTGACAAGTTATCTTGAGTGAAGGATTCCTTAAGTGGGGCATCAGTGAACAATTGAAGACTCCGTCATGAAGTCGGATAATCTGTGAACCTCAAAGAAACCATGGATTAGAAATCATGACACAATCATTTGATTGCATTTATTTTTAGGAAACATACAAGCATTTTCAAAGCATGTCATTCTCATCATTGCATTTAGCTAACATTGTAGAAATCAGGAAAACTTGGACTTCCCTAAAGTAAACTCGTTTTGCTTTTCAAACGAGTCGAGCCCCGAGATCACCGTCGAGGTACGTTCCTTTCAAAATCGAATTCATTTTGCTTCTCAAATGAGTCAAGCCCCAAGACCGCCGTTGAGGTATGTTCCTTTCATTTTCAAGTTAAATCTATTTTTTCCAAATGAACCAAACCCAGAATCATTCGTAGTATTTCCTTTTGTTTTAAATTGAATTTATTCTGTTTTATCAAATGAGTCGAGCCTTGAGACCACCGTCGAGGTATTTCCTTTTGTTTTAAATCGAATTCATTCTGTTTTATTAAATAAGTCAAGCCTTGAGACCACCGTCGAGGTATTTCTTTTTGTTTTAAATTGAATTCATTCTGTTTTATCAAATGAGTTGAGCCTTGAGACCACCGTTGAGATTTTTCCTTTTGTTTTAAATCGAATTCATTCTATTTTATCAAATGAGTCGAGCCTTGAGACCACCATCGAGGTATTTCCTTTTGTTATAAATCGAATTCATTCTGTTTATCAAATGAGTCGAGCCTTGAGACCGTCGTCAAGGTATTTTCAAATCACGGGTAAGGCCTCCGGGCACCATTCTTAAGACCTTCGGGCATCATTTTTAAAGTCGCATACAGCGCATTTTTTTTTCAAATCACGGGTAAGGACTCCGGGCACCTTTCTTAAGACCTATGGGCATCATTGTTAAAGTCGCATACAACGCATTTTTTTCAAATCACAAGTAAGGCCTCCGGGCGTCATTTTTAAAGTCGCATATAGCGGATATTTTCAAATCACAGGTAAGGCCTCCGGGAACCATTTTAAGACCTCCAGGCACCATTTTTAAGACCTCCATGCATAAGTTTCCAGAGTTTTTACATTTGCTTGAACAAGGCTTTGGCGGTGATAGCCAAAGCCTTTGGTGGAGATATCCAGAGTTTTACATTTGCTTGAGCAAGTCTTTGGTGGTGATAGCCGAAGCTCCTGGATGAGATACCCAGAATTTTAAACACAGCTTAGCACAAGATAGGTTAAGCCCTCGAGATCATCGTCGAGGTCTTTTCTTCTCTTGCAAATCGAACTCGTTTCCTTAAGATGGGTCGAGCCTTGATTAGTCAGGGAATTCAATTTAAGGACAATATTTTCTATTTACAGCTTTTTTCAACCAAAAAAAAAAGAGAGAAAGAAAAATGAAAAAAGAAACCCCTTTCTCTTTACATATGATTTCACTAACCGCACAAAATTAGTGTTTATTTATCTTTGCCCGATTCCTGATTCTCAGTAATAGCCAAAGAGGGGCAGCTGTAGACACCTAATTTTGTCTAGACCACTAAAACAGGTATGTTTTCTTCCTAAATTGATGTTTCAGAATGTAAAAAGACTTTTTTATCCTGCAGGTGGTACTCCGGGACTTAGTCTAAGAAGGTGAGCATAAAAAGTCAAAATTGAAAAAGTCAACCCCGAAAAGTCAACCTCAAAAAGTCAACTACCAAAAAATTCAACCCACTTTCAAAATCAAGATTTGAAGTTCAATTGAGAAATGGTGAAAGAATTTTGATAATCTGAGGTCTATATTGAAAGATATGGAGTTCGAAAGTTGGGTTCGGAGATTCAGTAGAAAGGAAACCCTAATTTAGGAAATTTGGGGAAAAGTGCTTAAACGATCAAATTGGTCGAAATTGAACGTTCCAAATGAAAGATAAGCACTGAATACGGGTAATGGAGAAGCCACTTGAAAGAAAAACTAAAAGAAAAGTCAATCCGGAAGAAAACCGAGAATTAGGGTTTTTGGTGGATTTCGGTGAAATTGGGAAGAATTAGAGAAATGGCCTGATTCGGTAAGACTAAAGCCCCTAATGGATGAGGAGTTATTAAAAAGGGATAGCCCAAGGCTCAGTTTGAAAAAAATCTGAAAATCGGACTTGTTTTGAGCAAAACTGGGTTTCGGAGGCAAAAGGGCAAAATTGAAAATTTTAGGGAAAATAGCAAATGAACTCCAAAAATTCTGAAAAATTGCAGATCTCATTCTTAAATCATTTCGAAGAGATTGTCAAAAGAAAATCTTGATTCGGAGTTCGTTTGCAAAATGTCCAAATCCCGGGTCCCCTATGCAGAAATTCAAGAAGATAAATCCGGAAAAAATAGCAAATGAACTCCAAAAATTCTGAAAATTTGCAAATCTCATTTTTAAATTATTTGGAAGATATTGGTGAAATAAAATCCAGATTCGGAGTTCGTGTGCAAAATGGCCAATTCTCGGGCCCCCCTATGCAGTAATTCAAGCAGATAAATCCCGAAAATACCAAATGAGTTCCAAAAATTATGAAAACTTCCAGATCATACTTTTAAATTATTTGGAAGATATTGGTGAAGAAAAATCTGTATTTGGAGCTCATTTAAAAAATGGTAAAGTTTAGGAGCATAAAAGGGCAATTTTGGAAGAAAAAATCCAAATAAATAGCAAATGGACTCAAAAAATGTTGAAAACCTCTAGAATTTAATTTTTTATTATTTTGAAAGTATTGAAAAAATCAAATTTGAATTTGGAGTCCGTTTGCTATTTATTTATGTTCGGGGGGCAAAAAGGTCATTTTACCCAAGAAACCGAAAAGGGCTTTTCTTGCCTTTTAAAAAAATGAAGCATGGGCTGGAAGAAAAGGGGTTGGCTGGCCAAGGCCCAAGGATGGGTAGTTATTTTCTGATTTTTAATCAAAAGGCCAACAATGAAGAGGAAGTTAGTTATTTTTTGATCAAGCCTTTGCAAATAAGCCAGATGGACCAATGCATAAAGAGGGAGAGTGTCAACATAATGGCTTAAGATTCTTGAACAGCTATAATTGTGGATAGCTGATGGCCTAATCTAAGGATGATAATTTCATTTTTTTAAACATCTTGGATCAATAGCCTTTGGATGAAAAATGGTTGAAGAAAAGATGACAACATCCTAGGGGATAAGGGCCATTCGGCCACTACAAGGAGGGGGCCTCTCTCTTTCATTTTTCAGCTATTCACTCTCTATTCTCTCTTGGTTTTTGCTAATTTTTCTCTTCATTCTTGAAAGGCAAAAAGAAAAGTTTAGAAAAGAAAAGAAAGTTAGAAGAGAAAAAACTTGAAAGATAGCTTCTAGAGGTTGCTTTAAGCATCATACTCTTGCACTTTCTTTGATTTTTCATTCTTGATTTGCTGTTTTCATTTAATATTTGGTGAGTTTCTTTTGATTTTTCTTTTTAAATAAGTGTTTTTAATATTCTTCTTTAAGTTCCGTCTTGATTCTTCCTTCTAAAAAGCTTTTGAAACTTTTTTTTTCTTTTTTGAGGTGGCCGAATGGCCTAGTGTTTTTGTAGTTGCTGTTTTGCATTTTTATTTCATGTTATTCTTGATGTTTAACAAGTTTTAATGCTTTAAATCTTCTTCTAATACATAAACATGAAGCTTGTTTTAATTTGGTTGCTTGCTTATTTCCATTTTTGAGTTTATTATCATGCTTATTTTACTTATCTTGCATTTTTTATTTTCTGTTTTCAAAATGTTTAAGTTTGTTTATGTTTTGCATTTTGTAGTCCATGTGTTTTTGAAAATGCCTATTTATTTTCATGCCTTTACTTTATGTTTGCATGATTTGAGTGTTATTCTTTAGCTATGCATGTTAGTATATCATGTGTTTGTGGAAATGCCATGTTCATTTTGAAGCATGAAGCCATTTGGCCACCCCTATATTTTATGCTTTGCATGTACATTTTCATCATGCTAGTTGATAGGTTTGCATTTTCATGATATTTGGTTGAGTATTTTGTTTAAGCATGCCATATGTTTGTGTTATTGCCATGCATTTTTTAGGTTTAGGATTGGTTTGCTTTGCCATGCATTTTAGACCTAGGTCACATTAAATGCCATGCAAGTTCATTTAGGTCTAGGTCATTTTATTGATGCCATGCATTTTTCATGTCATTTAGGTTTTAAATCATGCATTTCATGCATCATATTTGCTGTATTTTCATGCATTTCATGTCATTGCCACTTGATTTATGACTTATGATAATCAATGGCTCAAAGTCATGCTCACTTGAGCAAACTTGTGGAAAATTAAAGAGTTGTCAAATTGATTATTCTACCTTTGTGATTTTTTTACTTTGCAATTTTTGCCTAACTTTTCAAAAGTGTTAGCTACTGTTTGTGAGTCTTTTATAGAGTCCCTAATATTTTTACTTTGATTTTTAAATGATTTTATCAAAGGCAAACAAATGTGTTTTGACAAAACAGTTTTTTCACCCAGTACTTGTACTTTCCTGATTTTTCTGGGCAATCATCTTTAATCAGAAAATTAAGCTGATTTATTACCGTGTAGTTTTACGTGTCTTGAGTCTGTAATATTTTTTTTAGATTTTTTTGAATTTTTTAAAAATAGGGTAAAAATTTGTGTTTTAAAACTGGACAGTGGAGTCAGAATTGAATTTGAAGGAAGATCATTTTTCTGTTTTGGTTAATTTACTTAGAGAGGGCTGATTAGGAAGTTTAGCTACTGACTTAGGGTAGTTTCTAAGCCTTTTTAAACTCTTAAAATGATTTTTTAAGTCTCGGATTAAGGGTGGTCAAGTCCGGGATTTTAAACTTAGGAAATTATAGCCATTTAAAAAAGGGTTTAGCTAAGTTTTTATTTTTAATCTAAGCTTTTCAAAATTGTTTTCAAACAATCACAAAGTATTTTGGTTTTAGAATATTTAATTTGATATATTTTCCTAAGGTAGCCAGATATCTTTTTAGATATACGGATTTCTTAATTAAGGAAAAAAAATTCTCATGCATTGCATTTTCTATATTCATGCATATTATATAATATGTAACTTTTGCTATGTTTAATTTTCATGATGATGTTATTATCTTGGATTTAAATTTTTAATATTATATTATTTGTTATATGGTTTTGAATATTTCATGATATCCTATGCTTTTTATTTAGTTATTTTTGTCATATTATTTAGCATATACTATGTTCATGCATTATTATTTTATTTTTATTTCCATGCATATTATATGATAGTATTTATTTTATGCTTCATGTCATTTAGATTATAGGCCATATCATTTATATTTGCCATGTCATTTAAATTATTTCATTTCATATAGAATATATTATGTTACCTAGGTTATTACATTTCATATAGAATATGTCATGTTACCTAGGTCATTTCATATCATTTAGAATATATCATATAACTTAGGATATTTCATTTCATTTAGAATATGCTAAGACATTTAAATTATGTCATACCATTTAGGTTGCATTATATTATTTAGACTTTGCTATGTCATTTTATTTATGTCACACATATTCATATTCATATATTTTTTAAATGTCTTGAAAAAGGTAATGATATTCAATAAAATAAAGATATTCCCAAGTTAAAATAATTCATGAGTTTTCTGTCGAGTTTGCTGGGGAGGATATCATCAATTATCATTAATAACGGAATATCTTCTTTAAAATGAGAATGATTCGGAAAATTTTCAAACTAATAAAAATTTTTATATTTTGCCACGTTTGTTGGGGAATATAGGAAAATTTTGAATTAATAAATTCTTAATCATTTTCAATTAAAAATGGAATTAGTTTTATTTAAATTGGGAATTAACTTGAAATACCAAATTAAAAATCGACTTTTTTACCGAGACTTGAGATAACACACGATTAATAAGGTACTGTTTTATACGGGCATTGTGGGGGTGTTAATCCTTCCCCACAGGTAATCGAGTCCAGAACCCGCTTCTTTGATTTCTCTGGTTTAGAACGCAGACTTGAAATTGGTTTTTAAAATATTTTATTTAATTTTAAAATATTTTATAAAACTGATTTTAATAGGTGACTGATCACACCTAGCTAAAAAAGATTGGTGACGACTCTATGTCTTTTTCAAGGTCATTTTAAAAACCTTCATTTTTTCAAGAGGAATTAAGTCGACTTTTTCTCGTTTTTTTAAATGTCACGCTTAACGAATAATAAAATCTTGCGACGAGACTTGTTACAATTTTATTTTCGAATTTTTAAATAAAAAAAGGAAAAAAAATCAGAAAACGAATAAAATAGAAAGAAAATCGAAAAAAGGAAAAACAAGTTTGGATCAAGTTGGAATTCCTCCCTGGATCAGGGTCAAGCTCGAGTGTTTGAGATAAATTTGACGAATGATGATTAGAACTCCAGATCAAACAGAACTAGGACTCTCTCGGATTTTTTTTCATATTTAAAGAACAAACAATCTCAGCAAAAGGGGGGGCCTGAATGTTAAAAACAACAACACAGAATCAGTGAATTACATACAAAAAAGGGTGAATTTTTGGGGTCTCAGGTTAAATGTTTTAGTTAGGATTTTTTTTTTTTGGGATCGATTTAAGGGAGACAATTGGAGGGATTCGCAATAGAAAAAAGTTTAGGGTTTCGAGCTCTTAAGCTGATTTCGAAAAGGGGGATTCGAATTTGAAAACCTAACCCTTAGAACACACACAATCAGAAATACAGTCAAGCAGAAAAACAGAATATACAGCAGCCAAAAGATTAAAAAAAAAATAGATGATTTTTGTTTCGGATTTCTAGGGTTTGGTGTTCGGATTAGTGGATCGAGAATCATAACCATTGAAAGCCTATGAGAAGACTAGAGGGAGGTTCTATTTAAATCTGGTGGCCATTCAACGATGGCAGATGGTGGTTTAGGGGGTTAGAGGTCACGATTTTTGAACCTAGATCTAGGGTTCTTAGGTTTGATCTTGGGAAAACCGATTTGATATTGAGGCTTAGGAGATTGAAAGGAAAATTTGGGGAAAGTTTTGTAGAAATCTGGGTTTCGTCGCTAGAAAAAAAAATGGTCTTTTAAAAGGATGCATCTGGGTCGAGTCGCGAGGCTCGCGGGCGACCCGTGCCTGGGCCCGACCAGATGCAGCCAATCTTTTTTTTTTATTATTATTTGGTTTTTCTTTATGTTTTTATTTGTTATTTTATTTTTATTATGATTTTAACATTATTTTAGTTCTTAGATATTTTATTTATTATTGTTAAATTTAATTCAATTACTATTTTTTTATTTTGACTAATATTATTTATTTTAATTATTGCAAGTATATTTTATTACTAACTTTTATTTGATTTGATTTATTTTATTTTAAGTTAAGTTAATTGGTTAAGTTGGTTTAGTTTATTTAGTTTATTTAATATATTTTTTATTATTATGATTTTGATTATTATTTGATTATTATATTTTATGTATTATTTAGTCATTTGATATTTGACATTTGATATTTGATATGTTAGTTATATTATTCTTATTTATTAATTCTTGATTTTTTTTTTTAATTCCTAATTATTTCTTTATTAATTCTTATTTGTTTTCTTTTTTTTTCTTTTTTTTTGTAGCTTCTTGTATGTTTTATTTTTTTATTTTTTTATATTATTATTTTAATTATTATTTTTAAATATTTGATATCTTATTTCCATTTATGTTTGATATGATTATTATTATTTTGCATAATTTTAGTTTAGGTTTTTTATTGTTTTTGTTTTTAGATGGCATGATTAGGTTTTTTATTGTTTTTATTTTTAGATGGCATAATTAATTTATTATTATTATTATTATTATTATTTTAGATGGGGTGATTTTAGGTTTATTTATTATTTTTTTATTTTTTTTAGATTATATTGAATGATTAGGGATAAATATGATATTATGATTATTTTTTTTTTAGATTATTTTGCATGATTAAAAAATAAGTATTGACCTGGTAGATTAATTAGGATCTTTAAATAAGACCAATTTAGAATAATATGTGACTGATGTGGTACTATTTTTATAGGCGTTGTGAGGGTGCTCATCCTTCCCTGCACGTAACCGAATTTCCGAACCTAGTTCTGATAAGTAGACCAGAAATATTTCTTTTTAGGGTGCCTTAGTCAAGTTTAGGATTACTTTAAAGAGGATAGATTCGTATAGGTGACTAATCACACCTAGATAAAATAATTAGTGGCGACTCCATTATTTGCGTCTAGCATGCTGAATTCGTATTTGGCACGTTATGAAAATAATAAGGTCAATATATTTTTTAAAAATACATATAAATAATATTTGAAAATGCATTTGTATTATGTAATTTATAAATAAACAATTATCATAAATTTAATTTTCATAATTAAAAAATATAATTATATTAATATTATTACAATTTAAATATAAAATATTTAAATAATTAATTATTATTTAATAAAATATAAAATAAAATTAATTTATTATTATTAATTAATTAAAAAATTTATTAAAAAATTAAAACTACCCAGACGAAAGCCGGATTTTTTTTCTAGTTCATCCATGATAATTATGTCTTGCCTTGCCTGCTCCAGCTGGGAAATTTGAATTCCTCCGGTAAATTTTTTAGATGTAAAAAATGCCTCTTCCCCCAACTTCCATCATTTTCTGGAAGACAAGTGCATTGCCATTTCCCAGCCATGGTAAAAAGCACTGATGCACTGTATATAACATTAACAAGTTCTCTTCCACATTATTTCATATGTTTTTATCCTTCTACTCATCTTTATAAGAAACTCCAATGTCATTGATGATTTAAATATTAAAATATTAAGATTATTTTTTTATATTTTAATAATAAATTTAAATTGATTAAAATTTAACGAATTTAATTAGACGAATCAAGTCAATTTTTTTTTTCTAAGCTTTTAAAAATACTTAACGCTCCAATCCAATCCAAATAAAATCAATCCGGTCAAATAGTTAAAAGTAATTTAAAAGAGTAAAACTTAAGAGTTTTTTTTTTTTTTTTAATTTCTCATCTGCCCTTAACTTTTTCAATCTTTATTTTTTAAACTAGAATATCACACGTTTAAATTCTCTTGAACTTATAATTTCTAAAAATTTATCCTGCATTCAAAACTAATGCTAAGTTAATAATAAAAATTAAGTGATTAAATGTTTATTTCAAGTCAAAAACATATTAAACAAAATAAAAATTTGCAAAATCGTGTAGGATTAATCTCTTTAAAGTATTTTTTTTTTGTACATAAAAGTTTAGGTCATGAGAGGTTATTCCAATCTAGAGTCAAGACATGTCACAGGTTTTAAAGAGAGTTAACAGTGGTACTTGCAGATCACCCATCAAGTGAAACTGCTGATGAGGCTCGAACTCTGATACTTATTAAGACGTTAATAAATACTAAACAAACTGAATCAACCGACGTTGACCTCTTTAAAGCATATTTGGCTTGTACTTTTTTTCACTATAGTTAGTTGGTAGAAGATGCTGTTACAATTTGAATCCAAAATCACTAATCAAAACCTACTGTCAAAATATTTGAAAGGTTATTTAATGTAAATTAATCTCTATATTATAAAATTAGATAATTTAATTTTTAATTTTTTAAAATTAAAGAAAAAAATAAAATCAGTAATTGAGATATATGAACCGTTAAAAAAATGATTTGACATTTAAAATATGTTAAATTACTGACGTGAATCTTAAATGCTAACGTGATATTAATAAAATATATTATTTTAAAATAACGTAGATTAAATAAATAACCAAGTTGTTACAAATGTCATTGTATTAGGATCCAAGCTTTTTCTTTGATTTCTCCAAATGAGGTTTTATTTCCTTCATGTCATCTTAAAATAATATATTTTATTACTGTCACATCAAAATTTAACATCCACATCAATATTTTAACAGATTTTAAATACCACGTCATTTTTTTAACGGTCCATGTTAGTCTGATTATTGATTTTATCCTTTTGTTTTAATTTTAAAAATTAAAAATTTAATTATTCAATTTTATAATATAAAAATAAATTTATGATATAGTAGAAAAACTTTTCTAACTACTTTGATCCAAAATCTACTACACCTTTTTCAGTTGAGCCTGGGTGGCAAATGATTTATTGATGATAAAGCAGGAATAGGTTATAAGGTTACTATATATAGTAATATCTCCATCCAATGCATCGAAAATGATGAATAAAGTTGTCAACTTTTGCATTTAATATAATATTATTACTATAAATAGTATATTAACTAACTTTAACAAGTGCCCTAAGGGCACTCGTTAGCAAAACTCTTTTTGAATAGATTTTGCTAACAAGTGCCTTAAAGGCACTTGTTAAGGTTACTATATATAGTAATATCTCCATCCAATGCATCGAAAATGATGAATAAAGTTGTCAACTTTTGCATTTAATACAATATTATTACTATAAATAGTATATTAACTAACCTTAACAAGTGCCCTAAGGGCACTCGTTAGCAAAACCCTTTTTGAATGGATTTTGCTAACAAGTGCCTTAAGGGCACTTGTTAAGGTTACTATATATAGTAATATCTCCATCCAATGCATCGAAAATGATGAATAAAGTTGTCAACTTTTGCATTTAATACAATATTATTACTATAAATAGTATATTAACTAACCTTAACAAGTGCCCTAAGGGCACTCGTTAGCAAAACCCTTTTTGAATGGATTTTGCTAACAAGTGCCTTAAGGGCACTTGTTAAGGTTACTATATATAGTAATATCTCCATCCAATGCATCGAAAATGATGAATAAAGTTGTCAACTTTTGCATTTAATACAATATTATTACTATAAATAGTATATTAACTAACCTTAACAAGTGCCCTAAGGGCACTCGTTAGCAAAACCCTTTTTGAATTCATTGATAAATTGGTCTATTGTTTATCACGTACAAGGTTATATCATTAGATTTTTCTTTTCCAAATGGTTCAAGAAGGAAAAAAAAAATGATAAACACTATATAAAAATCTTTCGAAATTCAAGTGTCAATCTTTGAAACAAAATTTGATCAATCGATTAGTACTAGGGTTTGAAAAATGTTGAGATGTTGGATATATATATATATATATATATATATATATATATTTATAAAGTTCATATTTGATATATTGACAGTGAAGTTTTTTTATTTTACAAGTGAGGTTAAAAGATTATCACATGGATTGATTCAGTTGGTTGAATACTCATTAGCACTTTGGCGAGCACCACGGTTCGAGTCTCACTAATTGTTTCATTTGTTGGGCGATCTGTAAGTACCACTGTTAATCTTTTCTAAGATCTGTGGCATGCCTTGACCCTGGACTGGGATAAGCCGCGCCTCACCTAAAAAAATGTACCAAAAAAATAAAAAGACTGTCACATGTCTCATTTCTTTTTTTACATATCCTAAGGAGTATATGTCACTTTTCTGACTCTACTTGTGAAATCTAAAAACTCTAATCGTATATATATTGTTATGGATGAGAACTTGGATTAATCTTTTTTTTTTTTTTGTAGTTTGAATACCAATGTTAAAAAAAAGGATCGAATCGGCCGGTCAGATTGATTGAACCGAAAATCAGTGGCCTATTTGGTCTGGTGGATATCATAGAATTGAGAATTTTTCGAATCGGTAAAAAATCAGTTGAATCGAAAAAAACCGATTTTAGACTTATTTTTAAATTATTTTTTTTTAAAAATATTTATTGCATGTAAAGAGATTTGAACCTTTAACCCTTGGAACTTATGTTAAAGATTATACCATTTAGTCAAATACATATTTTTATTAAATATTTACTATATTTAATACTTATTTAATATTAAAATTATTTTTTTAATGCAACTAATCAATTGAACCGATAATAAAAAATCTCATTGGCTTGACATTTAATCGAATTTTTTAAACATTATTGAATACATGATTTGATTAATTATTATTATTAATTAATCTATTAAAAGTTCAAGGACGATACAGTCTTAGGAAGGGTTTTTTTAATCCAAATATAGCTAAAAAAAATTATATACCAAAATACCGTTCTTTTTAGATTAATTTCCAAAATCCGCTCTTTTTTTTTCTAGCTGGGAAATCGGCATCCCCCATGGCGATTTCCCAGTGTAAAAATTTGAATTTTGGCAAAAAACATTAAGGGAAATCGCCATAGGGGTGGCGATTTCCCTTGATGTTTTTTTCCAAAATTGAAAAAAATACCAAGGGAAATCGCCACCCGCATGGCGATTTCCCTTGGTATTTTTTGCAAATATTGCAAAATTTATCAAGGGAAATCGCCACCCCCCATGGCGATTTCCCTTGATACAATATATATATTTTTTTACTTAAATTACAAAAAAAAATTAATTTTTTTTTTTAAAATTTTGTATTTTAATTTTAAAAATTATAAATTAAATTAAAAATATTTTCTAAGTTTGGTTATTTATTTTTTAAAAAAATATTTGTTTATTTTTTTAAATATATATTAAAAATGTAATTTAATTTATTATTAAAATTTTATAAAAAATAAAATTATATTTCTTATTAAAATTTAGAAAAGAAGATTATATTTCTTATTAAATTTTTATATCAAAAATTGTATTTCTTATAATTTTTTAATATTATAAAAAGTAAAATTTAATTTATGATTAAAATTTTATAGAAATAAAATTTTATTTCTTATTAAAATTTAAAAAAGAAAATTAGATTTCTTATTAAATTTTTATATCAAAAATTTATTTCTTATTAAAATTAAAAAAAGAAAATTATATTTCGTATTAAATTTTTATATCAAAAATTTTATTTGTTATACTTTTTTAATTTTATAAAAATAAAATTTAATTTAATATTAAAAATTTATAAAATATAATATTTTATTGCTTATTAAAATTTTAAAAATAAAATTATATTTCTTATTAAATTTTTATATCAAAAATTTTATTTCTTTTACTTTTTTAATTTTATAAAAATAAAATTTAATTTATTATTTAAAATTTATAAAATATACAATTTTATTGCTTATAAAAATTTAAAAAAGAAAATTATATTTGTTATACAATTTTAATTTTATGATGTAGAAAATATTGAAATTGGTTTCCTTCTGCAATGGATGGGACTAATGATTTAGGGTTTGGGAGAGGTTTCATTTATTTTCCAGTCAATCAAATGCTGTAGAAAATATTGGAATTGGATTCCTTCTGCAATGGATGGGACTAATGATTTAGGGTTTGGGAGAGGTTTCAGCTATTTTCCAGTCAATCAAATGCTGTAAAAAATATTGGAATTGGATTCCTTCTGCAATGGATGGGACTAATGATTTAGGGTTTGGGAGAGGTTTCAGCTATTTTTCAGTCTATCAAATGCTGCAGAAAATATTGGAATTGGATTCCTTCTGCAATAGATGAGATTGATGGTTTAGAGTTAGGGATAGCTTACAACTATTTTCCAGTCCATCAAATGCTGTAGAAAATATTGGAATTGGATTCCTTCTGCAATAGATGAGATTGATGGTTTAGAGTTAGGGATAGGTTTCAGCTATTTTCCAGTCAATCAAATGCTGCAGAAAATATTGGAATTGGATTCTTTCTGCAATGGATGAGATTGATGATTTAGAGTTAGGGATAGGTTTCAGCTATTTTCCAGTCAATCAAATGCTGCAGAAAATATTGGAATTGGATTCTTTCTGCAATGGATGAGACTAATGATTTAGAGTTAGGGATAGGTTTCAGCTATTTTCTAGTCAATCAAATGCTGCAGAAAATATTGGAATTGGATTCTTTCTGCAATGGATGAGACTAATGATTTAGGGTTAGGGATAGGTTTCAGCTATTTTCCAGTCAATCAAATGCTGCAGAAAATATTGAAATTGGATTCCTTCTGCAATGGATGGGACTATTGGACAGTCCAGTACAAAGGATGAGATTTATCAATCAGATTTTGCATTGAATAAGTTATCACTTTTTCAGTCAAATAACCCTAGCCAGAATATGAGAATCAGATTTCATCCTATACAAAGTATGGGATTTGTCATCTAGTACAACATAATGAACCATTATAAATTCATAATACTTATGAAGGTTTACAATACCCCCTACAACAGTTTTTCAATCAGATTTTTCCTGAGTGCTAAAACATCTTCATTCTCATCCTTCTATATTTCTTCTTTCTTTTGCGGAGTGATAATACCTACATTCTCATCTTTCTTACTTTCATTACTACACAACATGAGTAATAGAGTGATCGCATTGGTCTACTATAATGGCCAAATTCATAATACTGACGAAGGTGTTACCTTTGATTGTGAACGTCCTAAAAGTTTTCGTGTTGAAGAAGACGTCACATTAGAGGAACTGAAGCTGCAAATTCATACAAAAATTAAAGTTGGAAATAGAAAAAGAGTTTCAGAGGTTAAGTATAGGCATCCTCTTTCTATTGGTGAAGGATGTGTCCGATATAGAACATTTCCACTTGAAGATGATGATGATGTCAGATGCATGTTTTATGCCCATGAGACATTTGCAAATGTTGGTGTACTTGAGTTATATGCTGACATAAAGGATGTTGACGATGATTGTGGACCTTCAAATGTTCGCACAACAGAAAACTTTCCCATAGAAGATGATGATTCTAGGTCATTCTATGTTCACACTACATACGACGTTCCCACAGAAGAAGTCGTGTCGTTATCTCAAGCTACAACGTTTCACACTTCATTAGTCTCACAAACAATTCCTACTACCCTCGAAGGTGAGCCAGCTGGTGTTGATCCTGTTCGTCCACGTGGGGTCCATGGTGAATATGTTGGTGAATTTAGTGAGCAGGAAGAGGATGCTGAATTTGCAAGTGATGACAATAGTGATTCTGACCCAGACGTCGTCCCTGCTGAGATCAACACTCATGGAGATCTTCCCCCATATGAGGCTGCATCCCATATGCATACCCTGGATCTGGAGGCAATGCAAGTGCCGGAATTTCCTGAGTATGCTCATACATTAGCTACGCCTCTGACATTTGATCCATCTGCAGTTGATCTGTGTGTTGGGTTACAATTCCCAATGAAAGAGGCTGTGCTTTCAGCTATTAAGCACTATAACATCAAAAACTCTGTAGATTACAGAGTAATTGAATCTGAGCGGACCAAATATTATGCCAAGTGCGTAATGTATGGAAATGGGTGTAATTGGAGAATAAGGGCAACTTTTATGAAGAAGAAACAGGCATGAGAGATTAGAAAATATGAAGGGCCTCATACTTGCACATCGGGGAGGATTTCACAAGATCATTGCAAGTTAGATTGTAAATGATCTGTTCATGCATTCTGTCATTGGTCCAAGCAAATCCGGAGATCTCCGTTTCAGTTTTGATCACTGAGATGCGAATCCGGTATGGATACATCACCTCCTACAAGAAAACGTGGAAAGCAAAGCAAAAGGCAATTGTTCGAGTTTTTGGCGATTGGGAAAGATCGTACAATGAGCTACCTAAATTGTTAGGTGCAATGCAACATTTCGTGCCTGGTACAATTGTGGAATTGCAAACGGTACCTGCATATCACGGTGATCGACTGGTCCATGGTAAGAGAATATTTCATCGACTATTTTGGACATTTAAGTCATGCATTGAAGGGTATCCGTATTGTAAACCTATTGCGCAAATAGATGGTACTTTCTTATATGAAAAATACAAAGGAACATTATTGTTAGCTATTGCACAAGATGGAAACAGAAACATACTGCCAATTGCCTTTGCCATTGTTGAGGGTGAGACAACAGAGACTTGGTCATTCTTTCTTACTAACTTGCGTAGACACGTGACAAAACAGCCTGGCATTTGCTTGATGTCTGATCGACATGAAGCCATCAAAGCTGCAATTAGACGCGATGGTAGTGGATGGAATCCTCCACATGCATATTCAGTGTACTGCATTCGACACATTGCAGCGAACTTTATGAAAAAGTTTAACAATAAGGAATTGCGTCGACACATTGTTAACATGGGTATGGAATCAAATCATAGTTATTTTATCTCTTATATTTCGTTTAGTATATAAAATAATACTGAAATTCACAAGTCTTTTGTTTTTAAATTTATTAGGATACGAGTTGAGGCGACCGAATTTTCATTTCATGTATGACAATCTTCGTGGAGAAAATGCAGAGACGGCTAATTGGCTTGATAGGATCTCCAATGAGAAGTGGGCCCAATCATATGATCAAAGAAGACGTTATGGCCATATGACAACCAACCTAGCTGAATCTATCAATTCGGTGTTGAAGAGAACGCGTCATCTTCCCATTACTGCTTTAGTGCAATCAACATATTATAGGTTGGCTGCATTTTTTGTTAAGATGGGGAACAAGCAAATTGCAATGATGGAGGGAGGGCACACATATTGTGAAACAGTCACACAGGCTATGCAAGAAAATCGCAGGAAAGCTAACTCCCACTTTGTTCGTAATTTTACGCGAGCAAATCAATCTTTTCTGGTTGAAGAGTTAGTTGATCAACAAGAGGGTGTTTCTGCAATGAAGTACAAAGTCAAGCTTAGTGACATATGGTGTGATTGTGGAAAGTTTCAAGCACAAAGGTTCTCTTGTTTCACATGTAGTTGCTGCTTGTGCACATGTCCATGTAGATTGCATGCAATATGTGGACAAAGTCTATAGACTGGAAACTATATTGAATGTTTATAGACATGAGTTCGAAGCTGTTGGAAATGAAGGTTACTGGCCTCAATATGATAGTCCAGAAGTGTGTCCCAATCAAGAAATGCGGAGAAATCCACATGGTCGGCCAAAATCAAGTCGTATTCGTAATGAAATAGACCTCAGGGAGAAAGGCCAACCAAAACGTTGTGGATTATGCAGAAATGAAGGTCATAACCGTCGAAATTGTCCACATCGATCTGGAACATTGAGGGAGACTTCACATCAACAATACATGAATTACATGTTTTCATAACCTGTAATATTTACATATTTTGCCATTAAGGGAAAATGTTATGCAAGTTTTTGTCAACTTATCATGTAATTTGGATTATTATTTTATTTAAAATGAAAAAAAATTATAAAAATATAACTCAATTATATTTATTTTTACAATTTTATAAATTAAATAACAACATTAAGATTTTAGTTACACATGCTGAATAAAAAAATAAAATATAACAATTAATTTCCCAACAAATTTAAAATAAATAACATGAAATGCAAAACATATAAATTTATATATTAGAAATTTAAAACACATTATTCTCGTTATATTGATAAAAGTACATTTATTCTAATTATTGCGTGGTGTAGAGCAACAGTGTCGAGCTCTTCTAGTGCGTGGTGGTTGCACCCGTCGTTCAACATCGTCAGTGGCACGTATTAGCGGTCGACCACGGCCTCCTGCTATAACCGCCATTGGTTCCGGTTGTATGTCATTAGTCATTTTTTCCGTATCAAAAATTTGAAACCCACTGCTGGATGAGCCAACACCTAGTTCACCCATAACGGGAACCTGACTACTAGATGGACCCATAAATGATGTACCATCAAATGTTGACGAAGGGGTTCCAAACTGATACATTGATGTTAGATATGCTGAACTTGGAATTAGGATGGGGAGCTGGTCATCTAACCTCGTTCTTGACGGTGATGATCGATAACACTCATCAACGTCATATCCGGGGTGACTTACGGAATAACGATGACTGGATGGTACTCCATGATCCCGTTCAGGTTCAGGATGATTAAATGACATCCTCGATGCTATGAACTCCGATGAGGTCGGTTGACGCTTTCGCCCACGTTGTCGGCTAGGTCTAGGAGCTTTCATATCCTGTGTAGGAGGGACTGGAGCTGAAGTTTGTCCGGTAAATGGCATACTCCTAACATCCTCATACATCGACGGTGGACAAACGAAAGGCCGACCTTCATTTTTATACCATCCTATGTAATCATCAGATGGGTTGAAATTATTACCAACAATCGGATAACCTGTCAGAATTCGTTGAAACTCTGGTGGACCATTCAAGAAGATAACTTTCAGCATGGGAGCATTGGCTAATTTCAATTGAACAGGACGAAAAGGTTATTAAAGCTCAAGTCCAGCCTTGTTAACATCTCCAAACCCCCCAAACTTGCAAGGATTGCACCAGTTAGTCGACTGTATTGCAAAGCAAGGATTGTAAGCTTCTATAGAGATCCTAACTGCGTAGGTATACTCCCAGTCAACCTATTGTAACACAGTTGAAGAACTGCAACCAAAAGACCCAAATCGTTTTACAGTTAGTTAATATCATGAACTAAGGAAAGCAGAGAATAGGACATAGACCTGAAAAATTTCTATTAAATTCTTTTCTTTCTATTAAAGCTCACTGATATTGTCCATCTCTGCCATCATAATCTCACGCCTTGATTTTTTTTTATTTTTTTATTTTCAATCTATTTGAAGCTTAAACATCAGTCTAAGTAAACTGCCATGGATCAAGAGAAAAACACCCAAGTGACCAGAGTAATTGGCCAAGCAGCAAAATCCCACTCTTAAACGAGAAACTCAGAGCTCAAACATGTAATTAGGCTCTTTCAAGCAATACATCAAACACTTGGTGCTACTGCCTCATCTCTCAAGTTTCTAATGTCAATTTTCTAGATCCCAGACCCACTACATTCCCTTATCAAACCAGCACACTCAAATAAAGTGATCATCAAACCATCACTACAACAGCGCCCCACCACACTAGACCCCAGAAAACTCCCTTAGTCAAACTGTCGAACACCTCATGTGCATCTCATTGTAGATCATGTTGTCACAGCAAAGTGAAGCTTTGATCACAAACTTACCATCTTCATCCGATGTATCCATTGTTAGTTCATCAATTTTGGTCGGTACAGGACTCCTTTCTGCTATCAAAGAAGTTTGTCGTTTCAGCTCCTTCCAAAGAAGGTGCTTTTTTAGTACAAATTTTTAAAATAAAATAAAGTTGTTCTACCCTATTTTCTTATTTCCATGAATAATGAAACGAAAAACTCTTTTCCTAATTTCTATTTCTTCGGTGATTAAACTTTTTTTATTTTAACTTTATTTAATAATTTTAACAAAAATTCTTAATGAGCTTTAACTAAATCTTGTCCAGCTACTTTCTTTTGAAAATCAAGTTAGTGCTTTCGGTGATAAAGTCGACAAATTATTTAAAAAAAATTGTTTAAAAGAATTAATATTAAACAATCTAAAACCCAAACAAAAAAACTTACTATCAAACAATCTAAAAAGTTAACCCACAATCAAACAATCTTAAAAGTTAACCGACAATCAAGCAATCTAAAATCTAAAACAATCAAATAAAATAAAAATGCTTCGAAGAATGAAAATGAAACAATTACCTGTATCTGCGAACGAGAATAAAAATGAAAGGAGAATGAAAATGATAGGAAAGAATGAAATAGAGGTAGATGAGAAAGGAGAAGCTAACGAGAAGACACGGCTAAAATAAACCATAAATATAACTTATACTTATACCAACGGATTTATGACCGTTGGTATAGACTTATTTAAATAAATAAAAAAACGTAAAAAGTAAATTTTCCCGCCATTTTAAAAAAAAAAATCGGGTTTTTTTCAAATATAGTGATGGAAGAAGAGAAGCCGTCACTAAAAATCATATCTATACCGACGACCAATGATCAACCTTCAGTATATGAGGTATCTATATCGACGATCAATGACAAACCGTCAGTATACGAGATATCTATAGCGACGGAAAACAAAGTGTCGGTATATGTTAATTATATTCTGACGGTAACAAAAATCCGTCAGTATAGATCCTTTATACCGAAGGATTTCGACCGTTAGCATAAGTAAGCGTCAGTATATGACAATTTGTTTGTAGTGAAATCATTAATGATGAGATGTCATATTATATTTCACATTCAAATAATTTATGTTTAATATATAATTATATTTGTTATACATTAAGCTTGTAGATCAATATTTTATAATTGAAATTGAAATTGAATTCATGTTAAATTAATTTTAATTTGAATTAATTGAATTAAAAAATTAACATAAATTAAATTAATTAAAAAATTAAGTAATTAATAATGATTATTAACGAGCATATTAATTATTCAAAATCCAATTATATATATAGATATATAGATATAAATTAGTTAGACGATAGTTTTCATATGTAAATCAATTAGTGTATTGTAAATTTTTTTTTCTGATAAAAAGTGTACTCTAATTTATATAGAAAAAAAAATGAAAGTAAGTGATTTTTTTATTTTTTTTGCAACGAACAAAAAGCTTAAAACGTTAAATGTTATTTTTTTTTTTTGGCCTTCACAAGGCTAAATTATGAGACTTGTATGTTTTGAATTGAATCCCCTAAACAAATATCATTAATGACGGATCTTGACATTTGATTTTAAAAGTGTCAATTAATACTCTAATAAATCTTAATTTTTCATAAAATGTATCTTATTTTATTAATATAAAAATATGCAAGCAATAGACTATAAAAAAGAAATAAGCTTTCAAAACTATAAATAATAATAAAGTTGAAAGTTTAAGTTTAGAAGTTAGGGTATTTTTATAATTTTCTTTAAAGTGATTCCAATTTGCTTTTTTTTTGTTAATAAAAAGTTACATAGTAACGAGAGGAAAAATTTTAAGATAAAATTAAAAGTAAAAAATTATATGAAAAGAAAAATTGTAATTAGTTTAAAAAAATATATGTTTGGTACTTGGTTGGAGAATTAGAATCATATTAAAGAAGCTAGAGAATTAATTTAGTTTTTGTTAAATTTACATAATTGTGATTTAACTTTTGTGACAAATTTTTTGATTTTAAGGATTTTTGAGTTATGATTAGTTAGTATAATAAATAGATAAGTAGTAATGCGATTTTAACCATCTTAAATTATAATGTATAAAATTAAATAAAAAAATTACATAAATAAATAAAATAAATAATTTTAATTTTTAAAAATCATATATATATATATATATATATATATACTATAGACAAAATTTAAAATTTTTGGAGAGTTAAAGCGCTCTCTCCCCTTAAAGGATCCGCCCCTGAATATCATGTTCATGTTCAATTATTCTACATATTTTGGGGCGCTGTTGAGTTGAGCGAGGCTGAAATTTCTGGGTCGCCTTTCCCTTACAATTTTAATTTTCAGGTTCCACTTTGAAAGGATAATCCCAACGGGACCTAAGACAAAATTTGATTCGATCGATTGATTTCGCATCGATCCGCTTCAAATGAAGAAGTTTTTTTTGTAGAGCGGGATGGAGCGGAGCGATTTTGATAAATGTTTGCTCCACTCCGCCCCGCCTCAACTTTTGAAATTACTATTTTATTTTTTAAAATATTTTATATTTTTCTTATATTTTTAATATATATTAGATATATATACTAAAATTATATATATACTAATATTTTATATCTATACTTTTAGTATATATATATATATATTATATATTATATTACAGATTTTTATATACTAAAATTATGTTCATGAATAAATTATAATATAATTTTTTATAATATTAAGTTAAAAATAATTAATATAAATTGGAATGTAACAGAATAAAACACTGTAAAAAGATTATGAATTTAACCGATATTTATGAATATGAATATTTTTAATATTCATACAAAAATAAAACAAAAATAAATAAAATAATATCCGTTTTCACCCCACTCCATTATCATTCTTAAACGCACCCAACCCCTCTCCTCTTTCCTCCAATCTCCCTGCTTTTGATATGCTAGTAGGGCTGTAAACGAACAGAGCGTTCGACGAACCGTTCGTGAACCGTTCGATTTCTGTTCGTTTATGTTCGTTTATTAAGCTAAATAAACGATTATGAACACAATTTTAATGTTCGTTTATTAAACGAACCGAGTTCGAACAGATGTGTGTTCGGTTCGTTTATGTTCACGAACAAGCTCGTTTATGGTTCGTTTCAAGCTCGTTTATTAGTTTGTTTAAAGCTCGTTTATGTTCGTTTATTGTTCGTTTATAATATAATTAATATTATTATTATTATTTGTATTTTATTTATAATATAATTAATATTATTTAATAACTTAAATTTAATAATTTAGTAATAAATTTAATTTAATTATGTTTGTATTTAATTATTTTGTATTTAATAATAATATAAAATTGACTTGTTTTATATTTGTTTGTTTATTTATTGTTCATGAACATTTTTTTTGATTGTTCGCGAACATGTTCAATTATATGTTCATGAACATGTTCATTTAATGTTCATGAACTTGTTCGTGAACATTAAATGAACTTGTTCGTGAACATTAAATGAACGAACACGAACACACTCAATTTTAAACGAACAGAGCTTGAACACAATTTGAAAATCCTTAACGAACACGAACCGAGCACGAACAAGCTCAAAAATAAATAAACGAACACGAACAAAGACTTGTTCGTTCAAGCTCGGTTCATTTACAGCCCTATATGCTAGCAAGTTTTAGTGAAAGTAGCAATTTTTTTTCCTTCTAAATTCTAAAAAAAAGAGTAGTAGTCCCATATATATATATATTATTTAAAGCAGTGCGGTAAAATTTTTATTTTGATTAATTAATCATTTTGGTACGAGACTGGAGCAAGAAAATGGAAGAAAGAGGGAAGACTAGTTCTAGTTTTGGGTCCCGCTTCCTCGAGTGCTGAGTTTGCGTGACAGAAGCATCTTTCAGTTTTCTATGCTCTACCACCACTCGCTCATGGTGCGTGATCCACCAATCATTCCCCCCATTAAAAGTATAAATTTCATTACACGCTCTTCGAATTGCACTTAGTCATAACTGGTAAGATCAGGTCACGATTCGAATTTTTTTTTTTTTAAATTTTTATTCAAATTTGATTTTGGATTTGGTCGGATGGGGTGGGTAGACCGAAATTTATTATTTATAATATTAAAAAAATATTTTTTTATTTTTTATATAATTTTATAATTAAAATTAAATAAAATAATATTATTATAATTAAAAAATACTGTTTCAGACTAGATCTGTCCGGATTAAAAATATTTTATTCAGATCAGATCTAATATGGACCGGACCTGCCGAGCCAAACGAATTGCTCGACCCATGAGCAGGTCTAATTGCACCCATCTTCTTTATTTTTTTTCAAGGAGGGTAACTTCTCTTATTATTTTTTAAATAATTTTTGAAGTTAAAAATTATTTTTCAACACAAACGTGAAAAGCAATATTAAATAAATAAAAAATTAATTTTTGTTGTTAAAATTATGATTTAAAAAATTAAATCAAAAAGTTAAAAAATATAATTTTTGAATTTTAAAAATTGATTTTTAAATAAATTTTTTTTATTATTTTCACATCTCTATATTTTTATTATTTTAAATAATTTTTTTTTTATATTTTAATTTCTCAAAATATTTTTTTAAAATAATTTCAAATATTTAAAAAATTTTAAACCACCATTTTTTAAACATATTTTTTTCAATTCAAATTTTTTTAATCTAATTTTTTTAATAACAATACTAAATTAACCCTAAAAAACATAGTCATAACGCCGTTTTCAAGAACAACCGCAAAAACGGCACAGTTTGTTAAAGCCCGAAGCTGCTAAAACGACGTAGGTTGTATCGACAGACACGCCTTTAAAATTTGGGTTCACGAAACGAAATCGAAAAGGAAAAAAAGGAAGCAAGGGAAGGCTAATTATGTCTGTGTGTTTTCGCTTTTATCTAAGACTGTTTGTCTTTGTGTCTCACTCTCACACATGGTTTTAATGAATGAAAAATGGCCTAATCAAAGATATATATATATATATATATATTTCTAGGATTTTACAACCGAATGGCCTAAAAGCATTTGTTAAAGTTAATTAAATGATTATTTATAATAATATTTTTATATTAAATACAATAATTATAATTAATTTAATAATTTTTAATATATCTAAAATTATGATTTATTTGATATAATAATTTTAAAATACTTTAAAAATACTCATTAACAAAAATCTATATTTTAATTTCTCACTCACTCAATTCCCAAGACTTCCCCTTAAAAACAACCACCACTTCCTCTAATCAAAATCTTATGTTTGCTTGTCCCTTCTCCTTTACTTTTTTGTTACTCTCTTTTTAGGGTTTTTTTCCCCTTCTTTCGGTTATTTTTTTTTCTGCTTTGAATTGAAACCACAAAACAAACAGTACACAGAAAGTGAAAAAAAGGCTGTAAACAAGATTTAAAAAAAGTTTTTTATAAAAAAAAATTAAAATTTTTCTGTTAACTTAAAATGCCGTGAAATCCATGAGAATCGAGTTGATAGAGCTGAATTTCTTGCTTTCGAAGCTGACTATCTTTGTTAATTAAGTTGTCAAGTGACTGCGTCTTTTTTTTTTTTTGGGGAGGGTTTAAATCGGAGTGAAAGGGAGATCTCGAGGGGTTAGTTTTAGTGTACGAATGATCGAGCATTGATGTAATGGTAATTAAGATTTATCGTAAAGAGAAGAAAGAATCGTGGCCTCCACAATGCATTTCGCTAAGCTCGATGACTCTCCCATGTTCCGTAAGCAGGTTACTCTCTCTATCTCGCTTTTCTTTACTTCTTAATTCGTGTTCCAGCTTGGAGGAAGAGGAGACATTGTAGATTTATATTTCTTCTTTTTTCCCTCAAAATTGTTTACATATTTAGCTGAATTATTTCAGGTTGCTTATTTTGATTGCCGTTTTTGTAAACTTCAGTGCTTTGTTTGCGTTTGGTTTTTGGAGAAAAGTAAAGCAAAACAAAAAGCAAAACGGGAACATTCTCCCCCTCTAATTTTGTCCTTCTAATTTCTAACCTAAGTAAACGGAGCATAAGCAGCAGCATTTGGCTGCTTCAAAAAATTTAGCTAGACCAGCTTTAGATTTTGTATAATCAAAGTTTGTAGATTTTGGCAAAAGGAAGAAGAAGAAGGTTTTGTAGATTTGGGGAGGTTTATTTTATTCTAAATAGAATTGGAGCATGTGCGAAGTTCGGTAGTTAGCTTGATGATCACTATCCATAATTGGTGGGTTTTAAAGACTGTTTGTAGGCTGATCCTTGATCTCAACATGGTTTGCGATGAGTTGTATTATCTGAAAATTGAAACTATAGGGCTTTGATTTTCAGATGACCTGTTATGCTTTTAATTTTGAGATAATTAATTTCCGTTTATGAATAGGAAGAGGTAAGAATGAAATCGGTTTGGAAGATTTCTAGTGAACTTTTCATCTCATGAATATCTTTGTCAATAGCCAATCTTACATCCACATTTGTATTTGGTACATGCTGATTTTAGCGGGATGGAGTATCTAATTTTGCTTTAAGACATTTTTACCTTTACAATTATGCATGGTTATAGTGGGAACATATTGTAACTGTATTTTCTCATGGATTTTGAAATGTTTTTATGCCTATTTGAGGATCATAATTTGGCTAGCTTCTATAATTTTAAGACATGCATGTTGTTTCCTTGCTGCCAATTCAATAATGGTTGTGGTTTTCCCCTTTATTTTCATTTTTAAGTTTCAAAGTAAAGTATTCGATTTCTTGTCATGTTAATTTTATGTTTTTACACGTAGTTACCTACTATTCATCTGATGGACACTAATGCTAGAGCTTTATGAGATAGTATATCTGTTTGGTTACTTATGGTTATGGACCATGTATTGATAATTTATTTCTTTTATTTGGTGAGACAGATACAATGCATGGAGGAAAGTGACGAGTTGTTACGGGAGAGAAGCTTAAGGTTTTACAAAGGATGTCGAAAATACACGTATGTCTAGATTATCAAATGTATCTATGAATCTAATTGTTTTTATTAAGCAAGATCCTTTTTTACCTTATGAAAGATGTATATGAGAATGTGACATGGCCAAGCTTGAATTTCTAAATTAAATAAAGAAATAGTCCAATATGTCTTTATAATGAGCAAAGTATTTGTTGCTTGTTATTTGTTTATTTATGCCTCTTGAACATAAAGGGTGTCAGTTGCTATAAATTAATAGTCATAGCCTATATTTATTCTTAAATTTCAGCTAGCTTGAGGAAGTTTCATATGTTTTTCTTCCTTACATGTGGGCCAAGCATCTGAAACAAAAACTGAATGCAACCTTGCATTATAACAAAAACTTCAATGTTTATGTGTGCATTAGTTATTTTTCTTTGGTACTCTACCCTCAAATAATAGATGGAAACCATGTTAGGTCCATACTTGTTGTTTACACAAGGATGCTTGATACTCATGAATTTCCTGACTGTTACTGTAAAACTAGTTACATAATTGTAGCTCTCAACTGGAATAGACTTCTATTCTTTTTTTTAACTTTTTTTTTTCTTTGGTTTCTTCCTCTGGAGAGGGAGGGGGTTGCTACTGCTTGCTATTGGAGCCATGAGTTGGGGAAATATTCATTTGCATATTTATTTTTTTCTGATTGCAGTGAAGGACTTGGGGAGGGATATGATGGGGACATTGCTTTTGCAAGTGCCCTTGAAATGTTTGGTGGAGGGCATAATGACCCTATTAGTGTTGCTTTTGGAGGTATGTATTTGTTCAATTTTTGTGCCAAAGTTGTTTATTTAACTTGCTCGAATATGGTGGATACATATGCACCTTGAAGTGATCAGGCAGTTTTAAGTGGTAGTGGCTTCGTTATTGTTGCTTGGATGATTTTTCCTATTGTTTGTTGTATTGATATCTATAAGATGTCCAAAAGCCTTTTTATTGCTTTCTCATTTTGTTCTTCAGTTCTGACATCATATGAAGATTATATTCTCGTATGGCCTCATAGTGGTAATTGAATCCTTTTTCCCCTTCTTTAGGGCCTGTTATGACCAAGTTTACCATAGCATTGAGAGAAATTGGGACATACAAGGAAGTTCTTCGGTCCCAGGTAAATTTCTGAAGTATCGTTTGAGCATGAATATCAAATTTATTACTGAAGAGTGAGGACTTGAGATAACTGATTTTGGATAAATTCAATTCTTTGACATTCTCCAACTTCTGCTTTAAGAATACTTACTGAAAATAATCTTTTAGAAATTTCAGTAGTAAATAATCTTTTGTTGGTTGTTTTCTTCATGGCTATTTAAAATTGCAATGCACTAAAATTTTGAAAACTGACCCGATGTCAATTTTTAAATCTTTCTTTTGAACATTGCGAGAATGCAAATGTTACAGCTATGTTGAACTTCGACACTGTATATAGTTTATTGTCCAATCATATTGACTTGCAATAATATTAAAAATTATGAACTGCTTTTTTGTTTCTTTCCCAGGTTGAAACCGAGCTAAATGACAAATTACTGCAGTTTGTCAATATTGATTTACTTGAGGTCAAGGTAACCACCAGTTCTTGCATATGAGATTTAAGCAGCCCTATAAAGTTGGTAGGATATGGAACTAACTAAAAGCAGGGCAACCTTGTTAACTATTGCTATGTAAAAAAGTCTTATGAAGAGAAACATAGTTGTTTATTTTTTGCTCTGCTATAGATTCATCCAACTTTTAATAATCTGTGCATTATTCTAGATCATCTATTTTATTTGTTTAGCTTTTGGTTTTAAAAGATCTTATCTGAGTGCAGGAAGCACGTAAGCGCTTTGACAAGGCTAGTCTCATCTATGACCAGGTGCTTTAGAAGCTAAATTTATTTTTCCAGTGTAGTTTGTTGGCTTGCTGTAATTAATGTTGTTTGAATGTGATGTTATATGTTTTGAGTTGGTCTAAAATCAAATTAGAGTTATATTATACCAGTTCAAATAATCTTGCAGGCTCGTGAAAAGTTTCTTTCACTGAGGAAAAGTACGAAGAGTAATATTGCCAATGTTTTGGAAGAGGTATCTTGCAAAATGGCTTGATGGTTTCTAATTTCATGTATCTGACATTCTTACCTATGTAGATATCATGTTGATGAAAATTCCCTACATACTCTGACATGGTTGGAGTTATTCTAGGAACTTCACAATGCGAGGTCGACATTTGAGAAGGCGCGCTTTAATCTAGTGAGTGAATTGCTTGCAGATCATTTTCTAAATTGATGTTGCTGTGATATTCAAATGTGGTTCAAGATATGTAATTAAGTACTGTGGTTTACAATTATAGATAACTGCTCTTTCAAACGTTGAAGCAAAAAAGCGATTTGAGTTTCTGGAAGCAGTCAGTGGGACTATGGATGCACATCTTCGTTACTTCAAACAGGTGATCATGTGGCAGGACTTCTCAATTTCTTTCTCATTGTTTCTATCACATGCAGAATGCGTTGCTTATTGCGAATTTTTGTCATTTGTAGGGTTATGAATTATTGCATCAAATGGAGCCGTATATTAATCAGGTTTGTTATCATAAATTTCCTCTAGACTGAGACAAATATCTCTACATCTTCTCTGATTGAGCTGTATTTTCTTCATCCAATGTTTTCCTCAAAAGAAAAAGAAAAATGATATCCCTATACCGAATACAATATCAAGCAAAAAGAAAATTTGTATCTTGTCATTGTGTTGATGATTCCTACATTTCTGATTCCACTATGCCTACATATAGTGTGCTAATTGTTGAAATACAAGTCCTGCAGGTCTTGACCTATGCACGACAATCAAGGGAAAGATCCAACTATGAGCAGGCAGCTTTAAATGAAAGAATGCAAGAGTACAAAAGGCAGGTTGACAGAGAGAGTAGATGGTCTTCTAATGGTTCTAATGGATCCCCTAATGGAGATGGTATACAAGCGATAGGTAGAAGTTCACATAAAATGATAGAGGCAGTTATGCAGTCTGCTGCAAAGGGAAAGGTTTAAAGAAGATTTTAAGTTATCTCGGAGCTCTGTTTGTGAAATTTATTAGTCCTACTGATGCTTTTGCATCTGTGTATGGTATATCTGCATCTAAAACTCAGAATATTCCTCCAGGTTCAAACCATTCGACAAGGCTATCTCTCAAAGCGTTCATCAAGCTTGAGAGGAGATTGGAAAAGAAGATTTTTTGTCCTTGATAGCCGAGGGATGCTGTATTACTACCGCAAGCAGTGTAGCAAATCATCTGTAAGATTCTTCCTGCTCTCCTGCTTTGGGAAAGACGTTGAAAAGTAGGGTGCTTGAAGTTCAGTTTGTGATCAATGCTCTATTCTGCTCTTATAATTTTTCTTGGTGTATTAATAGGGGTCTGGCAGTCAGCTTTCTGGTCAGAGAAATAGCTCTGAGCTTGGATCTGGATTATTGGGTCGGTGGCTTTCTTCTCATTATCATGGTGGTGTACATGATGAAAAATCTGTTGCTCATCACACAGTGAATCTGCTTACATCGACAATTAAAGTTGATGCTGACCAGTCAGATTTGAGGTTTTGTTTTAGGATAATTTCTCCAACAAAGAATTACACTTTGCAGGTATGACTTACGTGTAGGCTGTGTTTCTGATTAGGGGTTAACTTATATCTATATATTTATGTTATTTCTGGGATCAACCAATTGACGGTCGTCTTGCCAAAAATATTGCACTTGTGTAGGATTGAGGGTTATTATTTGGCAATTGATCCTCAATAATGTTTGTTTGTGCTTGTCAGTGCAGGCAGAGAGTGCACTAGATCAAATGGATTGGATTGAAAAGATAACTGGGGTTATTGCTTCATTACTTAGTTCTCAGGCTCCTGAGAGGGTAATTATTAAACATGTAGCATGATTTTTTCTCATTGATTTCCTTATCAATATATTGACAGTTATACTCCAATATTTTTCAGTGTCTTTCTGCTAGTCCCATGGGAAGTGGTCATCATCGATCCGCCAGTGAGAGCAGTTCATTTGAAAGTTCTGATTTTGATCATACTGCTGTTGAAGAGTATACCTCTGAGAGAAACCTTGTTAGTGCACATAACGAACGCCAATCAAGAGCTTCACAATATCAAAGGTCTTGTCTAAAAGTTGAAAAGCCAATTGATGTACTGCGAAGAGTATGTGGAAATGACAAATGTGCAGATTGTGGTGCCCCTGAACCTGATTGGGCTTCTTTGAATCTGGGTGTTCTTGTTTGTATTGAATGTTCTGGTGTTCACCGTAATCTTGGTGTTCATGTATCAAAGGTAAAGTGAATAGATTATATATGACCTTTTTATGCATCCCTTATGAGAATCCTGCATCTCTCAAAAAATAGTATTTTATTGATCAATTGCTCTTTCTCGTGAATTTTCTTATTTTTAAAGGATAAATGGTTCTCAGTAATGAACATAGTAATACAAATAGTATTAAAAGTTATATCTACTATTGATTGGATTATAGGATTTTGAGAATGAAGGGAATAGTGAGCCTCTTGCTTGTTGGAATTTGTATTAGTTGTTTCTTTGGACTATACTGGTTTTGGCTGAAATGAATTCTTTTAGCTGGATAAAACCATCACTTAGTAATTGTATTAATGTTGCTTCATTTATGTAGCTCTTTAGTTTTTGTTGGTTCATATTTCAGGTTAGGTCTCTTACTCTTGATGTAAAAGTATGGGAGCCTTCTGTTATAAGTTTGTTTCAATCTCTGGGCAATACCTTTGCTAACTCAGTTTGGGAGAAATTGTTGCATTCAAGAAGTGCTTTCCATGTTGATCTTACCCTCACAGGGTAAATAATCTTCTTTTCTTATGATTAAAATAAGATATATATGTGTAGTAATAATAAAACCAAACTTGATTCTCTTGCTGCTTGTCACTAACGCTTGTTATTCTGGTGATGAAGTTTTTACAAGTCTGATAAACCACAGCTGCTTCTTACGGGAAAACCTTGTCATTCTGATTCTATATCTGTAAAGGAGAAGTTCATTCATGCAAAGGTTTAGTATTTTTCCTTCTACTGTAGTCTTTACATTTTCTATTATTTGAGATAGTTGCTTACGGGTTAATATAGAAGATGGTCTTGTCTATACCTTTTCTTGAATGTTGGATAATTGTATTTTATTTATGGCTCAGAACCAGTGTTGTTAAGGCGTGCGCCTAGGTGTTGCGCCTTAGCATCAGACAACAAAAGCCCTCGGACCCTTTTGGGCGGGGCACATTTGATTAGGTGCATGCCTGGTGCGCCTAGACTCGCTTTTTTGTAAGGCAATAGGTGCAAAAAAACCAGCTTGATTGAAATTTTCTTTAATTTTTAATTTTTTAAATTAACTTTACCATTTAATAGTAAAAGAATGGGACAATATTAAACTCTCTACTTCTCAATGTTTGAGTATTCAACAACAAATATGGGATGATAAGGAAAATCATGCATATTGGCCAACAAAAGAAAAAGAAAATTTTGCATGTTTTGTAGGATAAACTGGACTACTCTTTAGAGTTTATTATTAGAATTTATTATCTTAAGGTTATTTTGTATATATACATAGACAAACATACAAAAACACGTATATATACATATTTCGCCTTGTTTCACTCAGGTGAGCATGTTTTTTGCACCTTGTGCCTTAGGCAATGCAAGGGTACAAGTGCCTAGAGTGACAATACTGCTTAGAACGCAAACATATGGATGACATCAGATATAAATTAGATTTTGGGGGTTTGCTGAACAAATATTAATTCCAGAACTTAAGCAAAGCAAATAATTACTTGTGGCTGATTCAGCTTAAATTTAACAAGCGAGCTGGTTTGGTAGGAATGTGTTTGATTTAGCTGTCAACAACTTGAAGATTGCATTCTACTGTGAATGCCACTTGTACCCTCTTCTTGTTTTTGTTTTTTTTTTTTTTTTCTTTTCTTTTATGTCTTAAAGATAGGCATAAGGTGATTTTGTGGATATAGTGGAAGGATAGACCATCTTCTGCCCTTGTAACTCCAATCAATACGTCCTTGGTGCTGCGATCTTAATTTGGTGATTCATGAAAGCCTAGAATATTTTCAGGCTTGAAGCTGCAACATATTTTTATTTTTAACAATTTCTAGTTATTTGATGTGTGTAAACAATTGAAAGAATTTTCTGTTTTCTTTTGATTCAGTATGCAGAAAAGCTTTTTGTTTGCAAGCCGATAGACGAGCAACATCCTCATTCAGTGGCACAACAGATGTGGGAGGGTGTTCGTGCCAATGACAAAAAGGCTGTATACCGTTATATTGTTAATTGTGAAGCAGATGTGAATGCAGTGTATGAACAAGCTTCTGGGTCTTCATTAACCCTTGCGAAAGTGATGCTACTGCAAGAACATGCAAATGTCGATAACAACTCCCGTTACATAACAGGGGATTCATCAGATAGATCCTCTGCCAGCTCTTTCAACTTGGTAAGTACCAGTGAAGGCCAAACCACAGATGATTTAGATGGTTGTACCCTACTTCACCTTGCCTGTGAAACTGGGGATATTGGCATGCTTGAACTTCTATTACAATATGGAGCAAATATAAATGCAATGGATTCAAGAGGTCAAACGCCACTTCATCGATGTATTCTCAAAGGCAAAGCTGCACTTGCTAAATTACTCCTTACCAGGTTATCAGCGGATCCTTGCTACAAAATGGTTATATTTGATTTGTTTTCATAGCAGTTTACATGTGTTTTGAGTTTATTGTTTTACACCACTGATTCTGCCCTTTTTGGAATGTTACAAAGATTTCTCATGGTTTTCTGCAGGGGAGCAGATCCGCGGGCGATAAATAGGGAGGGTAAAACCCCTCTTGAGCTTGCAGTAGAATCAGATTTTGATGACAGTGAGGTCTTTGCTTTATTATCGGACTCAAACGGGTAACTTCGGTGAAAAAGAAAAAGGAAACAGCAAAAGGGAAGTTTGAGCTGTAACTGAAGTGTGAAATTTGAAAAATGGATTCCTTTTTTTTTTTTTTTTTGTGTGTGTGTGTAATTATAATATCTAAAAATTCAAGAGCCGAATCTAATTGAAAGCTTTTGCTTTACTGGGGAGGGGAGGGTTGGGGCTAAGTAATGCAATGTGCTGTGTTGTGTTTATTAGGGCAATTCTGTGTTTCTGTACATTTATTTTAGTATTGTGCTTTTCTGGTGGCTGTAATTTAATTGTTTTGTTTTGATGATGCACATAAAGAGAAAATTTATGCAGTTCGGCGATGGTGAGCTCGTCGTTTATTTTTTTCCTGTTTATTTGTAGAACACGGAAAGACACTATCCAATCTTGCTCTAACTTCTTGTTGGATCAATTTTAGGCCCATTTGGGTGCCCAGTGGGCACCAGTGGGGTGCGATTGGACTTTTTTTTAGTGTCCAATTGCACTGTTATCTCATTTGGATAACAGCCTATGGCACGGTGGAGAAGATTTAACCGTGCCACACGTCCAGAGAGCAATTGGAGTCTTAAGGCTCCAGTTGTTGCTTTTTTTTTTTTTTTTTTTTAAGTTCTTATTTATTTAAAATACTAAATAATTTTATATAATTATATAAAAAATAAATAAATACATAATAAAATTTTTAAAAAAAAAATATTTCTTTGAAAAATAAAATTCATAGAATTTTTGAAAGAGATAATGTCTTGTATAGTTCTTGAACTATTGAAAAATATCTAATGTGATAGCCGAACTAAAAAAAAAATCTAATCAAGTACCTTAACTTTCAACCCGTGTATCAATCTACCCCATGACCAAACACTGTTAACATAAAATTAGTGATGTAACAATCAACCAGTGAAAGTTTGAAATGTGTGCAGATATTGTGCATGTGAATGACACAAATACTACGTGACAGTGATGTGACAACCACGTGTCAATTTTTAAAATATTAAAAAAATATAAAATTTTCTTTCTCCCTCCTTTTTCTTTTCTCCCCTGATTCCTCTACCTTCCCCATCGTATAACTGGATTTAATCATTACTCAATCAGGTCTGGCCATAAGGTGGGGGAAGATAAGTAGAGAAGAAAGGGGAGAGAAAGGAAAAAATGATAAAAAGAATAATTCAAAATAATTTTCTATATTTTAAAAATTTATTTTTATTTTTAAAAATATTTTTTACAAATTTTTAAATCTTTTAAGCAAAAAAAATTCAAAAATTTGAAAAATAAAAAATTTTACAAAAAAAAGTTTTAAATTATAATTTTGTATTTTCAAAAAATAAAATTTATTTTATATTTTTTAATTTTTATAAAACAAAATCAAATATTTTATTAAAAAAAAGGAAAAGATTTTTTTTGGAATTTCTCAAAAAAAATCTTTATTTGATTTTTTTAATTTTCCTTTTTTATGACACGTGGTAGCCACATCAGTGCCACATTGTAGTCGTGTGTCATTCATGTGTACATGTGTTATTTGTTAATGGATAATGGCTATATCAACATTTTTTGCTAACAGTATTAAGGGTTAAGTGTTACTTGATAGACGCAAGTTTGTATACTTGATTGAACATTTTTTTTTGTATAGATACCATATTACACATGTTCAATACTTCAGGGGCTATAGACATGGCTGTCGTTTCACATAAAAGACACCAAATTATTGAGGTCTTCATGATGAGGGAGTAGGTGATCTCGTGGAACTGTCAAGAGAAGGTTGTGCTTGACCTATAGACACAAAGAAGGTAAAAAAAGCGTCGAGATTTGAGCTTTAGAACGCGTTCCGATAATTAAGTCAGTAAAAGTTTTAGGAAGTTCTCTAAATGAGCAGAAGGAATAAGAAAAAAGAATATTAGAATGTTTGGAAAGTTTGCCTGAGATAATATTTACCTACTTTATATACTTGACTTCTGTGTAGTTGTGAGTTCGAAAGGTATAAGACAAGTGCGTTGTAATGGGAATGATAGGTGTTCGGCACGTAGAGGTCCAAGTAATGCTGAGTATAACAACCCCCAAGCGAGAAGTTGGGTTATAAGTGATCGTTTTCGAGTCTGTTGCAAGATTTTTGTTGATTGCATCATGATCGCCTTTGACAAACGCTTGCAGTTTGATTGTTGATGAATCGTTTCAATCATAAAGTTATGTAGACTTTTAGAACATCGAGAGGTCATAAATCTAAGTTGCTGAAGCTTTTATTAATTGCTTTGGGATTCAGGCTTTGTTGAGTTGTTGCAGCTAGTAGTAGTTGCCTTAGGAAACAAGTTTTTGTAGCTTTCACAGGTAACCTGAAGGTTATGTAACTTGATCCGAATGCCTTTAGGTTCAGGCTTTTGTTGCTTTGACAGGCCGCCTTGAGTTTATGTAGCTTAAATTGACTGCCTTCAGATTCATGTTTTTCTAGCTTTGAAAGGTAGACTTGAGTTACTGTAACTTGATTCTTTGAGGGTGACCGTACACTTTGACGGCATTTTTCTGATTTTATTTTGTTGAGTATGTATGTCTTTTGTATCCTGTGTTTGCTGAGTGTGCGCGTGGGTCACATGCATTTTTGTAATGTAATTTCGGCTGTGTCAGTTTAATTTAATATTAGCATATATGTCTAGACATTAAATGAAAAGTAGTGCAATTTTTGTCTTTTTGCAGATTTATCCACATGGCCCAGTGTGATTGGCTTCAAATAATTTGGAGTTTTTAATTTTGTATTTTGAATCGATTGGCTTCCTGGAGACGTTTCACCCCACATGTCCTGTCGTTTCAGTCTCTTTGCCTATAAATAAGCATTTTGTAAAGGGTGTTTCTCTCATTTGCAAACTGTTGCTTTTTCTTAGATTTTTGTGTTTGGTGTTTGAGTTTTCTACAATTTTTGCTTTGACAAACGTTCAAGCTTTTGTGTTTATTGCGTAATTAATGGCTAGGAGGGGTAAGGTTGTTTTCAATGATGATAGTAAGGCTAGTGCTGCCTTAGAGGGCAGAATAAGTGGGGATAGTATGAGTATTGAGAGAACTCCCAGTCTTAGTGGGTTTGAGAGTACTTCTAGTGGCGATGGTGGTGATGGCTTGGAGGTGGTTCCTGTTGGTGAAGAAGCAGAGGCTGTAAACGCTGGTGGTGAAGGGAACGTCAGCGAGGAATCAAAGGAGTTAGAGGAATTGGAGTGGAATGTTATGTGTACAAGAGTGACATGACTCGTGCTGAGATAAACTCCACTCTCGCCGCTCGTGGGTTAAAGATGCTTAATTATCAGTACAAGACCCTGATTCCTGGTGTAAGTCGAGTTGCTAGCCGTGTGAGGGAAGACGGCCACCGTGCATGCTTTTACTTGCACAGCTTCAGGGGGGATTTCATCTTCAACTGAATCTTTTCTTTGCAATAGCGTTGGAGGGCTTCAACGTTGCTCTTTCCCAGTTTACAAGGAACATCTGGTCCATAAGGTGGCGTACTTAATTAACTGTGGCACGGGGGGAGGGAAGCCGACGTACTTCAACATGCTGAGGAATTTATATATCATCAAGCCTCTCAAAGGGTACTTTTATCTGTCAGCTCGTCAGAGGAAGATGGTGGTCAACCTTTATTCCAACTGTCACGTTTAGCAGACAAAGTTTTTTACTATTAAGCTAAGGCTGGAGGATTCATGGTTGTTCAAGTCTCTTGGTCAACCCCTACCAAGCAGATGAAGAAGACAGTGCAGTTGTCTCCTGATAAGCAAGAGCAGTATGACTACTACATGTCACACACCATCGATTGTATGGGTGTGTTGATTAATGGCAATATTTTTCAATATTGCTTGAGAGGTGTGAACCCTAATATTGTCCTTGCCTAAGTTGCTGAATTGGGGGTTGTTGATGTTGAACCTGTAAACTTAATACCAGTTTTCAGCCTGTTGCGCCAGCGGTTGTCGGACCTTATAACACTATTGGTCCATCAAGTATTGCTGGTCCCTCACAAGGTAATAGACTTATAGAGTTTAATTTGTATACTGTTGTTAGCAATGTTGTCATTCTGCTATCTAACTTACTTGAATTGTCGTGCAGGCCTAGGGCTTGAGGTGAGCTCTTTACCTTTGGTGGCTGTTGGAGTGGGGGTGTTGCAGTAGTGAACCTAGACAACAATAAAAATATTAGTGGGGTTGGTGACCAGCAAGAATGTGAGGATTCCGCTGTCTAACTTACTTGAGTTGTTGTGAAGGCCTAGGGCTTCAGGTGAGCTCTTTACCTTTGGTGGCTGTTGGAATGGGGGTGCTGCAGTAGTGAACCTAGACAACACTAGCAGTAGTAGTGGGGTAGGTGACAACAAGAGTTTGAGGATAGTTTAGAGGCTTCGCCTGCTAGGAGTGGTGGCGAACTTGCTACTGGTATATGTCATTGCATGTGTGTTGCTTGTTAGACTTATTTTAATTGTATTGCTCTTTTTCAGGTATGGATGAACGACAGATCATGCGCAACCTTGCTAACCTTGAGAAGACAAAGGGAAAACGTCCACTGGAGTAGGTTCATGAGAACCCAAAACAAAATAGCAAGCCATTGGGCCTCTGCCTTGGTTATGATTAGGAGTGAACCTCCTAAAAGGTCTACAACAACACATAAGGAGAAGCAATAACAATAGAAGCTATCGCAACCATTAAAAAGTCTGAAATTTAATGCCCCATCGCGGGACAATCGTTAAAGTGACATTAAAAAAAAAATAGAGGAAAAGACGACTTAATTCTTCTAAATTAAAGGTTGAGGGTATAAAAACAACCTCAAAAAAGAAATGGGACTGCCATCTATCTTTTTTGGCTAGGTGTGATCGGTCACTTATTAAAACTGATTTTTATAAAATATTTTAAATTTAATTAAAACAATTCTAAAACCAATTTTGAAGTCTGCGCTTTGAACCAGAGAAAACAAGTGCGGGTTCGGTAGTCGGTTACGTGTGGGGAAGGATTAACACCCCCACAATGCCCATATAAAATGGTACCTTATTAGTCGTGTGTTATCTTGGGTGATAAGTCGGTTTTAAATTTTGGTGTTTTGAAATAATTCCCTTAAAAAAATTCACATTCTATTTTGAAAATGATCCGAATTTTATTAACATAAAAGTTTCAATATTTTCCAACAAACTCAGCAAAACATGGAAGTTTTCCTTGATTTTGAAATTCTCCGAATCATTCTCGTTTAAAAAAAAGGATATTTCGTTGTTAATAATAATTGATGATATCCTCCCCGGCAGACCCAGCAGAGAATTCATGAATTATTTTAACTCGAGAATAATCTTGATTTATAAAAAATATTATTTACTTTCCATGTATTTGAAAAATTATTGAAAATAACCATGAGTATGCAAAAATGTCGCTAAGATAAAAATTAAATGAGCATGCGCATTTATCATGGCATGGTAATCATTTTATTATGGCATGGTAAAAGAAATAATAACATGATAGACATGGCAAAAATTTAAATGACATAGCATAAGGAAATGAATGACATGTCATAATTTAAATAATATGGCACATGAAATGACATGATATGTGAATGAATGACATGGCCGATGGATGAATGATATGGCATATGAATGAATGACATGGCATAACGAATGACGTGGCATGTGAATGTCATGGCATATGAACGACATGGCATAACAAATGACATGGCATGTGAATGAATGACATGACATATGAATGAATGACACATTTTTCATGACATGGCATGTGAATGACATGGCATGTGAATGACATGGCATAATGAATGACATGACATATGAATGTGAATGTCATGGCATAACGAATGACATGGCATGTGAATGAATGACAAATCATATGAATGACATGGCATAAAGAATGATGTGGCATGTGAATGACATGGCATAATGAATGACATGGCATGTGAATGAATGACATGGCATACAAATGAATGACATGGCATAACGAATGACATGGCATGTGAATGAATGACAAATCATATGAATGACATGGCATACAGAATGACGTGGCATGTGAATGGCATGACATATGAATGACATGGCATACGAATGAATGACATGGCATGTGAATGAATGAAATGGCATAATGAATGACATGACATGTGAATGTCATGGCATAACGAATGACATGGCATGTGAATGAATGACAAATCATATGAATGACATGGCATAAAGAATGACGTGACATGTGAATGGATGACATGGCATGTGAATGAAAGACATGGCATGTGAATGAAATGGCATAATGAATGACATGGCATGTGAAGGAATGACATGGCATATGAATGACATGGCGAAATCGACAAAATGGCATCATCATACAATATTCATAATCATATGATGATCACATGCACACATCATTATTTGGAATGAATTATTCATGTGAGGAATCATATAAATAGCATATGTCGGAAAATATTACCGCGCTCCTCGACAAACCCGACAAAGCTTGAAAAATAATTCTTTCATATGACATTTACATGGTTCCGAGTAAAACGAAAACCATACATTTCGATTTCATAAACACGTGCGTTGAATAATTTCCTAACCTCCCCGACAAACCCAGAAAAGATTGGGAACTAATTCTCGCCAAATGTTTAGGAAACCGAAAAATACGTTTTTTATGTCAAATTAATTAAAAACATTTTTAAATATGCAATGCATGAAGATGTATTTCTTCCTTGAAGTAAGGACATCCGTATACCTAAAAAGGTATCCGACTACCTTAGGAAGAGACTTAAATTGGATCTTCAAAATCAAAATACTTTGGGCTAGGATTTAAACAAAATCGGAAATTTTGGGATGAGAAAGGTCTCATGGCCGAACCCCCCTTTTTAAAAGGCTCTATTTTCTTAGTTTTGAAACCCGGGTTGACCACCCTTAACCCGACTTTTATAAAGTTAAATTTTATGATTGAAATAACATGTAAATTAACCTAAGACAGTAACCAATGTCCCAAATCAGCCCTTCTTAATATCCTAACAAAAACAGAAAATTATTTCTTAAAAACAAATTTGACTTTCACAGGCAGTTTTGAAAACCTATTTTTTTACCCTTCCAAAAAATTTCAAAAAATCTGTAAAAATTAGGATAGACCTAGAACATTTTTATCTCCATGGGAAAAAATCAGCTTAATTTTTGGAGCAAGGGTACCATGACCGAATTTTACCAAAGTCAAGACAGTGAGTTAAAACTGCTTTGTTAAAAGACATTTTTTCAAACATGATAAAAAAAATCTAAAAATCATGAAAAAATATCATGGCATCCTCTTAATGGCTACTGCATACAGTAAAAAAATAATTTTATTTTGACCATGTATGAGTAGTGAAAAAAAATCCCAAAGTTAGAATACTCAATCTAAACTATCACTCTCTCAACTAGTAGAAGCAAGGGATTTCTGGCTTGAGATCATTGGTTGATCTTGGCCAAAATCCTAGTTGAAATGTCATGAAATGCATGATTTTACAGCCCATAATCATATGACAATAGATAAATCATGAGTCAAGAGATGTACACAACCAACCAAGCAAGCAATATCAAGCAAGAACAAGCACAAAATCACCTAGGTAGGTTCGGCTAAGGCCATAAAACATGCAAAAAAATTTGACAACTTGGTTATTTGATAAAGAATGAAGAATAAAAGATAGAAAACCATTAAAATTTATTTTTGAAAACCTTTTTATTCATCAAGAAGTTTACAAATCACATGAACAAAAAGAGGAAAAAAAAGAATCACAACATCAAAGAAAAAACATTAAAGAAGAAGAAAGGAGGTGATAGCTACCTAGCTATTGCTTTCCAAATCATGATTGCCAAATTTTTCTTTTCTTTTCTTTTCTTTTCTTTTCTCTTCTCTTCTCTTCTCTTTTTTTTTTTTTTTTCTTTTCTTCTTCCTTTTCTCTCAAGAGTGAAATGCCTTAAGAAAATAAAAATGAACCTCTCCTCTTTTCTCACATGGCCGGCTGCCTCTTGTATAATATGAGAGAGTGTGGCTTTTATTTTTCTACCCTTGTCATGTTTCCCATGCTCCTCCAACATCCCTTGCCACATGGTTAAAAAATGTTCCCCCTAACATAGTGTTTTTTTTTTTTTTAAAAAAAATAGAGAGCTTGTCCCCCTATTAGCATGGTGCTTCCCTTAAAAATAGGGTTTCCTAGCCTCCCATTGGCCAACAATGCCACCTAGACTATTCTTGTCCCCTTGTCTCTACAAAATATCTTGGCCACTTGTCAAGATCATATGGCCTCCTATTAAAATATCTTCCTAGGTGGCATTTTTAATCCTACTTGGCAACATCTCCTTGCTTTCACATGCTCTTCACATGGCTTTGGAAATTGGAGCCTTCCCATTGGCTTAAAATGTCATGTAGGCAAAGTAGTGGAGAATCTTATCCTTGTAAAAATGTAGTATTGCTATCCATCCTTGGCCATTTGATCCATGATGATCACACTCCCTCCTCTTGATTAGCTGCTGGCCGAAAATGGCTTTGAAATTTCCAGGCCATTCATCTTTTTTTATTTGCAAATTAGCCCTTTTCGGTTTCTTTGGAAAAATTACATTTTGGCCCATAAACTTAAATTAATTGCAAATGGATCCCAATTTCAAAATTTTCTTTTCCAATTATCCCATCCAATATAAAACTAAGTTCTAGAGGTTTCCATATTTTTTCGAGCCCATTCTCCATTTTTCCCGGATTTTTCTCTAAAGTTTCGGTTTAGTGCCTCCCAAACTTTGTCTTTATTCATATGAGCTCCGATTCCCGATTTTTCTTCTCCAATGCCTTCCAAAATATAAAACTCAGATTGAAAGTTTTCATATTTTTCGAGCTCGTTTCCTATTTTTTCGGGAATTTTCTCTTGGAATTTCGAGTTAGTGCACCTGAAATTTGCCTTTTTTCATTTGAGCTCTGATTCTGGATTTTTCTTCTCCAATGCCTTCAAACAAAAAATAAAACTCAGATCTGGAAGTTTTCATATTTTTTCGACCTCATTTTCTATTTCTCCCGAAATTTTCTTTTGGAATTTCGGGTTAGTGCACCCGAACTTTGCCTTTTTTATTTGGACTCCGATTCTGGATTTTTCTTCTCCAATACCTTCCAAAAAATATAAAACTCAGATATGGAAGTTTTCATATTTTTTCGAGCTCGTTTCCTATTTTTCTCGGAATTTTCTTCTGGAATTTCGGGTTAGTGCACATGAACTTTGGTTTTTTTTTTTTTTTTTCATTTGAGCTCCGATTCCAGATTTTTCTTCTCCAGTACCTTCCATCTGATATAAAACTCAGATTTGGAGGTTTTCATTATTTTTTGAGCTCGGATTCTATTTTTTTCGAATTTTCCAAGATTGCCCTTTAACCTCCGAATCCTCGGTTTTACTCGAAACGGGTCAATTTCTGGATTTTCTTTTTCCACTGCCTTTGTTATTTATTGAATTGGAGTTGGTCCGAAAACACCCAATTTTTATGATCGAATTCCTCTCCGATTTAGTTTTCCCCTTTTCAACACCGAGAATTTTCTCTTTTTCCTCTAACTGGCTCTTCCTTGGGATCCACTTCGAACTGGGACTTGGGATATTTTTGTTTATTTGTCCTTTATCAACTGGGGGCTTCAATTTCACCGAATCGGGCTATTTCTGCAGTTTTTCCCAAATTTGTGAATTTCCCTATTTATTGATTAAATCCTTATTTTGCTTTTTCTCTTCAAACCAATTATTCTTTCAACTCCGCGTCAAAATTGGACCTTCCAATATTCGTAGTTACTGATCTTATTCCATTTGGGACCTCCAATTTCGTCCAATTTGATTGTTTCCGCACTTTTCCCCAAATTTGCGCAATTAGGTATTCCCCTACACTGAATTTCTGCAAGCTGTCTTCCAAACTTTATATCTTTCGTTGTAGACATCGGATTATCAAAATTCCTTCACTATTGTTCAATTCAACTTCGAATCTTGATTTTGATTGAGGGTTGACTTTTATAATGTTGACTTTTTTGGGGTTGACTTTTTCATAGTTGACTTTTTGTGTTGACCTTCGAAATGAAGTATTGGAGACCCATCTATGGAATGATGGAAGTCTTTTTGCATTCCGAAAAGTTGAAAGGAGAATTTGCCTGGTTTAGGGGGTTCGAATAAAATTAGGTGTCTACAGCTACTGCTCTTTGACTATTGCTGAGAATCAAGAATCATGCAAAGATAAAATAGATAATAATTTTGTCCGGTTAGTGAAATCACATATGCAGGATAAGAGGGAGAAATTTTTTTCACTCTTTTTTTTTTTTTTTTTTTTGTAAACAGTAAAATAAAATAAAGGAAATTTGTCCTTAAATTGAGTTCCTTGACTAATTAAGGCTTGACCCGTCTTAAGGAAATGAGTTCGATTTCTAAGAGAAGACAATACCTCGGCAGAAGTCCCGAGGCCTAGTCTTATCTTGGTGCGATTTTGTCTTAAAAACATATTTGTCCTTAAATTGAGTTCCTTGACTAATTAAGGCTCGACCCGTCTTAAGGAAACGAGTTCGATTTGGCAAGAGAAAACAATACCTTGGCGGAAGTCCGGGGCCTTACCTCATCTTGGTGCAGCTTTGACTAAAACAATAAGATATGTCCTTAACTTGAGTTCCCTGACTAATCAAGGTTTGACCCGTCTTAAGGAAACAAGTTCGATTTGCAAGAGAAGACAATACCTCGGCGAAAGTCTCGGGGCCTTACCTCATCCTGGTGCAACTTTGACTAAAACATAAGATTTGTCCTTAAATTGAATTTCCTTACTAATCAAGGCTCGACCCGTCTGAAGGAAACGAGTTCGATTTGCAAGAGAAGACAATACCTCGGTGAAAGTCCCAGGGTCTTACCTCGTCTTGGTGAAGCTTTGTCTAAAACATAAGATTTGTCCTTAAATTGAATTCCCTGACTAATCAAGGCTAGGCCCGTCTTAAGGAAACGAGTTCGATTTGCAAAACTTGGATGTTCTATCCAAAAGTCTGGTTGTCTTGTCCAAGAAAATTTGGATGTCTTATCCGAGAAGTCTGGTTGTCTTTTCCAGGATAATTTGGATGTCTTGTCCGAGAAATCTGGTTGTCTTGTCCAGGAAAATTTGGTTATCTTGTCTGAGAAATCTGGTTGTCTTGTCTAGGAAAATTTGTATGCCTTGCTTCCTTTTGTGCTAGCTGTGTTGGACTTAAGAAAGAAAACTTTCCATGACTCATGCAATGTTAGTCAAATGTAGTGATGCTAATGATAGGTTTTGCAAATGTTTGTAAGATGCATGTTCCCTAAGGATGAATGCAATTATATGATTGTTATGAGTTTTAATCCATGATTTCACTGGGGTTCACGAATCTTCTCAACTCCACTGTTTGCTCTACTTGATGAGCTTTTCATCATTAGGGATTCACCGAGACTCACAAATTTCCTGACTCAGTGGCGGTGTCTTCAACCTATCCATGGTTTGCTCTACTTGATGAGCTCTTCTCTATGGCTTCACCGTAATCCATAAGTTTTGACTTCGTGATGGTGTTTCCAGCCTATTTATTGTTTGCTCTACTTGATGAGCTCCTCTCTATCATGGGTTGATACATTTAGTCCATCCAATGTTTGCCCCACTTGATGAGCTTTTCAGCATTATGTATTGTCGCGAGTTTCTTCCAAATTTTAGTGGTATCCAAACCTCTTCTAAAATTTAAATCTACTCTACAATAATGCAAAGAAATCCTTTCATTTTGAAGATTTTTATGTTTAATAATCATCATTCAACTTGATAACACTAAAAAATGCATCACAACATATATGAAAGATGGTATGAAATAGCCAAATGCCACGAAAGGCCAACAAGAGTTCATTACAAAAAGGTTTAGAACAAAGATGAATATCAAGGAATAAAAAGGAAAAGGTAAAGGAAAAGATATAGATGCCCCAGATGAGGAATATCCTGGACGCTTCCTGCTCTAGTTTCTCTGAAATATCTTTTGAACAAAACATTTGCTTGGGTGGCTTCCCGGCTTTCGCTGTTGCTTCAGACTGAGTTTTACCCTTTTCTTTGAATTCCTGATACTTTCTCCCCCTTTTCATGGAGCATTGATTCAATCTTTGATCAGTACTTGGGTCGCCCTTTGCGTGTTTTTACCCAAGTGTCCCCCTTTCGGTTTTAAGTCACCCTTTTCAGGTTTTCGGCTTAAACCTCTCCTTTTACATTATTTTTTTTCTTTTTTCATGTTCCACCATGCATATGAGAATTCTAAACTCTTCCATGGTAAAAACGATAATTCTAAAAGATGGGACGAAATCTGAGAAAAACCCTTCAAATTAAAAACCCAAGCTTGATCAAAATGGACTTTAAAAGCACGTAATGTAGGCCAAGTTTCAGGTTCAGAAATAAAGGATAAATAGGCCCAAAATGTTTTTAAGGGTGATTAGATCAAGGATCATTTTATGAGGAGGATTCATTTTGAAACATTCGTCCTTTTTGGACTTTTCTCCTTTAAATTTTTATTTTTGTTTCCTTTCATTCTTGGCTTTCATTTGCCATTCTTTGATTTCACACACATTTTTTGTGTGTTTTTTTTTTTCGATGGCTTCTTTTGCCATGATTTTTTTGAAGGAGATTTTTCCTCGCATTTGCCCTTCAGTGTAGAGGGTGATCCTTGATCAAGGTTTAAAGAAAGAAAGAATTCCTAAAGCTCAAAGGGGTGACTAGGGATAATTTTTTCTTAGTGACAGGAATATGAAAGATGGCCAGTTCTCATATCAAGCACAAATATTCTCATTGAAAAATAATCCTCAGGGAAAATAGATATATACAATTCTCATTTTTACATTTCGAATCATTTGAATTCTCAATTGCACAGTATCTCATTTTTCTTTTTCCTTTTCTTCTTTTTCTTCAAGCATAGTATTTCTTCAATTTGTCGACGTTCACAGGATTTCTCAAGTCATCACCGTCCATCCAAGTTAAGATCAATGCTCTTCCAAAAAAAGCTCTTTTCACCTCATAGGGTCTTTCCCAATTCGGAGCCCATTTTCTACGAGGATCTTTCACAATAGGGAGAACTTTCCATAGTACCAACTTTCCCTCTTGAAACTGCCTGGGGCGATCCTTCTTGTTGTAGGCTCGGATCATCATTTTCTAATACACCTGCCCATGACAAATTGCCTTTAGCCTTTTCTCCTCGATGAGATTCAACTGTTCATAGCGAGCTCTAACCCATTCTACCTCTTCTAGGCCCACCTCCATCCAGACACGAAGTAAAGGGATTTCAACCTCAATAGGCAACACTGCATCCATCCCGTATACCAGCGAAAATGGCGTAGCACCCGTAGATGTGCGAACTGAAGTATAGTATGCGTGGAGAGCAAAAGGCAAGATCTCATGCCAATCTTTGTACACATCAGTCCTCTTTTTAACAATCTTCTTGATGTTCTTATTGGTTGCCTCTACTGCCCCATTCATTTTCGGACGATAAGGTGCCGAATTATGATGGTTGATCTTGAACTGGGTACATATTTCCCTTATCATCTTATTGTTCAGGTTGAGAGCATTGCCCGAAATTATTTTTTTCGAAAGTCTATATCGGCATACAATCTCTTTCTTGATGAATCTGCACACCACCGACTTTGTTACGTTGGCATAGAAGCTGCTTCTACCCACTTTGTGAAGTAGTCTATGGCCACCAGGATGAAAAGGTGTCAGTTCGAAGCTTTTGAGATAATGGGCCCGACCATATCCATTCCCCACATTGAAAATGGCCATGGAGCTGTCATGACATGCAGCGACGATGGCGGCACATGAATCTTGTCAGCATATATCTGGCATTTATGGCACTTTCGAGAATAATTAATGCAATCCCTTTCCATGGTTAGCCAATAGTATCTTGCCCTTATAATCTATTTAGTCAGCATGTGGCCATTGGCGTGAGTGTCGCATATCCCTTCGTGGACCTCTTCGAGGATTCTCTGAGCTTTAACGAAAACGACACATCTTAACAGAACCTGGTCTTTCCCTTTCTTGTAGAGGATTTCACCGTCCAAGACAAAACCTATCGCCATTCTTCTCAAGGTTCTCTTATCATTTTTCGTTGCTTGCTCAGGGTACTGTTGACTCTTGATGTATTGCAAGATATCGTAATACCAAGGGTGACCATCCGCTTCTTCTTCGATACTCAAGCAATGGGCATGAGACTCGTATATGCTTATCTTGATTGGCACAACTTCGGCTCCTTCATTCAATTTAAACATTGATGATAAAGTGGCTAAAACATCTACCATTCTATTCTCTTCTCGGGGCAAGTAATTGAAAACTACTTCCTCGAACTCCTTAATCAAGCTCAGTGTAAGCTCTCGATATCGGATTAACTTTGCATCCCGGGTTTTTCATTCTCCCCGTAGTTGGTATATTACCAGGGTTGAATCTCCGAAGACCTCTAATGTTTTGATCTTTCTTTCTATGGTGGCACGGAGTGTAAGACTCTCGTAAGTACGAGATCAATTCGAGACAATTATAACATGCGGATGGCTCGAGGTTAAACTTTGAAATGCCTACAGAAAGGATGGGCTACCATGTGGTACACATGTTGTATGATAAATTATAGAGTTGGGGGTTTAATCGAGTGATTAAGTGATTTAACCCCAAATTGACTAAAAGTCGAGATAGGAGAAAGTCTTTGAAATGTGATAAGTTAACTTCACATCGTGTTGATATGTGATATAACATTATTTGGGAGTGTTAGAACATGAATCGACAAAAAAATCGGTAAAATGTGAACAGGGGTATTTTGGTAATTTTACCAAAAATTTTGTTTTTAGTCCGTAAATGGTACCAATGGACTAAATGATCCTATAGGATCATAATATGATGTCTAGATCAAAAATTGGACATTAAAATAAAATCCGATAGCTAAAATCGTCTAATTCGTCATTTAGTGAATTTGACGTAAATTGCCGTAAAAACATAGTTTAGAATTTTTTTGAAACTAATCGAACACATGGACATATGTTATAACATATGAGGATTATGAATATGACAAGAAAAGTCAAAAACGGAGTTGAAATCGGATTAGTCCTTAAGTAACCTAAAGGAATGAAAACCGAAAACTAACCGCGGGAAGGTCCGAAAAAGGTTTTAAATGGATCAATAGATTAATATAGACATAAAATGATGTTAGAAAGCTACTGGTGAAATCAGAACAAAAATCGGAGCTAAAACCGAAAAAGTCAAAATATTGACCCGTTGGCGCTCCGAGGCCCGGATTTGGGTTTCGGGATATCAAAAAAATTATCCGAACATGTAGATCAGTATATTATCATATTTGGAACATATCCGTGTCAAGAAAAGTGAAAAACGGGCTTTCGAACGTTAAAATTTCATGTTGGCCTATTAAGGCACTAAAACACAAAATGGGAGCAAAATGGTCATTTGACCATAGCCCACTTGTTAAGTCTGAAAATCAGACTTCTCCTCCCCCAATTTTCACGGGAGGAACCAGAAAAGTGTGAAAGAAAGAAAGGAAGCCATGGAAGCTTGCTTCCAAGCTTTCTCTCTCTTCCGTTTACTAGGCATATCACCAAAATCTTCAAAGATTTCACAAACCCAAAGGTAACTTCATGTTCTAAGCTTGATTTTGATGTTATATTTTGAAAATTTTGCCTTTAACTATGAGAAACCATGTCGAAAAAAAAAAAAAAAAAATTGGTGGTGGTGAACCACCATGTTGCCACCATTTTTTTCGCCATAGGAGGTGTTCCTCTGCCTCCTTAATCCATAAATTAGTATCGAATAGCTTTGAATCAAAAGTTAGAGGCTAAAATGAGTTTGGTTGAAACCCTAGCTTACCTTGAGATGGTGTCGCCACGTTCCTTGGTTGTCCGAGGCCACCGTTAGCTTCATTGTTATTGTGTGAGCAACTTTTCAGTTGATTGTTGCTCCGAATTTTGACTCGAGCTAAGTGTAGGAATTTATTTGTAAAAATTTTTAAGCTGAAATTTTTTGGATAGCAGCTAACTATTATAAATAATGGGAATTTGAGTGTCCCGTAGTTGTAAAATATTTACAGAATATCCTGACGATGTCGTAGGTACCCGTATCGTGGAGTTCACCTGGGATCGCGACAAAGTCACGAAAGTGCCGCTTTAATACTCGAAATAACACTGTGAGTATTTAGGTTAATCTAGGAGGTAGTTATTGCCTTATATGCATTGTTGATTGATATGGATATTGAAACACGAAAGATTGCTCGAATCACGAAAATGGTGAGTTTCGAACCTTACGCGGATCAAAGGCGTAAGTGTGGTATTAGTATGGTTACATGAGGTAAGTGTTGTGGAGTTGAATAATAATGAATGTTAGCTATTTGTAATGCTTTGAGAAACATAAGTAGAAATATATTAGTATAGAGATTGTTTCCTAGTACAGTATATATATATATATATATATTACTCCACGATATAAGAGAGTTAATATATCATGTTGATATTATTATACGGACAGGGTGATGTCCGGGATGCTATTATTATACGGACAGGGTGAAGTCCAGGATACTATTATTATACGGACAGTGTGATGTCCGGGATACTATTATTATACGAACAGTATGATGTCCGGGATGTTATTGTTGTAAGGACAAGATGATGTCCGAAATGCTATTATTGTACGGACAAGGTGAAGTCCGGGATGCTATTATTATACGGACAGGGTGATGTCCGGGGTACTATTATTGTACGGACAGGGTGATGTCCGGGATGCTAATATTGTACGGACAAGGTGAAGTCCGGGATGCTATTATTGTACGGACAGGGTGATGCCCGGGATGCTAATATTGTACGGACAAGGTGAAGTCCGGGATGCTATTGTTGTACGGGCAAGATGAGTCCGGGATGATATGGACAAGATAGTCTAGGATGACAAATATTACAGACTGGTATAAGTCCGGGATGTTTTGATGATATAGACATGAGAAATTCTTCATTAATAATTGTGGAGGTATACACGTAAAATCGATTGTTAAATATTTTTGGCTATCAAGTTAGGCTAGCCAATGGCTTATTTATATTCAACACTCAGTATAGAAGATTTCATATGGGACAAATAATTTTTATAAGTCCCGAAACAATATTTAAATATTACTTTTCGGTTAATTAGTCGTACTTGATATGTCATGTTTATGCTTTAATGGTTAAGAAAGGAAGCATGAAATTTCCAAGTACTCTTCCTAGTTACCTTATGCTCACTGAGTTTTTCGACTCACTTTGTTATTTTCAATTTTTTTCAGATTCTAACAGACCTAGCTCTTCTCATATACCGGATAGCTAGCTGCTCACATACTTGTGGTGAGCGAATTGACCCAAGATGTGTTAAGCAGTGGCGATGGTAGGGTACATTTTGCAGTCACTAGGGTATCATGGGTCCTCTGTAATTTTTGTATGTTGAATATGTTCTGTATATTTATAAGCGGATGTAATTAAGTGATGTATGATGTATATCAATCTTAGAGGCCTGGTATGACATGGTGATGTTCATTTTGTTATGATATAGTAAAAATGTGTGTTTGTGTATAAGATGTCATAAAGGTTGAGTCTACTGCGGGGCATTTCGGTTACTCCCTATCGGAAGCGTCCAAACCGAGATGTCATGTGGTGATGCATTATTACATTGTGAATGTTGATGATTGAGCGGCAAACGCCCATGTAGGGCGAGATTATGCCAAAATTTTCTTTAATTTGGTTTAATAAATATAGTCAGGCTTCGGAGGCTGGGGCATACCTTGTCTCTAGCCGGTCACATGTCTTGAATTTGGGGTGTGACAAAGGTGGTATCAGAGCATGGTCTAGAGGTCAGTGACTGCAAAAAGGGTAGGGTAGTAGTGCATTGCTTACAGGTTATCTTAGGGTATCTGTAAGTAGTGTACTGCCCCTACAGATGTCCATCGTCACATGCGGTTACACCGGTTAATCTATAAGCCAGCTAGTATATATAGAATTGTGTCGGGAATATTGTGGAATTACTGACAATATATTTATTTTCTAAATATGATGTTGTCACGATCACGATCTCATAGATATAGAGACGTACTGGGGGACCGAGAGCTTGAGGTCCTGGATAATATTTTTATTGGCCTTGAGGTTAGAGGCCAGAGTGAGGATAGTAGTAGGTCTGCTACTAGGAAAATAGATAGGATTGCTGGAGTAGTATTAGATGACGACACATATGAATAGTTATTGGATATGGTAAACAGAACATTCTAATATATTCAGGCCCTGGTAGGGCTGGTGATAGAACAATGACAGCCACGATTGTTCGACCAAATTCCTTCAACTAGGTGTTGTTAGTAATGAGTTGTTGTTGGAATAACATACACCCTATTAACATATAACCTTACCTACTTTGGAGGAACATTACCACCTAGTTTTGCAGGGGTGGAATTCGATTTTGATCCTAGAAGGTTTTTAGAAGAGTACGGCCAACGGTGTGTAGGCTTAGGGTGCTCGCCGACTAGAGCCATACAATTAGAGAGATTTCAGCTGTATGGTAGGGCACATGCATGGTATATATCTTTAGTAGCCAGAAGGTGGATTGATGACCCTCCCCTCGAGTGGTCAGAATTTAGTGTTGAGCTTCTTCGAGAATTTTTACCAGAAAATGAAAGGGATTTAGGAATTCATGAATACGAGAGGTTAAGGCGATTCGAGGATAGGTCACAGGAGAGAGCGAGATATGAAAGACAAACATCTAGGCAAACAAGGCCATATGGACTAAGGGTTAGAAAAACCCTAGAATCATGGATGTTGAGGGATAGAGAAGCCAGTAGTTGGAGGAGGAGATCTACTGGTGTATGTTATAGATGTGGCAGGCCAGGGCATTTCAGGAGAGATTGCCCATTAGGTCCAGGTTTATCCCCATCAGTGCGAGCTCCACATCCAGCTACAGCATATCCAGGGCAATCAGCAGGGTTAGTAGAATTACAGACGGGTCAGGGTTCCTAGGGTAGGGAACAACAGTCTGTGGGCAGAGAAGATACTATGGGCAATAGAGGACAAGCCCGTGATTTTGCATCTACTGCCATGGTGACAGGTATAACTTTAGTCTGATTTTGGCAAACTGATTTTATTTAATTTGAGCACTATGTATTGAGTTGTATTTCAAGAAACTTTGAAGTATTTTAACCTAGTTTCGATATTTGTTATTGATGTTGAGGATGTTGTGAAATGGTGGTGGTTGGATATTAAACTGAACTTGTAGGCTGGCTAATATTTGAGTGCTAAAGGATATATTTTAAGTTGGATTATAAATCACACACAAGGTGCTTGTGAAAATGCCTAGGAGGAAGGCGATTATTATGCCTACAAGGTTTTTGGTTTAATGCTTGAATGAAAATATATAGCCTTGGAAAATCCTAAGTAACCAAGATAAGAATATGATTTGGCATGGATTCCAATGTCGTAAGATTGATGTATATTTATTGTGGCTAGCCTAGTAGCGTGCCTAGGCAGATAAAACTGATGGTATAGTCATGATAGCCTAGTATAGTTTCTAAGTGGGTTATATTGATTATATGGTTGTTGTTGCCTAGTAGTAATCTATACGGATAAATATACGGATGGGGATGTTTAAGTTTTCCCTGTGCACCAGGGAGTTTTGAGATTTTATTCTCGCACTAGTTCCTGAATTTAAGATGATGGGCCTTAACAGGCGGAAATCATCATATATCTTAGATGACATGAGGGGCTATGCCTGGCAGATCATCACCACACGAACTTTGTCCGGGTTATGTGCTAGCATGTGGAACGAGATGTGATGGATTTAATCATGAATTATCACATTAATCTCGCGACTATGTGAAATATGGAGTTTTCTGGTTATTGTACGTGATTGAGACATATTGCCCTAGTACTGGTTATTTAACATTTAGATTGTATTCAAAATGTTTAATGGTATTACGGGCTATGCCCGGGACGTGTGTTGATATCGCAAACTGTATGCAAATTTATACAGATACTATAGACTTTGTCTAAAATTGTATAGTATACGAGACTCGGTGCAGGGGATACTTGAGTATAATTTGATGATAGTGTTGGTCTGAAGTTACATCTATTTATATGGTATAAATGAATGGTTTATTGAATGATTGTAGTGAACGTACGAGACACAATTTTATTTATTAAGCATGTATAGTTGAAAGAATAAGTCAGAGCTATGCAGCGAAAGTATAGTGTAATAAATAAAAAAAAAATTGATTCAAACAGGATTGATTTTGGAAATATTAAAAGACTATGAGTATATTATTTTTCTATCATTGGATAAAGCCAATATATGGCAATGTTTTAAAATATTACTGATAGTTAATAGTAAAGGAAACCCCCCATTTATATAATTGATTAGTAGTCCTCGAGATAAAAGGTGTTCGAGGTAAAATCCTCGAAGTGGCACCCAATTTTTCTTATGTGTTTTACTTCGATAAAGATATGATTTATCGTGAGTTTAAATAGTTATAATAGTGATAGAGTATGGAACACATTGTTACGGAGTGGTGATTAAATGTTTACTATGCTAGTAGGTTTAAGCTAAGCATCAGAAACCAACAGTAATGCTACAGAGTTTAATATACAATAATGAGATTCAATAGGTTATAAAGTTGAATACATAATAATGGGATTGAGATAAAGTCATTATGGGGCCTAGATATAGGCTTGTCTAAGGTAGGCAAGGAATGTGATTTTATTTGAGTGATTGTCGATAGACTAACTAAATTAGCACACTTGATTCTGGTTAAATTACGTATAACATAAGTCAGTGTGCTAGGCTCTTTTTAGACCAGATTGGGTCTTCGTGAAGTTTTTGTGTTTATTGTACTTGATTGAGACATCAAGTTTATAGTTAAATTCTGGAGATCATTCCAGGTAGCTTCTGAAATACAGTTGCAATTTAGTACCGTATTTAATTTATGGACATATGAACAGTCCTTGAGGACATGTTATGTGTTAATATACTAGATTCGGAGGAGAATCGGGATCGATACCTATTATTGATTGAGTTTGTATATATTAACAGTTTTCAGTATAGTATTCAAATGATACCATTTCTGGTATTTCGATCTAGTTTCGGGCTTATCTTATTGATTATTTGGGATTGCGATCTGAGTGTATTTATTGTTGATCATTGCAAAACTAGGACCGAGACATTGTATGGCCGGATGTGCCAATATCCTGTCAGTTAATTTAAGACAGGAGGATATCAGTTGTTCAGTTCAGATATGGTACGGTACACCTAGAAAAAGGTGTAGTTAATCAAAGATATATTAGTAACTGCTAGAGTAGGCAAAAGTCGTATGCCGATAGCATGTGACTAAGTATTCTTGAAAGTTTCACCTTTCAAGAGTGTTATGAGCTTTGGCGGATGAGTCAAGCTGAGTCCAAGGTATATCAGACCATTTCAGATATTGAGTGAGACCTATCACCTGAGATGAGTGGTGTATACTCTGTGTTTCCTGTACTTATGATGTGGAGATTCATGTCAGACGATTTTCATGTGATACAGCCAAAGATAGTGCTTGTACTTTTATATAAGTTGACTTTATGCAAAATTCGAGGACGAATTTTATTAAGGGGGGAAGAATTGTAAGACTCTCGTAAGTACGAGATCAATTCGAGACAATTATAACATGCGGATGGCTCGAGGTTAAACTTTGAAATGCCTACAGAAAGGATGGGCTACCATGTGGTACACATGTTGTATGATAAATTATAGAGTTGGGGGTTTAATCGAGTGATTAAGTGATTTAACCCCAAATTGACTAAAAGTCGAGATAGGAGAAAGTCTTTGAAATGTGATAAGTTAACTTCACATCGTGTTGATATGTGATATAACATTATTTGGGAGTGTTAGAACATGAATCGACAAAAAAATCGGTAAAATGTGAACAGGGGTATTTTGGTAATTTTACCAAAAATTTTGTTTTTAGTCCGTAAATGGTACCAATGGACTAAGTGATCCTATAGGATCATAATATGATGTCTAGATCAAAAATTGGACATTAAAATAAAATCCGATAGCTAAAATCGTCTAATTCGTCATTTAGTGAATTTGACGTAAATTGCCGTAAAAACATAGTTTAGAATTTTTTTGAAACTAATCGAACACATGGACATATGTTATAACATATGAGGATTATGAATATGACAAGAAAAGTCAAAAACGGAGTTGAAATCGGATTAGTCCTTAAGTAACCTAAAGGAATGAAAACCGAAAACTAACCGCGGGAAGGTCCGAAAAAGGTTTTAAATGGATCAATAGATTAATATAGACATAAAATGATGTTAGAAAGCTACTGGTGAAATCAGAACAAAAATCGGAGCTAAAACCGAAAAAGTCAAAATATTGACCCGTTGGCGCTCCGAGGCCCGGATTTGGGTTTCGGGATATCAAAAAAATTATCCGAACATGTAGATCAGTATATTATCATATTTGGAACATATCCGTGTCAAGAAAAGTGAAAAACGGGCTTTCGAACGTTAAAATTTCATGTTGGCCTATTAAGGCACTAAAACACAAAATGGGAGCAAAATGGTCATTTGACCATAGCCCACTTGTTAAGTCTGAAAATCAGACTTCTCCTCCCCCAATTTTCACGGGAGGAACCAGAAAAGTGTGAAAGAAAGAAAGGAAGCCATGGAAGCTTGCTTCCAAGCTTTCTCTCTCTTCCGTTTACTAGGCATATCACCAAAATCTTCAAAGATTTCACAAACCCAAAGGTAACTTCATGTTCTAAGCTTGATTTTGATGTTATATTTTGAAAATTTTGCCTTTAACTATGAGAAACCATGTCGAAAAAAAAAAAAAAAAAATTGGTGGTGGTGAACCACCATGTTGCCACCATTTTTTTCGCTATAGGAGGTGTTCCTCTGCCTCCTTAATCCATAAATTAGTATCGAATAGCTTTGAATCAAAAGTTAGAGGCTAAAATGAGTTTGGTTGAAACCCTAGCTTACCTTGAGATGGTGTCGCCACGTTCCTTGGTTGTCCGAGGCCACCGTTAGCTTCATTGTTATTGTGTGAGCAACTTTTCAGTTGATTGTTGCTCCGAATTTTGACTCGAGCTAAGTGTAGGAATTTATTTGTAAAAATTTTTAAGCTGAAATTTTTTGGATAGCAGCTAACTATTATAAATAATGGGAATTTGAGTGTCCCGTAGTTGTAAAATATTTACAGAATATCCTGACGATGTCGTAGGTACCCGTATCGTGGAGTTCACCTGGGATCGCGACAAAGTCACGAAAGTGCCGCTTTAATACTCGAAATAACACTGTGAGTATTTAGGTTAATCTAGGAGGTAGTTATTGCCTTATATGCATTGTTGATTGATATGGATATTGAAACACGAAAGATTGCTCGAATCACGAAAATGGTGAGTTTCGAACCTTACGCGGATCAAAGGCGTAAGTGTGGTATTAGTATGGTTACATGAGGTAAGTGTTGTGGAGTTGAATAATAATGAATGTTAGCTATTTGTAATGCTTTGAGAAACATAAGTAGAAATATATTAGTATAGAGATTGTTTCCTAGTACAGTATATATATATATATATATATATATATATATATTACTCCACGATATAAGAGAGTTAATATATCATGTTGATATTATTATACGGACAGGGTGATGTCCGGGATGCTATTATTATACGGACAGGGTGAAGTCCGGGATACTATTATTATACGGACAGTGTGATGTCCGGGATACTATTATTATACGAACAGTATGATGTCCGGGATGTTATTGTTGTAAGGACAAGATGATGTCCGAAATGCTATTATTGTACGGACAAGGTGAAGTCCGGGATGCTATTATTATACGGACAGGGTGATGTCCGGGGTACTATTATTGTACGGACAGGGTGATGTCCGGGATGCTAATATTGTACGGACAAGGTGAAGTCCGGGATGCTATTATTGTACGGACAGGGTGATGCCCGGGATGCTAATATTGTACGGACAAGGTGAAGTCCGGGATGCTATTGTTGTACGGGCAAGATGAGTCCGGGATGATATGGACAAGATAGTCTAGGATGACAAATATTACAGACTGGTATAAGTCCGGGATGTTTTGATGATATAGACATGAGAAATTCTTCATTAATAATTGTGGAGGTATACACGTAAAATCGATTGTTAAATATTTTTGGCTATCAAGTTAGGCTAGCCAATGGCTTATTTATATTCAACACTCAGTATAGAAGATTTCATATGGGACAAATAATTTTTATAAGTCCCGAAACAATATTTAAATATTACTTTTCGGTTAATTAGTCGTACTTGATATGTCATGTTTATGCTTTAATGGTTAAGAAAGGAAGCATGAAATTTCCAAGTACTCTTCCTAGTTACCTTATGCTCACTGAGTTTTTCGACTCACTTTGTTATTTTCAATTTTTTTCAGATTCTAACAGACCTAGCTCTTCTCATATACCGGATAGCTAGCTGCTCACATACTTGTGGTGAGCGAATTGACCCAAGATGTGTTAAGCAGTGGCGATGGTAGGGTACATTTTGCAGTCACTAGGGTATCATGGGTCCTCTGTAATTTTTGTATGTTGAATATGTTCTGTATATTTATAAGCGGATGTAATTAAGTGATGTATGATGTATATCAATCTTAGAGGCCTGGTATGACATGGTGATGTTCATTTTGTTATGATATAGTAAAAATGTGTGTTTGTGTATAAGATGTCATAAAGGTTGAGTCTGCTGCGGGGCATTTCGGTTACTCCCTATCGGAAGCGTCCAAACCGAGATGTCATGTGGTGATGCATTATTACATTGTGAATGTTGATGATTGAGCGGCAAACGCCCATGTAGGGCGAGATTATGCCAAAATTTTCTTTAATTTGGTTTAATAAATATAGTCAGGCTTCGGAGGCTGGGGCATACCTTGTCTCTAGCCGGTCACATGTCTTGAATTTGGGGTGTGACACGGAGACCCATAGTACATGCTTCATACTCAGCGGTATTGTTCGTACAATCAAAATCCAATCTGGCAGTGAAAAAATAATAATCTTCTTCAGGGGATATGAGCACTGCACCGATCCCGTGCCCCATGGCATTAGATGCGCCATCAAAGTACATTTTCCAGGTTTTCTTCTTAGAGGAAATCCCTTCTTGCGAAACACACATTAGGTCATCGTCAGGGAAATCAAAATCCAGAGGCTCGTAATCCTCTACTACTCGACTTGCTAGGAATTCGGCTACTGCGCTACATTTATAGCCTTTTGGCTCACATATACAATATCATATATGGAGAGCAACACTTGCCACCTTGTCGTTTTTCCTGACAATGAAGGTGCTTCGAATACATATTTGAGGGGATATAACTTTGCAATCAGCCATGTCGTATGATACAACATGTACTGCATGAGCTTCCGAGCAGTCCAGGCTAGGGAATAACAAAGCATTTCTACCAACGAATACTTCAACTCATACTCAGTGAACTTCTTGCTGAGATAGTAGATGACCTGCTTTTTTTTTTTTTTTGTTTTGGTTTCATCATGTTGCCCCAACACGCATCCTATGAACCTTTCAAATACTGACAAATATAGTATCAACGGCTTTCTTAGGACTAATGGCATTAGTATTGGTGGGTTTGACAGATAATGCTTAACTTTATCAAAGGTCATCTGGCATCCTTCATTCTATTCCCCTAGGTCACGTTTTCGGAGTAACTTGAAGATTGGGTCGCACTTATCGGTCAGATGAGAAATAAACCGAGCGATATAATTTAGCCTACCCAAAAAGCTTATTACTTCTTTTTGAGTACGAGGTAGAGGAAAGATCTGAATGGCTTTTACCTTATCCGGATCAATCTCAATCCTTTTCTGGCTAACAACGAAACCCGATAGCTTTCTTGAGGTGACTCCGAAAGTACACTTTGCCGGGTTAAGTTTAAGTTGAAATTTTCTCAACCTTTCAAAAAGCTTTTTAAGATTCGCAATGTGTTCGTTCTCTTCTTGCGACTTTGCGATCATATCATCGACATAAACTTCGATTCCTTTGTGCATCATGTCATGGAACAAAGTTACCATGGCTTTTTGATATGTTGCCCCGACATTTTTCAACCCGTACGACATCATCTTATAGCAAAAGGTTCCCCACATCGTCACGAGTGTGGTTTTCTCCATATGCTCTAGTGCCATCTTAATTTGATTGTACCCTGAGAACCCGTCCATGAAGGAAAAAACAGAATTATTGGCGGTATTATCGACTAGAGTATGTGAGGTAACGAGAAATTATCCTTAGGGCTTGCCCTGTTCAGATCCCAGTAATCGACACACATCCGTACTTTGCCGTCTTTTTTTGGAACTAGGACAATGTTTGCTACCCACTTTGGATATTTTTCCACTTCCAAGAATCCGGCATCGAATTGCTTTTTCACTTCCTCTTTCACTTTTAATAGCATTTCGAGCCTCATTCTTCTCAATTTCTGCTGAATCGGCTTGCAATCTGGTTTCAATGGAAGCTTGTGAACCATAATATCAGGCCCCAACCAAGACATGTCTTGGTACAACCATGCAAACACATCCGCGTATTCCCGGAGTAGACTCATCAAATCTTGCTTTATCGATGGTGAAATGGTAGTCCCAATCTTGATTTTTTTATTTCTTCGCCATTCCCCAAATTTATCACTTCTAACTACTCTTTATGAGGCAATACTTGTTTTTCCTCTTGTTCTATTATTCTCAACAATTCCGAAGGTAAATCACAGTCCTTGACATCTTTGTTAGCGTCAAAATCACCCGTACAGATGGGTTTTTCAAAATCAATTTCTAAATTATTGACAGGACGGTCCTCATATTTCGTATTCCGACACCTGTAAATAAGTGGGGAAGAAACAATATAGGAAGGCATATAGGCAATAATAATGAAAGAATGACAATGAAAGAATGCAGACACATCAATATGAAGAAAATACATCGTGATTGTTATTTATTGGATGATAAGTCTTAAACATAAGCCCATACAAAGGATTCTTAATGCCCTTGGGTAGAGGCAATTAAGGTTGATTTAGAGTATTACACTGGAGTAGATCTAAAACTATAGGAAGTTTAGTCACACTCTAATTGGTCAACTCATAACCCGAAGGGCATGAGCGTACCATCCAACTAGTGCTTTCCTTTCCCATCTCATATATTTTGGCCATGCAGACCATCATTTCATGTGGCTGTTTCTCTTCAATCCCGTAGAACTTCTCAAAGGCTTGCTCCAGCATGACCATCACATCCTCATAATTTTTATCACCAAACTGGTAGCCGGCTGAGCGAAAAATGTGAAGGATTGGAGGGAAAGTCATGGGCTCCCATTCCACATCCAAACCTGAAAATCGGGCCACCCTCCTCTTTCGGTTCTTCTTAACTTGTTTTATTTTCTTGTGGGCTTTAGGGAGGTACCCAAGACCAAACCGGTCTTTCTTTTTGGCCACCTCTATCGCTCTGGCCATTTCTTGGAGATATTTTCCTAGTCATTTTTCGGCTCGACAGCCTTTTCCAACTACAACTTCACTCCTAATTTGTTGTTCTTGGATAGCCTTGGCTCTGGAATTTTATATCCCTCGGTGACGAACACGGCGTTGACAAATTCCAATGACCTGAATGAGAACTCTACGACATCTTCGTTTACTTCTATGTAAGTGGTATCTGTGGATGCAGAAGCTACAATGTCTGACCAGGCGCCCTTCCATCATAAATTTTAGCTTTTGATGGAGAGATAACGACACAGCCCCGGCAGAGTGAATCAACGGCCTCTCCAGCAAACAATTGTAAGATGGGGTGATGTCCATCACTTGGAACTCAACCTTATAGGTACAGGGGCCTATCTGAAGTGGACTTCGATGTTTCCATCACATCCCGGCGAGTGCCATCAAAGGCTCTAACAACGGTATGACTTGGCAGCATGTAGGTCATATCAATGCGCAGTTTTGACAAGGTTGCCAATGGCATCACATTCAGAGAGGATCTATTGTCGAGGAGCACTTGTGGTAGAATGTGCCCCTTATAAGTAGGGGTGATATTAAGAGCCTTGGTGGATCCTATTCCATTTGGTGGTATCTCATCATAACTGAAAGAGATATAATCATCCGTTGTGATGTTCCCCACCAATCGGTCTAACTTCTCCACTTATATGTTGTTGGTCACGTAAGCCTGGTTCAAAATTCTTAACAGAGCATTTTGGTGTGGCTCTGAGCAATTGTTCTACTACACTGTACTCACTGTGTTTGATGAACTTTAAGAATTCGCAGGCTTCTTTCTCATTCACTGGCTCTTTTACTTTACTAGTTGGAGTTGGATCTTTTTCAACTTCCCTAGATTGTTCTACCACCACAGGGCCTGGTCCCACTGTCCTTTTTCTTTTGTCAGGTCTCCCTGTCCTTCCAAGTTCAATTGTCCCCGGGGCATAACATCTACCGCTTCGGGTTAGATGCCCCACTCCGGTTACATCCATGACAGCTATCTGATGGTTCAAAGATCTCGGCATTGCCATACTGCATTCATAATTCTATGGAATCATCTTATCCCCTTTGTAAGGAAAAAGTGATGGCAATTCTATGATCATCTTTGGAATGGGTCCCTCGACTACTGGAATAGCCTTTACCTCTAGCTCGTCATAGTATATGATCAAGGGTCTGTCCACCCCATAGCCGATTTTATTCATACTGATTTTAGGCTCCTCTATCTTTTCAGAAAACTGGGCCATGCCCATATCCATTATCTTTTGAACCTTTGCCAAAAACTCTTCGCAGCCTTAATTGACATGCCCCTTACACTCACGGTATTCGAAAAAGTCCTTCACCTGGCTGATATTTTTCTCACATTTGATTTCGGCTTAATCAACTCCACATTGACCATCTCTACCCAAACTTTAATCATTGGCCTTTTTACCTTTCTGACATCCCTTTTTACCCTTTCAACCTCTCCTAACGTGATTGCATTAGCCTTGGCCTCTGTATGATTAGGCAATGGGTTACCATCAATATTAGGCTAATTTTTCGATCCGAATTTCAAAATGATCACATCAATAAGGCTCTGAAATTTGCACTTGAAAGCAGTGCAATTCTCGGTTGAGTGTCCTTGGATCCCCGCATGGTATGCGCAATGAGCATTGAAATCGTACCACTTAGGATAAAGAGGTTTTAAAGGTTGAAGATAAATAGGTGTGACGAGTTGCCCCTGTAGAAGCTTTGGGTATAACTCGTTGTAAGTAGTGGGGATAGGGTCATATTGAGGCTTTTAGGTATTCCTTACAGGCCTTTGATCATTTCGAAGAATGTTTTGAGTGTTTGGGGTAGTGTTTAGTGGAATGGCTATTTGAGGAGATATGCAAGTTGTATATGGTTGTTGTGGTATGGCTGTATAGGGAAAAAGGTTTTGAGTGAGGTTGTTTATAGCCGGATAGTATGGATTGTAGGTTCGGTAAGGTGTATAAGGTGTTGGAGGTGAAAAAGGTTGGTTATTGAAACTGACTGCATGAACCTCATTTTCTTTTTTCTTGGCAGGAGTTGTTTTCTTATGGGCGATTGGTTCCCCACTATCCATCTTCCCGTTCTTGATAGCGGTTTCAATCATCTCTCCAGATATGACCATATCTGCGAAATTTTTAGTGGCATTACCTACCAACTTTTCATAGTATGACGCCTTTAGAGTATTGATAAAGAGAATCGTAGTTTCTTTATCGGTCAAAGGTGGCTGCACCTGGGTAGCCATGTCTCTCTATTTCTAGGCATACTGTTTGAAGCTTTCAGTCGTTTTCTTCTCCATGTTTTGCAGGGATAGTCTATCAAGTACCATGTCAGATACGTGCTTGTAATGTTCTAGAAAGGCCCTAGCCAAGTCTGTCCATGATTGGATCTTGCTTCGGGTGAGGTGATTGTACAATCGAGTTGCAGACCCAGTAAGGCTGTCTTGGAAGCAGTGGATAAGCAATTTCTTATCACTATAATGTCTGGTCATCTTTCGGCAATACATCGTCAAATGTACGAAAGGATTGGTAGTCCCGTTATACTTCTCAAAATCTGGCATTTTGAACTTGGGTGGGAAAACTCATCTCTTTAGCAACGAGGCTTCCAAACAACTCAGCCCCTTCCACGGCCCTCAGCCTTTCTTCTAATAGCTGATATTTCTTTTGTGATTCAGCCATTTCAACCCTCTTCAGCTCCATCATTTTCATATTTTCTTGTTCGATAAGATCATCCAGGTCTGGGATATCGATAGGATCTGTCGAGATTGCCCCAAGATTCACCCTAATAGGCATCTGTTTCTATGCCCCTGGGTCGGTTTGAACATACACGAAAGGCATTGCAGCTGCCGGTGGTGGAATTTCTGTATTCTGCGAAGATTGGCCAGTTAGTACAACTTCTTGCTAACCCTCTTTGCCCTCTTGATTTCCTGATCTAATCCTAGGGCTGAATTCTCCATGTGTCTCTTTCCCTTAACTGCGGCGGACACCAGTTCCATCAGCTTAATCATCTGATCTCTCGATTCGGCCTGGGATTTGGCCAACGATTCCCATTACTCATCCTGTGTTTTTTCCATTCTCTCTATCCGGGCAGTCTATTCATTTTCCATGATCCTGACTTGCGATCAAGTATTATACTGATGCAGAGTTCTTATTTCTGGAAGTTTCAGTGGACGCCCAATTTTAAAACCTAGGTGTAAATACCATGGATTAGAATTTCATGGCACATTATTCCTTTTTTGCTTATTAAATGTGTGCAAAAATGAATGAATAAATGAAACAATTCATGACTGATCAAACAAATGAATGAATGAATGTATGCTTCTATAATTGTATGAAATGAGATGATGCAAATAATAGTATTTGCCTTAAGATCAAATTCCAACACAAAGGTTTTTCATTAATTCATAGAAAATTTTTACAAATCATCTCTCATTCTCGAGTTACATAGAAATATCTAATCTACTTGTACTGGTCTTGAGCTTCCTCTAGGAAATTTAACAGGCGCTATCCATGCTCCCCTGTCGAGTTGACATCACACCTCAGAGTCTTTACTTTCTCCGACATCTCTCTGGCCTTGACCACAGCCTTGCGGATCTGCCTAGTCAGGTGGTCTATATACTACTGCCTTCCTAAGGTTTCAGTCTTCCACCTCGTACTAGCATCTAAAGCTAAGTCATTTGCCTGGCTTCATTCAGTCTTTCTCTCTTTGTATTTTCGAATGATTGTGGTGATGTCAGCTTTCTGGACTTGCAACTGATGCTCTAGGGTCTGAATGGTCGCATGGAGCGTCTCATTCTCCTTGTGTAGCATGGATGTCCTTTCCCTCTCATTTCCCAATTTGGATTTCAATAGCTCATTATCTTGTAGGAATCTTTCTAACTTTGCCGAGATCAATGATCGTGCATCTCCCACTTTTGCTGCTCATGGGAAAATCTGGATTCCTTTTCGTTTATTTCCTTAACTTTACCCTTCCAGAAGTCTAATTCTTTCTTAAGCTTTTCTATCTCTTTCTCATGGGCACCCAGAGACCTGCTAGTTCCAGTGAACTTTCCCTTGGCTCTTAGCTTCTTGTTCTCTTGATACAAGTCTTGTATATTGGATTGTGCCGTGTCTCGCTCTCTGGCCACTTTCTGCGTCTTGACCTCTTGGATCTCAAGCCTAGTCTTCAAATCCTCGACATCCTCTTGAAGCATATCACATTCTCTCTTCAATTCCCCCTTGTCTTTTTCTAATTCTTTCCTGACAAGCTCAATCTCTGTTGATACTACTGGCTCTGGCTGAAGGATTACCTGCTAAACAGAGGCATCTTCGACAGGGAACACCATGTCATGGGTCTTCTTGGCTCTCCAAACCAAATATCTGGGAGTAGCGTTGTCGGTATATCTACCTAATTCTGATCGGTGCAACTTCCTCCATGTTTTGATGAGCTCACGTGTTTCCTTCATATACCCGGGCCCATTATATATAAATCAACCAAAGTGAGCTCATGAGTCATCGAGATGAACCGTTCAGACCCATACTATCTTCATACCAGGAGTGGTGCATACCTGATAGCTCCCCAAATTCCCATTAACGGAACCCACGGTTTGTCTCCAAAGCTATACAAAATGGATCCTATTAGCATCCACGGAGCTCTCCAAGTGACATCCTCTCGGGGTAAGTGACGAAGAGTCATGATCCATTGTTTCTTATCTCCCTTTCTCGGCCACTCTTTCGTGGAGAATTCCTTAAGAGGAATGAAAGTCTTAACATAAGGACGGACCTTTTCCTTATCATTTCCCCAAAAATGACTTTGGATCCAAACATGCAGAAGCTGTGCACATCCCTCGAAACGTCCATCACCATTTCTTTGATAGAAATTGAGTGACCTAAACGTCTCGGCAAGGATAGCAGGAAAAGGATCAATTTGTTGGCCAAGACATTCAAAGAACTCTACTACGGCCATCTCAATGTGCCCTAAGATCTTTGGAAATATTACCAAACCATAGATCGCCAAGGCAAATACATCCACCACACAATCACTCTCCAGATTGCTCATGATATATTCTCGCAAGAATACCCATGGGATACATGTTGGGATTCGGCTCATGCTCAAACAGAGATAATGTATAAATTAATCAACAAGTTAAACATACAATGCAGTAGAATTAAAATAAAACATAGAGATACCGAATCCCTCCATGGATCTGCCTATGAATTCAAAAACGATCAAGCTGTCAAGAACAGATAACAATCAAAATCTCATACCTCTATTTTGAAGATTGTCGAATCCCCAAGACAGTTTCTTGATGTTCTTGTTCTTGTACACAAAGTTCGCTTGTCGAAAACCAAAGTCGTCCAATTGTTCGACCTCTAACAGTAATCAACACAGGTGATTTGAAAGCCTTCACAAGGTTGAGATTATGTTTTTCCAAGATGATGATAGTAGTTTAGGTTGTGAAAAACCTTCCTCCTCTACCTTAATTAGCCTAAAGAAAATGAAAGAATCATATTCTCACTTCTCTATAGGTGTTCGGCCGATTCTCACTTATTGGGGAGAGAGGCATCGATTCAAGTATTCTCTTAGGGGGGAGGCGGCAACAACATTAGCCTATATATAAGTAGGTTTAGTGTATGCCAACTCTTAGACTAACTACACTAAAGCCCTTATACATATTATTAAATATTCACAATAAGTCCACAACACTTAATGAATATTTAATCTGACCCAATCTCATTTTAATTTCATTAATCACCTTTTGTGTGTGACCCATTAGGCCCTTAACATGTTGGCACTAAATATAATAAATTCAATTAAGAATTTCCTATTTATATTTATAGATAATGAGCGGCATCTAGCAATGCATCATGACCACCCAAATGCCAAAAGAGTCATCAAGCTTCGACTAGCCTTTCGTGTACAATATGTCTGTGTAATTCGATCCCTTCATCAAATATCCCGGGATAGGAAAGAGCATGGTTCAGTGTCTACTCTTAACCCATTCCATATTAGATCTGCAGCTTTAATATTAACTCCTTAAGTATTGCCTTGGCCAAGGACTTCCATAAGTTAATATAAGCCAGATACATGTAAGATATGTCCCCTTAATCACTTGGGGTGATGAATCCTCTCTAGACCACTCATTCATCTTCGTATGCTTCATGTCATACCCAATAACACCTTACTAAAATCATCCTCGTGATTGGGACCCGTTCATGATGAAATCTAAGTATGACAGTTCACATACAAGATGACCTGGTGTCACAAGTCAAAAGATTACTTACACTATTGACACATGAGAGTATTTACCATAGACACTTGAGTGAAATACCAAATGGAACTCTTATAGCGGGTCATGTTCAATGAACTTGTTCAACTAACAAGCACCCATATATTATCACCAAGTATCTCTATACTTTCAACCTATGAGATCAGTTGCATGCATCAAGTGCATGAAGGCTTAACATATGCCAGTCTTTAGGCATTGTCAATGCCCTGTCTTGACAATACAATAACCAGGAACAGTTTTAGAAACACGGTATTGATGCATAAGGATCCTCATAATTGTAACACCTTACAATTCCTTTGCAATGCCATTGTCTCATGGGCTTTATCTTCACAAGTCATTTATAACAATTATAACAATACTTATGGATAAAGAAATACCTCAATTATAAGTAATAAACTATAATGTGCAATACATGAATATATAAATAGCGTCTTACAAGCCCAACTAGATTGTCTTGTAGGCTTACACCAACAAACTCCCACTAGCACTAAAGCCAATCACCCATGTACTTAAGCCTATGTCCTTCCATGTGACGATTATGTTTCTACTGGGGCAGAACCTGAGTGGGTAACCTTTTTCATATTAATGTGACATCTTTCAATGATTACACTAATAAGGTGAAACTGTCGTATTATATGTATGGATCTATGATGAGACCTTGGTTCCTTAGTTTGCTCTATGGATCCATTGTTATCATAGTAAAGTGGTACTGGATCAACAATGCTCGGAACCAACCAAGTTCTTTAATGAACTTCTTGATCCAAACAACCTCTTTCGTTGCCTTAAACAAGGAGATATACTCGGCTTTGGTTGTTGAATCTACACTCATCTCTAGTTTGGAACCTTTCCAACTGACTGTACCAAGATTCAAGGTAAATATATAATTACACTGCGATTTACTATCATCCTAATCAGATTAGAAGTCAGCATCTGTATAACCTCTAACTTGGAGTTCAGCCCCTCCATAGACCAAGAAAGTATCCTTAGTTCTTCTCAAGTACTTGAGGATATTCTTCACAGCAATCCAGTGACTATCACTAGGATTGCCCTTTTGTATTTGCTCATGATAGTCAGAGCGTATGATACATCTGGTCTAGTGCACAACATAGCATACATGATAGATCCAATTGTCGAAGCATCCTATCGACCTGTGTCCTTTCATCTAATGTTTTAGGATACATCTCTTTAGAGAGATGTATGCTTTGCAACATAGGCAAGTTACCTCTTTTGAAGGTATCCATGCTAAACCTTTTAGCATTTTGTCTATGTAAATGGATTTGGAGAATCCAAGCAGCCTTTTTCGATCTATGTCTATAGATCTTAATTCCTAGAATAAATGCTACTTCTCCCAAATCCATCATGGAGAATTGTTTGGATAGGCAGACCTCAATCGTCTGTAGCATAGGTACACATTTCCTATAAGCAATATGTCATCGACATGTAGCATCAGGATAACAAACTGCCATTCCGTTTACCTTCTTATAAACACATGGATCATCAGGATTCTAGATAAAACCATATCCTTGGATCTTTTCATCAATTCTGATGTTCCAACTCTGAGATACTTGCGATAGTCAATATACAACGCATCATATTCCAGTAGAAAACCATATTTCACTGGATCATGTCTATCCTCACTAGACATTCGGAGCGCTTGTGTTTCTTGAGCATCAATTCTAGCATCTAATGCTTCGATCGATGGCTCAGGTTCCGAGGGAATATTAGGTTGTGGTTCTTGAACTTCTTCAAGATCTACTTTACTCCCACTGAATCCTTCTATTAGAAACTCTTTCTCTAGAAAAGCAGCATGTTTTGACACAAACACCTTTTGATCAGTAGGACTATAAAAGTAATATCCCACAAACTTACATTTTTCTAATCTAGCTCCCAGCTTATCAGAAGGTACTTGCTTCACATAAACAGTACATTCCAAAATCTTTAAATAAGATAAGTATGGCTTCATGCCATACCACATCTTATATGGTACCTTATCTAACGATTTGCTTGGAACCCTATTTAAAAGGTAAGTTGTAGTTTCTAAGGCATATCTCTAATAGGATATCAGAAGGTCAACCTTAGTTATCATGGATCGAACCATGTCCAACAAGGTTCGATTTCTCCTCTCGGACACTCCATTATGCTGAAGAGTTCCAAGTGGAGTCCATTGCGACAGAATTCCATTTTCCATCAAATGATCCAAGAAATCATGGGTTAAATATTCTCCTACTCGATCCGATCTAAGAGCTAGAATATTTTTCCTAGTCTGTTTCTCTACTTCAGCTCTGAACTCTTTGAACTTTTCAAAAGCTTCAGACTTGTATCTCATCAGATACACATAACCATATCTAGAATGATCATCGATAAAGGTTATGAAGTATGAGTAATTACCTCTAGCAGCTGTGTTTAGTGGCCCACATACATCTGAATGTATTAAGCCCAATAAAACACTAGCTCTTTCACCCTTTCCAGTAAAGGTAGTCTTTGTCATCTTACCAAGGAGACAACATTCACAAGTCCCATATGATTCATAATCAAAGGGTTCCAAATAACCATGTTTATGCAATTTGGAAATCCTTGTCTCATTGATATAACCAAGTCTATAGTGCCAGATGTAAGTCTTACTTGGATAATCCTTTCTTGCTTTCTTGATATTGATGTTGAACATAGGCATCTCTGGATCCAAAACATATAATCCATTATGTAATGTTGTCGATCCATAGTGAATGTCTTTAAGAATGATGGAGCAACTATTGCCCTTCATTCTTATCTCAAAACCATCATTAATAGTGAGGTATGAAACTGAAATGATGTTTCTAGACAATACTGGAACAAAGTAACAATCTTTCAGTTCCAATTTCATGCCAGACGGCAAAGATAAAGTACATGTTCCAACGACCAATGCTGCAACTTTTGCACCATTGCCTACTCTTAGAACTACTTCATCTTTGCTCAGCTTTCTACTTCCTTTCAACATCGCTATGTCATTACATAGATGTGAACCGCATCCTGAATCAATTATCCAGGAATTGGATTTAACAATAGAAAGATTCAATTCAATCACAAATATAGTCGTATAAAACGGTACCTTATTAATCGTGTGTTATCTCAAGTCTTGGTAAAAAAAAATCGGTTTTAAATTTAGTATTTCAAGTTGATTCCCAATTTAAAGAAAAATAATTCCATTTTTAATCGAAAATGATCCGAAATTTATAAATTCAAAATTTTCCTATATCCCCCAACAAACGTGGCAAAATATAGAAATTTTTATTAGTTTTGGAAAACTTTCCGAATCATTCTCTTTTTAAAGAAGATATTCCGTTATTAATGATAATTGATGATATTCTCCCCAACAAACCCGGCAGAGAACTCATGAATTATTTGAACTCGGGAATATCTTTATTTTATTGAAAATCATTACCTTTTTGAAAACATTTTAAAAGATATGAATATGTATATGCATGACATAAATAAAATAACATAGAAAAATCTAAATAATATAATGCACCCTAAATGATATGATATGATATGATTTAAATGCCTTAGCATATTCTAAATAAAATGAAATATCCTAAGTCATATGATATATTCTAAATGAAATGAAATGACCTAGTTAACATAATATATTCTATATGAAATGTAATATTATAAGTCATATGATAAATTCTAAATGAAATGAAACAATTTGAATGACATGGAAAATATGAATGATATGGCATATAATTTAAATGACATGGAATATAAAATAATGCTATCATATAATATGCATGAAAATAAAAATGAAAATAATAATGCATGAACATAGTATATGCTAAAAAATATAAAAATAACATAACTAAATAAAAAGTATAGGATATCATGAAATATTCAAAATCATATAATTAATAATATAACATAATCATAACAATATCATAGAAATTATCATAGCAAAAGTCACATATTATATAAAATGCATGAATATGAAAAATGCAATGCATGAAAATGTATTTTTTACTTTAATTAAGGAAATCTGTATATCTAAAAAGATATCCGGATACCTTAGGAAAATATATCAAATTAAATATTCTAAAATCAAAGTACTTTGTGATTGTTTGAAAACAATTTTGAAAAGCTTAGATTCAAAATAAAAACTTAGCTAAACCCTTTTTTAAATGGCTCTAATTTCCTAAGTTTAAAATCCCAGACTTGACTACCCTTAACCCGAGACTTAAAAAATCATTTTTAGAGTTTAAAAAGGCTTAGAAACTACCCTAAGTCAGTAGCTAAACTTCCTAATCAGCTCCCTCTAGGTAACTTAACCAAAATAGAAAAATGATTTTTCTTTAAATTCAATTCTGACTCCATTGTCCAGTTTTAAGCCATGATTTTTTATCCTATTTTTAAAAATTCAATAAACTCTAAAAAAATATTGGAGACTTAGGACATGTAAAACTACATGGGAAAAAATCAGCTTAATTTTCTGATTAAAGATGAATGTCCAAAACAATTGGGAAAGTACGAGTACTGGGTGAAAAAACTGTTTTGCCAAAAATACATTTTTGCCTTTGATAAAATCATTTAAAAATCAAAGTAAAAATATTTAAGACTCACAAAATGACTCACAAACAGTATCTAGGACTTTTAAAAGTTAGATAAAAATTGGCTTAAGTAAAAAAATCACAAAGGTAGAATAATCAATTTGACAAACCTTAATTTTCCACAAGTGTGCTCAATAGAGCATGACTTTGAACCATTAATTGGCCTAAGTCATTAGTCAAGTGGCATGGACATGAAATGCATGGAAAAAAATACAGCAAATATGATGCATGAAATGCATGAGTTTAAACCTAAATGTCATGAAAAATGCATGGCATCAATAAAGTGACCTAGACCTAAATGAACTTGCATGGCATTTAATGCAACCTAGGTCTAAAATGCATGGACATGCATGGCAAAATAAACCAAACTTATCAACTAAAATATGCATGGCAATAACACAAACACAAGGCATGCTTAAACCAAAAACTCAACCAGATGTCATGCAAATGCAAACCTATCATCTAACATAACAAAAATGCAAACACAAGGCAAAATAATGAAGTAGCCGAATGGCCTCAAACTCCAAGCAAACATGGCATTTTCACAAACACTTGATATACTAACATGCTCAACTAAAACATAACACTCAAATCATGCAAACACAAAGTAGAGATATTAAAACTAACAAGCATTTTCACAAACACTTGATATACTAACATGCTCAACTAAAACATAACACTCAAATCATGCAAACACAAAGTAGAGATATTAAAACTAACAAGCATTTTCACAAACACTTGATATACTAAATATAAAACATCAACAAATTTAAACATTATGAAAACAGAAAATTAAAAATGCAAGAACATGATATTTAACTCATAAATGGCAATAAACAAGCATCCAAATCAAAGCAAACTTCAAGTATATGTCGTAGATGAAGATTTAAAGCATCAAGACTAAAAAAATAACCAAAATAACATGATAAATCAAGGCAAAATAGCAACTATATAAAAAAATTCTGGGCCATTCGGCCATGGTAAAAAAAATAAGAAAAAAAATGTAAGAACTTGTTTAAAAAAAAAGATGAAGAAAGAACTTAAGAAGAACATAAAAAAACATTTATTTAAAAATAAAACTCACCAAATAATAATCAAAAACAGCAAAAACAAGAATGGAAAATCAAGAAAGTGCAAGAGTTGGTGCTAAAAGCAACCTCAAGAAGCTATCTTTCAAGCTTTTTCTCTTCAAAGTTTCCCTTTTTTTTTCTAAACTTTTCTTTTTTTGCTTTCAACCAAGGAGAGAAAACTAAGCAAAAACCAAGATTAAATCTGAAAATAAAGTCCAAAAATAAAAATCTGGATCCACTCTATAGTGTTGGCAGAATTTTACCTCTCTCCTCCCTAGGATGTTGTCATTTTTACTCCAACCAATTTCCATCCAAGGGCTAATGGTTCAAGGTGAAAAATCATGAAATTATCACCCTTAGATTAGGCCATCAGCTGTCCATAATTACAGCTATTCAAGAATAATGTTGACACTCTCCTTCTTCATGCATTGGCCCATGTGGCTTATTTGCAATGGCTTGATCAAAAAAATCAATAACTAACTCTTAATTCTTGGCCTTTTGATTGAAAAATCAGAAGCTTCTTCCCTCCTTTGGGCCTTTGCAGTCCAGCACTCCCTTTTCCAGACCAAGTCTGATTTTTTTGAAAAGCAAGAAAAGCCCTTTTCGGTTGCTTGGATAAAATGACCGTTTTGCCCCCCGGATGCAAATAAATGGCAAACGGACTCCAAATTCAAATTTTATTTTTCTAATACTTTCAAAATAATAAAATATTGAATTATGGAAGTTTTTAAAAATTTTTGAGTCCGTTTGCTATTTATTTGGATTTTTTCTTCCAAAAATGCCCTTTTATGCCCCTACATTTTACCATTTTTTAAACGAGCTCCAAATCAAGATTTTTCTTCACCAATATCTTCCAAATAATTTAAAAGTGTGATCTGGAAGTTTTCATAATTTTTGGAACTCATTTGGTATTTTTTCGGGATTTATCTGCTTGAATTACTGCAAAGGAGGCTCGGGATTTAGCCATTTTGAAAACGAACTCCGAATCAAGATTTTATTTTCCCAATCTCTTCCAAATAATTTAAAAATGAGATTTGCAATTTTTTAGAAATTTTGGAGTCCATTTGCTATTTTTTCGGGATTTATCTTCTTGAATTATTGCATAGGAGGCCCGGGATTTGGCCATTTTGTAAACGAACTCCGAATCAAGATTTTATTTCCCCAATCTCTTCCAAATAATTTAAAAATGAGATTTGCAAATTTTCAGAGATTTGGAGTTCATTTGCTATTTTTTCGGGATTTTCCTTTCTTGAATTTCTACATAAGAGACTCGGGATTTTTCCATTTTGCAAACGAACTCCGAATCAAGATTTTATTTCGCCAATATCTTTAAAATAATTTAAAAATGATATTTGCAAATTTTCAGAAGATTTGGAGTTCATTTGCTATTTTTCCGGGATTTATCTTCTTGAATTTTTGCATAAGAGACCCGAGATTTGGCCATTTTGCAAACGAACTCCGAATCAAGATTTTCTTTTTACAATCTATTTAAAATAATTTCAAAATGAGATTTGAAAATTTTCAGAAGATTTGGAGTTTATTTGCTATTTTTTCGGGATTTATCTTCTTGAATTACACATAAGAGACCCGGGATTTGGCCATTTTGCAAACGAACTCTGAATCAAGATTTTCTTTCGCCAATCTCTTCCAAATGATTTAAGAATGAGATTTGCAATTTTTCAGAATTTTTGGAGTCTATTTGCTATTTTTCCCAAATTTTCCAATTTTGCCCTTTTGCCTCCGAAACCTGATTTTGCTCAAAACAAGTTCGATTTTCAGATTTTCTTCAAACTGAGCCTTGGGCTGTCCCTTTTTAATCATTCCTCATCCATTGGGTGCTTTAGTCTTACCAAGTTGGGTCATTTCTGTAATTCTTCCCGATTTCACCGAAATCCACCAAAAACCCTAATTCTCAGTTTTCTCTCGGATTGACTTGTCTTTCAGTTTTTCTTTCAAGTGGCTTCTCCATTACCCGTAGTCAGTACTTATCTTTCATTTGGAACCGTCAATTTCGACCAATTCGATCGTTTAAGCACTTTTCCCCAAATTTCAGGGTTTCTTTTTTCTATTGAATCTGCATAACCCAACTTCCGAACTCCATATCTTTCAATGTAGACCTTAGATTATCAAAATTCTTTCGCCATTTTTCAATTGAACTTCAAATCTTGATTTTGAAAGTGGGTTGACTTTTTCAGTAGTTGACTTTTCGGGGTTGACTTTTTTCAAGTTTGATTTTTTATGCTCGCCCTCTTAAACTGAGTCTCGGGGTACCACATGCAGGATGAAAAAAGTCTTTTTACATTATGAAACATCAATTTAGGAAGAAAACATACCTGTTTTAGTGGTTCGGACAAAATTAGGTGTCTACAGTGTACATCTCTTGACTCATGATTTATCTATTTTCATATGATTATAGGCTGTAAAATCATGCATTCCATGACATTTCAACTAGGATTTTGGCCAAGATCAACCAATGATCTAAAGCCAAAAATCCCTTGCCTCTACTAGTTGAAAGAGTGATAGTTTATATCCGATATTCTGACTTTGGGATTTTTTTTACTACTCATCCATGGTCAAAATAAAATTATTGTTTTACTGTATGCATTAGCCATTAAGACGATGCCATGATATTGTTTTTCATGATTTTTAGGTTTCTTTATCATGGTTGAAAAAATGTCTTTCAACAAAGTAGTTTTAACTCACTATCTTGACTTTGGTAAAAATTCGGTAGGGTATCCTTGCTCCAGAAATTAAGATGATTTTTTCTCATGGAGATCAACATGCTCTAGGTCTACCCTAATTTTTACAGATTTTTCTAAAATTATTTAAAAGGGTAAAAAAATAGGTTTTCAAAATTACCTGTGAGAGTCAGATTTGTTTTTAAGAAATAATAATTTTCTGTTTTTGTTAAGATATTAGGAGGGGGCTGATTTGGGACATTGGTTACTGTCTTAGGTTAATTTCCATGTCATTTCAATCATAAAATTTGACTTTATAAAAGTCGGGTCAAGGGTGGTCAACCCGGGTTTCAAAACTAGGAGAATAGAGCCTTTTAAAGAATGGGGTTCGGCCATAAGGCCTTTTTCATCCCAAAATTTCCAATTTTGTTTAAATCCTAGCCCAAAGTATTTTGATTTTGAAGATCCAATTTAAGTCTCTTCCTAAGGTAGTCGGATACCTATTTAGGTATACGGATGTCCTTACTTCAAGGAAGAAATATATCTTCATGCATTGCATGTTTAAAAATATTTTTACTTAATTTGGCATAAAAACGTATTTCTCGGTTTCCTAAACATTTAACGAGAATTAGTTCCCAATCTTTGCCGAGTTTGTCGGGGAGGTTAGAAAATTATTCAACGCACATGTTTATGAAATCGAAATGTATGGTTTTTGTTTTACTCGAAACCATGTAAATGTCATTGTAGACATCTAATTTTGTCCGGACCCCTAAATTAGGTACATTTTCTTCCTAAATTGATGTTTCAGAACGCTAAAAGGCTTTTCTTATCCTGCAGGTGGTACTCTGAGGCTTAGTCTAAGAAAGCAGACAAAAAAGTCAAACTAAAAAAAGTCAACCCCAAAAAAGTCAACCACAAAAAAGTCAACCCCAAAAAAGTCAACTATTAAAAAAGTCAACCCACTTTCAAAATCAAGATTTGAGGTTCAATTGAAAAACGGTGAAAGAATTTTGATAATCCGAGGTCAACATTGAAAGATATGAAGTTCGGAAGTTGGGTTACAAGATTCAATAGAAAGAAAACCCTAATTCAGAAAATTTGGGGAAAAGTGCTTAAACGATCAAATTGGTCGGAATTGAAGGTCTCAAATGAAAGATAAGCACTGACTACGGGTAATGGAGAATCCATTTGGAAGAAAAACTAATAAAAAAGTCAATTCGGAATAAAACCGAGAAATAGGGTTTTTTGGTGGATTTCGGTGAAATTTGGAAAAATTACAGAAATGGCCCAATTCGGAAGATCTAAAGCCCTTAATTGATGAGAAATGATTAAAAAAGGATAGCCCAAGGCTCAGTATGAAGAAAGTCTAAAAATCGGACTTGTTTTGAGCAAAACCGGGTTTCAGAGGCAAAAGGGCAAAATTAGAAAATATGAGAAAAATAGCAAAAGAGTTCCAAAAATTCTAAAAATTTGTAAATTTCATTTTTAAATTATTTGGAAGATATTGGCGAAATAAAATCTTGATTCGGAGTTCGTTTGCAAAATGGTCAAATATCGGGTCTCCTATGCAGTTATTCAACAGGATAAATCCCGAAAAAATAGCAAATGTACTCCAAAAATTCTGAAAATTTGCAAATATCATTTTTAAATTATTTGAAAGATATTGGAAAAGTAAAATCTTGATTCGGAGTTCGTTTGCAAAATGGCCAAATCCCGGGTCCCCTATGTAGTAATTCAAGCAAATAAATCCCGAAAAAATAGCAAATGAGCTCCAAAAATTATGAAAACTTCCAGATCACATTTTTAAATTATTTGGAAAATATTGGTGAAGAAAAATCTGGATTCGGAGCTCGTTTAAAAAATGGTAAAGTTCGGGTGCATAAAAGGGGTAATTTCGAAAATAAATCCAAAATAAATAGCAAATGGTGTCGAAATTTTTTGAAAACTTTCAGAATTCAATTTTTTATTATTTCGGAAGTATTGAAAAAAGAAAATTCAAATTTGGAGTTTGTTTCCTATTTATTTAGATTCGGGGGGCAAAAAGATCATTTCACTAAGGAAACCAAAAAAAGGCAAATTGGTAATTGAGGAAAATATGAAAGAAGAAAGAATTGCTAGGATTTTTTTCTTTCCTTGGTGAGCCAACATAGAGGAGAAGAAGGAAGCTTGAACAATTTAATTCCCTAGTTACTATCAAGCCACATGCTACCACTAACACCTTGCAAATGGTCCCCTCTTCATCCAATGGCTTAGGTGCCTTGTAGGAAAGTTGAATGCACCATCCAATGGCCAAGTTTAAATGCCAAAATGACATTTTTATTTGTCATAAAAGAATCCTCATCTAATGGCCAAGAATGGAAGAAAAAAGATGAGCGCAATTCATCCAAGGGTAAGCATCCATTCGATTGAGCAAGGGAGTGCATGGGATTATCTCTTCTCATCCAATGGTTTAGGCCATCTACAAGGGCTGAGTACACATGTTGAGGGCTGGATTTAATCTACAAGATGTCATTTTTATGTTGGCCTCATCCAATGACCAAGAATGGAAGAGCACAACTCAACCAAGGGTAGGCACTCAAGAGGGGCAAGCAAGAGAGTGCATGAGATTGGTCCTCTTTTGCATCTAATGGCTAAGGTTACTACAAGGGCTGAGTACACATCTTAAGGGCTGCTATCAATTGGCAAGATGACATTTTTATGTTGTCATCAAAATATCTAAATCTAAAGGCCAAGATTGGAGGAGAAAAAGTGCAATTCCCATCCAAGGGTTAGAGGGCCATTCGGCCAAGGCTAAAGGGAGGGGGAGGATTTCATTTTTTCAGAGATTTTGGCTGGAAAACAGTAGCTAATTTGGCAAGAAAAAAGGTTTTGAAAGAGAGAAAAATAAGGTTTTCAATAGAGAGCTTGAAGATAGTCATCTTTACCAAGCTCTAGCCTAGCTTTCTTCTTCATTTCCATGGTGTTTTCTTGATTTTTCTATTATGTTTTCCTACTACATTTTTCATAGAAATAAAGTTTTTTAATGTTTACTTATGTTTTTATCTCTTCTTCTTCTTTAAAATGGTAGAAAACAATTTTTTTCTTATGGTTTCATGCCATGGCCGAATGGCACATTTATTTGCCTTGTTTTTTCCTTTTTTTCTTCTTTGCATGTTGTTGTGAAAAATGATTTTTACAAGTTTTTTTAGAGTATTCTAAGGTTCTTATTTTTACAAAATATGAAGCAAAAAAGGTTGAAATGGCTACATGATCTTGGCTAGACTAAGTGACCATGGTTAGGAGAAAGGCTATGCCCATTTTTACCTACCATGAAGCTCACCTTTTTTTTCTATTTTACATGGTTTATTTTCTGTTTTATTGAGATGGAAAGGCTTCATGATCTTGGAAAGACCAAGTGATTATGGATTGGTGAGAGGCTATGGCCATTTGATACCAACCATGGAGCTTAACTTTCCTTGTTCTACTTACTAGTTTTGCTTGTAATTTTTGCATGTCTATGTTAAATCTTGTGTATATATGTTCTTTACATTATTTTCTATGCTATATTTACTTATATATTTCATTTCCATGCTTGATATTATATCCTTGCATATTCGGCCATTGTTGTTCATATGCTCATGTTGTGCATTTTTTTTTTCATGTATCATGTCTTACATGTTTGCATTTTCATAGTTTTGTTTCACGACCATTCAGCCATTCCATTTTGTATGCCTTGCATGTGTATTTTCTTTTGCTTCTTAACTTGTTTGCATCTCCATGTCATGAACTTGCATATTCTGATTTTAGTATGCCATGTGCTTATGAAAATGCTATGATAAAAATGCCATCATATTGATCCATGACCATTCGGCAATACCATGTTTGTTTGCCTTGCATGTGCATTTTACTTTTGTTTCTTAACTTGTTTGCATTTCCATGCCATGAGCTTATACATGTTGATTTTGGTATGTTATTTGTTATATAAAATGCCATGACATTATGCATTTTAATATGGTTTGTCATGTACTTATGTCATTTACTAAATAGGATTGCATTAGAGTCTTATGTGATCATTTGGCCTCTTCATGCATTCATTGCCTTGTCATGCATTTGTATTTTTGTTTAGGTAACATGCTTTGCACTATTATATCTTGAAATTGTGTATTAGCTACTGTTGTTCCAGCATTGACATTAATTTCATGAGTCATTATATGTTCATAGTATTGCTATGCATGCTCACTACATTTTAGGTCTAGGCCATATTGGTATTGCCATGCATATTAAGTCTTAAATCACATTGGTATTGTCATGCATTAATATGCTATTTAGGTCTTAGGTCACATTCATTTTCATGCATATTTATAACATATTAGGTCCTAGTCACATTTACATTATCAAGCATTGCATGCATATAGAGTTAGGATAGCATTAATTGCCATGCAAATTCATGCTATGCATTTAGGTTGCCATGAATTGTCATACATTTCCTTTACCATTTAGACCTTTAGAACATGCATTTCATACATTTCATTTGTTGTATGTTCATGCATTCCATGTCATTGCCACTTTATTTGTGACTTAGGCCAATTAATGGCTCAAAGTCATGCTCTCTAGAGCATACTTGTGGAAAATTTAGGAATTGTCAAATTGATCTTTCTACCTTTGTGATTTTTTTTTACTTAGCCAATTTTGTCCAAGATATTTAAAATGTTTAGCTACTGTCCTTAGGTCTTTAGGATGATTTCCAGCAATTTCCACCTTGGTTTTTGAATGAATTTATCAAAGGCAAAAAATGTGTTTTGACAAACAGTTTTTTTTACCCAGTATTTGAACATCTCCAATTTTTCTGGGTAGCCATTTTTAATTAGAAAATTAACCCAATTTTTTTCATGTATATTTGCATGTTCTAAGTCTCCAGTATTATTTTTTAGAATTTTTAGAAGTTTTAAAAATAGGCTAAAAAATCGTGTGGCAAAACCGGACAGTATATGCAGATTTGAAATTAAAAGGAGAATAATGGTTGAATTTGGCTAAGGCATTTAGAGGGGATTGCTTAGAAGATTTAGCTACTGTCTTAGGGTAGTTTCTAAGCCTTTTGAACTCTAAAAATGAATTTATAAATCTCGGGTTAAGGGTAGTTAAGTCCGGGATTTTAAACTTAGGAAATTAGAGCCATTTTAAAAGGGTTTGGTGAGGGTTTTAATTTTTATTCAAATTTTTCTTCTAAATTATTTTCAAACAATTACAAAGTTTCATTTTTTTTAGAAAATCTAATTTGACATATTTTCCTAAGGTAGCCGGATATCTTTGTAGATATACGGATTTCTTTAATTGAAGGAAAAAAAATACATTTTTCATGCATTGCATTTTCCATGTTCATGCATTTTATTTAAATATGTGATTTTTGCTATGATATTTTCCATGATATTGCTATTATTTTAATTCATATTTTATGATCTTATATTTGTTTTCCATATGATTTTTAATGTTTCATGATATCCTATGCTTTTTATTTAGTTATTTTTGTCACATTGTTTAGCATATACTATGTTCATGCATTATTATTTTTATTAGTATTTTCATGCATATTATATGTTAGCATTATTTTAATTCCATGTCATTTCTTGTCATTTAGATCGTATTCCATGTCATTTAGATTATTTCATTTATAACATGCCATGTCATTTAAAATATGCCATATCATTTAGAATTGCCATGTCATTTAAATCATTTTATCTCATTTAGAATATATCATGATACTTCGGATTTTTTCTATTTTACCTAGAATATACTATGTCATTTAGGTTGCATTATATTATCTAGATTTGCCATGTCATTTTATTTAGGTCATACATGTCCATGTTCATATTTTTAAAATGTTTTGAAAAAGATAATGATTTTCAATAAAAAATAAAGATATTCCTGAGTTAAAATAATTCATGAGTTCTCTACCGGGTTTGCTAGAGGGAATATCATCAATTATCATTAATAAAGGAATATCTTTATTTCAAAAAACGAGAATGATTCGGAAAGTTTTCCAAATGAAAAAAATTTCTATATTCTGCCGATTTTGTCGGGGAATATTGAAAAATTTTGAATTAATAAATTTCGGATCATTTTCAAATAAGAATGGAATTATTTTTCTTAAAATTGGGAATTAACTTGAAATACTAAAATAAAAACCAACTTTTTACCGAGACTTTAGATAACACACGATTAATAAGGTACCGATTTATACGGGCGTTGCGAGGGTGCTAATCCTTCCCCGCACGTAACCGACTCCCGAACCCGCTTCCTTGATTTCTCTGGTTTATAACGCAGACCTGAAATTGATTTTAAAAAATGTTTTAATTAATTTTAAAATGTTTTACAAAATCGGTTTTAATAGGTGGCCGATCACACCTAGCTAAAAAAGATTGGTGGCGACTACATGTCTTTTTACGAGGCCGTTTTCATACCCTCGACCTTTTATTATTTCTAGAGGAATTAAGTCATCTTTTCAACTATTTTTGTTTCCCCTCACTCGAACGATTCCCTGCGATCCGGGATCACGTATCGACACCTTCATTTTTCTAGAGGAATTAAGTCGATTTTTCCTCTTTTTTTTTTTAATGTCACGCTTAAGGAAAATGAATAATAAAGTCTTGCGATGAGACTTGTTAATTTTTAGGGTTGCGACAGCTTGGCGAATCCATTGGGGACTTTTTTTTAGAGAGTCAGGCCTAGAATTAGTCATGTGTTATTTAAGTCTCGGTTTTGTTGGTTTAATTGGTATTTAATTTTAATTCCCATATTTTTAAAATACAAGAGAATTTTGAAAATAATAAAATGTTTTAAATATGTCCATCGTCATGTGCATTCATATTATTATTTGTTCTTTGGTTATTTTGTTGCGTATATTTATATGTTTGTTTGACTGATGCTTTACATTGTTTGATTTTAGTGTGGTATTTAGAATAAGGGGTGTAGAATAGGTGGTGACAGGTTTGTTTTGTTCCTCCGCACACACTGTATTTGCATTTGCATAACATGAATCCTCAACTCGAGTTCCGTCCTTTTAAGTGGGAGTAAAGTAACTACGCCTTCGTGATGATCCTCCGTATGGGCTAGTGAAACACTTTCGGAGTATAAAGTACCTAATGCCTTCGTGATAATCCTCTGTACGGGCATAGGAAAATATACTCTAACGAATTGAACCCGCTTTTATCGGGGTGCCTTACTAGCCTTCACCGACGACAGTAAGGAACAATTCGGGGCCTTAGAACCTATTCACCTTCATATAGTGAACCTAGGCGAAGCCATGCCGGATTTCTGTTAGATACCCGAAGTTTAAGAACACATGGAGGAACATTTCCAACCTTTTACCATCTTTCTATATGTTAGATACAAATTGGGTGATGATGAACGAACATCATATCACTCGTAATAAATCTTTTATTTTTTCCCAAAGGCGTCGTAATGTCGAAGCTCTGTTTAAATTTTCAGGACATTTTTTAAAGCATGTTGTTATTTATGTTATATTTGTGAATTCATTTTTTTACTAATCTATTTCTTTATGTTTTCTTTTCTTTGACATGCATCATAGACATCATCATACCCTTGGAGTTTATTGGCCTCGGGATAGTCATCAACCCAAAGGACTTTCATGGAGTGTCAGGTTATTTCAGTGATAGAAGATCATGCAGTAGTCAGGGCACGTTCAGAAAAAGATCAGATGGAGGATGGTGATTACCTGAAGAAAGATTGTGTCAGTATTATGGGAAAGGGTCAAAGTGGATTCTAGACAGAATAATCTCCGAGGGTTAGCCGACATTTGGAATCAGTGGAATGTATCAGAAAAAGAAGCCTTCACTCAGAAATATGGAGATATAGCACTCTTAATTTCGATTCGGGTCAATAGTGGGTTGATTCAGGCTATGGTACAGTTTTAAATCTTGCTTATAGATGTTTCACTTTTAACAAGGAGGATATGACACCACTGATCAAAGAATATTCAGCACTGTTACGTATTGAATGTCCTAATCCTGATTGGGTATATTTGAAGGAAGTGAAACCTTCAGGTTTTAAGAAGAAAGTGGCTAGGATCACAGGAATGGATACAACATGGGTTGAGAGTCATGTGGACACAAAGCAGAAAAATGGGTGCATTTCGTGGGAAACTCTCTGACAGTTGATATTGGGTTGTTCCGACAAAGAAAAAGCCAGGGATATCTTCCCTCTCGCCATCTACGGGTTAATCATATTCCCGAAGATATTGGGTCATGTGGATATAGCCGTGTTTGATTTCTTTGAAAAGTTGGAACAGAAGATTAACCCATCTCCGGCCATCATAGCTGAAACTATCCGATCTTTGAATTTTTGCAAAAGGGCAGGACAAGGGAGAATCAAGGGGTGTGTACAACTCCTTTATATTTGGATTCAAAGTCACTTTTGGAAGATAGAAAATGTTTCCTTTAAACCGTACATGAAGTCTTTAGTTTCGATCAGGGAATTCCTTCAAAATGATTGGCCTGAAGACGGGGATGAAGAGAAATGGGTCAACATGTTTCGGAATCTAAAAGGGGAGATGGTGACTTGGAGAGCTCCATGGATGGTTCCTATGCTGATTATGTACAAATGTGGGGACAACTCGAGAGTTCCACTACTCGAAATTTGGGGGTCTGTAAGTTATGCGCCTTTGTTGGTGCAAAGACAGGTTGAGTCTCAGCAATTCAAACCCGTGACTCATAATCTAGGATCATTCGAGTTCACTTATGGGGAAGACGGATATTTTGGAAAAGTGCGGGTAGTGATTGAAGCGTGGAAGAAAACTCACCAGATAAAAGTGGCCAGATATGCCGACATCGTCACACCTGATTACCTAGTATGGAGGGAATTAAGGGTTAATGATAGGCTGTTGACATCAGATGAGGAAGAGGTCCAGTTCGTGAATCCACCACCGAGGGAAATGACATCAGAGTTAGAAATGCAAGGGCGGAATTTGAAAAAGAAAAGGCCCAGATGAGCAAGGAGATTGCCCGACTGCAAGAAGAGCTTGAGGACATAAAAATAGGGAATCAGCTCGGGAAAGAGAAAAAGAAAGGATCAAGAGAGAAAGGAACACCGCTAAGGGCGATCTTCGGGAATTACATTTGGAGAACAAGAGGTACCGATTCGAGCTCAAATTTGAGAGGACTCTCAAGACTTCCAGGGAGTAGGAACATGAGGTCAAAAACCTCAAGAAGGAGAATAACTACTGGAAAGAGAGAGCGAAGCATAAGGAAGCCTGAGCCAATCAACTGGAGAAGCAACTTAAGGAAAGCTTACACGGTGATACTTCTGCTGACGCGTCAAGGGACCGTGAACAAGTAGGGGTCAGATTGAAAAGTAGGGCAATCAAAAGGAGACTGTGAAAGAAAGTCCAAGATCCGAGAAAGTCACTATAGGACTAATTTTGTAATAGCACTTTGGAAGGCGAATTACGGATTTATCTTAGGCAGTGATATTTTTATTCTATCTGTGATGTATTTAGTTCCAGGAAATCAATGAAAGACCGTTCGGTTGAAATTATCCCGGGGCCAGTATATTCAAATGCATTCATATTTTTTGTTCAGTTGTACATTTACTCATATTTATAATCATTTATTTTTGAAATTCATTTATACACCTAACCACTTATTTATTCCTTTTACTTGTTCATTCATTCATATTCATGCATTTAAACACTTATTTGTTCATTTCACTTGTTCATTCATTTATTTTTTCATATTCATATACGTAGTCGTGTACATATCCATTTTATTTGATTCATTCATTCACATTTAGTCATATATTTATTCATTCATTTTATAAAACATAAAAAAAAGATGTGTCAATAATTTCTAATTCATGGTTTTCAAAACTAAAGGTACAATTGGTTGCACTCAGAGAGAAACGGATTTTCAACACCCTTACAATACTCGATCTCAAGCCAGAGCTATGGAAAACAACCAGCTTGCTAGAATTGAAAGAATGGAAAGAACTCAGAGGGAACTGCAGGAACAGTTAGCTAAATCTCAGGAGGAGTCTCGAGAACAGATGACTAAGCTCATGGAAATGATGAGTGCCATGAAAAAACAAAAAGGGTCGGGAGAGAACTCGGCCACCGGGAAAAGGGTGGTAGTTGAAGAGGATCAGCCTAAAAACATACAGCAAAAGGGCCAAGAGGTGCCAATTGGGGCAGCCTCCTATGTTTACATCCAGCCAGCTACAGAGACACAGAACTATATTCCCGGAAAGGGTAATGTGGGAGCTGACCTAAATGATGTTAATGTTCCAGACTTTGAGGAGCTAGCTGAAAAGGAAAAAGCAAAGATGACAGAGCTGAAAAGGGTTGAAATGGCAGAATCACAAAAAAAAAATCAATTGCTGGAGGAGAGGCTGAGGGCCGTTGAAGGGGCAGAGTATTTGGCTGTCTGGATGCCAAAGATATGAGCTTAGTACATGATCTGGTAATTCCCCCAAAGTTCAAAGTACCAGATTTTGAAAAATACAATGGGACTACCAACCCATCAACACATCTGACCATGTACTGTAGAAGGATGACGGGGCATGATGATAATGAGAATCTGCTTATCCATTGTTTCCAGGATAGCATGACAGGGTCAGCAACCCGATGGTACAATCAGTTGAGTCGTACCAAGATTCGTTCATGGACGGATTTAGCCAGGGCTTTCATGGAATATTATAAGCATGTGTCTGACATTGTACCTGATAAGCTGTCGCTACAGGATATGGAGAAGAGGTCCAATGAGAGCTTCAAAGAATACTCGCAAAGGTGGAGGGATCTGGCCACACAAGTGCAACCCCCTTTAACTAGCAAAGAAACTACAGTGCTTTTCATCAACACCTTGAAAGTACCCTATTATAATAAATTGGTGGGGAGTGCCACCAAGGACTTTGTAGACATGGTAATATCTGGGGAGATGATAGAATCGGTCATTAAGAATGGGAAAATGGAAGGGGGTGAGCCTTCTGTTCAGAAAAAGGTATTCCCTGCCAGGGAAAAAGAAGAGACCCATGCAGTTAGTATCAACCAATACCCATATGTGCCTCCCACACCACATACACCACCAAGGCCCTATACTCCTACCACATCTTATGTACCTCCTACACCCTACAACCTTACCCGGGGTATAGTCCTTATTACCCCAATGTGAACCACCTTACCCAAAATCCATTCCCTTACACCAATATACCACAACAACCGTTTCCAACTGGCATATCCCCACAAATCAACCTCCCCCGAAACACTATCCAAACACTCAGGGAGCCGGGCGTAATGACCAACGTTCACCAAGGAACGATCAAAAACCCCAATTTGATCCGATTCCTACCACCTATGGTGAGCTATATCCTAAACTATTGCAGGGTCAACTTGTTGCCCCCGTGTACCTCAAACCTTTGACACCTTCATATCCAAGGTGGTACAATGCAAATACTAACTGCACATACCATGCAGGAATTCAAGGACATTCGACTGAAGATTGCCTGGCCTTTAAAAAGAAAGTCCAAAGCCTGATCAATGCCGGAGTTGTGAAGTTCGGGGCAAAGAATGGGCCATATGTAGCGGGGAACCCATTGCCAGATCATGCGAGGAATCGGGTATATGCAGTATGGACAGGGGAAGTTAGAAGGGTAAAGAGGGACTTCAGGGAAGTCAAGACTCCAATGTTAACAGTATGGGTCGAGATGGTCAAGGCAGGAATGGTGGGAGATGCAGACAGTTTGAAAATGATAGAAAAAAGGGTGTAGAATTGGTGCCCATTTCATAAGTGTGGAGGTCATGTCATACAAGACTGTAGGGACTTCTTGGTTAAAGTCCAAAAAATGATGGATAGTGGAGAGGCCCAGTTTTACGAAGAAACGGAGGAGGAAATAAAGGTTATTGAAAATGCAGCTGGCTACGGTATAAGAAGACCCTTGATCATTTATTATGATAAACCAGAGGAGAAAGTCATGCCAGTCATTGAGGAAAGTGCGCCTAAGTTAATCATTGATCTGCCTGTTTCCTTTTCATACAAGGAAAACAAAGCTGAACCATGGAAATACGACTGCAGCATGGTTATGCCTGGGTCTTCGAGTCAGCGGGATATCACAGGTGTGGGGCACTTAACACGAAGTGGAAGGTGTTGTGCTCCTGAGGCTGTTGAACAGGGGTAAATAGGGAAAGGAACAGACAAAGGGAAAAAAGTAGCTGAACCAATCCATATTGAGATGGATTTGTCAAAAGAAACAGAAAGGGGACCAGCCCCGGTTAACAGAGTAAAAGAGCCAGTAAGTGAGAAGGAAGCCTGCGAGTTCTTAAAATTCATAAAGCAAAGTGAGTATAGCATGGTTGAGCAACTGCAATGTCTACCAGCTAGAATTTCAATCTCATCTTTGCTTTTGAACTCGGAGCCACATAGAAATGCCCTATTGAGAGTATTGAATCATGCATACGTGGTTAACAATATATCGGTAGAAAAATTGGACAGGCTAGTGGGAAACATCGCGACAGACGACCATATATATTCCAGCTATGAGGAGATACCACCCAATGGTATTTGGGTCAACAAAAGCTCTCCATATAACTACCACTTGTAATGGGCACATATTACCAAGGGTCCTTTTGGACAATGGTTCTTCATTGAACGTGATGCCTTTGGAAACCCTGTCCAAATTGCTAGTGGATATTTTTTATATGCTGCCAAGCTGCACGGTGGTCCGAGCCTTTGATGGTACCAGGAGAGATGTGATGGGAACTATTGAGGTTCCTTTGGAGATAGGCCCATGTACCTATACAGTGAACTTTCAGGTCATGGATATTAATCCATCCTATAATTGCCTACTAGGAAGGCAGTGGATACATTCAGCAGAGGCTGTACCTTCGTCTCTCCATCAAAAGCTGAAATTTGTAATAGAGGGGCGTTTAGTCACTGTATCAAGAGAAGAGGACATAATAACGTCTACATCTACTGAATCTCCTTATGTTGAGCCCAATGAAGATGCCGTAGAATGTTTCTTTCGGTCTTTGGAATTCGTAAATGCAGTTTTCATCGCTGAACGACGAAGAATTCCAAAACCAAGGCTGTCCAAGAATACAAGGCTGGGGGTAAGAACTACCATGGGAAAAGGCTGCAGGGTTGGAAAAGGTCTCGGGAAATATCTTCAGAGGATGGCCCGAGCAATGGAAGTAATAGGAAAGAAAGATCGGTTTGGCCTAGGGTATCTTTCGAAGGCCCATGAGAAAAGGAAACAAGTTGAAAGGAACCGACAAAGGAGGATGGCCCGTCTTGCGGGTATGGATATTGAATGGGAGCCTATGATATTCCCACCTATCTTTCACAGCTTCCGCTCAACCGATTCTCTGTTCTGAGAAAAGAATTCTGATGATGTGCTCGTAATGATAGAGCAAGCCTTCGAGAGATTCCAGGTGAATAGGGATGAGCAGATGTATGATGTGGAGATCTGCACGACTGAGGAAGAAAGAATTGAAAGAGAGAATGCTAATTGGATGGTGCAACCTTGTCCACCAGGATATAGACTGACCAATTGGAGCTCCACCGAGCTATCCATAGTTTTTAGGTCTATTCCAACGTAATGCTTTTAAACAAATCTTAAATATCTTTGCCCGAAGATATTAAGAATTTCTTTTGTAATGGGCTTTTGTCTAAAACTTTTCATCCAATAAATAACAAACATGATGCATTTCCTTCATACTGATGTGTCCATATTCTTTCATTTATGCTATTTATTTTGCTTCGATTGTATATATGTTTTCCTATACTGTTTCTTCCCCACCTATTTACAGGTGCACGGATGCGGAATATGAGGATCTTCCTGCCAGTAATTCTGAAATTGATTTTGAGAGGCCCATTTGTACGGGTGATTTTGAGGCCGACGAAGATATTGAGGATTATGGTCTACCTCCGGACTTATTAAGAAAAATAGAACTAGAAGAGAAACAAGTACTTCCTCATGAGGAGCTACTGGAATTGTTGAATCTGGGAAGTAGTGAGGAGATAAAAGAGGTTAAAATCGGCACTGCATTGTCGTCGTCAATAAAAGGTTAACTGATAGCCTTGCACCAGGAATATGTAGATGTATTTGCATGGTCATACCAAGACATGCCGGGTTTAGATCCAGACATTGTGGTTCATAAGCTCCCTTTAAGGCCAGAGTGCAAGCCCATTCAGCAAAAGTTGAGAAGAATGAGGCCGGACATGCTGTTAAAGGTAAAAGAGGAGGTGAAGAGGCAGTTTGATGCAGGATTCTTAGAGGTGGCAAAATATCCGGAATGGGTTGCAAACATTGTTCTGTACCAAAGAAGGATGGCAAGGTGCGTATGTGCGTCGATTACCGAGATTTGAACAAAGCCAGTCCCAAAGATAATTTCCCTTTGCCTCACATTGATATTTTGGTGGATAATACAGAGAAGAGTTCTTTGTTTTCTTTCATGGATGGATTCTCAGGATATAATCAGATTAAGATAGCACCGAAAGATATGGAGAAAACCACATTTGTTACAATGTGGGGAATATTTTGCTACAAGGTAATGCCGTTTGGGTTGAAGAATGCTGGGGCAACGTATCAGAGAGCCATGGTGACCTTGTTTCATGACATGATGCATAAGGGAATTGAGGTTTATGTTGATGATATAATTGCAAAGTCACAAGGAGAAGAGGAGCATATTACGAATCTTAGAAAACTCTTTGAAAGACTAAGAAAGTTTCAACTCAAGCTAAACCCGGCAAAATGCACTTTTGGAGTTACCTCGGGAAAATTGTTGGGTTTTGTTGTTAGCAAAAAGGGAATTGAGATTGATCCGGATAAAGTGAAGGCCATCCAGAATTTTCCACCTCCACGTACTCAAAAAAAAGTAAGAGGTTTTCTGGGAAGATTGAATTACATTGCTCGGTTTATTTTTTAGTTAACCGACAAATGTGATCCAATATTCAAATTACTTCGAAAACGTGATCCAAGAGAGTGGGATGAAGGGTGTCAGATTGCTTTTGAAAAGGTTTAGCATTATCTATCAAACCCACCAGTATTAATGCCACCCGTTCTGGATAAACCGATGATACTGTATCTATCAGTATTTGAGAGATCCATGGGTTGTGTTCTGGGGCAGCTTGATGAGATTGGAAAGAAAGAACAAGCGGTTTACTACCTCAGCAAGAAGTTCACAGATTATGAGTTGAAATATTCATCGGTAGAAAAGTTGTGCTGTTCCTTAGCTTGGACTGCTCGGAGGCTCAGACAGTTATGTTGTACCACACAACGTGGTTGATCGCCAAGCTAGATCCAATCAAGTACATGTTAGAAGCACATTCTTTGTTAGGGAGGACGGCAAGATGGAAGGTTTTGTTGTCAGAATACGACACTGTATACGTAAGTCAGAAGGCTATCAAGGGCAGCGCAGTGGCTGAATTCTTAGCAAGTCGGGCAGTGGAGGATTATGAGCTGTTGAACTTTGATTTCCCAAATGAAGACTTGATGTACGTTTCCCAAGCGAATGAGGCTCCCTTGAAGAAGAAAGTATGGAAGATGTACTTTGATGGGGCATCCAATGCCATGGGGCACGGAATCGGTGCAGTGCTCATATCCCCAGAAAAAGATTATTATCCCTTCACCGCCAGATTGGATTTCGATTGTACAAACAATACGGCTGACTATGAGGCGTGTACTATAGACCTTCGTGCAAAAATGGACAAAAAAATCAAATTTTTGGAAGTTTCCGAAGACTCAGCTTTAGTGATATACCAGTTACGGGGAGAATGGGAAACCCGAGATACAAAGTTGATCAGATGCAGAGAACTCATACTGAGTTTATTGGAGGAGTTTGAAGAAGTAAGTTTCAATTACTTCCATCGAGAAGAAAATCGAATGGCGGATGCTCTGGCTACTTTGTCATCAATGTTTAAAGTAAATGAAGGGGCGGAAGTTGTGCCAATCAAGATGAGCATATATGAGTCTCCTGCCCACTGTTTGAGTATCGAAGAAGAAGCAGATAGTCTCCCTTGGTATAACGATATCTTATAGTACATCAAGAGTCAACAGTATCCAGAACAGGCAACATAAAATGACAAGAGAACTCTGAGAAGGCTAGCAACGAGTTTTGTTCTAGATAGCAAGATTCTCTACAAGAAAGAGAAAGATCAAGTCCTATTGAGATGTGTCGGGTCTGTCAAAGCTCGAAGAATCATAGAGGAAGTCCATGAAAGGGTATGTGGCACCCATGCTAATAGTTACATGCTTGCTAAGCAGATTATGAGGGTAGGGTATTATTGACTGACGATGGAAGGAAATTGTATTAGTTATTCTCGGAAATGCCAGATCTATGCAGATAGGGTTCATGTGCCGCCATCGCCATTGCATGTCATGACCGCACCTTGGCCGTTTTCAATGTGGGAAATGGATATGATTGGGCCTATTACCCCGAAAGCTTCAAATGGACATCGTTTCATCCTGGTGGCCATAGACTATTTCACAAAGTGGGTGGAAGCTGCTTCTTATACGAATGTAACGAAGTCGGTGGTATGCAGATTTGTCAAGAAGGAAATCATATGCCGATATGGATTGCTAGCAAGATTTTAGATAATGCTCTCAATCTGAATAATAAGATGATGAAAGAGGTATGTACTCAGTTCAAAATCACGCATCACAATTTGGCACCTTATCGTGCGAAGATGAATGAGGCAGTAGAAGCAGCCAACAAGAACATCAAGAAGATTGTCGAGAAGATGACTGATGTGTACAAGGATTGGCATGAGATTTTACCTTTTGCTCTTCACGCATATCGCACTTTAGTTCACACATCTACAGGGGCAACGCTGTTTTCTTTAGTATATGGTATGGAAGTAGTGTTACCTATTGAAGTTGAGATTCCTTCACTTCGTGTTTTGATGGAGGTTGGCCTAGAAGAGGTAGAATGGGTTAGAGCTCGTTATGAATAGCTGAATCTCATCGAAGAGAAAAGATTGAAGGCAATTTGTCATGGGCAGTTGTATCAGAAAAGGATGATTTGAGCCCATAACAAGAAGGTTCGACCCAGACAGTTCCGAGAAGGAGAGTTAGTACTGAGAAAAATTCTCCCCATAATGAAGGATCCGCGAGGAAAATGGGCTCCAAATTGGGAAGGACCCTATGTGGTAAAAAGAGCTTTTTCTAGAGGAGCATTGATTCTAACTCGGATGGACGAAGATGATTTTAGACATCCCGTGAATGCTGATGAACTGAAGAAGTATTATGCTTAAAAAAAATGTGTGACGCTATGCACATGGGAATTCGAATGATTCCAAGTGTAGAAATGGAAATTCTATATATCTACCTCCCCTGAGAATCGCTTTTCAAAGAAAATATTCATGCTTGGTGTGATAAATGGCCCTCTTTCATATTTCCTTCACTAAGAAGAAATTATCTCTAGTCACCCGTTTGAGCCTTAGGAATTATTTCTTTCATTGAACCCTGATCAAGGATCACCCTCTACACTGGAGGGCAAATACGAGGAAAAATGATCAAAATCATGGCAAAAAAGAGAGCCATTGAAAAATGTGAAATCAAAAAATGGCAAATGAAAGCCACCAATGAAGAGAAAAAAAAGGAGGGGGACAAATGTCTCAAGAATGAATTCTCCTCAGGAAATGATCTTTGATCATCACCCTTAAACACATTTTTGGGCCTATTTTATCCTTTCCTTCTAAACCCGAACCTTGGCCTATATTACGTACTTTAAAAGTCCACTTTGATCAAGCATGGGTATTTAATTTGAAAAGTTTTTCTCAGAATTCATCCATCTTTTGAATTTCCATTTTTACCTTGGAAGCATTTAGAATTCTCAAATGCATGGTAGAATAAAAAAAAAGGAGAGGTTTAAGCCGAAAACCCGCAAAGGGCGACTTAATACCGAATGGGGGACACTTGGGTTGAAAACCCGCAAAGGGCAGCTCAAGTACTGATTAAGGTTTGAATCAATGCTTCGTTTAAAGGGGGAGAAAGTGTTTGAAAATCAGAGAAAAGGGGAACGACTCAGTCTGACGTAACTACAGAAGTCGAGGGATTACCCAAGTAAATTGATCGTTCAAGAGAAGTTTCAGATGATTTGAAAAAGGAGGGGTCCAAGATATTCCGCATCCGGAGCATCAACAACCTATAACTTTACATTTGTTTCTTATATCCTTGATATCCACTTTTATCATTTTAGAACATTTTGTTGCAATAAATTTTTGTTACTCTTTTTTTATGACAATTGCTTGTTTCATACTTTCTTTCATACATTTTCGAAATTGCATTTTGTTTGTTATTAAAATTGAATGATGATTAGTAAACCTAAATTTTTTAATAAAAATGAGTTTAAAGGTATTACTAAGGAATAGATCTAAATCTTAGAAAATGTTTGGAAACCACTAATCCTGATGGAAAATTCACCAAGTAAAGGAAAACAGTGAAATTGGTGGAGACTCCGTCATGAAGTCAGAAATTTGTTAATTTCAGTGAAGTCAGAAATCGGGACTATTTGAAAACTTATTTTGAGTAAAAAGGTTTTTTAAGTGGGGCATCAATGAACAATTGAAGACTCCGTCATGAAGTCAGATAATTTGTGAACCTCAAAGAAACCATGGATTAGAAATCATAACACAATCATTTGATTACATTCATCCTCAGAAAACATATAAGGATTAGCAAAGCATGTCATGCTCGTCACTGCATTTAGCTAACATTGCAGGAATCAAGAAAACTTTGGCTTCCCAAATCGAATTTGTTCTGCTTCTCAAATGAGTCGAGCCTCGAGACCTCCATCGAGGTATTTCCTTTTGTTTTAAATCGAATTCATTTTGTTTTATCAAATGAGTCGAGCCTTGAGATAGTCGTCAAGGTATTACGGGTAAGACCTTCGGGCACCATTTTAAAGACCTTCGGGCACCATTTTAAAGACCTTCGGGCACCAGTTTTAAAGACCTTCGGGCACCATTTTAAACACCTTCGGGCACCAGTTTTAAAGACCTTCGGGCACCATTTTAAAGACCTTCGAGCACCATTTTAAAGACCTTCGGGCACCATTTTAAAGACCTTCGGGCACCATTTTTAAAGACCTTCGGGCACCAATTTTAAAGACCTTTGGGCACCATTTTAAAGACATTTGGATACCAGTTTTAACGACCTTCGGGCATCATTTTTAAAGACCTTCAGGCACCATTTTTAAGACCTTCGGGCACCATTTTTAAGACCTTCGGACATAATTTTTTCTTTTGAAATCGAACCTATTTCCTTAAGACGGGCCGAGCCTTGATTAGTCAGGGAATTTAATTTAAGGACAAAATCTTCAATTTACAGCTTTTTAAAAAAATGATGAGAAAATGAAAAAAAAAAGAAGAAATGAAAAAGAAAACCCCTTTCCTTTTCCTTCACATGGGATTCCACTAACCATACAAAATTAGTGTTTGTTTATCTTTGCCTGATTCCTGAACTCAACAATAGCCAAAGAGGGGCAGCTGTACACACCTAATTTTGTCCGGACCCCTAAATCAGGTACATTTTCTTCCTAAATTGATGTTTCAGAATTCTAAAAGGCTTTTCTCATCCTGCAGGTGGTACTCTGAGGCTTAGTCTAAGAAAGCAGACACAAAAAGTCAAACTCAAAAAAAGTCAACCCCAAAAAAGTCAACCCAGAAAAGTCAACTACTAAAAAAGTCAACCCACTTTCAAAATCAAGATTTGAGGTTCAATTGAAAAACGGTGAAAGAATTTTGATAATCCGAGGTCTACATTGAAAGATATGGAGTTCGAAAGTTGGGTTACGAGATTCAGTAGAAAGGAAACCCTAATTCGGGAAATTTGGGGAAAGGTGCTTAAACGATCAAATTGGTGAAAATTAAAGGTCTCAAGTGAAAGATAAACACTGACTACGGGTAATAGAGATGCTACTTGGAAGAAAAACTGATAGAAAAGTCAATTCGGAAGAAAACCAAAAATTAGGGTTTTTTTGGTGGATTTCGGTGAAATTTGGAAAAATTGCAGAAACGGCCCAATTCGGAAGATCTAAAGCCCTTAATTGATGAGAAATGATTAAAAAAGGATAGCCCAAGGCTCAATTTGAAGAAAATCTAAAAATAGAACTTGTTTTGAGCAAAATCGAGTTTCAGGGGCAAAAAGGCAAAATTAGAAAATATGGGAAAAATAGCAAATGAACTCCAAAATTTTTGAAAATTTGAAAATCTCATTCTTAAATTATTTGGAAGAGATTGGCGAAAGAAAATCTTGATTAGGAGTTCGTTTACAAAATGGCCAAATACCGAGTCTCTTATATAGTAGTTCAACAAGATAAATCCCGGAAAAATAACAAATGAACTCCAAAAATTCTGAAAATTTGAAAATCTCAATTTTATATTATTTGGAAGAGATTGGCGAAAGAAAATCTTGATTCGGAGTTCGTTTCCAAAATGGCCAAATACCGGGTCCCCTATGTAGTAATTCAAGCAGATAAATCCGAAAAAATACCAAATGAGCTCCAAAAATTATGAAAACTTTCATATCACATTTTTAAATTATTTGGAAAAGATTGGTGAAGAAAAATCTGGATTCGGAGCTCGTTTAAAAAATGGTAAAGTTCGGGTGCATAAAAGGGGTAATTTCGAAAATAAATTCAAAATAAATAGCAAATGGACTCGAAAAAATTTTGAAAACTTCCAGAATTCAATTTTTTATTATTTCGAAAGTATTGAAAAAAAAAGAAAATTCAAATTTGGAGTCCATTTGCTATTTATTTAAGTTTGAGGGGGCAAAAATGTCATTTCACCAAGGAAACCAAAAAAAGGGCAAATTGGTAATTGAGGAAAATATGAAAGATGAAGGAATTGCTGGGATTTTTTCTTCCTTTAGTCAGCCAACATAGAGGAGAAGAAGGAAGCTTGAGCAATTTAATTCCTTTAGTCAGCCACATGCTACAACTAACACCTTGCAAATGGTCCCCCATTCATCCAATGGCTTAGGTGCCTTGTAGGAAAATTGACTGCACCATCCAATGGCCAAGTTTAAATGTCAAATGACATTTTTATTTGTCATAAAAGAACCCTCATATAATGGCCAAGAATGGAAGAAAAAAGATGAGCACAATTCATCCAAGGGTGAGCATCAATTCGGTTGAGCAAGGGAGTGCATGGGATTATCCCTTTTCATCCAATGGCTTAGGCCATCTACAAGGGCTGAGTACACATATTGAGGGCTGGATTTAATCTACAAGATATCATTTTTATGTTGGCTTCATCCAATGACCAAGAATGGAAGGGCACAACTCATGCAAGGGTAGGCATTCAAGAGGGGCAAGCTAGTGAATGCATGGGATTGGTCCTCTTTTGCTTCTAATGGCTAAGGTTAATACAAGAGCTGAGTACACATCTTAAGGGCTGGAATCAATTGGCAAGATGAAATTTTTATGTTGTCATCAAAATATCTACATCTAATGGCCAAGATTGAAGGAAAAAAAAAAGTGCAATTCTCATCCAATGGTTAAGGGGGGATTCGGCCAAGGCTAAAGGGAGAGGGGGAGTTTCATTTTTTCAGAGGTTTTTGGCTGGAAAAAATTAGCTAATTGGGAAATAAAAAAGGTTTTGGAAGAAAGAAAAAAAAAGGTTTTCATTAGAGTGTTTGAAGGTAGTCATCTCTACCAAGTTCTAGTCTAGCTTTCTTCTTCATTTTCATGGTGTTTTCTTGATTTTTCTATCATGTTTTCCTACAACATTTTTCTTAGAAATAAAGTTTTTTAATGTTTATTCATGTTTTCATCTTCTTCTTCTTCTTCTTTAAAATGGTGGAAATAATTTTTTTTTTTTGGAGTTTCATGCCATCGCCGAATGGCTCATTTTTCTGCCTTGTTTTTTTTTTCTTTTCTTTCTTCCTTGCATGTTGTTGTGAAAAATGATTTATACAAGTTTCTTTTTAAGTATTCTAAGGTTCTGATTTTTACAAAATATGAAGCAAAAAAGGTTGAAATGGCTACATGATCTTGGCTAGACCAAGTGAATATGGTTTGGTGAGAGGCTATGTCCATTTGACACCATCCATGAAGCTTACCTTACTTTCTGTTTTACATGGGTTATTTTCTGTTTTGATGAGATGGAAAGTCTTCATGATCTTGGCAAGACCAAGTGATTATGGTTTGGTGAGAGGCTATGCCCATTTGATACCATCCATGGAGCTTAACTTTCCTTGTTCTACTTACTTGTTTTACTTATAATTTCTGCATGACTATGTTAAGTCTTGTGCATACATTTTCTTTACATTATTTTCTATGCTATGTTTGTTATATTTCATTTCCATACTTGGTATTGCATCCTTGCATATTCGGCCTTTGTTGTTCATATATCCATATTGTGCATTTTTTTTATGTACCATGTATTACATGTTTTCATTCTCAATAGTTTTGTTTCATGCATATTCGGCCATTCCATTTTGTGTGCCTTGTATGTATATTTTTCTTTTGCTTCTTAGCTTGTTTATATCTCCATGTCGTGAACTTGCATATTCTGATTTTAGTATGCCATGTGCTCATGAAAATGCTATGATAAAAATGCCATCATTATGATTCATGACCATTCGGCAATACCATGTTTGTTTGCCTTGCATGTGCATTTTTCTTTTGTTTCTTAACTTGTTTGCATTTCCATGCCATGAGCTTGTTCATGTTGATTTTGGTATGTTATATGTTATATAAATGCCATGACATTATGCATTTTAATATGGTTTGTCATGTACTTATGTCATTTACTAAATAGGATTGCATTAGAGTCTCATGTGATCATTTGGCCTCTTCATGCATTTATTGCCTTGTCGTGCATTTGTATTTTTGTTTAGGTAACATGCTTTGCACTATTATATCTTGAAATTGTGTATTAGCTACTGTTGTTCCAGCATTGACATTAATTTCATGAGTCATTATATGTTCATAGTATTGCTATGCATGCTCACTACATTTTAGGTCTAGACCATATTGGTATTGCCATGCATATTGAGTCTTAAATCACATTGGTATTGTCATGCATTAATATGCTATTTAGATCTTAGGTCACATTCACTTTCATGCATATTTATAACATATTAGGTCCTAGTCACATTCACATTATCAAGCATTGCATGCATATAGAGTTAGGATAGCATTAATTGCCATGCAAATTCATGCTAGGCAATTAGGTTGCCATGAATTATCATTCATTTTCTTTACCATTTAGACCTTTAGGCATTTCATACATTTCATTTGCTGTATGATCATGCATTCCATGTCATTGCCACTTGATTTGTGACTTAGGCTAATTAATGGCTCAAAGTCATGCTCTCTAGAGCATACTTGTGGAAAATTAAGGAATTGTCAAATTGATCTTTCTACCTTTGTGATTTTTTTTACTTAGCCAATTTTGTCCAAGATTTTTAAAATGTTTAGCTATTGTATTTAGGTCTTTAGGATGATTTCCAACAATTTCCACTTTGGTTTTTGAATGAATTTATCAAAGGCAAAAAATGTGTTTTGACAAACAGTTTTTTTTTACCCAGTACTCGAACATCTCAATTTTTCTGGGTAGTCATATTTAATCATAAAATTAAGCCAATTTTTTACCGTGTATATTGACATGTTTTGAGTCTCCAGTATTTTTTTTAGAAGTTTTAAAAATTGGCTAAAAAATCGGGTGGCAAAATCGGACAGTAGAGGCAGATTTGAAATTAAAAGGAGAATAATGGTTGAATTTGGCTAAGGCATTTAGAGGGAGTTGGTTAGAAGATTTAGCTACTGTCTTAGGGTAGTTTTTAAGCCTTTTTAAACTCCAAAAATGATTTTATAAATCTCGGGTTAAGGATAGTTAAGTCCGGGATTTTAAACTTAGAAAATTAAAGCCATTTTAAAAGGGTTTGGTGAGGGTTTTAATTATTATTCAAATTTTTCTTCTAAATTATTTTCAAAAAATCAGAAAGTTTCATTTTTTTAAGAAAATCTAATTTGACATATTTTCCTAAGGTAGCCAGATATCCTTTTAGATATACGGATTTCTTTAATTGAAGGAAAAAAATACATTTTTCATGCATTGCATTTTCCATATTCATGCATTTTATTTAAATATGTGATATTTGCTATGATATTTTCCATGATATTGTTATTATTTTTATTCACATTTTATGATCTTATATTTGTTTTCCATATGATTTTTAATGTTTCATGATATCCTATGCTTTTTATTTAGTTATTTTTGTCATATTGTTTAGCATATACTATGTTCATGCTTTATTATTTTTATTAGTATTTTCATGCATATTATATGTTAGCATTATTTTAATTCCATGTCATTTCTTGTCATTTAGATCGTATTCCATGTCATTTAGGTTATTTTATTTATAACATGCCATGTCATTTAAAATATGCCATATCATTTAGAATTGCCATGTCATTTAAATCATTTTATCTCATTTAGAATATACCATGATACTTAGGATTTTTTCTATTTTACCTAGAATATACTATGTCATTTGAATTATGTCATGTCATTTAGGTTGCATTATATTATCTAAATTTTCCATGTCATTTTATTTATGTCATACATGTCCATGTTCATATTTTAAAATGTTTTGAAAAAGAAAATGATTTTCAATAAAATAAAGATATTCCCGAGTTAAAATAATTCATGAGTTCTCTACCGGGTTTGCTGGAGGGAATATCATCAATTATCATTAATAAAGGAATATCTTTCTTTCAAAAAATGAGAATGATTCGGAAAGTTTTCCAAATGAATAAAAATTTCTATATTTTGCCGATTTTGTCGGGGAATATAGGAAAATTTTGAATTAAAAATTCCGGATCATTTTCAATTAAAAATGGAATTATTTTTCTTAAAATTGGGAATTAACTTGAAATACTAAATTAAAAACCAACTTTTTACCAAGACTTTAGATAAAACACGATTAATAAGGTACCGATTTATACGGGCGTTGTGGGGGTACTAATCTTTCCCCGCACGTAACCGACTCCCGAACCCGCTTCTTTGATTTCTCTGGTTTATAACGCAGACCTGAAATTGGTTTTAAAAAATGTTTTAATTAATTTTAAAATGTTTTACAAAACCGGTTTTAGTAGGTGGCCGATCACACCTAGCTAAGAAAGATTGGTGGCGACTCCATGTCTTTTTACGAGGTCGTTTTCATACCCTCGATCTTTTATTATTTCTAGTGGAATTAAGTCATCTTTTCCTCTACTTCTCTTTCCCCTAACTCGAACGGTTCCCCGCGATCCTGGATCACGTATCGACACCTTCGTTTTTTTAGAGGAATTAAGTCGATGTTTCCTCATTTTTTTAATGTCACGCCTAAGGAAAATGAATAATAAAGTCTTGCGATGAGACTTGTTATTTTTTAGGGTTGCGACAGTCACATTTACATTATCAAGCATTGCATGCATATAGAGTTAGGATAGCATTTATTGCCATGCAAATTCATGCTAGGCATTTAGGTTCTCTTGAATTGTCATGCATTTCCTTTACCATTTAGACCTTTAGACAATGCATTTCATACATTTCATTTGCTGTATGTTCATGCATTCCATGCCATTGCCACTTGGCATGTGACTTAGGCCAATTAATGGCTCAAAGTCATGCTCCCTAGAGCATACTTGCGGAAAATTAAGGAATTGTCAAATTGATTATTCTACATTTGTATTTTTTTTACTTAGCCAATTTTGTCCAAGGTTTTTAAAATGTTTAGCTACTGTCCTTAGGTCTTTAGGATGATTTCCAACAATTTCTACTTTGGTTTTTGAATGAATTTATCAAAGGCAAAAAATGTGTTTTGACAAACAGTTTTTTTTTCACCTAGAACGCGAACATCTGCAATTTTTCTGGGTAGTCATCTTTAATCAAAAAATTAAGCCAATTTGTTCCCGTGTAGATTTACATGCTCTGAGTGTCCAGTATTTATTTTATTTTATTTTTTTGAATTTTTAAAAATAGGCTAAAAAATTGGGTGGCAAAATCGGACGGTAGAGGCAGATTTGAAATCAAAAGAGGAATAATGGTTGAATTTGGCTAAGGCATTTAGAGGGGGTTGGTTAGAAGCTTTAGCTACTATCTTAGGGTAGTTTCTAAGCCTTTTTAAATTTTAAAAATGATTTTATAAATCTCGGGTTAAGGGTAGTTAAGTCCGGGATTTTAAACTTAGGAAATTAGAGCCATTTTAAAAGGGTTTGGTAAGGGTTTTAATTTTTATTCAAGTTTTCCTCAAAATTGTTTTCAAACAATCACAAAGTTTTGTCTTTTTAGAAAATCTAAATTGACATATTTTTCTAGGGTAGCCGGATATGTTTTTAGATATACGGATTTCTTTATTTAGAGGAAAAAATACATTTTCATGCATTGCATTTTCAATGTTCATGCATTTTATTTAAATGTGTGATTTTTGTTATGATATTTTCCATGATATTATTATTATTTTAATTCACATTTTATGATCTTATATTTGTTTACCATATGATTTTGAATGTTTCATGATATCCTATGCTTTTTATTTAGTTATTTTTGTCATATTGTTTAGCATATACTATGTTCATGCATTATTATTTTTATTTTCATTTTCATGCATATTATATGTTAGCATTATTTTAATTTCATGTCATTTCTTGTCATTTAAATCATATTCCATGTCATTTAGGTTATTTTATTTATAACATGCCATGTCATTTAAAATATGCCATATCATTTAAAATTGTCATGTCATTTAAATTATTTTATCTAATTTAGAATATACCATGATACTTAGGATTTTTCATTTTACCTAGAATATACTATGTCATTTAAATCATTTAGGTTGCATTATATTATCTAGATTTGCCATGTCATTTTATTTATGTCATACATGTTCATGTTCATATTTTTAAATGTTTTGAAAAAGATAATGATTTTCAATAAAAATAGAGATATTCCCGAGTTAAAATAATTCATGAGTTCTCTACCGGGTTTGCTAGAGGGAATATCATCAATTATCATTAATAAAGGAATATCTTTCTTTCAAAAGAAAAAAAAATGAGAATGATTCGGAAAGTTTTCCAAATGAATAAAAATTTGTATTTTTTTGCCGATTTTGTCGGGGAATATAGGAAAATTTTGAATTATTAAATTCCGAATCATTTTCAATTAAAAATGGAATGATTTTTCTTAAAATTGGGAATTAACTTGAGATACTAAATTAAAAACCAATTTTTAACGAGATTTGAGATAACACACGATTAATAAGGTACCGATTTATACGGGCGTTGTGGGGGTGCTAATCCTTCCCCGCACGTAACCGACTCCCGAACCCGCTTCTTTGATTTCTCTAATTTATAACACAGACTTGAAATTGGTTTAAAAATGTTTTAATTAATTTTAAAATGTTTTATTAAACCGGTTTTAATAGGTGGCCTATCACACCTAGCTAAAAAAGATTGGTAGCGACTCCATGTCTTTTTACGAGGCCGTTTTCATACCCTCGACCTTTTATTTCAATCTTGAGGAATTAAGTCGTCTTTTCCTCTAATTCCGTTTCCCCCTCACTCGAACGGGTTCCCCGCGATTCGGGATCACGTATCGACACCTTCATTTTTCTAGAGGAATTAAGTCGACTTTTCCTCATTTTTTTAATGTCACGCCTAACGAATAATAAAGTCTTGCGATGAGACTTGTTATTTTATCGTTATATTTTTCAGGTTGCGACAGCTTGGCGACTCCACTGGGGACATTTTAGAGAGTCAGGCCTAAAATTAGTCGTTTGTTATCAAAGTCTCGGTTTTGTTGGTTTAATTGATATTTAATTTTAATTCCCACATTTTTTAAAAATAAATAAGCAGAATTTTGAAAATAATAAAATGTTTTTGAATATGGTCGTACTCATGTGCATGCATTTTATTATTTTTCTCTAGTTATTTAATGTTGTATATTATAATTGCTTGTTGGTTAATGCGTTACACTATTCTTGATCTTTGTTTTAATAAATTGTTGGGGTATTTAGGATAAGGGGTGTAGAATAGGCAATAAAAGGTTTGTTGTTCCTCCACACACACTTGCATTTGCATAACATGAACTCTCTACCCGGGTTCTATCCTTTTAAGTGGGAGTAAAGTAACTACGCCTTCGTGATGATCCTTCGTATGGGCTAGTGGAACACTTTCGGAGTATAAAGTACCTAAAGCCTTCGTGATGATCCTCCGTATGGGCTTAGGAAAATATATTCTAACGAATTGAACCAGCCTTTTATCGGGGTGCCTTACTAGCCTTCACCAACGACAGTAAGGAGCAATTCGGGGCCTTTAGAACCGATTCACCCTCATATAGTGAACCTAGGCGAAGCCATGCCGGATTTCTGTTAGATACACCGAAGATAGGAACACATGGAGGAACATTTCTAACCTATTATTACCTATTCTTACATCTCAAATAAGTTTTGTAAACCGGGCAAAGATGAACGTACATCTCCCGTAATAAGTGTGATACTCCGCCCCAAAGGCACCGTCATGCCTATATAAGTAGATATTGTTGGGGCAAGTGTTCACTAACTTTTTGAAATACAAAATACAAACATTCTTTTTCAAACATTTTTTGCACATTTCATGCATGTGTGAATAGAGCATGTACATTCGTGGTTGTATTTTTTATCTCATTTTTCCAATAAACGGATAGTGATAATAATCCTTTTTGATGATTTCATAAGACCGGTAGTGTTACATGTACATTTGCATATTGTACCATATTAGGATCCACTACCCCGAAATTCTTTTGAAAAAAATATGTGTGGTTTTTCATAGAAAAAACATGTTTCAAAAAAATTGTAGATTAAATGTGGAGGCAAATCTTGCATAATGAGATTTTTGAATAATCAAAATTTGGTCCCACCATTTTTGTGTAGACATTGATTTCTTTGTATGTACCTTTGTGTTAATTTATTTATTCTTTACATGTATCATTTTGACATAATGTTACAGTCATAGCATGCATGGCCATTCATTGTAAATACATTTATGACATGCATGGTCATTATTTGTATATACCTATGTATCAATTTATTTATTCTTTAAATGCATCATGTTGGCATTAGATTACATCCATAGCATATATAGTTATCATGATATGCTCATGCATTAATCTGTCTTATTAACATCAGGATACATTCATTACACACATGGTTAGCATGAGTTTCTTTGTATATACTCTGTGTCAATCATTCATTGTTTATATACATCATAATTGACATCGTGTTGCATTCATAGTGTATATGATCATTCATTGGGAAATACACTGAAATATACATGGTCATTCATTGCATAGATCCATACGTTGATTTATTTATTCTTTGCTTGCAGCATGTTGATATCGTGATTGTATTTATTACATACATGGTCAGCATGTTTCCATTGTATATGTCCATACATCATATTGTTTATTCTTCACATGCATCAAAAGACAATCATGGCCCATTCATCATGACATACATTTGGGGGGAATAAAATAGAAGTTGGCTTGGCTTTAAGAGTCTTTGAAAGAATTTCCATTTCAAATCAGAGGTATAAGAAGTAATAAGAACCCTTTTAATACAGGCTAGAGCTATGGAGAATGAACAAGTTACCTGAATGGAAAGAATGGAAAGGGTACAGGAAGAACTGCGAGAACAGCTGGCAAAGTCTCAAGCAGAATCTAAGAATTAGATGACTAAATTGATGGAGCTGATGTCCGCCGTAATCAAGGGAAAAGGATACACTAAAAACTTTGCCCTCCAGAGAAGGGTTAGAGGCACAAAAGGGTCAAAATGAGGTCGTAATGATGGATGGCCAGAACACAGTTACCCTCAGCAACACTTTGAACTTAGACGACCCAGTTGACCGAGAAAAGTTGAAAATGATTGAGTCAAATATGGCTGAGTTGATAGATTCCCGAGGGAAATATCAATTGTTAGATGAAAGGCTCAGGGCAGTCGAAAATACAGACGTATTCGGGAGTGTGGATGCGAAAGAACGATGCTTGGTCCTCAATTTAGTCATTCCTCCTAAATTCAAGGTCCTTGACTTTGTGAAATATGACAAGACGACCGATCCATCAACCCACATCACCATGTTCTGCCAAAAGATGGCAAGTCACATAGATAATGATAAGCTTTTGATTCACTGCTTTCAGGATAGCCTCAGCGGGTCCGCAATTAGGTGGTATAGTCGGTTGAGCAAGGATCAGATTCACTCTTGGAATGATTTGGCCAGGGCTTTTCTATACCAGTACAAGCATGTGACCGACATGACACCTGACCGTCTCACCTTGAAAAATATGGAAAAAAAGGTTACTGAGATCTTCAAAGAGTATGCTCAGAGATGGAGGAACATGGCCACCCAAGTACAACCACCCTTAACTCAAAAAGAAACCACTGTCCTTTTTGTGAATACACTACAGGCCCCATACTACGATAGACTTGTTGGTAACACCACGAAGAATTTTTCGGATATGGTAATCTCTGGGGAAATGATTGAAATGCTATCATGGCTGGGAAACTCAAAGGAGGTAAAACATTTAATGTAGAGAGAAACAGGATGCCCAAAAAGAAAGAGAAAGATGTCCAAGTTGTGGGAGACTTTGCCCCGTATATTCCGATTACTTCATACCAACCACCTTGTCCTTCTACAAACTATGTATCCTGGGATTCATACTTATACCCGATGGCCTCTCAGAATCCAGTAAATTTTCAACCTTTTGTCAGCCAGAGGAAACCGAAGAATATCCAAAAAAAGCTCAGTTTGAGCCACTCCCCATGTCTTACTCTGAACTATTGCCCCAGCTGGTCGAAGAGAAACTCCTCACTAAAGTTCCAGTGGAGCCTATTCAACCCCCATATCCAAGTTGGTATGACGAGAATGCATATTGTGATTATCATTCTGGGATTCAGAGACATTCCACAGAAAATTGTTTATGTCTGAAACGGAAGGTTCAAGCACTCATCAATAAAGGACAATTAGATGTGGGGAAGAAACAAAGGTCAGACAGCGGGGAGAATCTACTGAATGGGAATGATGAGACCATTGTGGATGCCATAATAGGGGAAGAAGATGGAAAGGCTGAAAAGAGTACCAAGGAATAGCCAGTTTGAATTAGGGAGAACATGTCAAGGGGAAGTTTTTATGCATTTAGTTTCATACCTCATGATGAAAACACTTGTCTTATGTTAACATCCCCATGAAATAAATGAATTTTGAATGTTTTTATGTTTGTTGTGTTTTAACAACAATTTGAATGTGCAAAAATAGGCATTAAAGAGGTTCTAATAATGGATAGTCTCAAGAATATTGATGACTATTGTTAGAAATGACCCAATACCTTCCCTCTTTTGGGGATTCCATATGTTTAAATCCCTAAAACTAAGACCACTTGAAAGACCTAATGCTTCAAGGAATATGAATGATTAAACTTCATAAATCATTGTCATTGCAGAATAAGCAAAGATGTAAATCTTTGTCTAGGCCATGAATAAAGGAATGAAATTTTTGAAATTTTTTTGAATTCCTTGAAATTCAAACAAATAAGACATTCTTTCAAGAATCTAGATTTTGGTAATTTGGTGTGTGTCAAGGTTATGCCAAAACCATTCATGACCTTTACCAATAACCACAAAACACTATTTACCCAAACATCACTTCATGATTGACACCTTGGCACATAATGATTAAACTAGATTATCCCATGTCCTAGATAAAACCCGTTTTTGGATCGTACTTTCCGTGTCCTTTCAAAGAACTAATATTTGAAACTCAGCCTTTTTAAATTAGACCTAGACTTGCTATGTTCCTCATTGATACGAATTCTCATGGTTAATCAAACTGGGGAATCATAGGTGGAAATTATGGTTATATGGTGAAAAAGATGGACTAACGCATGAATCATTGGGGCATGCGGAAAAAAAAAATTGTGATATCATGCATATGAGAATTCGAATGATTCCAAAGTGCAAAATGAAATTTTGATTATCTATTCCCCCTGGATCGCTTTTCAATGACAATATTCGTGCTTGATATGATAAATGGCCATCTTTCATATCCCTCCCACAAAGAGAAAATTATCCATAGTCACCCTTTTGAGCCAAAAGAATTCTTTCTTCTTTGAACCCTGATCAAGGATCACCCCCTACACTGGGGGGCAAATGCAAGGAAAGATCACCGAGAAATTAGTCCAATCTCAAATACAGATACAAAGCAAATTGAGGCCCGAATAAATATGGGCTCACTCTGTCAAAGAAAAAATGGCGTAATGAAAGCCAAGAAAAACAAAAGAAAAACACACAAAAAAATGTGTGAAGAAGTATGGCAAATGAAAGCCAAAAGCAAAGAAGAAAAAGAGCAAAGTCAAAAGGAATGAAAAGTCCAAAAGGGATAAATGTTTCAAAGAGAATCCTCCTCAAGAAATGATCGTTGATCTGATTACCCTGAAACATATATTTTGGGCCTATTTATCCTTTCTTTCTGAACCCTGAGCCATGGCCTACATTACGTACTTTAAAAGTCCATTTTGATAAAGCATGAATATTTATTTAAGGACTTTTTCCTAAGATTTTATCCCATCTCATCGAATTATCATTTCACTAAGGAAGAATTTAGAATTCTCAAATGCATGGTAAAACAATGAAAAAAGAGAAAAAAAAAATGGAGAGAATGGGACTCTAGGGCGAAAACCCAAAAACGGGCGGTCTAGAGTAAAATGGGAATTTCCGATGCCATCTATGATAGTGTCGATACCACAAAAGAGAAGATCATCTTAAAGAAGTGGTCATCGAGGAACATTTAGGAATTTTTGAACCTCCCAAATTGTCAACTCTTATTTGGATGATTGATTCCAAAAACTGAAACTTTTTTTCTCCAAAATCGACTTTCCAGTTTAAACATCCCAGCCAATCTTGACGCTTGTCAAAATTCCTTGATATGGAAACTAAAAGAAAGTTGAATTTGTTCGGTTCTCAATGAATTCATGATTTATAAAACCTGTTCCATTTGTGAGCCTAGAAGGGACATACATTTTTTTGTTGTGAAGCTTTCCTGGAAAAACCAAAATCATGTTGTACCAAGACTTGTCAATTCAAGTTGAGAAACCCAAATTGACACTCAAGAAAATTTCTAATAGCGATCATCAGTCTTCAAAAGATTTATACATTGCACACTGTGGGAAAAAATTTTTGACTTAGAAGTTTTCATTAAATAAGCAAAATTGTTTTTCAGAAAGGAAAAATAAAAATATTTTTGAAATACCCATTTTTGATGTTAACATGAGATAAGGGTTTTTCTAACTCAAAGGTGTGGAACTATTAGGGTTTACCTTGACTTCCAAATATGAGAAGAAGAAATAGAACTCGACAAGTAGACTTCTGTCAATAAGAGTTTGAAAACTGTTGGGGCAAAGAGAATAGCCAAAGATTGAAAAATCAATTGAAGATATACTCTGATTTGAAGAGGAAAAATGAATTGGAAAGGCTAAGCCACATCTAGAAAAATTATCAGGGGCATTTTCATCACACATAAGCATTTATTTATTAAACTTTACATCTGCACCGTGTCAGCAAGCATTTGCATAATTCATGAGTATTTGTATTTGCACTATTCCATGAGCATCTACATTCTATCTTTACAACTACATTCTTCATAGATATTTACATTCGCATCATTTCAAGCAAGTGCATCATTTCTAGGAACATTGCATCTTCATTGTAGCTGCAATTACCCCATTCATGAACCGCTTACATGAACATGATTCGTAGGGACATTTGCATCTGCATTTAGAAGCATTTGCATCAATCCAAGTATCTATATCATTTCAATAAGCTTTTGCATCAATCCAAGATATTTGCCTTTACACCATGAAGCATTTGCATCCTCTCTCAAATCCTTCGGGTTACTTTCTAGGTCATTTCAATTTCTGGTCCCATCCCGATCATTTTCAATTTTCTGGTTTCACCCATGCTTTTCAATTTCTGGCTCCATCCAGATCATTTTCAATTTTCTAGTTTCACCCATGCCTTTTTATTCTCTGGTTTCATCCAGATCTTTTTCAAAATTCTGGTTTCACCCATGTTTTTCAATTTCTGGTTCCATCTAGATCATTTTCAATTTTTTGGTTTCATCCATGCCTTTTTAATCTCTGGTTCCATCCAGATCATTTTCAATTTTCTGGTTTCACCCATGCCTTTTTAATCTCTGGTTTCATCCAGATCATTTTCAAATTTCTGGTTTCACCAATGCCTTTAATTTCTGGTTTCATCCAGATCTTTTCAAATTTCTGGTTTCACCCATGCTTTTCAAATTTCTGGTTCCATCCAGATCTTTTTCAATTTTAGTTCATCCATACGGGTAAGACCTTCGGGCACCATTTTTAAGACCTTCGGGCATAATTTTTCATCATGGGTAAGGCCTCCGGACGCCATTTTAAAGACCTTCGGGCACCACTTTAAAGACCTTCGGGCACCATTTTTAAGATCTTCGGGCATAATTTTTCATCACGGGTAAGGCCTCCGGGTACCATTTTAAAGACCTCCGGGCATCATTTTTAAAGACCTCTGGGCACCATTTTAAAGACCTTAAGGCATAATTTTTCATCACGGGTAAGGCCTTCGGGCACCATTTTAAAGACCTTCGGGCACCATTTTTAAAGACCTCCGGGCACCATTTTTAAAGACCTTCGGCACCATTTTAAAGACCTCCGGGCACCATTTTTAAAGACCTTCAGGCACTATTTTTAAGACCTTCAGGCATAATTTTTTCAAATCACGGGTAAGGCCTCCGGGCACCATTCTTAAGATCTTCTGGCATAATTTTTTCTTTTGAAATCGAACCCATTTCCTTAAGACGGGTCAAGCCTTGATTAGTCAAGGAATTCAATTTAAGGATAAAATCTTCAATTTACAACTTTTTCAACAAAAAAAAAAGTGAAAATATGATGAAAAAGAAGAAATGAAAAAAGAAAACCCATTTCCCTTCCTTCACATGTGATTTCACTAACCGTACAAAATTAGTGTTTGTTTATCTTTGCCTGGTTCCTGATTCTCAACAATAGCCAACGAGGGGCAGCTATAGACACCTAATTTTGTCCGGACCCCTAAATCAGGTACATTTTCTTCCTAAATTGATGTTTTGGAACGCTAAAAAGCTTTTCTTATCCTGCAAGTGGTACTCCGAGGCTTAGTCTAAGAAAGCAGACAAAAAAAGTCAAATTAAAAAAAGTCAACCCCAAAAAAGTCAACCCTAGAAAAGTTAACCCCGTAAAAGTCAACTACTGAAAAAGTTAACCCATTTTCAAAAACAATATTTGAGGTTCAATTAAAAAACGGTGAAAGAATTTTGATAATCCGAGGTCTATGTTGAAAGATATGGAGTTCGAAAGTTGGTTTACGAGATTCAGTAGAAATAAAACCTTAATTCGGGAAATTTGGGGAAAAGTGCTTAAACGATCAAATTGGTCCGAATTGAAAGTCTCAAATGAAAGATAAGCACTGACTACAGGTAATGGAGAAGCCATTTGGAAGAAAACTGATAAAAAAGTCAATTCGGAAGAAAACCGAGAATTAGGGGTTTTGGGGGGATTTCGATGAAATTTGGAAAAAATTGCAGAAATGGCCCAATTAGGAAGATCTAAAGCCTTTAATTGATGATAAATGATTAAAGAAGGATAGCCCAAGGCTCAGTTTGAAGAAAATCTGAAAATCAGACTTGTTTTGAGTAAAATCGGGTTTCAAAGGCAAAAGGGCAAAATTGGAAAATATGGGAAAAATAGCAAACTAGTTCCAAAAATTCTGAAAATTTGAAAAATCTCATTTTTAAACTATTTGGAAGAGATTGAAGAAAGAAAATCTTGATTAGGAGTTCGTTTGCAAAATGGCCAAATACCAGGCCTCCTATGCAGTAATTCAATAGGATAAATCCCGAAAAAATAGCAAATGAACTCCAAAAATTTTGAAAATTTTAAAATCTCATTTTTAAATTATTTGGAAGAGATTAGAAAAATAAAATCTTGACTCGGAGTTCGTTTGCAAAATGGCCAAATCCCGGATCCCCTATGTAGTAATTCGAGCAGATAAATCCCGAAAAAATAGCAAATGAGCTCCAAAAATTATGAAAACTTCCAGATCACATTTTTAAATTATTTGGAAAGTATTGGTGATTAAAAATCTGGATTCGGAGCTCGTTTAAAAAATGGTAAAGTTCGGGTGCATAAAAGGGGTAATTTCGGAAATAAATCCGAAATAAATAGTAAATGGACTCGAAAAATTTTGAAAACTTCTAGAATTCAATTTTTTATTATTTCAGAAGTATTAAAAAAAAAATTTTGCATTTGGAGTCCGTTTGCTATTTATTTAGATTCGGGGGGCAAAAAGGTCATTTCACCAAGAAAACTAAAAAAGAGCAAATTGGTAATTGAGGAAAATATGAAAGAAGAAGGAATTGCTCGGATTTTTTTCTTCCCTTGGTCAGCCAACATAGAGGAGAAGAAGGAAGCTTGAACAATTTAATTCCCTAGCCACTATCAAGCCACATGCTACCACTAACACCTTGCAAATGGTCCCCCCTTCATCCAATTGTTTAGGTGCCTTGTAGGAAAGTTGAATGCACCATCCAATGGCCAAGTTTAAATGCCAAAATGGAATTTTTATTTTTCATAAAAGAATCCTCATCTGATGGCCAAGAATGGAAGAAAAAAGATGAGCACAAGTCATCCAAGGGTGAGCATCCATTCGGTTGAGCAAGGGAGTGCATGGGATTATCTATTTTCATCCAATGGTTTAGGCCATCTACAAGGGCTGAGTACACATTTCTAGGGCTGGATTTAATCTACAAGATGTCATTTTTATGTTGGCCTCATCCAATGACCAAGAATGGAAGAGCACAACTCATCCAAGGGTAGGCACTCAAGAGGGGCAAGCAATGGAGTGCATGGGATTGGTTCTCTTTTGCATCTAATGGCTAAGGTTACTATGGCTGAGTACACATCTTAAGGGCTGCTATCAATTGGCAAGATGACATTTTTATGCTGTCATCAGAATATCTAAATCTAAAGGCCAAGATTGGAGGAGAAAAAGTGCAATTCCCATCCAAGGGTTAGAGGGCCATTAGGCCAAGGCTAAAAGGAGGGGGAGGATTTCATTTTTTCAGAGGTTTTTGGCTGGAAAATAGTAGCTAATTTGGCAAGAAAAAAGGTTTTCAAAGAGATAAAAAAAAAAGGTTTTCAATAGAGAGCTTGAAAGTAGTCATCTCTACCAAGCTCTAGTCTAGCTTTCTTCTTCATTTCCATGGTGTTTTCTTGATTTTTCTATCATGTTTTCCTACTACATTTTTCATAGAAATAAAGTTTTTTAATGTTTACTTATGTTTTCATCTCTTATTCTTCTTTAAAATGGTGGAAAATAATTTTTTTCTTATGGTTTCATGCCATGGCTGAATGGCACATTTATTTGCCTTGTTTTTTCCTTTTTTTCTTCCTTGCATGTTGTTGTGAAAAATGATTTTTACAAGTTTTTTAGAGTACTCTAAGGTTCTGATTTTTACAAAATATGAAGCAAAAAAGGTTGAAATGGCTACATGATCTTGGCTAGACCAAGTGACCATGGTTAGGAGAGAGGCTATGCCCATTTTTACCTACCATGAAGCTCACCTTATTTTCTGTTTTACATGGTTTATTTTCTGTTTTATTGAGATGGAAAGGTTTCATGATCTTGGCAAGATCAAGTGATTATGTATTGGTGAGAGGCTATGCCCATTTGATACCAACCATGGAGCTTAACTTTCCTTGTTCTACTTACTAGTTTTGCTTGTAATTTTTGAATGTCTATGTTAAATCTTGTGTATATATGTTATTTACATTATTTTCTATGCTATATTTACTTATATATTTCATTTCCATGCTTGATATTACATCCTTGCATATTCGGCCATTGTTGTTCATATGCTCATGTTGTGAATTTTTTTCATGTATCATGTCTTACATGTTTGCATTTTCATAGTTTTGTTTCACGACCATTCGTCCATTCCATTTTGTATGCCTTGCATGTGTATTTTTCTTTTGCTTCTTAACTTGTTTGCATCTCCATGTCATGAACTTGCATATTCTGATTTTAGTATGCCATGTGCTTATGAAAATTATATGATAAAAATGCCATCATATTGATCCATGACCATTTGGCAATACCATGTTTGTTTGCCTTGCATGTGCATTTTCCTTTTGTTTCTTAACTTGTTTGCATTTCCATGCCATGAGCTTGTGCATTTTGATTTTGATATGTTATATGCTATTGAAAATTTTATGACATTATGCATTTTAATATGATTTGTCATGTACTTATGTCATTTACTAAATAGGATTGCATTAGAGTCTCATGTAATCATTTGGCCTCTTCATGCATTCCTTGCCTTGTCATGCATTTGCATTTTGTTTAGGTAACATGCTTTGCATTATCATATCTTGAAATTGTGTATTAGTTGCTGTTTGTTCCAGCATTGACATTAGTTTCATGAGTCATTGTATGTTCATAGCATTGCTATGCACGTTCATTACATTTTAGGTCTAGGCCATATTGGTATTGCCATGCATATTGAGTCTTAAATCACATTGGTATTGTCATGCATTAATATGATATTTAGGTATTAGGTCACATTCATTTTCATGCATATTCATAACATATTAGGTCCTAGTCACATTTACATTATCAAGCATTGCATGCATATAGAGTTAGGATAGCATTTACTGCCATGCAAATTCATGCTAGGCATTTAGGTTCTCTTGAATTGTCATGCATTTCCTTTACCATTTAGACCTTTAGACTATGCATTTCATACATTTCATTTGCTGTATGTTCATGCATTCCATGTCATTGCCACTTGATTTGTGACTTAGGCCAATTAATTGCTCAAAGTCATGCTCCCTAGAGCATACTTGTGGAAAATTAAGGAATTGTCAAATTGATTATTCTACCTTTGTGATTTTTTTTACTTAGCCAATTTTGTTCAAGGTTTTTAAAATGTTTAGCTACTGTTATTAGGCCTTTAGGATGATTTCCAACAATTTCTACTTTGGTTTTTGATTGAATTTATCAAAGGCAAAAAATGTGTTTTGACAAACAGTTTTTTTTTTCACCCAGTACTCGAATATCTCCAATTTTTTTGGGCAGTCATCTTTAATCAAAAAATTAAGCCAATTGTTTCTCGTGTAGATTTACATGCTCTGAGTCTCCAGTATTTTTTTTTATTTTTTTGAATTTTAAAAATAGGCTAAAAAATTGTGTGGCAAAACCGGACAGTAGAGGCAGATTTGAAATCAAAATAGGAATAATGGTTGAATTTGGCTAAGGCATTTAGAGGGGGTTGGTTAGAAGCTTTAGCTACTGTCTTAGGGTAGTTTCTAAGCCTTTTTTAAACTTTAAAAATGATTTTATAAATCTTGGGTTAAGGGTAGTTAAGTCCGGGATTTTAAACTTAGGAAATTAGAGCCATTTTAAAAAGGTTTGGTAAGGGTTTTAATTTTTATTCAAGTTTTCCTCAAAATTGTTTTAAAACAATCACAAAGTTTTGTCTTTTTAGAAAATCTAATTTGACATATTTTCCCAAGGTAGCCGGATATCTTTTTAGATATACGGATTTCTTTATTTAGAGGAAAAAATACATTTTCATGCATTGCATTTTCCATGTTCATGCATTTTATTTAAATGTGTGATTTTTGTTATGATATTTTCCATGATATTATTATTATTTTAATTCACATTTTATGATCTTATATTTGTTTGCCATATGATTTTGAATGTTTCATGATATCCTATGCTTTTTATTTAGTTATTTTTGTCATATTGTTTAGCATATACTATGTTCATGCATTATTATTATTATTTTCATTTTCATGCATATTATATGTTAGCATTATTTTAATTTCATGTCATTTCTTGTCATTTAGATCATATTCCATGTCATTTAGGTTATTTTATTTATAACATGCCATGTCATTTAAAATATGCCATATCATTTAAAATTGTCATGTCATTTAAATTATTTTATCTCATTTAGAATATACCATGATACTTAGGATTTTTCATTTTACCTAGAATATACTATGTCAATTTAAATCATTTAGGTTGCATTATATTATCTAGATTTGCCATGTCATTTTATTTATGTCATATATGTTCATGTTCATATTTTTAAATGTTTTGAAAAAGATAATGATTTTCAATAAAAATAGAGATATTCCCGAGTTAAAATAATTCATGAGTTTTTTACCGAGTTTGCTCGAGGGAATATCATCAATTATCATTAATAAAGGAATATCTTTCTTTCAACAAAAAAAAACGAGAATGATTCGGAAAGTTTTCCAAATGAACAAAAATTTCTATTTTTTGCCGATTTTGTCAGGGAATATAGGAAAATTTTGAATTAATAAATTCCGAATCATTTTCAATTAAAAATGGAATTATTTTTCTTAAAATTGGGAATTAACTTGAAATACTAAATTAAAAACCAACTTTTTACCGAGATTTGAGATAACACACGATTAATAAGGTACTGATTTATACGGACGTTGTGGGGGTGCTAATCCTTCCCCGCATGTAACCGACTCCCGAACCTGCTTCTTTGATTTCTCTGGTTTATAACTCAGACTTGAAATTGGTTTTAAAAATATTTTCATTAATTTTAAAATGTTTTATAAAACCGGTTTTAATAGGTGGCCGATCACACCTAACTAAAAAAGATTGGTGGCGACTCCATGTCTTTTTACGAGGTCGTTTTCATACCCTCGACCTTTTATTTCAATCTAGAGGAATTAAGTCGTCTTTTCCTCTAATTCCGTTTCCCCCTCACTCGAACGGGTTCCCCCCGATTCAGGATCACGTATCGACACCTTCATTTTTTTGGAGGAATTAAGTCGACTTTTCATCTTTTTTTAGTCTTGCGATGAGACTTGTTATTTTATCGTTATATTTTTTTAGGTTGCGATAGTCATATGAAAGAATTATTTTCCAAGCTTTGCTGGGTTTGCCGGGGAGCGCGGTAATATTTTTCGACATATGCTGTTTAAATGATTCCTCACATGAATAATTCATTCCAAATAATGATGTGTGCATGTGTTCATGATGTGATTATGAATATTGTATGATGATGCCATTTTGTCGATTTTCCATGTCATTCATATGCCATGTCATTCCTTCACATGCCATGTCATTCATTATGCCATTTCATTCACATGCCATGTCATTCATTATGAATTCACATGCCATGTCATTCATTATGCCATTTCATTCACATGCCATGTCATTCATTTATATGCCATGTCATTCATTAACCATGTCATTCATATGCCATGTCATTCACATGCCACGTCATTCTTTATGCCATGTCATTCATATGATTGGTCATTCATTCACATGCCATGTCATTCGTTACGCCATGACATTCACATGCCATGTCAATCATTATGCCATTTCATTCACATGCCATGTCATTCATTCACATACCATGTCATTCATTTGTATGCCATGTCATTCATTCACATGCCATGTCGTTCATTATGCCATGTCATTCACATGCCATGTTATTCATATGATTTGTCATTCATTCATATGCCATATCATTCGTTATGCCATGACATTCACATGCCATGTCATTCATTATGCCATTTCATTCACATACCATGTCATTCACATGCCACATCATTCTTTATGCCATGTCATTCATATGATTTGTCATTCATTCACATGCCATGTCATTTGTTATGCCATGACATTCACATGCCATGTCATTCATTATACCATTTCATTCACATGCCATGCCATCAAAAATTTGTTATTCATTCATATGCCATGTCATTCATTAACATGCCATGTCATTCATTCACATTCCATGTCATTCGTTATGCCATGTCGTTCATATGCCATGACATTCACATGCCATGTCATTCGTTATGCCATGTCACTCATTCATATGTCATGTCATTCACATGCCATGTCATTCATCCATCGGCCATGTCATTCATTCACATATCATGTCATTTCATGTGCCATATTATTTAAATTATGCCATGTCATTCATTTCCTTATACTATGTCATTTAAACTTTTGCCATGTCTAGCATGTCATTATTTCTTTTACCATGCCATAATGAAATGCTTACCATGCCATGATAAATGCACATGCTCACTTAATTCTTATCTTAGCGACATTTTTGCATACTCATGGTTATTGTCAATAATTTTTCAAACACATGGAAAATAAATAATATTTTTTATAAATCAAGATTATTCCCGAGTTAAAATAATTCATGAATTCTCTGTTGGGTCTGCCGAGGAGGATACCATCAATTATCATTAACAACGGAATATCTTCTTTAAAAAATGAGGATGATTCGGAGAATTTCAAAATCAAGGAAAAATTCCATTTTTTGCCGAGTTTGTTGGAAAATATGGAAAATTTTATGTTAATAAATTTCGAATCATTTTCGAAATAAAATGTGAATTTTTTTAAGGGAATTATTTCAAAGCACCAAACTTTAAAATCGACTTATCACCGAGACTCAAGATAACACACGACTAATAAGGTACCGTTTTAGGGTGTTAAGCCTTCGCCACACGTAACCAACTCCCGAACCCGCACTTGTTTTCTTTGGTCCAAAGAGCAGACTTCAAAATTGGTTTTAGAAATGTTATAATAAATTTAAAATGTTTTATAAAAATCGGTTTTAATAGGTGGTCGATCACACCTAGCCAAAAAAGATTGGTGGCGACTCCATTTCTTTTTTGAGATCGTTTTCATACCCTCAACCTTTAATTTAGAGGAATTAAGTCATCTTTTTCTCTATTTTTTTAATGTCACACTTTAACGAAACCGATTATCCCGCAACAGGGCATTAAATTTTGGACTTTTTAATGGTTGCGACAACTTGGTGACTCCACTGGGGACTACTTAGAGAGTCAGGCCTAGAATTAGTCGTGTGTTATCGAAAGTCTCGGTTTTGTCGATTTTGGTTGGTGTTTACTTTAAATTCCCATTTTTTTAAATAAAGAAATTATTTTTGAAAATAACCAAATGTTTTTAATATGTTCATTCTCATGTGCATGCATATTTTTTTTATTCTCTGTTTACTCAGCTTTATATGTCATTATTATTCTTTGTTTAACTAATGTTTTACATTTTTATTTTTTTTTATTAAATTGCTCGGCTTTTAGAATAAAGGTATAGAATAGGTGGTGAAAGATTTGTTTGTTCCTCCTTACACACTATACTTGCATTTGCATAACATGAATCCTCCACCCTGGTTCTGTCTTTTAGGAGGAAGTAAAGTAACTACGCTCTCATGAGGTATTAACTTCCGCATGGGCTAGTGAAACACTTCCGGAGTAGTAAACTACATACGCTTTCATGAGGTGATAACCTCCGTATAGGCCTGGGAAATACACTTTAACAAATTGAACCCGTTTTTATCGGGGTGCCGTACTAGCCTTCACCGACGACGGTGAAGAGCAATTTGGAGCCTTTTTAGAACCTAATGCAACATCATATAGTGAACCTAGGCAAAGCCATGTTGAATTTCCGTTAAAGGTACCGAAGCTAGGAACACTCGGGGGAACCTTTCTTACCTTTAGCTATTTATTTCAATATCGCATTGATTTTATTATTATACCCTTGTATTGACTCGTTTCCTTTTGTTTTGTTTTTCTTTGTTTTGTTTTTATTGCATGCATCATGGTCACTTAGGAGTGTTTGCCTTAAGTCGAATTCCAATCAGAGGGGTTTTCATTATGGTCATGGAACACCGAGATCTTGCGCTGGTGTCAGTCACTTCCAAGACATATCGAGAGGTCCGAATAGAGTTACAGAAGCATCAGATTGATAAGGGAGACTGCTTGGCTAGAGATTTTCTGTCTGTTCTTCCCGAGTCGTTTCATTTATATCTGGGACGGAATGATTTGACAGAGTTGAACAGATTTGGGGACAATGGGGAACTGCAAAGAAAAATGAGTTCACTAAGAAGTACAGCGACAAAGCATTACTTCTCCCAATCCAGATAGATGAGCAGTTGATTAGGGCAGTGGTACAGTTTTGGGATCCCTCATACGATGCATCACGTTCAATCGAGAAGATATGACACCTACCATCGAGGAGTACTCAATCTTGCTCCATATTGAGTCATCCTCCCCTGATAAGATCTATTGTAAGCAGCAAAAGAAACTTAGTTTTCGGAAGAAGCTATCCGACATATTGGCTATAGAGATTCCGATCGACCCCCCGAATATTAAGAAAAAGGATTCGAGTGTTTGTATTTTGGTGTAAGCCCTACAAGCCAATCTAGTTGGGCTTGTAAGATACTATTTATATATTCATGTATTGCATATTATAGTTTATTAATTATAATTGAGGTATTTCTTTATCCATAAGTATTGTTATAATTTTTATAAATGACTTGCGAAGATAAAGCCCATGAGACACAATGGCATTGCAAAGGAATTGTAAGGTGTTACAATTATGAGGATCTTTATGCGTCAATGCCGTGTTTCTAAAATTGTTCCTGGTCATTGTATTGTCAAGACAGGGCGTTGACAATGCTCAAAGACTGGCATATGTTAAGCCTTCATGCACTTGATGCATGCAATTGATCTCAAAGGTTGAAAGTATAGAGATACTTGGGGATAACATATGGGTGCTTGTTAGTTGAACAAGTTCACTGAACATGACCCGCTATGAGAGTTCCATTTGGTATTTCACTCAAGTGTCTATGGTAAATACTCTCATGTGTCAATAGTGTAAGTAATCCTTTGACCTGTGACACCAGGTCATCTTGTATGTGAACTGTCATACTTAGATTTCATCATGAACGGGTCCCAATCACTAGGATGCTTATAGTAGGGTGTTATTGGGTATAACATGAAGCATACGAAGATGAGTGAGTGATCTAGAGAGGATTCATCACCCCAAGTGATTAAGGGGACATATCTTACATGTATCTGGATTCTATTAACTTATGGAAGTCCTTGGCCAAGGCAATACTTAAGGAGTTAATATTAAAGCTGCAGATCTTATATGGAATGGGTTAAGAGTAGACATTTAACCATGCTCTTTCCTATCTTGGGATATTTGATGAAGGGATCGAATTACACAGACATATTGTACACGAAAGGCTAGTTGAAATTTGATGACTCTCTTGCCATTTGGGTGTCCATGATGCATTGCTAGATGCCACTCATGATCTATAAATATAAATAGGAAATTCTTAATTGACTTTATTATATTTATTGCCAACATGTTAAGGGCCTAACGGGTCACACACAAAAGGTAATTAATGAAATTAAAATGAGATTGGACCAGATTAAATATTCATTAAGTGTTGTGGGCTTATTGTGAATTTTTAATAATATGTATAAGGGCTTTAGTGTAGTTAGTCCAAGAGTTGGCATACACTAAACCTACTTATATATAGGCTAATGTTGTTGCCGCCTCCCCCCTAAGAGAATACTTGAATCGGCACCTCTCTCCCAAATAAGTGAGAATCAGCCGAACATCTATAAAGAAGGGATAATACGATTCTTTCATTTTCTTTAGGCTAATTAAGGTAGAGGAAGAAGGTTTTTCACAACCTAGACTACTAGCATCATCTTGGAAAAACATAATCTCAACCTTGTGAAGGCTTTCAAATCACCTGTGTGGATTACTGTTAGAGGTCGGACAATTGGACGACTTTGGTTTTCGACAAGCGAGCTTTGTATACAAGAACAAGAACATCAAGAATCTGTCTTGAGGATTCGACAATCTTCAAAATAGAGGTATGAGATTTTGATTGTTATCTGTTCTTGACAGCTTGATCGTTTTTGAATTCATAGGCAGATCCATGGAGGGATTCGGTATCTCTATGTTTTATTTTAATTCTACTGCGTTGTATGTTTAACTTGTTGTCTCTGTTTAAGCATGAGCCGAATCCCAACAGTGGTATCAGAGCCTCGCTTATGTTATTCGTATACGATCTATGCTTTGATTGTTACCTTTAACAAAATTGGTTTGTTCTTTGAGTTATTTTGATCCGATTGTCACTAACCGAATTTGTGAGAATTTGAACTTGTAGTGTTTCGGTGAAGGCAATAGTTGATCATCATGAATTCTTGTTTATTAATTGGTTTAAAATTGTTTTAAACTTATTAATGCAACTGGCGAAAGTTTGGGAGCGATTGAAAACTGTTTTGCTTGCTTTGCTAAATTTGGTGATTTTAGTGAGAAACACTTGTAGATTTTTCTTGGCTGATTTTTAATGAATGTTTTAATGATTTATAGGATTTAAAATTGCTTAGAATTGTTCTTGGCAAGCCTGAAAAATCATAAAACTGATTTAGCATTGAAAAGTTGGAAGCTGTGAAAAGCGGATAGACAGCCTTAGGGAGATGAAGGGGCGGCGGCTGCTCGTAGTATCTAATGCCTGCGCCTCCCTTACTAGGGTTTTCTGATTCTATCAGATTCTCACAGCTTATGGATTTTAGCAATATTGAGTTACTAATGTTGTAGTATCCTAGTTGAGATACAACACTGAAATTAGTAATCATGGTAATATTGTTAAATTAATTAAATCACAAAAATAAGAATTAACATGAATATTCAATTAAATTATTTAATTGGATAATACTTTAATTAAAGGAAATAATCCTAATTGGATTAGGATTTATTCTAATGAGATTAGAATAAATGTTTATTATTTTCTTTGAATTAAATTATGGATCAATATAATCAATGATGGTAACTAGAGATTAAAGCATGATTTATATGTTCATAAATTGTTTGTGAATGTATGGGATGATTATGGACTTATACCCAATATGATTGTGGATTGTTCAATTTATTTTTATGGTTATTATTAAATTAAATAGGGACTGCATGCCCTGCCTTATCTCTCATTTTCTGGAGTTGTAAAAATTATTTTCTCATCTAATTCCCCTCAAATGTAACTTAAGGTTTCTTTATTACAAATGTAATTAGTTACATCAAAGTGTAAAATTAGGATTAGCTAGGAATAATTTTTGTAACTTGAAGATGAAGATAAGCACCATAAAGGTAAGGAGATTACAAGCAAGCTTTGAAGACTATGTATGTAATCACCTAGGAATTTGACCAAATAATTTCCTTTGATGGATCAAGGAAATTAGATTAGAAAAGTCCATAAACTTCCAAGTAGAAAACATGTTATAGATTTATTTTATGCGATATTATAAATGCTATGAATGTTTATTATAATGAGACTTATAAAGAACAAGGAAAACCCTCATTACAATATTGAGTCACATGTTTCGCATGATAAAGTTGCCTTCCATCATCATAACAAGATAACCAGAGTTCTTCCAGTATGAGGCTTGTTGAGCCACTCAAGGTCAAACTATTGTACGAATACGTTTTGAGTTATGAAGTTGGGTCTTACTCAACTAATGCCATGTTGTCCGGATACGTCAAACTTGACCGCATGGTGTTAGAGGCATAGTTAGGCGAAGTACATATGATGTGCTTAGACAAATAGTTGTCACCTAACTGATCTGGGAGTTGCATAGAGATGCAATTGATGAGCTATGTTATCTACCCAACTAGGCTTGTTGTAATTTGTTGAGTCACTCAAGATTGCAACATGTTGAAAAAGATCCCAGCCCACTAGAAATACCTTGATGAGATTTTCGAATAATAGTGAGGGCTATTATCTCCAAAAAATTAGTGGGAGAACCAATAAGAGATTTAGTACCTCATCTTGAATTGGTATAAATGCATGAATATAACTGATATATACTTTTTCCATATTAGGTTGTTGAAAATGATTAATAATTTAACTGTACTGCGCGACATTATGAATACCATTAGTCCAAAATGTTTGGATTGGTACATGAGATTGAGAAGCGTTCTCAATGAAAGGAAGGTTGCTCACTTGACAAGTCAAGAAGAACTTATAGAAGTTTCTGGGTTGGGCGTTGTGGGGGTGCTAATCCTTTCCCGCACGTAACCGAGTCCCGAACCCGTCTCTTTGGTTTCTCTGGTTTAAAACACAGACTTGAAATTGGTTTTAAAAATGTTTTAATTAATTTTTAAAATATTTTATAAAACCGATTTTAATAGGTGGCCGATCACACCTAGCTAAAAAAGATTGGTGGCGACTCCATGTCTTTTTCAAGGTCATTTTCAAAACCTTCATTTTTTAGAGGAATTAATTCGACTTTTCCTCGGGTTTTTTTAATGTCTCGCTTAAACGAATAATAAAGTCTTGCGATGAGACTTGTTATTTTTTTTTAGGTTACGACAGCTTGGCGACTCCACTGGGGACTATTAGAGAGTCAGGCCTAGAATTAGTCGTGTGTCATCAAAGTCTCGTTTTTGTTGGTTTAATTGGTATTTAATTTTAATTCCCATATTTTTAAAATAAAAGAGAGTTTTGAAAATAAAAAAAAAATGTTTTAAATATGTCCATCGTCAAGTGCCTTCATATTATTATTTGTTCTCTAGTTATTTTGTTGCGTATATTTATATGTTTGCTTGACTGATGCTTTACATTATTTGATTTTAGTGGGGTATTTAGAATAAGGGGTGTAGAATAGGTGGTGACAGGTTTGTTTTGTTCCTCCGCACACACTGTATTTGCATTTGCATAACATGAATCCTCTACCCGGGTTCCGTCCTTTTAAGTGGGAGTAAAGTAACTACGCCTTCGTGATGATCCTTCGTATGGGCTAGTAAAACACTTTCGGAGTATAAAGTACCTAATGCCTTCGTGATAATCTTCCGTACGGGCATAAGAAAATATACTCTAACGAATTGAACCCGCTTTTACTGGGGTGCCTTACTAGCCTTCGCCGCCGACAATGAGGAACAATTCGGGGCCTTAGAACCGGTTCACCTTCATATAATAAACCTAGGCAAAGCCATGCCGGATTTCCGTTAGATATACCGAAAATAGGAACACATGGAGGGACATTTCTAAACCTTTTGTTACCTATTTTACACTCTGAAGAAGTTTATAAAACCGGGCAAAGATGAACTTACATCGCCCGTAATAAGTGTGATACTCCGCCCCAAAGGCACTGTGATGCCTATATAAGTAGATATTGTTGGGGCAAGTGTTCACTAACCTTTTGAAATTCAAAATACAAACATTCTTTTTCAAACATTTTTGCATTTTGCACATTTCATATATGTGTGAATAGAGCATGTACATTTTTGATTGTATTGTTGATCTCGTTTTTGCAATAAATGGATGGTGATAATAATTTCATTTGATGATTTCATAAAACCGGTAGTGTCACATGAACATTTGCATATTATACCATAGTAGGATCCATTACCCCGAAATTCTTTTGAAAATAATATGATTGGTTTTTCATAGAAAAAAAAACATGTTTAAAAAAATCATAAATTTGGAGGCAAATCTTGCATAATGAGATTTTTGAATAATCAAGATTTAGGTCCCACCAATTTCGTGTAATCATTGGTTAATTTATTTGTATCATTTTGACATCATGTCACATTCCTAGCATGCATGGTTATTCATTGTAGAATACATTTGTGATATACATGGTCATCCTTTGTACCTACCTTTGTATTAATTCATTTAGTCTTAGCATGTATCATTTTGACATCATAGCATGCATGGTCATTCATTGTAGAATACGTTTATGACATGCATAATCATTATTTGTATATACCTGTGCATCAATTTATTCAATGCATCATATTGGCATTAGATTGCATCCATAGTATACATAGTCATCATAATTTCTTTGTATATGTTCATGCATTAATCATCAGTATATTCACGCACATAAGAATAGAGCATGTACATTCATAATTGTATTCTTAATCTCATGACATTTTCATTTGCACGAAAGGGGTTCGAGATATGAGGAATGAATCCGTGGATGCTTTGGAACTCAATCAAGAGGAGTTTAGACATGAAATCCGGGAAATGAAAGAACAACTCGCCAAATTGCTGAGAATGTTTGAGGATATGGGTAAGATTAATGGGGAACTTTCTTAGGGCTCTGCATCGCCTTCGGGTCAACAAAAACCTTCAGGTCCATAACATACAATCCTTGCTAGATCTTGCGCTTGCCAGTGTTATAAAGGGTGCAACCCAGATGAAATTGTGGACAAAATCATGAAAATGATTAAGCCCGAGAGCCTAATACCAAGGATAGAAACCTCGAATCCTGTACCATACCTGCAAACTGTTCTAGGTCAAAGCCAATATCCCCACCCTACTATGGTCCAATCGTCCATTGGGATGACCACTACGGGATTCCTAAATCCCACTCCATCACCACCAATTCCCAGTTCATACTATTTCCCTCATCAATCACCTTATCCAACATCTGGGATAGGAACCTCGAGCTATGTACAACCTCCAAAGGCCCCGTGTCCAAATCCATACCATTACAATGCTATTCCGCCACATCCCTTTGTAAACACTCAGGTTCGAACCTTAGTGCCACCACCAAGTGCCCCAACTCCTAGGCCATGTGTGACTAAGAAACGACCCCAGGATAAGACCCAAAGGCATTTTGATCCCTTTCCAATCAGCTATCGAGAACTTCTCCCTATACTGATCCAAAATCACATGGTTGCATGTGTCCCATTGAAACCCCTATTACCACCATATCCAAAGTGGTATAATCCAAATGCAAGATGTGATTATCACTGTGGAATTGCTAGCCATAGCATTGAAGACTGTATAGCATTCAAAAAGAAAGTGCAGTCTCTTATAAATGCCAAATGGTTGGATCCAACGACACTGATTGATAGAGGGCTGGGAAAGCATCATTAGGATTGGGAGATTTACAGCATTGAGGTGGAAAGGCTTCGGTCTTATATGATGTAATAGGATTTCACTTATTCAGTAGCTGGCTCTTATAGCCTTAGGATGCTAGGAAGAATAAAGTGCTTGTAAAGACAGTTTTAACCACTGTTCAAATTTTGTAAAACATGGTTTATACCATTGTGAACGTTGATGTGGGAATGAATTGATTATGTTTCAAATTTATGAGATGTTGATGATTAAGTTCCTCCGATTCTTATTTCCTCCATGATATCTTTCCTTTTGCATTTTGCATTCGATCAATTATTTGTCATACCATACATTCATACATGTATCATGTTAGCATCAGGTTGCATTCATGCATTCATAATCAGCATGATTTTTCTGTATATATCCATGCATTAATTTGCTTATTCTTTACATGCATCATGTTGACTTTGGGTTGTATTCATGACAAACATAATCAGCATGATTTCTCTGTATATGCTCATGTATTAATCTGTCATATTAACATCAGGATGCATTCATGACACACATGGTCAGCATGATTTTCTTTGTATATACTCTGTATCAATCATTAATTGTTTGCATGTATCATAAATGACGTCGTGTTGCATTCATAGTGTATGATCATTCATTAGGAAGTACGCCAAAATGTACATGATCATTCATTGCATATATCCATGCGTTGATTTGTTTATTCTTTGCTCGCAACATGTTGTCATCGTGATTGCATTTATTACATACATGGTAAGCATGTTTCCACTGTAAATGTCCATACATCATATTGTTTAGGCTTCACATGCATCAAATTGCATTCATGGCTCTTTCATCATGACACGCACTTTGGGGGAATAAAACAGAAATTGGCTTGGCTTTAAGAGTCTTTGAAAGAATTTCTATTTCAAATCAGAGGTATAAGAAGTACTGAGTACCTACAGGCTAGTGCTATGGAGAATGAACAAGTTGCCCGAATGAAAGAATGGAAAAAGTACAAGAAGAATTGTGAGAACAGCTGGCAAAGTCTCAAGAAGAATCTAAAGATTAGATGATTAAATTGATGGAGCTAATGTCCACCGTAATCAAGGGATACACTGAAAACCTGGCCGCCAAAGAAGGGTTAGAGGCACGAAAGGGTCAAAATGAGGTCGTAATGATGGATGCCCAGAACACAGTTAACCCCGTCAATGTCTTAAATTCAGATGATCCAGTTGAATAGGCAAAGTTGAAAATGGTTAATGAGGTAGAGTTGGCAGATTCCCAAAGAAAATATCAGTTGCTAGATGAAAGGCTCCGGGCAATAGAAAATACAGACGTATTCGAGAGTGTGGAGGCGAAAGAACGATGCTTGGTCTTCGATTTAGTCATCCCTCCTAAATTCAAGGTCCCTGACTTTGTGAAAGATGACGAGACGACTGATTCGTCAACCATATCACTATGTTCTGCCGAAAGATGACAAGTTATATAGATAATGATAAGCTTCTAATCCACTACTTTTAGGATAGCCTCAGCAGGTCCGCAATTAGGTGGTATAGTCAGTTGAGCAAGGATCGAATTCGCTCTTGGAATGATTTGGCTAGGGCTTTTCTAAACCAGTACAAGCATGTGACCGACATGACACCTGACCGTCTCACCTTGCAAAATATGGAGAAAAAGGTTTCTGAGAGCTTCAAAGAGTATGCTCAGAGGTGGAGGAACATGGTCACCCAAATACAACCGCCTTTAACTCAGAAGGAAACCACTGTCCTTTTTGTGAATACACTACAGGCCCCATACTACGATAGACTTGTTGGCAACACCACGAAGAATTTTTCGGATATGGTAATCTCCGGGGAAATGATTGAAAATGCAATCAAGGCCGGGAAACTCGAAGGAGGTAAAATATTTAATGCATAGAGAAACAGGTCGCCCAAAAAGAAAGAGAAAGATGTCCAAGTCATGGGAGACTGTGCCCCGTATATTCTGGCTACTTCATACCCTCCACCCTGTCCTTCTATGAATTATGTACCCCAAGGTTCATACTTATACCCAATGGCCTCTCAGAATCCAGTAAATTTTCAATCTTTTGTCAGTCAAAGGAAATCGAAGAATATCCGAAAAAGAGATCAGTTTGAGTCACTCCCCATGTCTTACTCTGAACTATTGCCCCAGCTGGTCGAAGAGCAGCTCCTCACTAAAGTTCCAGTGGAGCCTATCCAACCCCCATATCCAAGCTGGTATGACGAGAATGCATATTGTGATTATCATTATGGGATTCGGGGACATTCCACAGAAAATTGCTTATGTCTGAAGTGAAAGGTTCAAGTGCTCATCAATAAAGGACAGTTAGGTGTGGGGAAGAAACAAAGGATAGACAGTGTGGAGAATCTGTTGAATGGGAATGATGAGACCATTATGGATGTCATAATAGGGGAAGAAGATGGAAAGGTCGAAAAGAGTACCGAGCAATAGCCAGTTTGAATTAGGGAGAACATGTCAAGGGGAAGTTTTTATGCATTTAGTTTCAGACCTTATGATGAAAACACTTGTCTCATGTTGACATTCATAAGAATTAAATGAATTTTGATTTTTAAATGCTTTGTGTTTGTTGTGTTTTAACAATAATTGGATACAAAATGAGCATTAAGAAAGTTTTAGTAATGGATAGTCTCAAGAAGATTGATGATCATTGTTAAACCAACAACACTTGAAAGACCTAATGCTTCAAGGAATATGAATGATTGAACTTCATAAAACCATTGTCATCATAGAATAAGCAAAGATGTAGATCCTTGTCTAGGTTATGAACAAAGGAACGAACTTTTCAAAAAAATTTAGAACTCCTTGAAATTCAAACAAATGAGACTTTCTTTCAAGAATTTAGATCAGGGTAATTTGGTCTGTGTCAAGGTTGTGCCAAAACCATTCATGTCATTTTCAACAAACCACAAAACACTAATTGCCCAAACATCACTTCATGATTGACACCCTGGGGCACAATGATTAAACTAGATTATCCCTTGTCCCAGAGAAAACCCGCTTTTAGGTCATATTTTCCTTGTCTCTTCAAAGAACTCAGATTTGAAATTCAGTCTTTTCAGTACGGTCCTAGACTTGCTATGTTCCTTGTTGATACAAACTCTCATGGTTAATCAAATTAGGGCATCATATGTGGAAATGATGGACACATGGTGAAGAAGGATGGACTAACGCATGAATCATTGGGGCATGCGATGAAAAAAGAAATTTTTTTGTGATATCATGCATATGAGAATTCGGATGATTCCAAAGTGCAAAATGAAATTCTGAATATCTATTTCCCCTGGGGATTGCTTTTCAATGTGAATATTTGTGCTTGACATGAGAAATGGCCATCTTTTATATCCCTTTCGTGCAAAAAGAAATTATCCATAGTCACCCCTTTTGAGCCGAAAGAATTGTTTTTTCTTTAAACCCTAATCAAGGATTACCCTCTACACTGGGGGGCAAATGCGAGGAAATATCTTAAATATCATAGAAAAATGGACACTAGCTCAAAAACAGATACAAAGCAAATGGAACCCCGAATAAATACAGGCTCACCCCGTCCAAGAAAAACAAAAGAAAAACACAAAAAAAAAATGTGTGTGAAAAAACGATGGCAAATGAAAGCCAAAAGCAAAGAAGAAAAATAGCAAAAGTAAAAAGGAAAGAAATGTCCAAAAAGGGACAAACGCTTCAAAAAGAATTCTCCTTAAGAAATGATCCTTTGATCTGATTACCCTCAAACACATATTTTAGGCCTATTTATCCTTTCTTTCTGAACCTTGAGCCATGGCCTACATTACGTGCTTTAAAAGTCCATTTTGATCAAGCATGAATATTTAACTTGAAAGGTTTTTCCTCAGATTTTTTCCTATCTCATCGAATTATCATTTCACTAAGGAAGAATTTAGAATTCTCAAATGCATGGTAAAACAATGAAAAAATAAGAAGAAAGAACAAATTGGAGAGAATGGGACTCTAGGGCGAAAACCCAAAAATGAGCGGTCGAAAATTTCTGATGCCATCTATGATAGTGCCGATACCACAAAAGAAAAGATCATCTTAAAGAAGTGGTCATCGAGGAACATCTAGGAATTCATGAACCCTCCAAATTGTCAACTCTCATTTGGATGATTGATTTCAAAAACTGAAACTTTTTCCTTCCAAGATTAAACTTTCCAGTTTAAACATCCCAGTCAATCTTGACGCTTGTCAAAATACCTTGATACGGAAACTAAAAGAAAGTTGAATTTGTTTGGTTCTCATTGAATTCATGATTTATAAAATCTGTTCCATTTGTGAGAGTAGAAAGGACATACATTTTTTGTTGTGAAGCTTTCCTAAAAAAAAAAAACCAAAATCATGTTGTACCAAGCCTTGTCAATTCAATTTGAAAAACCCAAATTGACACTTAGGAAAATTTCTAACCATGATCATCAGTCTTCAAAAGATTTGTACATTACATACTGTGGGGTTAAAATTTTTGACTCAGAAGTTTTCATTAAAAAAGCAAAATTGTTTTTCAAAAAAGGAAAACAAAAATATTTTTTATATACCCATTTTTGATGTTAACATGAAATAAGGTTTTTTCTAACTCAAAGGTGTGGAACTATTAGGGTTAACCTTGACTTCCAAATATGAGAAGAAGAAATAAAACTCAGCATGCAGACTACTATCAATAAGAGTTTGAAAACTGTTGGGGCAAAGAGAATAGGCAAAGGTTGAAAAATGAATTGAATATATACTCTGATTTGAAGGGGAAAAGTGAATTGGGAAGGCTGAGTCAAAATCTAGAAAAGTGATCAGGGGCATTTACATATCATGAGCATTCATATATTTATTAAACTTCGCATCTGCACCGTGTCAGCAAACATTTGCATAATTCATGAGTATTCGTATTTGCACTATTCCATGAGCATTTGCATTCGCATCATCTCAAGCAAGTGCATCATTTCTAGGATCATTGCATCTTCATTGTAGCTACAATTACACCATTCATGAACCACTCACATGAATATGATTCGTAGGGACATTTGTATCTGCATTTAGAAGTATTTGCATCAATCCAAGATATTTGCATTTACACCATGAAGCATTTGCATCCTCTTTCAATTTCCTCTGGTTTCATCCAGATCTCTTTCAATTTTATGTTTTCACCCATGCCTTCAAATTCCTTGGTTTCATCCAGATTCTTTCAATTTTATGGTTTCGCCCATGCCTTCAATTCCCTGGTTTCATCCAGGTCTTTTTCAATTTTCGGTTTCACCCATGCCGGTAAGGTTAGCACAAGACAGGATAAAACCCCGAGACTATCATCGAGGTCTTTTCTTCTCTTGCAAATCGAACCCGTTTCCTTAAGACGGGTAGAGCCTTGATTAGTCAGGGAATTCAATTTAAGGACAAAATCTTCAATTTACAGCTTTTCCCAACAAAAAAAAAATGAATGAAAAAAATGAAAAAAGAAACCTCTTTCCCTTTCCTTCACATGTGATTTCACTAACCGTACAAAATTAGTGTTGGTTTATCTTTGCCTGATTCCTGATTCTCAGCAATAGCCAAAGAGGGGCAGTTGTAGACACCTAATTTTGTCCAGACCACTAAAACAGGTATGTTTTCTTCCTAAATTGATGTTTCAGAATGTAAAAAGACTTTTTTCATCCTGCAGGTGGTACCCCGAGACTTAGTTTAAGAGGCCGAGCATAAAAAGTCAAACTTGAAAAAAGTCAACCCCAAAAAGTCAACCCACTTTCAAAATCAAGATTAGAAGTTCAATTGAAAAATGGCGAAAGAATTTTGATAATCCGAGGTCTACATTGAAAGATATGGAGTTCGGAAGTTGGGTTATGCAGATTCAGTAGAAAAGAAACCTTAATCCGAGAAATTTGGGGAAAAGTGCTTAAACAATCGAATTGGTCAAAATTAAAGGTTCCAAATGAAAGATAAGTACTGACTACGGGTAATGGAGAAGCCACTTGAAAGAAAAACTGAAAGAAAAGTCAATCCGGGAGAAAACCGAGAATTAGGATTTTTGGTGGATTTCGATGAAATTGGGAAGAATTACAGAAATGGCCCGACTTGGTAAGACTAAAGCCCCCAATGGATGAGGAATGATTAAAAAGGGATAGCCCAAGGCTCAGTTTGAAGAAAATCTAAAAATCGGACTTGTTTTGAGCAAAACCGGGTTTCGAAGGTAAAAGGGCAAAATTGGAAAATTTTGGAAAAATAGCAAATGGACTCCAAAAATTCTAAAAATTTGAAAATCTCATTCTTAAATCATTTGGAAGAGATTGGCGAAAGAAAATCTTGATTCGGAGTTCGTTTGCAAAATAGCCAAATCCCGGGTCTCTTATGTAGTAATTCAAAAAGATAAATCCCGAAAAAATAGCAAATGAACTCCAAATCTTCTGAAAATTTGCAAATCTCAATTTTAAATTATTTTAAATAGATTGGCAAAAGAAAATCTTGATTCGGAGTTCGTTTGCAAAATGGCCAAACCCCGGGTCTCTTTTGTAGAAATTCAAGAAGGAAAATCCCAAAAAAATAGCAAATGAACTCCAAATCTCTGAAAATTTGCAAATCTCATTTTTAAATTATTTGGAAGAGATTGGCAAAAGAAAATCTTGATTCGGAGTTCGTTTACAAAATGGCCAAATCCCGGGCCTCCTATGCAATAATTCAAGAAGATAAATCCCGAAAAAATAGCAAATGGACTCCAAAAATTCTAAAAATTTGCAAATATTATTTTTAAATTATTTGGAAGAGATTGGAAAAAGAAAATCTTGATTCGGAGTTCGTTTGGAAAATGGCTAAATCCCGGGCCTCTTATGTAGTAATTCAAGCATATAAATCCCGAAAAAATACCAAATGAGTTCCAAAAATTATGAAAACTTCCAGATCACACTTTTAAATTATTTGGAAGATATTGGTGAAGAAAAATCTTGATTTGGAGCTCGTTTAAAAAATGGTAATATGTAGGGTCAGACTCGAAAAATTTTGAAAACTTCCATAATTCAATATTTTATTATTTTGAAAGTACTAAAAAAAGAAAATTTGAATTTGGAGTCTGTTTTCCATTTATTTGCATCGGGGGATAAAACGATCATTTTACCCAAGCAACCGATAAAGGCTTTTCTTGTCTTTCAAAAAAATCAGACTTGGTCTGGAAAAGGGAGTGCTGGACTGCAAAGTCCCAAAGGAGGGAAAAAGCTTCTGATTTTTCAATCAAAAGGCCAAGAATTAAGAGTTAGTTTTTGATTTTTTTGATCAAGCCATTGCAAATAAGCCACATGGGCCAATGCATGAAGAGGGAGAGTGTCAACATTATTCTTGAACAGCTGTAATTATGGACAGCTGATGGCCTAATCTAAGGCTGATAATTTCATGATTTTTCACCTTGAATCATTAGCCCTTGGATGGAAATTGGTTGGAGTAAAAATGACAATATCCTAGGGAGGAGAGAGGTAAAATTCTGCCAACACTATAGAGGGGATCCAGATTTTTATTTTCGGACTTTATTTTCAGATTTCTTCTTGGTTTTTGCTTAGTTTTCTCTCCTTGGTTGAAAGCAAAAAAGAAAAGTTTAGAAGAAAAAAAAAGGAAACTTTGAAGAGAAAAAGCTTGAAAGATAGCTTCTTGAGGTTGCTTTTAGCACCAACTCTTGCACTTTCTTGATTTTCCATTCTTGTTTTTGCTGTTTTTTATTATTATTTGGTGAGTTTTCTTTTTAAATAAATGTTTTTTTATGTTCTTTTTAAGTTCTTTCTTCATCTTTTTCTTAAACAAGTTCTTACATTTTTTTCTTATTTTTTTTACCATGGCCAAATGGCCCAGATTTTTTTTTATATAGTTGCTGTTTTGCCTGATTTATCATGTTATTTTGGTTTTTTTTTAGTCTTGATGCTTTAAATCTTTATCTACGACATATACTTGAAGTTTGCTTTAATTTAGATGCTTGTTTGTTGCCATTTATGTGTTAAATATCATGTTCTTGATTTTTTAATTTCTGTTTTCATAATGTTTAAATTTGTTGATGTTTTATATTTAGTATATCAAGTGTTTGTGAAAATGCTTGTTAGTTTTAATATCTCTACTTTGTGTTTGCATGATTTGAGTGTTATGTTTTAGTTGAGCATGTTAGTATATCAAGTGTTTGTGAAAATGCTTGTTAGTTTTAATATCTCTACTTTGTGTTTGCATGATTTGAGTGTTATGTTTTAGTTGAGCATGTTAATATATCAAGTGTTTGTGAAAATGCCATGTTTGCTTGGAGTTTGGGGCCATTCGGCTACCTCATTATTTTGCCTTGTGTTTGCATTTTTGTTATGTTAGATGATAGGTTTGCATTTGCATGACATTAGGTTGAGTTTTTGGTTTAAGCATGCCTTGTGTTTGTGTTATTACTATGCATATTTTAGTTGTTAAGTTTGGTTTATTTTGCCATGCATGTCAATGCATTTTAGACCTAGGTTGCATTAAATGCCATGCAAGTTCATTTAGGTCTAGGTCACTTTATTGATGCCATTCATTTTTCATGACATTTAGGTTTAAACTCGTACATTTCATGCATCATATTTGCTGCATTTTTTTCCATGCATTTCATGTCCATGCCACTTGACTAATGACTTAGGCCAATCAATGGTTCAAAGTCATGCTCTCTTGAGCACACTTGTGGAAAATTAAGGTTTGTCAAATTGATTATTCTACCTTTGTGATTTTTTTACTAATTGTTATCTAACTTTTAAAAAGTCCTAGCTACTGTTTGTGAGTCTTAAATATTTGTACTTTGATTTTTAAATGATTTTATCAAAGGTAAAAATGTATTTTTGGCAAAACAGTTTTTTCACCCAGTACTCGTACTTTCCTAATTTTTCTGGGCATTCATCTTTTATCAGAAAATTAAGCTGATTTTTTCCCATGTAGTTTTAGATGTCCTAAGTCTCAAGTATTTTTTTTGAGATTTTTTTGAATTTTAAAAATAAGATAAAAAATCATGTCTTAAAACTGGACAGTGGAGTCAGAATTGAATTTAAAGAAAAATTATTTTTCTCTTATGGTTAATTTACCTAGAGGGAGCTGATTAGGAAGTTTAGCTACTGACTTAGGGTACTTTCTAAGCCTTTTTAAACTCTAAAAAATGATTTTTTAAGTCTCGGATTAAGGGTAGTCAAGTCCAGGATTTTAAACTTAGGAAATTAGAGCCATTTAAAAAAGGGTTTAGCTAAGTTTTTATTTTTAATCTAAGCTTTTCAAAATTGTTTTCAAACAATCACAAAGTACTTTGATTTTAGAATATTTAATTTGATATATTTTCCTAAGGTATCTGGATATCATTTTAGATATACGGATTTCCTTAATTAAAGGAAAAAATACATTTTCATGCATTGCATTTTTCATATTCATGCATTTTATATAATATATGATTTTTGCTATGATAATTTCTATGATATTGTTATGATTATGTTATATTGTTTATTATATGATTTTAAATATTTCATGATGTCCTATACTTTTTATTTAGTTATGTTATTTTTATATTCTTTAGCATATACTATGTTCATGCATTATTATTTTCATTTTTATTTTCATGCATATTATATGATAGCATTATTTTATATTCCATGTCATTTAAATTATATGCCATATCATTCATATTTGCCATGTCATTCAAATTGTTTCATTTCATTTAGAATATATCATATGACTTAGGATATTACATTTCATATAGAATATATTATGTTACCTAGGTCATTTCATTTCATTTAGAATATATCATATGACTTAGGGTATTCCATTTCATTTAGAATATGCTATGGCATTTAAATCATGTCATATCATTTAGGGTGCATTATATTATTTAGATTTTGCTATGTTATTTTATTTATGTCATGCATATACATATTCATATCTTTTAAAATGTTTTCAAAAAGGTAATGATTTTCAATAAAATAAAGATATTCCCGAGTTAAAATAATTCATGAGTTCTCTGCCGGGTTTGCTGGGGAGGATATCATCAACTATCATTAATAACGGAATATCTTCTTTAAAAAGAGAATGATTCGGAAAGTTTTCCAAAACTAATAAAAATTTCTATATTTTGCCACGTTTGTTGGGGGATATAGGAAAATTTTGAATTTATAAATTTCGGATCATTTTCAATTAAAAAATGGAACTATTTTTCTTTAAATTGGGAATTAACTTGAAATACTAAATTTAAAACCAATTGTTTTTTTACCGAGACTTTAGATAACACACGATTAATAAGGTACCGTTTTATACGGGCGTTGTGGGGGTGCTAATCCTTCCCCGCATGTAACCGAGTCCCGAACCCGTCTCTTTGATTTCTCTGGTTTGAAACGCAAACTTGAAATTTGTTTTAAAAATGTTTTAATTAATTTTTAAAATATTTTATAAAACCGGTTTTAATAGGTGGCTGATCACACCTAGCTAAAAAAGATTGGTGGCGACTCCATGTCTTATTCAAGGTCATTTTCAAAACCTTCATTTTTTAGAGGAATTAAGTCAACTTTTCCTCAGTTTTTTTAATGTCTCGCTTAAACGAATAATAAAGTCTTGTTATGAGACTTATTATTTTTTTTAGGTTGCGACATACACAACCAACCAAGCAAGCAATATCAAGCAAGAACAAGCACAAAATCACCTAGGTAGGTTCGGCTAAGACCATAAAACATGCAAAAAAAAATTGACAACTTGGATATTTGATAAAGAATGAAGAATAAAGGATAGAAAACCTTTAAAAGTTATTTTTGAAAACCTTTTTATTCATCAAGAAGTTTACAAATCATATGAACAAAAAGAGGAGAAAAAGAATCACAACATCAAAGAAAAACATTAAAGAAGAAGTAAGGAGGTGATAGCTACCTAGCTATTGCTTTCCAAATCAATATTGTCAAATATTTCTCTTTTCTTTTCTTTTTCTTCTTCCTTTTCTCTCAAGAGTGAAATGCCTTAAGAAAATAAAAATGAACCTCTCCTCTTTTCTCACATGGCCGGTTGTCTCTTGTATAATATGAGAAAGTGTGGCTTTTATTTTTTTACCCTTGTCATGCTTCCCAAGCTCCTCCAACATCCCTTGCCACATGGCTAAAAAATGTTCCCTCTAATTTAGTGTTTTTTTTTTTTTTAAATAAGGAGCTTGTCCCCTATTAGCATGGTGCTTCCATTAAAAATAGGGTTTCCTAGCCTCCCATTGGCCAAAAATGCCACTTAGACTATTCTTGTCCCCTTGTCTCTACAAAATATCTTGGCCACTTGTCAAGATCATATGGCCTCCTATTAAAATATCTTCCTAGATGGCATTTTAATCCTACTTGGCAACATCTCTTTGCCTTCACATGGCTTTCACATGGCTTTGCAAATTGGAGCCTTCCCATTGGCTTAAAATGCCATGTAGGCAAAGTACTAGAGAATCTTGTCCTTGTAAAAATGTCATCTTGCTATCCATCCTTGGCCATTTGATCCATGATGATCACACTCCCTCCCCTTGATCAGCTGCTGGCCGAAAATGGCCTGGAAATTTTCAGGCCATTCATCTTTTTTTGTTTCCAACTTGGCCCTTTTCGATTTCTTTGGTAAAATTACATTTGGCCCCCAAACTTAAATTAATTGAAAATGGACCCCAATTTCGAAATTTTCTTTTCCAATTGATCCCATACAATATAAAACTCAGTTCTGGAGGTTTTCATATTTTTTCGAGCTCATTCTCTATTTTTCCCAGATTTTTCTCTAAAGTTTCGGTTTAGTGCCTCCCAAACTTTGTCTTTTTTCATATGAGCTCCGATTCTGGATTTTTCTTCTCCAATGCCTTCCAAAAAATATAAAACTCAGATCTCGAAGTTTTCATATTTTTTCGAGCTCGTTTTCAACTTTTCCAAAAAAAATCTCTTGGAATTTCGGGTTAGTGCACCCGAACTTTGCCTTTTTTCATTTGAACTCTGATTCTGGATTTTTATTACCCAATTCCTTCCAAAAAATATAAAACTCAGATCTAAAAGTTTCATATTTTTTCGAGCTCGTTTCCTATTTTTCCCGAAAATTTCTTTTGGAATTTGGGTTAGTGCACCTGAACTTTGCCTTTTTTCATTTGGACTCCGATTTTGGATTTTTCTTCTCCAATACCTTCCAAAAAATATAAAACTCAGATCTGGAAGTTTTCATATTTTTTTGAGCTTGTTTCCTATTTTCCCCAAAATTTTCTTTTGGAATTTCGGGTTAGTGCACCCAAACTTTGGTTTTTTTTTCATTTGAGCTCCGTTTCCTGATTTTTCTTCTCCAGTACCTTCCACCTGATATAAAACTCAGATCTGAAGGTTTTCGTAATTTTTTGAGCTCGCATTCTATTTTTCTCGAATTTTTCAAGATTGCCCTTTAACCTTCGAAACCTCGGTTTTACTCAAAACGGGTTCGATTTTCGGATTTTCTTTTTCCACTGCCTTTGTTATATATTGAATTGGAGTTGGTCCGAAAATGCCGAATTTTTACGATCGAATTCCTTTTCGATTTAGTTTTCCCCTTTTCAACACGGGAATTTACTCGTTTTTTCATTTTTCCTATAACCGGCTATTCCTTGGGATCCACTTCGAACTGGGACTTGGTATACTTTTGTTTATTTTTTCTTTATCAACTGGGGGCTTCAATTTCACCGATCGGGCCATCTCTATAGTTTTCCCCAAATTTGTGAATTTCCCTATTTATTGATTAAATCCTTATTTTCCTTTTTCTCTTCAAACCAATTCTTATTTCAACTCCGCGTCAAAATTGGACCTTCCAATATTCATAGTTATTGATCTTATTCCGTTTGGGACCTCAAATTTCATCCAATATGATCGTTTTCATACTTTTCCCCAAATTTGCGCAATTAGGTATTCCCCTACACTAAATTTCTACAACCCGCATTCCAAACTCTATATCTTTCATTGTAGACCTCGGATTATCAAAATTCCTTCACCATTTTTCAATTCAACTTTGAATCTTGATTTTAATTGAAGATTGACTTTTTTAGTTGTTGACTTTTTGTGTTGACCTCTGAAATGAAGTATTGGAGACCTATCTGTGGAATGATGGAAGTCTTTTTGCATTCCGGGAAGTTGAAAGGAGAATTTGCCTAGTTTAGGGGGTCCGGACAAAATTAGGTGTCTACAGAAGCAACATGAGGAGAAGCAACAACAATAAATACAAAAGCAATGAGAGAAGGATGTTTAAAAGCATTAGTAGCAGCAACAAGATGACTCGGAGGAGTCAAGTCCTCAGCCTTTGGTGTGGCATTCTAGTTGTGGCCAGGAGAGACCTATAGTTTAGGACCTTCTGACATATGGCTTCATATGACAGAGCTAGGGAATGTGTTGAACAATCCCAATAATGCCTTCAATTGGGCCAAGACTCACCTGCCTCTCGTAGAAAGAGCCTATGCTGAGGACAGTTTCTTGCTGACCAACCAGAGGACCATTGTAGCTAACCTAGTATAGGAATATTTCTTTTCTTTGGCTGGCTTAGAATGTTGTTGTGATAATAATACTAAGGTTATGGATTGGGGGATAGAGGCCATGGTAACTGGGGAGACCTTTGGTATGTACCATAAGTGGTGGAGTGGAGTAGATGCGTAGGAACATCCCTAATAAGTTTTTATAATAATTGGTTGGGTATGGCAACCATGAGTTTATTGATATTGGTGTTTGAAGATATGAGGCTGCATGCTCGAAATATGGGGTTACATGTTCATGCATGGGTTGTTGTAGGAAGTTTTGAGGAGTTAAAACAATGGACATACCAATAGAAACTGAAATGCTTAATGGTGGTGCTATTGAGGAAGCAACAGTGCCGACGAGGGCAGATGAAGATGTTATGAGAGCCGGGTTCTGAGATTGGGGTAGTGACATGGCTATCATTTCTTACAAATGCCAAATTATTGAAGACTTCTTGATGAGGGAGCTGGTGAGATCGTGGAACTGACAAGAGAAGATTATGCTTGACCTGTAGACACAAAAAAGGTAAAAATGGCATTGAAGTTTTTACTCCCGGACGCGTTTGGAGCTAAATTCAGTGAAGGTTCTAGGGAGTTCTCTGAGTGAGCAGAAGAAATAAGCAGAAGGAATGCCATAGTATTTGGAAAGCTTGCTTGGGACAATGTTTTCTTACCCTTTTATACTTGACTTCTGTGTAGCTGTGGGCTCGAAAGGTGTAAGACATGTGTTTTGTAATAGGAGTGACAAGTGTCCGACATGTAGAGGTCTAGGTAATGTCGGGTATAACAATTTTAAAACTAATTAAATCTCACAATCTAACTTATAACTAATTAAATATCATAATTTTCTAGATAAAATCAGTCTTAGATTAAAAGTAAGCAAAAATTAAAATAATAAATAGAGAAATAAATAAGAAAAAATTTATTTGTCTTTTCATGCAAAATAATTTTGTAATTAGCTTTGTTATTTTTTCAAGGAGGTGAGAGGATGTTTTCAAACTAATGGGAGTAAGAGAATATTTTTCAATCAAATTGGGTAATTTAAATTTTTTATTAAAAATCAAAGGCTTTTGTATTTTACCCATAAATTATTATTTTAAAAAATAGGCAAAAAAAAAAAGAAAGAAAGAAAGAAAGAGATGAAGAAAGTATAAAAAATAGAAAAAATTATTTAGTTTGACTCAATTTTGAATTTTTTTGACTAATTTGTATTAGAGAAATTGTAAGTTTGACAATTTCAACAGATCAAAATCACTCTCCTGATATAGATAATCATTAGTTTAAGGGTTTGTTTCTTTTACGAAAAATGACTTTTGAAAAATGGTTTCTGAAAATGAACTTATTTTCTAGAAAAGTTGACATTTTTTGTTTTTTGGATGATTTTGTGTAAATATTTTTCATTGTTTGGTATTTTTTCGAAAAATTTGCATTGATATAAAAAGGATTGATCCCTACACTTAAGGGATTGATCATTTTTTTGCTTTTCTTTAGCTTTTATTCTTAAGTGATTTGATCACTATACATATGGATCAATCCTTTTTTTATTTGATTTAAGAATAGATCGATCCTTTTTGCTTTGTTTCAGCTTTCGGAAATGTCTTACGCTTTCAAAAGCGTTAGACATTTTTTGAAAAAATGGGTTCATTTTTCATTGACCCGAAGTTCATTTTTCGTTGACCAAACTATTTTTCGTGAAACAAATATCGAAAAATGAAGAAAACATTTTTTGGAACTCATTTTACATGAAACAAACAGACCCTATCAATAGGTTTTAAAGATATGTATCATGTTATGTATTGATCTTGTATTTATCTTGTATATTTATCTCATTAGCCTAAACTGTACTATAAATACAACACAATACAACAGATGATTTCAAGCTTTTTTCCTCTTAATTCTATTATTGTTAAGTTTCTTATGGTATCAGGCACTAAGCTCTTACGAGATAATTTCTTTTTACTTTTTGGTATTTATGGCTTTAACTGCATCTTCTGAAAGTTCTACCCCTTATCTGACCCTCCCTCTACGTAATTTTTTCAAATTATCCAACTCCATTGTTCACTACTAATGCAGCAACCCCTTTACCTATCAAACTCACTCCTACCAATTTTCTTATTGGAAAACACAGTTACGATCTCTCATTCTTGGATATAAACTTTAAGGCTATATTGACGGCATAACTTCTTGTCCTCCTCAAATGATTCCACAGGAAGGAACCAATCCTCCTATTCTGGTTGCCAATCCAACATATGAAGACTAAGTCTGTTGAGAACAACTACTATTTCATGATATTGTATTTTCTTCTACTTTAGAAAGTGTTGTTACTTTCTTTGCTTCCCGTGAAAATTTTTATAATGCTTGGCAAAAAATAAAAAAGCTCTATACAAATAAATCCAGGTCTAGGATGATGAATCTCAGATAAAAACACTCAACCTCGAGGCTCCAAGTTTGTTTCAAATTATTTTCAACATCTTAGATGTCTAGCTGATAAACTTGCCTTAGTTAATTCTTCTATTAATGAAGAAGTGCTTGTTATGCTGCCTTAAATGGCATTGGTATTGAATTTTAGGAATTTGTAGCTAGTAATAAAGCTCGAGAATTCTATAAATCTTTTGAGGCTCTACTGAACAAATTGATTGAGTATGAAGTGTTTCTCAAGAAAAAAGACTTTTACGAATTTGTGCTTCCTTCAGCTTATGTTGCTTCAAAATTTGTCCCTTTCTTGCTAATAAACAGAAACAATTTCGACATGGATCTTTCATCAAATCTCATGCTTTAAACCACTTATGTCTAGGCCTCATTTTCCTTCCAATCAGTCTACTACCAAAACTATTTGTCAATTTTGTGATCGACCTGGTCACTCTGCCAATATATGTTTCAAAATCAAACCTAAGTGGTCTCAACCAATAACAAATAATGTCAATGTTATAGCACCATTGCAAAACTGACTAGTTGATTCAACGGCCTCTCAACATGTCACAAATAAACTGAGAAATCTGACATTTTCTACAGATTATGGTGGTCCAGATGAGTTACTTATTGGTAATGGCACATGTTTATCCATTACTCACACTAGTTCTACATCTATTCACCCTTCTTCTCAATCTTTTTCTTTAAATAATGTTCTTTGTTTTCCTGAAGCCAAATCAAATTTTATATCAGTTTCTAAATTCACTATGTTGAATTTTTTTCTTTTTTTTTTTATTAAGGATCTTCACACGAGGAACACATTAGCTCGAGACTTGAATAAAGATGGAGTATATGCTTTCCAAGACATTGAGCAGTTAAACAAACCATCCACTAATTCTATCCTCAATCCACTTGCTTTAGCCATGATTGGACTCAAGGCCAACTTTCCAACCTTGCATTAGAGACTTAGGCATCATTCATCTTCCACTTTGCAATTTCTTAATGCATTAACTGCCACGTTCTTTAGCTAAGCCTATTACTTTGTGTAATGCATGTAGCTATAATAAGAGTCATAAGTTACCTTTTGCTAGTTCCAGTTAATTAATAAAAGACACCTAGACATTATTTATACTGATATTTAGGGTCGAGCTCTAATTTCCTCTATTTATGATTTTAAGTATATTTCCTTTATTGACCATTTCACTAGATATGTTTGGTTTTATCCAATAAAAAATAAATCTGATGTTAACTCTTTGTTCCGTAAATTTAAAGATCTAGTTGAAAATTACTTCAAAATTAAAATTATGGCCATTTATTCTGATTGTGGTGGAGAGTTTAAAAAACTAGGTTCATTTTTTAATTAATTTGGCATTCAACATTTTCAAATACCACCATATACTTCACAAGATAATGCCATCATTGAAAGGAGACATAGAAGCATTGTGGAAACATGATTGACATTATTGCATCAAGCCTTCATGCCACTATCATATTGGTCTTATGCTTTTCCTGTAGTTGTTTACCTAATAAATTAATTACCATCTCCCTTTTTGAATAATGCTTGTTCTTATAAGTTGATGTTTAATCAAGAACCAAACTATGAAAAACATAAAGTGTTTGATTTTTTGTGCTACCCATGGCTCAAACCATACACTGGTCATAAACTTGAAAATAAGTCTAAACTTTGTGTGTTTCTTTTTTTTTTATTAAGTATCAAAATTCATATTTTTGTTTAGATCCTACGACTGGCAAAGTTTTTGTGTCAAGGCATGTTATGTTCGTTTTTTATTAACTTTCATTCTTAGTCTGCAGTCTTTGATGCATCGCAGTCTTTTTGGCATCCTTCCTTTTATCTGCCACTTATTACTAATCTTTAAAAGACTGGTCTGACTGGTTGAACCGACCGATTAAATTAAAAAAGAATTTTAATATTAAATAAGTATTAAATATAGTAAATATTTAATAAAAATATGTATTTGGCTAAACGGTATGGTCCTTAATATAGATTTGGAGAAGGCAAATTGGATTGAATAGCTCTATGTTATCCCTTATTATGAGTTGTATTACCTCTACCTCTTTCCAAATCTTATGAATTAAGAGAAATCTAATGAATTTAAATAAGTAATTTTAATATTAAATAAGTATTAAATATAGTAAATATTTAATAAAAATATGTATTTGGCTAAATGGTAAGGTCTTTAATATAGATTTGGAGAAGGCAAATTGGATTGAATAGCTTTATATTATCCCTTAATATGACTTGTATTACCTCTACCTCTTTCCAAATCTTATGAATTGAGAGAAATCTAATTAAGTTAGAACCATTAGGGGTTTGAGGTAGGGAGATCCATTATCCCCATACCTATTTGTTTTTAGGATGGAGAAATTATCGCATCTTATTCAAGAAAAGGTCAAAGATAAGAAGTTAATACCTGTTAAAGATTTTAGGGGCTGTCCGAGTGTTTCCCATATCTTTTTTGCGGATGACTTAGTTCTCTTTTCCCAGGCTGCTTGGGAACAACTTGAAGTAGTGAAAGAAACTCTGGAAGAGTTTAGCAACTGGTCAGGACAAACAGGTAGCTTCTCCAAATCGAAAAACTTCATTTCAAAATCACACTCGAGAGACTAGCCAGAGATCTTACAAGTCAGAGCTCATTTTCTATTTTTTTTCCAGATTTTCCTCTAAAATTGCGGTTTTAGTCCCCAAATTTAGCCTATTTGCATTTTGACCCCAATTTCGTTTTTGTTTCTTCTCATTTTCTTCTTTCCATCCTAAAACTTAATTCTGGAAAGTTTCGCAGTTTTATGAGCTCGGATTCTATTGTTTTCGGATTTTCTAAAATTGCATTTTAGCCCCTGAAACCTCGATTTTACTCGAAACGGGCCAATTTTCTGAATTTTCTTTTTCCATTCCCTTTGTCACATATTGAATTGGAGTTAGACCAATTTTGCCCAATTTTTATATCCGAATTCCTTTCCAATTTGATTTCCCCCTTTTTTCCCCAAATTGAAAATTTATTTTTATTTGATTTTTGGCTTTTTTTTTCCCAATTAGCTTTTCTTTCGAATCCACTTCAAATTGACCTTTAGGTATCTTTATTTATTGATTATTCTTCAATTTGGGACTTCAATTTTACCTAATTTGATCATCTCCATGGTTTTTCCCAAATTTGTAACTTTTTATTTATTCACTTAATCTTTATTTTTTCAATTATTCTTCAAATTGACTTCTCCTTCGGTTTCACTTTAATTTGGACCTTTAGATATCTTTATTTATTGATCTTATTCCAATTTGAACCTTCAATTTTGCCCAATTTGATCATTTATATACTTTTCTCTAAATTTGCAAAATTTTCAATTTTTCTCCAAAATGGCATTTCCAATTTACTCACTTTTTTCCAATTTTTCTTCGAATTTATCTCTCTTTGTGAAATTGAACTTTAAGGTACCTCTATTTATTGATTATCCTTCAAATTGAGGTTTCAATTTCATCCAATTTGATCGTTTACGTACTTTTTTCCAAAATTGAAAATTTCATGTTTTTCTCTTACATTGAAATTTGCAATTTGTCTTTCCACCTTCAATTTTCCTTCTATCTTCAATTATGGATATCCAATTATCAAGATGGTTTTACCATTGTTCAATTCTTCTTCCGAATCTTGATTTTTCCAAGAGTTGACTTTTTCAGTGGTTGACTTTTTAGAGTTGACTTTTTTAAAGTTAATTTTTTTCGTATTGAGTTTTTCGTGTTGACTTCCGAATCAACATCTTAGAGACCCAAATATAGAATTAGGGGAGATTTTCTGCATTTTGGGAAGTTGAAGGAAGAACTTACCTTATTTAGGGGACTCAGACAAAATTAGGTTTCTACATCACTGATTTGTTTTTTGGTGCAACATCCAGTGGAGGGAGTTTAGGATCATGGCTTTGGCATTTACAGCAAGAAGGGGAGGCACGAGAAGCTCTAGATAAAAGTATTCGTGGGGAAGAAATAGAGGAAGATGAGTATTCTTGGCAGTGAGAATTGTTGTTTTCTGCCTATTAGATTTGCATGCTAGTAGGCCTTCAAAGGATGAGATTGTTCCCATGTTAACCCAGCTGCATAGTTTTTGACGGAAGTGTAAGTATGTTGATACTCAAGCATCTGCAAACTCTAGGAATAGGATATTTTTGGACTTAACTCTAAGGGATTTAGGTCTTGTTAAGCATTGCTTCTGGCACAACTTTGAGGTCAAAAATTACTTTTTACCGCAAACGCAATGCTAAACAGATAAAAAAAATTGGCTTTTGTTGTTGAAACCATGGTTTGAAAAGCCAAACCAAAAAGCCAAAAAATATAGATTTTGGGTTTTAAAAGTTGACTTTTGGATAAAATAACTTTATTATTCTCACATCTCTACACTTTTATTATTTTAAACATATCTTTTTTTGACATTTCAATTTCCTACAACACTTTTTCACAGCAATGCTAAACACTTAAAAGTTTTTAAAACACAGTTTTTCACCGCACTTTTTTCAACCCAAGCTTTTTTCAACAGCAATGCTAAACTAGCCCTTAGTCTATAAGCAGTTGTGGCTCTAACCTTTTACAACATGTGAAGAGATTAACATTTTGCTCATGAGCGACCATTGGTTCATTATGTTCAAGTCTTAATGTTTTCTCCATCACAAATTGGGCTTGCGACATTGTATAAATGGCTAATTCCATAAGTGAAGACTAGTGGTTAAGGAGATTTCAAACTCAAATATTGACTATATGATCTAATAACTGTGGGAGACATCTGCGTTATTGTGTTCTTAAACAACTAATCATGGTGGAGTTTTCTTAGTTGTCTTTATGTTGGAAAAACCATTTCGAAAATCACAGGTGTTGTATTATTGCAGTAAAATCAACTAGTTATAGTAATTTCTTTCATGGGTTTTCAAGGATGGTTCGAGATTCTGTTATTCATTGGACAAGAACCAAAATTGAAAAAAAAATAAGTTTTAATTTTTTCCTTTAATTAATAAAAAAAAAAAGTATGTAATAAAACAAAAAACTGAAAAAAATTGCTAAATCCTGAATGTTTCCTTCAGCTTTAGTTGTCTTCTAAAATCGTGATTTGTAAAGAAGAAAAATGCTTCAAAAAATCCTCCTTCATAGAAGAAAAAACTTCAATCTCCATTCCGTATAGAGATTAGAATCCTTACAATAAAATTTAAACAAATTCCATTTTTTTCAAATGTAAGGGGTATTCGAATCCCTACAGCAAAATTGATACATATTCATCTTTTTTTGAATATGTAAAGAGGTATTCAAATCTTCATTTCGGCATTTCGAATAACGTAGTTAAAAATTATACAGATTGCTCCAGTGTATGAAGGATGATCAGAAAAATTAGCCAGCCATTCAAAACAATTTCAGGTATCAATTTTGGCATTCATTCTATTCACTCAAAAAAATGTGTAGTTCATATATGTCCAAGAATAAAATAGACTGAATTTCATGAAGTTATGTGCAAGAATTCTTTTTATAAGTTGGACTTATATTAATAACATCAACTGCCATTCACATAAAGGTGTTACATGATCATAATCATTGTACAAAAAGTAATATCATCATACATATATGTGTAATACAAACAAAAAGCTACATATATGTGTTACATAAACAAAAGTTACATATATGTCTTACATAAAAATAAGTTTATGAAGCTGACATAATCTTCAATGCGTAGAAAGAAATCCTCTCACCCATGTTATTTGTTGGGAAGGCAGTAGACTAAAAAAACACGAGCATTTGAGTAGGATGATCATGAATTTTGCTTAAAGTAATATCTCATTTTCTATTAGTACTTCAATATAACCTAAAGCTGCATTCATATGTTGAACCTTTTCATGAATCAACATTTTAGTTCTAATGCTCTTATTTGAATAATGTCCAGCCTTTCTTATATTCTCACCCATCAAGGTAGTAGTGTTGATAATCGATTCAATAGAAACTAGTTCACCTAACTCAATGCCCTTTTTATTTTTCTTTGAACATGTAAATTCACCTCTTTCAGGGTTTGATGGTTGTGGTTGCATTGTTAAGGCATCCATCTCATCTAGAGAAACTTCAGTTTCACATCTATTCTCAGTAGTTCCTTCATCATTTCTGCTTAGATGACCTTCATGTTCAACTTCTAATTTTTCAATGATGTACGTAGCAATTTGAGCATCTTTTCCTGTTGCTCAATCTTTGGCATAATAGCAGTCAATGGAGTGTAAAAAGGAAAGCTTCTTGTTTTGAATTGTGCAACTTCTTTATGACTCTACATATAAAAAGTGAATGAAGCAAAAAAATTAATTTATCAAGAAACCTTATCTTCGTATAAGTTTCAAATACATAAATTTCATGACAACAGAAAACTTACACTTAAGTAAAAGTTTCACACATGATCTTCAACAACAACCATTTGCCTATGATCATCCCACTCAAATTCACTTGTGTCTTTCCCTTTTGTCATATCATAAATAGTAGCCCAATCTTTCTTCAAAGTCCTAATCTTGGATTCCAAGTTAGGCTTATTCTTTAAGTTTCCATTTGACAATATTTTCGTGACCATTCTCTCAAACTCTCTTAAATAGCCAGCCTTAAACCCAGTATCTGCATTATATGATCTTATATTATACAAATCTATCATATTTGCAGCTAGTGCAGCATGTTCTTCAGGAATCCATTTCCTTTATAGTTTCTTTTGATTTTGTGAAAAAGTTTCTAAAGAAGGTGAATTTCTTAACATTCTTTTGAACAAGATTGTAACTTTTACTCAATACAACATATAATCAAAATGAATGCAATAAAAATTAACAAATAAAATATGAGAAGGTAAACACTTTCAATTAAAATATTACTTCTAATATACATGGTCCAACATCTTTTTTAACAAATAAGTATCCATCACAGTACAAAGAAAAAAAATAATACAATGGCAAATGCAATAACAAACTATATTGAGAACAAGACAACATTGAAAACAAATAACCTTTGAAAATAATTTAACTCTCATTGTTTCTATATGCTTCTCATTCATTAAACATTTGATTTGCTAGTTCCATTCTCCATTTTTTTCAAGCATCATTTGGATGGATAGTCATGACAATAGGATCCTCTTTAACTATTATGTTTGTGTTTATAGCTTAATCGAAATCGGCTTCAATAGGATCAAAACTCATTAGGATCAATACTCATCTCTGTCCTAATAAAATTATGAAGCAAACAACAAGCGATAATAATCCGGTTATGTACCCCCACAGAATAAAATGTTAGACTTCTAAAGATACCCACCTATGTTTTAACAATCAAAAGTACATTTCTATAAAATTAAGGGCAGTTGCATGTTTCATATTAAAAAAAATTTTGGAGTGGTTGGCTGGTGAACTTACCATTCATTTAAATGATTACTTTGACCCTTAAAAAGTGCAAGAAATCCCTCACAATTTGTGTATCCTGTATCAACTAAATAGTAACAATCTATATTGAAAAATACTACATTTATCAATCTATTGTTATCGATATTGGAAACATCTATAGCTTTTTCAAAGTCCTAGTTATGTAGGAAACCTTATCATGAGAAACTTTAAGTCCATGTCTCCTATTAACTGCATCTCAAAGAACTCTTCCATCAACCATAGACCCTTCCCAACCAGGACAAACACAAACAAATAGCATATCAAGTGTACAAACACCTAATATATTTGTTGCTATATCACCCTTGCGAGTTCAATATTTAGGTTTATATACAGTTGTCCCCTTAATCCTAATATATTTCCATCTAGAGCACCTAAGCAATTCAATAATCGAAGAAGAATAAGTTTTTATAAGGTAATCCTAATCAATTTTATAAATCTTTTCAAAGAATACGATTAACACAAAGCTTGGTCTAATTTGAATTTTTAACATCAGTTCTACGAACCTTTAATTGCAAAATAATAATTATTTTTATATATAATTGATTATTATAATTGTATAAATAATTATAATAATTATATAAAAAATCACTATCAACGGAATTTTCTGTTGGTAATAACCATCACTGACAAAAAAATTAAATTGGTAAAAAAATTAATTTCGTCGGTAATAAATTCCGACGGAATTTTTCGTCGCCAAGACTATTTGCGACAAAAAATAATGGCACCTATAATTTTTTTTCCAACGAAATTTTCAGTCGGAAGTATCACCAATTTCGTTGAAAATGCTAATTATTTTCGACAAAATTTTTTTCAACAGAATACTATTAGTGACTTACGTATTTTCTACGAAAAAAGTTATTTTCGAAAGAATTTTGGCTTTTTCCATAGGAAAAAAGGCATCTCTCTTGTATTGGGTCCTAATTAGACCCTTTAGTGAAAAATAATTCCCCCTTTACTGATTTTAAGGGAAGTTTTTTAGTTGTAGCTATGTTGAAAAAATTGAATTGGATTGTTCGATCGGACTAGTTTATTGAGAATCGAAAGCATGTTCGGACCGATATGATATTAAAAGTAAAAAATTTGTCGAACTGCAAAAAATCGATTCAACCGATTAAAAGCTGATAAAAGTAGATTATCGATAAAAACCGATTTTATGTTTACTTTATTTTTAAATTTTTTTATAAGTGATTGAAATTTTAATCTTGACATTTTAGTTTTATTAGATCAAATACGTATTTTTACTAATTATTGAGTATATTAATTACTTATTAAATATTAAAATTATTTTATTTAATATTTAAATGAACCGAATGATTTAATTTCTTAAATTAATTAAATCAATGATAAAAAATCTAATTAATTTGACTTACAAATCAATATTTTCAACATTCAATTCTAATATATACTATTTTCCTCTCCTTTCTTGCCTTTGACAGATTTTTTTTTGTTATTGTTTTTTATTGATTTTTAACTTTCAATATCTTTGCCGACCTTATGTCATCCTGCCTCTTAATAACAGGACAAAAAATTCCTACCCCTGTGTCAGACAAACTTTCCGTTTGCCCAAAGACAAACGTCGTTTACTGTTAGCCAAGCACAACCCCACACACACGCATGCCATTGCCGCTATCGTAACGGCGTTAAACTGAATCCGTCAGTCTGGCTGACCTGACCTTGGATTTAATTTTTATAAAAAAATATCCCTTGCTGCCGGTAAACCAGTGGACAACAAAGGCAAAAAACAAGAAAAAAGGAAAAGGAGCCTTATAGGGTACGGTGTCCGGCAGTAACGGTTGGCAGTAGTGGGACATAAGTCCATTCCTCTCCTCTACGGTGAAATAATAATAATTGCAAATCTGACTCTCTCTCAGCTAAAAATAAAAAGAAAAAAAAGAAAGAGATAGTGGCAACGGCGGATCTTGATACTTAATCTTGGGGGAATCGATTAAAAGTCTAAATTTATATATATATATTTATTTGAGATATGTTACTATGTTTTACTAATATAAAACATATATGCAAATAATATACTAATAAAAATAACAAACTCATAAAAACATAATTTTATTTTATTTAATATATATATATATATATGGATTTTCAAAATTCTAGAGGGGCCAAGGCCCCCTACTCTCATTATGCACCGCCCCTGGATAGTGGTGTGGTCGCAGGCAGAGGCAGAGGCAGTGGTGAGACCCCTCACTGCACGAATAGTAATGGCAGCGATTAGTGTGGTTGCAGAAGAGAGAGAAAACGAGGCGGCGAAAAAGGACGGAGGAGATGATGATGAAACGAAAGCGATTCAAAAAGCAGCTTTTGTGAAATCGAGGGATCACATTTTTTCCTCTTTTCACCACCTCCACCATCTTTCCTTCCTACCCACCTACGATTCCTGTTTCGTTTCACCCCTTTCCCGGCCAAAACATCCTCCCTCCTCCACCCTAGGACTAGGACTAGGACTAGGATTCCAGATTTCTTGTTTTAGCTGAATATATAAAATAAACTAAAAATCCATGGATTATAACGATGCTGCCATGGCTAGAGACGCTTCACCTCCGCCACTGACCGGTAAGAATTGGATCGGAGATGCTGCGGTTGATTCCGGAGATGAGCTGTACAGGGAGCTTTGGCATGCGTGTGCAGGTCGACTGGTGACGGTGCCGAAGCAAGGAGACTTGGTTTTCTATTTTCCTCAAGGACACATAGAGCAGGTTCTGTTTTTTTTTTTTTTTTTTTTTTGAGAAATTGGATTTGAATAATTTTTATGTGTTTTATTTATTTGTATTTTGGCTTAAACTTGAACAATTTCAGGTTGAAGCATCTACGAATCAAGTTTCTGATCAGCAAATGCCAGCTTATGATCTTCCACCTAAAATACTCTGTCGTGTCGTCAACGTTCAGTTGAGAGTATGGTTTTAACTCTCAATACAAGGGCTATGTTTCTGAAGGTTTTTCTTTTTTCTTTTTTTAACTAGTTTGATTTCCAGGCTGAATCAGACACCGATGAAGTGTTTGCGCAACTGACTTTGCTTCCTTTACTTAAAGTAAGCAAGTGGTAATTATGCTCCTTTCTTTGGATATTAATTGATGCTAATAAAAGAATTTGATTAATATTTAAGTAACTGAAATTTAAATGGGTGGGGATGACAGCAAGATGAGAACTCGGTGGAGAAGGAAGGACAGGTGGGTCCTCCGCAACCGCAACTTGCTCGGGTGCATTCATTCTGCAAGATTCTTACAGCTTCAGATACGAGCACTCATGGCGGATTTTCTGTGTTGAGGCGTCACGCAGATGAATGCCTGCCTCCTCTGGTTTTGCCGCTCTTCCTCCTATCTGCTATTTATTATTTGTTGTGTTTTCAGTATTCTTAATCTTTGTTGTAAGAGGATATATTTTTATAGTTCCCTCGCTCTTTTTGCAGGACATGTCCAAGCAACCTCCCACTCAAGAGTTAGTAGCCAAGGATTTACACGGAAATGAGTGGCGTTTTTGTCACATATTTCGAGGTATTGTTGGTTTCTTGATATAGGGTCAATGTGCTTACTGGTTATACACATGGATGATGGACTCCTGTGGCTTCTTCTCTCCTCTCTCTTTCTTTCAGTTATTGTGGTTCATTATTATATCATACTAACAAACTACTCTCTGGTACTACTAGAAGGATTTTGTGCCACAATTTCTTGAAGATTATGAACTTTCCCTAGGCTTACTGTGTAATAATGGCCTTTGCCAATAATAATTATAGTTAGAAAGCATTAATGGGCAAGTTTGGAACAATTCAAAAATAATGGCTGCAATATTTGGGTAAAGCTCCTTTCCTTTTTGAACAAATGTACTGGTTTGTGGATGACATTGGATGGAGTCATTTTATGTTTTAGTGAAATATTGATTTTGGTTTTGTCCCTTATATTTTATAATCTCGTTGGAAATCATAGAAAGAAATTCCTATTTGAGATAGCAATTTGTGCAAGTATTTAGCAATTAAGAGGCAATTATTTCTTGTACAAACTGTGTATTAATATACTCTAACTGTACTCATGTAGGATACCTCCATTCCGCGAAATACTGCATTTATTTGAGTGATCCACAAATAAAGAAATCATCTTGGCTTGCATATAATCACTTATGTATAGCTCAACTTCTTGAGGTCTCTAGAGCTGGTTATGGATGAATCTATCATTGGCATGTGACGCCAACATGTCAATGTTGGTAATTTTGTTTCAGCCGACCTAATTATATGTTTGTGAATTGTAAATGCTAGGTCAACCAAGGAGGCATCTACTTCAAAGTGGTTGGAGTTTATTTGTCAGCTCCAAAAAACTTGTCGCAGGCGATGCTTTTATTTTCCTTAGGTGTATTGCTGGTTTTTATTTTTTTAGTTAATTATTATGATAGATAATTCTAGTTTTGTTCAAGTATTGGTTGGTTATTGTTGTATATTTGTTGTGATTGTATTGTATGGCAGCCAGCATAGAAAACCAGTTAAATTGAAGTTGTTTTTATGATAATTTAGGTGAGTCTGATTTCTGGATTGTTATTCCCAGAGGTGAAACTGGGGAACTTCGTGTAGGGGTGAGACGATCTACGAGACAGGCAAGCAACATTTCTTCTTCAGTAATATCAAGTCACAGTATGCATATTGGAGTCCTTGCAACAGCATGGCATGCTGTTTCAACGGGTACAATGTTCACTGTCTATTACAAACCGAGGTTCGCGATATTCCCTATATTCAAATTCTTTAGTAACTGTTTGTTTCCTAAGTAGAGTAATTTATTACACATGTATCCTTATACTATTTCCTTGTGCATATTTCCAACTAATGACTACACTGTCTGAACCTATCAATGTCCAGTAGTGCAAATTTTATTTCATTCTGGTTATAAGTTTCTTAGCCTTTATTTTCTTCCCTTAAACTATAGGACAAGTCCTACTGAGTTTATTGTTCCATTTCATAAGTATATGGAATCTATCAAAAACAACTATTCAATAGGACTGAGGTTCAAAAAGAGGTTTGAAGGTGAAGAGGCTCCTGAACAGAGGTAAGATTTTCCTTGAATGAATTTGATGCTAAAAAAATTAAAAGAAAATTAATCTATGAATAATTTCATTCCTCCACTGATCAATGTCTTGCCCCACTGTGACTAGGTTCTTAGGAACTGTGATTGGATATGAAGATGTTGATCCCATTACCTGGCCCGGTTCAAAGTGGAGATGCCTCAAGGTACTAGCATATACCATATCAGTATGTAATATTATTGTTCTTTTTTAGCTAAACCCCTTATATTCCTGTAGGTGCGTTGGGATGAGACTTCTCCATTTCATTGCCCTGACAGGGTATCCCCTTGGAAAATAGAACTGGCTTTGCCTCATGCCGTGGATGTCCTTCCAAATTGTCGATTGAAAAGGTCTCGCGCAAAAATGGCATCATCACCTACTGACTCATTGGTTCCTACAAGGGAAGGTATAAATAACTGGATTTTTCTCTTTCTCAAGTGTTTTCTAATTCTTCTATGCTCTTTAAACACCTAATTTTGTCCGGGATAATTAGACTACTCCGAATAAATTAAAAGGAATTGCGATTTTATTTTTTTCGTTTTGGGCTTACATGATTTGAACTTATTTGGATATACCAATTAGAATTATTTTTAATCCATTTAATTTGAGTTTGAGCTCATTTTATTTGGAATCTTTGGACCCATATTTCATTGAATTAAATCTGGAACCAAAGTGAATGAAGCCTATAAGAATTTATTATTGCTATTTTTAATTTTATATAATTAAAAATACAAAATCACAAAAAAAAGAAAAAGTCGATTGCCATGCTGAACCATGGCAGTCAACTTTCATTTTGGTCAATTGCATTTCCAGCTATCTCCTCTGCCCTAATTTTAGTTTTACTTTTTCAGTTTTCACAAATTCATCTAAGGCTCCTATCAAAAACCTGCAATTTCCAAACCCCAAAATTCATCAGGGAAAGGCTGCATAATAGTCCAAGAGCTTCAATTTCTTTGTAGGGAGATTCTGATTTTTCAAAAAGGAACCTAAGATATAACAGACAGGGGAGGAGACAAGAGAGGGGGTAGAAAGAGGACACCCACAATACAAAACCCCCAGCAGCAACCCAACCCTGGGGGGCAAGTTCTACTACCCCAGATCGAGACTCTCTGCCCATAAAAAACCATCGCCTAACACCATTTGGCCACCACATTCACCACACCACCGCTCCCACATAACACAAGCAGCACCTACCTAACACCACCACTACCCAAGCCTACCTGAGACCTAGTCCTTTCCCTAACCACCACAAACCCGAGACCACCATCAACCCAACTCACAACCACAATTCTCACCACCCATTACCAATCCTCCATACCATCAGCCAACAAACACAAAAAAACACAATAACCGAAAAACCAAAAAACCAAAAAAATCGTGAACAAAGCCCTATAGATTTCGGCTATTTGGGGGTTCGAGGCATTCTAGGCAAGGGTTAGAAGATCTGAACGGTGAGAAGGTGGAGCATGGGAAGGTGAAGAACATACTGAATTTTGGTGGTGATCGGATGGCGGAAGTCGGTAGGAACAAGGTTTTTGGCTGAGAGTTTCAAAGTTAGATCTAGAATTTTCGGGTTAGATTTAAGAGAAACCAAGTCCATATTTGGGAAGATGAGGAAAAGAAGAGCGTTTGGTGAGATTTTGGGATAAAACGGCGGCGACTCCCTTTTATTTGGCTAGGTGCGATTGGCAACCTACTAAAATCCATTTTTGAAAAAGAATTTTAAAATTAATTAAAATCTTTTGAAAATACAATTTTGAAGTCTGCGATTGAAAACCAGAGAAAGTTCATGACGGGTTCGGGAGTCGGTTACATCTAGATTTTTCATGCATTGATCAATATATTTTTTATGCATTTTCTTACATATCTTCTTATCTCAACTGTCTCTTCAACTTCTCCTTATCTTGCCCTTTATGCTACTTTCTAATATACATTTAGATTCAACATTCTTCTTGCCCCAAAAATGCATGCATATCTATTCAAATTCTAACTTCAATGATTTCATGCCTTCTCATCAGATGAACTTTTATTTTTTTTCTGGAAAATGATGCCATTTATTTTTCTCAAAATTGATCTTTTAATTTTTCTCTTGAAAGGTATCTTATTTTCCTCACCAAAAATATTTATTTTTCCTAGAAAACTTTTCCTTTCATGAAAGAGAGTTCGTCTTATCCTAAATCCAAAATCTTCACCATTTAGCAACAATTTTTTTTTTTTACACAGAGGAAAATGATTCATTTCATTCTTTACAAAAAGCATGTGTAATCATTGAAAACTTTTCGATCTTAACAAAATTGCCTCTCACAATTATATTTCATGATCAAAGGAAATAAAGTGACCACAAATGTGGCATCGAATCTCTTGAAAATTGATGATTACCATTTGGATTATCCTTGAATAAGGTGACTGAGAGTTTAGCTCTTTCCATTGAGTGAGATAGTATAACAAATCAAAGTCTCTATCATTGTGGATTTACAAGAAACACAACTTGATATGGAGTTATTTATTTTCCAAGCTCAGAAATGAAACAAGATTTTTAAAAACTTGAATTCCTTGAGAAAAAAATTCATTTTCAAAATAAATTCCGACACTCTAAAGGTTTCTAGACATGGTATTTTGATATATTTCAAAATCGACCATGGTGGGCTTAAGGTTTTGGAATGTGATTTTGGATGGGAGAGAAGATCAAAATTTCAAAATTGATCCCTTTGATTGGTCTCAAATTTAGGTGGAGTTGACACTTTGGGATCTCTAAGGATCTTCAATGCTCATCGGCTATTTCAATTCGATCTCCCACTCCTTGATGGCCTTGGAAACATCATTACTTCAAAAATTTTCAATTGTGAATGTCCTTTAGGGTTTTCACCCTAGAGCCTCACCCTCTTTTTTTTTTTTTTTTTCCTATAGTTCATCATGCACTTGGGTGTTCAAAATTTCCAACAATGACAATCTTATTGATACAATGGGTTCAAGCATCATATACATCTTTGTAAGGATAATGCTCTTTAATTTAAGTATCCACATTTGATCCAAATGGACTTTTCAAGGCATGTAATGTAGGCTTGGGCTAAGGGTTTCGAAAGAAAAGATAAATAGGCCCAAAATGTGTTTAAGGGTGATCAAACCAAGGATCATATCATGTGAAGGATTTTTCGGATTTCTCAAGTTTTTCGATTCCCTCACTCCCTTTCTCTCTATTTCTCCTTTCTTTTTTCCCGTTTTCATTTCTTGTTCTTGTTGTTTTTGTTTTTTCTTTTTCTTTGTACGTTTCCACTTTTGAGTGATCTCAAAATTTCCAAAACTCATTTCATTTCATGTATGCCCCTTAACATAACGCTTTCTTTTTGTTTTTGAAATAGAGTTCCATCATGTGTGATTCTAAAATAAATCTCTCTTCATGTTTACCCCCCAGTGTGGAGTGTGATCCTTGGTTAGAGTTCTTTTGAAAGAATTCATTAGGCTCAAAAGGGGTGACAAGTGGATAATTTTACTCGTGAAAGGAAATTGAAAGATGGTCATTCATCATTTCAAATATGGTCACTTACATTGAAGAGCGGTCTTATGAGAGGCTTAAATTTTTTTTTTTCTTTTTGTTTCCTTGTGGTTTTGCTTGGACTCCTTTGACCATCCTAAGTGCATGACATCACTAATTAATTTTTCAATCATTTTTCTTTCTCTTATTTTTTACTTTAACAAAAACTTTCAGTATGTCATAATTCACGAAAAGTGCCCCATCTTGCTCCGAGGGATCAGTCAAGTTTCTATCTCAAGCTTCTTATCGCAAGAATCCATTTTGTTCTCAAGTTTTTTTTTTTGTTGTCATTTCCACCAAACGGGAAAAAGGAATGGCTATTTCATAAACTGGGATATTTTATGGGTATCGACTATTTGGATCTTTTTGGTCTATCCCAAAAGGTTAGTCAAGAAGTTGGAGAAAAAGGGCGAGGAATTCATGCTTTATGGTCCTTCAAAGAGGTTTGGGAGATTTTTTTGGGTTTAAAATTCCGGCATGATCTTAGCTCATCTCAAATTACCAAAATCTACCTTCAGAAAATATCTTGTTAGCTTGGTTCCCAAGGAATTCAAGAAAAGAGTTTCTCAAATTAATTGTTGCATTGCTTCATTGTCTAGATAAAGATTCTATCATTTGGTACAGCATTGTGCCAAAGTTCATGAGGTTTAAGGTTCTTGAAAGGTCTCTATTCAAGTGGTTCAAGACGTGAGAATGTTGGATGAAAGGTAGGTTTAAGTATTCAGAGGGGTGACTTCATTCCTTGCAGTAGTCATCAATTCTTTCGAGATTTTTTATTTTGGACATGACCTTTTTTTTTTTTTTTTTTTTAAATTTTGAAAACAAATTATATGGGATTTTATTTGAAACAATCTTTTCAATTTTCAAAGAAAATCTTTCCAAAAGAATGAATAAAAATAATCAATTAGTGTCACACACAAACCCTTGATATGATTTCTTCTATACATGAAAAAAATGTCGTCAAAAAATAAAACTATTCGCCGTAATTACAACCTGAAAGAATGAAAGAATACAAAGTTGTGAATTTCCAAAAAACTTCCATTATTCCTAATTTACAAAAAAAATATATATCATGACATGTAGAAATTTGGAATAGAAAGAGAGATGTAGAAATTTAGAAATAGAGAGAGATTTTTCAATTTCACTTGTATATTATGTGAATAGGTAGAAAGACTTATATAGAAAAACTTGGCAACAAATCTGCCAATCTTTCTCCTTAATTACAGAAATGAAAGATTCCTCAAATTAAGGGTCAATCTTTTAAATGAAGGAAAGAAAATATTTAGAGAGATGATAGGAAATAATCTCCCTTATCCCCTTAGTTAGAAAACATCCTAATAGAATACAAATCACTAGAAAATAAGAAATAATAACTTTGTCAACACTCCCCCTCAAGCTGGGTTTCAAGATTGAACACGCCCAGCTTGTCAATTTGTCTATCAAACATCTTCCTTGTTAGAGCCTTTGTTAGTACATCTGCAACTTGATCACCTGTAGGCACATAGGCTATGCACAGTATTCCATTCTCAATTTTTTCTTTGATAAATTGCCGATCCACTTCCACATGTTTTGTCCGATCATGATGGACTGGATTGTGGGAAATACTTATAGTTGCCTTATTATCGCAGTAAATCTTTAGGGGAAGATTTTGTTTCATCTCCAATTTTTCAAGCAAAAGTTTCAGCCTAGCATTTCACAAATTCCGTGAGCCACAGCTCGAAATTCAGCCTCAGCACTGCTCTGGGCCACAACTATTTGTTTCTTGCTTCGCCAATTAACCAAATTGCCCCATACGAATGTACAATACCCTGAAGTGAACCTCATGTCTTCAATAGAACTTGCCTAATCTGTATCATAATCCCTCTATACTCCTAGACTTATTTCTGCTAAAAAACGAGCCTTTACCAAGTGATCTTTTGAGGTACTTCAGGATTCGAAGTACAGCTTCCATGTGTTCTTCGCAGGGTGCATGCACGTACTGACTAACAACACTTACAGCAAAAGCAATATCTGGTCTAGTGTGGGAGAGATAAATCAGCTTCCCAACTAATCTCTGGTATCTCCAGTATCAATCGGAGTTCCATCCTTATTGTCTACACTCTTTGCGGTGGGATCCATCGGTGTGTCTACCGGTTTACAGCTTAGCATCCTCATTTCCTGTAATAGATCCAAAACATATTTTCTTTGAGTAACTGATATTCCTTTATTGTTTCTAGCAACCTTCATACCAAGAAAGTAGCGTAAGGTCCAAGATGTTTTATCTCGAATTTCGCCGCTAGACTAGTTTTCAATCTTGTCATCTCTATTGCATCATTTCTTGTCAAAATTACGTCATCCACATAGACAATAAGAATTGTACTCTGACAATCTTTGTGTTGAAAAAAAAGGGTATGATTAGTATGAGTTGCCTATACCCTTGTTGTAGGATCGCCTTTTTGAACCTGTCAAACCAAGCCTCGGAGACTGCTTCAAACCATAGAGTGCCTTTTTTACCTGCAAACCATCCCATTCTCCCCGTCTTTATCAAATCCCGGTGGAAGATCCATGTAGACTTCCTCTTCCAAGTCACCGTTGAGGAAGGTATTTTTTACGTCAAGTTGTTGTAGATCCCAACCAGGTTTGCTGCGATGGATAAAAGCACTCGGGCTATATTTAGTTTGGCAACTGGGGCAAAAGTCTTGTTGTAATCAATACCATATGTTTGAGTGAAGTCTTTTGCAACCAGCCTTGCTTTGTATCTCTCAATTGTCCTATCTGATCGATACTTCACGGTAAACAACCATTTACATCCAATCGGAGCTTTTCCTTCAAGTTTCTGTATGAGTTCCCAAGTTTAATTTTTCTCAAGGGCTTGCATTTCCTCTGTTACTGCCTTTCTCCACTCAGGAATTTTCAGGGCTTCTATATATCTTTAGGAACCTGCTCTTCTGACATGTGAGTAATAAAAGTTTGGAGAGAAGGTGAAAAATGATTGTAGGAAACATAATTGAAAATGGGATGCTGAGTACAAGAACAAACTTTTTTTTCTCAATGCAATAGGCCAATCAAGATCACTAACCTCAAGTGATGAATTCAGTTCTGATTCATGGCAAGGATTCAGGTCCACAACATTCTCTATTCCTCGTGAGGTATGTCTTTAAGAATAAACACGTAACTCAGCTTGCTATTGTAAATCGTCCTTTTTTTCTAGAGTTATCAATGTTTATGGCAGACTCCAAGTCATTTGTTATTGGCATGGGTTCTTGTGTTTGCTCGGCTGATGTGGGTGATGGATCAGTAGGAGTTAATGGATCGTCTGAAAGAGACAAGATAGGGCTTGGTGTGGGTTCCCAAAAAAGAATTCCATTCCCGATCACCCCTTGAAGTGAATTTTTGTAGTAAAAAGGCTGATTTTCAAAGAAAGTGACATCCATAGTGACAATATTTACGTTTTTTCTGGGGAATAACAAAGGTACCCTTTTGAGTGGCTGAATACCCAAGAAAAATGCAAGGTAGAGCTCGAGGATCTAGTTTGCTTCTATTATGGTCATGAATATGAACAAAAGACTTACAACCAAACACTTTTAGGGGTAACGAACTTATTAACCTTGTTTGTGATTAGTATTGAAGAAAAAACTAATAAGGTACTTTCTAGTTGAGAACCCGGGTAGGAAGACGGTTGATAAGATAGCAGGCTGTGAGAATGGAATCACCCAAAAAGTTTAGGAACATTATTAGTCATCATAATAGAGCGAGCTACTTCTAAGAGATGCCTATTTTTTTCTTTCAGCCACCCCATTTTGTTGAGGAGTATCAACACATGAGCTTTGGTGAATAATGCCATTTTCCAAAGACCCCCTAGAATGGAATTAAAGTATTCTCTCCCATTATCAGTATGTAAGATTTGTATTTTTGCATTGTATTGATTTTTCACCATCAAGTGAAAGTATTTGAAAGTTTGTTCAGCCTCCCTTTTTTCTTTTAGAAGATAAACCCAGGTAATCCGTGTGTGATTATCAATAAATATGATAAACCATTTTTTTCCAGTTACATTCGGTACCCGTGAAGGACCCCATATATCACTATGAATTCGTGTAAGGGCTAGTGTAGCATTGCTGTTGGAAAAAACTTAGGTTGGAAAAAGCTCGAGTTGAAAAAAGTGTGTTTATAAAGTGTGGTGAAAAAGTGTGGTTTAAAAACTTTTAAGTGTTTAGCATTGCTGTGAAAAAGTGTTGTAGGAAATTGAAATGTCAAAAAAAGATATGTTTAAAATAATAAAAGTGTAGAGATGTGAGGATAATAAAGTCATTTTATCTACAAGCCAGCTTTTAAAGCCCAAAAGCTATATTTTTTGGCTTTTTGGTTTGGCTTTTCAAACCATGGTTTCAACAGCAGAAGCCAATTTTTTTTATCTGTTTAGCATTGCGTTTGCGGTGAAAAGCAGCTTTTGACCTCAAAAGCTGTGCCAGAAGCAATGCTAAACGAGGCCTAAATGGTTTGGAAGATTTATAAGACTGAGAAGGAAAAACCGTCCTTTGGTGTTTAGCAATTTGATAAATATCACATTAGAAAACATCTGTATTCCGAAAAAATGAAGGAAATAATTGTTTTAGATATTGAAAGCTAGGATGACCTAACCTAAAGTGCCATAACATTATTTGTTGTTATCTGGATAACGAGATTAATTGACAATCAGCGGTCAAAGCTTGTTTATTGTTGGAGATCTCTTCCTCAAAGTAATAGAGACCATTGTGTTAGCACTGTCAATCCTCATGTCTAAAATCATATCCTGAAATTTACAAATAGAATGTGAGAATTGGGCAGTAAAATTTAGATCTTTGGTAATTTTACTAACCGATAATAAATTGCATGATAACTTTGGAACATGAAGAGTATCTTTGAGAGATATTGGAGGACTAATATTAATGGTACCGATACCAGCAACTGTTGCAAGCGAACCATCTACAATCTTAATTTTCAAGTTCTCTGGACCAGGTTTATAATAACAAAAAAGGCTTGCAAAACCTGTCATGTGATCCATAGCCCCGGAGTCTATCACTCAGGGTTGAGTCATTTTGGATGTACCACTTAGAGCAGTTAGGAAAGTACCTTTTTGGGCCAAAAGTGAGGTGCCCGAGGCTGGATGTGACTGCTGACCTTGGGCGGTGAACTGACTCTGGTTGGATAAGTGAGAGGTGATTTGAAGAGAAGAATTAACTGAGTAAAGGACTTGAACTGTGGCTGCCGTCATTGGGGTCGGCTGCAAGGGAGCTAAGATTTTCGAGCCATCATTCTCTTTGGTGCCAGTCATGGCTGTTCCTTAGAGAAACGTCAGAGGTTTGCCTGTCATAGAAAACTAAAAAGAGAGAGTCGGCACTGGCTCTGATATCATGTAGAAAATTGGAATAGAAAGACATGTAGAAATTTAGAAATAGAGAGATTTCTCAATTTCACTTGTATATTATGTGAATAGGTTGAACGACTATAGAGAAACTTGACAACAAATCTGCCAATCTTTCTCCTTAATTACAGAAATTAAGGATTCCTCAAATTAAGGTTCAATCCCTTAAATGAAGGAAAGAAAATATTTAGAGAGATAATAGGAAATAATCTCCCTTATCCTCTTATTTAGAAAACATCCTAATAGAATACAAATCACTAGAAAATAGGAAATAATAAATTTCTGACCCAAAAAAAAGAAAAAAAGAAAAAAAGAAGGAAATAATAACTTTGTCAACATGACATAATAATGTAAATATATATATATATATATATATATATATATAGAAAATTGCCCCTTATTTGGCACAACTCAAAAGTTAAAGTCTTGACGCATCGAATTAAGGTATCAGGGATGGATTAAATCTAGACATTTCAAAAAACATGTTTACAGCTCGATCAAAATTTTGCTATGATTTTGCTTTTTTGAGAATCTTCTTTACTTCTAAATCATTCATCGATTTATCCCTCTTCACTAGGTTGTGGAATCGAATAATGTTTCACATGTATGCAAGTAAAATGGATGGATGATGCGAATTACATGAGATGAATGGTATTTATGTTGGTGATGAAACATGTTTTCATGAAATATTATGTACAATGCAAATATGATAAAGATCAATTTTTTTGCTTTTCAAAATCATGTCATTTGTGAATAAGAAAAAAAAAATTGAAACGAATGTGAAATTGAACACTACATAATGTAAAAAATAATAATAAAAGGATATTCAAACTAATTTTTTTCATTTTTCTTTTCTATTTTTGTTTAATTTTGAAAATGTGAGAGCAAAGAAAACATCTGTCTCTTTTTCTTTAAAGAAAAAGACAAGGAGTAAAGAAAATACTTTATTTTTTAAAAAAAAATGAAAGAATTTTTTTGAGTTTTTTTTTTTTTTTATTTTATGAAAGGAAGAAATTTTCTTTTTCTTTTTATTTAACTTTTAACTTTTTTTTGTTGTTGATATTTTGGGAAGAAAACAAAATTAAAATTAAGAAATTATAATTTCGCTTGTTTTGAAGAAAACAAAACATTTTTTTTTTTTTGAAATTAAGGAAAGGAAATATGAAATATTTTGAAAATATTAAAAAAAAATCTTTTTTTTTGAAAATGTACAAAATGTTTGGGAAAGAAAAAATATATAAATTTTAGACAAACATAAGGTAATTTACTTTACATTTAACAATATATAAAAGACAAAAATAAAAATTTTAAGTATTTAAGGTTTTTATTTTTTTGAATCCATACAGACTATGAGAGGTATGATTTCTTACAAAAGTGTCTCCTAATGCGTCTTAATTCTGGGTAATTTCTACAAACACAGGTAAGACTCGATCTAAGATTGGCCTATTAAGTTTCACTATATGTTAGATTAGGATCTATACACATCTACAGGTCCCCGAATTGTTCTTCATTGTCGTCCATGTAGACTAGTAAGGCATCCCGATCCTCACCCAATACAGGCTATGAATGGAATAGGTTCGATTTGGGTGGGAGTATTTTTCAGGCTTATGCAAAGGTTATCACCTCACGAAATCGTAGGTACTTTACACCTTGAGAGCGTTTCGCTAGCCCATATGGAGGTTATCACCTCACGAAAGCGTAAGTACTTTACCCTTATAATTTTAATTATTTGCATCATATGCATTTAAATAAAAAATGGGTGAATATAAATTTGTCGATGACGGAATTCGAATGATGTCACAATAGTGATTCCTAATATATCTTCAGATTAAAGGATCTCGTTAAAAACCACCAAAAGTATTAGGAATATTTAATGAGTATTCTCGATAAAAGATTTATATTCACTTTCATTTAAAAAAAAAAAAATAATGACAATTCATTTTTCAGATTAATAAACATGTTTTGTAAAAGAAATAAAAGGATAATTAATTTTAAATACCGTTGTTGAGTTCATTAAATCGAGGTTTAGGATAACACATGATTAATTGGTACAGTTTTATTAACGGACATTGTGGGGTGCTAATATTTTTTTCATACGTAACCGTACTCCCGAACCCGTCATGACTTTTCTCTGGTTTTCAATAGCAGACTTCAAAATTATCTTTTTAAAAGGTTTTAATTAATTTTAAAATTCTTTTTCAAAGATAGATTTTAGTAGATAGCCAATCGCACCTAGTCAGAAAAGATTGGTGACGACTCTTTTATTTTGAAAATCGTCTAGCGGTCGAAAAACCGATATGACATGCTCTATAGGTAGTGTTGCTGTTCTTGTCTGTTAAGATACAAAATTGAGCTCCTTGATGTACATGGCCAGGTTCATCTAAAACCACCATGGATTCTTCACCAGAGAATGGGTTTCCTCAAACCTTGCAAGGTCGAGATAGCTTGAATCAGGGAGACACCATAGCAGAGAATAAGTACCCATCACGAGGACAGGTTCAAGCTGAGACAGGTTTCAGTAAGCGATGACTTGCACCAGAAGAAAGGATTTCTCAAGTGATGATTCCGGCACCAGTTTCTTGGACCCTCCAAAAGTTCTATGAATTTGGTCAGCCTACTGTTGAGCAGAACTCTTCCAACATTGATCAACTGAAGGCAGATACTTTTGACAAGGGACACATATTTAAGTTGCTTGGATGTCCACAGCCCATGATGCAATCGAGTCCTTTGGTTAACATGTTTGGAGCAGAAGAAAAAAAGATACATTGCCAAGATTATTTTCCTGTTACATCTGGAGCACTTGGGGGTTACAACAGACCACATGGTTCCGACTTCCAGCAGCAGCCTGGGAAGTGGTTGTTGCCTCTGCTGCCAGTAACAACTAGAAAGTTACCTCATATGGATATCCTGAATTCACAACCTGTGTCTTCACAGCTGAAGGATAGGGTAAAATCTAAAGGAGATGGCGTTTGCAAACTTTTTGGTATATCCCTTGTCAGCAATACAGTGCCGATGGAACTATCTGTGCCACGTACAAATTCAATGCCCAAGCCACTAAGGCAAACAATTTCGCCAGACCATCCACATAACTTAAGTTGTGATCAGATGTCAGAGCAATCAAAAAGTTCCAAGTTTGATGAGATTGCACTAGCAAATGGTTAGCAGGGGAAGCCTGTTCACACATCAGATCAGCTTCCTGAAGATGTTCTGGGAAAATTTCAGGGTGGTTCAGCCAGAACTTTCACTAAGGTTTTCCCCTGATTCAATGAATTTGCTTATTTTGGTTGAAGCAAATTTTATTGGCCTGCAAATTTAACTTGCATGTTCCTTTTTTTATTTTTTTATTAAGGTTAACAAGCAGGGAATTGCTGTTGGGAGGTCAGTGGACCTGACCAAGTTCAGTGGCTATGATGAACTGATAGCAGAACTAGATAGGATTTTTGAATTTAATGGTGAATTAATCACTCCCAACAAGAAGTGGCTGGTTGTGTTTACTGACGATGAGGATGATATGATGCTTGTAGGGGATGATCCTTGGCAGTAGGTACTAATAGCACAACTTTAATTACTGCTAATTACTGTTCAAAAGTAACTGTTTAAAGGAATAATCTCATTCTTATTTGAAAAAAATCACATTATTACATTGAATGTGAGAATATTTCTAAAATAAATATTTTATCAAGTACCATTTTAGAGCATCTGCTTGCATTTGCCTTATTTAAGCAGTATTTCCCTTTACACCTAATTCAAAGGGTCTAAAGGTATTTGTTGTTTTAAAGTTTATAGATTTTTATTGTTCTGATAAGTTTTCATTTTATATAATGTAGGGAATTTTGTATCATGGTTCGTAGAATCTTCATCTACACACGAGAAGAGATAAAGAGGATGGGTACACAGCCCTTCAATACGAAAGTAGAAGAAAATTCACCCGGCAAAGACCAGAAAACAGGTTTAGCAGGAGGTGATAATTTGTTGCATTCAGCGGTATTGGTGGCTAGGAGGAACTCAATTTTGTGTACATGCTTTTGGGGAAAAGGTAAAACGGTATATATGTAATCTGTAGGGGCTTGAGATAAAGCTTGACTTGTTCTTTCTCCAAGAAACCAAATTTCCCTTCTTAGGATGTTATTCCTTCTTAGAATGTTACTCGAAATGAATGTGAAGGTGCCTTTAATTCATTCAATATCAAAGAGATTCTCTTCTTGCTATTTGAGATTGCCAAGTCTGAATCTGGTAACCGGAACTAAGGCTTTGCTTGGTAGGATGAAAAAAAAATTGAGAAGATGAAAAATTAGAGGAGGAAAAAAAATGAAAAGATGAAAAATATATATATTTTTTATTGGTGTGCTTGGTAGGAAAGATGGAAAAGTGAAAAAAAATAATTTTATTTTTACACATTGTTTGGTAGAGTTGAAAAATGAGAGGAAAGAAAAAAAAAAAGTATATGGTTTTATTATTATATTCATTGTAAGTTAAGATAAAATAAAATTTAAAAAATTATGGATAATCTTATAAATATATTACTCATTTTTTTTCTTCCTTTTTTCTTTTCAATTTAGAGTGATTTGTTTTTATTAATAGGTGTGGAAAATGATGATCTTTTATATTTTCTTTCCTCATTTTTATTTTCTATTAAGCACACTTAAAATTCATTTTCTTTTCACTTTTTCATCTTCCTTCTTTCATCTTTTTACTTTTCCATTCTACCAAGCACAATTTAATTCAATATGTAATCATATAAGCGTTTTTTGTTTTGAATAAATTAAAAAAATAAAAATACTTCATGGTAGTTGATTTAATATTTATAATTTTTGAAATATTAAAATTTGAATACATTTAATTTACTCGATATTCGAATTCGGTTACTATTTGTTTATTATTCGAATATTACTATCCGAATTTACATCTGATTTAGATAACAATATCCGTCGGATATTCGAATCCATTAAATATATAAATTTTTTAAATCAAAATTTTTAAAATATAAAATTAAACAAGTTTGTTATTTGTATAAATAAAATAGATTCAAATAATGGATTCAGATATCTGTCACTATTCACATTAAAATCAAAGCGAATTCGGATAACGTATATCTAAGGTTTATGTCTGAATTAGTTCTGGATAATAAATCTAATATTCGAATCCGAAAATTATTTAAAAAAATCTTTGCATGGATGGATTTCTTTCTGCTTTAAAAAAAAAAAAATCCTCGCATGCATTAATGACAACAACATTTGAGAAAGGACTAGAAGTGTTTATGGGCCGGGTCGAGTTTGGGTCGAGTCTAACTATGCTATAAATATCACGTATACTTGTCTAAACCCGATCCGAAATATGGGTCTCAAATTTTGTCCAATCTCGGTCATATTTGTAAATGGATAGTCCAAGTCTATTTAGACTCGTCTATATTATTTTTCTAAAAAAATTTAAATAAATATGTTATTTTTTATTTAATTTTTTGTAATTTTATCTCTTTTTTATTAAGTTTTAAAACGTGAATAACTTAATATACTTTTAAATGTTTATAATATAATATCATATTTTTTATATGATATAAATTACATAATATATATAAATATATTATATATTATATTATATAATTGAAAAAAGGGTCGTGCTCGGACCTTGATTGTAGGAGCCAATGTCCGGTCCATTTTCTAAACGGGCCTCATTTTTTGCCAAAGCCCATATTTCGGGTTTAATATTTTTGTCTAAATCCTTCTAAATATTGGACAGGCCTTTGGACTTTGACGAGTAGCCTGACCTTTGAACAGGTTTAGAAAGGACGGAGCCAAAAATTTTTTTTGAGGGACAAACAAAATTTTATATAATAAATGTTAAAATATAATTTATAATGCACCAAACAGAAAATATCATTATATTACAAATTTTAACATTTATATTGTTATAAATAAAATAAAAAGAGTATAAAGTGAGATCGAGACAAAGGAAATATGAACTTTCAAAGTCTAGTTCTTCAGGAACTAGTTATGTCACCAAGCCTTTTCTATTACTTCTTCTTGGATACAAACCCATCATTATATAGAACTCCAAGAATCATTAGGGAGGGGAGAATACATTTCTCAATACAATGTACCATAATTATTATATACATAATAATTAATCTAATTCATTTACCATATGCATTCATCCTAATCTAGTCATCCACCACATGCATTAATCTACTACATGCATGTATAACATTTCACCTTAGATGACTATTCACTATGAATATGCCTCGTTAAAACCTTCCTAAGAAAAATCCAGTGGGAGAAAAACTTAGCGAAAAAAAAAGTACAATATTCATAGGAAACTTACTTCCCCTCAAAAATAAAATTAATTATTTAATGTCTTTAAGCCGACACATTCCAATGTTATACGTGCTTCTTGAAAATTGAAGTTGACAATGTTTTTGTAAATAGATCTGATGGGTTATCACTTAAGCGGATTTTGCAAATATCAACATCACCTTTCTTCAAGAGTTCATGCGTGTAAAAGAACTTTGGTGAAATATGTTTAGTTCTATCACCTTGTATGTACCACCTTGGATTTGTATAATGCATGCTGCATTATCCTCATGCAATATAGCTGGCTTGTCGTTTTTCACGAATAATCCACATGCTCTTCTAATATGTTAAATCACAGTTCTTAAACACAATTATTCATGACTTGCTTCATGAATAACCAATATTTCTGAATGGTTTGATGAGGTAGCAGTGTTTGTTTGTTTAACAGACCGTCATGAGATAACAATATCACCACATGTGAAGACATAACCTGTTTGTGATCGAGTTTTGTGAGGATCGGAAATATATCCAACATCAGCATATCTCAATAATTCTGATTTTACTCAATTTGGGTAAAACAAATCCATATCAGTCGTGCCACGGAGATAACGAGAAATATGTTTCACTCCATTCCAATGTTTTCGTGTTGTTGCATAACTAAATCTTGTAAGTAAATTTAATTCAAAAGTTATGTCTGGTCTAGTGTAATTTGTCAGATACAAAAGTGCTCCTATTGCACTAAGATATGGTACTTCAGGATCAAGAATTTCTTCATTATCTTCTCGTGGACGAAAAGGATCTTTTTATATCAAGTAGACGAACAACCATTGGAGAGCTTAATATATAAGATTTAACCATATGAAATTGTTTCAAAATATTTTCTATATAAGATGATTGATGAATAAGAATCACATTTCTCAATTGTTCAACTTGAAATCCAAGACAAAATTTTGTCTTCCCAAGATCTTTCATTTTAAATTCCTTCTTTAGATAGTCAACAGTCTTTGAGATCTCTTCTAGAGTCCTACTATGTTTAAGTTATCAACATACACTTCGACTGTAGCAAATCCATAATTTATTTTCTTGATGAAAACACAAGGACAAATGGCATTATTTTCATATCCATTTTTCAATTAATATTCACTTAGACGATTGTACTGCATACGTCTAGACTTTTTTAACCCATACAAGGATCTTTGTAGTTTAACATAGGACATTTGTTGAGGTTTTGAATATATGCTCCAGGCATCTTAAATCTTTCAAGGAATTTCATGTATATGTCATTATCTAATGACCCATACAAGAAAGTTGTCACCACGTCCATTAGACGTATGTCAAGTCCTTTAGAGACTATCAAATTAATCAAAAATCTAAAAATAGTTGCATCCATAATAGGAGAATATGTCTCTTCATAATCTAAACCAGGTTTTTGTGAAAAACCTTGAGCTACAAATCGTGCCTTGTATCTCACAATTTCATTTAACTCATTTCTTTTACGTACGAAGATCCATTTATACTTAACTGGTTTGACATCTTCATATGTTTGGACTACTGGTCCAAATATTTTACGTTTGGTTAATGAGTCTATCTCAGCCTTTATTGCTTCTTTCCATTTTGGCTAATCAATATTATAAGCAATTGTATATGCAAACACATTATCAACAACAACTTCATTTCTTCCCCACGTATTTCTAGATTTTAATGAGATCTCATAATTTACCGGTACCAGAACCACTTATGGCGTTGCTTCTCTAAAAATATGAGGTTGTTGATCTATATTATTTTGACCTCTTCTAGAGAGTCATTTTGAAGTGTTTTCATTTCCTTTTTCTTTCGAGGAGTAGAATCCTTTGCACCAAAAGGTCTATTCACTCTTCTGGCGTATTTTAGATTTATTGACTGCCATACCCCACAAGATGTCCTGCAGGGACAATTAAATGTGCAAGAATATTTACAGTCGGCACATGTGATTTAGTGACCTATTGGGTGTCAGTAAAAATATCTGGTAATTGATTTGCAGCATTCTGCAAATGAATTATTCATTGAACTTCATGTTCACATTGATTTGTGCGTGTATCAAGATTGGACAATGTTGGTGTATACCAATAAATTTCTTATGCTTTAGATCCTTTACCTTTTTCTTCCCCTAATGATGGAAAAATTGATTTATCAAATTGACAATCTAAAAATCTTGCTCTAAAAAGATCACATGTTAAAAGTTCAAGATATCTAATGATAGATGGAGAGTCAAAACAAACATAAATTCCAAGAAGTCGTTAGGGGCCTATCTTAGTTCGTTGAGTGGGTGCAATAGGGACATATACAGCACAATCAAAAATTCTAAGATTGTGATATGCAGATGGTTGGATACGAACTAAAGATGCAACATGTATTATAGCATGTCCCCAAACAGATACAGGAAGTTTTGATCTCATAAGTTTAGGTCTAGCAATCAATTGTAAACATTAATGAAAAATTTTGCTAAACCATTTTGAGTATGAACATGTGCAAGGGAATGTTCAACACTAATTCCAATAGTCATGCAATAATCATAAAACGTTTTTGAAGTAAACTCTCTTGCATTATCTAAAAGAACTGTCTTAATAGAATGGCCAGGAAAACTTGATCTTAACTTTATAATTTGAGAAAGGAATTTAGCAAAAGCAATATTACAAGTTGAAAGTAAACAAACATGTGGCCATCATGAGGAAACATCAATTAAAATCATGAAATACCGGAATGATCCGTAAGATGGATGAATTGGGCCACAAATATCTCATTGTATTCTTTGTAGAAAAATGGGAGACTCAAAAGATAATATAGATAGAGATGGTTTAACAATTAATTTACCTTGAGCACAAGAAGAACAAAAAACATCATCAGGCAAAAGGATTTTCTGATCCTTTAATGGGTGTCCATGTGTATTTTCAATGATACTTCGCATCATGGTTGAACCTGGATGGCCAAGACGATCTTGCCAAAGTATAAAAGTTTTAGGATCTGAGCACTTTCGATGCATAAAATTTAATTCAACCATCCTTATTTTTGTGAAATATAAGCCCGATGAGAAACTCAAAAGTTTCTCTAATATGAACTTCTGGTTCAAAACTATAGAGATAATATAAAGATATTCCATATCTCCCTCATTTTTTTTTTTGTTTCAACATGATACCCATTGCGATGTATATCTTTCAAACTTAGTAGATTTCTTCGAGACCTACTAGAATATAATGCATCATCAATATGTAATTTTGTTCCATTTGGGAACATAATGTGGACTCTTCCAGAGGCATCTATTATATTTGCAGAATCAGATATTGTATTAACATTAGTTTCAGCTAATGTTAATTGCAAGAAATATTTTCTATCACGAATAATTGTGTGAGTTGTACCACTATCCATTATCCACTAAACATATGACATCGTCCATGATATCAAGTAAAACTTAAATATGATAACCTTTAAAATAACATAAACATAAATATATCTCATTAGTAGATATTTTTCATTCCCAATCAAATGACCAATTTTTTCATTAGGCTTTTCGAAAAAATCAGAAACATCAAAATCAATATTTAGAGAAGATTCATTATCATAAGTAGCATCAACAGGTTCAAATAAATTTACTCAAGCATTTTTTTCTTCTTTTAGTGATTCTTTGTAAATATCAACTAGATGTTTTGGAGTTCGGCATATACGAGATTAATGACATTTATAATATTTAAAGAATAACGTTTTGTTTCATACCTATAGCAAATATTGTCATTTTTTTGCACTTTATTACTTTTTTTTTCCGGAATTTCCTCATTTTTGACCCACTTCTTTTGATTCCATTTAGTGCTTTTGCTTTCAGAACTTGAATGATGATTGTAGACACCTAATTTTGTCCGGTCCCCTAAACAAGGTAAGTTCTTTCTTCAACTTCCCGGAATGCAAAGAACCCTCCCTCATTCCACAGATGGGTCTCCAAGACTTTGATTCGGAGGTCAACACGGAATAGTCAAACCAAAAAAGTCAACTTCAAAAAAAGTCAACCTCAAAAAGTCTACCATTGAAAAAGTCAACTTTCAGGGAAAATTAAAATTTGAAGGTGAATTGAACAATGGTGAAGAAATTTTGATAATCGGAGATGTACAATTGAAGATTGAGAGGTGGAAAGACAAATTGCAAAATTCAATATAAAAAAAAAACATGGAATTTCCAAATTTGGGAAAAAGTATATAAACGATCAAATTGAAACCTCAAATTGAAGGATGATCAATAAAAAAGGATATCTCAAAGTCCAATTTCACCAAGAGAAATCAATTGGAAGAAGAAGTGGACATAATTGAAAATTGCCATTTTTGGAAAAAATGAGAAATTTTGCAAATTTGGGGGAAAAGTGTGTAGATACCTAATTTTGTCCCGGCACCCTAAACAAGGGGTTTCTTCCTTTCAACTTTTTGGAATGCAAAGAAAATTCCACTATTCCACAGATGAGTTTCCAAGACTTTGATTCGGAGGTCAACACAAAAAGTCAACCTAAAAAAGTCAACTTTGAAAAAGTCAACCTCGAAAACTCAACCACTGAAAAAGTCAACTCTCAGCCAAAATCAAGATTCGAAGTTGAATTGAACAACGGTGAAGGAATTTTGATAATTGGAGGTCTACAACGAAAGATAGAGAGTTTGGAAGACAGATTGCAAAAAATCACTATAGGAAAAATGCCTAATTTTGTAAATTTGGGAAAAAGTGCGTAAACGATCAAATTGGACGAAATTAGATGTTCCAAATGGAATAAGATCAATAAATATGGATATTGGAAGATCCAATTTTTAAGCGGAGTTGAAGGAAGATGTGGTTTGAAGAGAAAAAGGAAAATAAGGATTTAATGAATAAATAAGAAAACCACAAATTTGGGAAAAACTACAGAGATAGCCTGATTCGGTGAAATTGAAGTCTGCAGTTGATAAAGGATAAATAAATAAAAATATCCCTACCAATTTGAAGTGGATCCCAAGGAAGAACCGATTGGAGGAGAAACGGAAAAACGAGAAAATTCCCAATATTGAGGAAAAGGGAAAAACTAAATCGGAGAGAAATTCGGATGTAAAAATTGGGCATTTTTGGACCAATTCCAATTCAATATATGGAAAAGGTAGTGGAAATAGAAAATTCAAAAAGTGGGCATGTTTTAATTAAAACTGAGGTTTCGGGGGTAAAATGGCAATTTTGGAAAATCGAGAAAAATAGAATCCGAGCTCAAAAAATTATGAAAACTTCCAGAACTGAGTTTTATATTTGATGGAAGGGATTGGAGAAGAAAAATCCAGAATCGAGGCTCAAATGGAAAAAGACAAAGTTCGGGAGGCACTAATCCGAAATTCCAAGAGAAAATTCCAGGAAAAATAGAAAAATAGATCGAAAAATTATGACAACTTCTAGAACTGAGTTTTATATTTTATGGAAGGGATTGGAGAAGAAAAATCCAGAATCGGAGGTCAAATGGAAAAAGACAACGTTCGGGGTACACTAGTCCAAAATTCCAAGAGAAAAATCCGTGAAAAATAGAAAACGAGCTTGAAAAATTATGAAAACTTTCAGAACTAAGTTTTATATTAGATGGAAGGGATTGGAGAAGAAAATTCTGGAATCGGGGCTCAAATGGAAAAAGACAAAGTTCGGGAGACACTAACCCGAAATTCCAGGAAATATAAAAAACGAGCTCAAAAAATTATGAAAATTTTCAGATCTGAGTTTTATATTTTATGGAAGGGATTGGAGAAAAAAAATCCAGAATCGGAGCTCACATGGAAAAAGACAACGTTCGGGTGCACTAATCCGAAATTCCAAGAGAAAAATTTGGAAAAAATAGAAAACGAGATCGGAAAATTATGAAAACTTCCAGAACTGAATTTTATATTTTATGGAAGGAATTGGAGAATAAAAATTCAGAATCGGAGCTCAAATGGAAAAAGACAAAGTTTGGGAGGCATTAAACCGAAACTTTAGAGAAAAATCCGGAAAAATAGAATCAAAGCTCGAAAAAATATGAAAACCTCAGAACTGAGTTTTATATTGGATGAGATGAATTGGAAAAGAAAAGTTCAAAATTGGGGTCCATTTGCATTTAAATTAAGTTTGCAATCAAAATTAGGGTCCATTTTATCGAAAAAACTGAAAAAGGCCATTTTGCAAATAAAAAAAAGGAATGGCCTGGAAAATTCCAGGCCATTTTCGGCTAGCCCTTTGATTGGAAGAGGAGGTGTGGTCATCTTGAATCAAATGGCCAAGATTAAATAGCAAGATGACATTTTTAAGAAAGGACAAGATTCTCCACTACTTATCTACATGGCATTTTCGGCCAATGAGAGGCTTCCAAATTGCAAAGCCATGTGAAGGCCATGTGAAGAGCATGTGAAGGCTATGAGATGTTGCCAAATAGGATTAAAAATGCCAGGTAGGAAGATATTTTAATAGTAAGCATATGATCATGACAAGTGGCTTAGATATTTTTTAGAGATAGGAGACAAGAATAATCTAGGTGGCTTTGTTGGCAATTAAGAGGTTGTAAAACCCTTAATTTAAGGGTAGCATCATGCAAATAGGAGACAAGAACCCTTAATTTAAGGAAAGCACCATGCAAGGAGGGGACAAAAATTAGCCATGTGGCAAGGATGTTGGGAGAGCATGCAAAGCATGACAAAAGCTAAAAAAAATATATACACACTCTCATATACAAGGGGTGGCTGGCCAAGGCATCTAAAAAATAGGGATTCATTTTTTTTTTCAAAGGCATTTCACTAGACTCTTGAGAAGAAAAAGGAAAAAAAAAAGAGAGGAGGAGAAATTGGAGAGCTTGATTTGGAAAGCAATTGCTAGGTAGCTATTTCCTCTCTTCTTCTTCAATTATTTTCTTTGATATCATGTTCTTTTTCTTCTCTTTTTCCATGTGATTTGTTAACTTTATTTGTTGAATAAAAGGTTTTTCAAAATTAATTTCTAATGATTTTCCTTCCTTTATTCTTTATTCTTTACAAAATAACCAAGTTGACAATTCTTTTTTACACATTTCTTGCTTTAGCCAAAACCTAGGGGGCCTTATTGTGCTTGTTTTTGCTTGATTTTCTTGCTTGCTTGTTGATTGTGGGCTTCACTATTTTGGTAGGATAGATTTTCCCCTTTGGTTTTTCTTTTCAAAAATCAAATAAAAGGTTTGAGAAGCTTGAGGATCTTGATTTTAATCAAGTGATTTTGGTTATGTGGGACTATGTCCAAGGAACCAACCATTGAGCCAACCTTGCTTTCTTTTTCTTGCTTGTTTATATTTTTAACTCATGATTGATTCATTGTCATATGTTTGTTGGCTTTAAAATCATGCATTTAATACCATTTTTAACTAGTTTTTTTGGCTAAGACCAACCAATAATCTCTAGCCAAAAATCCATTGTCTATACTAGTTGAAAAAGTGATGGTTTAAGTTGGATATTCTGACTTTGAGCATTTTTTTTACTAAGTTGTTTTTGTCCAAATAAAAGGATTTTTTAACCACATGTAGTAGACCTTTAGAGGATGCCCTGGTATTTTTACAAGACTTTTAGATTTTTTTATCAAGGTTGGAAAAATGGTTTTCAGTAAAACAGTTTTTAGTTTACTGTTTTGACTTTAGTGAAAATTTGGTCAAGGCATCTCTAGTCCAAAAATTTTAAACCTATTTTTTCCCATAAAGGCCATCATGTTTCAAGTCTATACTGATTTTTCCAGAACTTTTTGAATGTTTTACAAAGGGTAAAAAAATAGTTTTTTCAAAACTGGTTATGGGAATCAAAAATAAGCTTTTCTAAATCAATAATCTTCTGATTTTTATTTTTAAAATGGAGGGGCTGATTTGAGTCATTAGCTATTGTTTTAGGTTGAGTTCCATGTTATCTCAAAGATAAAAAAAAGAGGAACTAGAGCTTGCTTTAGGGGGGTTCGGCTAAGGCATTCTTTTGCTCCAAAAATTTTGATTTTTTTTAATTCGAGCCCAAAGTCATTCGGTTTTGAAAATCCAATTTAAGTTTCTTCCAAAGGTAGTCGGATACCATTTTAGGTATACGGATGTCCTTAATTCAAGGAAGAAATACATCTTCATGCATTGCATTTTTAAAAATGTTTTTACTTAATTTGGCATAAAAACGTGCTTCTCAATTTTCTAAACATTTGGTGAGAATTAATTCCTAATCTTTGCTGGGGAGGTTAGGAAATTATTCAACGCACGTGGTTATGAAATCGCAAGGCATTGATTTTGTTTTATTCGGAATCATATAAATATCATATGAAAGAATTATTTTCCATTCTTTGCCGGGTTTGCCGGGGAGCACGGTAATATTTTTCGACTTATGCTATTTATGTGATTCCTCACATGAAGGATCCATTTCAAAATTATGATGTGTACATGTGATCATGATGTGATTGTAGGCACCTAATTTTGTTCGGACCACTAAATCAGGCATGTTTTCTTCCTAAAGTGATATTTCAGAATGCAAAGACTTTTCTCATCCTGCAAGTGGTACTCTGAGACTTATTTTAAAAAAGCAGGCATAAAAAGTCAATCTTGAAAAAGTCAACCCTAAAAAAGTCAACCTCAAAAAGTCAACTACTGAAAAAGTCAACCCACTCTCAAAATCAAGATTCAAAGTTCAATTGAAAAATGGTGAAAGAATTTTGATAATCCGAGGTCTACATTGAAATATATGAAGTTCGGAAGTTGGGTTACGGAGATTCAGTAGAAAAGAAACCCTAGTTTGGAAAATTTGAGGAAAAATGCTTAAACGATCAAATCGATTAAAATTGGAGTTCCTGAATGAAAGATAAGCACTGACTATGGGTAATGGAGAAGCCATTTGGAGGCAAAATCGAAGCAAAAGTCAATTTGGAAGAATAACGAGAATTAGGGTTTTTGGTGGATTTTGGTGAAATTGGGGAAAGTTGTAGAAATGGTCTGATTCGGTAAAACTTGATGAGGAATGAGTAAACAAGGATAGCCCAAGGCTCAATTTGAAGTAATTTCAATAAAATAGCCGATTGGAGGAAAAACGGAAAAACGAGGAAATTTCCGATACTAAAAAGAGGAAAAATCAAAATGAAAGGGAATTTGATCGTAAAAATTGGACATTTTTGGACCAACTCCAATTCAGTATATGACAAAAGCACAGAAAAAGAAAATCTGGAAATCGGACTTGTTTTTAGCAAAATCGGGCTTTGGAGACAAAAGAGCAAATTTGGAAAATTCGGAAAAAAATAGCAAATGAGCTCCAAAAATTACCAAAAATTCCAAATCTCAATCTTAAATCATTTGGAAGAGATTGGCAAAAGAAAATCCGGAATCAGAGCTCGTTTGCAAAAAGTCAAATTTCGGGCCCACTAAGTTGAAAAATCCAGAAGATAAATCCCGAACAAATAGCAAATGAGTTCCAAAAATTCTAAAAATTTGCAGATCTCATTCTTAAATTATTTAGAAGATATTAGAGAAAGAAAATTCAGAATCGGAGCTCATTTCCAAAATGTCAGATTCCGGGCCCACTAAGCTGAAAATCAAGAAGATAAATCCCGAAAAATGGCAAATGAGCTTGGAAAATTTTGAAAATCTCCAGATCTCACTTTTAAATTATTTGGAAGAGATTGGTGAATAAAAATATGGATTTGGAGCTCTTTTACAAAATGGCAAAAGTTCGGGTGCATTAAGGAGCAATTTTGGAAATAAATCCGGAAAAATAAGTAAATGGGGTCCAAAAATTATGAAAACTTACAGAATTCAATTTTGTATTATTTAGGAAGTATTGAAAAAAGAAAATTTGGATTTGCAGTCCGTTTGCTATTTAATTTGGTTTGGGGGTCAAAAAGATCATTTCACCGAAGAAACTGAAGAAGGCCGTTAAAAAATTAGAGATTGGGCTGGATTTTAAAAAGCCAATCAGCAAAGCCCATAATGGAGAGTGATTTTGCTGAGATTTTAGATCAAAGGGCCAAGAGTGAAGAGGAAGGTAGTTATTTTTCTTGATCAACTTTGAAATTATGACACATAGAGAGGGATTTTGTCATATTTATGACAACATATTTTAGGAGCTGATTATTCCAATCTAAGGGTGGAAATACTACATAGAAAGCATATTGAATTGAAGGTTATTGGATTAAAATTGGTAAAAACAACTTTCTTCTAGAAGGGGGAGGCCATTCGGCCAAGGCTAAGGGGGGACATAATTGATTTTTTTTCACAAGTTTGGAAGGCTGAAAGGAGGTGGCAGCTAAAAGGAAAAAGAGAGAAAAAAGAAAGGAAAAAGAGAGGAGAAAAAAGGAGAAGGAAAAGAAAGGTTTTGGCCTGCTTCTTCTTGATTTGGAAAGCTAGAGCAAAGTAGCTATGTTATTTGATGGTTTTTTCATACTTTGTTCACATGATTTTGCTATTTTGATTGTTATTTTTTTCTTTTTTATGAAATAAACTTGTTTCTAAGGAGCTTCTACTATGTTTTTTAAAGAAAATAAAAAAAGCAACAAGTTTTCCTCCTATTTTTTACATCATGGCCGAACGGTATCATTTTTGTTTAGATGATTTTATTTTTGATCTTGTTCATGAGATTTATTATGGTAGGTTAGCTTGATTTGTGGTAGGTTAGCTTTATTGTGGTAGTTTAGCTATACACCATGCCATGTGTTTGTGGAAATACCATGCTAGGTTCATGAGACCATTCGGCCATGAAGTGTTTAAGTTACCATATTTGCATTTTATGTTTACTTGCTTAGTATGCTTCCATTTATGTTCATATATTTAGATCATGCCATGTGTTTATTATATTGTCATTTCTATGTTCATGAGTTATGTTAGTCACCATGTTTGCATTATTATCATGTTTGCTACCATGTGTTTTGTTATTTGCTAGCTAGGATTGTACTATGTTATTTGATGACCATTCGACCAACATGATCTTGATGACCATTCGACCAACATGATCTCTTTTGTTTTATGTGTGCATTTTCATTTTGTTTAGTTGATAGGTTTGCATTTCATGCCATAACATTGTGTATTTTGATTTAGTTTGCCAAGTGTTTGTGTTATTTGCTAGCTAGGATTGCACTAGGTTGTTTAATGGTCATTTGGCCTTTACATGTGCTCCTTGCCTTGTGTGTGCATTTGCATTTTGTTTAGGTACCATGCTTTGCATTACTATGCCATGAGATTGTGTATTAGTTGTTGTTTGTTCATGCATTAGTATTAGGTTTATTGGTCATTATATGTTCATGATATTTTCATGTATTCTCATGACATTTTAGGTCTAGGCCATCTTTGTATTGCCATGCATATTCCCATGCATATAAGGTCTTAGATCATATTGGTATTGCCATGCATTGCTATGCTATTTAGGTCTTAGGTCACTTTGTATTGCCATGCATTTTCATGTCACTTTAGGTCTAAGTCTTATTTGCATTACTATGTATCTCATGCATATTTGGGTTAGGATTGCATTTATCGCCATGCAAGTTCATGATAGGTCTAGGACATATTCTTTATGCCATGCATTTCATGCATTAAATTTGCTGTATGTTCATGCATCTCATGTCTTGCAACATGATTTATGACTTAGGCCAATTAGTGGCTCAAAGTCATGCTCACTTGAGCATACTTGTGGAAAATTAAAGAGTTGTCAAATTGATTATTCTACCTTTGTGATTTTTTTTACTTAGCCAATTTTTGTCCAAAATTTTAGAAGTTTTAGCTACTGTTGTATGTATTTAGGAGAGTCTCCAATATTTTTACTTTGATTTTTAAATGATTTTATCAAAAGCAAAAAACGTGTTTTGACAAAACAGTTTTTCACCTAGTGTTCTCTGACTTTCCTGATTTTTCGGGGAAGTTATCTTTAATCAGAAAATTAAGCTAATGTTTTCCTTTGTAGTTTTACATGTTCTGAGTCTCCAGTATATATTTTTTTAAATTTTTTTTTGAAATTCTAAAATAGGATAAAAAATCACGCTTTGAAACTGGACAGTAAAGTCAGATTTGAATTTGAGGGAAAATTAATTTTTTGTTTTAGCTAAGTTACTTAGAGGGGGCTGATTAGGAACTTTAGATACTGTCTTAGAGTGGTTTCTAGGCCATTTTAATCTTTAAAAATGATTTTATAAAGCTCGGGTCAAGGGTGGTCAAGTTCGGGTTTTCAAACTTAGGAAAATAGAGCTATTTTCAAAGGGGAATTCGGCTATGGTCTAGTTTTCATCCAAGATTTTCAAAATTGTTTTCAACCAATCACAAAGTATTTTGATTTTAGAAAAATTTAATTTGATATATTTTCCTAAGGTAGCTGGATATCTTTTTAGATATACGGATTTCTTTATTTAAAGAAAAAAAAATACATTTTCATGCATTGCATTTGCCATGATTCATGCATACTATATAATATGTGATTTTTGCTATGATAATTTCTTTGGTATTGTTATTATTTCGATTTATATTTTATGATGTTATATTGTTTGTTATATGGTTTTGAATATTTCATGCCATCCTATGCTTTTTATTTAGTCATTTATTTTTGTCACATCATTTAGCATATACTATATTCATGCATTATTATTTTTGTTTTCATGCATATTCCATGATAACATTATTTTATGTTTCATATCATTTCATGTCACTTAGATTATATTCCATGACATATAGATTATATTATTTGAAATATGCCATGTTATTTAAATTTTCTATGTCATTTAAATCATATTATTTCATATAGAATATATTATGTCACTTAGGATATTTCATTTCATTTATAACATATTATGTCACTTAGGATATTTCATTTCATTTAGAATATTTCATGTTACTTAGGACATATTATTTCATATAGAATATATTATGTCACTTAGGATATTTCATTTCGTTTAGAATATATCATCTTACTTAGGATATTTCATTTCATTTTGAGTATGCTATACCATTTAAATTATATCATGTCATTTAGGTTGCATTATATTATCTAGACTTTGTTATATCATCTTTACTATGTCACACATATTCATATATTTTTAAAAAAAATATTTTGTAAAAGATAATGATTTTCAATAAAATAAAGATATTCTCGAATTAAAATAATTCATGAGTTCTTTGCCGGGTTTGCTGGGGAGGATATATCAATTATCATTAATAACGGAATATCTTTTTTAAAACGAGAATGATTCGGAAAATTTTTCAAATTAATAAAAATTTCTATATTTTGCCACGTTTGTCGGAAAATATAGGAAAATTTTGAATTAATAAATTCCGGATCATTTTCAATTAAAAATGGAATTATTTTTCTTTAAATTGGAAATTAACTTGAAATACTAAATTAAAAATCGACTTTTTACCGAGACTTGAGATAACACACGATTAATAAGGTACCATTTTATACGGGCGTTGTGGGGGTGCTAATCCTTCCCCGCACGTAACCTAGTCCCGAACCCGCTTCTTTGATTTCTCTAGTTTAAAACACGGATCTGAAATTGGTTTTAAAAATGTTTTAATTAATTTTAAAATGTTTTAGAAAACCGGTTTTAATAGGAGGCCGATCACACCTAGCCAAAAAAGATTGATGGCGACTCCATGTCTTTTTCGAGGTCATTTTCAAATCCTCATTTTATTTTGAGAGGAATTAAGTCGACTTTTTCTCTATTTTTTCCAATGTCACGCTTAACGAATATAAAGTCTTGCGATGAGACTTGTTATTTTTTAGGTTGCGACGACATGTCGACTCCGCTGGAGATATTAGAGAATCAGGCTTAGAATTAGTCGTGTGTTATCAAAATCTCAGTTTTGTTGGTTTAATTGGCATTTAATTTTGATTCCCACTTTTTTATTTTTATTATTATAAAATAAGGAGAATTTTGAAAATAATAAAATGTTTTTGAATATGGTCATACTTCTGTGCGTGCATTTTATTATTGTTCTCTAGTTATTTAATGTTGTATATTATGCTTGTTGATTAATGCATTACACTATTCTTGAATATTCTTTTAATAAATTATTGAGACATTTATAATAAGGATTGTAGAATAGGTGGTGAAGGTTTGTTGTTCCTCCTCACACACTACACTACACTACACTTGCATTTGCATAACATGAACTCTCTACCCGATTTCCATCCTTTTAAGTGGGAGTAAAGTAACTACGCCTTCGTGATGATCCTCCGTATGGGCTAGTGAAACACTTCCGGAGTATAAATTACCAAAGCTCTCGTGATGGTCCTCCACATGGGCTAGGGAAATATACTCTAACGAATTGAACCCGCTTTTATCGGGGTGCCTTACTAGCCTTCACAGGCGATAGTGAGGAGCAATTCGGGGTCTTTTAGAACTTCGTTGACCCACATATAGTGAACCATAGAGCCAACATAGGCGAAGCCCTGTCGAATTTTTGATAGATATACCAAAGATAGGAACACATGGAGGGACATTTCTAACCTTTTCTTACCTATTTTACATTCTAAATAAGTATTGTAGATCGGGCAACGATGTACGTACATCGCCCGTAATAAATGTGATAATCCGCCCCAAAGGCACTGTGATGCCTAAATAAATTGATATTGTTGGGGCAAGTGTTCACTAACTTTTTGAAATTCAAAACACAAACATTCTTTTTCAAACATTTTCGCATTTTGCACATTTCATGCATGTGTGAATTGAGCATGTACATTTATGGTTTTATTGTTGATCTCATTTTTTGCAATAAACGGATGATGATAACAATCTTATCTGATGATTTCATAAAACCGGTAGTGTTACATGAACATTTGGATATTGTACCATAGTAGGATCCACTACCCCGAAATTCTTTTCAAAATAATATGTTTGGTTTTTCATAGAGAAAACATGTTTCAAAAAATCATAGATTAAATTTGGAGGCAAATCTTGCATAATGAGATTTTTGAATAATTAAGATTTAGGTGCCACCAATTTCATGTAATCATTGGTTAATTTCTTTGTATATACCTTTGTGTTAATTTATTTATTCTTTGTATGTATCATTTTGACATCATGTTACAATCCTAACATGCATGGTTATTCATTGTAGAATACATTTGTGATATACATGGTCATTCTTTGTATCTACCTTTGTGTTAATTCATTTATTCGTTGTATGTATCATCTTGACATCATGTTACAGTCATAGCATGCATGGTCATTCATTGTAGAATACGTTTATGACATGCATGGTCATTATTTGTAAATACCTGTGCATCAATTTATTCATTCTTTAAATGCATCATTTTGGAATTAGATTTCATCCATGACATACATAGTCATCATAATTTCTCTGTATATGCTCATGCATTAATCATTAGTATATTCATGCATATAGGAATAGAGCATGTACATTCATAATTGTATTCTTGCTCTCATGGTAATAATGTCAATTTCATTTGCATGAAAAGGGTTCGAGATATGAGGAATGAATAGAAAGGAACGATTGGGTGCTTTAGAACGCAATCAATAGGAGTTTGGACATGAAATCCAGGAAGTGAAAGAACAACTCGCTAAATTGATGAAAATGGTTGAGGATATGGCTAAAAGTAAGGGGGAACTTTCTCAGGGCTCTGTATCGCCTTCGGATCAACCAAAAGCATTAGGTCCAGACCATACAATCCTTGCTGGATCCTGTGCTTGTCAATGCCACAAAGGTTACAATCTTGACAAAATTGTGGAAAAATCGTGAAAATGATTAAACCCGAGAGCCTAATACCAAAGATAGAAACCTCGGATCCTGTACCATACCTGCAAACTATTCTAGGTCCAAACCAGTATCCCCACCCTACTATGGTCCAATTGTCCACTGGGATGACCACTACGAGATTCCTGAATCCCATTTCATCACCATTGATTGGCAGTTCGTATTGCTTCCCTCATCAAGCACCTTATCAAGCATCTGGTGTCGCAACCTAAAAAATAACGAGTCTCATCGCAAGACTTTATTATTCGTTAAGCGTGACATTAAAAAAAACTGAGGAAAAGTCGACTTAATTCCTTTAAAAAATGAAGGTTTTGAAAATGACCTTAAAAAAGACATGGAGTCGCCACCAATCTTTTTTAGCTAGGTGTGATCGGTCACCTATTAAAACCAGTTTTATAAAATATTTTAAAAATTAATTAAAACATTTTAAAAACCAATTTCAAGTCTGCGTTTTAAACCAGAGAAATCAAAGAAGCGGGTTCGGGAGTCGGTTACGTGTGGGGAAGGATTAACACCCCCACAACGCCCGTATAAATCGGTACCTTATTAATTGTGTATTATCTCAAGTCTCGGTAAAAGTCGGTTTTAAATTTAGAATTTCAAGTTAATTCCCAATTTAAAGAAAAATAATTCCATTTTTTATTGAAAATGATCCGAAATTTATAAATTCAAAATTTTCCTATATTCCCCAACAAACGTGGCAAAATATAGAAATTTTTATTAGTTTTGGAAAACTTTCCAAATCATTCTCTTTTTTTGAAAGAAAGATATTCCTTTATTAATAATAATTGATGATATTCCCTCCAGCAAACCCGGTAGAGAACTCATGAATTATTTTAGCTCGGGAATATCTTTATTTTTATTGAAAAATCATTATCCTGTTGAAAACCTTTTAAAAGATATGAATATGTATATGCATGACATAAATAAAATGACATAGTAAAGTCTAAATAATATAATGCAACCTAAATGACATGACAAATATGAATGGTATGGCATATAATTTAAATGACATGGAATAAAATAATGCTATCATATAATATGCATGAAAATAATAATGCATGAACATAGTATATGCTAAATAAAAATAACTAAATAAAAGCATAGGATATCATGAAATATTCAAAACCATATAATAAACCATGTAACATCAAAAATATAAATCAAAATAACAACAATATCATAGAAATTATTATGGCAAGAATCACATATTATATAAAATGCAATGCATGAAATGTATTTTTTCCTTTAATTAAGGAAATCCGTATATCTAAAAAGATATCCGGCTACCTTAGGAAAATATGTCAAATTAAATATTCTAAAACCAAAATACTTTGTGATTGTTTGAAAACAATTTTGAAAAGCTTGAATTAAAAATAAAAACTGGGCTAAAATTTTTTAAATGGCTCTAATTTCCTAAGTTTAAAAAAATCCGGACTTGACTACCCTTAACCCGGGACTTGAAAAACCATTTTTAGAGTTTAAAAAGGTTTAGAAATTACCCTAAGTCAGTAGCTAACCCTCCTAATCAGCCCACTCTAAGTAAATTAACCGAAACAGAAAAATGGTTTTTCTTTAAATTCAATTCTGACTCCACTGTCCAGTTTTAATCCACGATTTTTTACCCTATTTTTAAAAATTCCAAAAACTCTGAAAAAAGTACTGGAGACTCAAGACATGTAAAACTATACGAAAAAAAATTGGCTTAATTTTCTGATCAAAGATGAATTCCCAGAAAAATCAGAGATGTACGAGTTTTTGGAGGAGAAAAAACTGCTTTGCCAACACATTTTTGCCTTTGATAAAATCATTTAAAAACCAAAGTAAAAATATTTGAAACTCATAAAATGATTTGCAAACAGTAGCTAGGACTTTTTGAAAGTTAGATAAAAATTGGCTAAGTAAAAAAAAATCACAAAGGTAGAATAATCAACTTGGCAAACTTAATTTTCCACAAGTGTGCTCAAGAGAGCATGACTTTGAACCATTAATTGGCTCAAGTCATTATTCAAGTGGCATGAACATGAAATGCATGAAATAATGCAGCAAACATAATGCATGAAATGCATGGATTTAAACCTAAATGTCATGAAAAAATACATGGCATTCATAAAGTGACCTAAACCTAAATGAACTTGCATGGCATTTAATGTAACCTAGACCTAAAATGCATGAACATGCATGGCAAATAAACCTAGTTTAATAACTAAGATATGCATGGCATTTTCACAAACACAAAGCATGCTTAATCCAAAAACTCAATCAAATATCATGCAAATGCTAACCTATCAACTAACATAGCAAAAATGCACACATAATGCTAGAATACAGGGAGTGGCTGAATAGCCTATGATTCCTAACAAGCATGGCAATAACACAAACACATGGCATGATATATAATGTAAAGCTATCCTGCCAGAAGCAAACTACCTACCACAACCAAGCTCATAAAATCAAACACAAGACATGTATACCAATGAGAGGTTCGGCCAACATGAAGAAATGAGTAAAAAACAAATGTTTTTAACATTTGATTTTTAATGAAAACATGAAATAAAAACTTTGAAAGGAAATTATTTTTTAAAAACAATTTTATTTCATGAAAGAAAGAAAATCAAACAAAAATGAAAAATAACATAATCATATCAATAAAGTATGGAAGAGAGCATGAAAGAACATAACTACCTTGCTCTAGCCTTCTAAATCAAAGAGTAGTAAGCAAGCTCTTCTTTTTCTTTTTCTTTCTTTGTTGTTCAAGCTCCTCCCTCTCCCGGCGCAATTTCTCAGGGTTCCCCTTGTCACCCTGTGTAAGTGTCTTCTCTCGAGCTTTTAGAATGGTATCAGCAAATCGATTCTTCAATATAGCAGCCCTATAGAGTTTCTCAGGAGAAATATGTCTCTCAATTGGAGCACTGTCCCCATCTTGGCAGCTATCCGACTGAACAGAACTTGGCTTTGGCTGATAAGTCTGCTCAAGCTGATCCAACACACTAACACATTGAGTCCTATCAAGAGGATTTTCAACACTAGTCTTTTCATCTAATTGAGCCCCAGAATGTACAGCTTCAAGTTTCTTCAGTGCATCCACTGGATTCGAAGCTTTAGCACCATCAAATTCACTGTCAGAAGAACTGCCAAAGTCTGAACCTCTACAGCTGCCTGAACTGACAAACTTTGAGCTTCTATGACCTGTATCCTTCTCTATCTCCACAGGTGGATAGCTTGATACAGGAGGCTCATTTCCCCCAATGTCAACATCCTCATCAGCCTGGTCATTCCCTTTGCCTTGTTGCAAGGATGAATTACTCAGTCCAGATTCATTCAATAGCTCAATTTCACAAGGTTCAGCTCTTGATTGATTTTTCTGTTTCTCTTTCAAATAGTCATCTAAATGCTTCCGCAATGTGAACAAGGTATCATCACTGAGGTCGTCAATATCAATCTCAATTTCTTCTTCTCCAGATTCCTTTCCATTGGAACTCTGCTCCCTCAAGAAATCAATGATACGCATAGGCATTTCGGCAAGCAAAGATTCCAGTTCTCTGCCTAGATTATGCTTTTCCTCATCTGTCATTCTCTTCACAGGTTCCAGTATATTTTCTTGGGTCATTGAGGTTGTCTTCCTCTTTTTTGCAGGAGGCATTGTCTTAGAAGTTTCTATATCCTCGGCAGGAGCTTTACTTTGTACCAACTGGGCACCAGTAACCGGTAACTTCTTCTCAATATTTTTCCACCTCACTTCAAAAAACTTGTTAAGGATATCAGCCATAACGTGGACATCATTTCCAGGGGGTTATAGGTCATTGCATTGCTGAATGTAAGCCTCACATCAGCATGAAACTCCAGGGGGCTTGCATATGCACCTGATGCTATCTTCTTTTTAACTGTTCCTAGATCCATTGGGTGCTTAATAACAGTAATCTGGAATATTCAGCTTCACTATATCTACTGGTTGTTTGAAGACCCACCTATACTGATGGCCCATCAATCGTTTTAGAAGACCCTCACACTGTTTCATCAAGATAATATTTGCAGTGTTTGCTGTTGAAGCATGTTTTGCAGACTCAAATCTTCTTGAAAAATCCCGACTAAACCCGCGCGCCTTGCCACTCGAAGGATTCCCTTTCTTCCCTGGCCCAGAAGCCATCATGGACGATTTTTGAAAATCCTGTAAATGAGGTAAATTTTGCCCATTGCTACAACTAAGAATATCACTGGAAGATGACACAGTAACCCCATTTGTCCTTTGCAACTCAACTTTCTTCTGAAGCAACCGTATCTACTCCAATTCATGTCTCAACCTACGTATCAAATCCTTTCTTTCAGACTGTGACATGTTTGACAGGGAAAGCACTTGTCTAGTGACACAAAAAGTGTCACGTTTATCAAGATTAAAACCGATACATTTTCTAGTTGGGGCGCTTGAATCTTCTGAAGCAGTAATTTCATTATCAATTCGTCCTGAGCTACCAGATCCCTCTGATTCACCAGGAGGCTCATATGGGCCACAATAATAACCTCTAGCAAACCTATCACTCTTTGCCAACATCTTAGCCAAAACACCATTTTCTTACTTCCCTTTAGTCAGTGTAAAGCTGCTGGTTTAATCACTATACTCTGTGTGCCACTGCTCATTCGCTGATCCTCGAATCTCGAAAACCCGTTCTTCAATTCTCGAATTCTCTCATGTCTTTCCCATCACCCAACACAGAATATAGACTTTCAACTTTGTATTCTAGACATCGATGGCTTGATGTAATATGGCTCTCTTCACTGTTTTCAATTTCAAATGCACCATTTATTGTTTCAACTTCAGCCTTTGTCCAGAAAATAGGGATAGGCAATCCCATTGGAAAAGGGTTTGGCTCCAACACGAGGAATAATTTATGGATTTACAAAAATTTCATCTAAAAAAAGAACATGAAGCAAGTAATTGTTCAGTAGATTCCTCTTAACGCCCTCCATGTCATTATCCAAAAATAAGTGGTGTCCATCTGATTCAACGAATTCGCAGAAGTAGCAACCATCATGGTTCCAGCTCAGGTACAACAAACCCCACTAAATCAGCGGTATTTCCACTCCCTAGCACATATCCAGTCCCCGAAGTTGCCACCACCAGCATATTGAGACGAGCCTTGGAGAGCTCCCAGTAACACCGATTGTAGTGACGAGCAAACTGGATTGTATCTCTAGCTTTGGAACTTAAAGGTAGAAACGTATTAGATTTGTCAATGAGAAACCCTAGCTTTATAATGGAGTCCGATAAGGGAGAAGGTGAAGGTGCCGCAGATGAGCAGTAGAAGTGTTGATAGGAAGGAAAGTGTCTGTTCCACGACGCCTTTTGGACTGAAAATGGAAAAAGTAGATGAGGCGTAATGGAAGTAATTAGGATTGATGGAGGAGGAGGAAGACGAGAGAAGCTTCGAAGAGAAGCTTAATGTGGCGGAGCTTCGCCACGTGGTTTTAAGAGTTTCTTTGAACGAAAACTTTGGCAGAGATTTTTAGTTCATTTTTTTGGGTGTCGACTCTACTGTCGAGAGATCAGAGACATTGGCATTGGAAGTCTCTAAGATGATGAGTTTCTTTAGAAATGGAGTGAGCTGGGATTACTGGTCCATGGCGGCAGCAAAGAAGAAAAGGACTATGATCATCTCGATATTGATCCCTCTCTCCCTCTTTAAAAACTGCTAGCTCCCCTGTACATAGCTGCTAACTCTGCCCTAAAAATAACTGGCCCCTCACTTTTTCCCCAGAACCAAAGCTTTCTTTTTCTTCCTTTTAGCCGCCAGCCTCTTTTCTCAAAATTGGCTCCCCACTCTCATGAAAAAACAAGTGACCCTTTTATATCTTAATTTCTAACCTAAAAAAATGTGAGTAATGTCTAAGTTACCTTTTCTTTATTTCAAGTCTCTCTTTTTTTGTTTTTTTCAAATATTTTCAATGAAAAAATTTATTTTAAAAATCTAATAAAGCTCAAGATTAATTTTTTTCACCTCGGGTTTAAATTGAATTTTAAAATTGGTAATTTTACGGTCTGATTTTATTTGAACAATTAAAGCTAAAAAAGATATATATAATTTAGAACATTTAAAAAAAAATCTAAAATCGCGACCGTGACTTTTACAAAAATATTAAACCCGAGAGGGGGGAAAAATCAAAATTGGTTTTAAAAGGCCCGGACAAAATTAGGTGTCTACATCTGGGATAAGAACCTTGAACTATGTACAACCTCCAAGGGTCCCATGTCCAAACATACCCTTACCATGCTGTTCTGCCACCTCTCCATGTAAACACTTCGATTTGAACCTTATGCCACCACCAAGTGCCCCAACTCCTAGGCCGTGTGTGACTAAGAAACAACCCAAGAACAAGACTCAAGAGCAGTATGATCTCATTCCAATAAGCTAATAGAAGCTTCTCCCTATATTGGTACAAGATCACATGGTTGCTTGTGTCCTGTTGAAACCCTTGTTACCACCGTATCCCTAGTGGTACAACCTAAGTGCAAGATGTGATTTTCATTGCAGAATTGCTGGGCATAGCATTGAAGGCTGTATAGCCTTCAAAAGGAAAGTACAGTCTCTTATAGAGGTCAAGTGGATCGATCCAGCGACACTGATTGATAAAAGGCTGGGAAAAGGTAATTAGTAGTGAAGATTTACGGTAATGATGTAGAAAGATTTTGGTCTGATATGATATAATAGGATTTCACTTTTTCAGTAGTCGGTTCTTATAGCCTTAAGATGTTAGTAAAAATAAAGTGCTTGTAAAGACAGTTTTAATCACTGCTCAGATTTTGTAAACATGGTTTATACCATTTTGAATGTTGATTTGGGAATGAATTTGTTGTGCTTCAAATTTATGAGATGTTGATGATTAAGTTCCTCCGATTCTTATTTCCTCTGTGGTATCTTCCCCTTTGCATTTTGCATCCGATCAATTATTTGTCATACCATACATTCATACATGCATCTTGCTAGCATCAGGTGGTATTCATGACAAACATAGTCAGCATGATTTTTCTGTATATGTTCATGCACTAATTTTCTTATTACATACATCATGTTAGCATTAGGTCGCATTCATAACACACATGGTCAGTATGAATTTCTTTGTATATACTCTGTGTCAATCATTCATTGATTACATGCATCAAATTTTACATCATGTTGCACTCATAGTGTATATGATCATTCATTGGGAAATACACTGAAATATACATGGTTATTCATTGCATATATCCATGCGTTGTTGTTTATTCTTTATTTGTATCATGTTGGCATTGTGATTGCATTTATTACATACATGGTCAGAATGTCTCCACTGTATATGTCCGTACATCACATTGTTTATGTTTCACGGGCATCAAATTGCATTCATGGCTCATTCATCACGATACACATTTGAAGGGATAAAATAGAAGTTGGCTTGGCTTTAGGAGTCTTTGAAAGAATTTCAAATGAGAGGTATAAGAAGTACTAAGTACCTTTTCAATACAGGCTAGAGCTATGGAGAATGAATAAGATGTCCGAATGGAAAGAATGGAAACGACACATGAAGAATTGCTAGAAACGTTGGCAAAATCTGAAGCAGAATCTAGAGATCAGATGACTAAATTGATGGAGCTGATGTCCACTATAATCAAGGGATACACTGAAAATTTGGCTGCCAGATAAGGGTTAGAGGCACAAAAGGGTCAGAATGAGGTTGTGATGATGGATGCCCAGAACACAGTTAACCCTGTCAATGTCTTAAATTTAGATGATCCAGCTGAACAGGCAAAGTTGAAAATGGTTGCAGTAAATGAGGTAGAGTTGGCAGATTCCCAAGGGAAATATCAGTTGCTAGATGAAAGGCTCCGGGCAGTAGAAAATACAGACGTATTCGGGAGTGTGGATGCGAAAAAATGATGCTTGGTCCTTGATTTAGTCATTCTTTCTAAATTCAAGGTCCCTGACTTTGTGAAATATGACGGGACGACTAATCTGTTAGTCCACATCACTATGTTCTGCAGAAAGATGACAGGTCATATAGAAAATGATAAGCTTCTGATCCACTACTTTCAGGATAGCCTCAGCGGGTCCGTAATTAGGTGGTATAGTCAGTTGAGCAAGGATCAGATTCGCTCTTGGAATGATTTGGCCAGGGCTTTTCTAAACCAGTACAAGCATATGACCGACATGACACCTGACCGTCTCACCTTGCAAAATATGGAGAAAAGAGCTTCTGAGAGCTTCAAAGAGTATGCTCAGAGGTGGAGGAACATGTCCACCCAAGTACAACCACCTTTGACACAAAAAGAAATCACCGTCCTTTTTGTGAGTACACTACGGGCCCCGTACTATGATAGACTCATCGGCAATGCCTCAAAGAATTTTGCGGATATGGTAATCTCAGGGGAGATGATTGAGAATGCTATCAAAAATGGGAAACTTGAAGGAGAAGGAACATCCACTGCCGAGAGAAATAGGGCACCTAGAAAGAAAGAGAAAGATGTCCAAGCTTTAGGAGATTTCGTCCCATATTCCCACTCATACCAATCATGTTACCCTACTGAGGTATCTCCAAGCCTTTATCCTTACCTACTGAGCCAAGCACCTAATCATGTACCAGTCCTTGCTACAAGGCCTACTTCCAAAAAACGACTGCGGGATAACCAAGAAAGAATTCTAATCCCAATCCCTGACCTACTGCCATTACTAATAAAGAATAAGTACCTTACCTCGGTACCTTTGAAAATAACTCCGAATCCATCAACAAGGAGTTATGACCCTGACAGCAAGTGTGATTATCACCTAGGAGTAATTGGGTATTCAATTGAAAAATGCAGACAACTGAGGGAAAGGATTGAAAGTCTTATCCGCGATGGTATTTTGACACCGGAGCTTATCAATCAGTGGAAGACAGCTTTGCCATAAATCAGTTTCTTTCAGGGTTTTAGGAGGAGAATTACTACCTTTGAAGGATGTCAATAGGAGCATTTCGATGCATGTAGTTTTAGACCTTATGATGAAAACACTTGTCTTATGTCGACATTCATATGAATTAAATGAATTTTGAATTTTGAATGCTTTGTGTTTGTTGTGTTTTAACAATAATTTGAATTTGCAAAAATAAGCATTAAGGAAGTTTTAATAATGGATAGTCTCGAGAATATTGATGATCATTGTTACAAATGACCCAATACCCTCTCCCCTCTCTTTTAGGCTTTCTTAGGCCTAAATCCCTTGAACCAAGACCACTTGAAAAACCTAATGCTTCAAGGAATATGAATGATTGAACTTCATAAAACCATTGTCATCATAGAATAAGCAAAGATGTAGATCCTAGTCTAGGCTATGAACAAAGGAACAAATAATTTGAAATTTTTTCGAACTCCTTGAAATTCAAACAAATGAGACGTTCTTTCAAGAATTTAGATCATGGTAATTTAGTGTGTGCCAAGGTTGTGCCAAAGCAATTCATGTCATTTTCAACAACCACAAAACACTAATTGCCCAAACATTACTTCATGATTGACACCCTGGGGCACAATGATTAAACTAGATTATCCCATGTCCCAGAGAAAACCTGTTTTTGGGTCATATTTTCTTTGTCTCTTCAAAGAACTCAGATTTGAAACTCAGCCTTTTCAAAATAGACCTGGACTTGCTATGTTCCTCGTTGATACAAATTCTCATGGTTAATCAAATTGGGGCATCATAGGTGGAAATGATGGATATATGGTGAAAAAGGATGAGACTAACGCACGAATTAGTGGGGCATGCGACAAAAAAAAAATAAAGAAGAAAAAGGAGGAAAAATTGTGATATCATGCATATGAGAATTCGGATGATTCCAAAGTGCAAAATGAAACTTTGATAATCTATTTCTTCTGGGGATTGCTTTTTAATGAGAATATTTGTGCTTGATATGATGAATGGCCATCTTTCATATCCCTTTCGCAAAAAAAAAAAAAAAAAAAATCCATAGTCACCCCTTTTGAGCCAAAAGAATTCTTTCTTCTTTGAACCCTGATCAAGGATCACCCTCTATACTGGGGGACAAATGTGAGGAAAGATCTTCTCAAAGATCACGAAAAAATGAGTCCTAGCTCAAAGACATCTATACAAAGCAAGTTGAGCCCCGAATAAATACGAGCTCACTCTGTCGAAGTAAAAAAAAAAGGAAAAGATGGCAAAATGGAAGCCAAGAACAAAAAAAAAAAAAACAAAAAACAAAAAAGTGTGAAAAAGTATGGCAAATGAAAGCCAAAAGCAAAGAAGAAAAAGAGTAAAGTCAAAAGGAATGAAAAGTCCAAAAGGGACAAATGCTTCAAAGAAAATCCTCCTCAAGAAATGATCCTTGATCTGATTACCCTTAAACACATATTTTGGGCCCATTTATCCTTTCTTTCTGAACCCCAAACCATGGCCTATATTACGTGCTTCAAAAGTCCATTTTGATTAAGCATGAATATTTAACTTGAAGGGTTTTTCCTAAGATTTTATCCCATCTCATCGAATTATCATTTCACTAAGGAAGAGTTTAGAATTCTCAAGTGCATGGTAGAACAACATAAAAAAAAGGAGAAAGAAAAAATGGAAAGAATAAAATGGAAAGAATGGGACTCTAGGGCGAAAACCCAAAAATGAGCGATCTAGAGTAAAATGGAAATTTTTGATGCCATCTATGATAGTGCCCATACCACAAAAGAGAAGGTCATCTTGAAGAAGTGATCATCTAGGAACATCTAGGAATTCATGAACCTCCTAAATTGTCAGCTCTATTCGGAGGATTGGCTTCAAAAATTGAGATTTTTTCCCTCCAAGATTAAACTTTCCAGTTTAAACATCCCAACCAATCTTGACGCTTGTCAAAATGCCTTGATATGAAAACTAAAAGAATGTTGAATTTGTTTGATTCTCAATGAATTAATGATTTATAAAACTTGTTACATTTGTAAGCCTAGAAGGTACATACATTTTTGTTATGAAATTTTCTTTGATCAACCAAAAAATCTTGTTATACCAAACATCGCCAATTCATATTGAAAAACCCAGATTGACACTTAGAGAAATTTTTAACAGTGATCATCAGTCTTCAAAAGATTTGTACATCACACACTGTGGGGTCAATATTTTTTTTTCAGAAGTTTTCAAAATGAGAAAACAAATAAAGATATTTTTTGAAATACCCATTTTTGATGTTGAAATGAGATAAGGGTTTTTCTAACCCAAAGGTGTGGAATTACTAAGGTTAATCTTGATTTCCAAATATGAGAAGAAGAAATAGAACCCGGCAAGCAAACTTCTGTCAATAAGAGTTTGAAAACTGTTGGGGCAAAGGAAATAGCCAAAGATTGAAAAACGAATTGAAGTTATACTCTGATTTGAAGAGGAAAAATGAATTGGAAAGGCTAAGCCAAAGTATAGAAAAATAACCAGGGGCATTTGCATCTTTTCATGAAGCGTTTGCATCATTATCGATCTTTGCATTTGTATCATGTAGAAGCATTCTGCACGTTGTCAAATCCTTGCATTTGCATAATGTCAATCTTTGCATCTGCATCATTCCATGAAGTAGTTGCGTTAACACCAATTTTCGCATTTGCATCATATAGAAGTATTTGCACATTGTTGACCTTTGCATTTGCATCCTTCTGAGAAGTAATTGCGTTATTTGAGGATCATTTGCATTTGCATCATGTAGAAGCATCTGCATCTTATTCAACATTTGCATCAATCTAAGCCATTTGCATGTACACCATGAAGCATCTGCATCTTATCCAACATCTGTATCTGCGTCAAGAAACATTTGCATCAATTCAAAACATTTACATCCGCAATATGAAGTATGTGCATCCTGTTAATCATTTTGCACCAGCATCAAAAAACATTCGTATCTTCTCAAAATCGTCAGGTTAATTTTCAACAATTCTTCAAAGATCATTTTTAAAGTCGCATCTGGCACCAGTTTTCAAAAATCATAGATCAGAACTCCGGGTACCAGTTTTCAAAATCATAGATCAGACCTCCGGGCACCAGTATTCAAAATCATAGATCAAACCTTCGGGCACCAATTTTCAAAAATCATAGATCAGACCTCTGGGCACCATTTTTTAAAGACCTCTGGGCACCAGTTTTCAAAAATCCTAGATAAGACCTCCAGACACCATTTTCAAAGTCGCATTCGGCATAATTTTTAAAATCACAGATCAGACCTCCAGGCACCGTTTTAAAGACCTCTAGGCACCGGTTTTCAAAATCATAGATCAGACCTCCAAGCACCGTTTTTTAAGAAGTCCTGGCATCAATTTTCAAAATCATAGATCAGACCTCCGAGCAACATTTTTAAAGTCGCATACAGCGCAATTTTCCAAATCATAGATCAGACCTCCGAGCATCATTTTTTAAGACCTTCGAGCATCAATTTTCCAAATCATAGATCAGACATCTGGGCATCATTTTTAAAGTCGCATATAGCGCAATTTTCCAAATCATAGATCAGACCTCCGGGCACTATTTTTTAAAACCTCCAGGCACTAATTTTCCAAATCATAGATCAGACCTCAGGGCCCCATTTTTTTAAGACCTTCGAGCATCATTTTTAAGATATTCGGGCACATATTTTTTAAGACCACGAGGCACAATTTTCTTATTTTGGAAATCAAACTCGTTGCCTTAAGACGGGTCGAGCCTTGATTAGTTAAGGAACTCAATTTAAGGATAAAATCTTCAATTTACAACTTTTTTGAAAGAAAAGAAATTGGAAAAGATGAAAAATGATGAATAAAAACCCCTTTCCCTTTTCTTCACATATGATTTCACTAACCGGACAAAATTAGTGTTTGTTTATCTTTGCCTGATTCCTGATCCTCAGCAATAGCCAAAGAGGGGCAGTTGTAGACACCTAATTTTGTCCGAACCACTAAATCAGGTATGTTTTCTTCCTAAAGTGATGTTTGAGAATGCAAAAAGCCTTTTTTCATCCTGCAGTTGTACTCCGAGACTTAGTTTAAGAAAGCAGGCATAAAATGTCAACCTCGAAAAAGTCAACTCAAAAAAATCAACTACTGAAAAATTCAACCCACTATCAGAATCAAGATTCAAAGTTCAATTGAAAAATAGTGAAAGAATTTTGATAATCCGAGGTCTACATTGAAAGATATGAAGTTCGGAAGTTGGGTTACGGAGATTCAATAGAACGGAAACCCTAGTTCGAAAAATTTGGGGAAAAATGCTTAAACGATCAAATCAATTGAAATTGGAGTTTCTAAATGAAAGATAAGCACTGACTACGGGTAATGGAGAAGCCATTTGGAGGCAAAACTGAAGGAAAAGTCAATTTGGAAGAAAATCGAGAATTAGGGTTTTTGGTGGATTTTGGTAAAATTGGGGAAAATTGCAGAAATGGCCTAATTCGGTAAAACTAAAGACCCTAATTGATGAGGAATGAGTGAACAAGGATAGCCCGAGGCTCAGTTTGAAGTAATTCCAAGAAAAGAGCCGATTGGAGGAAAAACGAAAAAACGAGAAAATTCTCGATACTGAAAAGAGGAAAAATCAAAATGGATGGGAATTTGATCGTAAAAATTGGGAATTTTTGGACCAAATCCAATTCAGTATATGAAAAAGGCACAGAAAAAGAAAATATGGAAATCAGACTTGTTTTGAGCAAAATCAGGCTGTGGAGACAAAAGGGCAAACTTGGAAAATTTGGGAAAAATAGTAAATGAGCTCCAAAAATTACAAATCTCAATATTAAATCATTTGGAAGAGATTGGCGAAAGAAAATCCAAAATCGGAGCTCGTTTGCAAAATGTCAATTTTCGGGCCCACTAAGCTGAGAATTCCAAAAGATAAATCTCGAAAAAATAGCAAATGGGTTGTAAAAATTCTAAAAATTTGTAGGTCTCATTCTTAAATTATTTGGAATATATTGGAAAAAGAAAATCCAGAATCGGAGCTTGTTTGCAAAATGTCAAATTTCGGGCGCACTAAGTTGAAATTCAAGAAGATAAATCTCGAAAAAATGGCAAATGAGCTCGAAAAATTCTGAAAATCTCCAGATCTTACTTTTAAATTATTTGGAAGAGATTGGTGAAGAAAAATCTGAATTTGGAGCTCGTTTAGAAAATGGCAAAAGTTTCGGTGCATTAAGTGGCAATTTTGGAATTAAATTCGAAAAAATAGCAAATGGGGTCCAAAAATTATGAAAACTTCCAGAATTCAATTTTTTATTATTTAGGAAGTATTGAAAAAATAAAATTTGGATTTGGAGTTCGTTTTCTATTTAATTTGGTTTGGGAGTCAAAAAGGTCATTTCACCGAAGAAATCGAAGAAGGCCTTTAAAAAATTGGAGATTGGGCTGGATTTTAAAAAGTCAATCAGCCAAGCCCATAATGGAGCGTGATTTTTATGAGATTTTAGATCAAAGGGCCAAGAGTGAAGAGGAAGGTAGTTATTTTTCTTCATCAAGCTTTTGAAATTGTGACACATAGAAAGGGATGATGTCATATTTATGACATCATATTTTAGGGCTGATTATTCCAATCTAAGGGTAGGAATACTATATAGAAAGCATCTTGAATTGAAGGCCATTGGATTAAAGTTGGTTAAAAAAATAACAACTTTCTTCTAGAAGGGGGAGGCCATTCGGCCAAGGCTAAGGGGGGGCAGAATTGACTTTTTTTCACAAGTTTGGAAGGCTGAAAGGAGGCGACAGCTAAAGGGAAAAAGAGAGAAAAAATAAAGGAAAAAGAGAGGCGAAAAGAAGAGAAGGAAAAGAAAGGTTTTGGCTTGCTTCTTCTTTATTTGGAAAGCTAGAGCAAGGTAGCTATTTTTTTTCATGGTTTTTTCATACTTTGTTGACATGATTTTGCTGTTTTGATTGTTATTTTTTTTCTTTTTTATGAAATAAACTTGTTTCTAAGGAGCTTCTACTTTGTTTTTTAAAGAACATAAAAAAGAAACAAGTTTTCCTCCTATTTTTTACATCGGTCGAATGGTATCACTTTTGTTTAGATGATTTTATTTTTGATCTTGTTCATGGGATTTGTTGTGGTAGGTTAGCTTACTTGTGTTAGATTAGCTTGATTTGTGGCAGGTTAGCTTGATTGTAGTAGTTTAGCTATACACCATGCCATGTGTTTTTGGAAATACCATGCTAGGTTCATGAGACCATTCGGCCATGAGGTGTTTAAGTTACCATGTTTGTATTTTTTTTATGTTTACTTGCTTAGTATGCTTCCATTTATGTTCATATATTTAGACCATGCCATGTGTTTGTTATATTGTCATTGCTATGTTCATGAGTTATGTTAGTCACCATGTTTGCATTATTATCATGTTTGCTACCATATGTTTGTGTTATTTGCTAGCTAGGATTGTACTATTTTATTTGATGACCATTAAGCCAACATGATGCCTTTTGCTTTGTGTGTGCATTTTCATTTTGTTTAGTGGATAGGTTTGCATTTCATGTCATAACATTGTGTATTTTGATTTAGTTTGCCATGTGTTTGTGTTATTTGCTAGCTAGGATTGCACTAGGTTGGTTAATGGCCATTCAGCCATTACATGTGCTGCTTGCCTTGTGTGTGCATTTGCATTTTGTTTAGGTACCATGCTTTGCATTACTATGCCATGAGATTGTGTATTAGTTACTGTTTGTTCATGCATTAGTATTAGGTTTATTGGTCATTATATGTTGATGATATTTTCATGTATTTTCATGACATTTTAGGTCTAGGCCATCTTTGTATTGCCATGCATATAAGGTCTTAGATCATATTGGTATTGCCATGCATTGCTATGCTATTTAGGTCTTAGGTCACTTTGTATTTCCATGCATTTTCATGTCATTTTAGGTCCAAGTCTTATTTGCATTACTATGCATCTCATGCATATTTAGGTTAGAATTGCATTTATTGCCATGCAAGTTCATGTTAGGTCTAGGCCATATTCTTTATGCCATGCATTTTCCATATCATTTAGGTTTTAAATCATGCATTTCATGCATTCAATTTGTTGTATGTTCATGCATCTCATGTCTTGCCACTTGATTTATGACTTAGGCCAATCAATGGCTCAAAGTCATGCTCACTTGAGCATACTTGTGGAAAATTAAAGAGTTGTCAAATTGATTATTCTACCTTTGTTATTTTTTTTTACTTAGCCAGTTTTTGTCCAAATTTTTAGAAGTTTTATCTACTGTTTGTATGTCTTTAGGAGTGTCTCCAATATTTTTACTTTGATTTTTAAATCATTTTATCAAAAGCAAAAAATATTTTTTGGCAAAACAGTTTTTCACCCAGTGTTCTTACTTTCACAATTTTTCTGGGAAGTTATCTTTAATCAAAAAATTAAGCCAATGTTTTCCCGTGTAGTTTTACATGTTTTGATTCTCTAGTATTTTTTTTTTAGATTTTTTTGAAAATTTAAAAATAGGTTATAAAATCACGCTATGAAACTGGACAGTAGAGTCAGATTTGAATTTGAGGAAAAATTAATTTTCTATTTTGGCTAAGTTACTTAGAGGTGGCTGATTAGGAACTTTAGATACTATCTTTGAGTGGTTTCTAGGCCATTTTAATCTTTAATGATGATTTTATAAAGCTCGGGTCAAGGGTGGTCAAGTCCGGGTTTCCAAACTCAGGAAAATAGAGCTATTTTCAAAGGGGAATTCGGCTATGGTCTAGTTTTCATCCAAGATTTTCAAAATTGTTTTCAACCAATCACAATGTATTTTGATTTTAGAAAATTTAATTTGATATATTTTCCTAAGGTAGTCGGATATCTTTTTAGATATACAGATTTCTTTATTTAAAGGAAAAAAATACATTTTCATGCATTGCATTTTCCATGATTCATGCATACTATATAATATGTGATTTTTGCTATGATAATTTCTACGGTATTGTTATTATTTCGATTTATATTTTATGATGTTATATTGTTTGTTATATGATTTTGAATTTTCATGCCATCCTATGCTTTTTATTTAGTCATTTATTTTTGTCACATCATTTAGCATATACTATATTCATGCATTATTATTTTTATTTTCATGCATATTCCATGATAACATTATTTTATGTTTCATATCTTTTCATGTCACTTAGATTATATTCCATGTCATATAGATTATATTATTTAAAATATGCCATGTTATTTAAATCTGCTATGTCATTTAAATCGTATTATTTCATATAGAATATATTATGTCACTTAGGATTTTTCATTTCATTTATATTATATTATGTCACTTAGGATATTTCATTTCATTTAGAATATTTCATATTACTTAGGACATATTATTTCATATACAATATATTATGTCACTTAGGATATTTCATTTCATTTAGAATATATCATCTTACTTAGGATATTTCATTTCATTATGAATATGCTAAGCCATTTAATTATATCATGTCATTTAGGTTGCATTATATTATCTAGACTTTGTTATATCATCTTTACTATGTCACACATATTCATATTTTTTTTAAAAATGTTTTGAAAAAGACAATGATTTTCAATAAAATAAAGATATTCCCGAGTTAAAATAATTCATGAATTCTCTGCCGGGTTTGCTGGGGAGGATATCATCAATTATCATTAATAACGGAATATCTTCTTTAAAACGAGAATGATTCGAAAATTTTTCCAAATTAATAAAAATTTCTATATTTTGCCATGTTTGTCGGGAAATATAGGAAATTTTGAATTAATAAATTTCGGATCATTTTCAATTAAAAATGGAATTATTTTTCTTTAAATTGGGAATTAACTTGAAATACTAAATTAAAAATCGACTTTTTACCGAGACTTGAGATAAAACACGATTAATAAGGTACCATTTTATGCGGGCGTTGTGGGGGTGCTAATCCTTCCCCGCACGTAACCGAGTCCCGCACCCGCTTATTTGATTTCTCTGGTTTAAAACGCGGACTTGAAAATGGTTTTAAAAATGTTTTAATTAATTTTAAAATATTTTACAAAACCTGTTTTAATAGGTGGCCGATCATATCTACCCAAAAAAGATTGGTGGCGACTCCATTTATTTTTCGAGGTCATTTTCAAATCCTCATTTTATTTTGAGAGGAATTAAGTCGACTTTTCCTCTATGTTTTTCAATGTCACGCTTAACGGATATAAAGTCTTGCGATGAGACTTGTTATTTTTTAGGCTTCAACTGTGATTATAAATATTTTATAATGATGTCATTTTGTGATTTTGCCATGTCATTCACTCATATGCTATGTCATTTAGAATTTGCCATGTCAAGCATGCCATGTCATATATACACATGCCATATCATTTAGATTATCCCATGTCATTCATACACATGCCATATCATTTAGATTATGCCATGTCATGCATACATTTGCCATATCATTTAGATGATGCTATGTAATTCATTCATGTGCCATGTCATTTGGATTTTTCCATGTTAAGCATGTCATATCATTCATTCATATGCCTTGACATTCACTCATGTGCCATGTCATTTAGATTATGCCATGTCATTAACTCATATGCCATGTCATTCTTTCTTTATGCCATGTCATTTAGATTTTTGCCATGTCAAGCATGCCATGCCATTATTTCTTTTACCATGTCATAATAAAATATTTGTCATGCCATGATAAATATGCATGTTTATTTAATCTTTATCTTAGTAAATTTTTTTTGCATATTCATGATCATTTTTAATGATTTTAAAATGCATGAAAAATTATTAAAGATTTTTAAAGCAAAGTTATTCCCGAGTTAAAATAATTCATAAGTTCTCTGTTAGGTCTACCAGAGAGGATATTATCAATTATCATTAATGACGAATTACCTTTTTCAAAAAACGAGAGTGATTCGGAGAATTTCAAAAACAAGGAAAAATTCCATGTATTCCCGAGTTTGTAAAAAAATATGGGAAATTTTATGCTAATAGATTTCGAATCAATTCCAAATAAAATATGAAATTTTTTAAGGGAATTATTTTAAAACACCAAATTTAAAACTGACATATATCGATACTCGAGATAACACACGATTAATAAGGTACAGTTTTATACGGGCATTGTGGGGGTGCTAATCCTTCCCCACACGTAACCGACTTTCAAACCTGCACTTATTTTCTCTGGTTCAAAGCGCAGACTCCAAAATTGGTTTTAAAAATGTTTTAATTAATTTTAAAATGTTTTATAAAAATCGATTTTAATAGGTGGCCATTCACACCTAGCCAAAAAAGATTGGTGGCGACTCCATTTTTTTTCGAGGCCATTTTCATACCCTCAACCTTTAATTTAGAGGAATTAAGTCGTCTTTTCCTCTATTTTCCCCCAATGCCACACTCCATAAACGAAGGCCGATTGTCGCCGCTATAGACACCTAATTTTGTCCGTACCACTAAAACAGGTATGTTTTCTTCCTAAATTGATGTTTCAGAATGTAAAAAGACTTTTTTCATCCTGCAGGTGGTACTCTGAGACTTAGTTTAAGAGGGCAAGCATAAAAAATCAAAGTCGAAAAAAGTCAACCCCGAAAAAGTCAACCTAAAAAAAAGTCAACCCCCGAAAGTCAACTACTAAAAAATTTAACCCACTTTCAAAATCAAGATTTGAAGTTCAATTGAAAAATGGCGAAAGAATTTTGATAATCCGAGGTCTACATTGAAAGATATGGAGTTCGAAAGTTGGGTTATGGAGATTCAATAGAAAAGAAACCCTAATCCGGGAAATTTAGGGAAAAGTGCTTAAACGATTGAATTTGTCGAAATTGGAGGTTCCAAATGAAAGATAAGCACTGACTACGGGTAATGGAGAGGCCACTTGAAAGAAAAACTGAAAGAAAAGTCAATCCAGGAGAAAACCGAAAATTAGGGTTTTTGGTGGATTTCGGTGAAATCGGGAAGAATTACAGAAATGGCCCGACTTGGTAAGACTAAAGCCCCCAATGGATGAGTAATGATTAAAAAGGGATAGCCCAAGGCTCAGGTCGAAGAAAATATGAAAATCAGACTTGTTTTGAGCAAAACCTGGTTTTGGAGGCAAAAGAGCAAAATTGGAAAATCTGGGAAAAATAGAAAATGAACTCCAAAAATGCTGAAAAATTGCAAATCTCATTCTTAAATAACTTGGAAGAGATTGGAAAAATAAAATCTTGATCCGGAGTTCGTTTGCAAAATGGCGAAATCACGGGCCTCCTATGCAATAATTCAAGCAGATAAATCCCGAAAAAATACCAAATGAGTACCAAAAATTATGAAAACTTCCAGATCACACTTTTAAATTATTTGGAAGATATTGGTGAAGACAAATCTTGATTTGGAGCTTGTTTAAAAAATGGTAAAATGTAGAGGCATAAAAGGGCATTTTTGGAAGAAAAAATCCAAATAAATAGCAAACGGACTCGGAAAATTTTTAACACTTCCAGAATTCAATATTTTGTTATTTTGAAAGTATTAAAAAATAAAATTTGAATTTAGAGTCCGTTTGCCATTTATTTGCATTCGAGGGGCAAAACGGTCATTTTACCCAAGGAACCGAAAAGGGATTTTCTTGCCTTTCAAAAAAATCAGACTTGGGCTGGAAAAGAGAGTTCTGGCTTGCCAAGGCCCAAGGAAGGGAAGAAGCTTCTGATTTTTCAATCAAAATGCCAAGAATTAAGAGTTAGTGATATTTTTGATCAAGCCATTGCAAATAAGCCACATGGGCCAATACATGAAGAGGGAGAGTGTCAACGTTATTCTTGAACAGATGTAATTATGGACAGCTGATGGCCTAATCTAAGGGTGATAATTTCATGATTTTTCACCTTGAATCACTAGCCCTTGGATGGAAATTGGTTGGAGTAAAAATGACAACATCCTAGGAGGAGAGAGGGTGAATTTGGCCAGCATAAGGAGAAGGGCAGAGAATTCATTTCAGCACTTCATTTTTCAGATTTCTTCTTGGTTTTTGCTTTGTTTTTCTCTCCTTGGTTGAAAGCAAAAAGAAAAGTTTAGAAAAGAAAGGAAAGGAAAGTTTGAAGAGAAAAAGCTTGAAAGATAGCTTATTGAGGTTGCTTTTAGCACCAACTCTTGCACTTTCTTGATTTTCCATTCTTGTTTTTGTTGTTTTTGATTGTTATTTGGTGAGTTTTCTTTTTAGCTAAATGTTTTTTTTTCTTTTTATGTTCTTTTCTTCATCTTTTCTTAAAAACAAGTTTTTACAATTTTTTTCTTGTTTTCTCACCATGGCCAAATGGCCCAGTTTTTTTTATTATTGTTGCTGTTTTGTTTGATTTTATCATGTTATTCATGTTATTTTTTTAGTCTTGATGCTTTAAATATTCTTCTACTACATATACTTGAAGCTTGTTTTAATTTGGTTGCTTTGTTTGTTGCCATTTATGAGATAAATATCATGTTCTTGCATTTTTAATTTTTTGTTTTCATAATGTTTACATTTGTTGATGTTTTATATTTAGTATATCAAGTGTTTGTGAAAATGCTTGTTAGTTTTAATATCTCTACTTTGTGTTTGCAAGATTTGAGTGTCATGTTTTAGTTGAGCATGTTAGTATATCAAATATTTGTGAAAATGCTTGTTAGTTTTAATATCTCTACTTTGTGTTTGCATGATTTGAGTGTTATGTTTTAGTTAAGCATGTTAGTATATCAAGTGTTTGTGAAAATACTTGTTAGTTTTAATATCTCTACTTTGTGTTTGCATGATTTGAGTGTTATGTTTTAGTTGAGCATGTTAGTATAACAAGTGTTTGTGAAAATGCCATGCTTGTTTGGAACCTTAGGCCATTCGGCCACTTCATGTATCTAGCATTGTGTGTGCATTTTTGCTATGTTAGTTGATAGGTTTGTATTTGCATGACATTTGATTGAGTATTTAGTTTAAGTATACCAAGTGTTTCTGAAAATGCCATGTTTGCTTGGAGCTTGAGGCAATTCGGCTACCTCATTATTTTGCCTTGTGTTTGCCTTTTTGTTATGTTAGATGATGGGTTTGCATTTGCATGACATTTGGTTGAGTTTTTGGTTTAAGCATGCCTTGTGTTTGTGTTATTGCCATGCATATTTTAGTTGTTAAGTTTGGTTTATTTTTCCATGCATGTCCATGCATTTTAGACCTAGGTTGCATTAAATGCCATGCAAGTTCATTTAGGTCTAGGTCACTATATTGATGCCATGCATTATTTCATGACATTTAGGTTTAAAACCATACATTTCATGCATCATATTTTCTGTATCTTTTCATGCATTTCATGTCCTTGCCACTTGACTAATGACTTAGGCCAATTAATGGTTCAAAGTCATGCTCTCTTGAGCATACTAGTGGAAAATTAAGGTTTGTCAAATTGATTATTCTACCTTTGTGATTTTTTTTTTACTTAGCCAATTTTTGTCTAACTTTTCAAAAGTCCTAGCTACTGTTTGTGAGTCATTTTGTGAGTCTTAAATATTTTTACTTTGATTTTTAAATGATTTTATCAAAGGCAAAAAAAATGTGTTTTGACAAAACAGTTTTTTCACCCAGTACTCGTACTTTCCTGATTTTTCTGGGAGGTCATCTTTAATCAGAAAATTAAGCTGATTTTTTCCCGTGTAGTTTTACATGTACTGAGTCTCCAGTACTTTTTTTAGATTTGTTTGAATTTTTAAAAATAGGATAAAAAATTGTTGCTTAAAACTGGACAGTGGAGTCAGAATTGAATTTGAAGGAAAATCATTTTTCTGTTTTGGTTAAGTTACTTAGAGGGGGCTGATTAGAAAGTTTAGCTACTAACATAGGGTAGTTTCTAAGCCTTTTTAAACACTAAAAATGATTTTTTAAGTCTCGGGTTAAGGGTGGTCAAGTCTGGGATTTTAAACTTAGGAAATTAGAGCGATTTAAAAAAGGGTTTAGCCAAGTTTTTACTTTTAATCTAAGCTTTTCAAAATTGTTTTCAAACAATCACAAAGTATTTTGGTTTTAGAATATTTAATTTGATATATTTTCCTAAGGTATCCGGATATCTTTTTAGATATACGGATTTCCTTAATTAAAGGAAAAAATACATTTTCATGCATTGCATTTTCCATATTCATGCATTTTATATAATATATGATTTTTGCTATGATAATTTCTATGGTAATGTTATTATTTTGATTTATATTTTTTGATGTTATATTATTTATTATATGGTTTTGAATATTTCATGATATCCTATGTTTTTTTTGTTATTTTTTTTGGTCATATTATTTAGCATATACTATGTTCATGCATTATTATTTTCATTTTTTATTTTCATGCATATTATATGATAGCATTATTTTATATTCCATGTCATTTAATTTATATGCCATATCATTCATATTTTCCATGTCATTGAAATTATTTCATTTCATATAGAATATATTATGTTACTTAGGTCATTTCATTTCATGTAGAATATATTATGTTACCTAGGTCATTTCATTTCATTTAGGATATATTATGTCATTTTAGGATATTTTATTTCATTTAGAATATATCATATGACTTAGGATATTACATTTCATATAGAATATGTTATGTTATTTAGGTCATTTCATTTCATTTAGAATATATCATATAACTTAGGATATTTCATTTCATTTAGAATATGCTAAGGCATTTAAATTATATCATATCATTTAGGTTGCATTATATTATTTAGATTTTGCTATGTCATTTTATTTATGTCATGCATATACATATTCATTTCTTTTAAATGTTTTCAAAAAAGGTAATGATTTTCAATAAAATAAAGATATTCCTGAGTTAAAATAATTCATGAGTTCTCTGCCGGGTTTGCTGGAGAGGATATCATCAATTATCATTAATAACGGAATGTCTTCTTTAAAATGAGAATGATTCGGAAAGTTTTCCAAATTAATAAAAATTTCTATATTTTGCCACGTTTGTTGGGGAATATAGGAAAATTTTGAATTTATAAATTCCAGATCATTTTCAATTAAAAATGGAATTATTTTTCTTTAAATTGGGAATTAACTTGAAATACTAAATTTAAAACCGACTTTTTTACCAAGACTTGAGATAACACACGATTAATAAGGTACCGTTTTATACGGGCGTTGTGGGGGTGCTAATCCTTTCCCACACGTAACCGAGTCCCGAACCAGTTTCTTTGATTTCTCTGGTTTAAAACGCAGACTTGAAATTGATTTTAAAAATGTTTTAATTAATTTTTAAAATATTTTATAAAACCGGTTTTAATAGGTGGCCGGTCACACCTAGCTAAAAAAGATTGGTGGCGACTCCATGTCTTTTTCAAGGTCATTTTCAAAAACTTCATTTTTCTAGAGGAATTAAGTCGATTTTTCCTCGGTTTTTTTTAATGTCACGCTTAACGAATAATAAAGTCTTGCGATAAGACTTGTTATTTTTTAGGTTGCGACAGCTTGGCGACTCCGCTGGGGACAATTAGAGAGTCAGGCCTAGAATTAGTCGTGTGTTATCAAAGTCTCGGTTTTGTTGGTTTAATTGGTATTTAATTTTAATTCCCACATTTTAAAAAAATAAGGATAATTTCAAAAAAATAATAAAATGTTTTTAAATATGTCCATATTCATGTGCATACATATTATAATTGTTCTCTGGTAATTTTGGTGCATATATTAATTTATTCATTTATTGATTAATTGATGATTTATGTTGTTTAATCTTGTTGGGGCATTTAGAATAAGGGATATAGAATAGGTGGTGAAAGGTTTGTTATTTCTCCTCACACACTACACTACACGTGCATTTGCATATCATGAATCCTATACCCGGTAACGTCCTTTTAGGTGGGAGAAAAGTAACTAAGCCTTCGTGATTAACAATCCGCATGGGCTAGTGAAACACTTCCGGAGTACTAAATTACCTAAGCCTTCGTGATTAACAATCCGCATGGGCTAGGGAAATAGACTCTAACGAATTGGACCCGCTTTTATCGGGGTGCCTTACTAGCCTTCACAGGCGACAGTGAGGAACAATTCGGGGCTTTTAGAACTAATTCACCTTCATATAGTAAACCTAGGTGAAGCCATGCCGGATTTCCAATTAGATATCCCGAAGTTAAGAACACATGGAGGAATATTTCCAATTCTTTTACCTTCTATTCTACTTTCCGAATAAGTTTATTTTTGAAAATCGGACAATGATGAACGTACATCACAATGCCCGTAATAAGTGTTGATATTTCATCCCAGAGATGTTATAATGCCTAAATTTTGTTGGCATCCTTAGGGATAATTATTGTTTTCAATTATATGTTTTTTGTATTATTCGTATTTATTCCCGTTACTAATTCATTTTCATTTTCTTTTTGTTGTTGTTTTTTGTATTTTGCATTCTTGTCATCATTTTTGCACATTTGAAGGTTTTTGGCCTCGGTAAATTATTCAACCAAAAGGGCTTTCATGGAGGGTCAGAGTGTCTCAGTGGTCGAGAAACATTTAGAGGTTAGGAAACAGTTCGAGAAAGGCCAGTAGGATAATGGGGATTGTTTGAAGATGGGATATGTGTCAGCATTGCCGGTCGAGGTTGATCTTACTATCAAGCAAAATGATCTCCGGGAATTTTTAGATATATGGAATCAGTGGAACGTATCAGAAAAAGAAGCCTTCACTCAGTCTTATGGGGACATAGCACTGTTAGTTTAGGTTAAGGTCAGTGGTGAGGTAATCCGGGCTATGGTGCAATTCTAAAATCCAGCTTATCGGTGTTTTGCCGTCAACCGAGAGGATATGACTCCAACCATAGAGAAATATTCGACCTTGCTGCATATTGAGAATGTTATGCCCGATCGTATTTATTTGAAGGATACAAAGATGGCGGGTTTCAAGAAAAAGGTGTCTACGATTTTGGGAGTGGAAAGAAATTGGGTAGAAAGCCATGTTGTCTGAAAAGGGGTAAGCTACTGTATATCATGGGACATTTTACGGGCTTTAATCCATAGCCATTCAAGCAAGGAGACAGTTAGGAATATTTTTGCTTTGGCTATCTATGGTTTAGTTATCTTCCCGAAAACATTAGAGTATGTGGATGTGGCGATATTTGATGTTTTCGAGAGGCTTAAGCAAAGGATAAACCCAGCCCCGACAATTATAGCAGAAACAATCCGCTCCCTGAATTTCTGTAAACGGGAAAGAAAAGGGCGTTTTCTAGGTTGTATACAGCTCCTTTATTTATGGGTTCAGAGCCATTTTTGTAAACAGGAAAATTTCCCTCTTCGCTCATATTGGAAATCTTTTGCACCAATTGGTGAATTTCTTAAGAGGGATTGGCTTGAAAATAGTACTGAAGAACAATGGATCAACATATTCCGGAATATCAGGGCTGAGATGATAATTTGGAGAGCTCTATGGATAGCTCCTATGCCGACATTGTACAAGTGCGGAGATAAAGCTTCCATTCCATTATTGGGAGTATGGGGAGGAGTGAGCTATGCCCCACTGCTAGTACTGAGGCAATCATAATCCCGGAAGTTTACTCCTATGACCCATGACCTTAGTAATTTGGAATTTGCTTATGGAGAAGATGGGTATTCGGGAAAAGTACGTGAGATTGTAGTAGCATGGAAGAAAACTCATCGGGTGGAGGTAGCCAGATATGCCGACATCATTACACCAGATTACCTGACATGAAGGGAATTGAGGGTTAATGATAGGTTGTTGATATCAGATGGAAGAAGTTCAGCATTTGAGTTCGCCGCCCAAGGAAGCTCCATCAGAGTTAGAAATCGCAAGGGAAGAATTTGAAAAGAAAAAGGCCCAAATGAGCAAGGAAATTGCCCGATTGCAAGAAGAGCTTGAGGATATGAAAGATAGGGAATCAGCCCGAGAAAGAGAAAAGGAAAAGATCAAGAGAGAGCGAGACACTGTTCAAAACGATATTCAGGAATTACACTTGGAGAACAAGAGATATCGTTTCGAGCTCAAATTCGAGGGGACTCTCAAGACTTTAAGGGAATGGGAACAAGAAGTTAGAAACCTCAAGAAAGAGAAGAACTATTGGGCAGAAAAAGCAAAGCATGAAGAAGCCCAAGCAAATCAACTGGAGAAACAAGCTAGGGAAAGCTTACACGGTGATGCTTCTGCTGACACGTCAAAGGGTCGTGAACAAGTAGGGATCAGATGGAAGAGCAAGGCAGTCAAAAGAGGACAGTGAAAAAGGTCTAGGATCCGAGGGAGTTATTATAGGACCAGTATTTTATAATAGTTTTTTTAGGAGAGACAGATTATCATATTGTCTTAAGTAGGGATCTTTTCTTTGATGTATTTAGTTCCAGGAAATCAATGAAAGACCGTTTGGTTGGAATTATCCCGGGGCCAATACTTTTAAATGCATTCATCATTCATTTGTTCTTTCTTTTATATATTTCATTTCATTTGTTCATTCATTTATATTCATAATCATTCATTCATTTATTCTTTATAAATTGTTCATACACTTAGTCATTTATTATTTGTTCATTCATTTATTCTTTATAATTAGTTATTTAAGTTCATACACTTAGTCATTTACTTAGTTGTTCATTCATTCGTTTTTATAAAATAAAATAAGAAATGTGTCAATAATTTCTAATCCATGGTTTTTAAAACTAAAGGTACAATTGGTCGCACTCAGAAAGAATCAGACTTTCGACACCCTAACAATACTCGAACTCAGGCAAGAGCTATGGAGAACGATTAGCTTGCCAGAATTGAAAGGATGGAAAGAATTCAGAAAGAACTGCAGGAACAGTTAACTAAGTCTCAAGAGGAGACACGAGAACAGATGACAAAACTCATGGAAATGATGAGTACTATGATGAGGCAGAAATGGCCAGGAGAAAATTTGGTTACCGGAATGGGGGCAGTGAACCAGGAAGATCGACCAGAAGTGGTACATAAAAATGGCCAGATATCCCAACCTGTGGGAAATGAACTTCCAACTGGGGCAGCATCCTACATTTATATCAATCAGCAGCCGAAGCAAAAAATTTCGGTCCTAGAAGGGGTAATATCGGAGTTGATCCAGTCGAGGTTCCAGACTTCGAAGAAATGGCAGAAAAGGAAAGGGCCAAAATGACTGAATTAAAGAGGGTCGAAACTGCTGAATCTCAGAAGAAATATCAGCTGCTGGAGGAAAGGTTAAGGGCAGTTGAAGGGGCAGAGTTATTTGGCAGTCTGGATGCCAAAGAGATGAGCTTGGTACATGATCTAGTAATTCCCCCAAAGTTCAAAGTACCAGACTTTGAAAAGTATAATGGGACCACCAACCCATCAGCTCATCTGACCATGTACTGTAGAAGGATGACGGGGCATGATGATAATGAGAAATTGCTTATTCATTGTTTCCAAGATAGCTTGACAGGGTCAGCAACCCGATTGTACAATCAACTGAGCCGTACCAAGATTCGTTCATGGACGGATTTGGCCAGGGCTTTCGTGGAATATTATAAGCATGTGTCTGACATGGTACCTGCTAGGCTGTCTTTATAGAATATGAAAAAGAGGTCCAATGAAAGCTTCAAAGAATATTCGCAGAGTGGAAGGATTTGGCCACACCAGTGCAACCCCTTTTAACTAGCAAAGAAACCACAGTGCTTTTCATCAACACCTTGAAAGCATCTTATTATGACAAATTGGTGGGAAGCGCCACCAAGGACTTTGCAGATATGGTAATATCTGGAAAAATGATAGAGTCAGCTATTAAGAATGGGAAGATGGAAGGGGGTGAGTTTGCTACCCCAAAGAAAGTTTTTCTTGCAAAGAAGAAGGAGGAAACACATGCAGTAAGCTTCAGTCAATACCCTTATACACCTCTTACACCATACACACCACCAAGGCCTTATACTCTTACCATATCGTATACACCTCTGACACCTTACACACCTTTCCCGGGTATAATCCTTACTACCCCAATGTCAACCACCTTATCCAAAACCCATTCCCCTACACCAATATACCACAACAGCCATTCCTAACTGGTATATCCCCTCAAATAACCCTTCCTAGAGATACTATCCCAAACACTCAGGGTCCCATGCGCAATGACCAACGTTCACCAAGGAACGATTAAAAACCCTAATTTGATCCGATTCCTACTACCTATGGTGAGCTATATCCTAAACTATTGCAGGGCCAACTTGTTGCACCCGTGTACCTCAAACCTCTAACACCCCCATACCCAAGGTTGTACAATGCAAACACTAACTGCGCATACCACGCAGGGATTCAAGGACATTCGACTGAAGATTGTCTGGCCTTTAAAAATAAAGTGCAAAGCCTGATTAATGCCGGAGTTGTAAAGTTTGGGTAAAAAAATAGGCCAAATGTAGCAGGAAACCCATTGCCCGATCATACTGGAATTGGGTAAATACAATATTAACCGGGGAAGCTAGAAGATTAAAAAGGGATATCAGGGAAGTCAAGACTACAATGTTGACAATATGGGTTGAGATGGTCAAGGCAGGAATAGTGGAAGATGCGGACAGTTTGAAAATGATGGCAAATAGGGTGTAGAATTGGTGCCCGTTCCATAAGTGTGAAGGTTATGCCATACAAGACTGCGGAGACTTTCTGGTTAAAGTCCAAAAAATGATGGATAATGGGGAAGCCCAGTTCTATGAAGAGACAAAGGAGGAAAAAGGAGTTATTGAAAATGCAGCTGGCTACGGGATATGGAGACCCTTGATCATCTATTATGATGAACCGGAGGAGAAAGTTATGCCAGTCATTAAGGAAAGTACACCCAAGTTAATCATTGATTTACCTATTTCCTTTTCATACAAGGAAAACAAAGCTGCACCATGGAAATACGACTGCAGCATGGTTATGTCTGGGTCTTCGGGTCAGCAGGATATCACAGGTGTGGAGCATTTAACCCGAAGCGGAAGGTGCTATGCTCCGAAGGCTGCTGAACAGGGGTTAACAAGGAAAGACAAAGGAGCAGATAAAGGGAATAAGATAGTCGAGCCAATCCATATTGAGATGGATTTGCCAAATGAAACAGAGAGGGGATCAGCCCCAGTTAACAGAATGAAAGAACCAGTATGTGAGAAGGAAGCCTGTGAGTTCTTAAAATTCATAAAGCACAGTGAGTATAGCGTGGTTGAACAACTGCAACGTCAACCAGCTAGAATTTCAATCTTATCCTTGCTTTTGAATTCAGAACCACACAGAAATCCCCTATTAAGAGTATTGAATCAGGCATATGTGGCTGATAATATATCAGTAAAAAAGTTGGACAGGCTAGTGGGAAACATCGCAGCAGACGACTATATATTTTTCAGCTATGAGGAGATACCACCCAATGGTATTGGGTCAACGAAAGCTCTCCATATAACTACCACTTGCAAGGGGCACATATTACCAAGGTCCTTTTGGACAATGGTTCTTCATTAAATGTGATGCCCTTTGAAACCCTATCTAAGTTGCCAGTGGATATATCGTATATGATACCAAGTTGCACAATGGTCAAGGCTTTCGGTGGAACAAGGAGAGAAGTTATGGGAACTACTGAAGTTCTTCTGAGATAGGCCCCTGCACTTATACGGTGAACTTCCAGGTCATGGATATTAATCCATCTTATAATTGTTTGTTGGGAAGGCCATGGATACATTCAGCTGGGGCTGTACCCTCGTCTCTCCACCAAAAGCTGAAATTTGTGGTGGAAGGCCGTTTGATCACTGTATCTGGAGAAGAAGACATAATAGCCTCCGCATCTACTGAATCTCCTTATGTCGAGCCCAATGAAGATGCCGAAGAATGTTTTTTTCGGTCCTTGAAATTCGTAAATACAGTTTTCATCGCTGAAGGACGGAAAATTCTGAAACCAAGGTTGTCCAAGAACACAAGGCTGGGAGTAAGAACCCCAGTGGGAAAAGGCTGCAGGGCTGGAAAAGGTTTGGGGAAATATCTTCAAGGGATGGCTCGAGCAGTGGAAGCAGTGGGAAAGAAAGATCGGTTTGGCTTAGGGTATCTTCCGAAGGCTCATGAGAAGAGGAAACAGGTTGAAAGGAACAGACAAAGGAGAATGGCCCATCTCACGGGTATGGACATTGAATGGGAACCCATGACTTTCCCACCAATCCGTCATAGCTTCTGCTCTGTTGATTTCCTATTCGGAGAAAAGAATTCAGAGGATGTGCTTGTAATGATCAAGCAAGTTTTTGAAAAATTTCATGTGAATAATGGGGGGCAGATTCAGGATATGGTGATTTGCATGACCGAGAAAGAAGGGATGGAAAGTAGTAGTGCAAACTAGATGGTGGGACCTTGTCCACCAGGATATAGACTAACCAACTGGAGTGCGACAGAGTTGCCCGTAGTTTTTAAGTCTATTCCAATGTAATACTTTTAAAAAAGCAACCTTAATTATCTTTACCCAGAGATATTAAGAGTTTTTTTCTGTAATGGGCTTTTTTTTTGGTTTAAACATTTTCATTTAATAAATAACAAGCACAATGCATTTTATTCATATTGATGTGTCCATATTCTTTCATTTTTGTTATTTATTTTGTTTTCATTCTATATTTTCCTATATTGTTTCCTCTCCACCTATTTACAGGTGTGCGGATGCGAAATATGAGGACCTTCCTGTCAGTAATTCCAAAATTGATTTTGAAAAACCCATTTGCACCGGTGATTTTAAGGCTAACGAAGATACTGAGGATTATGGTCTACCTCCCGATCTATTAAGGAAAATAGAACAAGAGGAGAAACAAGTACTTCCTCATAAGGAATTATTGGAAACGATAAATCTGGAAAATAGTGAAGAGATAAAGGAATTCAAAATCGGAACTTCATTGTCATCATCAATAAAGGGCGAATTGATAGCCTTGCTCTAGAAGTATGTGGATGTATTTGCTTGGTCTTACCAAGACATGCCAGGGTTAGATCCGGATATTGTGGTTCATAAGCTCCCTTTAAGGCCAGAATGCAAGCCAATTCAGCAAAACTTGAGAAGAATGAGGCCAGACATGCTGTTAAAGATAAAAGAGAAGGTGAAGAAGCAATTCGATGCTGGGTTCTTAGAGGTGGCAAAATATCCAGAATGGGTTGCAAATATTGACCTAGTACCAAAGAAGGATGGCAAAGTGCGGATGTGCGTTGATTACCGAGATTTGAACAAGGCCAGCCTAAAGATAATTTCCCTTTGCCCCATATTGATACTCTGGTGGATAATACAGAAAAGAGTTCTTTATTTCCTTTCATGGATGGATTCTCAGGATACAATCAGATCAAGATGGCACCGAAAGATATGGAGAAAACCATATTTGTTACAATGTGGGGAACCTTCTGCTACAAGGTAATTCCATTTGGGTTGAAGAATGCTGGGGTAACATATCAGAAAGCCATGGTGACCTTGTTTCATGATATGATGCATAAAGGAATTGAGGTCTATGTTGATGATATGATCGCAAAGTCACAAGGAGAAGAGGAGCATATTGTGAATCTGAAGAAACTCTTTGAACGACTACTTTAGACTCAAGCTAAATCCGGCAAAATGCACGTTTGGAGTCATCTCGGGGAAATTGTTGGGTTTTGTCTTCAGCAAAAGAGGAATTGAGATTGACCCGGATAAAGTGAAGGCTATTCAGAATTTGCCACCACCACCTCGCACTCAAAAGGAAGTAAGAGGCTTTCTGGGGAGATTGAATTATATTGCTCGATTTATTTCTCAGTTAACCGACAAGTGTGATCCAATATTTAAGTTACTTCGAAAACATGATCCAAGAGAGTGGGATGAAGGTTTCTAGATTGCATTTGAAAAGGTTAAACATTATCTATCCAACCCACCAGTATTAATGACACCCGTTTCGGATAAACCAATGATACTGCATTTATCAGTATTTGAGAGATCCATGGGTTGTGTTTTGGGGCAGCTTGATGAAACCGAAAAAAAAGAACAGGCAGTTTATTACCTCAGCAAGAAGTTCACAGATTATGAGTTGAAATATTCGTCGATAGAAAAGTTGTGTTGTGCCTTAGCTTGGATCGCTCGAAGACTCAGACAGTACATGTTGTACCATACAACGTGGTTGATTGCCAAGCTGGATCCAGTCAAGTACATGTTGGAAGCACCTTCTTTGTCAGGGAGGACGGCAAGATGGCATGTTTTGTTGTCAGAATACGATATTGTATATGTAAGTCAAAAAGCTATCAAAGGCAGTGCAGTGGCTGAATTCTTAGCAAGTCGGGCAATAAAAGATTATGATCCGTTGATCTTTGACTTCCCGGATGAGATTTGATGTATGTGTCGCAAGCAGATGAGGTTCCCCTAAAGAAGAAAGCATGGAAATATGCTTTGATGGCGCATCTAATGCCATTGTGCATGGAATCAGTGCAATGCTCATATCCCCAAAAGAATATTATTATCCTTTCACTGCTAGATTGGATTTTGATTGTACAAACAATAATGTCGAGTATGAAACATGTACTATGGGCCTTCGTGCTGCAGTGGACAAAAAGATCAAAATATTGGAAGTTTTCGGAGACTCAGCCTTAGTGATTTACCAGCTACGAGGAGAATGGGAAACCCGAGATACAAAGCTAATCCGATACCGAGAACTCATGCTGAGTTTATTGGAGGAGTTTGAAGAAGTGAATTTCAATTACTTCCCTCGAGAATAAAACTGAATGGCAGATGCTCTAGCTACTTTGTCATCAATGTTTAAAGTGAATGAAGGGGCTGAAGTTGTGCCAATAAAGATGAGTATATATGAGTCTCCTGTCCATTATCTGACTATTGAAGAAGAAGCAGATGGTCTCCCTTGGTATAACGACATCTTGCAGTACATCAAGAGTTAACAGTATCCAAAACAAGCAACAAAAAATGAAAAGAGGACTCTGAGAAGGTTAGCAATAGGTTTTGTTCTAGACAGTGAGATTGTCTGCAAGAAAGGAAAAGACCAAGTCTTGTTGAGATGTGTCAGATCTGCTGAAGCTCAGAGAATTATAGAAAAAGTCCATGAAGGGATATGTGGCACTCATGCTAATGGTCACATGCTTGCTAAACAGATTATGAGGACAGGTTACTATTGGTTGACGATGGAAGGAGATTGCATCAGTTATTACCGAAAGTGCCATAAATGCCAGATATATGCAGATAAGATTCATGTGTCGCCATCGCCATTACATGTCATGACTGCACCGTGGCCCTTTTCAATGTAGGGAATAGATATGATCGGGCCTATTACCCTGAAAGCTTCAAATGGACATCATTTCATCTTGGTGGCCATAGATTATTTCACAAAGTGGGTAGAAGCTGCTTCCTATGCGAATGTAACAAAGTCGGTGGTATGCAGATTCGTTAAGAAAGAAATCATATGCCGTTACGTGTTGCCAGTAAGAATTATTTCGGATAATGCTCTCAATTTGTAAAATAAGATGATGAGAGAAGTGTGTACTCAATTCAAGATCACACATCATAATTCGGCACCTTACCGTCCGAAGATGAATGACGCAGTAGAAGCAGCTAACAAGAACATCAAGAAGATTGTTGAGAAAATGACCAATGTGTACAAAGATTGGCATGAGATCTTGTCTTTTGCTCTTCATGCATATCGTACTTCGGTCCGCACATCTACAGGCGCAACGCTGTTTTCTTTGGTATACGAGATGGAAGCAATGCTACCTATTGAAGTTGAGATCCCTTCACTTCGGGTTTTGATGGAAGTTGGCCTAGAAGAAGTAGAATGGGTTAGAGCTCGTTATGAACAGTTGAATCTCATCGAGGAGAAAAGATTGAAAGCAATTTGTCACGGGCAGTTGTATCAGAAAAAGATGATTCGAGCCCACAATAAGAAGGTTCGTCCTAGACAGTTCCGAGAGGGGGAATTGGTACTGAGGAAAATTCTCCCTATAGTGAAGGAACCGAGAGGAAAATGGGCTCCGAATTGGGAAGGACCCTATGTGGAAAAAAGAGCTTTTTCTGGAGGAGCATTGATTTTAACTAGAATGGACGGGGAGGATTTCAGAAATCTCGTGAATGCTGATGAACTTAAGAAATATTATGCTTAAAAAAAATATATGTGATGCTGTGCACGTGGAAATTCGAATGATTCCAAGTGTAAAAATGGAAATTCTATATATCTATTTCCCCAGAGATTGCTTTTCAAAGAAAATATTCATGCTTGATATGATGAATGGCCATCTTTCATATTCCTTTCACTAAGAAGAAATCATCCTTAGTCACCCCTTTGAGCCTTCGGAATTATTTCTTTCTTTAAACCTTGATCAAGGATCACCCTCTACACTGGAGGGCAAATGCGAGGAAAAATAATCAAAAATCATGACAAAAAGAAAGCCATCGAAAAATGTGGCAAATGAAAGTCAACAAAGCAAAAAAAGAGGAAAAGAAAGTCCAAAAATGGACAAATGTTTCAAGAACGATTCTCCTCAGGAAATGATCCTTGATCCAATCACCCTTAAACACACTTTGCGCCTATTTTATCCTTTCTTTCTAAACCTAAACCTTGGCCTACATTACTTGCTTTAAAAGCCTATTTTGATCAAGCATGGATATTTAATTTGAAAGGTTATTCTCAGAATTCATCCCATATTTTGAATTGATATTTTTACCTTGGAAGTATTTAGAATTCTCATATGCATGGTAGAATACACAAAAAAAAAATGAAAATAAAAAGAATGTAAAATGAGAGGTTTAAGCCGAAAACCCGTAAAGGGCGACTTAATACCGAATGGAGGACACTTGAGTTGAAAACCCGCAAAGGGCGGCTCAAGTACTAATCAAAGTTTGAATCAGTGCTCCGTGTAAAGGGGGAGAAAGTATCTGACAATCAGAGAAAAGGGGAACAACTCAGTCTGACGTAACTATGGAAGCTAAAAGGTTACCCAAGTAAATTGCTCGTTCAAGAGAAATTTCAAATGGTTTGAAAAGATAGGGGTCCAAGATATTCCGCATCTAGGGCATCTACAACCTATAACCTTAAATTTGTTTCTTATATCCTTTATATTTATTTTTACTATTTTAAAGCATTTTTGCAATAAATTCTTATTATTATTTTCATGACAATTTTTGTTTGATTCATGTTTTCTTTTATACATTTTTGAGATGCATTATGATTGTTATTAAATTGAATGATGATTGATAATAAAAAATCTTTAAATAAAAGGATTTCAAAGTATTACTAAGGAATATATTTAAATCTTGGGAAAGGTTTGAAAATTTTACCAAGAAAAAAAAAACAGTGAATGTGGTGGAAACTCCATCACGAAGTCAGAAAATTTGTGAATTTCAACGAAAGTCAGAAACTGAGATTGTTTGACAAGTTATCTTGAGTGAGGCATCAATGAACAAATTGAAGACTCCATCATGAAGTTGGATATTCTGTGAACCTCAAAGAAACCATGGCTTAGAAATCACGACAAAATCATTTGATTGCATTTATTCTTAGGAAACATACAAGCATTTGCAAGAGCATGTCATTCTCATCATTGCATTTAGCTAACAGTGCAGAAATCAGGAAAACTTGGACTTCCCCAAAGTGAACTCATTCTGTTTTTCAAACAAGTCAAGCCCCGAAATCACCATCGAGGTACGTTTCCTTTCCAAATAGAACTCGTTTTGCTGCTCAAGAAAAGTCGAGCCCCAAGACTGTCATTGAGGTATGTTCCATTCATTTTCAAGTTAAATTTATTCTTTTTCAAATGAACCAAACCCAGAATCATTCTTAGTATTTCTTTTTGTTTTAAATCGAATTCATTCTGTTTTATCAAATGAGTCGAGCTTTGAGAATCTTCGTCGAGGTATTTCTTTTTGTTTTAAATTGAATTCATTTTGTTTATCAAAGGAGCCGAGCCTTGAGACCGTCGTCAAGGTATTTTCAAATTTTTGATCACGGGTAAGGCCTTCGGGCACCAATTTTAAAGACCTTCGGGCATCAGTTTTAAAGACCTTCGGGCACCATTTTAAAGACCTCCGGGCACCATTTTAAAGACCTCCGGGCATAATTTTTCATCTTGGGTAGGGCCTCCGGGCACTATTGTAAAGACCTCCGGGCACCAGTTTTAAAGACCTCCGGGCACCAGTTTTAAAGACCTTCAGGCACCAATTTTAAAGACCTTCGGGCACCAGTTTTAAAGACCTTCGAGCACTATTCTTAAGACCTTCGAGCACAAATTTTTTTCTTTTGAAAATCGAACCCGTTTCCTTAAGATGGGTCGAGCCTTGATTAGTCAGGGAATTCAATTTAAAGACAAAATCTTCAATTTACAGCTTTTTCAAAACAAAAAAAAAAAGAAAAGAAAAAAGATGAAAAAGAAAAAAGAAAACCCCTTTCCCTTTCCTTCAAATGCGATTTCACTAACCGTACAAAATTAGTGTTGGTTTATCTTTGCCTGATTCCTGATTCTCAGCAATAGCCAAAGAGGGGCAGCTGTAGACACCTAATTTTGTCCGGACCACTAAAACAGGTATGTTTTCTTCCTAAATTGATGTTTCAAAATGTAAAAGGACTTTTTTCATCCTGCAGGTGGTACTCCTAGACTTAGTTTAAGAAGAAGAGCATAAAAAATCAAACTCAAAAAAGTCAACCCCGAAAAAGTCAACCTCAAAAAAAGTCAACCTAAAAAAAAATCAACCCCAAAAAGTCAACTACTAAAAAAATCAACCCACTTTCAAAATCAAGATTTGAAGTTCAATTGAAAAATGGCAAAAGAATTTTGATAATCCGAGGTCTACATTGAAAGATATGGAGTTCAGAGTTGGGTTATGGAGATTCAGTAGAAAGAAAACCCTAATCCGAGAAATTTGTGGAAAAGTGCTTAAACAATCGAATTGGTCGAAATTGAAGGTTCCAAATGAAAGATAAGCACTAACTACGGGTAATGGAGAGGCCACTTGAAAGAAAAACTGAAAGAAAAGTCAATCCGGGAGAAAACCGAGAATTAGGGTTTTTGGTGGATTTCGTGAAATCGGGAAGAATTATAGAAATGGCCCGACTTGGTAAGACTAAAGCCCCCAATGGATGAGGAATGATTAAAAAGGGATAGCCCAAGGCTCAGCTTGAAGAAAATCTGAAAATCGGACTTGTTTTGAGCAAAATCGGGTTTTGGAGGCAAAATGGCAAAATTGGAAAATCTGGGAAAAATAGCAAATGAACTCCAAAAATTCTGAAAAATTTCAAATCTCATTCTTAAATCATTTGGAAGAGATTGGAGAAAGAAAATCTTGATTCGGAGTTTGTTTGCAAAATGGCCAAATCCCGAGGCTCTTATGCTATTCAAGTAGATAAATCCCGAAAAAATACCAAATGAGTTCCAAAAATTATGAAAACTTCTAGATCACACTTTTAAATTTTTTGGAAGAGATTGGTGAAGAAAAATCTTGATTTGGAGCTCGTTTAAAAAATGGTAAAATGTAGGGGCATAAAAGGGCATTTTTGGAAGAAAAAATCCAAATAAATAGCAAACTGACTCGAAAATTTTTGAAAACTTCCAAAATTCAATATTTTATTATTTTGAAAGTATTAAAAATGAAAATTTGAATTTAGAGCCCGTTTGCCATTTATTTGCATCCGGAGGGTAAAACGGTCATTTTACCCAAGCAACCAAAAAGGGCTTTTCTTGCCTTTCAAAAAAATCAGACTTGGGCTGGAAAAGAGAGTGCTAGCCTGCCAAGGCCCAAGGAAGGGAAGAAGCTTCTGATTTTTCAATCAAATGGCCAAGAATTAAGAGTTAATTAGTGATATTTTTTATCAAGCCATTGCAAATAAGCCACATGGGCCAATGCATGAAGAGGGAGAGTGTCAACATTATTCTTGAACAGCTGTAATTATGGACAGCTTAGGGCCTAATCTAAGGGTGATAATTTCATGATTTTTCACCTTGAATCACTAGCCCTTGGATGGAAATTGGTTGGAGTAAAAATGACAACATCCTAGGAAGAGAGGGTGAATTCGGCCAGCATAAGGAGAAGGGCAGAGAATTCATTTCAGCACTTCATTTTTCAGATATCTTCTTGGTTTTTGCTTTTTTTTTCTCTCCTTGGTTGAAAGCAAAAAGAAAAGTTTAGAAAAGAAATAAAAGTTTGAAGAGAAAAAGCTTGAAAGATAGCTTCTTGTGGTTGCTTTTAGCACCAACTCTTGCACTTTCTTGATTTTCCATTCTTGTTTTTCCTGTTTCTGATTGTTATTTGGTGAGTTTTCTTTTTAAATAAATGTTTTTTATGTTCTTTTCTTAAAAACAAGTTTTTACAATTTTTTTTCTTGTTTTCTCACCATGGCCGAATGGCCCAGATTTTTTATAATTGTTACTATTTTGTTTGATTTTATCATGTTATTCATGTTAATTTTTTAGTCTTGATGCTTTAAATATTCTTCTACTACATATACTTGAAGCTTGTTTTAATTTGGTTGCTTTGTTTGTTGCCATTTATGAGTTAAATATCATGTTCTTGCATTTTTAATTTTCTGTTTTCATAATGTTTAAATTTGTTGATGTTTTATATTTAGTATATCAAGTGTTTGTGAAAATGCTTGTTAGTTTTAATATCTCTACTTTGTGTATGCATGATTTGAGTGTTATGTTTTAGTTGAGCATGTTAGTATATCAAATGCTTGTTAGTTTTAATATCTCTACTTTGTGTTTGCATGATTTGAGTGTTATGTTTTAGTTGAGCATGTTAGTATATCAAGTGTTTGTGAAAATGCTTGTTAGTTTTAATATCTCTACTTTGTGTTTGCATGATTTGAGTGTTATGTTTTAGTTGAGCATGTTAGTATATCAAGTGTTTGTGAAAATACCATGCTTGTTTGGAACCTTAGGCCATTCGGCCACTTCATGTATCTAGCATTGTGTGTGCATTTTTGCTATGTTAGTTGATAAGTTTGTATTTGCATGACATTTGATTGAGTATTTAGATGATAGGTTTGCATTTGCATGACATTTGGTTGAGTTTTTGGTTTAAGCATGCCTTGTGTTTGTGTTATTGCCATGCATATTTTAGTTGTTAAGTTTGGTTTATTTTTCCACGCATGTCCATGCATTTTAGACCTAGGTTGCAATAATGCCATGTAAGTTCATTTAGGTCTAGGTTACTATATTGATGCCATGCATTATTTCATGACATTTAGGTTTAAAACCATACATTTCATGCATCATATTTGCTGTATCTTTTCATGCATTTCATGTCCTTGCCACTTGACTAATGACTTAGGCCAATTAATGGTTCAAAGTCATGCTCTCTTGAGCAAACTAGTGGAAAATTAAAGTTTGTCAAATTTATTATTCTACCTTTGTGATTTTTTTTACTTAGCCAATTTTTGTCTAACTTTTCAAAAGTCCTAGCTACTATTTGTGAGTCATTTTGTGAGTCTTAAATATTTTTACTTTGATTTTTAAATGATTTTATCAAAGGAAAAAAATGTGTTTTGGCAAAATAGTTTTTTCACCCAGTACTCGTACTTTCCCGATTTTTCTGGGTAGTCATCTTTAATCAGAAAATTATGCTGAGTTTTTCCCATGTAGTTTTACATGTCGTGAGTCTCCAGTAGTTTTTTTAAGATTTTTTTTGAATTTTTAAAAATAGGATAAAAAATCGTGGCTTAAAACTGGAGATGGAGTCAGAATTGAATTTGAAGGAAAATCATTTTTTTGTTTTGGTTAAGTTACTTAGAGGGGGCTGATTAGGAAGTTTAGCTACTGACTTAGGGTAGTTTCTAAGCCTTTTTAAACTCTAAAAATGATTTTTTAAGCCTCGGGTTAAGGAAGTTTACCAGATCGTGTACTAAACTCATCTCTTTGGTATCCAGACTGCCAAATAACTCTGCCCCTTCAACGGCCCTCAGCCTCTCTTCCAGCAGTTGATATTTTTTCTGGGATTCTGCCATTTCGACCCTTTCAGCTCAGTCATCTTTGCTTTTTTTCTTTTCAGCTAGTTCCTCAAAGTCTGGAACGTTAACATCATTTGGGTCAGATCCCATATTACTTTTTTTCGAGAACATAGTTCTATGCCTCAGCAGCTGGCTGGATATAAACATAGGAGGTTGCCCCAATTGGCAGCTGTTGGCCCTTTTGTTGTATGTTTTCAGGTTGATCCTCTTCAATTACCACCCTTTTCCCGGTGACTGAATTCTCCCCCGGCCTTTTTTGTTTTATCATGGCACTCATCATTTCCATGAGTTTAGTCATCTGTTCTCATGACTCCTCCCGAGACTTAGCCAACTGTTCCTGTAGTTCTCTTTGAGTTCTTTCTATTCTTTCAATTCTAGCAAGCTGAGCGTTCTCCATAGCTCTGGCTTGAGATCGAGTATTGTAAGGGTGTCGGAAATTCGATTCTTTCTGAGTGCGACCAATTGTACCTTTAGTTTTGAAAACCATGCATTAGAATTTATTGACACATCTTTTTTTAATGTTTATAAAAAATGAATGAATGACTAAATGTGAATGAATGAATCAAATAAAATGAAAAAGTACATGACTGCGTATATGAATATGAAAGAATAAATGAATGAACAAGCGAAATGAATAAATAAGTGGTTAAGTGTATGAATATGAATGAATTTCAAAAATGAATGATTATAAATATGAGTAAATGTATGAATTAACAAACAAAATATATAAAATATGAATGCATTTGAAAGTATTGGCCCCCGGATAATTTCAACCGAACGGTCTTTTAGTGATTTCCTGGAACTAAATACATCACAGATAGAATAAAAAGATCACTGCCTAAGATAAGTCCGTAATTCGCCTTTCAAAGTGCTTTTACAAAATTAGTCCTTTAGTGACTTCCTCGGATCTTGGACTTTCTTACACAGTCTCCTTTTGATGGCCTTGCTCTTTAATCTGACCCCTACTTATTCACGACCCCTTGACGCGTCAGCGAAAACATCACTGTGTAAGCTTTCTTTAGCTTGCTTATCTCGTTGATTGGCTCAGGCTTCTTCATGATTCGCTCCTTCTTTCCAGTAGTTATTCTCCTTCATGAGGTTTTTGACCTCCTGCTCCCATTCCTCGAAAGTCTTGAGGGTCCCCTCAAATCTGAGCTCGAAGCGGTACCTCTTGTTCTCCAAGTGTAATTCTTGAAGATCGCCCTTAGCAGTGTCCCTTTCTCTCTTGATCTTTTCCTTTTCTCTTTCTCGAGCTAATTCCTTCTTTTTCATGTCCTCAAGCTCTTCTTGTAGTCGGGCAATCTCCTTGCTCATCTGGGCCTTTTCTTTTTCAAATTTTGTCCTTGTGATTTCTAGCTCTGATGGCACTTCCCTCAGTGGCAGATTCATGAAGTGGACCTCTTCCCCATCCGATGTCAACAGCCTATCATTAACCCTTAATTCCCTCTATACCAGGTAATCAGGTGTGACGCTATCGGCATATCTGGCCACTTTTATCCGGTGAGTTTTCTTCCATGCTTCAATCACTACCCGTACCTTTCCAGAATACCCATCCTCTCCATAAGTGAACTTTGATGACCCTAGCTTATGAGTCACGGGTGTGAATTGCCGAGACTCAACCTGTCTTTGCACCAACAGAGGTGCATAACTCATAGACCCCCAAATTTCGAGTAGTGGAACTCCCGGGTTGTCCCCACATTTATACATAATCGGCATAGGAACCACCCATGGAGCTCTCAAAGTTACCATCTCCCATTTTAGATTTCGGAACATGTTGACCCATTTCTCTTCATCTTCGGCTTCAGGCCAATCATTTCGAAGGAATTCCCTAATCGAAACTAAAGACTTCATGTACGATTTGAAGGAAACCTCTTTTATCTTCCAAAAGTGACTTTGAATCCAAATATAAAGGAGTTGTACTCACCCCTTGATTCTCCCTTGCCCCCTTTTACAAAAATTCAAAGATCTGATAGTTTCAGCTATGATGGCCAGAGATGGGTTGATCTTCTGTTCTAACTTTTCAAAAAAATCAAACACGGCTATATCCACATGACCCAATATCTTTGAGAATATGATTAATCCGTAGATGGCTAGAACAAAGATGTCCCTGGCTTTTTCTTGGTCGGAATAACCCAATATCAATTGTCGGAGATTTTCCCACGGAATGCATCCATTTTTCTGCATTGTATCCACATGACTCTCAACCCATGTTGTATCCATTCCTGTGATCCTAGCCACTTTTCTCTTAAAACCTGAAGGTTTCACTTCCTTCAAATATACCCGATCAGGATTAGGACATTCAATACGTAATAGTGCTGAATATTCTTCAATCAAAGGGGTCATATCCTCCTTGTTAAAAGTAAAACATCTATAAGCAGGATTCCAAAACTGTACCATAGCCTGAATCAAACCCACTATTGACCCTAATCGAAATTAAGAGTGCTATATCTCCAAATTTTTGAGTGAAGGATTCTTTCTCTGATACATTCCACTGATTCTAAATATCGACTAACCTTCGGAGATTATTCTGTCTAAAATCCACTTTGACCATTTCCGGCAACACTGACACATAATCTTTCTTCAGGCAATCACCATCCTCCCTCTGATCTTTTTCTGATCGTGCCCTAACTACTGCATGATCTTCTATCACTGAAATAACCTGACACTCCATGAAAGTCTTTTGGGTTGATGACTATCCCGAGGCCAATAAACTTCAAGTGTATGATGGTGTCTATGATGCATGTCAAAGAAAAGAAAACAGAAAGAAATAGATTAGTAAAGAAATGAATTCACAAATATAACATAAATAGCAACATGCTTTTTTTAAAAAAATATCCTAAAAATTTTAACAGAGCTTTGGCATTTTGACGCCTTTGGGACAAAATAATAAATTTATTATGGGCGATATGATGTTCGTTCATTATCACTCAATTTGTAAAATCTAACATATAGAAAGATGGTAAAAGGTTGGAAATGTTCCTCTATGTGTTCTTAAACTTCGGGTATCTAACAAAAATCCGGCATGGCTTCGCCAAGGTTCACTATATGAAGGTGAATCGGTTCTAAGGCCCTGAATTGTTCCTCACTGTCGCCTGTGAAGGCTAGTAAGGCACCCCGATAAAAGCGGGTTCAATTCGTTAGAGTATATTTTCCTATGCTCGTATGGAGGATCATCACGAAGGCATTAGGTACTTTATACTCCGTAAGTGTTTCACTAGCCCATACGGAGGATCATCACGAAGGCTTAGTTACTTTACTCCCACTTAAAAGGACGGAACCCGGGTAGAGGGTTCATGTTATGCAAATGCAAATATAGTGTGTGTGGAGGAACAAAACAAACCTGTCACCACCTATTCTACACCCCTTATTCTAAATACCCCACTAAAATCAAACAATGTAAAGCATTAGTCAAGCAAACATATAAATATACGCAACAAAATAACCAGAGAACAAATAATAATATGCATGCATATGACAATGACCATATCCAAAAACATTTTATAATTTTCAAAATTCTCTTTATTTTTTTTGAAAAATGTGGGAATTAATATTAAATACCAATTAAACCAACAAAATCAAAACTTTGATTAGCACCCCCACAACGTCCGTATAAAAAAGTATCTTATTAATCGTATGCTATCTCAAGTCTCGGTAAAAAATCGGTTTTAATTTAGTATTTCAAGTAAATTCCCAATTTAAAGAAAAAATAATTCCATTTTTAATTGAAAATGATCCGGAATTTATTAATTCAAAATTTTCCTATATTCCCCGACAAAATTGGCAAAATATAGAAATTTTTATTTATTTAGAAAACTTTCCTAATCATTCTCATTTTTTAAAAGAAAGATATTCCTTTATTAATGATAATTGATGATATTCCGTCCAGCAAACCCGTTAGAGAACTCATGAATTATTTTAACTCGGGAATATCTTTATTTTTTATTGAAAATCGTAATCCCTTTTTTTGAAAAAAAAACATTAAAAAAATATATATGAACATGTATGACATAAATAAAGTGACATAGCAAAGTCTAGATAATATAATGCAACCTAAATGATAAGACATAATTTAAATGGCATAGTATATTCTAGATGAAATGAAAAATCCTAAGTACCATGGTATATTCTAAATGAAATAAAATGATTTAAATGACATGGCAATTTTAAATGATATGGCATATTTTAAATGACATGGCCTATTTTAAATAATATAACCTAAATGACATGGAATATGATCTAAGTGACAAGAAATGACATGAAACATAAAATAATGCTATCATAAAATATGCATGAAAATAAAATAAAAATGCATGAACATAGTATATGCTAAATAATGTGACAAAAATAAATGACTAAATAAAAAATATAGGATAGCATGAAATATTCAAAATCATATGGCAAATAATATAACATCATAAAATGTAAATAAAAGTAATAATAATACCATGGAAAATATCATAGCAAAAATCACATATTAAATACAATGCATAAACATGGAAAATGCAATGCATAAAAATGTACTTTTTTCCTCTAAATAAAGAAATCCGTTTATCTAAAAAAGATATCCGGCTACATTAGGAAAATATGTCAAATTAGATTTTCTAAAAACAAAACTTTGTGATTGTTTGAAAACAATTTTGAAGAAAAACTTGAATGAAGATTAAAACCCCTACCAAACCCTTTTAAAATGGCTCTAATTTCCTAAGTTGAAAATCCTGGACTTGAACACCCTTAACCCGAGATATATAAAATCATTTTTAAAGTTTAAAAAGGCTTAGAAACTATCCTAAGACAGTAGCTAAAGCTTCTAACCAACACCCTCTAAATGCCTTATCCAATTTCAACCATTGTTTTTCTTTTGAATTCAAATCTGCCTCTACTGTCTGAATTTTACACATGATTTTTAGCCTATTTTTAAAAATTCAAAAAAATCTAAAAAAATTATTGGAGACTCGTAACATGTAAAACTATACGAGAAAAAAATGGCTTAATTTTCTAATTAAAGATGACTGCCTAGAAAAATCAAAGAAGTTCGAGTACTAGGTGAAAAAAACTGTTTTATCAAAACACATTTTTTGCCTTTGATAAAGTTATTTAAAAATCAAAGTAAAAATGTTAGAGACTATCATAAAGACCTACAAACAGTAGCTAAAACATTTAAAAACATTGGACAAAGATTGGCTAAGTAAAAAAAAATCTCAAAGATAGAATAATCAATTTGACAACTCTTTAATTTTCCACAAGTGTGCTCAAGAGAGCATGACTTTGAGCAATTGATTGGCCTAAGTCATAAACCATATGGAAATGACATGGAATGCATGAACATACAGCAAATAAAATGTATGAAATGCATGGTCTAAAGCATAAATGGTAAAGGAAATGGATGACAATTCAAAATAACCTAAATGCCTAGCATGACTTTGCATGGCAATAAATGCTATCCTAACTTAATAAGCATGCAATGCTTGATAATGCAAATATGACTTGGACCTAATATGTTATGAATATGCATGAAAATGCTAATGTAACCTAAGACCTAAGTAGCTTAGAAATGCATGGCAATACCAATATGATTTAAGACATAATATGCATGGCAATACCAATATGGCCTAGACTTAAAATGTAATGAGAATGCATAGCAATACTATGAACATACAATGACCAATGAACCTAATACTAGTGCTTGAACAAACAGCAACTAATACACAAATTCAAGATATTATAATGCAAAGCATGTTACCTAAACAAAATGCAAATGCATGACAAGGCAAGGAATGCATGAAGAGGCCAAATGGTCACATGGTACTCTAATGCAATCCTATCTAGTAAATGACACTAGCACATGACAAATCATATCAAGATACATAATGTAATGACATTTTCACAAGCATATGACATACTAAAATCAAAATACACAAGCTCATAGCATGGGAATGCAAACAAGCCAAAAAGCAAGATGAAAATGCATATGCAAGGCATACTAAATATCAAGATATGCTAACTCATGGCATTGAGATGCAAACAAGTCAAAAAGCAAAATGAAAATGCACATGTAAGGCATAGCAAAATGGAGTAGTCGAATGGTCATATGACCAAATATAAAATGCAAACATGTTTATAATATAAGACATGATATATGAAAAAATGCACAATATGATTCCAATGAACACAATGGCCGAACCTACAAGGGAAAATCATTAAGCATGGAAAAGAAATATAGAAGCAAATATAGCATAGAAAATAATGTAAAGAACATATAAAAAAAAAAATTAAGCATAGACATTCAAAGCAAATAACAAGCAAAACTAGTAAATAAAACAAGGAAAGTTAAGCTCCATGGTTGGTATAAAATGGGCATAGCCTCTCACCTAACCATAATCACTTGGTCTTGCCAAGATCATGAAGCCTTTCCATTTCAAAAATCAAAAAATAAACCATGCTAAACAACAAAATTAAGGTGAGCTTCATGGTAGGTAAAAATGGGCATAGCCTCTCACCTAACCATGGTTACTTGGTCTTGCCAAGATCATGTAGCCATTTCAACCTCTTATGCTTCATTTTTTGTAAAAAAATCTGAATATAAAATAATTAAACAAACCTTCAAAAATCATATTTTTCATAACAACATGCAAAGAAAAAAAAAGAAAAAAAAAAAAACCAAGGCAAACAAACATACCATTCGGCTATAACAAAAATCTTTAAGAAAAATTTATTTTCAACCATTTTTTTTTTAAGAAGAAGAGATGAAAACTTAAGTAAACATTTAAAACTTTGATTTCTATGAAAAATGTAGTAAGAAAACAAGATAGAAAATCAAGAAATCACCATGGAAAACAAGAAGAAAGCTATGCTAGAGCTTGGTAGAGATGACTACCTTCAAGCTCTTCTATTAAAAACCTTTCTTTTTTTCTTTCAAAACCTTTTTCTTTTTAAATTAGCTACTGTTTCTAGCCTCTAAAAACTATCAAAAAATGAAATCAGCCCCCCTCTAATGGCTTGGCCGAATGACCCTCCAACCCTTGGATGGAATTTGCATTTTTTCTCCTCTAATCTTGGCCCTTAGATTAAGATATTTTGATGACAACATAAAAATGTCATCTTGCCAATTGATAGCAGCCCTTAATATGTGTACTCAACCCTTGTAATAACCTCAGCCCTTAGAAGCAAAAGAGGACCAATCCCATACACTCCCTTGCTTGCCCCTTTTAGTGCCTACCCTTGGATGAGTTGTGCTCTTCCATTCTTGGTCATTGGATGAGGACAACATAAAAATGACATCTTGTAGATTAAATCCAGCCTTTAACATGTGTACTCAGCCCTAGTATATGGCCTAAGCCATTGGATGAAAAGAGACAATCCCATGCACTCCCATGCTTGGCCGAATGGATGCTCTCCGTTGGATGAATTGTGCTCATCTTTTTTATTCCATTCTTGGCCATTAGATGAGGGTTCTTTCATGAAAAATTAAAATGTCATCTTGGCATTTAAACTTGGCCATTGGATGGTGCATTCAACTTTTCTACAAGGCATCTAAGCCATTGGATGAATGGGGACCATTTGCAAGGTGTTAGTGGTAGCATGTGAGCTTCATAGTGACTAAGGAATTAAAATTGATCAAGATTCCTTCTTCTCCTCTATGCTGGATGATCAAAGGAGGTAAAATCCCAGCAATTCCTTCTTCTTTCATATTTTTCTTAATTACAAACTTGCCCTTTTCGGTTTCTTCGATAAAATGACCTTTTTGACCCCCGAACCTAAATAAATAGCAAACAAACTCCAAATTCAAATTTTCTTTTTTCAATACTTCCAAAATAATAAAAAATTCAATTCTGGAAGTTTTCAAAATTTTTCGAGTCCATTTACTATTTATTTCGGATTTATTTCTAAAATTGCTCTTTTATGCACCCGAACTTTACCATTTTTTAAACGAGCTCCGAATCCAGATTTTTCTTCACCAATGTCTTCCAAATAAATTAAAAATGTGATCTGGAAGTTTTCATAATTTTTGGATCTTATTTACTATTTTTTCGGGATTTATCCTGTTGAATATTTGCATAGTAGGCTTGGGATTTGGCCATTTTGCAAACGAACTCCGAATCAAGATTTTATTTCGCCAATCTATTTGAAATGATTTAAGAATGAGATTTGCAAATTCTCAGAATTTTTGGAATTCGTTTGCTATTTTTCCAGGATTTATCTGCTTGAATTACTGCATAGGGGACCCGAGATTTGGCCATTTTGCAAACCAACTCCGAATCAAGATTTTCTTTCACCAATCTCTTCGAAATGATTTAAGAATGAGATTTGCAAATTTTCAGAATTTTTGGAGTTCAGTTTACTATTTTTTCCAAATTTTCCAATTTTGCCCTTTTGCCTCCGAAACCCTGTTTTGCTCAAAACAAGTCTGATTTTCAGATTTTCTTCAAACTGAGCCTTGGGTTATCCTTGTTTAATCACTCCTCATCAATTAGGGGCTTTATTCCTACCGAATTGGGCCATTTCGGTAATTCTTTCAAATTTTACCGAAATCCACCAAAAACCCTAATTCTCGGTTTTCTTTTGAATTGACTTTTCTATCAATTTTTCTTCCAAGTAGCTTCTCCATTACCTGTAGTTAGTACTTATTTTTCATTTGAAACCTTCAATTCCGACCAATTTGATCATTTCAGCACTTTTCCCAAAATTTCCCGAACTAGGGTTTTTTTTCTACTAAATTTTCGTAACCCAATTTCCGAACTCCATATCTTTCAATGTAGAACTCGGATTATCCAAATTCTTTCACCGTTTTTCAATTGAACCTCAAATCTTGATTTTGAAAGTGTGTTGACTTTTTTAGTAGTTGACTTTTTGGGGTTGACTTTTTCAAGTTTTACTTTTTCTGTCTGCTTTCTTAGACTGAGTCTCGGAGTACCACCTGCAAGATGAGAAAAGTCTTTTGGCATTCCAAAACATCAATTTTGGAAGAAAACGTACCTGATTTAGGGGTCCGGACAAAATTAGGTGTCTACAGTTAGGCTTTATGATCTTGATGAAAATCAAGTGATAATGGTTAGGGTGGGCTTTTTCCAATATACCAACCATGGAGCTCATCTCCATATTTTTTCTACATTAGTTATTTTTTTAATGATTTTGAGATTGAAAATGCTTCATGACCTTGATGAAAATCAAGAGATAATGGTTAGGGGGGCTTTGTCCAATGTACCAACCATGGAGCTCATCTCTTTGTTATTTAGTTGCTTACTTTAACTTGCTTATTTTTATTTTTGTTTATCTTTATGTATATTTACATTTTTGCTAACCATCTTGTTCTTTTGACTTATGTCATATTTTTGCATCTTGGGGATATTGTCATATAGTTTAGGTCATTTCCATTTTTCATATCATCTTTCATAGCATTTAGTTAGGTCATTTTACATGACATTTCTCACAACACTTTAGTTCCTAGGCCATTCGGCCATGTGCATTTTCTCTAAGTTTTAGGTCATTTTTCTAGGCGATGATTTTTGCTATTTCATTTAGACATCTAGGTGATTTTACATGTCATTTAGCTTTAGGCCATTTTTATTATTCCATGTCATTTTACATGTCATTTAAGCATTAGGCCATTTTCATATGCCATGTTATTTTTCCATGAAATGTAGACATTAGGCTATTTTCGTATGCCATGTCATTTCACATGTCATTTTGCTTTAAGCCATTTTTATTATTCCATGTCATTTTATATTTGATTTAAGCATTAGGCTATTTTCATATGCTATGTTGTTTTTCCATGACATTTAGACATTAGGCCATTTTCATATGTCATGTCATTTAAGCTAGAGACACCTAATTTTGTCCGGAACCCTAAATCAGGTACATTTTCTTTCCAAATTGATGTTTCTGAATGCTAAAAGGCTTTTCTCATCCTGCAGTGGTACTCCGCGGCTTCTAAGAAAGCAGACAGAAAAAGCCAAACTCAAAAAAAGTCAACCTCGGAAAAATCAACCCCGAAAAGTCAACCCTAAAAAAGTCAACTACTAAAAAAATCAACCTCACTTTCAAAATCAAGATTTGAGGTTCAATTGAAAAACGGTGAAAGAATTTTGATAATCCGAGGTCTACATTGAAAGATATGGAGTTCGGAAGTTGGGTTACGAGATTCAGAAGAAAGGAAACCTTAATTCGGGAAATTTGGGGAAAAGTGCTTAAACAATCAAATTGGTCGGAATTGAAGGTCTCAAATGAAAGATAAGCACTGACTACAGGTAATAGAGAAGCCATTAGGAAGAATAAATGATAAAAAAGTCAATTTCGAAAGAAAACCGAGGATTAGGGTTTTTTGGTGGATTTCGGTGAAATTTGGAAAAATTACAGAAATGGCCCAATTCGGAAGATATAAAGCCCTTAATTGATGAGAAATGATTAAAAAATGATAGCCCAAGGCTCAATTTGAAGAAAATCTGAAAATCAGACTTGTTTTGAGCAAAATCGGGTTTCATAGGCAAAACGGCAAAATTGAAAAATATGGGAAAAATAGCAAATAAACTCCAAAAATTTTGAAAATTTTCAAATCACATTATTAAATCATTCTGAAGAGATTGGAAAAAGAAAATCTTGATTTGAAGTTCGTTTGCAAAATGGCCAAATACCGGGTCCCCTATGTAGTAATTCAACAGGATAAATCCCGAAAAAAATAGCAAATGAACTCCAAAAATTCTGAAAATTTGCAAATCTCATTATTAAATTATTTGGAAGAGATTGGCGAAAGAAAATCTTGATTCGGAGTTCGTTCGCAAAATGGCCAAATATCGGGTCCCCTATGTAGTAATTCAAGCAGATAAATCCCAAAAAAATAGCAAATGAGCTCCTAAAATTATGAAAACTTCCAGATCATATTTTTAAATTATTTGGAAAAGATTGGTAAAGAAAAATCTGGATTCAGAGCTCGTTTAAAAAATGGTAAAGTTCGGGTGCATAAAAGGGGTAATTTCGAAAATAAATCCAAAATAAATAGCAAATGGACTCGAAAAATTTTGAAAACTTCCAGAATTCAATTTTTTATTATTTTGGAAGTATTAAAAAAATAAAATTCGAATTTGGAGTCCATTTGCTATTTATTTAAGTTCGGGGGGCAAAAAGGTCATTTCACCAAGGAAACCAAAAAGGGCAAATTGGTAATTGAGGAAAACATGAAAGAGGGAGGAATTGCTGGGATTTTTTCTTTCTTTGGTCAGCCAACATAGAGGAGAAGAAGGAAGTTTGAGCAATTTAATTCCCTAGTCACTATCATGCCATATGCTATAACTAACACTTTGCAAATGGTCCCCCTTTCATCCAATGGCTTAGGTGCCTTGTAGGAAAGTTGAATGCACCATCCAATGGTCAAGTTTAAATGTCAAAATGACATTTTTATTTTTCATAAAATAATGCTCATCTAATGGCCAAGAATGGAAGAAAAAAGATGAGCACAATTCATCCAAGGGTGAGCATCAATTCGGTTGAGCAAGGGAGTGCATGGGATTATCCCTTTTCATCCAATGGATTAGGCCATCTACAAGGGCTGAGTACACATGTTGAGGGCTGGATTTAATCTACAAGATATCATTTTTATGTTGGCTTCATCCAATGACCAAGAAAGGAAGAGCACAACTCATCCAAGGGTAGGCATTTAGAGGGGGTTGGGTAGAAGTTTTAGCTATGTCTTAGGGTAGTTTCTAAGCCTTTTTAAACATTGAAAATGATTTTATAAATCTCGAGTTAAGGGTAGTTAAGTCCGGGATTTTAAACTTAGGAAATTAGAGCCATTTTAAAAGGGTTTGGTGAGGGTTTTAATTTTTATTCAAATTTTTCTTCTAAATTATTTTCAAACAATCACAAAGTTTCATTTTTTCGAAAATCTAATTTGACATATTTTCCTAAGGTAGCCGGATATCTTTTTAGATGTACGGATTTCTTTAATTAGAGGAAGAAATACATTTTTCATGCATTGCATCTTCCATGTTCATGCATTTTATTTAAATGTGTGATTTTTGCTGTGATATTTTCCATGATAATATTATTATTTTAATTCACATTTTATGATCTAATATTTGTTTGCCATATGATTTTTTTAATGTTTCATGATATCCTATGCTTTTTTTTTATTTAGTTATTTTTGTGACATTGTTTAGCATATACTATGTTCATACATTATTATTTTTATTAGTATTTTCATGCATATTATATGTTAGTATTATTTTAATTCTGTGTCATCTCTTGTCATTTAGATCATATTCCATGTCATTTAGATCACATTCAATGTCATTTAGGTTATTTCATTTATAACATGCCATGTCATTTAAAATATGTCATATCATTTAGAATTACCATGTCATTTAAATTATTTTATCTCATTTAGAATATACCATGATACTTAGGATTTTTTTTTTTTACCTAGAATATACTATGTCATTTGAATTATGTCATGTCATTTAGGTTGCATTATATTAACTAGATTTGCCATGTCATTTTATTTATGTCATACATGTCCATAGAGGTGGCAATTGGGCGGGTTCGGGTCGGGTTCATTCGGGTTCGGGTTTATTCGGGTTAGGGTTCATTCGGGTTCGGGCTCATTCGGGTTCGGGTCCATCCGGGTTCGGGCTCATTCGGGTTCGGGTCCATTCGGGTTCGGGCTCATTCGGGTTCGGGCTCATTCGGGTTCGGGCCCATTCGGGTTTGGGCTCATTCGGGTTCGGGCCCATTCGGGTTCGGGTTCGGGTTCGGTCTGGGTTCGGGTATGTTTTACATCATTTTATTTTATATTAGATGTAATCATTTTTACGTAATTTAAATATTTATATCTAAAAACAAATTATTAATTTATTATTATTTTTATACTTTTGCTATTATATGATATTTTTAATTATATTTATTTTTTAAAATTAATATTTGTTAGCAACAAAAGAATACGAAATTAATTTGTTATATAAAATGAAATTTTGAAATAATTTATTATAAAAAATATGATATATTATAAATTAATCATATTGATATTTAAAATAATTGATTTGATAAACTCGAATTTCAAAATATAAATACATTATAATTTATATTCACTATAAAATAAAAAAAATTAAAAATAAATCCTGGCCTTCATCTATTCGTTTATATACTTAGTGGGTTTTTGGAAAGATTTCGAGAGTGAGGAGGAAGGAAGGGTGGAGGAGAAGCCCCGGGTGCAACTTGGTGGCAGCCTGACGGTGGAAAACGCCAGATTTGGGGAGGAGGAGTCGCGGCTTTGGGCCTAGATCTAGGTCATTCTGGGTATTTTTTGAAGAATCTAAGGTTAAAAGGGGAAAGAAGAGAGAAAGAGAAACAGTTTGGACTAATTTCGGAAGTGATCGGCCGCCGGCGAACGGAGGCCGACGACGGTGGACGGTGCGGTGGTCTGGCATCAGTTTCTGGGTTGGGGGTGGTTTCTAGGATTTTGGGGGTTGAACACTTAGAGAGAGGAGGGAGGAAAGAGAGAGAGAAGGGAGGAAGAGAGAGAAAAAAAAGAAATGAGAGAAAAAAAAGAAGAAGGGGTTTTATAACCCCTGGAGCGGGTCGAGGTGACCCACGGGTCGACCCAGGGTCCGCGCACCCGACCCGCTTCAGGTAAAAAAAAAAAAAAGAACCGGACCCGGCCCAACGCCAGACCAGGCCCTGGGCCCAGCAGCCCAGGCCTGATTTTGGGCCAGGGAGCAAAGAAGGAAGAAAAAAAAAGAAATAAAAATTTAAAATAAAAATAAAAATAAGGAAAAAACTTAAAATAAAAATAAGGAAAAAAATTTTAAAAAAAAAATAATAAAAAAAGGGAAAAAAATTTAAAATAAAAAAAGGAAAAAAAAGGAAAATATAAAATAATAGAAAAAGAAGGAAAAAAATAAATAAGAAAAAAAATTAAGTAAAATAAAAAATAATAATGATAAAAAAAAAAGGAAAATTAGAAAAAAAAAACAAAAAGAAAAAAAAAATATTCACAATTATCGATTTTGACGTTTTGATTTTTTTTTGGATTTTCGACATTTTTCAGGTGTTCGAGAAAGAACAAAGAATTTTACGAAGATCAAGTTCAGCATTCTAATTTTCGGATTCTCGATATTTTTCAGGTATGATTTTAATTTCCTTATTTATTTTTATTTATATTACTATTTATATTTATTTATTCTTGTTTAGCATTCGACATATTTTTATTGTTCAGTTTCGATTTAAAAATTATAAAATAATAAATCTTCTAATTATAACATGTCTTTTAAATTATTTTCGGTAAATAAAATTCTCTAAAAACGGATTTCTTTCTCGGGATGGTCGGAGCATCAATCGTTCTTTGAAATGGTCCGAGTAAGAATAGTAATCGAAATACTATCGAAAATATCGGAGTGATTCGAGAATTATTCTTACATAGATAATTTCTTTTATTTCGGAAATAATTATTAAAAGCATTTTAATTTACTTTTCAAAAAGAAAAAAGGTTTTAAGAAAAGTGAATTACCGACGACGGAATTCGAAGGACGTCACGGTAGTGATTCCTAAGATATCTTGAGGTGAGTGAATTTCGTTAAATATCACCACGAGTGGTGGGAGTATTTAGCGACATGCTCAATACAAAAATTCATAAAAAAATGGAAATAATAAAATTGAATAAATAGTGAATGTTATCCGCTCGATATGTCGCCATGCTCGTGTTTTTAACATTATGATTTGCATTTTTAATCTTATAGTTCGGTATTTAATCATACGTCTTATATGCTAAGTCGTGTGCATCCGATATTTAAATATTCGCATCATACGCATTTAAATAAAAAAATGGATGTAAATTGCCGACGACGGAATTCGAAGGATATCACGGTTGTGATTCCTAAGATATCTCGAGGTGAAAAGATCTCGTTAAATACCACCAAGAGTGTTGGGAATATTTAATGAGTATTTTCGATAACAAATTTATGTTCACTTTCGTTTTTAAAAAAAAAAAAATAACAGTTCCAAAATTTCAAAAAATAATAAACATGTTTTTTTTTTTTAAAATAAAATAAAATAAAAATAAAAGAGAATTATTTTTAAATAGCGATGTCAAGTCCATTAAATCGAGATTTAAGATAACACGTGATTAAATGGTACCGTTTTCTAAACGGGCGTTGCGGGGGTGCTAATCCTTCCCCGCACGTAACCGACTCCCGAACCCAATTATGTTTTACTCTCTGGTTCAAAGCGCGGACTTCGAAATTGGTTTTACAAAATGTTTTAATTAATTTTAAAATATTTTACTAAAACCGGTTTTAATAGATGGCCAATCACACCTAGCAAAAAAGATTGGTGGCGACTCCATTTGTGTTTTCAAAAACGTCTTAGCGGACGAAAAACCGTTATGACATATATTATATAATATATTAAATTTTAAATTTTAATTAAATTATTAAAAAAAATTAGAATAAAATTAATAATTAAAGTTATTGCTTTGTAAAAAAAAAAATTAATTGCAATTTGATTATTTTTATTTTTAGTATTAAATTCGGGTTCGGGTTCGGGCCGGTCTCGGGTTCGGGTCCATTCGGGTTCGGGCTCATTCGGGTTCGGGCTCATTCGGGTTCGGGCCCATTCGGGTTCGGGTCCATTCGGGTTCTGGTCCATTCGGGTTCGGGCCCATTCGGGTTCGAGTCCATTCGGGTTCGGGCCCATTCGGGTTCGGGCTTTTTCGGGTTCGGGTTTTTGACTTTTTGGTCAAATCGGGTTTGGGCGGGTTCGGGTTCGGGTTTTCCTGGGCGGGTTTTCGGGTTTGGGTTCATTTTGCCACCTCTACATGTCCATATTCATATTTTTTAAAAATATTTTGAAAAACATAATGATTTTCAGTAAAAGATAAGGATATTCCCGAGTTAAAATAATTCATGAGTTCTCTACCAGGTTTGCTGAAGGGAATATCATCAATTATCATTAATAAAGGAATATCTTTCTTTCAAAAAATGAGAATGATTCGAAAAGTTTTCCAAATGAATAAAAATTTCTATATTTTGCCGATTTTGTCGGGGAATATAGAAAAATTTTGAATTAATAAATTCCGGATCATTTTCAATTAAAAATGGAATTATTTTTCTTAAAATTGGGAATTAACTTGAAATACTAAATTAAAAACCAACCTTTTACTGAGACTTGGAATAACACACGATTAATAAGGTATCGATTTATACGGGCGTTGCGGGAGTGCTAATCCTTCCTCGCACGTAACCGACTCCCAAACCCGTTTCTTTGATTTTTCTGGTTTATAACGCGGACCTGAAATTGGTTTTAAAAAATGTTTTAATTAATTTTAAAATGTTTTACAAAACCGGTTTTAATTGGTGGCCGATCACACCTAGCTAAAAAAGATTGGTGGCGACTCCATGTCTTTTTACGAGGCCGTTTTCATACCCTCGACTTTTTATTATTTCTAGAGAAATTAAGTCGTCTTGTCCTCTACTTCTGTTTCCCCTCACTCGAACGGTTCCCCGCAATCCGGGATCATGTATCGACACCTTCGTTTTTCTAGAGGAATTAAGTCGACTTTTCCTCGTTTTTTTTTAATGTCACGCCTAAGGAAAATGAATAATGAAAGTCTTGCGATGAGACATTGTTATGTTATGTTATTTTTTTTAGGGTTGCGACAACTTGGCGACTCCACTGGGGACTTTTTAGAGAGTCAGGCCTAGAATAAGTCGTGTGTTATCAAAGTCTCAATTTTGTTAGTTTAATTGGTATTTATTTTTAATTCTCACACTTTTATAAAAAAATAATAATAAGGAGAATTTTGAAAATAATAAAATGTTTTTGAATATGTTCATACTCATGTTCATGCATTTTATTATTTTTCTATAGTTATTTATGTTGTATATTATAATTGCTTGTTGGTTAATGCGTTACACTATTCTTGATCTTTGTTTTAATAAATTGTTCGGGTATTTAGGATAAGGGGTGTAAAATAGGTGGTGACAGGTTTGTTTTGTTCCTCCACACACACTCACTTGCATTTGTATAACATGAACTCTCTCCCCGGTTCCATCCTTTTATGTGGAATTTAAGTAGCTACGCCTTCGTGATGATCCTCCATATGGGCTAGTGAAACACTTTCGGAGTATGAAGTACCTAATGCCTTCGTGATAATCCTACGTATGGGCATAGGAAAATATACTCTAACGAATTGAACCCGTTTTTATCGGGGTGCCTTACTAGCATTCACCGGCGACAGTGAGGAGCAATTCGGGGCCTTTAGAACCAATTCACCCTCATATAGTTAACCTAGACGAAGCCATTCAGGATTTCCGTTAGATATACCGAAAATAGGAACACATGGAGGGAGATTTCTAAACCTTTTGTTACATATTTTACACTCTGAAGAAGTTTTGTAGATCGGGCAACGATGTACGTACATCGCTCGTAATAAATGTGATAATCTGTCCAAAAGGCACTGTGATACCTATATAAGTAGATATTTGTCGGGGCAAATATTCATTAACTGTTTGAAATAAAAAATAAAAATCCATTTTCAAGCATTTTTTTTTTTTTTTTTTGCATTTTGCACATTTCATACATGTGTGAATAGAGCATGTACATTTTTTTATTGTATTATTGATCTCGTTTTTGCAATAAATGGATGGTGATAATAATTTCATTTGATGATTTCATAAAATCGGTAGTGTCACATGAACATTTGGATATTGTACCATAGTAGGATCCACTACCCTGAAATTCTTTTGAAAATAATATGATTGGTTTTTCATAGAAAAAACATGTTTCAAAAAAAAATAAATTTGGAGGTAAATCTTGCATAATGAGATTTTTGAATAATCAAGATTTAGGTCCCACCAATTTCGTGTAATCATTGGTTAATTTCTTTGTATATACCCTGGTGTCAATTTATGAATTCTTTACATGTATCATTTTGACATCATGTTATAGTCCTAACATGCATGGTTATTCATTGTAAAATATATTTGTGATATAGATGGTCATTCTTTGTATATACCCTGGTGTAAATTTATGAATCCTTTCCATGTATCATTTTGACATCATGTTACAATCATAGCATGCATGGTCATTCATTGTAGAATACATTTATGACATGCATGGTCATTATTTGTATATACTTATGTATCAATTTATTCTTTCTTTACATGCATCATGTTGGCATCAAGTTGCATTCATTCATTCATAGTCAGCATGATTTTTCTGTATATATCCATATACTAATTTGCGTATTCTTTACATGCATCGTGTTGGCATCAGGTTGCATTCATGCATTCATAGTCAGCATGATTTTTTTTGTATATATCCATGCATTAATTTGCTTATTCTTTACATGCACCATGTCAGCATCAGGTCGTATTCATGACAAACATAGTCATCATGATTTCTCTGTATATGTTCATGCATTAATTTGATTACTCTTTATATGCATTGATTTGTTTATATAAATCATGTTGACATCGGGTTGCGTTCATGGCATACATAGTCATCATGATATGCTCATGCATTAATCTATCATATTAATATCAAGATGCATTCATGACACACATGATTAGCATGATTTTCTTTGTATATACTTTGTGTCAATCATTTATTGTTTACATGCATCATATTTCACATTGTGTTGCATTCATAGTGTATATGATCATTCATTGGGAAATATACTAAAATATACATGGTCATTCATTGCATATATCCATGCATTGATTTTTCTTCTTCTTTAAAAGCATCATGTTAGCATTATGTTGCATTTATAACTTACATGATCAACATGTTTCCACTATATATGACCATACATCACTTTGTTTATTCTTCACATGTATAAAATTGCATTCATGACATTCATATCTCATTCATCATGAAACACATTAATAAGATGAAATAGAAATTGGCTTAGCTTTAAAGAGCTTTCTTCGTCAGCTAAAAGTTATGATCCCAACAGCAAGTGCGAGTATCACATTAAGGCAATTAGGCATTCGACTAAAAAATGCAGACAATTGAAGGAAAGAATTAAAGGTCTTGTCCACGATGGCATTTTGATTCCAAAGCTTATCGAACATTGAAAATCTGTTTTACCATAGATTGATTTCCTCTTGAAGAATTTTGAGGATAAGAATTGTTATCTTTGAAAGCATGTCAATAGGAGCATTTTGATGCATATATTTCTATACACTTTGATGATGAAAGCGCTTGTCTCATGTTGACATCTACATGAAATAAATAAATTCTGAATTTAAATATTTTGTGTTCATTTTATTTTAGCAATAAATTTGAATTTGCAAAAACAAATGAAACTTTGAGAAAATTTATGGTAAACAATAAATAAGTGGTTTTACATGAAATAATGAACAATCTTGAGAATATTGATGATCATTGTTAGAAATGACCCAATACTTTCCCTCTCTCTTTTGGGTTTTCCTACACTTAAATCTCTTGAATCAAGACCACTTGAAAGACCTAATGCTTCAAGCAATATGAATAAATTAAACTTCATAAACCATTGTCATTACAGAATAAGCAAAGATATAGATCTTAATCTAGACTATGAACAAAGGAACAAACTTTTTGAAAAAAATTTGAATTCCTTGAAATTAAACAAATGAGACGTTCTTTCAAGAGTCTAGATCATGGTAATTTGATGTGTGTCAAAGCTGTGCCAAAGCTATTCACATCCTTTCCAATAACCACAAAACACCAATTGCCCAAACATCACTTCATGATTGATACCTTGGGGCACCATGACCAAACAAGATTAGCTCATGTCCTGGAGAAAACCTATCTTTGGGAAATATTTTCCTAGGCACTTCAAACAAACCCAAGATTGAAACTCAGCATTTTGATTGTAAACCTAGATTTGCGATGTTCCTCGCAATGATACAAATCCTCATGGTTAATCAAATTAGGGCATCATATGTGGAAATGATGGATACATGGTGAATAAGGATGGATTAATGCATGAATCATTGGGGGCATGCGACAAAAAAACAAGAAAAGAAAAAGAAAAATTATGATATCATGCATATGAGAATTCAGATGATTCCAAGAGCAAAATGAAACTTTGATTATCTATTTCCCCTGGGGATTGCTTTTCAATGAGAATATTTGTGCTTGATATGATGAATGACCATCTTTCATATCCCTTTTGCAAAAAAGAAATTATCGATAGTCACCCTTTTGAGCCAAAAGAATTCTTTCTTCTTTGAACCCTGATCAAGGATCACCCTCTACACCAGGGGGCAACTGCGAGGAAAGATCTTTTCAGAGATCAAGGACAAACACAAAGCAAATTGAGCGCCTAAATAAATACGGGCTGACTCTATCGAAGAAAAAGGAAAAGATGGCGAAATAAAAGCCAAGAACAAAACAAAAGAAAAAAAAACATACAAAAAAAAGAAGTGTGTGAAAAAGTATAGCAAATGAAAGCCAAAAGCAAAGAAGAAAAATTGTAAAAGTAAAAAGGAAAGAAATTCCAAGAATGGACAAATGCTTCAAAGATAATTCTCCTCAAGAAATGATCCTTGATTGGATTACCCTCAAACACATATTTTGGGCCTATTTATCCTTTCTTTTTGAACCCCGAACCATGGCCTACATTACGTGCTTTAAAAGTCCATTTTGATCAAGCATGAATATTTAATTTGAAGGGTTTTTCCTCGAATTTTATCTCATCTCATCGAATTATCATTTCAATAAGGAAGAATTTAGAATTCTCAAGTGCATGGTAAACAATGAAAAAGAAAGAGAAGGAAAAATGGAAAGAATGAGACTCTAGGGCGAAAACCCAAAAATGGGCGATCTAGAGTAAGATGGGAATTTTCAATGCCATCTATGATAGTGTCGATACCACAAAAGAGAAGATCATCATAAAAACGTGGTCATCGAGGAACATCTAGGAATTCCTGAACCTCCCAAAGTGTCAACTCTCATTCGGATGATTGATTTCAATAACTGAAACTTTTTTCCTCCAAAATCAACTTTCCAGTTTAAACATCCCAGCCAATCTTGACGCTTGTCAAAATACCTTGATATTGGGAATTAAAAGAATGTTGAATTTGTTTGGTTCTCAATGAATTCATGATTTATAAAATCTGTTCCATTTGTGAGCCTAGAAGGGACATACATTTTTGTTGTGATGTTTTCCTGGAAAAACCAAAGTCTTGTTGTATCGAGCCTTGTCCATTCAAATTGAAAAACCCAAATTGATACTCAGAAAAATTTCTAACAGTGATCATCAGTCATCAAAAGATTTGTACATCACACACTGTGGGGTTAAAATTATTGGCTCAGAAGTTTTCCTTAAATAAGCAAAATTGTTTTTCAAAAAGGGAAAATGAAAATATTTTTGAAATACCCATTTTTGATGTTGACATGAGACAAGGGTTTTTCTAACCCAAAGGTCTGGAAATACTAGGGATAACCTTGACTTCAAAATATGAGAAGAACAAATAAAACTCAGCAAGCATTTGCATCATTCATGAGTATTTGCATTAGCACTATTCCATGAACATTGGCATTTTACCTTTATATTTACATCCTTCATCGATATTTGCATTTGCGTCATCTCAAGCAATTGCATCTTTTTTAGAATCATTGCATTTTCATTATTATGTGGCAACTGCAATTACACCATTCATAGATCACTTACATGAACACGATTAGTAGGGGCATCTGCATCATTCCATGAAGTAGTTGCATCAGCGCCAATTTTTGCATTTACATCATTTAGAAGCATTTGCACATTGTTAATCTTATTCTGCATCATTCCATGAAGTAGTTGCGTTATTTGAGGATCTTTGCATTTGCATCATTTAGAATCATTTGCATCAACCTAAGTCATTTGCATTTGCACAATGAAGCATTAGAAGCATTTGCATCAACAAAAGCCAGTTGCATTTGCACCATGAAGCATCTGCATCTTATTCAACATCTGCATCATGAAGCATTTGCATCACTATTGATCTTTGCATTTGCATCAATTAGAAGCATCTTGCACATTACTAATCTTTGCATTTGCATCATGAAGCATTTGCATCACTATTGATCTTTGCATTTGCATCAATTAGAAGCATCTTGCACCAATCCAAGATATATGCATATGCATTTAGAAGCATTTGCATCTTATTCAATATTTGCATCTGCATTTAGAAGCATTTGCATCAATCCAAGACATCTGCATCAAGAAGCATTTGCATCAATCCAAGCGTTTGCATCCTCTCTCGAATCCTCCAGGTTAATTTCCAAAATATTTAGCAATCTCTGGTTTCATCCAGATTTTTTTCAACTTTCTGGTTTCACCCATGCCTTTTAATCTCTGGTTTCATCCAGATCTTTTTCAACTTTCTGGTTTCAACCATGTCATTTCAATTTCTGGTTTCATCCAGATCTTTATCAATTTTTTGGTTGAACAATGTCATTTCAATTTCTGGTTTCATCCAGATCTTTCTCAATTTTTTGGTTTCACCCATGTCATTTCAATCTCTGGCTTCATCCAGATCTTCCTCAATTTTCGGTTTCACCCATGCCAGTAAGGTTAGCACAAGACAGGATAAGACCCCGAGACCATCGTCGAGGTATTTTCTTTTGTTTTAAATCGAATTCATTCTGTTTCATCAAATGAGTCGAGCCTTGAGTCCTCCGTTGAGGTATTTCTTTTTGTTTTGAATCAAAATCATTTTGTTTTATCAAATGAGTCGAGCCTTGAGACCACCGTCGAGGTATTTCCTTTTGTTTTAAATCGAATTCATTCTGTTTTATCAAATGAGTCGAGCCTTGAGACCTCCGTCGAGGTATTCCTTTTTGTTTTAAATCGAATTCATTCTGTTTTATCAAATGAGTCGAACCTTGAGACCACCGTCTAGGTATTTCCTTTTGTTTTAAATTGAATTCATTCTGTTCCATCAAATGAGTCGAGCCTTGAGACCTCCGTCGAGGTATTCCTTTTTGTTTTAAATCGAATTCATTCTGTTTTATCAAATGAGTCGAACCTTGAGACCACCATCAAGGTATTTTCTTTTGTTGTAAATTGAATTCATTTTGTTTTATCAAATGAGTTGAACCTTGAGACCACCGTCGAGGTATTTCTTTATGTTTTGAATCGAATTCATTTTGTTTTATCAAATGAGTCGAGCCTTGAGACCACCGTTGAGGTATTTTCTTTTGTTTTAAATCGAATTCATTCTGTTTTATCAAATGAGTCGAGCCTTGATACAGTCGTCAAGGTATTTTAATCACGGGTAAGACATTCGGGCACCATTTTAAAGGCCCTCGGGCACCAGTTTTAAAGACCTTCAGGCACCAGTTTCAAAGACCTTTGGGCACCAGTTTGAAAGACCTTCGGGGACCAGTTTCAAAGACCTTCGGGCACCATTTTAAAGACCTTCGGGCACCATTTTAAAGACCTTCGGGCACCATTTTAAAGACCTTCGGGCAACATTTTAAAGACCTTCGGCCACCATTTTTATAGACCTTCGGGCACCATTTTTTAAATACCTTCGGGCACCATTTTTAAAGACCTTCGGGCACCATTTTAAAGACCTTCGGGCACCATTATTAAAGACCTTCGGGAACCATTTTTAAGACCTTCGGGCACAATTTTTTCTTTTGAAATGGAACTCGTTTCCTTAAGACCGGTCGAGCCTTGATTAGTCAGGGAACTCCATTTAAGGATAAAATCTTCAATTTACAGCTTTTTCAAAAAAAAAAAAAATGAAAAAAATGAAAAAAAGAAGAAATGAAAAAAAAAAACCCTTTCCTTTTCCTTCACATGGGATTTCACTAACTGTACAAAATTAGTGTTTGTTTATCTTTGCCTGATTCCTGATTCTCAGCAATAGCCAAAGAGGGGCAGCTGTAGACACCTAATTTTGTCTGGACCCCTAAATCAGGTACATTTTCTTTCCAAATTGATGTTTTTGAATGCTAAAAGGCTTTTATCATCCTGCAGGTGGTACTCCGAGGCTAGTCTAAAAAAGCAGACAAAGAAAGCCAAACAAAAAAAAAGTCAACGTCGAAAAAAGTCAACCCCGAAAAAGTCAACTACTAAAAATATCAACTCACTTTCAAAATCAAGATTTGAGGTTCAATTGAAAAACGGTGAAAGAATTTTGATAATCCGAGGTCTACATTGAAAGATATGGAGTTCGGAAATTGAGTTACGAGATTGAGTAGAAAGGAAACCCTAATTCGGGAAATTTGGAGAAAAGTGCTTAAACAATCAAATTGGTCGGAATTGAAGGTCTCAAATGAAAGATAAGCACTGACTACGGGTAATAGAGAAGCCATTTGGAAGAATAACTGATAAAAAAGTAAATTTGAAAGAAAACCGAGGATTAGGGTTTTTTGGTGGATTCCGGTGAAATTTGGAAAAATTGCAGAAATGGCCCAATTCGGAAGATCTAAAGACCTTAATTGATGAGAAATGATTAAACAAGGATAGCCCAAGGCTCAATTTGAAGAAAATCTGAAAATCAAACTTGTTTTGAGCAAAACCGGGTTTTAGAGGCAAAATGGCCAAATTGGAAAATATGGGAAAAATAGCAAATGAACTCCACAAATTCTAAAAATTTGCAAATATCATTCTTAAATCATTTCAAAGAGATTGGAAAAATAAAATCTTGATTTTGAGTTCGTTTGCAAAATGGCCAAATACCAGGTCCGCTATGTAGTAATTCAACAGGATAAATCTCGGAAAAATAGCAAATGAACTCCAAAAATTCTAAAAATTTGCAAATCTCATTATTAAATTATTTGGAAGAGATTGGTGAAAGAAAATCTTGATTCGGAGTTCGTTCGCAAAATGGCCAAATATCGGGTCCCCTATGTAGTAATTCAAGTAGATAAATCCCGAAAAAATAGCAACTGAGCTCCAAAAATTATGAAAACTTCCAGATCACATTTTTAATTTATTTGGAAAAGATTGGTGAAGAAAAATCTAGATTCGGAGCTCGTTTAAAAAATGATAAATTTTGGGTGCATAAAAGGGGTAATTTCGGAAATAAATCCGAAATAAATAGCAAATGGACTCGGAAAATTTTGAAAACTTCCAGAATTCAATTTTTTTTATTTCAAAAGTATTGAAAAAATAAAATTCAAATTTGGAGTCTATTTGCTATTTATTTAAGTTCGGGGGGCAAAAAGGTCATTTCACCAAGGAAACCAAAAAGGGCAAATTTGTAATTGAGGAAAACATGAAAGATGAAGGAATTAATGGGATTTTTTCTTCCTTTGGTCAGCCAACATAGAGGATAAGAAGGAAGTTTGAGCAATTTAATTCCCTAGTCACTATCATGCCACATGCTATAACTAACACCTTGCAAATGGTCCCCCCTTCATCCAATGGCTTAGGTGCCTTGTAGGAAAGTTGAATGCACCATCCATTGGTCAAGTTTAAATGTCAAAATGACATTTTTATTTTTCATAAAAGAATGCTCATCTAATGGCCAAGAATGGAAGAGAAAAGATGAGCACAATTCATCCAAGGGTGAGCATCAATTCGGTTGAGCAAGGGAGTGCATGGGATTATCCCTTTTCATGCAATGGCTTAGGCCACCTACAAGGGATGAGTACATATGTTGAGGGCTGGATTTAATCTACAAGATATCATTTTTATGTTGGCTTCATCCAATGACCAAGAATGGAAGAGCACAACTCATCCAAGGGTAGGCATTTAGAGGGGGTTGGGTAGAAGTTTTAGCTACTGTCTTAGGGTAGTTTCTAAGCCTTTTTAAACATTGAAAATGATTTTATAAATCTCGGGTTAAGGTTAGTGAAGTCCGGGATTTTAAACTTAGGAAATTAGAGCCATTTTAAAAGGGTTTGGTGAGGATTTTAATTTTTATTCAAATTTTTCTTCTAAATTATTTTCAAACAATCACAAAGTTTCGTTTTTTTGAAAATCTAATTTGACATATTTTCCTAAGGTAGCTTGATATCTTTTTAGATATACGGATTTCTTTAATTAAAGGAAAAAATACATCTTTCATGCATTGCATTTTCCATGTTCATGCATTTTATTTAAATGTGTGATTTTTGCTATGATATTTTCCATGATATTATTATTATTTTAATTCACATTTTATGATCTAATATTTGTTTGCCATATGATTTTTTTAATGTTTCATGATATCCTATGCTTTTTTTTTATTTAGTTATTTTTGTGACATTGTTTAGCATATACTTTGTTCATACATTATTATTTTTATTAGTATTTCCATGTCATTTGGATCACATTCCATGTCATTTAGGTTATTTCATTTATAACATGCCATGTCATTTAAAATATGCCATATCATTTAGAATTACCATGTCATTTAAATTATTTTATCTCATTTAGATTATACCATGATACTTAGGATTTTTTTTATACCTAGAATATACTATGTCATTTGAATTATGTCATGTCATTTAGGTTGCATTATATTATCTAGATTTGCCATGCCATTTTATTTATGTCATACATATCCATATTCATAATGTTTTGAAAAAGATATTGATTTTCAATAAAAGATAAGGATACTCCCGACTTAAAATAATTCATGAGTTCTCTACCGGGTTTGCTGGAGGGAATATCATTAATTATCATTAATAAAGAAATATCTTTCTTTCAAAAAACAAGAATGATTCGGAAAGTTTTCCAAATGAATAAAAATTTCTATATTTTGCCGATTTTGTCGGGGAATATAGGAAAATTTTGAATTAATAAATTCCGGATCATTTTCAATTAAAAATGGAATTATTTTTCTTAAAATTGGGAATTAACTTGAAATACTAAATTAAAAACCAACCTTTTACCGAGACTTGGAATAACACACGATTAATAAGGTACCGGTTTATATGGGCGTTGCGGGGGTGCTAATCCTTCCCCGCAGGTAACCGACTCCCTAACCCGCTTCTTTGATTTCTCTGGTTTATAACGCGGACTTGAAATTGGTTTTAAAAAATGTTTTAATTAATTTTAAAATGTTTTACAAAACCGGTTTTAATAGGTGGCCGATCACACCTAGCTAAAAAAAGATTGGTGGCGACTCCATGTCTTTTTACGAGGCCGTTTTCATACCCTTGACTTTTTATTATTTCTAGAGGAATTAAGTCGTCTTTTTCTGTACTTCTGTTTCCCCTCACTCGAACGGTTCCCCGCGATCCGGGATCACGTATCGACACCTTCATTTTTCTAGAGGAATTAAGTCCACTTTTCCTCATTTTTTTCTAATGTCACGCCTAAGGAAAATGAATAATGAAAGTCTTGCGATGAGACATTGTTATGTTATGTTATTTTTTTTAGGGCTGCGACATAGGCACTAGGTCATTTTCATTATTTTTAATGTCATTTGCCATGTCATTTAGACACTAGTTCATGCATGTTAAGTTAGGATAACATTTATTGCCATGTAAACTCATGCTAGGTGTAGACACCTAATTTTGTCCGGACCACTAAAACAGGTACGTTTTCTTCCTAAATTGATGTTTCAGAATGTAAAAAGATTTTTTTAATCCTACAGGTGGTACTTCGAGACTTAGTCTAAGAAGTCGAGCATAAAAAATCAAACTTGAAAAAGTCAACCCCGGAAAAATCAACCCTGAAAAGTCAACTATTAAAAAAGTCAACCCACTTTCAAAATCAAGATCTGATGTTCAATTGAAAAATGGCGAAAGAATTTTGATAATCCGAGGTCTACGTTGAAAGATATGGAGTTCGAAAGTTGGGTTACGAAAATTCAGTAGAAAAGAAATTTGGGAAAAAGTGCTTAAACGATCAAATTGGTCGAAAATGAAGGTTCCAAATGAAAGATAAGCACTGACTATGGGTAATAAAGAATCTACTTGAAAGGAAAACTGAAAGAAAAGTCAATTCGGAAGAAAACCGAGAATTAGGATTTTTGGTAGACTTCGGTGAAATTTGGAAGAATTATAGAAATGGCCCGATTCGGTAAGAGTAAAGCCCCTAATTGATGTGGAGTGATTAAACAAGGATAGCCCAAGGCTCAGTTTGAAGAAAATCTGAAAATCGAACTTGTTTTGAGCAAAATCGGGTTTCGGAGGCAAAAAGGCAAAATTGAAAAATTTGGGAAAAATAGCAAATGAACTCCAAAAATTCTGAAAATTTGCAGATCTCATTCTTAAATCATTTCAAAGAGATTGGAGAAAGAAAATCTGGATTCGGAGTTCGTTTGCAAAATGGCTAAATCCCGGGTCCCTTATGTAGAAATTCAAAAGGAAAAAATCCCGAAAAAATACCAAATGAGCTCCAAAAATTCTGAAAATTTCAGATATCTTTCTTAAATTATTTCAAAGAGATTGGCGAAGAAAACTCTTTATTCGGAGTTCGTTTGCAAAATGGCCAAATCCCGGGCCCATTATGTAGTAATTCAAGTAGATAAATCCCAAAAAAATTCCAAATGAGTTCCAAAAATTATGAAAACTTCGAGATCATACTTTTAAATTATTTGGAAGAGATTGGTGAAGAAAAATATGTATTTAGAGCTCGTTTAAAAAATGGTAAAGTTTGGGAGCACAAAAGGGCAATTTTGGATGAAAAAAATCCAAATAAATAGCAAATGAGCTCAGAAAATTTTGAAAATCTCCTGAATTCAATTTTTTATCATTTTGGAAGTATTAAAAAAATAATTTTTGAATTTGGAGTCCGTTTGCTATTTATTTATGTTCGGGGGGCAAAAAGGTTATTTTACCCAAGAAATCGAAAAAGGCTTTTCTTGCTTTTAAAAAATTAAGCATGGGCTGGAAGATGAGGGGTTAGCCGACCAAGGCCCAACGGTGGGCAGATATTTTCTGATTTTTAATCAAAAGGCCAACAATGAAGAGGAATGTAGTTATTTTTGTGATCAAGCCTTTGAATTTGCAACACATGGACCAATGGTTGGAGAGAGAATATATTTATGACATCTTTATGACATCATAATTCAAGGACTGATGATTCTAATATAAGGGTGAGAATCCTACATAGAAGGCATCTTGGATTGAAGGCCATAGGATCAAATTTGTTGAAAAAAATTCTAGAACCTCCTAGGTTCTTCTAAGGGCTAATCGGTTACTACAAGGGGGGAGGGGTTCTCTCTTTCATGTTCACTCTATTCACATTCTGATTTTTGCTGAATGCTCTCCGTTTTTTAAAGGCAAAAAGAAAATTTTAGAAAAGAAAAGAAAGTTAGAAGAGAAAAAACTTGCAATGTAGCTTCTAGAGGTTGCTTTAAGCACTATACGCTTGCACTTTCCTTGATTTTCTATTCTTGATTTGCTGTTTTGATTGCTATTTTGGTGAGTTTCTCTTGATTTTCCTTTTTAAAATAAGTGTTTTTAAGTTTCTCCTTTAAGTTCTTCTTTATACTTTCTTGGAAAAAGCTTTGAGAATTTGTTTTCATGATTTAGAGGGGTAGCCGAATGGCCCATTGTTTTTGTGTAGTTGCTGTTTTTGTTTTTTATTTCATGTTCTTAGTGATATTTAACAAGTTTGATGCTTTAAATCTTCTTCAAATACATAAATATGAAGCTTGTTTTGCTTTGGTAGCTTGCTTGTTTCCATTGTTGAGTTTATTATCTTGTTATCATGTTTATTTTACTTGTCTTACATTTTTTATTTTCTGTTTTCAAAGTGTTTAAGTTTGTTTATGATTTACATTTTGTTAATCCATGTGTTTGTGAAAATGCCTATTGGTTTTCATGCCTTTATTTTATATTTATATTTATATGATTTAAGTATTATTCTTTAGCTATACATGTTAGTGTGTTAAGTGTTTGTGAAAATGCCATGTCCATATGGACCATTCGGCTACTCCCTCTCTTATGCTTTATGTGTTCTTTTTTATTATGCTAGTTGATAGGTTTTCATTTCCATGATATATTGTTGTGTATTTTGTTTAAGTATGTTATATGTGTGTATTTTCCATGCATTTTTTAGCTTTAGGTTGTGCTTGCATTATCATGCATGTCATGCATTTTAGACCTAGGTTACATTAAATGCCATGCAAGTTCATGTTAGGTCTAGGTCATTTTATTGATGCCATGCATTTTTCATGTCATTTAGGTTTTAAATCATGCATTTCATACATCATATTTGCTGTATTTTCATGTATTTCATGTCATGGCCACATGATTTATGACTTAGACCAATCAATGGTTCAAAGTCATGCTCATTTTGAGCATACTTGTGGAAAATTAAAGAGTTGTTAAATTAATTATTCTACCTTTTGTGATTTTTTTTACTTAGACAATTTTTTCCTAACTTTTCAAAAGTGTTAGCTACTGTTTGTGAGTCTTTAGGAGAGTCTCTAACATTTTTACTTTGATTTTTAAATGATTTTATCAAAGGCAAAAAAATGTGTTTTGGCAAAACAGTTTTTTCACCTAGTACTTGTACTTTCCCGATTTTTCTAGGTAGTCATCTTTAACCAAAAACCTAAGCCAACATTTTCCCATGTAGTTTTACATGTTCTAAGTCTTCTGGAATTGTTTTAGATTTTTTTGAATTTTTAAAAATAGGTTAAAAAATCGTGTTCTAAAATTGGACTGTAGACACCTAATTTTGTCCGGACCCCTAAATCAGGTACATTTTCTTCCTAAATTGATGTTTCAGAATGCTAAACGGCTTTTCTCATCCTGCAAGTGGTACTTCGAGACTTAGTCTAAGAAAGCAGACATAAAAAGTCAAACTCGAAAAAGTCAACCAAAAAAAGTCAACCCAAAAAAGTCAACTACTGAAAAAGTCAACCCACTTTCAAAATCAAGATTTGAGGTTCAATTGAAAAATGGTGAAAGAATTTTGATAATTCAAGGTCCATGTTGAAAGATATGGAGTTCGAAAGTTGGGTTACAGAGATTTAGTAGAAAGGAAACCCTAGTTCGAGAAATTTGGGAAAAAGTGCTTAAACGATCAAATTGGTTGAAACTGAAAGTTCCAAATAAAAGATACGTACTGACTATGGGTAATGGAGATGCCACTTGGAAAAAAAAACTAATAGAAAAGTCAATTTGGAAGAAAACCGAGAATTAGGGTTTTTGGTGGATTTCGGTGAAATTTGGAAGAATTACAGAAATGGCCCGATTCGGTAGGAATAAAGCTCCTACTTGATGAGGAGTGATTAAACAAGGATAGCCCAAGGCTCAGTTTGAAGAAAATCTGAAAATCGGACTTCTTTTGAGCAAACTGGGTTTCGGAGGCAAAATGGCAAATTTGGAAAATGTGAGAAAAATACCAAATGAACTCCAAAAATTCTAAAAATTTGCAAATCTCATTCTTAAATCTTTTCGAAGAGATTGGAAAAATCAAATCTTGATTGGGAGTTCATTTGCAAAATGGCCAAATCTCGGGTCCCTTATGCAGAAATTCAACAGGATAAATCTTGGAAAAATAGTAAAGGAGCTCTAAAAATTATGAAAACTTCCAGATCACATTTTAAAATTATTTGGAAGGGATTGGTGAAGAAAAATTTGGATTCGGAGCTCGTTTAAAAAATGGTAAAGTTCGGGTGCATAAAAAGGGCAATTTTGGAAATAAATTCGAAATAAATAGCAAATGGACTCGAAAAATTTTGAAAACTTCCAAAACTTAATTTTTTATTATTTCAAAAGTATTAAAAAAATAAAATTTGAATTTGGAGTCCGTTTTCTATTTATTTAGGTTCGGGGGGCAAAAAGGTTATTTCATCGAAGAAACTAAAAAAGGCAAATTTGTAATTGAGGAAAATATGAAAGAAGAAGGAATTGCTGGGATTTTTCTTCCCTTGGTCAGCCAGCAGAGAGGAGAAGAAGGAAGCTTGACCAATTTAATTCCTTTATCACTATCAAGCTCACATGCTACCATTAACACCTTGCAAATAGTCCCCCCTTCATCCAATGGCTTAGATTCCTTGTAGGAAAGTTGAATGCACCATATAATGGCCAAGTTTAAACGCAAAATGAAATTTTTATTTGTCATAAAAGAACCCTCATCTAATGGCCAAGATTGGAGGAAAAAAGATGAGCACAATTCATCCAAAGGTGAGCATCCTTTCGGCCAAGCAAGGGAGTGCATGGGATTGTCTCTTTTCATCCAATGGATTAGGCCATCTACAAGGGCTGAGTACACATGTTGAGGGCTAGATTTAATCTACAGGATGTCATTTTTATGTTTTCCTCATCCAATGACCAAGAATGGAAGAGCACAACTCATCCAAGGGTAGGCACTCAAAGAGGCAAGCAAGGGAGTGCATGGGATTGGTCCTCTTTTGCATCTAAGGGTTGAGGTTACTACAAGGGCTGAGTACACATCTTAAGGACTGCTATCAATTGGCAAGATGACAATTTTTATGTTGTCATCAAAATATCTTAATCTAAGGGCCGAGATTGGAGGAGAAAAAGTGCAAATTCCATCCAATTGTGGAGAGGCCATTCGGCCAAGGCTAAGGGATGGGGGCTGATTTCATTTTTTCACAAGTTTTTTGGCTGATGTCAGTAGCTAATTTAGCAGCAAAAAAAAAAGGTTCTGGAAAGAAAGAAAAAAAAAGGTTTTCAATAGAGAGCTTGAAGGTAGTCATCTCTACCAAGCTCTAGCATAGCTTTCTTCTTGTTTTCCATGGTGATTTCTTGATTTTCTATCTTGTTTTCCTACTATATTTTTCATAGAAATAAAGTTTTCTAAATGTTTACTTAAGTTTTCATCTCTTCTTCTTCATCAAAAGGGTTGAAAACAATTTTTTTACATATCTCTTGCTTTGGCCGAATGTGGTATGTTGTTTGCCTTGGTCTTTTCTTTTTTTCTTCCTTGCATGTTGTTGTGAAAAAAATGATTTTTAGAAGGTTTATTTAAGTATGCTAAGGTTCTGACTTTTTACAAAAGATGAAGCAAAAAGGTTGAAATGGCTACATGATCTTGGCAAGACCAAGTGACCATGGTTAAGGGATAGGCTATGCCCATTTTTACCTACCATGAAGCTCACCTTAATTTTGTTGTTTAACATGGTTTATTTTCTGACTTTTTGAAATGGAAAGGCTTCATGATCTTGGCAAGACCAAGTGATTATGGTTAGGTAAGAGGCTATGCCCATTTGATACCAACCATTTAGCTTAACTTTCCTTGTTTTATTTATTAGTTTTGCTTATTATTTGCTTTGCATGTCTATGTTTAATTTTTTATATGTTCTTTACATTATTTTCTATGCTATATTTACTTATATATTTCTATTCCATGCTTAATAATTTTCCCTTGCATATTCGGCCATTGTGTTCATATGCTCATATTGTGCATTTTTTCATATTTCAAGTCTTATATTATACACATGTTTGCATTTTCATATTCTGTCATATGGCCATTCGGCTACTCCATGTTGCTATGCCTCACATGTGCCTTTTTATCTTGCTTCTTGGCTTGTTTGCATCTCCATGCCATGAGTTAGCATATCTTGATATTTAGTATGCCTTACATGTGCATTTTCATCTTGCTTCTTGACTTGTTTGCATCTCCATGCCATGGGCTTATGCATTTTGATTTTAGTATGTCATGTGCTTGTGAAAATGTCATGACATTATGCATCTTGATATGATTTGTTATATATTTGTGTCATTTACTAGATAGGAGTGCATTTGAGTATCATATCTCGGCCTCTTCATGCATTCCTTGCCTTGTCATGCATTTGCATTTTGTTTAGGTAACATGCTTTGCATTATCATATCTTGAAATTGTGTATTAGTTGCTGTTTGTTCCAGCATTAGCATTAGTTTAATTGGTCATTGTATGTTCATAGTATTGCTATGAATTTTCACTACATGTTAGGTCTAGGCCATATTGGTATTGCCATGCATATTGGGTCTTAAATCATATTCGTATTTACCATGCATTGCTATGCTACTTAGGTCTTAGGTTACATTAGCATTTTCATGCATATTCATAACATATTAGGTCCAAGTCATATTTGCATTATCAAGCATTGCATGCATATTAAGTTAGGATAGCATTTATGTCATCAAACTCATGCTAGGCATTTAGGTTATCTTGAATTGTCATGCATTTCCTTTACTATTTAGGTTTTAGGTTTTAGACCATGCATTTCATACATTTCATTTGCCGTATGTTCATGCATTCCATGCCATTGCCACATGATTTATGATTTAGGCCAATCAATGGCTAAAAGTTATGTTCTCTTGAGCATACTTGTGGAAAATTAAAGGGTTGTCAAATTGATTATTCTACCTTTGTGATTTTTTTTTACTTAGCCAATTTTGTCCAAGGTTTTTAAAATGTTTTATCTACTTTCCTTAGGTCTTTAGGATGATCTCCAACAATTTTTACTTTGATTTTTGAATCACTTTATCAAAGGCAAAAAATGTGTTTTGACAAAACAGCTTTTTTACCCAGTACTCGAACTTCTCCGATTTTTTTGGGCAGTCATCTTTAATCAAAAAATTAATCCAATTTTTTCTTGTGTATTTTTACATGTTCTGAGTCTCCAGTATTGTTTTTAGTTTTTTTAAAATTTTTAAAAATAGGCAAAAAAACTGTGTGTCAAAACCGGACAGTAGAGGCAGATTTGAATTCAAAAGAAAAACAATGGTTGAATTTGGTTAAGGCATTTAGAGGGGGTTGGTTAGAAGCTTTAGCTACTGTATTAGGAAAGTTTCTAAGCCTTTTTAAACTTTAAAAATGATTTTATAAATCTCGGGTTAAGGGTGGTCAAGTCCGGGATTTTAAACTTAGGAAATTAGAGCCGTTTTAAAAGGGTTTGGTAGGGGTTTTAATCTTCATTCAAGTTTTTCTTCAAAATTGTTTTCAGACAATCATAAAATTTTGTTTTTAGAAAATCTAATTTACATATGTTCCTAAGGTAGCCAGATATCTTTTTAGATTTACAGATTTCTTTATTTGGAGGAAAAAATACATTTTCATGCATTGCCTTTTCCATGTTCATGCATTTTATTTAATATGTGATTTTTGCTATGATATTTTTATACGGTATTATTATTATTTCGATTCACCTTTTATGATGGTTATTGTTTGTTATATGATTTTTTGAATATTTCATGCTATCCTATACTTTTTATATAGTCATTTATTTTTGTCACATTATTTAGCATATACTATGTTCATGCATTTTTATTTTATTTTCTTGCATATTTTATGATAGCATTATTTTATGTTTCATGTCATTTCTTGTTACTTAGATCATATTCCATGTCATTTAGGTTATATTATCTAGAATATGCCATGTCATTTAAAATATGCCACATCATTTAAAATTGCCATGTCATTTAAATCATTTTATTTCATTTAGAATATACCATGATACTTAGTATATTTCATTTCATTTAGAATATGCTATGCCATCTAAATTATGTTATCTCATTTAGGTTGCATTATAATATCTAGACTTTATTATATCATCTTTACTATGTCACCTATATTCATGTTCATATTTTTTAAATATTTTGAAAAAGATAATGATTTTCAATAAAAATAAAGATATTCCCGAGTTAAAATAATTCATGAGTTCTCTACCGAGTTTGCTGGAGGGGATATCATCAATTATCATTAATAAATGAATATCTTTCTTTCAAAAAACGAGAATGATTCAAAAAGTTTTCCAAATAAATAAAAATTTCTATATTTTGCCGATTTTGTCAGGGAATATAGGAAAATTTTGAATTAATAAACTCCGGATCATTTTCAATTAAAAATGGAATTATATTTCTTTAAATTGGGAATTAACTTGAATTACTAAATTAAAAACCAACTTTTTATCGAGACTTGAGATAACAAATGTTAAATAAGGTAACGTTTTATACGGGCGTTGTAGGGGTGCTAATCCTTCCTCCACGTAACCGAGTCCCGAACCCGATTCTTCGATTTTCTCTGGTTTATAACGCAGACTTGAAATTGGTTTTAAAATTTTTTGTAAAACCGGTTTTAATAGGTGGCCGATCACACCTAGCCAAAAAAGATTGGTGGCGACTACATGTCTTTTTCCGAGGTTGTTTTCAAACCCTCATTTTATTTCAAGAGGAATTAAGTCGACTTTTCCTTGGTTTTTTAATGCCATGCCTAACGAATAATAAAGTATCGCGATGAGACATCATTACTGTTTAGGTTGCGACAGCTTGGCGACTCCGCTGGGGACTATTAGAGATTCAGGCCTAGAATTAGTCGTGTGTTATCAAAGTCTGGTTTTGTTGGTTTAATTGGTATTTAATTTTAATTCCCATATTTTTTAAAATAAAGGAGAATTTTGAAAATAATAAAATGTTTTAAATATGTTCATATTCATTCACATGTATTTTATTATTGTTTTCTAGTTATTTAATGTTGTATATTACTATTGCTTGTTGGTTAATGCGTTCCACTATTCTTGATCGTTGTTTTAATAAATTGTTGGGGTATTTAGGATAAGGGGTATAGAATAGGTGGTGAAAGGTTTGTTGTTCCTCCGCACACACTATATTTGCATTTGCATAACATGAACTCTCTACCCGGGTTCCGTCCTTTTAAGTGGGAGTAAAGTAACTACGCCTTCGTGATGATCCTCCGTATGGGCTAGTGAAACACTTTCGGAGTATAAAGTACCTAATGCCTTCGTGATGATCCTCCGTATGGGCTTAGGAAAATATACTCTAACGAATTGAACCCGCTTTTATCGAGGTGCCTTACTAGCCTTCACCGGTGGCAGTGAGGTGCAATTCAGGGCCTTTAGAATCGATTCACCCTCATGTAGTAAACCTAGGCGAAGCCATATCGGATTTTCATTAGATACACCGAAAATAAGAACACATGGAGGGACATTTCTAAACCTTTTGTTACCTATTTTACACTCTGAATAAGGGTTGTAGATCGGGCAATGATATACGTACATCGCCCATAATAAGTTTAATATCCCGCCCTGAAGGCATCGTGATGCCTAGATGAGTCGATAATATTGGGGCAAGTGTTCACTAGCTTTTTAAATTGAAAATATCAAAACATTTTTTTTCAAACATTGTTTCATTTCTCACATTTCATGCATGTGTGAATAGAGCATGTACATTTATGGTTGTATTATTGATCTCATTTTTTGCAATAAACGGATGGTGATAATAATCTCATTTGGTGATTTCATAAATCGATAGCGTTACATGAACATTTACATATCGTATCATATTAGGATCCACTACCCCGAAATTCTTTTAAAAATAATAATGTGTGGTTTTCCATAGAGAAAACATGTTTCAAAAAATCATAGATTAAATTTGGAGGCAAATCTTGCATAATGAGATTTTTGAATAATCAAGGTTTAGGTCCCACCAATTTCGTGTAATCATTGGTTAATATATTTGTATCATTTTGACATCATGTTACAGTCCTAACATGCATGGTTATTCATTGTAGAATACATTTGTGATGTACATGGTCATTCTTTGTACCTACCTTTATGTTAATTCATTTATTCTTTGCATGTATCATTCTGACATCATGCTACAGTCATAGCATGCATGGTCATTCATTGTAGAATACGTTTATGACATGCATGGTCATTATTTGTATATACCTGTGCATCAATTTATTCATTCTTTAAATACATCATGTTGGCATTAGATTGCATCCATGGCATACATAGTCATCATAATTTCTCTATATATGCTCATGCATTAATCATCAGTACATTCATGCACGTAAGAATAGAGCATGTATATTCATAATTGTATTTTTAATCTCATGACATTTTCATTTGCATGAAAGGGGTTCAAGATATGAGGAAAGAATCAGAGGAAAGATTGGGTGCTTTGGAACTAAATGAAGATAAGTTTGGACATGAAATCTGGGAAGTGAAAGAACAACTCGCCAGATTTCTAAAAATGTTTGAGGATATAGGTAAGAGTAAGGGGAAACTTTCTCAGGGTTCTGCATTGCCTTCGGATCAACCACAACCATTAGGTCTAGAGCATATAATCCTTGCTGGATTCTGCACTTGTCAATGCCACAAAGGTTGCAGTCCTGATGAAATTGTGGACAAAATCATGAAAATGATTAAACTAGAGAGCCTGATACCAAAGACAGAAATCACAGATCCCAAATAGTCCCTACAATTGGTCCTAGGTCTAAACCAGTATCCTCACCATACTATGGCCCAATTGTCCACTGGGATGATCACTACGGGACCCCTGAATCCCACTCCATCACCACCAACTGGCAGTTCATACTATTTCCCTCATCAATCACCTTATCAAGCATCCGGGATAGGAACCTCAAATTATGTACAACCTCCAAAGGTCCCATGTCCAAATCCATACCCTTGCCTTGTTATTCGGCCGTCTCCCTATGTAAACACTCCGGTTCGGACCTTAGTGCCATCACCAAGTGCCCCAGCTCCTAGGTCATGTGTGATTAAGAAACAACCAAAAACAAGACTCAAGAGCAGTATGATCCCATTTCAATCAGCTACCAAGAGCTTCTCCCTATACTGATCCAAAATCACATGGTTGCTTGTATCCCGCTGAAACCCCTGTTACCTCCATATCCAAAGTGGTATAATCCAAATGCAAGATGTGATTATCACTGTAGAATTATCGGTCACAGCATTGAAGACTGTATAGCATTCAAAAAGAAAGTGCAATCTCTTATAGAGATCAAGTGGATCGATCCAATGACGTTGACTGATAGAGGCCTGGGTAAACGTCATTAGGATTGGGAGATTTACGGTAATGATGTAGAAAGACTTTGGTCTGATATGATTTAGTAGGATTTCACTTTTTCAATAGCCAGCTCTTATAGCCTTAGGATGCTAGGAAGAATAAAGTGCTTGTAAAGATAGTTTTAACCACTGCTCATGATTTTGTAAACATGGTTTATACCATTGTGAATGTTGATTTAGGAATGAATTGGTTGTGCTTCAATTTATGAGATGTTGATGATTAAGTTCCTCCGATTCTTATTTCCTCCGTAATATCTTCCCCTTTGCATTTTACATCCTAACAATTTTTTGTCATACCATACATTCATACATGCATCTTGGTAGCATCAGGTGGTATTTATGATAAACATAGTCAGCAGAATTTCTCTATATGTTCATGCACTAATTTGCTTATTACATACATCATGTTAGCATTAGGTCGCATTCATAACACACATGGTCAGCATGAGTTTCTTTGTTTACATGCATCATAATTGACAACGTGTTGCATTCATAGTGTATACAATCATTGATTGGGAAATACGCTGAAATATACATGGTTATTCATTGCATATATCCATGCATTGATTTGTTTATTCTTTGCTTGCAGCATGTTGACATCGTGATGGCATTTATTACATACATGGTCAGCATATTTCCACTATATATGTCTATACATCATTTTATTTATTCTTCACATGCATCAAATGACAATCATGGCTCATTCATCATGACATACACTTGGGGGAATAAAATGGAAGTTGATTTGGCTTTAAGAGTCTTTGAAAGAATTTTCATTTCAAATCAGAGGTATAAGAAGTACTACGTACCTTTCCAATACAGGCTAGAGCTATGGAGAATGAACAAGTTGCTCGAATGGAAAGAATAGAAAGGGTACAGGAAGAATTGTGAGAACAGCTGGCAAAGTCTCAAGTAGAATCTAAGGATCGGATGACTAAATTGATGATGCTGATGTCCGTCGTAATCAAGGGAAAAAGGATACACTGAAAACTTTGCCGCCAGAGCAGGGTTAGAGGCACAAAAGGGTCAGAATGAGGTCGTAATAATGGATGATCAGAACACAGTTAATCCCAGCAACACCCTAAACTTAGACGACCTAGTTGAACGGGAAAAGTTGAAAATGGTTGAGTGAAATAAGGCTGAGTTGACAGATTCCCGAGGGAAATATCAGTTGTTAGATGAAAGGCTCAGGACAGTAGAAAATACAGACGTATTCGGGAGTGTGGATGCGAAAGAACGATGCTTGGTCCTCAATTTAGTCATTCCTCCTAAATTCAAGGTCCCTGACTTTGTGAAATATGACGAGACGACTGATCCATCAACCCACATCACCATGTTTTGCCGAAAGATGGCAAGTCACATAGATAATGATAAGCTTTTGATTCACTGCTTCCAGGATAGCCTTAGCCGATCCTCAATTAGGTGGTATAGTCAGTTGAGCAAGGATCAAATTCGCTCTTGGGATGATTTGGCCAGGGCTTTTCTAAACCAGTACAAGCATGTGACCGACATGACACCTGACCGCCTCACCATGCAAAATATGGAGAAAAAGGTTACTGAGAGCTTCAAAGAGTATGCTCAGAGGTAGAGGAACATGGCCACCCAAGTACAATCGCCCTTAACTCAGAAGGAAACCACTGTCCTTTTTGTGAATATACTACAGGCCCCATACTACGATAGACTTGTTGGCAACACCACGAAGAATTTTTCGGATATGGTAATCTTTGGGGAAATGATTGAAAATGCTATCAAGGCTGGGAAAATGCTATCAATGAGGTAAAACATTTAATGTAGAGAGAAATAGAATGCCCAAAAAGAAAGAGGAAGATGTCCAAACTGTGGGAAACTTTGCCCCGTATATTTCGGTTACTTCATACCAACCACTCTGTCCTTCTACGAACTATGTATCCCAGGGTTCATACTTATACCCGATGGCCTCTCAGAATCCAGTAAATTTTCAACCTTTTGTCAGCCAGAGGAAACCAAAGAATATCCGAAAAAGAGATCAGTTTGAGCCACTCCCATGTCTTACTCTGAACTATTGCCCCAGCTGGTCGAAGAGCAACTCCTCACTAAAATTCCAGTGGAGCCTATCCAACCCCCATATCCGAGTTGGTATGAAGAGAATGCATATTGTGATTATCATTCTGAGGTTCGGGGACATTCCATGAAAAATTGCCTATGTCTGAAATGGAAGGTTCAAGCGCTCATTGATAAATGACAGTTAGATGTGGGGAAGAAACAAAGGTCAGACAGCGGGGAGAATCTACTGAATGGGAATGATGAGACCACTGTGGATGTCATAATAGGGGAAGAAGATGGAAAGGTCGAAAAGAGTACTGAGGAATAGCCAGTTTGAATTAGGGAGAATATGTCAAGGGGAAGTTTTTTATGCATTTAGTTTCATACCTCATGATGAAAACACTTGTCTTATGTTAACATCCCTATAAAATAAATGAATTTTGAATGTTTTTTGTGTTTTAACAATAATTTGAATTTGCAAAAAGAATCATCAAGGAAGTTTTAATAATGGATAGTCTCGAGAATATTGATGATCATTGTTACAAATGACCCAAAACCCTCTCCCCTCCCTTTTAGGCTTTCTAGGCCTAAATCCCTTGAACCAAGACTGATAACTCGTATAATTATATAGTTTTTAGTTATGTTTTATTATTGTTTTGTGTCAAATACGAGTTATTATTGTTTAGTCTAATTGTGTTTATGATCTTTTATATTTTTATGTAATTTGGTGTTTTTCACAAGTTTCTTTGAGTGATTTCAGATTACTAGAATTAAGGGCAAATCCAGTTCAGTTCCAGTTCCGACACATTTTGCCATATCAGCTATATCTGGAGTTTCACTGAAGCAATAAGGCTGAAATTTGTAGCCATGCAAAGCTAAGAGGCATATCTATCGTTTTCATGTTTTACACTTCTTAAAACGGAGTCGTTTTCCCTAGCGAAATCGACCATCAAGTTGGCTGATGTGCAATGACGTCTGTGCTGACATGTTTTCGTATTTTGCCCATATCTGCTTAACCACATCAGCAAATGAGCTGATTCCAACGGCTATGGTTCCGTAACTGATAGGGGAACCTTTTTCTAGAAGACCATGTGATCAGATCAGGCCTCCAATATTGACGAAATCGACCATCAAGTTGGCTGATCAAAATCGTCATATACCTACCTTTGAAATTTGTAAAGCTTGTCTCTTGTCATTTAGCCCTCCAAAATGTGTATAAATAGAGGGCCTTGGATGATTGTAAGGGAGCATATTGTACATAGGTAGGATATTAGCCATTTTAATAAAATTCTCTAAGTTTTCTTCTTCTTTCTTTTCTCTAGTTTTCTTTCTTTTCTCTAGTTTTCTTTTTCTTTAGAGAGAGCAAGAGGTTGGATAATTAATATTCTTCCTCTTCTTCTTTCTTTCTTTTATTTTCTTCTTAGATTTTCTTTAATTTTATGTTTATGTTTATAATGCCTATGCTAGGCTAAACTTCTATTTGGTTAAGGGTGATTTCAAAGCCCTAGACATGTTTTGTGATTGATTTTCAGATTCTATCTATCATTAATTTTCTATCAAAGTTGCTTATGTTCTTCTACAAGAATTGTTCATGATGTTGTCTTGATTTATTTAGGTGTACAACTAGATAGATCTTGATAATTATCTATTGCTAGTTTAGGAGTCTTGATCCGTGTAATTGTCTTGATTTCCTATTCATAAGTGGCAATTTGTGATTAATGATTATGGTCAAGTTTTCAATAATTGCAAAGTGGAACATAACCTAAGTTGAACAATCCGAGCTTATGCGTTTGTTGCTTAGATCAACCTATCTTTCTCATCATAAAGCTGCCATTAAATTGAATTTAGAGAGCTTATTCTAGGTTGTTTAATGGTTAGAGATTAAATAGAGAGCTTGTTCTATTTAACGACAAACTAAGGAAAGATTGGGGTAACAGAGCTTGTTGTTATCTACGGTTGTTAACTTTGATAGTTGGTTGATATTGATAGATCTGAAATTGATTCTTAATGATGTCTAGTGGTGGAGAATGAAACCTTAACCATATTTTTCATATTTGATTCTTCTTACTTATTTGTTTTCTTACTTTTAGTTTGCTTATTTTTTATATTTATTTTTATTGGCTGGTTATACCGCCTAATTTGTATATTAACTTTGTTTTATTTTTATTGGCTGGTTATACTGCCTAATTTAGTATATATATTTTTATTGGCTGGTTATACCGCCTAATTTAGTATATATATTTTTATTGGCTGGTTATACCGCCTTGCATCTTATTCTTATTATTTACTTTAGTTTAAATCTGGCTTCAAAAATCCCTTTTCTTTTATTGTTCTTGAATTTAAGTTTTAAACTATTAACTTATAAACTAAAACCCAATCCCTGAGGACTCGACCCTTGCTAACTACTATACTTACAATTTATCTTTTTAGTGCAAGGTTAAATAAGATACACTCTTTTGGGTGCATCAAATTTTTGGCGCCGTTGCCGGGGATTGCTTTCTTTAGTTTATTTGTTACTTGGTTTATTCTTATTTTCAGTTCTAATTAGTTTTATTTTCTTGTACATACAAGTTTTCCTTTTCAAATTTAAAAAAAAAAAAAACGATGGAATTGAGCAATCTAACGCTTGAAGAGTTGGTGGCATACATGAACATGGAGAATCAACAAGCCAATCTCACCTTCCCAGTTCAACAATTTGCCATGGGAGGATGTCAAGGCCATCAAGCGTTCCAAGACCAACAGTATGATCATTACTCAAACACTTACCATGAGGGATGGTGGGATCATACTAATTATGGCTACTCGAAAAATTACCAAGAAGTAGATCCTTATGCCAATTACACTCATCCATCTAGCTTCAATCAATCATGGTCCCAAGAACCAGATCTTTTTCAACCACCACATATGACTCAAAACTCAGGTACTTCTTTAGAAGATCTTGTCTATTCTCTTGTTACTGATACATTGCAATTTCAACAGGAAACAAGGGCAAGCATCCAGAGTTTGGAAAAGCAAATGATCCAATTGACTAGTAGTATGGTGGGATGGGTAGCACAAAGATCTGAAGAACTCCCTGCCCAAACGATGATTAACCCAAAGGAGAATGCTACGATTGTGACCTTGAGGAATGAGGAACAAGATGAGGATGAGACAAAATTAGAGATGGATTCTATTCTTGAGGATAATGAAGCCACAAATCCAAATAAGAGTATTTCGGCACCTGAGGTAACGTTTAAGGTTCCACTTTTTACTAATGTTTCTTCTCCACCTTTTCCTAGTAGATTTGCAAAGTTCATGGAGGAAGAACATGAACAACACATGCCAAAAACCTTAAACAACTTGTTTGTGGATGCCATTCAACAAGTATCAAAATATGCTCCATTCCTCGATGAGATATGCACCACAAAGGATGATGGAATAATACTTGTAATGGAGAATGCATCCACTGTTGTGCAAAGAAAGCTTCCTCTCAAACGCATAAATTTGGAAAATTTCATGTATGAGCCTGACAAGCCTAAAAAGCCAAGAAGGGGTGTTGGTTAGGTTCAAAACACTAACTCAAGTGTTAATTGGGAAGGCAACCCAATTAAAGAAGAAATTGCCAACCTTCCATATTCAGATTTGCTTTCTCTTTCTTTTCCTTTTTCTTTTCTTTTATTATTTTTATTTTTATTGTTTTTATTTTTATTTTTTATGTTTACTTGTTAATTTTTGTTTAGTATTTTAGGATTATTTAGGTTGCATGAGTTTGTTTTGTTTTGAGTCTTAGTTGTTCCTATTCTTATGTTATTAGTTCTTTTCTCTTACACATGATTCTTTCATTTGGGTTAATAGACTTACATTGAGGACAATGTAAGAATTAAGTGTGGGGGGAATGATTTAGGATTTCTTTTATTTTTGTCTACTATTTTTTTTTTATGAGTCTTTATTATTATTATTATTATTTTTAGTGTGTTTTAGTTCCTTTTTAATACAATGATGAGATATGAATTGCATAGGTCTAAACTGGTTATTAGTGAGAAGATTTTCATGAGAATTGAGCTTGATGTCAACCTTTTTATGAGCCAATGTTAATATAATATGTTGATTGAGAATGAAGCATGTTTAGACTTAATCTGACTTGTATAATCATCCTTGTGAGTTTTTGAGCCTATAATGATTGATGCATTATACAAATCAATCTAATTTATTTCTTGAGTGCTCTTATGATTACAGGATTCTCTAGAACTTGCTTTAAACCGTTTGAGACTATATTGATACATGTGACAACATGAATATGATAGAGGCATTAGGATTTTTAGCCAGAGCCAAACAGCCATCCCTTATTGATGTTCCAAGAGAACACACCCTTAGTGAACCAATTTGAGCCTACATTGAATAAGCTATCTCTTTGGTAACCATAACTTGTCCCTAACCTAAATATACTTATATCTTTACCTTTGTTCCAAAGATGAATTAGCATGTTTTGAGACAAGTTGCAAAGACAAGGAAGATTTATTAAAAATTTGGGTTAGAAACAAGAAATAAGTGTGGGGGGAAAAGAAAGAAAAAAGTCAAGAGAAAAAGAAAGGGATCATTGTCAAATACATTCCCATATTAAAAAAAAAAAAAAAAACTTCTCTTGAACTTCTAGTTAAAGTAAAAAAAAAAGATGTTACAAAGTTGGTTAGGATGATGCAAAGGCTCAACATGAATATTTGGCCTAGGTGACTATGTACTTGTAAAGAGTTTTGAGAAGTTTCTTTGTATGATCTTTTTATATCTCTAAACTTTATGAACTCTTTGGAACCTTTGTGATATCTTTATCCTTTTGTTCTTCAACCACATTACAAACCCCTTGGCCCCATTACAACCTTGATTAAAGACCTCTTGATTCATGAAGTTGTATGATCTAAATAGTGGAGAATAGGTGGACAAGCAAGAATATGGTAGAACTGTTTTCATGAGATTGATTGAGTGTAAACACTTCACCACTACTTTAAAGAGTGAAAATCATGAGGGTATCCCATGTGAGAAGTTGAGATTAAATTTGAACATGCAATATTTTGATTGAGATATGTTATGCTAATATTGGCTTAACTCAAACAATTTACATTCAAGCATGATTTTTTGTGAAATTCTTTAAGCTATTGATTAGTTTATAAGACTTGTTCAAATATTGTCTCTAATTTGTATTGAAAGGATTAGGAGTAAATATTTTTAGTATATGCAGTTTATTTATATTTTAGTTTTTCAATGTTTGTGGGTATCGTTCTAGTAAACCCTCACGAGACTAAACTCGTCCACTAGGGACACCTAGGGGTTTAAAGGCTTGTGTCACATGCTAAGTGCCACCGTGATTTCCTACGAAAGTGGATTAGATTAGATTTTCTTATTTTATTTTTATTGAGTCGTTGCTAGGGACTAGCAACAATCTAAGTGTGGGGGTGTGATAACTCGTATAATTATATAGTTTTTAGTTATGTTTTATTATTGTTTTGTGTCAAATACGAGTTATTATTGTTTAGTCTAATTGTGTTTATGATCTTTTATATTTTTATGTAATTTGGTGTTTTTCACAAGTTTCTTTGAGTGATTTCAGATTACTAGAATTAAGGGCAAATCCAGTTCAGTTCCAGTTCCGACACATTTTGCCATATCAGCTATATCTGGAGTTTCACTGAAGCAATAAGGCTGAAATTTGTAGCCATGCAAAGCTAAGAGGCATATCTATCGTTTTCATGTTTTACACTTCTTAAAACGGAGTCGTTTTCCCTAGCGAAATCGACCATCAAGTTGGCTGATGTGCAATGACGTCTGTGCTGACATGTTTTCGTATTTTGCCCATATCTGCTTAACCACATCAGCAAATGAGCTGATTCCAACGGCTATGGTTCCGTAACTGATAGGGGAACCTTTTTCTAGAAGACCATGTGATCAGATCAGGCCTCCAATATTGACGAAATCGACCATCAAGTTGGCTGATCAAAATCGTCATATACCTACCTTTGAAATTTGTAAAGCTTGTCTCTTGTCATTTAGCCCTCCAAAATGTGTATAAATAGAGGGCCTTGGATGATTGTAAGGGAGCATATTGTACATAGGTAGGATATTAGCCATTTTAATAAAATTCTCTAAGTTTTCTTCTTCTTTCTTTTCTCTAGTTTTCTTTCTTTTCTCTAGTTTTCTTTTTCTTTAGAGAGAGCAAGAGGTTGGATAATTAATATTCTTCCTCTTCTTCTTTCTTTCTTTTATTTTCTTCTTAGATTTTCTTTAATTTTATGTTTATGTTTATAATGCCTATGCTAGGCTAAACTTCTATTTGGTTAAGGGTGATTTCAAAGCCCTAGACATGTTTTGTGATTGATTTTCAGATTCTATCTATCATTAATTTTCTATCAAAGTTGCTTATGTTCTTCTACAAGAATTGTTCATGATGTTGTCTTGATTTATTTAGGTGTACAACTAGATAGATCTTGATAATTATCTATTGCTAGTTTAGGAGTCTTGATCCGTGTAATTGTCTTGATTTCCTATTCATAAGTGGCAATTTGTGATTAATGATTATGGTCAAGTTTTCAATAATTGCAAAGTGGAACATAACCTAAGTTGAACAATCCGAGCTTATGCGTTTGTTGCTTAGATCAACCTATCTTTCTCATCATAAAGCTGCCATTAAATTGAATTTAGAGAGCTTATTCTAGGTTGTTTAATGGTTAGAGATTAAATAGAGAGCTTGTTCTATTTAACGACAAACTAAGGAAAGATTGGGGTAACAGAGCTTGTTGTTATCTACGGTTGTTAACTTTGATAGTTGGTTGATATTGATAGATCTGAAATTGATTCTTAATGATGTCTAGTGGTGGAGAATGAAACCTTAACCATATTTTTCATATTTGATTCTTCTTACTTATTTGTTTTCTTACTTTTAGTTTGCTTATTTTTTATATTTATTTTTATTGGCTGGTTATACCGCCTAATTTGTATATTAACTTTGTTTTATTTTTATTGGCTGGTTATACTGCCTAATTTAGTATATATATTTTTATTGGCTGGTTATACCGCCTAATTTAGTATATATATTTTTATTGGCTGGTTATACCGCCTTGCATCTTATTCTTATTATTTACTTTAGTTTAAATCTGGCTTCAAAAATCCCTTTTCTTTTATTGTTCTTGAATTTAAGTTTTAAACTATTAACTTATAAACTAAAACCCAATCCCTGAGGACTCGACCCTTGCTAACTACTATACTTACAATTTATCTTTTTAGTGCAAGGTTAAATAAGATACACTCTTTTGGGTGCATCAAAGACCACTTGGAAAAACCTAACGCTTCAAGGAATATGAATGATTGAACTTCATAAAACCATTGTCATCATAGAATAAGCAAAAATGTAGATCTTAGTCTAGGCTATGAACAAAGGAACGAACTTTTTGAAATTTTTTCGAACTCCTTGAAATTCAAACAAATGAGACATTCTTTCAAGAATTTAGATCATGGTAATTTGGTGTGTGTCAAGGTTGTGCCAAAACCATTCATGACATTTTCAACAACCACAAGACACTAATTCCCTAAACATTACTTCATGATTGACACCTTGGGGCACAATGATTAAACTAGATTATCCCATGTCCCAAAGAAAACCTGTTTTTGGGCCATATTTTCCTTGTCTCTTCAAAGAACTTAGAATTGAATCTCAAGCCTTTTCAAAATAGACCTAGACTTGCTATGTTCCTCGTTGATACAAATTCTCATGGTTAATCAAATTGGGGCATCATATGTGGAAATAATGGATATATGGTGAAAAAGGATGAGACTAACGCATGAATCAGTAGGGCATGCGACAGAAAGAAAAAAAGAAAAAGAAAAATTGTGATATCATGCATATGAGAATTCGAATGATTCCAAAGTGCAAAATGAAATTTTGATTATCTATTCCCCCTGGGGATCGCTTTTCAATAAGAATTTCATGCTTTATATGATAAATGGCCATCTTTCATGTCCCTGTCTCAAAAAGAAATTATCCATAGTCACCCATTTTGAGCCGAAAGAATTCTTTCTTCTTTGAACCCTGATCAAGGATCACCCTCTACACTTAGGGGCAAATGCGAGGAAAGATCACTGAGAAATGAGTCCTAACTCAAATACAGATACAAAGCAAATTGAGCCCCGAATAAAAATGGGTCCACTCTGTCAAAATAAAGATGCAAGAGAAAAACAAAAAGAAAAGAAAAAAGTGTGAAAATTTATGGCAAATGAAAGCCAAAAGCAAGGAAGAAAAAGAGCAAAAAGTCAAAAATAAATGAAAAGTCCAAAAAGGGATAAATATTTCAAAGAGAATCCTCCTCAAGAAATGATCCTTGATCTGATTACCCTCAAACACATATTTTGGGCCTATTTATCCTTTCTTTCTGAACCCTGAGCCATGGCCTACATTACGTGCTTTAAAAGTCCATTTTGATCAAGCATGAATATTTAACTTGAAGGGTTTTTTCCTCAGATTTTATCTCATCTCATCGAATTATCATTTCACTAAGGAAGAATTTAGAATTCTCAAATGCATGGTAAAACAATGAGAAAAGGAAAAAAGAAAAAAATTGGAGAGAATGGGACTCTAGGGCAAAAACCCAAAAACGGGAAAAAAATGAGTAAAATGGGAATTTTCGATGCCATCTATGATAGTGCCGATACCACAAAAGGGAAGATCATCTTAAAGAAGTGGTCATCGAGGAACATCTAGGAATTCCTTAACCTCCCAAATTGTCAACTCTCATTTGGATGATTGATTTCAAAAACTGAAACTTTTTTTCTCCAAAATCAACTTTCTAGTTTAAACATCCCAGCCAATCTTGACGTTTGTCAAAATACCTTGATATGGAAACTAAAATAATGTTGAATTTGTTTGGTTCTCAATGAAATCATGATTTATAAAATTTGTTCGATTTGTGAGCCTAGAAAGGACATACATTTTTTGTTGTGAAGTTTTCCTGGAAAAACCAAAATCATGTTGTAGCAAGCTTTGCCAATCCCAGTTGAAAAAACCCAGATTGACACTTAGAGAAATTTTTAACAATGATCATCAGTCTTCAAAAGATTTGTACATCCTACACTGTGGGGTTAATATTCTTGTTCAAAAGTTTTCAAACTGAGAAAAAACTAAAAATATTTTTGAAATACCCATTTTTGATGTTAGCATGAGATAAGGGTTTTTCTAACTCAAAGGTGTGGAACTATTAGGGTTAACCTTGACTTCCAAATATGAGAAGAAGAAATAGAACTCGACAAGTAGACTTCTATCAATAAGAGTTTGAAAACTGTTGGGGCAAAGAGAATAGCCAAAGATTGAAAAATGAATTGAAGATATACTCTGATTTGAAGAGGAAAAATGAATTGGAAAGGCTAAGCCAAAATCTAGAAAAATGATCAGGGGAATTTTCATCACTCATGACCATTCATCTATTTATTAAGCTTTGCATCTGCACCGTGTCAGCAAGCCTTTGCATAATGCATGAGTATTTGTATTTGCACTATTCCATGAGCATCTGCATTCTATCTTTACAAGTACATCCTTCATAGATATTTGCATTCACATCATCTCAAGCAAGTGCATCATTTCTAGGATCATTGCATCTTCATTGTAGCTGCAATTACACCATTCATGAACCACTTACATGAACATGATTCGTAGGGACATCTGCATCTGTATTTAGAAGCATTTGCATCAATCCAAGATATCTGTATCATTTTAAGAAGCATTTGCATCAATATAAGATATTTTCATTTACACCATGAAGCATTTGAATCCTCTCTCAAATCCTTCAGGTTAATTTCTAGGTCATTTCAATTTCTGGTTTCATCCATATCTTTTCAATTTTCTGGTTTCGCCATGCCTTTTTATTCTATAGTTTTATCCAAATCTTTTTCAAATTTCTGGTTTCACCCATGCTTTTCAATTTATGATTCCATCCAGATCATTTTCAAATTTTTGGTTACATCCATGCCTTTAACCTCTGGTTTCATCCAGATCTTTTTCAAATTTCTGGTTTCATTCGTTAAGCGTGACATTAAAAAAAATCGAGTAAAATTCGACTTAATTCCTCTAGAAAAATGAAGGTTTTGAAAATAACCTTGAAAAAGACATAGAGTCGCCACCAATCTTTTTTGTTCGTCCTTTTAAGTGGGAGTAAAGTAACTACGCCTTCGTGATGATCCTCCGTATGGGCTAGTGAAACACTTTCGGAGTATAAAGTACCTAATGCCTTCGTGATAATCCTCCGTATGGGCATAGGAACATATACTCTAATGAATTGAACCCGCTTTTATCGGGGTGCCTTACTAGCTTTCATAGGCGACAGTAAGGAACAATTCGGGGCCTTAGAATCGATTCACCTTCATATAGTGAACCTAGGCGAAGCCATGCCGAATTTCTGTTAGATACCCAAAGTTTAAGAACACATGGAGGAATATTTCCAACCTTTTACCATCTTTCTACATGTTAGATTTTACAAATTGGGTGATGATGAACGAACATCATATCACTCGTAATAAATTTATTATTTTGTCCCAAAGGCGTCGTAATGCCGAAGCTCTGTTAAAATTTTCGAGACATTCTTTAAAAAGCATGTTGTTATTTATGTTATATTTGTGAACTCATTTCTTTACTAATATATTTCTTTTTGTTATCTTTTCTTTGACATGCATCATAGACATCATCATACACATGGAGTTTATTGGCCTCGGGATAGTCATCAACCCAAAGGACTTTCATGGAGTGTCAGGTTATTTTTGTGATAGAAGATCATGTAGTAGTCAGGGCACGGTCGAAAAAAGATCAGAGGGAGAACGGTGATTGCCTGAAGAAAGATTATGTGTCAGTATTGTCGGAAAGGGTCAAAGTGGATTCTAGACAGAATAATCTCTGAGGGTTAGCCAACATTTTGAATTAGTGGAATGTATCAAAGAAAGAAGCCTTCACTCAGAAATATAGAGATATAGCACTCTTAATTCTGATTCAGGTCAATAGTGGGCTGATTCAGGCTATGGTACAGTTTTGGAATCCTGCTTATAGATGTTTTACTTTTAACAAAGAGGATATGACCCCACTGATTGAAGAATATTCAGCACTGTTATGTATTGAATGTCCTAATCCTGATCGGGTATATTTGAAAGAAGTGAAACCTTCAGCTTTTAAGAGGAAAGTGGCTAGGATCACAGGAATGGATACAGCATGGGTTGAGAGTCATGTGGATACAAAGCAAAAAAATGGATGCATTCCGTGGGAAACTCTCCGACAGTTCATATTGGGTTATTCCGACAAAGAAAAAGCCAGGGACATCTTCGCTCTAGCCATCTACAGATTAATCATATTCTCGAAGATATTGGGTCATGTGGATATAGACGTGTTTGACTTCTTTGAAAAGTTGGAACAGAAGATCAACCCATCTCCGGCCATCATAGCTGAAACTATCCGATCTTTAAATTTTTGTAAAAGGGCAGGACAAGGGAGAATCAAGGGGTGTGTACAACTCCTTTATATTTGGATTCAAAGTCACTTTTGGAAAATAGAAAAGGTTCCTTCAAACCGTACATGAACTCTTTAGTTTTGATTAGGGAATTCCTTCAAAATGATTGCCTGAAAATGGGGATGAAGAGAAATGGGTCAACATGTTCCGAAATCTAAAAGGGGAGATGGTGACTTGGAGAGCTCCATGGATGGTTCCTATGCCGATTATGTACAAATGTGGGGATAACTCGGGAATTCCACTACGCGGAATTTGGGGGTCTGTGTGTTATGCGCCTTTGTTGGTGCAAAGACAGGTTGAGTCGGTAATTCACACCCGTGACTCATAATCTAGTATCATCAGAGTTCACTTATGGAGAATATGGATATTCTGGAAAGGTGCGGGCAGTGATTGAAGCATGGAAGAAAACTCACCGGATAAAAGTGGCCAGATATGCCGACATCGTCACACCTGATTACTTGGTAGGGAGGGAATTAAGGGTTAATGATAGGCTACTGACATCAGATGGGGAAGAGGTCCAGTTCATGAATTCGCCACCGAGGGAAATGCCATCAGAGTTAGAAATTGCAAGGGCGGAATTTGAAAAAGAAAAGGCCCAAATATGCAAGGAGATTGCCCGACTACAAGAAGAGCTTGAGGACATGAAAAATAGGGAATTTGCTCGAGAAAGAGAAAAGGAAAAGATCTAGAGAGAAAGGGATACTGCTAATGGCGATCTTCGGGAATTACATTTGGAGAACAAGAGGTACCGCTTTGAGCTCAGATTTGAGGTGACTCTCAAGACTTCTGGGGAGTGGGAGCATGAGGTCAAAAACCTCAAGAAGGAGAATAACTAATGGAAAAAGAGAGCGAAGCATAAGGAAGCCCGAGCTAATCAACTAGAGAAGCAAGCTAAGGAAAGCTTACACAGTGATGTTTCTGCTGGCGCGTCAAAGGGCTGTGAACAAGTAGGGTCAGATTGAAGAGCAAGGCAATCAAAAAAAGACTTTGAAAGAAAGTCCAAGATCCGCGGAAGTCACTATAGGACTAATTTTGTAATAGCACTTTGAAAGGCGAATTACAGACTTATCTTAGGCAGTGATCTTTTTATTCTATCTGTGACGTATTTAGTTCCAGGAAATCAATGAAAGACCATTCGGTTGAAATTATCGCGGGGCCAATACATTCATATTTTATATGTTTTGTTTGTTCATCTATACATTTACTCATATTTATAATCATTCATTTTTGTTCATTCATTCATATTCATACACTTAACCACTTATTTATTCCTTTTACTTGTTCATTCATTCATATTCATACACTTAACCACTTATTTGTTCATTTCGCTTGTCCATTCATTTATTTTTTCATATTCATATACGTAGTCATGTACATATCTATTTTATTTTATTCATTCATTCACATTTAGTCATACCTTCATTTATTCATTTTTTATAAAACATAAAAAAGATATGTCAATAATTTCTAATTCATGGTTCTCAAAATTAAAGGTACAATTGGTTGCACTCAGAAAGAATCGAATTTTCGACACCCTTACAATACTCGATCTCAAGCCAGAGCTATGGAAAACGATCATCTTGCTAGAATTGAAAGAATGGAAATAACTCAAAGGGAACTGAAGGGACAGTTACCTAAATCTCAGGGGAGTCTCGAGAATAGATAACTAAACTCATGAAAATGATGAGTGCCATGATGAAATAAAAAGGGCCGAGAGAGAATTCGGTCACCGGGAAAATGGTGGTAGTTGAAGAGGATCAACCTGAAAGCATACAGCAAAAGGGCCAAGAGGTGCCAATTGGGGCAGCCTCCTATGTTTATATCCAGCCAGCTGCTGAGACACAGAATATGTTCCCGGAAAGGGTAATATTGGAGCTGACCCAAATGATGTTAATGTTCCAGACTTTGAGGAACTAGCTGAAAAGGAAAAAGCAAAGATGACTGAGCTGAAGGGTCGAAATGGCAGAATCACAAAAAAAAAAATCAACTGCTGGAGGAGAGGCTGATTGCCGTTGAAGGGGCGGAGTTATTTGGCAGTCTGGATGCCAAAGAGATGAGCTTAGTGATAACTCGTATAATTATATAGTTCTTAGTTATGTTTTATTATTGTTTTGTGTCAAATACGAGTTATTATTGCTTAGTCTACTTGTGTTTATGATCTTTTATATTTTTATGTAATTTGGTGTTTTTCATGAGTTTCTTTGAGTGATTTCAGATTACTAGGTTAAATCAAGAATTAAGGGCAAATCCAATTCAGTTCCAGTTCCGACACCTTTTGCCATATCAGCTATATCTGGAGTTTCACTGAAGCAATAAGGCTGAATTTTTTACAGTGCAAAGTTAAGAGGCATATCTATCTTTTTCATGTTTTACACTTCTTGAAACGGAGTCGTTTTCCCTACCGAAATCGACCATCAAGTTGGCTGATGTGCAATGACGTCTGTGCTGACCTGTTTTGGTATTTTGACCATATCTTCCGATCCACATGAGCAAATGATCTGATTCTAACGGCTATGGATCCGTAACTGATAGGGGCATATTTGTCTAGAAGACCATTTGATCAGATCGAGCCTCCAACATTGACAAAATCGACCATCAAGCTGGCTGATCAGAATTGTCATACAATATGACGAAAATTGTTAGAAAAATGCACCCACCTATTATACCTACCTTTGAAATTTATAAAGCTTGTCTCTTGTCATTTAGCTCTCCAAAATGTGTATAAATAGAGGGCCTTGGATGAGTATTAGGAAACATTATAGATTGGTAGGATATTAGCCATTGTAATAAAATTCTCTAAGTTTTCTTCTTTTTTCCTTTCTCTAGTTTTCTTTTTCTTTATTTACTTATGCTTCTCACATTTCTTTTCATTTTTAGTATGTGTTGCTAATCATATTGTTGAGGTGATGAGGTGAAGCTCTTGGTAAATGCTAAGGTAACCTTGATGGAGACTTAATTAAGAGTTGTAAACCCAAGTGCAGGTTATGTTCAAGTAATAAATTCTCGGGTGTCCGAGGTCGAACCACAGGGAAGCGTACTAGTAAGTATAAGTTTATAAATATATATGAAAAAGAAAATAAACAAGATATTAGGGAATCAATAACAAAGAAAGTAAACAAGATATTAGAGAACAAAATAAACAAAATAACATAAAAACAATTAAACAAGAAATAAAAAAAAACAATAAGAAAGGATGTTGAGGTTAGAGAATCCACTCTTGGTGTTATGCTAAGATTAATCTTGTTTTATTACACAATTGAAATCCACACATAAAGGAGGTTCCAATCGGAAGGTTTAGCAATTCAGTCCAAATTGTCCAACGTCCATAGCATATGATATTATGTTCATTTGGTGTCCTCAAAACTCATAAAAAGAGTCCAAGCATTCCTTATGCCAAGGTATATGTCTACAACAAATCAAGGTTATAGATCTCGTCGTTTAGTTAGATTTTATTGTGAAACTTTTTCAGGTAATCTTTCTAATACAACTCCTACCATGGCTGACAATGAAAGTGTTCATGCTGAAGATGAGAACGGAGAAGTACGCACCATGCGTGACTACTTGCAACCAACTCGAAGCTCATCACCCTCTTGTTTTATTTTTCCTCTCAATGCAAACAACTTTCGTTTTAAACCAGGTATGATAGCTTTGCTTCCAAATTTCCATGGGTTAGAATCGGAAAGTGCTTACTCGTTTCTAAAAGACTTCGAGGATGTATGTGTCACCTTTAATGACCAACAATGTACAAATGAAATTGTCAAGCTAAAATTATTTCCTTTTTCTTTAAAAGATAAAGCAAAAATTTGGCTTCATAATTTAAAACCAAGGTCAATTGGCACATGGCAAGAATTACAAACTGAGCTTCTAAAGAAATTTTTCCCAGCACATAAAACTACTGCTTTGAAAAGACATATTCAAAATTTCAATCAAAATCAAAATGAAGCATTTTTTCAGTGCTGGGAGCGTTTTAAAGATTTGTTAAGTTCTTGTCCACATCATGGTTTTAAAAAATGGCGTCTTATTAGTTTCTTTTATGACAGTTTAACTCCCGAAACTAAACAATTTGTTGAAACAATGTGTAACGGTGAGTTTCTAGAAAAAGAACCTGAAGAAGCCTTTGACTACTTAGACCATTTGGCAGATAACTCTCAAGCCTGGCACACAGATAATTCCTCTGAAAGTTCCAATAGATCTAATCTTGTTTCTAACAGAGGTAAATATCATTTTAGTCAAGAAGATGAGATAAAAGCTAAAGTAGCTAATTTGGCTAGAAAGATTGAAGCCATGGAACTTAGAGAAGTAAAAGAAGTCAAAACGGTTAAAAATGAAGAAAGTTGTGGAATTTGTGAAATCATGGGACACCCCACTTCTGAATGTCCAAACATTCCCATTCTTAAAGAAGCGTTGCATGATCAAGTAAATTCCATAAACACATTTAAAAAGCCTTTTCCTTCTCCTTACTCTGAAACGTATAACCCTGAATGGAGAAATCATCCCAACTTCAGTTGGCGGAATAATAATCATGTTCAGGTACCACAATCTCAAAAGCCGGGCAACACTTTTTCCTATCAACCTTCACGTGTACAAACCTTGGAAGAGACATTGCAAGCATTCATGCAAACACAAGCAAATATGAATAACCAAACTTCACAGGACATAAATGAGATCAAAAACACCTTGTCCACATTGACAGCTTCATTACGCACTCAAGAAAAAGGTAAGTTTCCTGCTCAACCTCAGCCTAACCCTTCTACTCAATGTCTTGTTTCTTGCTCCAATGAAACTCAACAGGAAAATGCCAGTTCTATCACAACTCTTCGAAGTGGAAAGGCAATTGACAAAAACATTCCATCAAAAGACCAAGATCCTCATTCCCCTCCGAAAAGTAATGGTAAGGATGATGGTAAGTCTGAACTTCTTGAAAATTTGGACAAAGAAAAAGGTATGCATCCTGCTCCTTTTCTTCAAAGGTTGCAAACAATAAAGAATTTGAATCAAAATGCAGAAATTTATGAACTTTTCAAACAAGTTAAGATTAATATTCCTTTATTGGATGCAATCAAACAAGTTCCATCTTATGCTAAATTTTTGAAAGACATGTGCACAGTTAAAAGGAAACATAATGTACAAAGGAAAGCATTTCTGACGGAAAGTGTGAGCTCAATCATTCAGCACCTTTGCTTCATTGTAACCAACTTTGTAATAAAACTTCTCAAAACTCTTATAAAGCACATAATAACATAGGCTAAATATTCATACCAATGTAAAAAAATTCTCTAAGTTTTCTTCTTTTTTCCTTTCTCTAGTTTTCTTTTTCTTTATTTACTTATGCTTCTTACATTTCTTTTCATTTTTAGTATGTGTTGCTAATCATATTGTTGAGGTGATGAGGTGAAGCTCTTGGTAAATGCTAAGGTTAGTCTCTTAAACATGAGCTAAAATGAATCATCATTTATAAACACTAGTATAGATAATATTTTCTTTTGGTTTAAAATCATACTTGCAAAGTAGAGATCTTGATTCATTATTGACAATGAAAATGGCACAGTAAATGCTTGGTTTCATAACCTTGATTTGTTGTAGACATATACCTTGGCATAAGGAATGCTTGGACTCTTTTTATGAGTTTTGAGGACACCAAATGAACATAATATCATATGCTATGGACGTTGGACAATTTGGACTGAATTGCTAAACCTTCCGATTGGAACCTCCCTTATGTGTGGATTTCAATTGTGTAATAAAACAAGATTAATCTTAGCATAACACCAAGAGTGGATTCTCTAACCTCAACATCCTTTCTTATTGTTTTTTATATCTTGTTTAATTGCTTTTATGTTATTTTATTTATTTTGTTCTCTAATATCTTGTTTACTTTCTTTGTTATTGATTCCCTAATATCTTGTTTATTTTCTTTTTCATATATATTTATAAACTTATACTTACTAGTACGCTTCCCTGTGGTTCGACCTCGGACACCCGAGAATTTATTACTTGAACATAACCTGCACTTGGGTTTACAACTCTTAATTGAGTCTCCATCAAGTTTTTGGCGCCGTAAATAAAAAAGAAATTCTCTAAGTTTTCTTCTTCTTTCCTTTCTCTAGTTTTCAAGAAAAACATTTGATGTTGGGCAAAAAGTTCTACTTTATAATTAGAATTTCTATTAGAGAATTTCTTTTTTATTTACAAAACTGATATTGTATATAAATTTCTCTTTCATTATTTTTTTTTTTTCAAGATGGATGATATTCTCACAAGATTGCAGAAACGATTTCCTCCTTTTCCTCGAAATATTTTACTGAAGCTTTACCAAGTTCGATTTGAAAGATTAAGAATGCTTATGCACAAAGGGATTCCTGAAGACATACGTTGGATAATTGAAGCCAAGGTACGTGAAGATGAATATCTTCCTGTTTTGCATTTATCAGGTACAGGTAGAAGCACTTTTGCAAAGAAGCGACGAGCAAAGCGCATGAGTTCAAATTGCCACAAATGTGCACGATGGACGTGTAACGGTAAATGTCGCTCTATTGGGATTCCGTCCTCTAATCGAGATGATAAAATTGAATTCATTAAGGATGGACTGAGTAAGGAGAATTTGGGTAATATCCAACTTTCTCTTGAGACGCATCCTAGTGGAGACGTACAAAGAGAAATTCTTGATTTATGGCCGCAATTCCAAAGGGAATGGCAACATCTTGGGAATCTGATGTTAAAAGACCCTGTTTGCCAGCTTGTAAGAAAACTGGATGGGAAGCATATCCTCGACTCATAGAAGGCGTTTAAGCCGTTTCTGGACGTAAAACCAGAGGAAGATGTGAGCCACAATCACAACTACAATAAATGACTTCTCAACTTTTGGTTTGATTTGCAATAACTTTATTTCGGTTTAATTTACGTGTTGTTAGATTTGTGTAATTATTCTCGTTTTTTTTTTGCATTGGTCTTTTACGGTTGATTTTTCTTCTCTTTTTGATTTTCTTCCTGAAATCACGCAAAAATCTTTTGTTAGGTTAACATTTTCTTCTGACAGGTCAAATACACTTTCGGCGACATTATTACTCTTGTCTGATTCATTACTCAGTCCTCTATATATTACACCATGTACTCATTCTCTTTCAGGCACTTGAAAAAAAAATGGAAAGTACTTCGTCCCAGCGCATCAAAAAAATTTGTGTCTTTGGAGGTGCTTATCCAGGGAAAAATAACATATTCGCTGATGAAGCCATAAGAGTTGGAGTAATACTTGCCCAACAAAAGATCCAGTTGATTTATGGAGGCGGTAGTACGGGTTTAATGGGAGCAGTCGCTACATCAGCACACGCCGGAGGAAGTCCAGTTCTAGGAATCGTGCCAAAACTATTCACAGGTTTTTGTGGACCTACCGTGGGTAAGGAAATACAAGTCTGGAGTATCCCTGAACGGATGACAATCATGTACCATTCTGCCGATGCATTCATTGCTTTACCAGGAGGTCTGGGTACATTGGAAGAAATAGCTTGCGTGGCTTCTTGGTCATCTTTGGTCACAAATAAGAAACCCATTGGTTTGCTTAATATTAATGGTTATTTTAGTAATTTGCTTTCATACTTAGATAATGCTGTGGATAATGGATTCATGTTTTCAGAGGCAAGGAGAACCATAATTTCTGCTACAACCATTGAAGATTTACTCAAAAAGCTCCAAGCTTATGAGTATTTATCTGCTACGGTTGTTTCGCAAAAGCTCGGAAAAAGAAAAAGAGATATGGACGAGCAAGGAGTGGATTGCACTCTGTCTTTGTGACATTATCTAACATTTTGTTTGTTGTGTCTCAGTTATAATAAGTGGTTAGCAACCTCTGCAGGTAATATCTCCTAAATTCTACCTTTAGTAGGGGGTAAGAGACATATTTTGCTAATTAAAAAAAAAAAAGTTTGTTGTGTTTTAAGCAATTTAGAAGTATTCATTCTGAACAAGGTCTGAGTAAGGGAGACTTGAGACATACCTTGTCAGTTTGATTTTAATCTTTTTATGTTTACTTGTTAATTTTTGTTTAGTATTTTAGGATTATTTAGGTTGCATGAGTTTGTTATTCCTATTCTTATGTTATTAGTTCTTTTCTCTTACACATGATTCTTTCATTTGGGTTAATAGACTTACATTGAGGACAATGTAAGAATTAAGTGTGGGGGGAACGATTTAGGATTTCTTTTATTTTTGTCTACTATTTTTTTTTTATGAGTCTTTATTATTATTATTATTATTTTAATGTGTTCTAGTTCCTTTTTAATACAATGATGAGATATGAATTGCATAAGTCTAAAACAGATTTATTAGTGAGAAGATTTTCATGAGAATTGAGCTTGATGTCAACCTTTTTATGAGCCAATGTTAATATGATATGTTGATTGAGAAAGAAGCATGTTTAGACTTAATCTGACTTGTATAATCATCCTTGTGAGTTTTTGAGCCTATAATGATTGATGCATTATACAAATCAATCTAATTTCTTTCTTGAGTGCTCTTATGATTACATGATTCTCTAGAACTTGCTTTAAACCGTTTGAGACTATATTGATACATGTGACAACATGAATATGATAGAGGCATTAGGATTATAACCAGAGCCAAACAGCCATCCATTATTAATGTTCTAAGAGAACATCCCCACTAGTGAGCCAATTTGAGCCTACAATAAATATGCTATTTTATTGGTAACCAGAACTTACACCTAGCCTAAATATACTTATATCCTTACCCTTGTTCTAAAGATGGATTATATATTTTGAGACATATTGCAAAAACAAGGGATACTTTTTGAAAATTTGGGTTAGAACGAAAGATAAGTGTGGGGGAGGAGAGAGGCAAAAGTCAAGAGAAAAAGAAAGGGATCATTGTCAAATACATTCCCATATTAAAAAAAAAAAATCTTCTCTTAAACTTCTAGTTAAAGTAAAGAAAAAAATGTTACAAAGTTGGTTAGAATGAAGCAAAGGCTCAACATGAATATTTAGCCTATGTTATGTGCTTTCTAAGAGTTTTGAGAAGTTTTATTCGTATGATCTTATTATGTCTCTAAACTCTATGAACTCTTTGGAACCTTTGTGATATCTTTATCCTTTTGTTCTTTAACCACATTATAACCCTTTGGCCCCATTACAACCTTGAAAAAAGACCTCTTGATTTATGAAGTTGTATGATCTAAATAGTGGAGAATAGGTGGACAAGCAAGCATATGGTAGAACTGTTTTCATGAGATTGATTGAGTGTAAACACTTTACCACTACTTTAAAGAGTGAAAATCATGAGAGTATAGTGAGAAGTTGAGATTAAGTTGAATATGCACTATTTTGATTGAAATATGTTATGTTAATATTGGCTTAACTCATTTATTTACATTCAAGCTTGAATTTTTGTGAAATTCTTTGAGCTATTGATTAGTTTATAAGACTTGTTCAAAGATTGTCTCTAATTTATATTGAAAGGATTAGGAGTAAATATTTTTAGTGTATGTAGTTTACTTATATTTTAGTTTTTCAATGTTTGTGGGTATCATTCTAGCAAACCCTCACGAGACTAAACTCGTCCACTAGGGACACCTAGGGGTTTAAAGGCTTGTGTCACATGCTAAGTGCCACCGTGATTTCCAACGAAAATGGATTAGATTAGATTTTCTTATTTTATTTTTATTGAGTCGTTGCTAGGGACTAGCAACAATCTAAGTGTGGGGGTGTGATAACTCGTATAATTATATAGTTCTTAGTTATGTTTTATTATTGTTTTGTGTCAAATACGAGTTATTATTGCTTAGTCTAATTGTGTTTATGATTTTTTTTTATATTTTTATGTAATTTGGTGTTTTTCACGAGTTTTTTTGAGTGATTTCAGATTACTAGGTTAAATCAAGAATTAAGGGCAAATCCAATTCAGTTCCAGTTCCGACACCTTTTTCCATATCAGCTATATCTGGAGTTTCACTGAAGCATTAAGGCTGAACGTTTTACAGTGCATAGTTAAGAGGCATATCTATCTTTTTCATGTTTTACACTTCTTGAAACGGAGTCGTTTTCCCTAGCGAAATCGACCATCAAGTTGGCTGATGTGCAATGACGTCTGTGCTGACCTGTTTTGGTATTTTGACCATATCTTCCGATCCACATGAGCAAATGATCTGATTCCAACGGCTATGGATCCGTAACGGATAGGGGTATATTTTTCTAGAAGACCATTTGATCAGATCGAGCATCCAACATTGACAAAATCGACCATCAAGCTCGCTGATCAGAATTGTCATACAATATGACGAAAATTGTTAGAAAAATGCACCCACCTATTATACCTACCTTTGAAATTTGTAAAGCTTGTCTCTTGTCATTTAGTCCTCCAAAATGTGTATAAATAGAGGGCCTTGGATGATTGTATGGATCATTGTACATTGGTAGGATATTAGCCATTGTAATAAAATTCTCTAAGTTTTCTTCTTCTTTCCTTTCTCTAGTTTTCTTTTTTATTTACTTATGCTTCTTACATTTCTTTTCATTTTATTCATATCTAGTATGTGTTGCTAATCATATTGTTGAGGTGATGAGGTGAAGCTTTTGGTAAATGCTAAGGTTAGTCTCTTAAACATGAGCTAAAATGAATCATCATTTATAAACACTAGTATAGATAATATTTTCTTTTGGTTTAAAATCATACTTGCAAAGTAGGGATCTTGATTCATTATTGACAATGAAAATGGCACAGTAAATGCTTGGTTTCATAACCTTGATTTGTTGTAGACATATACCTTGGCATAAGGAATGCTTGGACTCTTTTTGTGAGTTTTGAGGACACCAAATGAACATAATATCATATGCTATGGACGTTGGACAATTTGGACTGAATTGCTAAACCTTCCGATTGGAATCTCCCTTATGTGTGAATTTCAATTGTGTAATAAAACAAGATTAATCTTAGCATAACACCAAGAGTGGATTCTCTAACCTCAACATCTTTTCTTATTGTTTTTATATCTTGTTTAATTTCTTTTATTTTATTTTGTTTATTTTGTTCTCTAATATCTTGTTTATCTTGTTTTGTTGTTGATTCCCTAATATCTTGTTTACTTTATTTTTCTTATATATTTATAAACTTATACTTACTAATACGCTTCCCTGTGGTTCGACCTCGGACACCCGAGAATTTATTACTTGAACATAACCTACACTTGGGTTTACAACTCTTAATTGAGTCTCCATCAAGTTTTTTTGTGATAACTCGTATAATTATATAGTTCTTAGTTATGTTTTATTATTGTTTTGTGTCAAATACGAGTTATTATTGCTTAGTCTAATTGTGTTTATGATTTTTTTATATTTTTATGTAATTTGGTGTTTTTCACGAGTTTCTTTGAGTGATTTCAGTTTACTAGGTTAAATCAAGAATTAAGGGCAAATCCAATTCAGTTCCAGTTCCGACACCTTTTGCCATATCAGCTATATCTGGAGTTTCACTGAAGCATTAAGGCTGAAATTTTTACAGTGCATAGTTAAGAGGCATATCTATCTTTTTCACGTTTTATACTTCTTGAAACGGAGTCGTTTTCCCTAGCGAAATCGACCATCAAGTTGGCTGATGTGCAATGACGTATGTGCTGACCTGTTTTGGTATTTTGACCATATCTTCCGATCCACATGAGCAAATGATCTGATTCCAACGGCTATGGATCCGTAACTGATAGGGGTATATTTTTCTAGAAGACCATTTGATCAGATCGAGCCTTCAACATTGACAAAATCGACCATCAAGCTGGCTGATCAGAATTGTCATACAATATGACGAAAATTGTTAGAAAAATGCACCCACCTATTATACCTACCTTTGAAATTTGTAAAGCTTGTCTCTTGTCATTTAGTCCTCCAAAATGTGTATAAATAGAGGGCCTTGGATGATTGTATGGATCATTGTACATTGGTAGGATATTAGCCATTGTAATAAAATTCTCTAAGTTTTCTTCTTCTTTCCTTTCTCTAGTTTTCTTTTTTATTTACTTATGCTTCTTACATTTCTTTTCATTTTATTCATATCTAGTATGTGTTGCTAATCATATTGTTGAGGTGATGAGGTGAAGCTTTTGGTAAATGCTAAGGTTAGTCTCTTAAACATGAGCTAAAATGAATCATCATTTATAAACACTAGTATAGATAATATTTTCTTTTGGTTTAAAATCATACTTGCAAAGTAGGGATCTTGATTCATTATTGACAATGAAAATGGCACAGTAAATGATTGGTTTCATAACCTTGATTTGTTGTAGACATATACCTTGGCATAAGGAATGCTTGGACTCTTTTTGTGAGTTTTGAGGACACCAAATGAACATAATATCATATGCTATGGACGTTGGACAATTTGGACTGAATTGCTAAACCTTCCGATTGGAATCTCCCTTATGTGTGAATTTCAATTGTGTAATAAAACAAGATTAATCTTAGCATAACACCAAGAGTGGATTCTCTAACCTCAACATCTTTTCTTATTGTTTTTATATCTTGTTTAATTTCTTTTATTTTATTTTGTTTATTTTGTTCTCTAATATCTTGTTTATCTTGTTTTGTTGTTGATTCCCTAATATCTTGTTTACTTTATTTTTCTTATATATTTATAAACTTATACTTACTAATACGCTTCCCTGTGGTTCGACCTCGGACACCCGAGAATTTATTACTTGAACATAACCTACACTTGGGTTTACAACTCTTAATTGAGTCTCCATCAAGTTTTTGGCGCCGTTGCCGGGGAGGCAATACTAAGTATATAAGTTTATAAGTATATTTATTTTTATTGGCTGGTTATACCGCCTATATTTATTGGCTGGTTATACCGCCTAATTTTCTATATATTTATATTTATATTGTATATTAACTTTGTTTTATTTTTATTGGCTGGTTATACCGCCTAATCTGTATATTAACTTTGTTTTATGCTTGTTTGGCGACGTGATTTTAGATCTCGTCGTTTAGTTAGATTTTATTGTGAAACTTTTTCAGGTAATCTTTCTAATACAACTCCTACCATGGCTGACAATGAAAGTGTTCATGCTGAAGATGAGAACAGACAAGTACGCACCATGCGTGACTACTTGCAACCAACTCGAAGCTCATCACCCTCTTGTTTTATTTTTCCTCTCAATGCAAACAACTTTCGTTTTAAACCAGGTATGATAGCTTTGCTTCCAAATTTCCATGGGTTAGAATCAGAAAGTGCTTACTCGTTTCTAAAAGACTTCGAAGATGTATGTGTCACCTTTAATGACCAACAATGTACAAATGAAATTGTCAAGCTAAAATTATTTCCTTTTTCTTTAAAAGATAAAGCAAAAATTTGGCTTCATAATTTAAAACCAAGGTCAATTGGCACATGGCAAGAATTACAAACTGAGTTTCTAAAGAAATTTTTCCCAGCACATCAAACTACTGCTTTGAAAAGACAGATTCAAAATTTCAATCAAAATCAAAATGAAGCATTTTTTCAGTGCTGGGAGCGTTTTAAAGATTTGTTAAGTTCTTGTCCACATCATGGTTTTGAAAAATGGCGTCTTATTAGTTTCTTTTATGAAAGTTTAACTCCCGAAACTAAACAATTTGTTGAAACAATGTGTAACGATGAGTTTCTAGAAAAAGAACCTGAAGAAGCCTTTGACTACCTAGACCATTTGGCAGATAACTCTCAAGCCTGGCACACAGATAATTCCTCTGAAAGTTCTAATAGATCTAATCTTGTTTCTAACAGAGGTAAATATCATTTTAGTCAAGAAGATGAGATAAAAGCTAAAGTAGCTAATTTGGCTAGAAAGATTGAAGCCATGGAACTTAGAGAAGTAAAAGAAGTCAAAACGGTTAAAAATGAAGAAAGTTGTGGAATTTGTGAAATCATGGGACACCCCACTTCTGAATGTCCAAACATTCCCATTCTTAAAGAAGCGTTGCATGATCAAGTAAATTCCATAAACACATTTAAAAAGCCTTTTCCTTCTCCTTACTCTGAAACGTATAACCCTGAATGGAGAAATCATCCCAACTTCAGTTGGCGGAATAATAATCATGTTCAGGTACCACAATCTCAAAAGCCGGGCAACACTTTTTCCTATCAACCTTCACGTGTACAAACCTTGGAAGAGACATTGCAAGCATTCATGCAAACACAAGCAAATGTGAATAACCAAACTTCACAGGACATCAATGAGATCAAAAACACCTTGTCCACATTGACAGCTTCATTACGCACTCAAGAAAAAGGTAAGTTTCCTGCTCAACCTCAGCCTAACCCTTCTACTCAATGTCTTGTTTCTTGCTCCAATGAAACTCAACAGGAAAATGCCAGTTCTATCACAACTCTTCGAAGTGGAAAGGCAATTGACAAAAACATTCCATCAAAAGACCAAGATCCTCCTTCCCCTCCGAAAAGTAATGGTAAGGATGATGGTAAGTCTGAACTTCTTGAAAATTTGGACAAAGAAAAAGGTATGCATCCTGCTCCTTTTCCTCAAAGGTTGCAAACAATAAAGAATTTGAATCAAAATGCAGAAATTTATGAACTTTTCAAACAAGTTAAAATTAACATTCCTTTATTGGATGCAATCAAACAAGTTCCATCTTATGCTAAATTTTTGAAGGACATGTGCACATTTAAAAGGAAACATAATGTACAAAAGAAAGCATTTCTGACGGAAAGTGTGAGCTCAATCATTCAGCACCTTACTCCACCAAAATTCAAAGATCCTGGATGTCCAACAATCTCATGCATCATTAGAAACACTATAATAGAACGTGCATTGCTTGATCTTGGTGCTAGTGTTAATCTTTTGCCTTTTTCTGTTTATCAACAGTTAGGTTTAGGTGAACTCAAGGAAACACCTGTTACACTTCAACTAGCTGATCGATCTGTAAAAATTCCTCGAGGGATAGTTGAAGATGTTTTGGTTCAAATTGATAATTTTTACTTCCCTGTTGATTTTATTGTTTTGGACACACATCCTGTTTCAAATCCAAATGTTCAAATTCCTGTTATATTAGGCCGTCCATTTCTTGCAACTTCTAATGCTCTCATAAATTGCAGGAATGGTATTTTGAACATTTCTTTTGGAAATATGACTTTAGAATTAAATGTGTTCAACACTTGCAAGCAACCTGGTGATGATTCAGAAGTACATGAAGTGGATTTCATTGAAGAACTTGTTCATGAACATCTCACCACTACCACATTCCATGATCCTTTAGAAGCTTATTTAATTGAATGTGAGTTTGATAATGCTTTAGAAATTTCACACACTGATTCTTTGTTAAATTCTTTTCAGGATAAGCATCATTGGAAACAAAAGTTTGAGGAACTTCCATCACTCACAAATGTCACTGTACCATCAACTATTGAACCGGCCAAGCTGGATTTAAAACCATTGCCATCCGAGCTAAAATATTCATTTTTGGGAAAAATTCCTTCTCAATGGAGCCCCCAAGATAAAAGGAAGTTTCTGAATGAGGTAAAGAAGTTCTACTGGGATGACCCTTCCTTGTTCAAATATTGTCCTGATCAGATTTTTCGAAGATGCATTCCCGGCAATGAGGTAAGTAGTGTAATTAAGTTTTGTCATTCCGAGGCATGTGGTGGTCATTTTTCATCAAAGAAAACTGCTGCAAAAATTTTACAGTGTGGATTTTACTGGCCAATTTTATTCAAAGATGCATATGAGAATTCTAAAATTCATAAAGAAAGAACTAAAGCCTTTCATGACAAGTTAATTTCAAGAAAAACATTTGATGTTGGGCAAAAAGTTCTACTTTATAATTTTAGACCTCACATATTTCCTGGTAAGTTGAGATCAAGATGGACTGGCCCATTTGTGGTTAAGCATGTGTATCATTATGGAGCAGTTGACATTGAGAATCCTCAAAACGGTAACATATTCAAGGTAAATGGACAAAGACTCAAAATCTTTTTGGAAAATCATGTTACTCAAGAAGAGGTTGTTTTTCTTTCTGATCCTTGTTTTGAAAATAACTAGATGTAAATATAATTTTTTTAACCCCGGTTAAATGGCGGATAACGGTACTCCGTGATTATTTAAGTCGGTTCCATCAGCTACCCACAAAAATTACATAAAAATATAAAATATCATAAACACAATTAGACTAAGCAATAATAACTCGTATTTGACACAAAACAATAATAAAACATAACTAAGAACTATATAATTATACGAGTTATCACACCCCCACACTTAGATTGTTGCTAGTCCCTAGCAACGACTCAATAAAAATAAAATAAGAAAATCTAATCTAATCCATTTTCGTTGGAAATCACGGTGGCACTTAGCATGTGACACAAGCCTTTAAACCCCTAGGTGTCCCTAGTGGACGAGTTTAGTCTCGTGAGGGTTTGCTAGAACGATACCCACAAACATTGAAAAACTAAAATATAAGTAAACTACATACACTAAAAATATTAGCCATTGTGATAACTCGTATAATTATATAGTTTTTAGTTATGTTTTATTATTGTTTTGTGTCAAATACGAGTTATTATTGCTTAGTCTACTTGTGTTTATGATCTTTTATATTTTTATATAATTTGGTGTTTTTCATGAGTTTCTTTGAGTGATTTCAGATTACTAGGTTAAATCAAGAATTAAGGGCAAATCCAATTAAGTTCCAGTTCCGACACCTTTTGCCATATTAGCTATATCTGGAGTTTCACTGAAGCATTAAGGCTAAAATTTTTACAGTGCAAAGGTAAGAGGCATATCTATATTTTTCATGTTTTACACTTCTTGAAACGGAGTCGTTTCCCTTACCGAAATCAACCATCAAGTTGGCTGATGTGCAATGACGTCTGTTCTGCACCATTTTGGTATTTTGACCATATCTTCCGATCCACATGAGAAAATGATCTGATTCCAACGGATATGGATCAGTAACTGATAGGGGCATATGTTTCTAGAAGATCATTTGATCAGATCGAGCCTCCAACATTGACAAAATCGACCATCAAGCTGGCTGATCAGAATTGTCATACAACATGACGAAAATTGTTAGAAAAATGCACCCACCTATTATACCTACCTTTGAAATTTATAAAGCTTGTCTCTTGTCATTTAGCTCTCCAAAATGTGTATAAATAGAGGGCCTTGGATGAGTATTAGGAACATTATACATTGGTAGGATATTAGCCATTGTAATAAAATTCTCTAAGTTTTCTTCTTCTTTCTTTTCTCTAGTTTTCTTTCTTTATTTACTTATGCTTCTTACATTTCTTTTCATTTTTAGTATGTGTTGCTAATCATATTGTTGAGGTGATGAGGTGAAGCTCTTGGTAAATGCTAAGGTTAGTCTCTTAAACATGAGCTAAAATGAATCATCATTTATAAACACTAGTATAGATAATATTTTCTTTTGGTTTAAAATCATACTTGCAAAGTAGAGATCTTGATTCATTATTGACAATGAAAATGGCACAGTAAATGCTTGGTTTCATAACCTTGATTTGTTGTAGACATATACCTTGGCATAAGGAATGCTTGGACTCTTTTTATGAGTTTTGAGGACACCAAATGAACATAATATCATATGCTATGGACGTTGGACAATTTGGACTGAATTGCTAAACCTTCCGATTGGAACCTCCCTTATGTGTGGATTTCAATTGTGTAATAAAACAAGATTAATCTTAGCATAACACCAAGAGTGGATTCTCTAACCTCAACATCCTTTCTTATTGTTTTTTATATCTTGTTTAATTGCTTTTATGTTATTTTATTTATTTTGTTCTCTAATATCTTGTTTACTTTCTTTGTTATTGATTCCCTAATATCTTGTTTATTTTCTTTTTCATATATATTTATAAACTTATACTTACTAGTACGCTTCCCTGTGGTTCGACCTCGGACACCCGAGAATTTATTACTTGAACATAACCTGCACTTGGGTTTACAACTCTTAATTGAGTCTCCATCAAGTTTTTGGCGCCGTTGCCGGGGAAGCAATACTAAGTATATAAGTTTATAAGTATATTTATTTTTATTGGCTGGTTATACCGCCTAATCTGTATATTTATATTTATATTGTATATTAACTTTGTTTTATTTTTATTGGCTGGTTATACCGCCTAATCTGTATAGTAACTTTGTTTTATGCTTGTTTGGCGACGTGATTTTAGATCTCGTCGTTTAGTTAGATTTTATTGTGAAACTTTTTCAGGTAATCTTTCTAATACAACTCCTACCATGGCTGACAATGAAAGTGTTCATGCTGAAGATGAGAACAGACAAGTACGCACCATGCGTGACTACTTGCAACCAACTCGAAGCTCATCACCCTCTTGTTTTATTTTTCCTCTCAATGCAAACAACTTTCGTTTTAAACCAGGTATGATAGCTTTGCTTCCAAATTTCCATGGGTTAGAATCGGAAAGTGCTTACTCGTTTCTAAAAGACTTCGAAGATGTATGTGTCACCTTTAATGACCAACAATGTACAAATGAAATTGTCAAGCTAAAATTATTTCCTTTTTCTTTAAAAGATAAAGCAAAAATTTGGCTTCATAATTTAAAACCAAGGTCAATTGGCACATGGCAAGAATTACAAACTGAGTTTCTAAAGAAATTTTTCCCAGCACATCAAACTACTGCTTTGAAAAGACAGATTCAAAATTTCAATCAAAATCAAAATGAAGCATTTTTTCAGTGCTGGGAGCGTTTTAAAGATTTGTTAAGTTCTTGTCCACATCATGGTTTTGAAAAATGGCGTCTTATTAGTTTCTTTTATGAAAGTTTAACTCCCGAAACTAAACAATTTGTTGAAACAATGTGTAACGGTGAGTTTCTAGAAAAAGAACCTGAAGAAGCCTTTGACTACCTAGACCATTTGGCAGATAACTCTCAAGCCTGGCACACAGATAATTCCTCTGAAAGTTCTAATAGATCTAATCTTGTTTCTAACAGAGGTAAATATCATTTTAGTCAAGAAGATGAGATAAAAGCTAAAGTAGCTAATTTGGCTAGAAAGATTGAAGCCATGGAACTTAGAGAAGTAAATGAAGTCAAAACGGTTAAAAATGAAGAAAGTTGTGGAATTTGTGAAATCATGGGACACCCCACTTCTGAATGTCCAAACATTCCCATTCTTAAATAAGCGTTGCATGATCAAGTAAATTCCATAAACACATTTAAAAAGCCTTTTCCTTCTCCTTACTCTGAAACGTATAACCCTGAATGGAGAAATCATCCCAACTTCAGTTGGCGGAATAATAATCATGTTCAGGTACCACAATCTCAAAAGCCGGGCAACACTTTTTCCTATCAACCTTCACGTGTACAAACCTTGGAAGAGACATTGCAAGCATTCATGCAAACACAAGCAAATGTGAAAAACCAAACTTCACAGGACATCAATGAGATCAAAAACACCTTGTCCACATTGACAGCTTCATTACGCACTCAAGAAAAAGGTAAGTTTCCTGCTCAACCTCAGCCTAACCCTTCTACTCAATGTCTTGTTTCTTGCTCCAATGAACTTCAACAGGAAAATGCCAGTTCTATCACAACTCTTAATTGAGTCTCCATCAAGTTTTTGGCGCCGTTGCCGGGGAAAACTTAGAGAATTTTATTAATGAACTTGATGGAGTAAATATGATTGTATGGATCATTGTGTATAAATACGAGTTATTATTGTAAAGTCAACAACTCTTAATTGAGAATTTACCAAGAGCTTCACCTCATCACCTCAACAATATGATTAGCAACACATACTAGATATGAATAAAATGAAAAGAAATGTAAGAAGCATAAGTAAATAAAAAAAGAAAACTAGAGAAAAGAAAGAAGAAGAAAACTTAGAGAATTTTATTACAATGGCTAATATCCTACCAATAGCTTGTTTGTGATAACTCGTATAATTATATAGTTTTTAGTTATGTTTTATTATTGTTTTGTGTCAAATACGAGTTATTATTGCTTAGTCTACTTGTGTTTATGATCTTTTATATTTTTATGTAATTTGGTGTTTTTCATGAGTTTCTTTGAGTGATTTCAGATTACTAGGTTAAATCAAGAATTAAGGGCAAATCCAATTCAGTTCCAGTTCCGACACCTTTTTCCATATCAGCTATATCTGGAGTTTCACCAAAGCATTAAGGCTGAAATTTTGACAGTGCAATGTTAAGAGGCATATCTATCTTTTTCATGTTTTACACTTCTTGAAACGGAGTCGTTTTCCCTACCGAAATCAACCATCAAGTTGGCTGATGTGCAATGATGTCTGTTCTGCACCGTTTTGGTATTTTGACCATATCTTCCGATCCACATGAGCAAATGATCTGATTCCAATGGCTACGGATCAGTAACTGATAGGGGCATTTTTTCTAGAAGACCATTTGATCAGATCGAGCCTCCAACATTGCAAAATCGACCATCAAGCTGGCTGATCAGAATTGTCATACAACATGACGAAAATTGTTAGAAAAATGCACCCACCTATTATACCTACCTTTGAAATTTATAAAGCTTGTCTCTTGTCATTTAGCTCTCCAAAATGTGTATAAATAGAGGGCCTTGGATGAGTATTAAGAAAACCTTATACATTGGTAGGATATTAGCCATTGTAAAAAAATTCTCTAATTTTTCTTCTTTTTTCCTTTCTCTAGTTTTCTTTTTCTTTATTTACTTATGCTTCTTACATTTCTTTTCATTTTTAGTATGTGTTGCTAATCATATTGTTGAGGTGATGAGGTGAAGCTCTTGGTAAATGCTAAGGTTAGTCTCTTAAACATGAGCTAAAATGAATCATCATTTATAAACACTAGTATAGATAATATTTTCTTTTGGTTTAAAATCATACTTGCAAAGTAGAGATCTTGATTCATTATTGACAATGAAAATGGCACAGTAAATGCTTGGTTTCATAACCTTGATTTGTTGTAGACATATACCTTGGCATAAGGAATGCTTGGACTCTTTTTATGAGTTTTGAGGACACCAAATGAACATAATATCATATGCTATGGACGTTGGACAATTTGGACTGAATTGCTAAACCTTCCGATTGGAACCTCCCTTATGTGTGGATTTCAATTGTGTAATAAAACAAGATTAATCTTAGCATAACACCAAGAGTGGATTCTCTAACCTCAACATCCTTTCTTATTGTTTTTTATATCTTGTTTAATTGCTTTTATGTTATTTTGTTTATTTTGTTCTCTAATATCTTGTTTACTTTCTTTGTTATTGATTCCCTAATATCTTGTTTATTTTCTTTTTCATATATATTTATAAACTTATACTTACTAGTACGCTTCCCTGTGGTTCGACCTCGGACACCCGAGAATTTATTACTTGAACATAACCTGCACTTGGGTTTACAACTCTTAATTGAGTCTCCATCAAGTTTTTGGCGCCGTTGCCGGGGATATTAGCCATTGTAATAAAATTCTCTAAGTTTTCTTCTTTTTTCCTTTCTCTAGTTTTCTTTTTCTTTATTTACTTATGCTTCTTACATTTCTTTTCATTTTTAGTATGTGTTGCTAATCATATTGTTGAGGTGATGAGGTGTAGCTCTTGGTAAATGCTAAGGTTAGTCTCTTAAACATGAGCTAAAATGAATCATCATTTATAAACACTAGTATAGATAATATTTTCTTTTGGTTTAAAATCATACTTGCAAAGTAGAGATCTTGATTCATTATTGACAATAAAAATGGCACAGTAAATGCTTGGTTTCATAACCTTGATTTGTTGTAGACATATACCTTGGCATAAGGAATGCTTGGACTCTATTTATGAGTTTTGAGGACACCAAATGAACATAATATCATATGCTATGGACGTTGGACAATTTGGACTGAATTGCTAAACCTTCCGATTGGAACCTCCTTTATGTGTGGATTTCAATTGTGTAATAAAACAAGATTAATCTTAGCATAACACCAAAAGTGGATTCTCTAACCTCAACATCCTTTCTTATTGTTTTTTTTATATCTTGTTTAATTGTTTTTATGTTATTTTGTTTATTTTGTTCTCTAATATCTTGTTTACTTTCTTTGTTATTGATTCCCTAATATCTTGTTTATTTTCTTTTTCATATATATTTATAAACTTATACTTACTAGTACGCTTCCCTGTGGTTCGACCTCGGACACCCGAGAATTTATTACTTGAACATAATTGAGAATATTATTACAATGGCTAATATCCACATTGACAGCTTCATTACGTACTCAAGAAAAAGGTAAGTTTCCTGCTCAACCTCAGCCTAACCCTTCTACTCAATGTCTTATTTCTTGCTCCAATGAAACTCAACAGGAAAATGCCAGTTCTATCACAACTCTTCGAAGTGGAAAGGCAATTGACAAAAACATTCCATCAAAAGACCAAGATCCTCATTCCCCTCCGAAAAGTAATGGTAAGGATGATGGTAAGTCTGAACTTCTTGAAAATTTGGACAAAGAAAAAGGTATGCATCCTGCTCCTTTTCCTCAAAGGTTGCAAACAATAAAGAATTTGAATCAAAATGCAGAAATTTATGAACTTTTCAAACAAGTTAAGATTAATATTCCTTTATTGGATGCAATCAAACAAGTTCCATCTTATGCTAAATTTTTGAAAGACATGTGCACAGTTAAAAGGAAACATAATGTACAAAAGAAAGCATTTCTGACGGAAAGTGTGAGGTCAATCATTCAGCATCTTACTCCACCAAAATTCAAAGATCCTGGATGTCCAACAATCTCATGCATCATTGGAAACACTAGAATAGAACGTGCATTGCTTGATCTTGGTGCTAGTGTTAATCTTTTGCCTTTTTCTGTTTATCAACAGTTAGGTTTAGGTGAACTCAAGGAAACACCTATTACACTTCAACTAGCTGATCGTTCTGTAAAAATTCCTCGAGGGATAGTTGAAGATGTTTTGGTTCAAATTGAAAATTTTTACTTCCCTGTTGATTTTATTGTTTTGGACACACATCCTGTTTCAAATCCAAATGTTCAAATTCCTGTTATATTAGGCCGTCCATTTCTTGCAACTTCTAATGCTCTGATAAATTGCAGGAATGGTATGTTGAACATTTCTTTTGGAAATATGACTTTAGAATTAAATGTGTTCAACACTTGCAAGCAACCTAGTGATGATTCAGAAGTACATGAATTGGATTTCATTGAAGAACTTGTTCATGAACATCTCACCACTACCACATTCCATGATCCTTTAGAAGCTTATTTAATTGAATGTGAGTTTGATAATGCTTCAGAAATTTCACACACTGATTCTTTGTTAAATTCTTTTCAGGTTAAGCATTGTTGGAAACAAAAGTTTGAGGAACTTCCATCACTCACAAATGTCACTGTACCATCAACTATTGAACCACCCAAGCTGGATTTAAAACCATTGCCATCCGAGCTAAAATATTCCTTTTTGGGTGAGAATGAAACTTTTCCAGTCATAAATGAACTTGAGGAACTCAGAAATGATGCATATGAGAATTCTAAAATTCATAAAGAAAGAACTAAAGCCTTTCATGACAAGTTAATTTCAAGAAAAACATTTGATGTTGGGCAAAAAGTTCTACTTTATAATTCTAGACTTCACATATTTCCTGGTAAGTTGAGATCAAGATGGACTGGCCCATTTGTGGTTAAGCATGTGTATCATTATGGAGCAGTTGACATTGAGAATCCTCAAAATGGTAACGTATTCAAGGTAAATGGACAAAGACTCAAACTCTTTTTGGAAAATCATGTTACTCAAGAAGAGGTTGTTTTTCTTTCTGATCCTTGTTTTGAAAATAACTAGATGTAAATATAATTTTTACTAATCTTCAAAACAAAAAAAAATACATTTTTTTTAACCCCGGTTAAATGGCGGATAACGGTACTCCGTGATTATTTAAGTCGGTTCCATCAGCTACCCACAAAACTGATATTGTATATAAATTTCTCTTTCAATTTCTTTTTCATTTTTTTTTTAAGATGGATGATATTCTCACAAGATTGCAGAAACGATTTCCTCCTTTTCCTCGAAATATTTTACTGAAGCTTTACCAGGTTCGATTTGAAAGATTAAGAATGCTTATGCACAAAGGGATTCCTGAAGACATACGTTGGATAATTGAAGCCAAGGTACGTGAAGATGAATATCTTCCTGTTTTGCGTTTACCAGGTACAGGTAGAAGCACTTTTGCAAAGAAGCGACGAGCAAAGCGCATGAGTTCAAATTGCCACAAATGTGCACGATGGACGTGTAACGGTAAATTTCGTACTATTGGGATTCCGTCCTCTAATCGAGATGATAAAATTGAATTCATTAAGGATGGACTGAGTAAGGAGAATTTGGGTAATATCCAACTTTCTCTTGAGACGCATCCTAGTGGAGACGTACAAAGAGAAATTCTTGATTTATGGCCGCAATTCCAAAGGGAATGGCAACATCTTGGGAATCTGATGTTAAAAGACCCTGTTTGCCAGCTTGTAAGAAAACTGGATGGGAAGCATATCCTCGACTCATAGAAGGCGTTTAAGCCGTTTCTGGACGTAAAACCAGAGGAAGATGTGAGCCACAATCACAACTACAATAAATGACTTCTCAGCTTTTGGTTTGATTTGCAATAACTTCATTTCGGTTTAATTTGCGATTTGTGTAATTATTCTCGTTTTATTTTTTATTTTTTTTTGCATTGGTCTTTTACGGTTGCTTTTTCTTTTCTTTTTGATTTTCTTCCTGAAATCACGCAAAAATCTTTTGTTAGGTTAACATTTTCTTCTGACAGGTCAAATACACTTCCGGCGACATTATTATTCTTGTCTGATTCACTACTCAGTCCTCTATATATTACACCATGTACTCATTCTCTTTCAGGCACTCGAAAAAAAAATGGAAAGTACTTCGTCCCAGCGCATTGAAAAAATTTGTGTCTTTGGAGGTGCTTATCCAGGGAAAAATAAAATATTCGCTGATGAAGCCATAAGAGTTGGAGTAATACTTGCCCAACAAAAGATCCAGTTGATTTATGGAGGCGGTAGTACGGGTTTAATGGGAGCAGTCGCTACAGCAGCACACGCCGGAGGAAGTCCAGTTCTAGGAATAGTGCCAAAACTATTCACAGGTTTTTGTGGACCTACCGTGGGTAAGGAAATACAAGTCTGGAGTATCCCTGAACGGATAACAATCATGTACCATTCTGCCGATGCATTCATTGCTTTACAAGGAGGTCTGGGTACATTGGAAGAAATAGCTTGCGTGGCTTCTTGGTCATCTTTGGTCACAAATAAGAAACCGATTGGTTTGCTTAATATTAATGGTTATTTTAGTAATTTGCTTTCATATTTAGATAATGCTGTGGATAATGGATTCATGTTTTCAGAGGCAAGGAGAACCATAATTTCTGCTACAACCATTGAAGATTTACTCAAAAAGCTCCAAGCTTATGAGTATTTATCTGCTACGGTTGCTTCGCAAACGCTCGGAAAAAGAAAAAGAGATATGGACGAGCAAGGAGTGGATTGCACTCTGTCTTTGTGACATTATCTAACATTTTGTTTGTTGTGTCTCAGTTATAATAAGTGGTTAGCAACCTCTGCAGGTAATATCTCCTAAATTCTACCTTTAGTAGGGGGTAAGGGACATATTTTGCTAATTTTTAAAAAAAAATAAAAAAATTTGATGTGTTTTAAGCCATTTAGAAGTATTCATTCTGAACAAGGTCTGAGTAAGGGAGACTTGAGACATACCTTGTCAGTTTGATTTCTTCTTTCAAAAAAAAAAAAAAGGTTTGTTGTGTTTTAAGCAATTTAGAAGTATTCATTCTGAACAAGGTCTGAGTAAGGGAGACTTGAGACATACCTTGTCAGTTTGATTTTAATCTTTTTATGTTTACTTGTTAATTTTTGTTTAGTATTTTAGGATTAATTAGGTTGCATGAGTTTGTTTTGTTTTGAGTCTTAGTTATTCCTATTCTTATGTTATTAGTTCTTTTCTCTTACACATGATTCTTTCATTTGGGTTAATAGACTTACATTGAGGACAATGTAAGAATTAAGTGTGGGGGGAACGATTTAGGATTTCTTTTATTTTTGTCTACTATTTTTTTTTTATGAGTCTTTATTATTATTATTATTTTTTTAATGTGTTCTAGTTCCTTTTTAATACAATGATGAGATATGAATTGCATAAGTCTAAAACAGATTTATTAGTGAGAAGATTTTCATGAGAATTGAGCTTGATGTCAACCTTTTTATGAGCCAATGTTAATATGATATGTTGATTGAGAAAGAAGCATGTTTAGATTTAATCTGACTTGTATAATCATCCTTGTGAGTTTTTGAGCCTATAATGATTGATGCATTATACAAATCAATCTATTTTTTTTCTTGAGTGCTCTTATGATTACATGATTCTCTAGAACTTGCTTTAAACCGTTTTAGACTATATTGATACATGTGACAACATGAATATGATAGAGGTATTAGGATTTTAACCAGAGCCAAACAGCCATCCATTATTAATGTTCTAAGAGAACATCCCACTAGTGAGCCAATTTGAGCCTACATTAAATATGCTATTTTATTGGTAACCAGAACTTACACCTAGCCTAAATATACTTATATCCTTACCCTTGTTCTAAAGATGGATTATATATTTTGAGACATATTGCAAAAACAAGGGATACTTTTTGAAAATTTGGGTTAGAACGAAAGATAAGTGTGGGGGAGGAGAGAGGCAAAAGTCAAGAGAAAAAGAAAGGGATCATTGTCAAATACATTCCCATATTAAAAAAAAAATAAAAAAAAATAATCTCTTGAACTTCTAGTTAAAGTAAAGAAAAAGATGTTACAAAGTTGGTTACAAAGAAGCAAAGGCTCAACATGAATATTTAGCCTATGTTATTATGTGCTTTATAAGAGTTTTGAGAAGTTTTATTCGTATGATCTTATTATGTCTCTAAACTCTATGAACTCTTTGGAACCTTTGTGATATCTTTATCCTTTTGTTCTTTAACCACATTATAACCCTTTGGCCCCATTACAACCTTGAAAAAAGACCTCTTGATTTATGAAGTTGTATGATCTAAATAGTGGAGAATAGGTGGACAAGCAAGCATATGGTAGAACTGTTTTCATGAGATTGATTGAGTGTAAACACTTTACCACTACTTTAAAGAGTGAAAATCATGAGAGTATAGTGAGAAGTTGAGATTAAGTTGAATATGCACTATTTTGATTGAAATATGTTATGTTAATATTGGCTTAACTCATTTATTTACATTCAAGCATGAATTTTTGTGAAATTCTTTGAGCTATTGATTAGTTTATAAGACTTGTTCAAAGATTGTCTCTAATTTATATTGAAAGGATTAGGAGTAAATATTTTTAGTCTATGTAGTTTACTTATATTTTAGTTTTTCAATGTTTGTGGGTATCGTTCTAGCAAACCCTCACGAGACTAAACTCGTCCACTAGGGACACCTAGGGGTTTAAAGGCTTGTGTCACATGCTAAGTGTCACCGTGATTTCCAACGAAAATGGATTAGATTAGATTTTCTTATTTTATTTTTATTGAGTCGTTGCTAGGGACTAACAACAATCTAAGTGTGGGGGTGTGATAACTCGTATAATTATATAGTTCTTAGTTATGTTTTATTATTGTTTTGTGTCAAATACGAGTTATTATTGCTTAGTCTACTTGTGTTTATGATCTTTTATATTTTTATGTAATTTGGTGTTTTTCATGAGTTTCTTTGAGTGATTTCAGATTACTAGGTTAAATCAAGAATTAAGGGCAAATCCAATTCACTTCCAGTTCCGACACCTTTTGCCATATCAGCTATATCTGGAGTTTCACTGAAGCAATAAGGCTGACTTTTTTACAGTGCAAAGTTAAGAGGCATATCTATCTTTTTCATGTTTTACACTTCTTGAAACGCAGTCGTTTTCCCTACCGAAATCGACCATCAAGTTGGCTGATGTGCAGTGACGTCTGTGCTGACCTGTTTTGGTATTTTGACCATATCTTCCGATCCACATGAGCAAATGATCTGATTCTAACGGCTATGGATCCGTAACTGATAGGGGCATATTTTTCTAGAAGACCATGTGATCAGATCGAGCCTCCAACATTGACAAAATCGACCATCAAGCTGGCTGATCAGAATTGTCATACAATATGACGAAAATTGTTAGAAAAATGCACCCACCTATTATACCTACCTTTGAAATTTATAAAGCTTGTCTCTTGTCATTTAGCTCTCCAAAATGTTTATAAATAGAGGGCCTTGGATGAGTATTAGGAAACATTATAGATTGGTAGGATATTAGCCATTGTAATAAAATTCTCTAAGTTTTCTTTTTTTTTTCCTTTCTCTAGTTTTCTTTTTCTTTATTTACTTATGCTTCTTACATTTCTTTTCATTTTTAGTATGTGTTGCTAATCATATTGTTGAGGTGATGAGGTGAAGCTCTTGGTAAATGCTAAGGTTAGTCTCTTAAACATGAGCTAAAATGAATCATCATTTATAAACACTAGTATAGATAATATTTTTCTTTTGGTTTAAAATCATACTTGCAAAGTAGAGATCTTGATTCATTATTGACAATAAAAATGGCACAGTAAATGCTTGGTTTCATAACCTTGATTTGTTGTAGACATATACCTTGGCATAAGGAATGCTTGGACTCTTTTTATGAGTTTTGAGGACACCAAATGAACATAATATCATATGCTATGGACGTTGGACAATTTGGACTGAATTGCTAAACCTTCCGATTGGAACCTCCTTTATGTGTGGATTTCAATTGTGTAATAAAACAAGATTAATCTTAGCATAACACCAAGAGTGGATTCTCTAACCTCAACATCCTTTCTTATTGTTTTTTTTATATCTTGTTTAATTGTTTTTATGTTATTTTGTTTATTTTGTTCTCTAATATCTTGTTTACTTTCTTTGTTATTGATTCCCTAATATCTTGTTTATTTTCTTTTTCATATATACTTACTAGTACGCTTCCCTGTGGTTCGACCTCGGACACCCGAGAATTTATTACTTGAACATAACCTGCACTTGGGTTTACAACTCTTAATTGAGTCTCCATCACTTAGTGCACGATCTATTAGTTCCCCCAAAGTTCAAAGTACCAGACTTTGAAAAGTATAATGGGATTACTAACCCATCAACACATCTGACCATGTACTGCAGAAGAATTATGGGGCACGATGATAATGAGAAACTGCTTATCCATTGTTTCCAAGATAACTTCAAGGGTCTGCAACCGGATGGTACAACCAACTGAGTTGTACCAAGATTCGTTCATGGACGAATTTAGCCAGGGCTTTTATGGAATATTATAAGCATGTATCTAATATGGTAGCTGATAGGTTGTCGCTATAGAACAAAGAAAAGAGGACCACTGAGAGTTTCAAAGAATACTCGCAAAGGTGGAGGGATCTGGCCACACACGTGCAACCCCCTTTAACTAGCAAAGAAACTATAGTGCTTTTCATCAACCTTGAAAGCACCCTATTATGATAAATTGGTGGGGAGTGCCACCAAGGACTTTGCAGACATGGTAATATCTGGAGAGATGATAGAGTCGGCCATTAAGAATGGAAAAATGGAAGGGGGAGAACCTTTACTCTGAAAAAGATATTCCTTGCTAGGAAGAAAGACGAGACCCATGCAGTTAGTATCAACCAATACCCATATGTACCTCCCACACCACATACACCACCAAGGCCCTATACTCCTACCACATCTTATGCACCTCCTACACACCTTACCTGGGGTATAATCCTTATTACCCCAATGTGAACCACCTTAACTAAAATCCCTCCCTTTATACCAATATACCACAACAGCCATTTTCGACTAGCATATCCCCACAGATAAACCTTCCCCGAAACATTGTCCCAAACACTGAGTGAGCCGGGCGCAATGACCAACGTTCACCAAGGAACGATCAAAAATCCCAATCTGAACCGATTCCTACCACCTATGGTGAGCTATATCCCAAACTGTTGCAGGGTCAACTTGTTGCACCCGTGTACCTCAAACCTCTGACACCGCCATATCCAAGATGGTACAATGCAAATACTAACTGCACGTACCATGCAGGAATTCAAGGACATCCGACTGAAGATTGCCTGGCCTTTAAAAAGAAAGTCTAAAGCCTGATCAACACCGGAATTGTAAAGTTTGGGGCAAAGAAGGGGCCGAATGTAGCGGGAAACCCATTGCTAGATCATGCAGAGAACCGGGTAAATGCAGTATGGACAGGGGAAGTCAGAAGGGTAAAAAAGGATACCAGGGAAGTCAAGACTCCAATATTGACAGTATGGGTCGAGATGGTTAAGGCAGGAATGGTGGCGGATGCAGACAGTTTAAAAATGGTCGTAAAGAGGGTGTAGAATTGGTGCCCGTTCCATAAGTGTGGAGGTCATATCATACAGGGCTGTGGGGACTTTCTGGCTAAAGTCCAAAAGAATGGATGATGGGAAGGCCCAGTTTTACGAGGAGACAAAGGAGGAAGTAGAGGTTATTGAGAATGCAGCTGACTACGGGATAGGAAGACCCTTGATCATCTATTATGATGAACCAGAGGAGAAAGTTATGCCAGTCGTTGAGGAAAGTATGCCTAAGTTAATCATTGATTTGCTTGTTTCCTTTTCGTACAAGGAAAACAAAGTTGCACCATGGAAATACTACTACAGCATGGTTATGCCTCGGTCTTCGAGTTAGCAAGATATCACAGGTATGGGGCACTTAACAGAAATAGAAGGTGTTATGCTCCTGAGGGTGTTGAACAGGGGTTAACAGGAAAAGATAGAGGAACGGACAAAGGGAAGAAAGCAGCTGAACCAATCCATATTGAGATGGATTTGTCAAAAGAAGTAGAAAGAGGGTCAGCCCCGATAAACAGAATAAAAGAACCAGTGAATGAGAATCAAGCCTGCGAGTTCTTAAAATTCATAAAGCATAGTGAGTATAGCGTGGTTGAGCAACTGCAATGTCAACTAGCTAGAATTTCAATCTTATCTTTGCTTTTGAATTCGGAGCCACACAGAAATGTCCTGTTGAGAGTGTTGAATCAGGCATATGTGGCTAGCAACATATCGATAGAAAAATTAGACAGACTGGTGGGAAACATCACGGCAGACGACCATATATATTTCAGTTATGAGGAAATACCACCCAATGGTATTGTGTCAACAAAGGCTCTCAACATGACTACCACTTGTAAGGGGCACATATTACCACGGGTCCTTTTGAATAATGGTTCTTCAGTAAATGTGATGCCCTTGGCAACCTTGTCCAAACTACCAGTGGATATTTCTTATATGCTGCAAGTTGCACGGTGGTCAGAGCCTTTGATGGTACCAGGAGGGATGCAATGGGAACTATTGAGGTTCCTCTGGAGATAGGTCCATCACCTATACAGTGAACTTTCAGGTCATGGATATTAATCCGTCCTATAATTCCCTGTTGGAAAGGCCGTGGATATATTCAGCAGGGGTTGTACCTTCATCTCGCCACCAAAAGCTAAAATTTGTGATAGAGGGGCGTTTGGTCACTGTATCAGGAGAATAGGACGTAATAGCGTCTGCATCTACTGAATCTCCTTATGTTGAATCCAATGAAGATGCCGTAGAATGTTTCTTTCGGTCTTTGGAATTCGTAAATGAGGTTTTCGTCGCTGGAGGATGAAAAATTCCAAAACCAAGGCTGTCCAAGAACACAAGGCTGGGGGAAGAACTACCGTGGGAAATGGTTGCAAGGCTGGAAAAGGTCTCGAAAAATATCTTAGAGGATGGCCTGAGCAATGGAACTAGAGGGAAAGAAAGACCGATTTGGCCTAGGGCATCTTTCGAAAGCCCATGAGAAAAGGAAACAAGTTGAAAGGAACCGACAAAGGAGGATGGCCCGTCTTGCGGGTATGGATATTGAGTGGGAGCCTATGACATTCCCATCTATCCTTCACAGCTTTCGCTCAGTCGGTTCTCTGTTCGGAGAAAAGAATTTTGATGATGTGCTCGTAATGATCGAGCAAGCCTTTGAGAGATTCCAAGTGAATAGGGATGAGCAGATGTATGATATGGAGATCTGTACGATTGGGGAAGAAAGAATTGAAAGAGAGAATGCTAACTGGATGGTGCGACCTTGTCCACCAGGATATAGACTAACCAATTGGAGTGCAACCGAGCTGCCCATAGTTTTTAGGTCTATTCCAACGTAATGCTTTTAATCAAATCTTAAATATCTTTGCCCGAAGATATTAAGAATTTCTTTTGTAATGGGCTTTTGTCTAAAACTTTTCACCCAATAAATAACAAACATGATGCATTTCCTTCATATTATTGTGTCCATATTCTTTCATTTATGCTATTTATTTTGCTTCGATTGTATATATGTTTTCCTATTGTTTCTTCCCCACCTATTTACAAGTGTACGAATGCGGAATATGAGGACCTTCCTGTCAGTAATTATGAAATTAATTTTGAGAGACCCATTTGCACGGGTTATTTTGAGGCCGACGAAGATATTGAAGATTATGGTCAACCTCCGGACTTATTAAGAAAAATAGAACAAGAAGAGAAGCAAGTAATTCCTCATGAGGAGCTATTGGAATTGAATTTGGGAAGTAGTGAGAAGATAAAAGAGGTTAAAATCGGGACTACATTGTCATCATCAATAAAGGGTGAATTGATAGCCTTGCTCCGAGAATATGTAGATGTATTTGCATGGTCATACCAAGACATGCCGGGTCTGGATCCAAATATTGTGGTACATAAGCTCCCTTTAAGGCTAGAGCGCAAGCTAATTCAGCCAAAGTTGAGAAGAATGAGGTCGGACATGTTGTTAAAGGTAAAAGAGGAGGTGAAGAGGCAACTTGATGCTGGATTCTTAGAGGTGACAAAATATCCGGAATGGTTGGCAAACATTGTTCCAGTACCAAAGAAGGATGGGAAGATGTGTATGTGCGTCGATTACCGAGATTTGAACAAAGCCAGTCCCAAAGATAATTTCTCTTTTCCTTACATTGATACTTTGGTAGATAATACGGCGCAGAGTTTCTTGTTTTCTTTCATGGATGGATTCTCGGGATATAATCAGATTAAGATGGCATCGGAAGATATGGAGAAAACCATATTTGTTACAATGTGGGGGATATTCTGCTACAAGGTAATGCCGTTTGGGTTGAAGAATGCTGGGGCAACGTATCAGAGAGCCATGTTGACCTTGTTTCATGACATGATGCATAAGGGAATTGAGGTTTATGTTGATGATATGATTGCAAAGTCACAAGGAGAAGAGGAGCATATTGTGAATCTTAGGAAACTCTTTGAAAGACTAAGAAAGTTTCAACTCAAGCTAAGCCCAGCAAAATGCACTTTTGGAGTCACTCCAGGGAAATTGTTGGGTTTTGTTGTTAGCAAAAGGGGAATTGAGATTGATCCGGATAAAGTGAAGGCCATCCAAAATTTGCCACCTCCACGTACTCAAAAAGAAGTAAAAGGTTTTCTGGGGAGATTAAATTACATTGCTCGGTTTATTTCTCAGTTAACCGATAAATGTGATCCAATATTCTTGTTACTTCGAAAACATGATCCAGGAGAGTGGGATGAAGGGTGTCAGATTGCTTTTGAAAAGGTTAAGCATTATCTATCAAACCCACCAGTATTAATGCCATCGACTCTAGATAAACCAATGATATTGTATCTATCAGTATTTGAGAGATCCATTGGTTGTGTTTTGGGGCAGCTTGATGAGACTGGAAAGAAAGAACAGGCGGTTTACTACCTCAGCAAGAAGTTCACAGATTATGAGTTGAAATATTCATCGGTAGAGAAGCTGTGCTGTGACTTAGCTTGGACTGCTCGAAGGCCCAGACAGTACATGCTGTACCATACAACGTGGTTGATCGCCAAGCTAGATCCGATCAAGTACATGTTGGAAGCACCTTCTTTGTCAGGGAGGACGGCAAGATGGCAGGTTTTGTTATCAGAATATGACATTGTATAAGTAAGTCAGAAGGCTATCAAGGGCAGTGCAGTGGCTGAATTCTTAGCAAGTTGGGTAGTGGAGGATTATGAGCCGTTGAACTTTGATTTCCCAGATGAAGATTTGATGTATGTTTCGCAAGCGGATGAGGTTCCCTTGAAGAAGAAAATAGGAAAGATGTACTTTGATAGGGCATCCAATGCCATGGGGCACGGAATCGGTGCAATGCTCATATGCCCAGAAGAAGATTATTATCCCTTCACCGCCAGATTAGATTTTGATTATACAAATAATACGGCTGAGTATGAAGCATGTACTATGGGCCTTTGTGCTGCCGTAGACAGAAAGATCAAGAAACTGGAGGTTTTTGGAGACTCGACTTTAGTGATATATCAATTGCGCGGAGAATGGGAAACCCAGGATACAAAGTTAATTAGATATCGAGAAATCATATTGAGTTTATTGGAGGAGTTTGAAGAAGTAAGTTTCAATTACTTCCCCCGAGAAGAAAACCGGATGGCGGATGCTCTGGCCACTTTGTCATCAATGTTTAAAGTGAATGAAGGGGCTGAAGTTGTGCCGATCAAGATGAGCATATATGAGTCTCTTGCCCACTGCTTGAGTATTGAAGAAAAAGCAGATGGTCTCCCTTGGTATAACGACATCTTACAGTACATCAACAGTCAACAGTATCCAGAACAGGCAACAAAAAATGACAAGAGAACTTTGAGAAGGCTAGCAATGGGCTTTGTTATAGATGGGGAGATTCTCTACAAGAAAGGGAAAGATCAAGTCCTATTGAGATGTGTCGGGTCTGCCAAAGCTCGAAGAATCATAGAGGAAGTCCATGAAGGGATATATGGCACCCATGCTAATGGTTACATGCTTGCTAAGCAGATTATGAGGGCAGGATATTATTGGCTGACGATGGAAGGAGATTGTATCATTTATTCCCGGAAGTGCCATAAATGCCAGATATATGCATATAAGATCCATGTGCCGCCATCGCCATTGCATGTCATGACCGTACCATGGCCGTTTTCAATGTGGGGAATGGATATGATTAGGCCTATTACCTCGAAAGCTTCAAATGGACATCGTTTCATCCTGGTGGCCATAGATTATTTCACAAAGTAGGTGGAAGCTGCTTCTTATACGAATGTAACGAAGTCGATGGTATGCAGATTTGTTAAGAAGAAAATCATATGCCGATATGGACTGCCAGCAAGAATTATTTTAGATAATGCTCTCAATCTGAATAATAAGATGATGAGAGAGGTATGTACTCAGTTCAAGATCACGCATCACAATTCGGCACCTTATCATCCAAAGATGAATGGGGCAGTAGAAGCAGCCAATAAAAACATCAAGAAGATTGTCGAGAAGATGACTGATATGTACAAGGATTGGCATGAGATCTTTCCTTTTGCTCTTCACGCATATTACACTTCGGTTCGCACTTCTACAGAGGCAACACCATTTTCTTTGGTATATGGTACGGAAGCAGTGTTACCTATTGAAGTTGAGATTCCTTCACTTTGGGTTTTGATGGAGGTTGTCCTAGAAGAGGCAGAATGGGTTAAAGCTCGTTATGAACAGCTGAATCTCATCGAGGAGAAAAGATTGAAGGCAATTTGTCATGGGCAGTTATATCAGAAAAGGATGATTCGAGCCCATAACAAGAAGATTCGACCCAGACAGTTTCGAGAAGGAGAGTTGGTACTGAGGAAAATTCTCCCCATAGTGAAGGATCAGCGAGAAAAATGGGCTCCAAATTGGAAGGACCCTATGTGGTAAAAAAAAAAGCTTTTTCTGGAGGAACATTGATTCTAACTCGGATGGACGGGAATGATTTTAGACATCCCGTGAATGTTGATGAACTGAAGAAGTATTATTCTTAAAAAAATGTGATGCTATACACATGGGAATTCGAATGATTCCAAATGTAGAAATGGAAATTCTATATATCTATCTCCCCTGAGAATTGCTTTTCAAAGAGAATATTCATGCTTGATATAATGAATGACCATCTTTCGTATTCCCTTCACTAAAAAGAAGTTTTCCCTAGTCATCCCTTTTAGCCTTAGGAATTATTTCTTTCGTTGAAGACCTGATCAAGGATCACCCTCTACACTGGAGGGCAAATACGAGGAAAAATAATCAAAATCATGGCAAAAAAGGAGAGCCATTGGGAAACGTGAAATCAAAGAATGGCAAATGAAAGCCAGTAAAAAAAAAAAAAGAGAGAGAGAAAAGTCCAAAAAAGGGACAAATGTCTCAAGAATGAATTCTCCTCAGGAAATGATCCTTGATCCAATCACCCTTAAACACATTTTGGGCCTATTTTATCCTTTCCTTCTAAACCCAAACCTTGGCCTACATTACGTACTTTAAAAGTCCATTTTGATCAAGCATATATATTTAATTTGAAAGGTTTTTTTTTTTTTTCAGAATTCATCCTACCTTTTGAATTGACATTTTGACCTTGGAAGAATTTAGAATTCTCAGATGCATGATAAAAAAAAAAGGAGAGGTTTAAGCCGAAAACCCGCAAAGGGTGACTTAATACAGAATGGGGGACACCTGAGTTTAAAACCCGCAAAGGACGGCTCAAGTACTGATTAAGGTTTGAGTCAATACTCCATGTAAAGGGGGAGAAAGTATTTGAAAATCAGAGGAAAGGGGAACAACTCAGTATGACGTAACTACGGAAGCCGAGGGATTACCCAAGGAAATTGACCGTTCAAGAGAAATTTCAGATGATTTGAAAAATGAGGGGTCCAAGATATTCCACATCCGGGGCATCAACAACCTATAACTTTACATTTGTTTCTTATATCCTTGATATCCACTTTTATCATCTTAAAACATTTTGTTGCAATAAATTTTTGTTTCCCTTTTTATGACAATTGCTTGTTTCATACTTTCTTTCATACATTTTTGAGAATGCATTTTGTTTGTTATTAAATTGAATGATGATTAGTAAACATAAATTTTTTAATAAAAGGAAGTTTAAAGGTATTACTAAGGAATAGATCTAAATCTTAGAAAAAGGTTTGGAAACCACTAATCTCGATGGAAAATTCACTAAGTAAAGGAAAACAGTGAATGTGTTGGAGACACCGTCATGAAGTCAGAAATTTGTGAATTCCAGCGAAGTCAAAAACTGGGACTGTTTGACAATTTATCTTGAGTAAAAAGTTCTTTAAGTGGGGCATCAGTGAACAATTAAAAACTCCATCATGAAGTCGGATAATCTGTGAACCTTAAAGAAACCACGGATTAGAAATCATGACACAATCATTTGACTGCATTCATCCTCAGGAAACATACAAGCATTTGCAAAGCATGTCATTCTCATCATTGCATTCAGCTAACATTGCAAGAATCAAGAAAACTTTGGCTTCCAAATCGAACTCGTTCTGTTTCTCAAATGAGTTGAACCCCGAGACCACCGTCGAGGTATTTCCTTTTGTTTTAAATCGAATTCATTCTGTTTTATCAAATGAGTCGAGCCTTGAGACCACCGTCGAGGTATTTTCTTTTGTTTTAAATTGAATTCATTCTGTTTTATCAAATGACACGAGCCTTGAGACCACTGTCGAGGTATTTCTTTTCGTTTTAAATCGAATCCATTCTGTTTATCAAATGAGTCGAGCCTTGAGACTATCGTCAAGGTATTTTCATCACGGGTAAGCCCTCCGGGCACCATTTTTAAGACCTTCGGGCACCATTTTTAAGACCTTCGGGCATAATTTTTCAAACCACGGGTAAGGCCTACAGGCACCATTTTTAAGACCTCTGGGCACCATTTTTAAGACCTTCGGGCATAATTTTTCATCACGGGTGTCGTAACCTAAAAAAAATAACATAACATAGTCTCATCGCAAGACTTTATTATTCATTAAGCGTGACATTAAAAAAAAAAGAGGAAAAGTCGACTTAATTCATCTAGAAAAACGAAGGTGTCTATACATGATCCCCATTGCGGGGACCCGTTCGAGTGAGGGGGAAACGGAAGCAGAGGAAAAAACGACTTAATTCCTCTAGATTGAAATAAAAGGTTGAGGGTATGAAAATGGCCTCGTAAAAAAAATGGAGTCGCCACCAATCGTTTTTAGCTAGGTGTGATAGGCCACCTATTAAAACGGGTTTTATAAAACATTTTAAAAATAATTAAGACATTTTTAAAATCAATTTCATGTCTGTGTTATAAACCAGAGAAATCAAAGAAGCGGGTTCAGGAATCCGTTATGTGCGGGGAAGGATTAGCACCCCCACAACGCCCATATAAATCGGTACCTTATTAAAAATGTGTTATCTAAAGTCTCGATAAAAAGTTGGTTTTTAATTTAGTATTTCAAGTTAATTCCCAATTTTAAGAAAAATAATTCCATTTTTAATTGAAAATGATCCGGAATTTTATTAATTCAAAATTTTCCTATATTCCTCGACAAAATCGGCAAAATATAGAAATTTTTATTCATTTGGAAAACTTTCCGAATCATTCCCGTTTTTTGAAAGAAAGATATTCTTTTATTAATGATAATTGATGATATTCCCTCCAGCAAACCCGGTAGAGAACTCATGAATTATTTTAACTCGGGAATATCTTTATTTTTATTGAAAATCATTATCTTTTTCAAAACATTTAAAAATACGAACATGAACATGTATGACATAAATAAAATGACATGGCAAAGTCTAGATAATATAATGCAACCTAAATAATATGACATAATTTAAATGACATAGTATATTCTAGCTAAAATAAAAAAAATCCTAAGTGTCATGGTATATTCTAAATGAGATAAAATGATTTAAATGACATGGCTATTTTAAATGATATGGCATATTTTAAATAAAATAACCTAAATGACATGGAACATGATCTAAATGACAAGAAATGACATGAAACATAAAATAATGCTATCATAAAATATGCATGAAAATAAAATAAAAATGCATGAACATAGTATATGCTAAATAATGTGACAAAAATAAATGACTAAAAAAAAATGGGATATCATGAAATATTCAAAATTATATGGCAAACAATATAACATCACAAAATGTAAATCAAAATAAAAATATTATGGAAAATATCATAGCAAAAATCACATATTAAATAAAATGCATGAACATGGAAAATGCAATGCATGAAAATGTATTTTTTTTCCTCTAAATAAAGAAATCCGTATATCTAGAAAAATATCCGGCTACCGTAGGAAAATATGTCAAATTAGATTTTCTAAAAACAAAACTTTGTGATTGTTTGAAAAGAATTTTGAGGAAAAACTTGAATAAATATTAAAACCCTTACCAAACCCTTTTAAAATAGCTCTAATTTCCTAAGTTTAAAATCCCAGACTTGACCACCCTTAACCCGAGATTTATAAAATCACTTTTAAAGTTTAAAAAGGCTTAGAAACTACCCTAAGACAGTAGCTAAAGCTTCTAACCACCCCCCTCTAAATGTCTTAGCCAAATTCAACCATTATTTCTCTTTTGATTTCAAATCTGCCTCTACTGTCTGGTTTTGACACATGATTTTTTTGCCTATTTTTAAAAATTCAAAAAAATATAAAAAGAATATTGGAGACTCAGAACTTGTAAAAATACATGATAAAAAATTGGCTTAATTTTCTGATTAAAGATGACTGCCTAGAAAAATCGGAGAAGTTCGAGTACTGGGTGAAAAAAACTATTCTGTCAAAACACATTTTTTGTCTTTGATAAATTCATTCAAAAATTAAAGTAGAAATTGTTGGAGATCATCCTAAAGACCTAAGGACAGTAGCTAAACATTTAAAAACCTTGGACAAAAATTGGCTAAGTAAAAAAAATCACAAAGGTAGAATAATCAATTTGACAATTCCTTAATTTTCCACAAGTATGCCCAAGAGAGCATGACTTTGAGCCATTGATTGGCCTAAGTCATAAATCATGTGCCAATGACATGGAATGCATGAACATACAGAAAATGAAATGTATGAAATGCATGATCTAAAGGTCTAAATGGTAAAGGAAATGCATGACAATTCAAGACAACCTAAATGCCTAGCATGAATTTGCATGGCAATAAATGCTATCCTAACTTAATATGCATGCAATGCTTGATAATGCAAATATGACTTGGACCTAATATGTTATGAATATGCATGAAAATGCTAATGTAACCTAAGACCTAAATAACATAGTAATGCATGACAATACCAATGTGATTTAAGACTCAATATGCATGGCACTACCAATATGGCCTAGACCATAAAATGTAATGAACATGCATAGCAATACTATGAACATACAATGACCAATGAAACTAATGTCAATGCTGGAACAAAGAGCAACTAATACACAATTTCAAGATATGATAATGCAAAGCATGTTACCTAAACAAAATGCAAATGCATGATAAGGCAAGGGATGCATGAAGAGGCCAAATGTAGCTACATGATGCTCTAATGCAATCCTATCTAGTAAATGACACAAGTACATGTCAAATCATATTAAGATGCATAATGTCATGACATTTTCATAAGCATATGACATACTAAAATCAAAATGCACAAGCTCATGGCATGGAGATGCAAACAAGTCAAGAAGCAAGGTGAAAATGCACATGCAAGGCATATCAATATGGAGTAGCCGAATGGCCATGTAACAAAATGATGGCATTTTATCATAGCATTTTCTTAAGCACATGGCATACTAAAATCAAAATGTACAAGTTCATGGCATGGAGATGCAAACAAGTTAAGAAGCAAAAGGAAAATGCACATGCAAGGCGTACTAAAATGGAGTAGCCAAATGGCCATGTAACAAAAAAAAATGCAAACACGTTTATAATATAAGACATGATACTTTAAAAAAAATGCACAACATGAGCATATGAACACAATGGCCGAATATTCAAGGGAAAGTTATTAAGCATGGAATAGAAATATATAAGTAAATATAGAATAGAAAATAATGTAAAGAACATATAAAAAATTTAACATAGACATGCAAAACAAATAACAAGCAAAACTAGTAAATAAAACAAGGAAAGTTAAGCTCCATGGTTGGTATAAAATGGGCATAGCCTCTCACCTAACCATAATCACTTGGTCTTGACAAGATCATGAAGCCTTTCCATTCCAAAAAATCAGAAAATAAACCATGCTAAACAGCAAAATTAAGGTGAGCTTTATGGTAGGTAAAAATGGGCATAGCCTCTCTCTTAACCATGATCACTTGGTCTAGCCAAGATCATGTAGCCATTTCAACCTTTTTGCTTCATCTTTTGTAAAAAAATTAGAACCTTAGAATACTCTAAAAAACCTTCTAAATACTCTAAAAAACCTTCTAAAAATCATTTTTCACAACAACACGCAAGGAAGAAAAAAAAAAGAAAACCAAGGCAAGTAAACATGCCATATTCGGCCATAGCATGAACCATGTAAAAAAAATTGTTTTCAACCATTTTAATGAAGAAGAAGAGATGAAAACATAAATAAACATTAAAAAGCTTTATTTCTATGAAAAATGTAGTAGGAAAACAAAATAGAAAATCAAGAAAACACCATGGAAAACAAGAAGAAAGCTATGCTAGAACTTGGTAGAGATGACTATCTTCAAGCTCTCTATTGAAAACCTTTTTTTTTCTTTCTTTCAAAACCTTTTTCTTTGCTAAATTAGCTACTGTTTCCAGCATAAAAACATATGAAAAAAATGAAACCAACCCCTCCTCTTTAGCCTTGGCCGAATGGCCTCTCATCCTTGGATGGGAATTGTAATTTTTTCTCCTCCAATCTTGGCCTTTAGATTAAGATATTTTGATGACAACATAAAAATGTCATCTTGACAATTGATAGCAGCCCTTAAGATATCTACTCAGCCCTTGTAGTAACCTCAGCCCTTAGATGCAAAAGAGGACCAATCCCATGCACTCCCTTGCTTGCCCCCTTGAGTGCCTACCCTTGGATGAGTTGTGCTCTTCCATTCTTGGTCATTGGATGAGGACAACATAAAAATGACATCTTGTAGATTAAATCCAGCCCTCAACATGTGTACTTAGCCCTTGTAGATGGCCTAAGCCATTGGATGAAAAGAGACAATCCTGTGCACTCCCTTGCTTAACCGAATGGATGCTCACCCTTGGATGAATTGTGCTCATCTTTTTTCTTCCATTCTTGGCTATTAGATGAGGGTTCTTTCATGACAAATAAAAATGTCATCTTGGCATTTAAACTTGGCCATTGGATGGTGTATTCAACTTTCCTACAAGGTACTTAAGCCATTGGATGAAGGGGGGACCATTTGCAAGGTGTTAGTGGTAGCATGTGGCTTGATAGTGACTAAGGAATTAAATTGTCCAAGCTTCCTTCTTCTCCTCTATGTTGGCTGACCAAGGGAAGAAAAATCCCACCAATTCCTTCTTCTTTCATATTTTCCTCAATTACAAATTTTCCTTTTTGGTTTCTTTGGTGAAATGAGCTTTTTGCCCCCTGAACCTAAATAAATAGAAAATGGACTCCAAATTCAGATTTTCCTTTTTCAATATTTCCGAAAAAATAAAAAATTGAGTTCTAGAAGTTTTCAAAATTTTCCGAGTCCATTTGCTATTTATTTCGGATTAATTTTCGAAATTGCCCCTTTTATGCACCCGAACTTTACCATTTTTTAAATGAGCTCCGAATCCAAATTTTTCTTCACCAATATTTTCCAAATAATTTAAAAATATGATCTGGAAGTTTTCATAATTTTTGGAGCTCATTTGCTTCTTTTTTTTTTGGGATTTATCTGCTTGAATTACTACATAGGGGACCCGGGATTTGGTCATTTTGCAACTGAACTTCGAATCAAGATTTTATTTTGTCAATCTCTTCCAAATAATTTAAAAATAAGATATTGCAAATTTTCAGAATTTTTGGAGTTCATTTGCTATTTTTCTAGGATTTATCTGTTTGAATTACTCCATAGGAGACCCGGGATTTGGCCATTTTGCAAACGAACTCCTTGTCCAGATTTTCTTTCACCAATATCTTCAAAATGATTTAAGAATGAGATTTGTAAATTTTCAGAATTTTTGGAGTTCATTTGCTATTTTCCCACATTTTCCAATTTTGCCCTTCTGCCTCCGAAACCCAGTTTTGCTCAAAACAAGTCTGATTTTCAGATTTTCTTCAAACTGAGCCTTGGGTTATCCTTGTTCAACCATTCCTCATTAATTAGGGGCTTTAGTCCTACTGAATCGGGCAATTTCTGTAATTCCTCCAAATTTCACTAAAATCCACCAAAAAACCCTAATTCTCGATTTTCTTCTGAATTGACTTTTCTATCAGTTTTTCTTCCAAGTGGCTTCTCCATTACCCATAATCAGTGCTTATATTTTATTTGAGACCTTCAATTCTGACCAATTTGATCGTTTAAGCACTTTCCCTAAATTCTCGAATTAGGGTTTCCTTTCTACTAAATCTCGTAATCCAACTTCTGAACTCCATATCTTTCAATGTAGACCTCGGATTATCAAAATTCTTTCACCATTTTTCAATTGAACCTCAAATCTTGATTTTGAAAGTGGGTTGACTTTTTTAGTAGTTGACTTTTTTGGGGTTGACTTTTTTCGAGGTTGACTTTTTTTAAGTTTGACTTTTTCTGTCTGCTTTCTTAGACTAAGCCTCGGAGTACCACTTGCAGGATGAGAAAAGCCTTTTAGTATTCTGAAACATCAATTTAGGAAGAAAATGTACCTAATTTAGTGGTCCGGACAATATTTGGTGTCTACAGCTGCCCCTATTTGGCTATTGCTAAGAATCAGGAATCAGGCAAAGATAAACAAACACAAATTTTGTACGGTTAGTGAAATCACATGTGAAGGAAAGGGGTTTTCAATCATCATCATTCATCAATTTTTTTTTTTTAAAAGCTGTAGATTGAAGATTTTGTCTTTAAATTGAATTCCCTGACTAGTCAAGGTTCGACCCGTCTTAAGGAAACGGGTTCGATTTAAAAAGAAAAAATTATGCCTGAAGGTCTTAAAAATGGTGCCTGAAGGTCTTAAAAATGGTGCTCGGAGGCATTACCTGTGATTTGAAAAATTATGCCCGGAGGTCTTAAAAAATGGTGCCCGAAGGTCTTAAAAATGGTGCCCGGAGGTCTTAAAAATGGTGCCCGAAGGTCTTTAAAATGATGCCTGAAGGTCTTACTTGTGATGAAAAAAATTATGCCCGAAGGTCATGAAAATGGTGCCCGAAGGTCTTTAAAATGGTGCCCGGAGGTTTTAAAAATGGTGCCCGGGGGCCTTACCTGTTTGAAAAATTATGCTCGAAGGTCTTAAAAAAAGGTGCCCCAAGGTCTTTAAAATGGTGCCCGAAGGTCTTAAAAATGGTGCCCGGAGGCCTTACCCTTGATGAAAAATTATGCTCGAAGGTCTTAAAAAAAGGTGCCCGAAGGTCTTAAAAATGGTGCCCGGAGGCCTTACCCGTGATTAAAATACCTTGACGACAGTCTCAAAGCTCCACTAATTTGATAAACAGAATGAATTCGATTTAAAACAAAAGGAAATACCTCGACGGTGGTCTCAAGGCTCAACTCATTTGATAAAACAGAATGAATTCGATTTAAAACAAAAGGAAATACCTCGAAGGTGGTCTCAAGGCTCGACTCATTTGATAAAACAGAATGAATTCGATTTAAAACAGAAGAAAATACCTCGACGGTGGTCTCAAGGCTCGACTCATTTGATAAAACAGAATGAATTCGATTTAAAACAAAAGGAAATACCTCGATGGTAGTCTCGGGGTTCGACTCATTTGAGAAACTGTACGAGTTCGATTTGGGAAGCCAAAGTTTTCTTTTTTCCTGCAATGTTAGCTAAATGTAATGATGAGAATAACATGCTTTGCAAATGCTTGTATGTTTCCTGAGGATGAATGCAATCAAATGATTGTGTCATGATTTCTAATTTATGGTTTCTTTGAGGTTCACAGATTATCCGACTACATTACGGAGTCTTCAATTATTCACTGATGCCCCACTTAAGGAACCTTTTACTCAAGAAAAATTGTCAAACAGTCCTAGTTTCTGACTTCGCTGAAATTCACAAATTTTTGACTTCATGACAGAGTCTCCAACACATTTACTGTTTTCCTTTCCTTGGTCAATTTTCCATCAGGATTAGTGGTTTCCAAACTTTTTCTAAGATTTAGATCTATTCCTAAGTAATACTTTTAAACACCTTTTTATTAAAAAATTTATGTTCATTAATCATCATTCAATTTAATGACAAACAAAATGCAATCTCAAAAATGTATGAAAGAAAGTATGAAACAAGCAATTGTCATAAAAGAATAACAAGAATTTATTGCAACAAAACGTTTTAAGATGATAAAAGTGGATATCAAGGATATAAGTAACAAATGTAAAGTTATAGGTTGTTGATGCCCCGGATGTGGAATATCTTGGACCCCTCCTTTTTCAAATCATCTGAAATTTCTCTTGAACAGTCAATTTACTTGGGTAATCTATCGGCTTCCGTAGTTATGTCAGACTGAGTTGTTCCTTTTTCTCTGATTTTCAAATACTTTCTCCCCCTTTACACGAAGCATTGATTCAAACCTTAATCAATACTTGAGCCGCCCTTTGCGAGTTTTCAACTCAAGTGTCCCCCATTCGGTATTAAGTCGCCCTTTACGGGTTTTTGGCTTAAACCTCTTTTTCTTTTTAATAATTTTTTTTTGTATTCTACCATGCATTTGAGAATTCTAAATGCTTCCAAGGTAAAAATGTCAATTTAAAAGATGGGATGAAATCTAAGAAAAACCTTTCAAATTAAATATTCATGCTTGATCACAATGGACTTTTAAAGTACGTAATGTAGGCTAATGTTCGGGTTTAGAAGAAAAGGATAAAATAGGCCCAAAATGTGTTTAAGGGTAATTGGATCAAGGATCATTTCCTGAGGAGAATTCATTCTTGAGACTTTTGTCCCTTTTTTTTTTCATTGCTGGCTTTTATTTGCCATTCTTTGATTTTATATTTTACAATGGCTCTTTTTTTTTTTGCCATGATTTTGATTATTTTTCCTCGTATTTGCCCTCCATTGTAAAGGTGATCCTTGATCAGGGTTCAACGAAAGAAATAATTCCTAAGGCTCAAAGGGGGTGACTAGGGATAATTTCTTCTTAGTGAAGGGAATATGAAAGATGGCCATTTATCACACCAAGCATGAATATTCTCTTTGAAAAACAATTATCAGGGGAGATAGATATATAGAATTTCCATTTCTACACTTGGAATCATTCGAATGCCCAGGTGCATAGCATCATACCCTTTTTTTTTAAGCATAATACTTCTTCAATTCATCAGCATTCACAGGATGTCTAAAATCATCCCCATCCATCCGAGTTAGAATGAATGTTCCTCCAGAAAAAGCTCTTTTTACCACATAGGGTCCTTCCCAATTTGGAGCCCATTTTCCTCGCAGATCCTTCACTATGGGGAGAATTTTTCTCAGTACCAACTCTTCTTCTCGGAACTGTCTGGGCCGAACCTTCTTGTTATGGGCTCGAATCATCCTTTTCTGATACAACTACCCGTGACAAATTGCCTTCAATCTTTTCTCCTCGATGAGATTCAGCTGTTCCTAATGAGCTCTAACCCATTCTGCCTCTTCTAGGCCAACCTCCATCAAAACCCGAAGTGAAGGAATCTCAACTTCAATAGGTAACACAGCTTCCATACCATATACCAAAGAAAATGGCGTTGCCCCTGTAGATGTGCGAACAGAAGTGCGACATGCGTGAAGGGCAAAAGGCAAGATCTCATGCCAATCCTTTTACACATCAGTCACCTTCTCGACAATCTTCTTGATGTTTTTGTTGGCTGCTTCTACTGCCCCATTCATCTTCGGGCGATAAGGTGCCGAATTGTGATGCGTAATCTTGAACTAAGTACACACTTCTCTCATCATCTTATTATTCAGATTGAGAGCATTATCTGAAATAATTCTTGCTGGCAATCCATATCGACATATGATTTCCTTCTTAACAAATATCCATACCACCGACTTCGTTACATTCGTATAAGAAGCAGCTTCCACCCACTTTGTGAAATAGTCTATGGCCACCAAGATGAAACGATGTCCAATTGAAGCTTTCGGGGTAATAGGCCCAATCATATCCATTCCCCACATCGAAAATGGCCATGGTGCGGTCATGACATGCAATGGTGATGGCGGGACATGAATCTTATCCGCATAGGTCTAGCATTCATGATACTTCCGGGAATAACTGATACAATCTCCTTCCATCGTCAGCCAATAATATCCTGCCCTCATAATCTGCTTAGCAAGCATGTGACCATTAGCATGGGTGCCACACATGGACTTCCTTGATGATTCTTCGAGCTTTGATAGACCATCTCAATAGGATTTGATCTTTCCCTTTCTTGTAGAGAATCTCCCCATCTAGAACAAAACCCATTGCTAGCCTTCTCAGAGTTCTCTTGTGGTTTTCTGTTACCTATTTTGGATACTGTTGACTCTTGATGTACTGCAAGATGTCGTTATACCAAGGGAGACCATATGTTTATTCTTCAATACTCAAGCAGTGGGCAGGAGACTCATATATGCTCATCTTGATCGGCACAACTTCTGCCCCTTCATTTGCTTTAAACATTGATGACAAAGTAGCCAGAGCATCTGCCATCCGATTTTCTTCTTGGGGGAAGTAATTGAAACTTACTTCTTCAAACTCCTCCAATGAACTCAATATGAGTTTTCGGTATTGAATTAGCTTTGTATCCCGGGTTTCCCATTCTCCCCGTAACTGGTATATCACTAAGGCTGAGTCTCCAAAAACTTCCAAAACTTTGATTTTTTTGTCCACTACTGCATGAAGGCCCATAGTACATGCCTCATACTCAGCCGTATTGTTTGTACAATCAAAATCCAATCTGGCACTGAAGGGATAATAATTTTTTTCTGGGGATATGAGCACTGCACCAATTTCGTGCCTTATGGCATTAGATGACCCATCAAAGTACATCTTCCATATTTTCTTCTTCAAGGGAACCTTATCCGCTTGCGAAACATACATCAAATCTTTCTCTGGGAAATCAAAGTGCAACTACTCATAATCTTCCACTGCCCGACTTGCTAAAAATTCAGCCACTGCATTGCCCTTGATAGCTTTCTGACTCACATATACAATGTCGTATTCTGACAACAAAACCTGCCATCTTGCCGTCCTCCTTGACAAAGAAGGTGCTTCTAACATGTACTTGATTGGATCTAGCTTGGCGATCAACCACGTTGTGTGGTACAACATATACTGTTTGAGCCTCCGAGCAGTCCAAGCTAAAGCACGGCACAACTTTTCTATCGACGAATATTTCAATTCATAATCTATGAACTTCTTACTGAGGTGGTAAACCACCTGTTCTTTCTTTCCAATCTCATCAAGCTGCCCCAGAACACAACCCATGGATCTCTCAAATACTGATAGATACAATATCATCGATTTATCCAAAGTCGGTGGCATTAATACTGGTGGGTTTGATAGATAATGCTTAACCTTTTCAAAAGCAATCTGACACCCTTCATCCCATTCTCCTGGATCACATTTTCGAAGTAACATGAATATTGGATCACATTTATCGGTTAACTGAGAGATAAACCGAGCAATGTAATTCAATCTCCCTAGAAAACCTCTTACTTTTTTTTGAGTACATGGAGGTGGCAAATTCTGGATGGCCTTCACTTTATCCGGATCAATCTCAATTCCCTTTTTTGCTGATAACAAAACGCAACAATTTCCCCGAAGTAACTCCAAAAGTGCATTTTGTTGGGTTTAGCTTGAGTTGATACTTTCATAGTCTTTCAAAGAGTTTCCTAAGATTCGTAATATGCTCCTCTTTTCTTTGTGACTTTGCAATCATATCATCAACATGAACCTCAATTCCCTTATGCATCATGTCATGAAACAAGGTCACCATGGCTCTCTGATACGTTGCCCCAGCATTCTTCAATCCAAATGGCATTACCTTGTAGCAGAATGTCCCCCACATTGTAACAAATATGGTTTTCTCCATATCTTCCGGTGCCATCTTAATCTGATTATATCCCGAGAATCCATCCATGAAAGAGAATAAGGAACTCTTCGCCGTATTATCCACCAAAGTATCAATGTGAGGCAAAGGGGAATTATCTTTAGGACTGGCTTTGTTCAAATCTTGGTAATCGATGCACATACGCACCTTGCCATCCTTCTTTGGCACTGGAACAATGTTTGCCACCCATTTCGGATATTTTGCCACTTTTAAGAATCCAGCATCAAACTGTCTCTTCACCTCCTCTTTTACCTTTAACAGCATGTCTGGCCTCATTCTTCTCAACTTTTGTTGAATTGTCTTGCACTTTGGCCTTAAAGGGATCTTATGAACCACAATGTCTGGATCCAAACCCAGCATATCTTGGTATGACCATGCAAATACATCTACATATTCCTGGAGCAAGGCTATCAATTTACCGTTTATTGATGATGACATTGTACTCCCGATTTTAACCTCTTTTATCTCCTCACTACTTCCTAAATTCAATAATTCCAATAGCTCATCATGAGGAAGTACTTGTTTCTCTTCTTGTTCTATTTTTCTTAATAAGTCCGAAGGTAGACCATAATCCTCAATATCTTCGTCGGCCTCAAAATTACCCGTGCGAAATGGGCCTCTCAAAATCAATTTCAGAATTACTGACAGGAAGGTCCTCATATTCCGCATCCGTACACCTGTAAATAGATGGGGAAGAAACAATATAGGAAAACATATATATAATGGAAGCAAAATAAATAGCATAAATGAAAGAATATGGACATATCAATATGAAGGAAATGCATCATGTTTTTTATTTATTGGATGAAAAGTTTTAGACAAAATCCCATTACAAAAGAAATTCTTAATATCTTCGGGAAAAGATATTTAAGATTTGTTTAAAAGCATTACGTTGGAATAGATCTAAAAACTATGGGCAGCTCGGTTGCACTCAAATTGGTTAGTCTATATCCTGGTGGACAAGGTCGCACCATCCAGTTAGCATTCTCTCTTTCAATTCTTTCTTCCCCAGTCGTGCAGATCTCCATATCATACATCTGCTCATCCCTATTCACCTGGAATCTCTCGAAGGCTTGCTTGATGATTATGAGCACATCATCAGAATTCTTTTCTCCAAACAAAGAACCGGCTAAGCGAAAGCTGTGAAGGATAGGTGGGAATGTCATAGGCTCCCATTCAATATCCATACCCACAAGACGGGCTATCCTCCTTTGTCGATTCCTTTCAACTTGTTTCCTTTTCTCATGGGCCTTTAGAAGATACCCTTGGCCAAACCGATCTTTTTTTCCTACTACTTCTATTGCTCGGGCCATCCCCTGAGATATTTTTTGAGACCTTTTCCAGCACTGCAGCCTTTTTCCACTGTAGTTCTTACCCCAGCCTTGTGTTCTTGGACAGCCTTGGTTTTGGAATTTTTTGTCCTTCAGTGGCGAAAACTGTATTTACGGATTCCAAAGATCGAATAGAACATTCTACGACATCATCATTGGGTTCAACATAAGGAGATTCAGTAGATGTGGATGTTATTACGTCCTCTTTTCCTGATACAGTGACCAAATGATCCTCTGTCACAAATTTTAGCTTTTGGTGGAGAGATGAAGGTACAGCCCCTGCTGAATGTATCCACGGCCTTTCCAACAGGCAATTATAACATGGATTAATATCATGACCTGAAAGTTCACTGTATAGATGCATGGGCCTATCTCCAGAAGAGCCTCAATAGTTCCCATTACATCTCTCCTGGTACCATCAAAGGCTATGGCAATCGTGTAACTTGGCAGCATATAAGAAATAGCCACTGGTAGTTTGGACAAGGTTGCCAAGGGCATCACATTTAATGAATAACCATTATCCAAAAGGACGGTTGGTAATATACGCCCCTTAAAAGTGGTAGTTATGGGGAGAGCCTTTGTTGACCCAATACCATTGGGTGGTATTTCCTCATAACTGAAATATATATGGTCGTCTACCACGATGTTTCCCACCAGCCTGTCTAATTTTTCTACCAATATGTTAATAGCCACATATGCCTGATTCAACACTCTCAACAGGGCACTTCTATGTGGTTCCGAATTCAAAAGCAAAGATAAGATTGAAATTCTAGCTAGTTGACGTTGCAGTTGCTCAAGCACACTATGTTCACTATGCTTTATGAATTTTAAGAACTCGCAGGCTTCCTTCTCATTGACCGGCTCTTTTATTCTGTTTACCGGGGCTGACCACCTTTCTACTTCTTTTGACAAATCCATCTCAATATGGACTGGTTCAGCTACTTTCTTCCCTTTGTCCATTTCTCTATCTTTTCCTGTTAACCCCTGTTCAACACCCTCAGGAGCATAACACCTTCCACTTCGTGTTAAGTGTCCCACACCTGTGATATCTTGCTGACTTGAAGACCCTGGCATAACCATGCTGCAGTTATATTTCCATGGTGCAGCTTTGTTTTCCTTGTATGAAAAGAAAACAGGCAAATCAATGATTAACTTAGGTGCACTTTCCTCAATGGTTGGCATAACTTTCTCCACTGGTTCATCATAATAGATGATCAAGGGTCTTCCTATCCCGTAGCCAGCTACATTCTCAATGACCTCTACTTTCTCCTCTATCTCCTCGTAAAACTAGGCCTCCCCATCATCCATCATTTTTTGGACTTTAGCCAGAAAGTCCCTGCAGTCTTGTATGATATGACCTCCACACTTATGGAACGGGCACCAATTCTGCACCCTTTTTGCAACCATTTTTAAACTATATGCATCCCCCACTATTCCTGCCTTAACCATCTCGATCCATACTGTCAACATTGGAGTCCTGACTATCCTAGCATCCTTTTTTTACCCTTCTGACTTCCCCTGTCCATACTGCATTTACTCGATTCTTCGTATGATCTGGCAATGGGTTTCTTGTTATATTCGGCTCATTCTTTGCTCCAAACTTCATAACTCCGGCATTGATCAGGCTTTGGACTTTCTTTTCAAAGGCCAGGCAATCTTCAGTCGAATGTCCTTGAATTCCTGTGTGGTATGCGCAGTTAGTATTTGCATTGTACCACCTTGGATATGGCAGTGTCAGAGGTTTAAGGTATACGGGTGCAACAAGTTGACCCTGCAATAGTTTGGGATATAGCTCACCATAGGTGGTAGGAATCAGATCAAATTAGGGTTTTTGATCGTTCCTTGGTGAACGTTGGTCATTGCGTCAGCCCCCTGAGTGTTTGGGATAGTGTTTCAGGGAAGGTTTATCTGTGGGGATATGCCAGTCGGAAACGGCTGTTGTCGTATATTGGTATAGGGGAAGGGATTTTGGGTATGGTGGTTCACATTGGGGTAATAAGGATTATACCCCGGGTAAGGTGTGTAGGATGTAGGAGGTGCATAAGATGTGGTAGGAGTATAGGGCCTTAGTGGTGTATGTGGTATGGGAGGTGCATATGGGTATTGGTTGATACTAACTGCGTGGGTCTCCTCTTTCTTCCTAGCAGGGAATACCCTTTTCGAAGTAGAAGACTCTCCCTCTTCAATTTTCCAATTCTTAATGGCCGACTCTATCATCTCCCAGATATTACCATGTCTGCAAAGTCCTTGGTGGCACTCCCCACCAATTTATCATAATAGGGTGCTTTTAAGGTGTTGATGAAAAGCACTGTAGTTTCTTTGCTAGTTAAAGGGGGTTGCACTTGTGTGGCCAGATCCCTCCACCTTTGCGAGTATTCTTTGAAACTCTTAGTGGTCCTCTTTTTCATGTCCTGTAGCGACAACCTATCAGGTACCATATCAAATACATGCTTATAATATTCCATGAAAGCCCTGGCTAAATCCGTCCATGAACGAATCTTGGTACGACTCAGTTGGTTGTACCATCGGGTTGCAGACCCTATCAAGCTATATTGGAAAAAATGGATAAGCAGTTTCTCATTATCATCGTGCGCCGTCATTCTTCTGTTGTACATGGTCAGATGTGCTGATGGGTTGGTAGTCCCTTTATATTTTTCAAAGTCTAGTACTTTGAACTTTGGGGGAATTACTAGATCGTGCACTAAACTCATCTCTTTGGCATCCAGACTGCCAAATAGCTCTGCCCCTTCAATGGCCCTCAGCCTCTCCTCCAACAGTTGAATCTTTTTCTGTGATTCTGCCATTTTGACCCTCTTCAGCTCAGTCATCTTTGCTTTTTCCTTTTCATCTAGTTCCTCAAAGTCTGGAACGTTAACATCATTTAGGTCAGCTCCCATATTACCCTTTTCAGGAACATAGTTCTGTGTCTCAGCGGCTGGCTGGATATAAACATAGGAGGCTGCCCCAATTGGCACCTCTTGGCCCTTTTGCTGTATGTTTTCAGGTTGATCCTCTTCAACTACCACTCTTTTCCCGATGACCAAATTCTCTCCCGGCCCTTTTTGTTTCATCATGGCACTCATCATTTCCATGAGTTTAGTCATCTGTTCTCGAAACTCCTTCTGAGATTTAGCTAACTGTTCCTGCAGTTCTTTTTGAGTTCTTTCCATTCTTTCAATTCTAGCAAGCTGATCGTTTTCCATAGCTCTGGCTTGAGATCGAGTATTGTAAGGGTGTCGAAAATTCGATTCTTTATGAGTGCTACCAATTGTACCTTTAGTTTTGAAAACCATGAATTAGAAATTATTGACACATGTTTTTTATGTTTTACAAAAATGAATGAATGAATCAAATAAAATGAATAATTACATGACTACGTATATGAATATGAAAAAATAAATGAATGATCAATCAAAATGAACAAATAAGTGGTTAAGTGTATGAATATTAATGAATGAACAAGTAAAAAGAATAAATAAGTGGTTAAGTGTATGAACATAAACGAATTTCAAAAATGAATGATTATAAATATGAGTATGTACAAATGAACAAACAAAATATATAAAATATGAATGCATTTGAGTGTATTGGCCCCAAGATAATTTCAACCAAATGGTCTTTCATTGATTTCCTAGAACTAAATACATCACAGATAGAATAAAAGGATCACTGCCTAAGATAAGTTCGTAATTCGCCTTTCAAAGTGCTATTACAAAATTAGTCCTATAGTGACTTCCTTGGATCTTGGACTTTTTTTCACAGTCTTCTTTTGATTGCCCTGCTCTTCAATCTGACCCCTACTTGTTCACGTCCCCTTGACGTGCCAGCAGAAGCATCACCGTGTAAGCTTTCCTTAACTTGCTTCTCCAGTTGGTTGGCTCCGCTTCCTCATGCTTCGCTATCTCTTTCCAGTAGTTATTCTGCTTCTTGAGGTTTTTGACCTCATGCTCCCATTCCTCGGAAGTCTTGAGGGTTCCCTCAAATCTGAGCTCGAAGCGGTACCTCTTGTTCTCCAAATGTAATTCCCGAAGATCACCCTTAGCAGTGTCCCTTTCTCTCTTGATCTTTTCTTTTTCTCTTTCTCGAGCTAATTCCCTATTTTTCATGTCCTCAAGCTCTTCTTGTAGTCGGGCAATCTCCTTGTTCATCTGGGCCTTTTCTTTTTCAAATTCTGCCCTTGCGATTTCTAACTCTGATGGCATTTCCCTCGATGTTGGATTCATGAACTGGACCACTTTCCCATCTGATGTCAATAGCCTATCACTAACCTTAATTCCCTCCATACCAGGTAATCAGGTGTGACGATGTCGGCATATTTGGCCACTTTTATCCAATGAGTTTTCTTTCATGCTTCAATCACTACCCGCACATTTCCAGAATATCCGTCTTCTCCATAAGTGAACTCTGATGATCCTAGATTATGAGCCACGGGTGTGAATTGTCGAGACCCAACCTGTCTTTGCACTAAAAGAGGCGCATAACTCATAGACCCCCAAATTTCGAGTAGTGGAACTCCCGAGTTGTCCCAACATTTATACATAATCGACATAGGAACCATCCATGGAGCTCTCCAAGTTACCATCTCCCCTTTTAGATTTCGGAACATGTTGACCCATTTCTCTTCATCCCCAACTTCAGGCCAATCATTTTGAAGGAATTCCCTAATCGGAACTACAGACTTCATGTACGGTTTGAAGGAAACCTTTTCTATCTTCCAAAAGTCACTTTGAATCCAAATATAAAGGAGTTGTACACACCCCTTGATTCTCCCTTGTCCTGCCCTTTTACAAAAATTCAAAGATCGGATAGTTTCAGCTATGATGGCCGGAGATGGGTTGATCTTCTGTTCCAACTTTTCAAAGAAATCAAACATGGCTATATCCACATGACCCAATATCTTCGGGAATATGATTGATCCGTAGATGGCTAGAGCGAAGATGTCCCTGGCTTTTTCTTTGTCGGAATGACCCAATATCAACTGTCGGAGAGTTTCCCACGGAATGCATCCATTTTTCTGCTTTGTATCCACATGACTCTCAACCCATGTTGTATCTATTCCTGTGATTCTAGCCACTTTCCTCTTAAAACCTGAAGGTTTCACTTCCTTCAAATATACCTGATCAGGATTAGGATATTCAATACGTAACAGTGCTGAATATTCTTCAATCAGTGGGTTCATATCCTCCTTATTAAAAGTAAAACATCTATAAGCAGGATTCCAAAACTGTACCATAACTTGAATCAACCTACTATTGGCCCAAATCGGAATTAAGAGTGCTATATCTCCATATTTCTGAGTGAAAGCTTCTTTCTCTGATACATTCCACTGATTCCAAATGTCGGCTAACCCTCGAAGATTAATCTGTCTAGAATCCACGTTGACCCTTTCTGGCAATACTAACACATAATCTTTCTTCAGGCAATCACCGTCCTCCCTCTGATCTTTTTTCGATCGTGCCCTGACCATTGCATGATCTTCTATCACTGAAATAACCTGACACTCCCTGAAAGTCCTTTGGGTTGATGACTATCCCGAGGCCAATAAACTCCAAGTCTATGATGATGTCTATAATGCATGTCAAAGAAAAGAAAACAAAAAGAAATAGATTAGTAAAGAAACGAATTCACAAATATAACATAAATAACAACATGTTTAAAAAAAATGTTCCAAAAATTTTAACAGAGCTTCGACATTACGACGCCTTTGGGACAAAATAATAAATTTATTACGAGCGATATGATGTTCGTTCATCATCACCCAATTTATAAAATCTGACATACAGAAAGATGGTAAAAGGTTGGAAATGTTCCTCCATGTGTTCTTAAACTTCGGTTATCTAACAGAAATCCGGCATGGCTTCGTCTAGGTTCACTATATGAAGGTGAATCGGTTCTAAGGTCCCGAATTGTTCCTCACTGTCGCCTGTGAAGGCTAGTAAGGCACTCCGATAAAAGTGGGTTCAATTCGTTAGAGTATATTTTCCTATGCTCGTACGGAGGATTATCACGAAGCCATTAGGTACTTTATACTCCGAAAGTGTTTCACTAGCCCATACGGAGGATCATCACGAAGGCATAGTTACTTTACTCCCACTTAAAAGGACGGAACCCGGGTAGAGAGTTCATGTTATGCGAATGCAAATATAGTGTGTGCGGAGGAACAAAACAAACCTGTCACCACCTATTCTACACCCCTTATTCTAAATACCCCACTAAAATCAAACAATGTAAAGCATCAGTCAAGCAAACATATAAATATACGCAACAAAATAACCAGAAAACAAATAATAATATGAATGCATATGAAGATGGACATATTTAAAACATTTTATTATTTTCAAAATTCTCTTTATTATTTTAAAAATATGGGAATTAAAATTAAATACCAATTAAACCAAAAAAACCGAGACTTAGATAACACACGACTAATTCTAGGCCTAACTCTCTAAAAAAGTCCCCAGCGGAGTCGCCAAGCTGTCGCAACCTAAAAAAAATAACATAACATAGTCTCATCGCAAGACTTTATTATTCGTTAAGCGTGACACTAAAAAAAGAGGAAAAGTCGACTTAATTCCTCAAGAAAAATGAAGGTGTCGATACATGATCCCGATCGCGGAGACCCTTTCGAGTGAGGGGGAAACGGAAGCAGAGGAAAAGACGACTTAATTCCTCTAGATTGAAATAAAAGGTCGAGGGTATGAAAACGGCCTCGAAAAAAGACATGGATTCGCCACCAATCTTTTTTAGCTAGGTGTGATCGGCCACCTATTAAAACCGGTTTTATAAAACATTTTAAAATTAATTAAGACATTTTTAAAACCAATTTCAAGTCTGCGTTATAAACCAGAGAAATCAAAGAAATGGGTTCAGGAGTCGATTACGTGCGGGGAAGGATTAGCACCCCCACAACTCCCATATAAATCGGTACTTATTAATCGTGTGTTATCTCAAGTCTCTATATAAAGTTGGTTTTTAATTTAGTATTTCAAGTTAATTCCCAATTTTAAGAAAAATAATTCCATTTTTAGTTGAAAATGATCCAAAATTTTATTAATTCAAAATTTTCCTATATTCCCCGACAAAATCGGCAAAATATAGAAATTTTTATTCATTTGGAAAACTTTTCGAATCATTCTTGTTTTTTGAAAGAAATATATTCCTGTATTAATGACAATTGATGATACTCCCTCCAGCAAACCCGGTAAGGAACTGATGAATTATTTTAACTCGGGAATATCTTTATTTTTATTGAAAATCATTATCTTTTTCAAAACATTTAAAAATATGAACATGAACATGTACGACATAAATAAAATGAAATGGCAAAGTCTAGATAATATAATGCAACCTAAATGATATGACATAATTTAAATGACATAGTACATTCTAGGTAAAATAAAAAAAAATCCTAAGTGTCATGATATATTCTAAATGAGATAAAATGATTTAAATGACATGGCAATTTTAAATGATATGGCATATTTTAAATAAAATAACCTAAATGACATGGAACATGATCTAAATGACAAGAAATGACATGAAACATAAAATAATGCTATCATAAAATATGCATGAAGATAAAATAAAAATGCATGAACATAGTATATGCTAAATAATGTGACAAAAATAAAAGACTAAATAAAAAAAAATGGGATACCATAAAATATTCAAAATCATATGGCAAACAAAATAACATCATAAAATGTAAATCAAAATAATAATAATATGGAAAATATCATAGCAAAAATCACATATTAAATAAAATGCATGAACATGGAAAATGCAATGCATGAAAATGTATTTTTTCCTCTAAATAAAGAAATCCGTATATCTAGAAAGATATCCGGCTACCTTAGAAAAATATGTCAAATTAGATTTTCTAAAAACAAAACTTTGTGATTGTTTGAAAACAATTTTGAGGAAAAACTTGAATAAAGATTAAACCCTTACCAAACTCTTTTAAAATGGCTCTAATTTCCTAAGTTTAAAATTCCGGACTTGACCACCCTTAACCCGAGATTTATAAAATCATTTTTAAAGTTTAAAAAGGCTTAGAAACTACCCTAAGATAGTAGCTAAAGCTTCTAACCAACAACTTCTAAATGCCTTAGCCAAATTCAACCATTATTTCTCTTTTGATTTCAAATCAGCCTCTACTGTCAGATATTGTCACACGATTTTTTTTCCTATTTTCAAAAATACAAAAAAAATATAAAACAACTACTGAAGACTCATATCATGTAAAACTACACGAGAAAAAAATTGGCTTAATTTTATGATTAAAGATGGATGCCCAGAAAAATCAGAGAAGTTCAAGTACTGAGTGAAAAAAACTGTTTTGTCAAAACACATTTTTTGCCTTTGATAAATTCATTCAAAAATTAAAGTAAAAATTGTTGGAGGTCATCCTAAAGACCTAAGGACAGTAGCTAAACATTTAAAAACCTTGGACAAAAATTGGCTAAGTAAAAAAAAAAAAATCACGAAGGTAGAATAATCAATCTGACAATTCCTTAATTTTTCACAAGTATGCTCAAGAGAGCATGACTTGAGCCATTGATTGGCCTAAGTCAAAAATCATGTGGCAATGACATGGAATGCATGAACATACAGAAAATAAAATGTATGAAATGCATGATCTAAAGGTCTAAATGGTAAAGGAAATGCATGACAATTCGAGATAACCTAAATGCCTAGCATGAATTTGCATGGCAATAAATGCTATCCTAACTTAATATGCATGCAATGCTTGATAATGCAAATATGACTTGGACCTAATATGTTATGAATATGCATGAAAATGTTAATGTAACCTAAGTCCTAAATAGCATAGTAATGCATGACAATACCAATGTGATTTAAGACTTAATATGCATGGCACTACCAATATGGCCTAGACCTAAAATGTAATGAACATGCATAGAAATACTATGAACATACAATGACCAATGAAACTAATGTCAATGCTGGAACAAACAGCAACTAATACACAATTTCAGGATATGATAATGCAAAGTATGTTACGTAAACAAAATGCAAATGCATGATAAGGCAAGGGATGCATGAAGAGGCCAAATGTAGCTACATGATGCTCTAATGCAATCCTATCTAGTAAACACAAGTACATGACAAATCATATATTAAGATGCATAATGTCACGACATTTTCATAAGCATATGACATACTAAAATCAAAATGCACAAGCTCATGGCATGGAGATGAAAACAAGTCAAGAAGTAAGGTGAAAATGCACATGCAAGGCATATCAATATGGAGTAGCCGAATGGCCATGTAACAAAATGATGGCATTTTATCATAGCATTTTCATAAGAACATGGCATACTAAAATCAAAATGTACAAGTTCATGGCATGGAGATGCAAACAAGTTAAGAAGCAAAAGGAAAATGCACATGCAAGGCATACTATAATGGAGTATCCGAATGGCCATGTAACAAAAAAAAATGCAAACATGTTTATAATATAAGACATGATACATGAAAAAAAAATGCACAACCTGAGTATATGAACACAATGGCCGAATATGCAAGGGAAAGTTATTAACCATAGAATAGAAATATATAAGTAAGTATAGCATAGAAAATAATGTAAAGAATATATAAAAAATTTAACATAGACATGCAAAACAAATAACAAACAAAACTAGTAAATAAAACAAGGAAAGTTAAGCTCCATGGTTGGTATAAAATGGCATAGCCTCTCACTTAACCATAATCACTTGGTCTTGCCAAGATCATGAAGCCTTTCCATTCCAAAAAATCAGAAAATAAACCACGCTAAACAGCAAAATTAAGGTGAGCTTCATGGTAGGTAAAAATGGGCATAGCCTTAGAATACTCTAAGAAACCTTCTAAAAATCATTTTTCACAACAACATGCAAGGAAGAAAAAAAAGAAAACCAAGGCAAGTAAACATGCCATATTCGGCCATAGCATGAAACCATGTAAAAAAAATTGTTTTCCACCATTTTAATGAAGAAGAAGAGATGAAAACATAAGTAAACATTAAAAAAATTTATTTCTATGAAAAATGTAGTAGGAAAACTAGATAGAAAATCAAGAAAACACCATCGGAAACAAGAATAAAGCTATGCCAGAACTTGGTAGAGATGACTACCTTCAAGCTCTCTATTGAAAACCTTTTTTTTTCTTTCAAAACCTTTTTCTTTGCTAAATTAGCTACTGATTTCAGCCAAAAAACATATGAAAAACTGAAATCAACCCTCCTCTTTAGCCTTGGCCGAATGCCCTCTCACCCTTGGATGGGAATTACACTTTTTTCTCCTCCAATCTTGGCCTTTAGATTAAGATATTTTGATGAGAACATAAAAATGTCATCTTGACAATTGATAGCAGCCCTTAAGATGTGTACTCAGCCCTTGTAGTAACCTCAACCCTTAGATGCAAAAAAGGACCAATCCCATTCAATCCCTTGCTTGCCCCCTTGAGTGCCTACCCTTGGATGAGTTGTGCTCTTCCATTCTTGGTCATTGGATTAGGACAACATAAAAATGACATCTTGTAGATTAAATCTAGCCCTCAACATGTGTACTTAGCCCTTGTAGGTGGCCTAAGCCATTGGATGAAGAGAGACAATCCCATGCACTCCCTTGCTTAACCAAATGGATGCTCACCCTTAGATGAATTGTGCTCATCTTTTTTCTACCATTCTTGGCCATTAGATGAGGGTTCTTTCATGAAAAATAAAAATGTCATCTTGGCATTTAAACTTGGCCATTGTATGGTGCATTCAACTTTCCTACAAGGCACCTAAGCCATTGGATGAAAAGAGACAATCCTGTGCACTCCCTTGCTTAACCGAATGAATGCTCACCCTTGGATGAATTGTGCTCATCTTTTTTCTTCCATTGTTGGCTATTAGATGAGGGTTCTTTCATGATAAATAAAAATGTCATCTTGGCATTTAAACTTGGCCATTGGATGGTGTATTCAACTTTCCTACAAGGCACTTAAGCCATTGGATGAAGGGGGACCTTTTGCAAGGTGTTAGTGGTAGCATGTGGCTTGATAGTGACTAAGGAATTAAATTGTCCAAGCTTCCTTCTTCTCCTCTATGTTGGCTGACCAAGGGAAGAAAAATCCCAGAAATTCCTTATTCTTTCATATTTTCCTCAATTACAAATTTGCCCTTTTTGGTTTCTTTGGTGAAATAACCTTTTTGCCCCCTGGACCTAATTAAATAGCAAACGGACTCCAAATTCAGATTTTATTTTTTCAATATTTCTGAAATAATAAAAAATTTAATTCTGAAAGTTTTCAAAATTTTCCGAGTCCATTTACTATTTATTTCGGATTTATTTTCGAAATTGCCCCTTTTATGCACCCGAACTTTACCATTTTTTTAAACGAGCTCCAAATCCAGATTTGTCTTCACCAATCTTTTCCAAATAATTTAAAAATATGATCTGGAAGTTTTCATAATTTTTCAGCTCATTTTCTATTTTTTCGGGATTTATCTGCTTGAATTACTACATAGGGGACCCGGGATTTGGCCATTTTGCAAATGAACTCCGAATCAAGATTTTCTTTCACCAATATCTTCCAAATAATTTAAAAATGAGATTTGGAAATTTTCAAAATTTTTGGAGTTCATTTGCTATTTTTTCGGGATTTATCTGCTTGAATTACTACATAGGAGACCCGAGATTTGGCCATTTTGCAAACGAACTCCGAATCAAGATTTTATTACGCCAATCTCTTCGAAATGATTTAAGAATGAGATTTGCAAATTTACAAATTTTCAAATTTTTTGGAGTTCATTTGCTATTTTTCCCACATTTTCCAATTTTGCCCTTCTGCTTTCGAAACCCGGTTTTGCTCAAAACAAGTCCAATTTTTAGATTTTCTTCAAACCGAGCCTTGGGCTATCCTTGTTTAATCATTCCTCAATAATTAGGAGCCTTATTCCTACTAAATCGGACCATTTCTGTAATTCCTCCAAATTTCACCGAGTTCCACAAAAAAACCCTAATTCTCGGTTTTCTTCCAAATTGACTTTTCTATCAGTTTTTCTTCCAAGTGGCTTCTCCATTACCCGTAGTCAGTTCTTATCTTTTATTTGAGACCTTCAATTCTGACCAATTTGATCGTTTAAGCACTTTTCCCCGAATTTCCCAAATTAGGGTTTTGTTTCTACTGAATCTCGTAACCCAACTTATGAACTCCATATCCTTCAATGTAGACCTCGGATTATCAAAATTCTTTCACTATTTTTCAATTGAACCTCAAATTTTGATTTTGAAAGTAGGTTGACTTATTTAGTAGTTGACTTTTTCGAGGTTGACTTTTTCGAGGTTGACTTTTTTCGGGGTTGACTTTTCTTGAGTTTGACTTTTTCTGTCTGTTTTCCTTAGACTAAGCCTCAGAGTACCACCTGCAGGATGAGAAAAACCTTTTAGCATTCTGAAACATCAATTTAGGAAGAAAATGTACTTGATTTAGGAGTCCAGACAAAATTAGGTGTCTACAACGGGTAAGGCCTCCGGGCACCATTTTTAAGATCTTCGGGGATAATTTTTCAATCCACGGGTAAGGCCTTCGGGCACCATTTTTAAGACCTTCAGGCATAATTTTTCAGATCATGGGTAAGGCCTTCGGGCACCATTTTTTAAGACCTCCGGGCACTATTTTTAAGACCTTCGGGCATAATTTTTTCTTTTGCAAATCGAACTCGTTTCCTTAAGACGGGTCGAGCCTTGATTAGTTAGGGAATTCAATTTAAGGACAAAATCTTCAATTTACACCTTTTTCAAAAAAAAATAAAAATGAATGATGATGATTGAAAACCTCTTTCCCTTTCTTCGCATGTGATTTCACTAACCATACAAAATTAGTGTTTGTTTATCTTTGCCTAATTCTTGATTCTCAGCAATAGCCAAAGAGTGGCAGCTGTAGACACCTAATTTTGTTCGGGCCCCTAAATCAGGTACATTTTCTTCCTAAATTGATGTTTCAGAATGCTAAAAGACTTTTCTCATCCTGCAGGTGGTTCTCCGAGACTTAGTCTAAGAAAGCAGATAGAAAAAGTCAAACTCAAAAAAGTCAACCCCAAAAAAGTCAACCCCAAAAAAGTCAACCTCAAAAGTCAACCCACTTTCAAAATCAAGATTTGAGGTTCAATTGAAAAATGGTGAAAGAATTTTGATAATCCGAGATCTATACTGAAAGATATGGAGTTCGAAAGTTGGGTTACGGAATCTCAGTAGAAAAAAAACCCTAGTTCGGGAAATTTGGAGAAAAATGCTTGAACGATCAAATTTGTCAAAATTGAAGGTCTCAAATGAAAGAAAAGCACTGACTACGGGTAATGGAGAAGCTACTTGGAAGAAAAACTGATAGAAAAGTCAATTCGGAAGAAAACCGAGAATTAGGGTTTTTTGGTGGATTTCGATGAAATTTGGAAGAATTACAGAAATGGCCCGATTCGGTAGGACTAAAGCCCCTAATTGATGAGGATTAATTAAACAAGGATAGCCCAAGGCTCAGTTTGAAGAAAATCTTAAAATCGGACTTGTTTTGAGCAAAATCGGGTTTCGGAGGCGAAAAAGCAAAATTGGAAATGTGGGAAAAATAGCAAATGAACTCCAAAAATTTTAAAAATTTACAAATCTCATTCTTAAATCATTTTGAAGATATTGACGAAAGAAATCTTGATTCGAAGTTCGTTTGCAAAATAACCAAATACGGGGCCCACTATGTAGTAATTCAACAGGATAAATCCCAAAAACAAAATAGCGAAAGAACTCCAAAAATTCTTAAAATTTGAAAATCTAATTTTTAAATTATTTGGAAGAGATTGGCGAAAGAAAATCTTGATTCGGAGTTCGTTTGCAAAATGGCCAAATCCCGATCCCCTATGTAGTAATTCAAGCAGATAAATCCCGAAAAAAAACAAGTAAATGAGCTCCAAAAATTATTAAAACTTCCAGATCACATTTTTAAATTATTTGGAAAAGATTGGTGAAGAAAAATCTGGATTTGGAGCTCGTTCAAAAAAATAGTAAAGTTCGGGTGCATAAAAGGGGCAATTTTGGAAATAAATCCGAAATAAATAGCAAATGGACTTGGAAAATTTTGAAAACTTCCAGAATTCAATTTTTTATTATTCTGGAAGTATTGAAAAAATAAAATTTGAATTTGGAGTCCGTTTGCTATTTATTTAGGTTCGGGAGGCAAAAAGGTCATTTCACCGAAGAAACCAAAAAAGGGCAAATTTGTAATTGAGAAAAATATGAAAAAAGAAGGAATTGCTGGGATTTTTCTTCCTTCGGTCAGCCAACATAGAGGAGAAGAAGGAAGCTTGAACAATTTAATTCCCTAGTCACTATCAAGCCACATGCTACCACTAACACCTTGCAAATGGTCCCCCCTTCATCCAATGGCTTAGGTGCCTTGTAGGAAAGTTGAATGCACCATCTAATGGCCAAGTTTAAATGCCAAGGTGACATTTTTATTTGTCATAAAATAACCCTCATCTAATGGCCAAGAATGGAAGAAAAAAGATGAGCACAATTCATCCAAGGGTGAGCATCCATTCGGTTAAGCAAGGGAGTGCATGGGATTGTCTCTTTTCATCCAATGGCTTAGGCAATCTACAAGGGCTGAGTACACATGTTGAGGGATGGATTTAATCTACAAGATGTCATTTTTATGTTGTCCTCATCCAATGACCAAGAATGGAAGAGCACAACTCATCCAAGGGTAGGCACATAAGGGGGCAAGCAAGGGAGTGCATGGGATTGGTGCTCTTTTGCATCTAAGGGCTAAGGTTACTACAAGGGATGAGTACACATATTAAGGGCTGCTATCAATTGGCAAGATGACATTTTTATGTTGTCATCAAAATATTTTAATCTAAGGGCCAAGATTGGAGGAGAAAAAAGTGCAATTCCTATCCAATGGTGAAAGGGCATTCGGCCAAGGCTAAAGAGGGGGGGTTGGTTTCATTTTTTCATATGTTTTTTGGCTGAAAACAGTAGCTAATTTGGCAAAGAAAAAGGTTTTGAAAGAAAGAAAAAAAAGGTTTTCAATAGAGAGCTTGAAGGTGTTTTCTTGATTTCTCTACCATGCTCTAGCATAGCTTTCTTCTTGTTTTCCATGGATTTTTCTTGATTTTCTATCATGTTTTCCTACTACATTTTTCATAGAAATAAAGTTTTTAATGTTTACTTATGTTTTCATCTCTTCTTCTTCATCAAAATGGTGGAATATATATATATATATATATTTTACATGGTTTCATGCTTGGCCGAAAATGGCATGTTTGCTTGCCTTGGTTTTCTTTTTCTTTCTTCCTTGCATGTTGTCGTGAAAAATGATTTTTAGAAGGTTTTTAGAGTATTCTAAGGTTCTGATTTTTTACAAAAGATGAAGCAAAAAGGTTGAAATGGCTACATGATCTTGACTAGACCAAGTGACCATGGTTAGAAGAGAGGCTATGCCCATTTTTACCTACCATGAAACTCACCTTAATTTTTCTGTTTAGCATGGTTTATTTTATGATTTTTTAAATGGAAAGGCTTCATGATCTTGGTAAAACCAAGTGATTATGGTTAGGTGAGAGGCTATGCCCATTTTATACCAACCATGGAGCTTAGCTTTCCTTGTTTTATTTACTAGTTTTGCTTGTTATTTGCTTTGCATGTCTATGTTTAATTTTTTATATGTTCTTTACATTATGTTCTACGTTATATTTGTTTGTATATTTCTATTGAATGCTTAATCATTTTTCTTGCACATTCGGCCATTGTGATCATGCTCATATTTTGCATATTTTTTTATGTATCATGTCTTATTTAATAAATATGTTTGCATTTTTCATATATTTTTATATGGTCATTCGGCTATTCCATGTTAGTAAGCTTTGCATGTGCATTTTCATCTTGTTTCTTGGCTTGTTTGCATCTCCATGCCATGAGTTAGCATGTCTTGATATTTAGTATGCCTTGCATGTGCATTTTCATTTTGCTTCTTGACTTGTTTGCATCTCCATGCCATGAGCTTGTACATTTCGATTTTAGTATGCCATATGCTTGTGAAAATGCTATGACGAAATGCCATCATTTGGGGTATATGATCATTCGGCTACTCCATGTTGATATGCCTTGCATGTGCATTTTCATCTTGCTTTTTGGCTTGTTTGCATTCCCATGCCATGATCTTGTGTATTTTGATTTCAGTATGTCATATGCTTGTGAAAATGTCATGACATTATGTATCCTGATATGATTTGTCATGTGCTTGTGTCATTTACTAGATAGGATTGCATTAGAGTACCATGTGACCATTCGACCTCTTCATACATTCCTTGCCTTGTCATGCATTTGCATTTTGTTTAGGTAACATGCTTTGCATTATCATATCTTGAAATTGTGTATTAGTTTCTATTTGTTCAAGCATTAGTATTAGGTTCATTGGTCATTGTATGTTCATAGTATTGCTATGCATGTTCATTACATTTTAGGTCTAGGCCATATTGGTATTACCATGCATATTGGGTCTTAAATCATATTGGTATTGCCATGCATTGCTATGCTACTTAGGTCTTAGGTTACATTAGAATTTTCATTCATATTCATAACATATTAGGTCGAAGTCATATTTGCATTATCAAGCATTGCATGCATATTAAGTTAGGATAACATTTGTTGCCATGCAAACTCATGCTAGGCATTTAGGTTATTTTGTATTGTCATGCATTTCCTTTACCATTTAGGCCTTTAGACCATGCATTTCATACATTTCATTTGTTGTATGTTCATGCATTCCATGTCATTGCCACATGATTTATGACTTAGGCCAATCAATGGCTCAAAGTCATGCTCTCTTGAGCATACTTATGGAAAATTAAGGAATTGTCAAATTGATTATTCTATCTTTGTGATTTTTTTTTTACTTAGCCAATTTCTTTTTCAAGGTTTTTAAATATTTTAGATACTTTCCTTAGGTCTTTAGGATGATCTCCAACAATTTTTACTTTGATTTTTGAATGACTTTATCAAAGGCAAAAAATGTGTTTTGACAAAACAGTTTTTTTTTTCACCTGGTACTCAAACTTCTCTGATTTTTCTCGACAGTCATATTTAATCAGAAAATTAATCCAATTTTTTCATGTGTAGCTTTACATGTTCTGAGTCTCTAGTATTTGTTTTAGATTTTTTTGAATTTTTAAAAATAGGCTAAAAAATCGTGTGGTAAAATTTGGCTAAGGCATATAGAGGGGGTTGGTTAGAAGCTTTAGATACTATCTTAGGGTAGTTTCTAAGCCTTTTTAAACTTTAAAAATGATTTTATAAATCTCGGGTTTAGGGTGGTCAAGTCCGGATTTTAAGCTTAGGAAATTAGAGCCATTTTAAAAGGGTTTGGTAGGGGTTTTAATTTTTATTCAAGTTTTTCCTCAAAATTGTTTTCAAACAATCACACAGTTTTGTTTTTTTTAGAAAATCTAATTTGACATATTTTCCTAAGGTAGCCGGATATTTTTTTTAGATATACGGATTTCTTTAATTAAAGGAAAAAATACATTTTCATGCATTGCATTTTTCATGTTCATGCATTTTATTTAATGTGTGATTTTTGCTTTGATATTTCCCATGGTATTATTATTACTTTGATTCACATTTTATGATGTTATATTGTTGGCCATATGATTTTGAATATTTCATGCTATTTCATATTTGTATTTAGTCATTTATTTTTGTCACATTATTTAGCATATACTATGTTCATGCATTTTTATTTTATTTTCATGCATATTTTATAATAGCATTATTTTATGTTTCATGTCATTTCTTGTTACTTAGATCATATTCCATGTCATTTAGGTTATATTATCTAGAATATTTCATGTCCTTTAAAATATGCCATATCATTTAAAATTGCCATGTCATTTAAATCATTTTATCTCATTTAGAATATACCACGATACTTAGGATTTTTCATTTCATCTAGAATATACTATGCCATTTAAATTATGTCATATCATTTAGGTTGCATTATATTATCTAGACTTTGTTATGTCATTTTTTTTATGTCACACATGTTCATATCTTTTAAATGTTATGAAAAAGATAATGATTTTCAATAAAAATAAAGATATTCCCGAGTTAAAATAATTCATGAGTTCTCTACCGGGTTTGCTGGAGGGAATATCATCAATTATCATTAATAAAGGAATATCTTTCTTTAAAAAAATGAGAATGATTCGGAAAGTTTTGCAAATAAATAAAAATTTCTATATTTTGCCGATTTTGTCGGGGAGTATAGGAAAATTTTGAATTAATAAATTCCGGATCATTTTCAAAAAAAATGGAATTATTTTTCTTTAAATTGGGAATTAACTTGAAATACTAAATTAAAACCAACTTTTTTTACCGAGACTTGAGATAACACATGATTAATAAGGTACCGTTTTATATGGGCGTTGTGGGGGTGCTAATCCTTCCCCACACGTAACCGAGTCCCGAACTCAATTTTTCGATTTTCTCTAGTTTAAAACGCAGACTTGAAATTGGTTTTAAAAATGTTTTAATTAATTTTAAATTTTTTTTTGTAAAATCGGTTTTAATAGGTGGCCGATCACACCTAGCCAAAAAAGATTGGTGGCGGCTCTATGTCTTTTTCAAGGTTATTTTCAAAACGTTCATTTTTCTAGAGGAATTAAGTCGACTTTTCCTCGATTTTTTTTAATGTCACGCTTAACGAATAATAAAGTCTTGTGATGAGACGTTATTTTTTTTATGTATCGACAAGCACAAGACAGGATAAGACCTCCGGACACCATTTTTAAGATCTTCGGGCACCATTTTTAAGACCTTCGAGCATAATTTTTCAAATCACGGGTAAGGCCTACGGGCACCATTTTTAAGACCTTCGGCATAATTTTTCAAGTCATGGGTGCGGCCTTCGGGCACCATTTTTAAGACCTCCGGGCATAATTTTTTCAAATCACGGGTATGGCCTTCGGGGACCATTTTTAAGACCATCGGACACCACTTTTAAGACATCTGGGCATAATTTTTAAGACCTTCGGGCATAATTTTTCTTTTGCAAATCGAACTCGTTTCCTTAAGACAGGTCGAGCCTTGATTAGTCAGAGAATTCAATTTAAGGACAAAATCTTCAATTTACAGCTTTATTAAAAAAAATGATGATGATGATTGAAAACCCCTTTCCCTTTCCCTTTCCCTTTCCCTTTCCCTTTATTAAAAAAAATCTGGATTTGGAGCTCGTTTAAAAAATGGTAAAGTTCGGGTGCATAAAAGGGGCAATTTTGGAAATAAATAGCAAATGGACTCAAAAAATTTTGAAAACATCCAGAATTCAAAATTTTGAAAGTATTGAAAAAAAAATTGAATTTGGAGTCCGTTTGCTATTTATTTAGGTTCGAGGAGTAAAAAGGTCATTTCACCGAAAAAACCAAAAAGGGCAACTTTGTAATTAAGGAAAATATGAAAGAAGAAGGAATTGCTGGGATTTTTCTTTCCTTGGTCAGCCAGCATAGAGGAGAAGAAGGAAGCTTGATCAATTTAATTCCTTAGTCACAAAAATCAAGCTCACATGCTATCACTAACACCTTGCAAATGGTCCCCACTTCATCCAATGGCTTAGATGCCTTGTAGGAAAGTTGAATGCACCATATAATGGCCAAGTTTAAATGCCAAGATGACATTTTTATTTTTCATAAAAGAACCCTCATCTAATGGCCAAGAATGGAAGAAAAAATATGAACACAATTCATCCAAAGATGAGCATCCATTCGGCCAAGCAAGGGAGTGCATGGGATTGTCTTTTTTTATCCAATGGCTTAGGCCATCTACAAGGGCTGAGTACACATGTTGAGGGCTGGATTTAATCTACAAGATGTCATTTTTATGTTGTCCTCATCCAATGACCAAGAATGGAAGAGCACAACTCATCCAAGGGTAGGCACTCAAGGGGTTAAGCAAGGGAGTGCAAGGGATTGGTCCTCTTTTGCATCTAAGGGCTGAGGTTACTACAAGGGCTGAGTACACATCTTAAGGGCTGCTAACAATTGGCAAGATGACATTTTTATGTTGTCATCAAAATATCTTAATCTAAGGGCCAAGATTGGAGGAGAAAAAGTGCAAATTCCATCCAATGGTGGAGAGGCCATTCGGCCAAGGCTAAGGGAGAGGGGCTGATTTCATTTTTTTCACAAGTTTTTTGGCTGAATTCAGTAGCTAATTTAGAAAAAAAAAGGTTTCGGAAAAAAAGAAAAAAAAAGGTTTTCAATAGAGAGCTTGAAGGTAGTCATCTCTACCAAGCTCTAGCATAGCTTTCTTCTTGTTTTCCATGGTGATTTCTTGATTTTCTATCTTGTTTTCCTACTACATTTTTCATAGAATTAAAGTTGTTTAAATGTTTACTTAAGTTTTCATCTCTTCTTCTTCATCAAAAGGGTTGAAAATAATTTTTTTACATAGCTCTTGCTTTGGTCGAATGTGGTATGTTGTTTGCCTTGGTCTTTTCTTTTTTTCTTCCTTGCATGTTGTTGTGAAAAACATGATTTTTAGAAGGCTTATTTAAGTATTCTAAGGTTTTGATTTTTTACAAAAGATGAAGCAAAAAGGTTGAAATGGCTACATGATCTTGGCAAGACCAAGTGACCATGGTTAGGGAAGAGGCTATGCCCATTTTTACCTACCATGAAGCTCACCTTAATTTTGTTGTTTAACATGGTTTATTTTTTGATTTTTTGAAATGGAAAGGCTTCATGATCTTGGTAAGACCAAGTGATTATGGTTAGGTGAGAGGCTATGCCCATTTGATACCAACCATAGAGCTTAACTTTCCTTGTTTTATTTACTAGTTTTGCTTGTTATTTGCTTTGCTTTGCATGTCTATGTTTAATTTTTTATATGTTCTTTACATTATTTTCTATGCTATATTTACTTATATATTTCTATTCCATTCTTAATAATTTTCCCTTGCATATTCGGCCATTGTGTTCATATGCTCATATTGTGCTTTTTTCATATTTCAAGTCTTATATTATACACACGTTTGCATTTTCATATTTTGTCATATGGCCATTCGGCTACTCCATGTTGCTATGCCTCTCATGTGCATTTTAATCTTGCTTCTTGGCTTGTTTGCATCTCCATGCCATGAGTTAGCATATGTTGATATTTAGTATGCCTTACATGTGCATTTTCATCTTGCTTCTTGACTTGTTTGCATCTCCATGTCATGAGCTTGTGCATTTTGATTTTAGTATGTCATATGCTTGTGAAAATGTCATGACATTATGCATATTGATATGATTTGTCATATATTTGTGTCATTTACTAGATAGGAGTGCATTAGAGTATCATGTGACCATTCAGCCTCTTCATGCATTCCTTGCCTTGTCATGCATTTGCATTTTGTTTAGGTAACATGCTTTGCATTATCATATCTTGAAATTGTGTATTAGTTGCTTTTTGTTCCAGCATTAGCATTAATTTCATTGGTCATTGTATGTTCATAGTATTGCTATGCATTTTCACTACATGTTAGGTCTAGGCCATATTGGTATTGCCATGCATATTGGGTCTTAAATCATATTCGTATTGCCATGCACTGCTATGCTACTTAGGTCTTAGGTTACATTAGCATTTTCATGCATATTCATAACATATTAGGTCCAAGTCATATTTGCATTATCAAGCATTGCATGCATATTGAGTTAGGATAGCATTTATTGTCATGCAAAATCATGCTAGGCATTTAGGTTATCTTGAATTGTCATGCATTTCCTTTACCATTTAGGCTTTAGACCATGCATTTTATACATTTCATTTGCTGTATGTTCATTCATTCCATGCCATTGCCACATGATTTATGACTTGGGCCAATCAATGGCTCAAACTCATGCTCTCTTGAGCATACTTGTGGAAAATTAAAGTGTTGTCAAATTGATTATTCTACCTTTGTGATTTTTTTGTTTTTTACTTAGCCAATTTTTGTCCAAGGTTTTTAAATGTTTTAGCTACTGTCCTTAGGTCTTTGGGATGATCTCCAACAATTTTTACTTTGATTTTTGAATGACTTTATCAAAGGAAAAAAATGTGTTTTGACTAAACAGATTTTTTCACCCAGTACTTGAACTTTTTCGATTTTTCTGGGTAGTCATCTTTAATCAGAAACTTAAGACAATTTTTTCTTCTACATTTTTACATATTCTGAGTCTCCAGTATTTTTTTTAGATTTTTTTTGAATTTTTGGAAATAGGAAAAAAAAATAGTGTGTCAAAACTGGACAGTAGAGGCAGATTTGAATTCAAAAGAAAAACAATGGTTGAATTTGGCTAAGGCATTTAGAGGGGGTTGGTTAGAAGCTTTAGCTAATGTCTTAGGATAGTTTCTAAGCCTTTTTAAACTTTAAAAATGATTTTATAAATCTCGGGTTAAGGGTGGTCAAGTCGGGGATTTTAAACTTAGGAAATTAAAGCCGTTTTAAAAGGGTTTGGTAGGGGTTTTAATCTTCATTCAAGTTTTTCTTCAAAATTGTTTTCAAACAATCACAAAATTTTTTTTTTAGAAAATCTAATTTGACATATTTTCCTAAGGTAGCCGGATATCTTTTTAGATTTACGGATTTCTTTATTTAGAGGAAAAAATACATTTTCATGCATTGCATTTTCCATGTTCATGCATTTTATTTAATATGTTATTTTTGCTATGATTTTTTTATATGGTATTATTATTATTTCGATTCACTTTTTATGATGGTTATTGTTTGTTATATGATTTTTTGAATATTTCATGCTGTCCTATACTTTTTATTTAGTCATTTATTTTTGTCACATTATCTAGCATATACTATGTTCATGCATTTTTATTTTATTTTCATGCATATTTCATTGTAGCATTATTTTATGTTTCATGTCAGTTAGATTATATTCCATGTCATTTAGATTATATTATTTAGACTATGCCATGTCATTCAAAATATGCCATATCATTTACATTTGCCATGTCATTTAAATCATTTTATTTCATTTAGAATATATCATGTTACTTAGGATATTTCATTTCATTTAGAATATGCTATGCCATCTAAATTATATCATCTCATTTAGGTTGCATTATAATTTCTAAACTTTATTTATATCATCTTTACTATGTCACACATATTCATGTTCATATTTTTTAAATGTTTTAAAAAAGATAATGATTTTCAATAAAAATAAAGATATTCCCGAGTGAAAATAATTCATGAGTTCTCTACCGGGTTTGCTGGAGGGGGTATCATCAATTATCATTAATAAATGAATATCTTTCTTTCAAAAAACGAGAATTATTTGAAAAGTTTTCCAAATAAATAAAAATTTCTATACTTTGTCGATTTTGATGGGGAATATAGGAAAATTTTGAATTAATAAACTCCGGATCATTTTCAATTAAAAATGGAATTATTTTTCTTTAATTTGGGAATTAACTTGAAATACTAAATTAAAAACCAATTTTTTTACCGAGACTTGAGATAACACATGATTAATAAGGTACCATTTTATATGGGCGTTGTGGGGGTGCTAATCCTTCCCCGCACGTAACCGAGTCTCGAACCCGATTCTTCGATTTTTTCTGGCTTATAACGCAGACTTGAAATTGGTTTAAAAATTGTTTTAATTAATTTTAAAATGTTTTATAAAACCGGTTTTAATAGGTGACCGATCACACCTAGCCAAAAAAGATTGGTGGCGACTCCATCTCTTTTCTCGAGGTTGTTTTCAAACCCTCATTTTATTTCAAGAGGAATTAAGTTAAATTTTCCTCGGTTTTTTAATGTCACGCCTAAAAACTAATAAAGTTTCGCGATGAGACATCATTATTTTTTAGCTTGCGACATGGACAGTGGAGGCAGATTTGAATTTGAAGGAAAATCATTTTTCTGTTTTGGCTAAGTTATTTAGAGGGGGCTGATTAGGAAGTTTAGCTACTGTCTTAGGGTAGTTTCCAAGCCTTTTTAAACTCTAAAATTGATTTTATAAACCTCGGGTTAAGGGTGGTCAAGTCCGGGATTTTAAACTTATGAAATTAGAACCATTTAAAAAGGGTTTAGCTAGGTTTTTATTTTTAATCTAAGTTTTCAAAAATTGTTTTCAAACAATCACAAAGTATTTTGATTTTTAGAAAATTTAATTTGATATATTTTTCTAAGGTAGCCGGATATCTTTTTAGATATACGGATTTCCTTATTTAAAGGAAAGAATACATTCTCATGCATTGCATTTTCCATATTCATGCATACTATATAATATGTGATTTTTGCTATGATAATTTCCATGGTGTTGTTATTATTATTTTTTTATATATTTTTGATGTTATGTTGTTTATTATATGGTTTTGAATATTTCATGATATCATATGCTTTTTATTTAGTTATTTATTTTTGTCACATTATTTAGCATATACTATGTTCATGAATTATTATTTTTATTTTTATTTTCATGCATATTATATGATAGCATTATTTTATGTTTCATGTCATTTCATGTCATTTGGATTATATGCCATATCATTTATATTTGCCATGTCATTCAAATCATTTTATTCCATTTAGAATATATCATGTTACCTAGGTCATTTCATTTTATATAGAATATATTATGTTACTTAGGATATTTCATTTCGTATAGAATATATCATATTACTTAGATTATTTCATTTCATATAGAATATATCATGTTACCTAGGTCATTTCATTTCATATAGAATATATTATGTCACTTAGGATATTTCATTTCATATAGAATATATCATGTTACCTAGGTTATTTCAATTCATTTAGAATATAACATATGACTTAGGATATTTCATTTCATTTAGAATATGCTATGACATTTAAATTATATCATACCATTTAGGTTGTATTATATTATCTAGACTTGCTATGTCATTTTATTTATGTCACACATATTCATATTTTTTAAAATGTTTTGAAAAAGGTAATGATTTTCAATAGAATAAAGATATTCCCGGGTTAAAATAATTCATGAGTTCTCTGCCGGGTTTGCTGGAGAGGATATCATCAATTATCATTAATTACGGAATATCTTCTTTTAAAACGAGAATGATTCGGAAAGTTTTCCAAACTAATAAAAATTTCTATATTTTGCCACGTTTGTTGGGGAATATAGGAAAATTTTGAATTTATAAATTCCGAATCATTTTTAATTAAAAATGGAATTATTTTCCTTTAAATTGGGAATTAACTTGAAATACTAAATTAAAAATCGATTTTTTATTGAGACTCAAACTAACACGTGATTAATAAGGTACCGTTTTATACGGACGTTGTGGGGGTGCTAATCCTTCCCCAAACGTAACCGAGTCCCGAATCCGCTTATTTGATTTCTCTGGTATAAAACGCAGACTTGAAATTGGTTTTAAAAATGTTTTATTAATTTTAAAATGTTTTATAAAATCGGTTTTAATAGGTGGTCGATCACACCTAGCTATAAAAAGATTGGTGGCAACTCCATGTCTTTTTCAAGGTCATTTTCAAAACCTTCATTTTTCAAGAGGAATTAAGTCGACTTTTCCTCGGTTTTTTTTTAATGTCACGCTTAACGAATAATAAAGTCTTGCGATGAGACCTTGTTATTTTTTAGGTTGCGACAGCTTGGCGACTCCTCTGGGGATTATTACAGAGTCAGGCCTAGAATTAGTCGTGTGTTATCAAAGTCTCAGTTCTATTGGTTTAATTGGTATTTAATTTTAATTCCCACATTTTTTTTTTAATAAGGATAATTTCAAAAATAATAAAATGTTTTTAAATATGTCTATATTCATGTGCATACATATTATAATTGTTCTCTGGTTATTTTGGTGCGTATATTCATTTATTGATTAATTGATGACTTATATTGTTTAATCTTGTTGGGGCATTTAGAATAAGGGATATAGAATAGGTGGTGAAAGGTTTGTTACTTCTCCTCACACACTAAACGTGCATTTGCATATCATGAGCCCTATACCCGGGTTCCGTCCTTTTAGGTGGGAGCAAAGTAACCAACCCTTTGTGATTAACAATCCGCATGGGCTAGTGAAACACTTTCAGAGTACTAAATTACCTAAGCCTTCGTGATTAACAATCCGCATAGGCTAGGGAAATAAACTCCAATGAATTGAAACCGCTTTTATCGGGGTGCCTTACTAGCCTTCACCGGCGACAGTGAGGAACAATTCGGGGATTTTAGAACTAATTCACCTTCATATAGTAAACCTAGACGAAGCCATGCCGGATTTCCAATTAGATATCCCGAAGTTAAGAACACATGGAGGAATATTTCCAATCATTTTACCATCTATTCTACTTTCCGAATAAGTTTATTTTTCAAAATCGGGAAATGATGAACGTGCATCACCATGCCCGTAATAAGTGTTGGTGTTTGATCCCAAGGGTGTTATAATGCCGAAATTTTGTTGGCATCCACAGGGATAATTATTGTTTTGGATTATATGTTTTTTTTTTGTATTATTCGAATTTATTCTCGTTAATAATTCATTTTCTTTTTCTTTTTCTTTTTGTTGTTTTTTTTTTTTTTTTGCATTCTTGTCATCATTTTTGCACATATAAGATTATTAGTCTCGGGATAATATTCAACCAAAAGGGCTTCCATGGAAGGTCAGAATGTCTCAGTGGTCGAGAAGTATTTAGAGGTTAGGAAATAGTCCGGGAAAGGTCAGCAAGATAATGGGGATTGTTTGAAAATGGGATATGTGTTAGTATTGCCAGTCGAGGTTGATCTTACTATCAGGCAAAATGATCTCCGGGAATTGATGGATATATGGAATCAATGGAACATATCAGAAAAAGAAGCCTTCACTCAGACTTATGGGGCCATAGCACTATTAGTTCAAGTTAAGGTCAGTGGTGAGGTGATCCGGGCTGTGGTGCAACTCTGGAATCCCGCTTATCGGTGTTTTACTTTCAACCGAGAGGATATGACTCCAACCATAGAGGAATATTCAACCTTGCTACATATTGAAAACGTTATTCCCAACCGTATTTATTTGAAGGATACAAAAACGCCGGGTTTCAAGAAAAATGTGTTTAAGATTCTGTGGGTGGAAATAAATTGGGTGGAAAGCCATGTTATCCGAAAAGGGGTAAGTCACTGTATCTCATGGGATGTTTTACGGACCTTAATTCATGGCTATTCAAGTAAGGAGACAGTTAGAAATATTTTTGCTCTGGCTATCTATGGTTTAGTTATCTTCCCAAAGACATTAGGGTATGTGGACGTGGCGGTATTTGATATTTTTAAGAGGCTTGAGCAGAGGATAAACCTAGCCCTAGCAATTATAGCAGAAATAATTCGATCCCTGAATTTTTGTAGACGGGAAGGAAAAGGGCATTTTATAGGTTGTATACAGCTTCTTTACATATGGGTTCAAAGTCATTTTTGTAAACAGGAGAATTTCCCTCTCCGCTCGTATTGGAAGTCTTTTGCACCAATTGGGGAATTTCTTAAGAGGGATTGGCCTGAAAATAGAACTGAGAAACAATGGATCAACATCTTTCGAAATATTAGGGCTGAGATGATAATTTGGAGAGCTCCATGGATAGCTCATATGCCGACATTGTACAAGTGTGGAGATAAAGCTTCTGTTCCATTATTGGGAGTATGGGGAAGAGTGAGCTATGCACCACTGCTAGTACTAAGACAATCGGAATCCCGTTAGTTTACTCCTACGACCCATGACCTTAGTAATTTGAAATTTGCTTATAGGGAAGATGGATACTCGGGAAAGGTACGTGAGATTGTAGTAGCATGGAAGAAAACTCATCGGGTGGAGGTAGATAGATACGCCGATATCGTCACACCTGATTACCTGGTATGGAAGAAATTGAGGGTTAATGATAGGTTGTTGACATCAGACGGAAATTGATTTTGAAAGACCCATTTGCATGGGTGATTTTGAGGCTAATGAAGATACTGAGGATTATGGTCTACCTCCGGATCTATTAAGGAAAATAGAACAAGAGGAGAAACAAATACTTCCTCATAAGGAACTATTGGAAATGATAAATCTGGGAAATGATGAGGAGATAAAGGAGGTCAAAATTGGGACTTCATTGTCATCATCAATAAATGGTGAATTGATAGCCTTGCTCCAAGAATATGTGGATGTATTTGCATGGTCTTACCAAGACATGCCAGGGTTGGATCCGAATATTGTGGTTCATAAGCTCCCTTTAAGGCCAGAATGCAAGCCAATTCAGCAAAAGTTGAGAAAAATAAGGCCGGACATGCTGTTAAAGATAAAAGAGGAAGCGAAGAAGCAATTTGATGCTGGATTTTTAGAGGTGGCAAAGTATCCAGAATGGGTGGCAAATATTGTTGCAGTACCAAAGAAGGATGGCAAGGTGCGGATGTGCGTTGATTACAGAGATTTGAACAAGGCCAGCCCTAAAGATAATTTCTCTTTGCCCCATATCGATACTCTAGTTTTCGTGGACGGGTTCTCGGGATATAATCAGATTAAGATGGCACTGGAAGATATGGACAATGTGAGGAACATTCTGCTACAAGGTAATGCCGTTTGGGTTGAAGAATGCTGCGGCAACATATCAGAGAGCCATGGTAACCTTGTTTCATGATATGATGCATAAGGGAATTGAGGTCTATGTTGATGATATGATTGCAAAGTCACAAGGAGAAGAGGAGCACATTGTGAATCTTAAGAAACTCTTCAAAAGTCTAAGAAAGTTTCGACTCAAGCTAAATCTGGAAAAATGCACTTTTGGAGTCACCTCGGGAAAATTGCTGGGTTTTGTCATCAGCAAAAGGGGAATTGAGATTGACCCGGATAAAGTGAAGGCCATTCAGAATTGGCCACCACCTCGTACTCAAAAGGAAGTAAGAGGCTTTTCTAAGGAGATTGAATTACATTGCCCGGTTTATTTCTTAGGTAACTGACAAATGTGATCCAATATTTAAGTTACTTTGAAAACATGATCTAGGAGAATGGGATAAAGGATGCCAGATCGCTTTTGAAAAGGTTAAGTATTATCTATCCATTCCATCAGTATTAATGCCACTTGTTCTGGATAAACCAATGATACTGTATTTATCAGTATTTGAAAGATCCATGGGTTGTGTTTTGGGGTAGCTTGATGAGACTGGAAAGAAAGAACAAGCGGTTTACTACCTCAGCAAGAAGTTCACAGGTCATGAGTTGAAATATTCGTCGATAGAAAAGTTGTGCTGTGCCTTAGCTTGGACTGCTCGAAGACTCAAACAGTACATGTTGTACCACACAACGTGGTTGATTGCCAAGCTAGATCCAATCAAGTACATGTTGGAAGCACCTTCTTTATCAAGGAGAACAGCAAGATGGCAGGTTTTATTGTCAGAATACAATATTGTATATGTAAGTTAGAAAGCTATCAAGGGCAGTGCAGTGGCTGAATTCTTAGCAAGTCAGGCAGTGGAAGATTATGAGTCGTTGAAGTTTGACTTCCCAGATGAAGATTTGATGTATGTTTCGCACCCAGATGAGGCTCCCCTGAAGAAGAAAGTATGGAAAATGTACTTTGATGGTGCATCCAATGCCACGAGGCACGAAATTGGTGCAGTCCTCATATCCCCAGAAGAAGATTATTATCCTTTCACTGCTAGATTGGATTTTGATTGCACAAACAATACTGTCGAGTATGAAGCGTGTACTATGGGCCTTCGTACTGTAGTGGACGGAAAGATCAAAGTATTGGAAGTTTTCGGAGACTTAGCCCAAGTGATATACTAGCTACGAGGAGAATGGGAAACCCGAGATACAAAGCTAATCCGATATCGAGAAGTCATACTAAGTTTATTGGAGGAATTTGAAGAAGTGAATTTCAATTACTTCACTCGAGAAGAAAATCGAATGGCAGATGCTCTGGCTACTTTGTCATCAATATTTAAAGTGAATGAAGGGGCTGGAGTTGTGCCAATAAATATGAGTATATATGAGTCTCCTACCCACTGTCTGAGTATTGAAGAAGAAGCAGATGGCCTCCTTTGGTATAACAACATCTTGCAGTACATCAAGAGTCAACAGTATCCAGAACAAGCAACAGAAAATGACAAAAGGACTCTGAGAAGGCTAGCAATGGGTTTTGTTCTAGACAGTGAGATTCTCTACAAGAAAGGAAAAGACCAAGTCATATTGAGATGTGTCGGATCTGCCGAAGCTCAAAGAATTATAGAAGAGGTCCATGAAGGGATATGTGGCACTCATGCTAATGGTCACATGCTTGCTAAGCAGATTATGAGGGCAGGGTATTATTGGTTGACAATGGAAGGAGATTGTATCAGTTATTCCCGGAAGTGCTATAAATGTCAGATATATACGGATAAGATCCATGTGCCGACATCGCCATTGCATGTCATGACTTCACCATGGCCATTTTCAATGTGGGTAATGGATATAATCGGGCCTATTACCCCGAAAGCTTCAAATGGACATCGTTTCATCTTGGTGGCCATAGATTATTTCACAAAGTGGGTAGAAGCTGCTTCCTATGCGAATGTAACAAAGTCGGTGGTATGTAGATTTGTTAAGAAAGAAATCATATGCCGTTATGGGTTGCTAGCAAGAATTATTTCGGATAATGCTCTCAATTTGAACAATAAGATGATGAGAGAAGTATGTACTTAGTTCAAGATCACACATCATAATTCGGCACCTTACCGTCCGAAGATGAATGGGACAGTAGAAGCAACTAACAAGAACATCAAGAAGATTGTTGAGAAGATGACTGGTGTGTATAAGGATTGGCATGAGATCTTGCCTTTTTCTCTTCATGCATATCGTACCTCAGTTCGTACATCTACAGGGGCAACGCCATTTTCCTTGGTATACGGGATGGAAGTGGTGCTACCTATTGAAGTTGAGATCCCTTCACTTCGGGTTTTGATGGAGGTTGGCCTAGAAGAGGCAGAATGGGTTAGAGCTCGTTATGAATAGCTGAATCTCATCGAGGAGAAAAGATTAAAAGCAATTTGTCACGGGCAGTTCAGAAAAGGATGATTCGAGCCCACAGCAAGAAGGTTTGTCCCAAATAGTTCCGAGAGGGGGAGTTGGTACTGAGGAAAATTCTCCCTATAGTGAAGGACCTGCGAGGAAAATAGGCTCCGAATTGGGAAGGACCCTATGTGGTAAAAAGAGCTTTTTCTGGAGGAGCATTGATTCTAACTCGGATGGATGGGGAGGATTTCAGAAATCCCATAAATGCTGATGAACTAAGAATATGCTTAAAAAAAAAGTGTGATGCTGTTCACATGGAAATTCGAATGATTCCAAGTGTAAAATTGGAAATTTTATATATCTATCTCCCCTGTGGATTGCTTTTTAATGAGAATATTCATGTTTGATATGATGAATGGCCATCTTTCATATTCCTTTCACTAAGAAGAAATTATCCTTAGTCACCCCTTTAAGCCTTAAGAATTATTTCTTTCTTTAAACCTTGATTAAGGATCACCCTCTACACTAGAGGGAAAATGCGAGGAAAAATAATAAAAAATCATGGCAAAAAGAAAGCCATCAAAAAATATGAAAATAAAAGAATGGCAAATGAAATCCAATTAAAGCAAAAAAGAAAAGAAAGTCCAAAAAAGGGACAAATGTTTCAAGTATGAACTCTCCTCAAGAAATGATCCTTGATCCAATCACCCTTAAACAAATTTTGGGCCTATTTACCCTTTCTTTCTAAACTTGAGCCTTGGCCTATATTACGTGCTTTAAAAGTCTATTTTGATCAAGCATGGATATTTAATTTGAAAGGTTATTCTCAGAATTCATCCCATCTTTTGAATTGATATTTTTACCTTAGAAGCATTTAGAATTCTTAGATGCATAGTAGAATACAAGAAAAAAGAGAAAATGAAAAAATAATGTGAAATGAGAGGTTTAAGCCGAAAACCCGCAAAGGGCGACTTAATACCGAATGGAGGACACTTCAGTTGAAAACCAGCAAAGGGCGGCTTAGGTACTGATTAAAGTTCGACTCAATGCTCTGTGTAAAGAAGGAGAAAATATTTGAAAATCAGAGGAAAGGGGAATAACTCAGTCTGACGTAACTACGGAAGCCGAGGTACCCAAGTAAATTACTCGTTCAAGAGAGATTTTAGAAGGTTTGAAAAAGCAGGGTCCAAGAAATTCCGCATCCGGGGCATCTACAACCCATAACTTTACATTTTCTTATATCCTTGATATTCACTTTTACTATTTTAAAATATTTCTTGCAATAAATTCTTGTTATCCTTTTCATGACATTTTTTCTTGTTTCATATTTTCTTTCATACATTTTTGAGAAGCATCATGATTGTTATAAGATTGAATGACGATTAGTAAGCATAAAAATCTTTCAATACAGAATTATAGAGTATTACTAAGGAATAGATTTAAAAAAAAAGGGTTTGGAAACCACTAATCCTGATGGAAAGTTCACTAAGTAAAAGAAAACAGTGAACGTGTTGGAGACTCCATCACGAAGTCAAAAAATTTGTGAATTTCAGCGAAAGTCAGAAATATTCCTTAAGTAGGGCATCAGTGAACAATTGAAGACTCCGTCATGAAGTCGGATAATCTGTGAACCTCAAAGAAACCATGGATTGGAAATCATGACACAATCATTTGATTGCATTCATTCTTAGGAAACATACAAGCATTTGCAAAGCATGTCATTCTCAGCATTGCATTTAGCTAACATTGCAAAAATCAAGAAAACTTTGGCTTCCCCAAATCAAACTCGTTCTGCTTCTCAAATGAGTCGAGTCCCGAGACTGCCGTCAAGGTATGTTTCTTTCATTTTCAAGTTAATTTTTTTTTCCAAATGAATCAAACCCAAAATCATTCTTAGTATTTCCTTCTGTTTTAAATTGAATTCATTCTGTTTTATCAAATGAGTCGAGCCTCGAGACCATCGTCGAGGTATTTTTTTTGTTTAAATCGAATTCATTCTGCTTTATCAAATGAGTCGAGCCTCGAGACCACGTCGAAGTATTTCCTTTTGTTTTAAATCGAATTCATTCTGTTTTATCAAATGAGTCGAGCCTTGAGACCAACGTCGAGGTATTTCCTTTTGTTTTAAATCGAATTCATTCTGTTTTATCAAATGAGTCGAGCCTCGAGACCATCGTCGAGGTATTTCCTTTTGTTTTAAATTGAATTCATTCTATTTTATCAAATGAGTCGAGCCTTGAGACCACCGTCAAGGTATTTCCTTTTGTTTTAAATTGAATTCATTCTGTTATGAAATGAGTCGAGCCTTGAGACCACTATCGAGGTATTTCCTTTTGTTTTAAATCGAATTCATTCTGTTTATGAAATGAGTCGAGCCTTGAGGCCGTCGTCAAGGTATTTTCATCATGGGTAAGGCCTCCAGGCACCATTTTTAAGACCTCCGGGCATAATTTTTCAAGTCACGGGTAAGGCCTTCGGGAACCATTTTTAAGACCTCCGGGCACCATTCTTAAGACCTCCAGGCACAAGTTTCCAGAGTTTTTACAGTTTTAAACAATGAACAAGTCTTTGGTGGTGATAACCAAAGCCTCTGATGGAGATATCCAGAGTTTTTCAGCTTTAAAAGTGAACAAGTCTTTGGTGGTGATAGCCAAAGCCTCTAGTGGAGATATCCAGAGTTTTACATTTACTTGAGCAAGTCTTTGGTGGTGATAGCCGAAGCGTCTAGAGGAGATACCCAGAATTTTAAATACAGCTTAGCATAAGACAGGTTAACCCCCGAGACCATCGTCGAGGTCTTTTCTTCTCTTGCAAATCGAACTCATTTCCTTAAGACGGGTCGAGCCTTGATTAGTCAGGGAATTCAATTTTAGGACAATATCTTCTATTTACAACTTTTTTCAAAAAAAAAATGAATGAATGATGAATGAAGGATGAAGAATGGAAGTGAGTCAAAACCCCTTTCCCTTTTTCTTCACATGTGATTTCATTAACCGGATGATAGAAACTCAATTAAGAGTTGTAAACCCAAGTGCAGGTTATGTTCAAGTAATAAATTCTCGGGTGTCCGAGGTCGAACCACAGGGAAGCGTATTAGTAAGTATAAGTTTATAAATATATAAGAAAAAGAAAATAAACAAGATATTAGGGAATCAATAACAAAGAAAGTAAACAAGATATTAGAGAACAAAATAAACAAAATAACATAAAAGCAATTAAACAAGATATAAAAAAAAACAATAAGAAAAGATGTTGAGGTTAGAGAATCCACTCTTGGTGTTATGCTAAGATTAATCTTGTTTTATTACACAATTGAAATCCACACATAAGGGAGGTTCCAACCGGAAGGTTTAGCAATTCAGTCCAAATTGTCCAACGTCCATAGCATATGATATTATGTTCATTTGGTGTCCTCAAAACTCACAAAAAGAGTCCAAGCATTCCTTATGCCAAGGTATATGTCTACAACAAATCAAGGTTATGAAACCAAGCATTTACTGTGCCATTTTCATTGTCAATAATGAATCAAGATCTCTACTTTGCAAGTATGATTTTAAACCAAAAGAAAATATTATCTATACTAGTGTTTATAAATGATGATTCATTTTAGCTCATGTTTAAGAGACTAACCTTAGCATTTACCAAGAGCTTCACCTCATCACCTCAACAATATGATTAGCAACACATACTAGATATGAATAAAATGAAAAGAAATGTAAGAAGCATAAGTAAATAAAAAAAGAAAACTAGAGAAAGGAAAGAAGAAGAAAACTTAGAGAATTTTACTACAAAGGCTAATATCCTACCAATGTATAATGTATCCCAATACTCATCCAAGGCCCTCTATTTATACACATTTTGGAGGGCTAAATGACAAGAGACAAGCTTTACAAATTTCAAAGGTAGGTATAATAGGTGGGTGCATTTTTCTAACAATTTTCGTCATATTGTATGACAATTCTGATCAGCCAGCTTGATGGTCGATTTTGTCAATGTTGGAGGCTCGATCTGATAAAATGGTCTTCTAGAAAAATATACCCCTATCCGTTACGGATCCATAGCCGTTGGAATCAGATCATTTGCGCACGTGGATCGGAAGATATGGTCAAAATACCAAAACGGTGCAGAACAGACGTCATTGCACATCAGCCAACTTGATGGTCGATTTCGCTAGGGAAAACGACTCCGTTTCAAGAAGTGTAAAACATGAAAAAGATAGATATGCCTCTTAGCTTTACAGGGATACAAAGTTCAGCCTTATTGCTTCAGTGAAACTCAAGATATAGCTGATATGGCAAAAGGTGTCGGAACTGGAACTGAACTGGATTTGCCCTTAATACTAGTAATCTGAAATCACTCAAAGAAACTTGTGAAAAAAACACCAAATTACATAAAAATATAAAAGATCATAAACACAATTAGACTAAACAATAATAACTCGTATTTGACACAAAACAATAATAAAACATAACTAAAAACTATATAATTATACGAGTTATCACACCCCCATACTTAGATTGTTGCTAGTCCCTAGCAACGACTCAATAAAAATAAAATAAGAAAATCTAATCTAATCCATTTTCGTAGGAAATCACGGTGGCACTTAGCATGTGACACAAGCCTTTAAACCCCTAGGTGTCCCTAGTGGACGAGTTTAGTCTCGTGAGGGTTTACTAGGACGATACCCACAAACATTGAAGAAATAAGAAAAACTAAAAATAATAATTATAACTAATCCTTCCAATATAAATTAGAGATAATCATTGGACAAGTCTTAAAAACTAATCAATAGCTTAAAGAAATTCACAAAAAATCTTGCTTGAATGTAAATAGTTTGAGTTAAGCCAATAATAACATAACATATTTCAATCAAAATAGTGTATATTCAAACTTAATCTCAACTTCTCACATGGGATACTCTCTTGATTTTCACTCTTTAAAGTAGTGGTAAAGTGTTTACACTCAATCAATCTCATGAAAACACTTCTACCATATGCTTGCTTGTCCACCTATTCTCCACTATTTAGATCATACAACTTCATAAATCAAGAGGTCTTTATTCAAGGTTGTAATGGGGCCAAAGGGTTATAATGTGGTTAAAGAACAAAAGGATAAAGATATCACAAAGGTTCCAAAGAGTTCATAGATTTTAGAGACATAATAAGATCATACAAATAAAACTTCTCAAAACTCTTATAAAGCACATAATAACATAGGCTAAATATTCATGTTGAGCCTTTGCATCATTCTAACCAACTTTGTAACATCTTTTTCTAGATTTTTTTTTTTTTTTTTTTTTAATATGGGAATGTATTTGACAATGATCCCTTTCTTTTTCTCTTGACTTTTTCTTTTCTTTTCTTCCCCCACACTTATCTTTTGTTTCTAACCCAAATTTTCAAATAAAAATATCCCTTGTTTTTTTGCAATATGTCTCAAAATATAAAATTCATCTTTAGAACAAGGGTAAGGATATAAGTATATTTAGGCTAGGTGTAAGTTGTGGTTACCAATAAAACATCATATTTAATGTAGGCTCAAATTGGCTCACTAGTGGGGATGTTCTCGTAGAACATTAATAATGGATGGCTGTTTGGCTCTGGTTATAATCCTAATGCCTCTATCATATTCATGTTGTCACATGTATCAATATAGTCTCAAACGGTTTAAAGCAAGTTCTAGAGAATCATGTAATCATAAGAGCACTCAAGAAAGAAATTAGATTGATTTGTATAATGCATCAATCATTATAGGCTCAAAAACTCACAAAGATGATTATACAAGTCAGATTAAGTCTAAACATGCTTCTTTCTCAATCAACATATCATATTAACATTGGCTCATAAAAAGGTTGACATCAAGCTCAATTCTCATGAAAATCTTCTCACTAATAAATCTGTTTTAGACTTATGCAATTCATATCTCATCATTGTATTGAAAGTAACTAAAAAAAACACACTAAGTCTAAACATGCTTTTTTTTTGTTTTTTTGTTTTTTTGTTTTTTTTTGTTTTTTTGAAGAAGAAGATTAAATCAAACTGACAAGGTATGTCTCAAGTCTCCCTTACTCAAACCTTGTTCAGAATGAATACTTCTAAATGTCTTAAAACACAACAATTTTTATTTTATTTTTTAAGCAAAATATGTCCCTTACCCCCTACTAAAATATGACATTGTCCCCAATGTCAAATTTTAAAGGTAGAATTTAGGAGATATTACCTGCAGAGGTTGCTAACCACTTATTATAACTGAGACACAACAAGCAAAATGTTAGATAATGTCACAAAGACAAAGTGCAATCCACTCCTTGCTCGTCCATATCTCTTTTTCTTTTTTCGAGCGTTTGCGAAACAACCGTAGCAGATAAACACTCATAAGCTTGTAGCTTTTTGAGTAAATCTTCAATGGTTGTAGCAGAAATTATGGTTCTCCTTGCCTCTGAAAACATGAATCCATTATCCACAGCATTATCTAAATATGAAAGTAAATTACTAAAATAACCATTAATATTAAGCAAACCAATGGGTTTCTTATTTGTGACCAAAGATGACCAAGAAGCCAGGCAAGCTATTTCTTCCAATGTACCCAGACCTCCTGGTAAGGCAATGAATGCATCGGCAGAATGGTACATGATTGTTATCCGTTCAGGGATACTCCAGACTTGTATTTCCTTACCCACGGTAGGTCCACAAAAATCTGTGAATAGTTTTGGCACGATTCCTAGAACTGGACTTCCTCCGGCGTGTGCTGCTGTAGCGACTGCTCCCATTAAACCCGTACTACCGCCTCCATAAATCAAGTGGATCTTTTGTTGGGCAAGTATTACTCCAACTCTTATGGCTTCATCAGCGAATATGTTATTTTTCCCTGGATAAGCACCTCCAAAGACACAAATTTTTTTAATGCGCTGGGACGAAGTGCTTTCCATTTTTTTTCTTTTTCGAGTGCCTGAAAGAGAATGAGTACATGGTGTAATATATAGAGGACTGAGTAGTGAATCAGACAAGAGTAATAATGTCGCCGAAAGTGTATTTGACCTGTCAGAAGAAAATGTTAACCTAACAAAAGATTTTTGCATGATTTCAGGAAGAAAATCAAAAAGAGAAGAAAAATCAACCGTAAAAGTCAAAAGTAATAATGTCGCCGAAAGTGTATTTGGCATCTTCCTCTGGTTTTACGTCCAGAAACGGCTTAAACGCCTTCTATGAGTCGAGGATATGCTTCCCATCCAGTTTTCTTACAAGCTGGCAAACAGGGTCTTTTATCATCAGATTCCCAAGATGTTGCCATTCCCTTTGGAATTGCGGCCATAAATCAAGAATTTCTCTTTGTACATCTCCACTAGGATGCGTCTCAAGAGAAAGTTGGATATTACCCAAATTCTCCTTACTCAGTCCATCCTTAATGAATTCAATTTTATCATCTCGATTAGAGGACGGAATCCCAATAGAACGACATTTACCGTTACACGTCCATCGTGCACACTTGTGGCAATTTGAACTCATGCGCTTTGCTCGTCGCTTCTTTGCATAAGTGCTTCTACCTGTACCTGGTAAATGCAAAACAGGAAGATATTCATCTTCACGTACCTTGGCTTCAATTATCCAACGTATGTCTTCAGGAATCCCTTTGTTCATAAGCATTCTTAATCTTTCTAATCGAACTTGGTAAAGCTTCAGTAAAATATTCCGAGGAAAAGGAGGAAATCGTTTCTGCAATCTTTTGAGAATATCATCCATCCTGAAAAAAAATGAAATAAAATAAAATGAAAGAGAAATTTATATACAATATCAGTTTTGTGGGTAGCTGATGGAACCGACTTAAATAATCACGGAGTACCGTTATCCGCCATTTAACCGGGGTAAAAAAAAATTATATTTACATCTAGTTATTTTCAAAACAAGGATCAGAAAGAAAAACAACCTCTTCTTGAGTAACATGATTTTCCAAAAAGAGTTTGAGTCTTTGTCCATTTACCTTGAATACGTTACCATTTTGAGGATTCTCAATGTCAACTGCTCCATAATGATACACATGCTTAACCACAAATGGGCCAGTCCATCTTGATCTCAACTTACCAGGAAATATGTGAAGTCTAGAATTATAAAGTAGAACTTTTTGCCCAACATTAAATGTTTTTCTTGAAATTAACTTGTCATGAAAGGCTTTAGTTCTTTCTTTATGAATTTTAGAATTCTCATATGCATCATTTCTGAGTTCCTCAAGTTCATTTATTTGTAATTTTCGTAAATTAGAAGCGTCATCAAGGTTTGAGTTGAACATTTTAATGGCCCAATATGCTTTATGCTCAAGTTCCACAGGTAAATGACAAGGTTTTCCATAAACTAGCCTATAAGGAGACATGCCCAATGCTGTTTTAAAAGCTGTTCGATAGGCCCATAATGCATCGTTAAGTCTAAGAGACCAATCTTTGCGATTTGGATTAACTGTCTTTTCCAAAATTTGTTTAATCTCCCTATTTGCTAATTCTACCTGTCCATTTGTCTGCGGGTGATAAGGGGTTGCAACTTTGTGTGTAATGGCATATTTCTTCATTAATGTTTCAAAAACCTTGTTGCAAAAATGTGTTCCCCCATCGCTTATGATAGATCGAGGAATTCCAAATCGACTCAAAATATTTTCTTTTAAAAATTTAATCACTGTTTTGTGATCATTATTTCGACATGGAATTGCCTCTATCCACTTTGAAACATAATCTATTGCTACTAAAATGTATAAGAAACCAAAAGATGGTGGAAATGGTCCCATGAAATCAATACCCCAACAGTCAAAAATTTCAATTACAAGAATTGGGTTCAAAGGCATCATGTTTCTTTTCGAAATGGAACCTAATTTTTGACAACTTTCACATGACTTGCAAAAATTATGTGCATCTTTGAACAAAGTTGGCCAGTAAAATCCACACTGTAAAATTTTTGCAGCAGTTTTCTTTGATGAAAAATGACCACCACATGCCTCGGAATGACAAAACTTAATTACACTACTTACCTCATTGTCGGGAATGCATCTTCGAAAAATCTGATCAGGACAATATTTGAACAAGTAAGGGTCATCCCAATAGAACTTCTTTACCTCATTCAGAAACTTCCTTTTATCTTGGGTGCTCCATTGAGAAGGAATTTTTCCTGTAGCAAGAAAATTAGCAATGTCAGCAAACCAAGGTGTCGTGGAGACAATTAGAAGTTGTTCATCAGGAAAAGTATCATTTATTGGTGAGGTTCCAAAAGATTCATCACAAACAAGTCTTGATAAATGATCAGCCACCACATTTTCTACTCCTTTTTTATCTCGAATGGTGATGTCAAATTCTTGCAGCAAAAGGATCCACCTCAGCAACCTAGGTTTTGCATCCTTCTTAGAGAGAAGATATTTTAAAGCTGCATGATCACTAAAGACAACAATTGATGATCCAACAAGGTAAGATCTGAATTTATCCAATGCAAAAACAACTGCAAGTAATTCCTTTTCTGTAGTGGAATAATTCATTTGGGCTCTATTTAAAGTTTTACTTGCATAGTAAATTACATGTGGTTTATTATCTTTCCTTTGTCCTAACACAGCACCAACAGCATAGTCACTAGCATCACACATTATTTCAAATGGTAAGGACCAATCAGGAGATCTCATAATAGGAGCAGTAGTGAGCATATTTTTGAGTTTTTCAAAAGCATCTTCACAATCTTTAGTCCATTCAAATGCAGTGTCTTTCATTAAAAGATTACATAGAGGTTTAGATATTGTGCTAAAATCTTTTATGAATCTTCTATAAAAACCTGCATGTCCCAAGAATGACCTAATGTCCTTTACTGTCTTTGGTGTGGGTAGATTAGCAATCAATTCAAGTTTTGACTTGTCTACCTCAATCCCTTTTGCAGAAACAATGTGACCTAGTACAATACCTTTAGTGACCATGAAATGACATTTTTCCCAATTAAGAACAAGATTTTTTTCTTCACACCTAATCAATACATTTTTCAAATTGGCTAAGCAATCATCAAATGAATCACCAGAAACAGAAAAATCATCCATGAAAATCTCAAGATTACGTTCAATCATGTCACTAAAAATGCTAAGCATGCATCTTTGAAATGTGGCAGGGGCGTTACATAATCCAAATGGCATTCTACGATATGCAAAAGTACCAAAAGGACATGTAAAAGTGGTTTTCTCTTGGTCCTCAAGTGCAATGGCAATTTGATTATACCCAGAATATCCATCTAGAAAACAATAAAACTCATGCCCTGCAACTCTTTCTAAGATTTGATCCATGAAAGGCAAAGGGAAATGATCTTTCCTCGTCACTGAGTTAAGTTTCCTATAGTCAATGCACATGCGCCAACCAGTAACAGTCCTAGTTGGAATTAATTCATTGTTTTCATTTTTAACTACAGTAACTCCAGATTTCTTAGGTACGACTTGAGTAGGACTTACCCATTTGCTATCAGAGATAGGATAAATGATTCCATTATCTAGAAGTTTAATGACTTCATTTCTCACTACTTCTTTCATATTAGGATTAAGCCTTCGTTGCATTTGTCTAGAGGGTTTAGCATTTTCCTCTAAATAAATATTATGTGTGCAGATTAATGGGCTTATTCCCTTTATGTCAGCTAAGGTCCATCCTAATGCATTTTTGTGCATCTTCAAAAGTTGTAACAACTTACCTTCTTGTAGTTCATCAAGATGTGAAGAAATTATGACTGGAAAAGTTTCACTCTCACCCAAAAAGGAATATTTTAGCTCGGATGGCAATGGTTTTAACTCCAGCTTGGGTGGTTCAATAGTTGATGGTACAGTGACATTTGTAAGTGATGGTAGTTCCTCAAACTTTTGTTTCCAACAATGCTTATCCTGAAAAGATTTTAACAAAGAATCAGTGTGTGAAATTTCTGAAGCATTATCAAACTCATATTCAATTAAATAAGCTTCTAAAGGATCATGGAATGTGGTAGTGGTGAGATGTTCATGAACAAGTTCTTCAATGAAATCCACTTCATGTACTTCTGAATTATCACCAGGTTGCTTGCAAATGTTGAACACATTTAATTCTAAAGTCATATTTCCAAAAGAAATGTTCAACATACCATTCCTGCAATTTATCAGAGCATTAGAAGTTGCAAGAAATGGACGGCCTAATATAACAGGAATTTGAACATTTGGATTTGAAACAGGATGTGTGTCCAAAACAATAAAATCAACAGGGAAGTAAAAATTATCAATTTGAACCAAAACATCTTCAACTATCCCTCGAGGAATTTTTACAGAACGATCAGCTAGTTGAAGTGTAACAGGTGTTTCCTTGAGTTCACCTAAACCTAACTGTTGATAAACAGAAAAAGGCAAAAGATTAACACTAGCACCAAGATCAAGCAATGCACGTTCTATTCTAGTGTTTCCAATGATGCATGAGATTGTTGGACATCCAGGATCTTTGAATTTTGGTGGAGTAAGGTGCTGAATGATTGAGCTCACACTTTCCGTCAAAAATGCTTTCTTTTGTACATTATGTTTCCTTTTAACTGTGCACATGTCCTTCAAAAATTTAGCATAAGATGGAACTTGTTTGATTGCATCCAATAAAGGAATGTTAATCTTAACTTGTTTGAAAAGTTCATAAATTTCTGCATTTTGATTCAAATTCTTTATTGTTTGCAACCTTTGAGGAAAAGGAGCAGGATGCATACCTTTTTCTTTGTCCAAATTTTCAAGAAGTTCAGACTTACCATCATCCTTACCATTACTTTTCGGAGGGGAAAGAGGATCTTGGTCTTTTGATGGAATCTTTTTGTCAATTGCCTTTCCACTTCGAAGAGTTGTGATAGAACTGGCATTTTCCTGTTGAGTTTCATTGGAGCAAGAAACAAGACATTGAGTAGAAGGGTTAGGCTGAGGTTGAGCAGGAAACTTACCTTTTTCTTGAGTGCGTAATGAAGCTGTCAATGTGGACAAGGTGTTTTTGATCTCATTGATGTCCTGTGAAGTCCGGCTATTCACATTTGCTTGTGTTTGCATGAATGCTTGCAATGTCTCTTCCAAGGTTTGTACACGTGAAGGTTGATAGGAAAAAGTGTTGCCCGGCTTTTGAGATTGTGGTACCTGAACATGATTATTATTCCGCCAACTGAAGTTGGGATGATTTCTCCATTCAGGGTTATACGTTTCAGAGTAAGGAGAAGGAAAAGGTTTTTTAAATGTGTTTATGGAATTTACTTGATCATGCAACGCTTCTTTAAGAATGGGAATGTTTGGACATTCAGAAGTGGGGTGTCCCATGATTTCACAAATTCCACAACTTTCTTCATTTTTAACCATTTTGACTTCTTTTACTTCTCTAAGTTCCATGGCTTCAATCTTTCTAGCCAAATTAGCTACTTTAGCTTTTATCTCATCTTCTTGACTAAAATGATATTTTCCTCTGTTAGAAACAACATTAGATCTATTGGAACTTTCAGAGGAATTATCTGTGTGCCAGGCTTGAGAGTTATCTGCCAAATGGTCTAGGTAGTCAAAGGCTTCTTCAGGTTCTTTTTCTAGAAACTCACCGTTACACATTGTTTCAACAAATTGTTTAGTTTCGGGAGTTAAACTTTCATAAAAGAAACTAATAAGACGCCATTTTTCAAAACCATGATGTGGACAAGAACTTAACAAATCTTTAAAACGCTCCCAGCACTGAAAAAATGCTTCATTTTGATTTTGATTGAAATTTTGAATCTGTCTTTTCAAAGCAGTAGTTTTATGTGCTGGGAAAAATTTCTTTAGAAACTCAGTTTGTAATTCTTGCCATGTGCCAATTGACCTTGGTTTTAAATTATGAAGCCAAATTTTTGCTTTATCTTTTAAAGAAAAAGGAAATAATTTTAGCTTGACAATTTCATTTGTACATTGTTGGTCATTAAAGGTGACACATACATCTTCGAAGTCTTTTAGAAACGAGTAAGCACTTTCCGATTCCAACCCATAGAGATTTGGAAGCAAAGCTATCATACCTGGTTTAAAACGAAAGTTGTTTGCATTGAGAGGAAAAATAAAACAAGAGGGTGATGAGCTTCGAGTTGGTTGCAAGTAGTCACGCATGGTGCGTACTTGTCTGTTCTCATCTTCAGCATGAACACTTTCATTGTCAGCCATGGTAGGAGTTGTATTAGAAAGATTACCTGAAAAAGTTTCACAATAAAATCTAACTAAACGACGAGATCTAAAATCACGTCGCCAAACAAGCATAAAACAAAGTTAATATACAAAATTAGGCGGTATAACCAGCCAATAAAAATAAAACAAAGTTAATATACAATATAAATATAAATATATAGAAAATTAGGCGGTATAACCAGCCAATAAAAATAAATATAGGCGGTATAACCAGCCAATAAAAATAAATATACTTATAAACTTATATACTTAGTATTGCCTCCCCGGCAACGGCGCCAAAAACTTGATAGAAACTCAATTAAGAGTTGTAAACCCAAGTGCAGGTTATGTTCAAGTAATAAATTCTCGGGTGTCCGAGGTCGAACCACAGGGAAGCGTATTAGTAAGTATAAGTTTATAAATATATAAGAAAAAGAAAATAAACAAGATATTAGGGAATCAATAACAAAGAAAGTAAACAAGATATTAGAGAACAAAATAAACAAAATAACATAAAAGCAATTAAACAAGATATAAAAAAAAACAATAAGAAAAGATGTTGAGGTTAGAGAATCCACTCTTGGTGTTATGCTAAGATTAATCTTGTTTTATTACACAATTGAAATCCACACATAAGGGAGGTTCCAACCGGAAGGTTTAGCAATTCAGTCCAAATTGTCCAACGTCCATAGCATATGATATTATGTTCATTTGGTGTCCTCAAAACTCACAAAAAGAGTCCAAGCATTCCTTATGCCAAGGTATATGTCTACAACAAATCAAGGTTATGAAACCAAGCATTTACTGTGCCATTTTCATTGTCAATAATGAATCAAGATCTCTACTTTGCAAGTATGATTTTAAACCAAAAGAAAATATTATCTATACTAGTGTTTATAAATGATGATTCATTTTAGCTCATGTTTAAGAGACTAACCTTAGCATTTACCAAGAGCTTCACCTCATCACCTCAACAATATGATTAGCAACACATACTAGATATGAATAAAATGAAAAGAAATGTAAGAAGCATAAGTAAATAAAAAAAGAAAACTAGAGAAAGGAAAGAAGAAGAAAACTTAGAGAATTTTACTACAAAGGCTAATATCCTACCAATGTATAATGTATCCCAATACTCATCCAAGGCCCTCTATTTATACACATTTTGGAGGGCTAAATGACAAGAGACAAGCTTTACAAATTTCAAAGGTAGGTATAATAGGTGGGTGCATTTTTCTAACAATTTTCGTCATATTGTATGACAATTCTGATCAGCCAGCTTGATGGTCGATTTTGTCAATGTTGGAGGCTCGATCTGATAAAATGGTCTTCTAGAAAAATATACCCCTATCCGTTACGGATCCATAGCCGTTGGAATCAGATCATTTGCGCACGTGGATCGGAAGATATGGTCAAAATACCAAAACGGTACAGAACAGACGTCATTGCACATCAGCCAACTTGATGGTCGATTTCGCTAGGGAAAACGACTCCGTTTCAAGAAGTGTAAAACATGAAAAAGATAGATATGCCTCTTAGCTTTACAGGGATACAAAGTTCAGCCTTATTGCTTCAGTGAAACTCAAGATATAGCTGATATGGCAAAAGGTGTCGGAACTGGAACTGAACTGGATTTGCCCTTAATACTAGTAATCTGAAATCACTCAAAGAAACTTGTGAAAAAAACACCAAATTACATAAAAATATAAAAGATCATAAACACAATTAGACTAAACAATAATAACTCGTATTTGACACAAAACAATAATAAAACATAACTAAAAACTATATAATTATACGAGTTATCACCGGACAAAATTAGTATTTGTTTATTTTTGCCTGATTCCTGATTCTCAGCAATAGCCAAAGAGGGGCAACTGTAGACACCTAATTTTGTCCAGACCACTAAAACAGGTATGTTTTCTTCCTATATTGATGTTTCAGAATGTAAAAAGATTTTTTTTTTCATCTTGCAGGTGGTACTCCGAGACTTAGTCTAAGAAGACGAGCATAAAAAATAAACTTGAAAAAGTCAACCCAAAAAAGTCAACCTCAAAAAGTCAACTACTAAAAAAGTCAACCCACTTTCAAAATCAAGATTTGAAGTTCAATTGAAAATGGCGAAAGAATTTTGATAATTCGAGGTCTACATTGAAAGATATGGAGTTTGAAAGTTGGGTTACGGAGATTCAGTAGAAAGAAAACTCTAATTCGGGAAATTTGGGGAAAAATGCTTCAACTATCAAATTGGTCAAAATTGAAGGTTCCAAATGAAAGATAAGCACTGATTACAGGCAATGGAGAGGCTACTTGAAAGAAAAATTGAAAGAAAAGTCAATTCAAAAGAAAACCGAGAATTAGGGTTTTTGGTGGTGTAGCAACCTAAAAAATAACAAGTCTCATCGCAAGACTTTATATTCATTAAGCGTGACATTAAAGAAAATCGAGAAAAGTTGACTTAATTCCTCTTGAAGAATGAAGGTTTTGAAAATGACCTTGAAAAAGACATGGAGTCGCCACCAATCTTTTTTAGCTAGGTGTGATCGGCCACCTATTAAAACCGGTTTTATAAAACATTTTAAAATTAATTAAAATGTTTTTAAAACCAATTTCAAGTCTGTGTTTTAAACCAGAGAAATCAAAGAAATAGGTTCGGGACTCGGTTACGTGTGGGGAAGGGTTAGCACCCCCACACGCCCGTATAAAACGATACCTTATTAATCGTGTGTTATCTCAAGTCTCGGTAAAAAGTTGGTTTTAAATTTAGTATTTCAAGTTAATTCCCAATTAAAAGAAAAATAATTCCATTTTTAATTGAAAATGATTCGGAATTTATAAATTCAAAATTTTCCTATATTCCCCAACAAACGTGGCAAAATATAGAAATTTTTATTAATTTGGAAAACTTTCCGAATCATTCTCATTTTAAAGAAGATATTCCGTTATTAATGATAATTGATGATATCCTCCCCAGCAAACCCGACAGAGAACTCATGAGTTATTTTAACTCGGGAATATCTTTATTTTATTGAAAATCATTACCTTTTTGAAAACATTTAAAAAAAATATATGAATATGAATATTTATGACATTAAAATGACATAGCAAAATCTAAATAATATAATGCAACCTAAATGATATGATATAATTTAAATGTCTTAGCATATTCTAAATGAAATGAAATATCCTAAGTTATATGATATATTCTAAATGGAATGAAATGACCTAGGTAAAATAATATATTCTATATGAAATGAAATGACTTAGGTAACATAATATATTCTATATGAAATGTAATATCCTAAGTCACATGATATATTCTAAATGAAATAAAATATCCTAAATGATATAGTATATCCTAAATGAAATGAAATGACCTAAGTAATATAATATATTCTATATGAAATGAAATGACCTAAATGACATGGCAAATATGAATGATATGGCATATAATTTAAATGACATGAAATATAGAATAATTCTATCATATAATATGCATGAAAATAAAAATGAAAATCATAATACATGAACATAGTATATGCTAAATAATATAACAAAAATAACTAAATAAAAAGCATAGGATATCATGAAATATTCAAAACCATATAATAAACAATATAACATCAAAAATATAAATCAAAATAATAACATTACCAAAGAAATTATCATAGTAAAAATCACATATTATATAAAATGCATGAATATGGAAAAGGCAATGCATGAAAATGTATTTTTTCCTTTCATTAAGGAAATCCGTATATCTAAAAAGATATCCGGCTACCTTAGGAAAATATATCAAATTAAATATTCTAAAATCAAAATACTTTGTGATTGTTTGAAAACAATTTTGAAAAGCTTAGATTAAAAATGAAAACTTAGCTAAATCTTTTTTTTTTTAAATGACTCTAAATTCCTAAGTTTAAAATTCCGGACTTGACTACCCTTAACCCCGAGACTTAAAGAATCATTTTTAAAGTTTAAAAAGGCTTAGAAACTACCCTAAGTCAGTAGCTAAACTTCCTAATTAGCCCCCTCTAAGTAACTTAAACAAAACATAAAAAATGATTTTCCTTCAAATTCAATTCTAACTCCACTGTCCAGTTTTAAGCCACGATTTTTTACCCTATTTTTAAAAATTCAAAAAAATCTAAAAAAGTACTGGAGACTCAAGACATGTAAAACTACATGGAAAAATATCAGCTTAATTTTTTGATTAAAGATGAACGCCCAAAAAAATCGGGAAAGTACGAGTACTGGGTGAAAAAACTGTTTTGCCAAAACACATTTTTGCCTTTGATAAAATCATTTAAAAATCAAAGTAAAAATATTTAAGACTCACAAAATGACTCACAAACAGTAGCTAGGACTTTTGAAAAGTTAGACAAAAATTGGCTAAGTAAAAAAAAAATTCACAAAGGTAGAATAATCAATTTGACAACTCTTTAATTTTCCACAAGTATACTCAAGAGAGCATGACTTTGAACCATTAATTAGCCTAAGTCATTAGTCAAGTGGCATGGACATGAAATGCATGAAAAATACAGCAAATATGATGCATGAAATGCATGATTTTAAACCTAAGTGTCATGAAAAATGCATGGCATCAATAAAATGACCTAGACCTAAATGAACTTGCATGGCATTCAATGCAACCTAGGTCTAAAATGCATGGATATGCATGGCAAAACAAACCAATCCTAACATCTAAAATGTGCATGGCAATAACACAAACACAAGGCACGCTTAAACCAAATACTCAATCAAATGTCATGCAAATGCAAACCTATCAACTAACATAACAAAAATGCACACACAAAGCAAAATAAAGTGGAGTGACCGAATGGCCTCATGTCCAAAGTAAGCATGGCATTTCACAAACACTTGATATAATTAAACCAAATACTCAATCAAATGCCATGCAAATACAAACCTATCAACTAACATAGCAAAAATGCACACATAAAGCAAAATACATGAAGTGGCCGAATGGCCTCATGTTCGAAGTGAGCATGGCATTTTACAAACACTTAATATACTCACATACTTAACTAAAATATAACACTCAAATCATGAAAATATAAAGTAGAGGTATTAAAACTAACAAGAATTTTCACAAACACATGGATTATAAAATATAAAACATAAATAATTTTAAACATTTTAAAAATAGAAAATCAAAAATGCAAGAACATGATAATAAACTCATAAATGGAAATAAGCAAGCAACCAAATTAAAACAAGCTTCAAGTATATGTAGTAGAAGAAGATTTAAAGCATCAAGACTTATTTAATATCAAAAATAACATGAAAAATCAAAGCAAAACAGCAACAACAATAGAAAAAATCATGGGCCATTCGGCCATATCAAGGAATCAAGAGAAAAATATTGCAAGAACGTTTTTTAAGAAAAGATGAAGAAAGAACTTAAAAAGAACATTAAAAAACACTTATTTAAATAGAAAAATCAAAAGAAAACTCACCAAAGTAATAATCAAAATAGCAAAAATACGAATGAAAAATCAAAGAAACTACAAGAGTTGGTGCTAAAAGCAACCTCTAGAAGCTATCTTTCAAGCTTTTTCTCTCCAAACTTTCTTTTCTTTTCTAAACTTTTTTTTTTTGCTTTGCAACAATGGAGAGAAAACACAGCCAAAACAAGAGAGAATATGAAAAATGAGAGTGAGCTGAAAATGAAAAAGTCTCCTCCTCTATAGTGGCCGAAAATTCCCTCTCTTTAGGTTAGCATGTTGTCATCTTTCCTCCAACCAATTTTCATCAAAGGGCCATTAATCCAAGATGTTTAAAACATGAAACTATCACCCTTAGATTAAGTCATCAGCTGTCCATAATTACAGTCGTTCAAGAATTATGTTGACTCTCTCCCTCTTCATGTATTGGTCCATGTGGCTTATCTGCAAAGGCTTGATAAAAAAATCACTAACTAACTCTTAATTTTTGGCCTCTTGATCAAAAAATCAGAATCCTCCTTCCCCTCCCTGGGCCTTGGCCGGCGAGAACTCTCTCTTCCAGTCCAAGTTTGATTTTTTTGAAAGGCAAGAGAAGCCCTTTTCGGTTTCTTGGGTAAAATGACCTTTTTGCCCCCGGGATGCAAATAAATGGCAAACGGACTCCAAATTCAAATATTATTTTTTCAATACTTTCAAAATAATAAAAAAAATTGAATTCTAGAAGTTTTCAAAAAATTTCGAGTCTGTTTTCTATTTATTTGGATTTTTTCTTCCAAAATTGCCCTTTTATGCCCCAAAATTTTACCATTTTTTAAACGAGCTCCAAATCAAGATTTTTATTCACCAATCTCTTCAAAATAATTTAAAAGTGTGATCTGGAAGTTTTCATAATTTTAGGAACTCATTTGCTATTTTTTCGAGATTTATCTTCTTGAATTACTACATAAGGGGCCCGGGATTTGGCCATTTTGCAAACGAACTCCGAATCAAGATTTTCTTTCGCCAATCTCTTTAAAAAAATTTAAAAATGAGATTTTCAAATTTTCAAAAGATTTGGAGTCCATTTGCTATTTTTCTGGGATTTATCTTCTTGAATTACTGCATAGGGGACCCAGGATTTGGCCATTTTGCAAACGAACTCCAAATCAAGATTTTCTTTTGCCAATCTGTTCCAAATAATTTAAAAATGAGATTTGCAAATTTTTAGAATTTTTGGAGTTCATTTGCTATTTTTTTGGGATTTATCTTCTTGAATTATTGCATAGGAGACACGGGATTTGGCAATTTTGCAAACGAACTCCGAATCAAGATTTTCTTTCGCCAATCTCTTTCAAATAATTTAAAAATGAGATTTGCAAATTTTCAGAAGATTTGGAGTTCATTTGCTATTTTTCCCAAAATTTCCAATTTTACCCTTTTACCTTCGAAACCCGGTTTTGCTCAAAACAAGTCCGATTTTCAGATTTTATTTTCAAACTGAGCCTTGGGCTATCCTTTTTTAATCACTCCTCATCCATTAGGGGCTTTATTCCTATCGAGTCGGGTCATTTCTGTAATTCTTTCCAATTTCAAATAAATCCACCAAAAACCCTAATTCTCGATTTTCTCCCGGATTGATTTTTCTTTCAGTTTTTCTTTCAAGTGGCTTCTCCATTACCCGTAGTCAGTGCTTATCTTTCATTTGGAACCTTCAATTTTGACCAATTCGATCGTTTAAGCACTTTTCCCCAAATTTCTCGGATTAGGATTTCCTTTCTACTCAATCTCTATAACCCAACTTCCGAACTCCATATCTTTCGATGTAGACCTCGGATTATCAAAATTCTTTCGCCATTTTTCAATTGAACTTCAAATCTTGATTTTGAAAGTGAGTTGACTTTTTTAGTAGTTGACTTTTCGGGGTTGACTTTTTTCAAGTTTGACATTTTATGCTCGCCCTCTTAGACTAAGTCTCGGAGTACCATCTGTAGGATGAAAAAAGTCTTTTTACATTCTGAAACAACAATTTAGGAAGAAAACATACCTGTTTTAGTGGTCCGGACAAAATTAGGTGTCTACAGGTGGATTTCGGTGAAATTTGGAAGAATTACAGAAATGGCCCGATTCGGTAAGACTAAAGCCCCTAATTGATGATGAGTGATTAAACAAGGATAGCCTAAGTCTCAATATGAAGAAAATCTAAAAATCATACTTGCTTTGAGCAAAATCGGGTTTTGGAGGTAAAAGGGCAAAATTAGAAAATTTGGGAAAAATAGCAAATGAACTCCAAAAATTTTGAAAATTTGCAGATCTCATTCTTAAATCATTTTGAAGAGTTTGGCTAAAGAAAATCTAGATTCAGAGTTCGTTTGCAGAATGGCCAAATCTCGGGTCCCCTATGCAAAAATTCAAAAGGAAAAATCCCAGAAAAATACCAAATGAGCTCCAAAAATGTTGACAATTTTCAGATCTCTTTCTTAAATTATTGTGAAGAGATTGGCGAAGAAAAATCTTGATTCGGAGTTCGTTCGCAAAATGGCCAAATCCCGAGCCCATTATGTAGTAATTCAAGCAGATAAATCTCAAAAAATACCAAATGAGTTCCAAAAATTATGAAAACTTCCAGATCATACTTTTAAATTATTTGGAAGAGATTGGTGAAGAAAAATATGGATTTGGAGCTCGTTTAAAAATGGTAAAGTTTGGGAGCACAAAAGGGCAATTTTGGAAAAAAATCCAAATAAATAGCAAATGGGCTCGGAAAATTTTGAAAATCTCCAAAATTCAATTTTTATTATTTTAAAAGTATTAAAAAAAGAATTTTTGAATTTGGAGTCCGTTTGCTATTTATTTATGTTCGAGGGGCAAAAAGGTCATTTTACCCAAGAAACTGAAAAGGGCTTTTCTTGCTTTTCAAAAAAATGAAGCATAGCTGGAAGATGAGGGGTCAGTAGGCCAATGCCCAATGGTGGGCAGATATTTTCTGATTTTTAATCAAAAAGCCAACAATGAAGAAGAAGGTAGTTATTTTTGTGATCAAGCCTTTGAATTTGCTACACATGGACCAATGGTTGGAAAGAGAATATATTTATGACATCTTTATGACATCATAATTCAAGGGCTGATGATTCTAATCTAAAGGTGAGAATCCTACATAGAAGGCATCTTGGATTGAAGGCCATAGGATCAATTTTGTTGAAAAAATTCTAGAACCTCCTAGGTTCTTCCAAAAGCTAGCAGGCCACTACAAGGGAGAGGGGTTCTCTCTTTCATTTTCACTCTATTCACATTATGATTTTTGCTGAATGCTCTCCATCTTTGAAAGGCAAAAAAGAAAAGTTTAGAAAAAAAAAGAAAAGAAAGTTAGAAGAGAAAAAGCTTGCAATATAGCTTCCAGAGGTTGCTTTAAGCACCATACTCTTGCACTTTCCTTGATTTTCTATTCTTGATTTGTTATTTTGATTGCTATTTTGGTGAGTTTCTTTTGATTTTCCTTTTTAAAATAAGTGTTTTTAAGTTTCTTCTTTAAGTTCTTCTTTATACTTTCTTGGAAAAAACTTTGATAAATTTTTTTTTCATGATTTAGAGGGGTAGCCGAATGGCCCATTGTTTTTTTGTAGTTGCTATTTCTTTATTTCATGTTCTTAGTGATATTTAACAAGTTTGATGCTTTAAATCTTCTTCAAATACAAAAATATGAAGCTTGTTTTGATTTGGTAGCTTGCTTGTTTCCATTGTTGAGTTTATTATCTTGTTATCATGTTTATTTTACTTGTCTTACATTTTTGATTTTCTGTTTTCAAAGTATTTAAGTTTGTTTATGATTTACATTTTGTAAATCCATGTGTTTGTGAAAATGCCTATTGGTTTTCATGCCTTTATTTTATATTTACACGATTTAAGTATTATCCTTTAGCTATACATGTTAGTGTGTTAAGAGTTTGTGAAAATGCCATGTCCATATGGACCATTCGGCTACCCCCTCTCTTATGCTTTATGTGCGCATTTTTATTATGGTAGTTGATAGGTTTTCATTTTCATGATATATTGTTGTGTATTTTGTTTAAGTATGCTATATGTTTGTGTATTTGCCATGCATTTTTTACCTTTAGGTTGTGCTTGCATTATCATGCATGTCATGCATTTTAGACCTAGGTTACATTAAATGCCATGCAAGTTCATGTTAGGTCTAGGTCATTTTATTGATGCCATGCATTTTTCATGTCATTTAGGTTTTAAATCATGGATTTCATACATCATATTTGTTGTATTTTCATGCATTTCATGTCATGGCCACATGATTTATGACTTAGACCAATTAATGGTTCAAAGTCATGCTCATTTTGAGCATACTCGTAGAAAGTTAAAGAGTTGTCAAATTGATTATTCTACCTTTGTGATTTTTTTTACTTAGCCAATTTTTGCCTAACTTTTCAAAAGTGTTAGCTACTGTTTGTGAGTCTTTAGGAGAGTCTCTAACATTTTTACTTTGATTTTTAAATGATTTTATCAAAGGCAAAAAATGTGTTTTGGCAAAACAGTTTTTTCACCCAGTGCTCGTACTTTGTCGATTTTTTTAGGCAATCATCTTTTACCATAAAATTAAGGAAATTTTTTCCCGTATAGTTTTACATGTTCTGAGTCTCCAATATTGTTTTTAGATTTTTTTTTTTTTAAAAAAAAATAGGTTAAAAAATCGTGTTCCAAAACTGGACAGCGGAGGTAGATTTGAATTTGAAGGAAAATCATTTTTCTGTTTTGGCTAAGTTATTTAGAGGGGGTTGATTAGGAAGTTTAGCTACTGTCTTAGGGTAGTTTCCAAGCCTTTTTAAACTCTAAAAATGATTTTATAAACCTCGGGTTAAGGGTGGTCAAGTCCGGGATTTTAAACTTAGGAAATTAGAGCCATTTAAAAAGGGTTTAGCTAGGTTTTTATTTTTAATCTAAGTTTTCCAAAATTGTTTTCAAACAATCACAAAGTATTTTACTTTTTAGAAAATTTAATTTGATATGTTTTCCTAAGGTAGCTGAATATCTTTTTAGATATACGAATTTCCTTAATTGAAGGAAAAAATACATTCTCATGCATTGCATTTTCCATTTTCATGCATACTATATAATATGTGATTTTTGCTATGATAATTTCCATGGTGTTGTTATTATTTTTTATTTATATTTTTGATGTTATGTTGTTTATTAAATGGTTTTGAATATTTCATGATATCCTATGCTTTTTATTTAGTTATTTATTTTTGTCATATTATTTAGCATATACTATGTTCATGCATTATTATTTTTATTTTTATTTTCATGCATATTATATGATAGCATTATTTTATGTTTCATATCATTTAGATTATATGCCATATCATTTATATTTGCCATGTCATTTAAATCATTTTATTCCATTTAGAATATATCATGTTACCTAGGTCATTTCATTTCATATAGAATATATTATGTCACTTAGGATATTTCATTTGATATAGAATATATCATGTTACTTAGGTTATTTCATTTCAAATAGAATATATCATGTTACCTAGGTCATTTCATTTCATATAGAATATATTATGTCACTTAGGATATTTCATTTCATTTAGAATATGCTATGACATTTGAATTATATCATACCATTTAGGTTGCATTATATTATCTATACTTTGCTATGTCATTTTATTTATGTCACACATATTCATATTTTTTTAAATGTTTTCAAAAAGGTAATGATTTTCAATAAAATAATATTTCCGGGTTAAAACAATTCATGAGTTCTCTGCCGAGTTTGCTAGGGAGGATATAATCAATTATCATTAATAACGGAATATCTTCTTTTAAAACGAGAATGATTTGGAAAGTTTTCCAAACTAATAAAAATTTCTATATTTTGAATTTATAAATTCCAGATCATTTTCAATTAAAAATGGAATTATTTTTCTTTAAATTGGGAGTTAACTTTAAATACTAAATTAAAAATCGACTTTTTATCAAGACTTGAAATAACACGTGATTAATAAGGTACCATTTTATACGGGCGTTGTGGGGGTGCTAATCCTTCCCCATACGTAACCTAGTCCCGAACCCGCTTCTTTGATTTCTCTGGTTTAAAACGCAAACTTGAAATTGGTTTTAAAAATGTTTTAATTAATTTTAAAATGTTTTATAAAACCGGTTTTAATAGATGGCCGATCACACCTAGCTAAAAGAGATTGGCGGCAACTCCATGTCTTTTTCAAGGTCATTTTCAAAACCTTCATTTTTCAGGAGGAATTAAGTCGACTTTTCCTCGGTTTTTTTTAATGTCACGCTTAATGAATAATAAAGTCTTGCGATGAGACCTTGTTATTTTTTAGGTTGCGACACTAGGCATTTAGGTTATTTATGCAATGCATTTTCCATATCACTTAGGCTTTAAACCATGCATTTCATGCATTCACTTTGCTGTATTTTCATGCATTTCATGTCATGCCACATGATTTATGACCTAGGCCAATCAATGGCTCAAAGTCATGCTCACTTGAGCATACTTGTGGAATATTAAAGGGTTGTCAAATTGATTATTCTACCTTTGTGATTTTTTTTACATAGCCAATTTTTGTCCAAGGTTTTTAAAAGTATTAACTACTGTTTGTGGGTCTTTAGGAGAGTCTCTAACATTTTTACTTTTATTTTTAAATGATTTTATCAAAGGCAAAAAAAAGTGTTTTGGTAAAACAGTTTTTCATCCAGTACTCATATTTTTCCTAATTTTTCTGGGGAATCATCTTTAATCAAAAAATTAAAGTAATTTTTTCTTGTGTATTTCTACATGTTCTGAGTCTCCAGTATTTTGTTTAGATTTTTTTGAATTTTTAAAAATAGGCTAAAAAGTCGTGTGTCAAAACCGGACAGTAGAGGTAGATTTGAATTCAAAAGAAAAACAATGGTTGAATTTGGCTAAGGCATTTAGAGGAGGGTTGGTTAGAAGCTTTAGCTACTGTCTTAGGATAGTTTTTAAGCCTTTTTAAACTTTAAAAATGATTTTATAAATCTCGGGTTAAGGGTGGTCAAGTCCGGGATTTAAACTTAGGAAATTAGAGCCATTTTAAAGGGGTTTGGTAGAGGTTTTAATCTTCATTAAAGTTTTTCTTCTAAATTGTTTTCAAACAATCACAAAGTTTTGTTTTTAGAAAATCTAATTTGACATAATTTCCTAAGGTAGCCGGATATCTTTTTAGATATACGAATTTCTTTATTTAGAGGAAAAAATACATTTTCATGCATTGCATTTTCCATGTTCATGCATTTTATTTAATATGTGATTTTTGCTATGATATTTTCCTTGGTATTATTATTATTTTGATTTATATTTTATGATGTTATATTGTTTGCCATATGATTTTGAATATTTCATGCTATCCTATATTTTTTATTTAATCATTTATTTTTGTCACATTATTTAGCATATACTATGTTCATGCATTTTTATTTTATTTTCATGCATATTTTATGATAGCATTATTTTATGTTTCATGTCATTTCATGTCACTTAGAACATATTCCATGTCATTTAGGTTATATTATTTAGACTATGCCATGACATTTAAAATATGCCATATCATTTAAAATTGCCATGTCATTTAAATCATTTTATTTCATTTTGAATATACCATGATACTTAGGATTTTTCATTTCATCTAGAATATACTATGCCATTTAAATTATATCATATCATTTAGGTTGCATTATATTACCTAGACTTTGCTATGTCATTTTATTTATGTCATACATGTTCATGTTCATATTTTTTTAAATATTTTGCAAAAGGTAATGATTTTGAATAAAAATAAAGATATTCCCGAGTTAAAATAATTCATGAGTTCTCTACCGGGTTTGCTGGAGGGGATATCATCAATTATCATTAATAAAAAGAATATTTTTCTTTCAAAAAACGAGAATGATTCAGAAAGTTTTCCAAATAAATAAATTTTTTTATATTTTGCCGATTTTGTCGGTGAATATAGGAAAATTTTGAATTAATAAACTCCGGATCATTTTCAATTAAAAATGGAATTATTTTTCTTTAAATTGAGAATTAACTTGAAATACTAAATTAAAAACCAACTTTTTACCGAGACTTGAGATAACACATGATTAATAAGGTACCATTTTATACGGGCGTTGTGGGGTGCTAATCCTTCCCCGCATGTAACCGAGTCCTGAACCTGATTCTTCGATTTTCTCTGGCTTATAACGTAGACTTGAAATCGGTTTTAAAAATATTTTATAAAATCGGTTTTAATAGGTGGCCGATCACACCTAGCCAAAAAAGATTGGTGGCGACTCAATGTCTTTTTGCGAGGTTGTTTTCAAACACTCATTTTATTTCAAGAGGAATTAAGTCGACTTTTCCTCGGTTTTTTTAATGTCACGCCTAACGAATAATAAAGTCTCGCGATGAGACATCATTATTTTTTAGGTGACGACAGCTTGGTTAATCCGCTGGGGACTTTAGAGAGTTAGGCCTAGAATTAGTCGTGTGTTATCAAAGTCTTGATTTTGTTGGTTTTTACTCAGTATTTAATTTTAATTCCCATTTTTTTTAAAATTATAATAAAGAGAATTTTGAAAATAATAAAATGTTTCAAATATGTTCATTTGTCATGTGCATGCACATTATTATTTGTTCTCTGGTTATTTTGTTACGTATATTTATATGTTTGCTTGACTGATGCTTTACATTGTTTTTTTATTTTAGTGGGGTATTTATAATAAGGGATGTAGAATAGGTGGTGATAGGTTTATTTTGTTCCTCCACACACACTACATTTGCATTTGCATAACATGAACCCTTTACCTGGGTTTCGTCCTTTTAAGTGGGAGTAAAGTAACTACGCCTTGGTGATGATCGTCCGTATGGGCTAGTGAAACACTTCCGGAGTATAAAGTACCTAATGCCTTCGTGATGATCCTCCGTATGGGCATAGGAAAATATACTCTAACCATATTGAACCCACTTTTATCGGGGTTCCTTACTAGCCTTCACAGGCGACAGTGAGGAACGATTCGGGGCCTTAAAATCGATTCACCTTCATATAGTGAACCTAGGCGAAGCCATGCAGGATTTCTTTTAGATACCCAAAGTGTAAGAACACATGGAGGAATATTTCCAACCTTTTACCATCTTTCTATATGTTAGATTTTACAAATTGGGTGATGATGAACGAACATCATATCGCTCGTAATAAATTTATTCTTTTCTTTGGCATGCATCATAGACACCATCATACACTTGAAGTTTATTGGCCTCAAGATAGTCATCAACCCAAAGGACTTTCATGGAGTGTCAGGTTATTTCAGTAATAGAAGATTATGCAGTAGTTAGGGCACGATCGGAGAAAGATCAGAGGGAGGATGGTGATTGCCTGAAGAAAGATTATGTATCAGTATTGCTGGAAAGGTTAAAGTGGATTTTAGATAGAATAATCTTTGAGGGTTAGCTGACATTTGGAATCAGTGGAATGTATCAGGGAAAGAAGCCTTCACGCAGAAATATAGAGATATAGCACTCTCAATTCCGATTAGGGTCAATAGTGGGTTGATTCAGGCTATGGTACAGTTTTGGAATCCTGCTTATAGATGTTTTACTTTTAACAAGGAGGATATGACCCTACTTATTGAAGAATATTCAGCACTGTTACATATTGAATGTCCTAATCCTAATCGGGTATATTTGAAGGAAGTGAAACCTTCAGGTTTTAAGAGGAAAGTGGCTAGGATCACAAGAATGGATACAACATGGGTTGAGAGTCATATGGATACAAAGCAGAAAAATGGATGCATTCCGTGGGAAACTCTCCGACAATTGATATTGGGTTATTCCGATAAAGAAAAAGCCAGGGACATCTTCTCTCTAGCTATCTACAGATTAATCATATTCCTGAAGATATTGGGTCATGTAGATATAGCCGTGTTTGATTTCTTTGAAAAGTTGGAACAGAAGATCAACCCATCTCCGGCCATCATAGCTAAAACTATCCGATCTTTGAATTTTTATAAAAGAAAAGAAAAAGGGAGAATCAAGGGGTGTGTACAACTCCTTTATATTTGGATTCAAAGTCACTTTTGGAAGATAGAAGAGGTTTCCTTCAAACCGTACATGAAGTCTTTAGTTTCGATTAGGGAATTCCTTCGAAATGATTGGCCTGAAGACAGAGATGAGGAGAAATAGGTCAGCATGTTTTGGAATCTAAAATGGGAGATGGTAACTTGGAGAGCTCCATGGATGGTTCCTATGCCGGTTATGTATAAATGTGGGGACAACCTAAGGGTTCCACTTCTCCAAATTTTGTGGTCTGTGAGTTATGCACCTCTGTTGCTACAAAGACAAGTTGAGTCTCGACAATTCACACTCGTAACTCATTAGCTAGGATTGTCAGAGTTCACTTATGGAGAGGATGGGTATTCTGGAAATGTTCGGCCAGTGATTGAAGCATGGAAGAAAACTCATCTGATAAAAGTGGCCAGATATGCCGACATCGTCTCACCTGATTACCTGGTATGGAGGGAATTAAGGGTTAATGATAGGTTGGTGACATTAGGTGGGGAAGAGGTCCAGTTCATGAATCCGCCACCGAATGAAGTGCCATCAGAGTTAGAAATTGCAAGGGCAAAATTCGAAAAAGAAAATGCCCAAATGAGCAAAGAGATTGATCGACTGCAAGAAGAGATTGAGGACATGAAAAATAGAGAATCAGCTCGAGAAAGAGAAAAGGAAAAAATCAAGAGAGAAAAGGAACTGCTAAGGACGATCTCAGGGATTTGCACTTGGAAAACAAAAGGTATCGCTTCGAGCTCAGATTTGAAGGGCACTCAAGACTTTCGAGGAATGGGAGCAAGACGTGAAAAACCTCAAGAATGAGAGTAACTACTGGAAAGAGAGAGCGAAGCAAGAAGAAGCCCGAACCAATCAACTGGAGAAGCAAGCTAAGGAAAGCTTACACGGTGATGCTTCTACTGACATGTCAAGAGGCTGTGAACAAGTAAGGGTCAGATTAAAGAGCAATGCAATCAAAAGGAGACTGTGAAAGAAAGTCCAAGATCCGAGGAAGTCACTATAGGACTAATTTTGTAATAGCAGTCTGAAAGGCGAATTATGGACTTATCTTAGGCAGTAATCTTTTTATTCTATCTTAGATGTATTTAGTTTCAGGAAATCAATGAAAGACCATTCAGTTGAAATTATCCTGGGGCCAATACTTCTAAATGCATTCATATTTTATATATTTTGTTTGTTCATTCATACATTTACTCATATTTATAATCATTCATTTTTTAAATTCATTCATATTCATACACTTAACCATTTATTTATTCCTTTTACTTGTTCATTCATTCATATTCATATGCTTAACCACTATTTATACATTTCGCTTGTTCATTCATTTATTCTTTCGTGTTCATTACGTAGTCATGTACTTATTCATTTTATTTGATTCATTCATTCACATTTAGTCATTCATTCATTTTTAATAAAAAAATTATGTCAATAATTTCTAATTCATGGTTTCCAAAACTAAAGGTACAATTGGTCGCACTTAGAAATAATCGGATTTTTGACACCCTTACAATACTCGATCTCAAGCCGAGCTATGGAAACGATCAGCTTGCTAGAATTGAAAGAATGGAAAGAACTGAAAGGGAACTGCAGGAACAGTTGGCTAAGTCTCAGGAGGAGTCACGCGAACAGATGACTAAACTCATGGAAATGATTAGTGCCATGATGAAACAAAAAGGGTCGAGAGAGAATTCGGTCACCGAGAAAAGGGTGGTAAATGAAAAGGGTCAACCTAAAAACATACAGCAAAAGGGCCAAGAGCTACCAATTGGGGCAGCCTCCTATGTTTATATCTAGCCAGCTGCTGAGGCATAGAACTATATTCCCGGAAAAGGTAATATGGGAGCTGACCCAAATGATGTTAACGTTCCTGACTTTGAGGAACTATCTGAAAAGGAAAAGACAAAGATAATTGAGCTGAAGAGGGGTTGAAATGGCAGAATCACAGAAAAAATATCAACTACTGGAGGAGAGACTGAGGGCTGTTGAAGGGGCGGAGTTATTTGGCAGTCTGGATGCCAACGAGATGAGTTTAGTGCAAAATCTGGTAATTCCCCCAAAGTTCAAAGTACCAGATTTTGAGAAATATAATGGGACTACCAACCCATCAGCACTTCTGACCATGTACTACAGAAGAATGAAAGGGCATGATGATAATGAGAAACTGCTTATCCACTATTTCCAAGAAAGCTTGACAGGGTCTGCAACCCGATGGTATAACCAACTGAGTCATACCAAGATTCATTCGTGGACGGATTTAGCCAGGGCTTTCATGGAGTATTATAAGCATGTATCTGATATGGTACCTGATAGGCTGTCACTACAGAAAATGGAAAAAAAAAACTACTGAGAGTTTTAAGGAATATTCGCAAAGGTGGAGAGATTTGGCCACACAAGTGCAACCCCTTTAACTAGCAGAGAAACTACAGTGCTTTTCATCAATACCTTGAAAGCACCATATTATGATAAATTGGTGGGGAGTGCCACCAAGGACTTTGCAGACATAGTGATATCCGTGGAGATGATAGAGTCGGCCATTAAGAATGGGAAAATGGAAGGGGGTGAGTCTGCTACTCCGAAGAAGGTATTCCCTGCTAGGAAGAAAGAGGAGACCCACGCAGTTAGTATCAACCAATACCTATATACACCTCCCACACCATATACACCACCAAGGCCCTATACTCCTACTACATTTTATGTACCTCCTATAGCCTATACACCTTACCCGGGGTATAATCCTTACTTTTCCAATGTGAACCACCTTACCCAAAATCCATTCCCCTATACAAATATACCACAATAGCCTTTTCCAACTAGTGTGTCCCCACAGATAAACCTCCCCCGAAACATTGTCCCAAACACTCAAGATGCTGGAAGCAATGATCAATGTTCACCAAAGAATAATCAGAAACCCCAATTTGATCCGATTCCTACCACCTATGGTGAGCAATATTCCAAACTGTTACAGAGTCACCTTGTTGCACCTGTATACCTCAAACCTTTGACACTACCATATCTAAGGTGGTACAATGCAAATCTTAGCTACGCATATCACTCAGGGATTCTGGGGCATTCGACTGAGGATTGTATTGCCTTCAAGAAGAAAGTCCAAAGTTTGATCAATACTGGGGTTGTGAAGTTTGGGACAAGGAATGGGCCGAATATAGCAGGAAATCCATTGCCCAATCATACTGAGAACTGGGTCAGTACAGTATTGACAGGGAAAGAGAGAAGGTTGAAAAGGCATGTCAGTGAAGTCAAGAATCTAATGATTAAAGTATGGGTCGAAATGGTAAAAGCAGGAAAAGTTGAGGATAGTGACAATTTAAAAATGGTTGCAAACAAGGTGGAGAATTGGTGCCCGTTCCATAGATGTAAAGGTCATATCATACAAGAAATATAAGGACTTTCTGGCTAAAGTCTAAAAGATTATGGATGAGAGGGAAGCCCAATTTTACGAAAAAATAGATGAGGAAGTAGAGGTTATTGAGAATGCAGCTGGCTACGAGATAGGAAGACCTTTGATCATCTATTATGATGAACCAGAGAAGACTACTCCAATTGTCGAGGAAATCGCACCTAAGCTAATCATAGATTTGCCTGCTTCTTTTTCGTACAAGGAAAACAAAGCTGCACCATGGAAATATGACTGCAGCATGGTTATGCCAGGGTTTTCGTGTCAGCAAGATATCACAGGTGTGGGGCACTTAACACGAAGTGGAAGGTTTTATGCTCCTGAGGCTATTGAACAAGGATTAACAGGAAAAGATAGAGGAATGGAGAAAGGGAAGAAAGCAGGTGAACCAATCCATATTGAGATGGATTTGTCAAAAGAAGTAGAAAGGGGGTCAGTCTTGGTAACCAGGATAAAAGAGCCGGTGAAAAAGAAGGAAGCCTGCGAGTTCTTAAAATTCAGAAAGCATAGTGAGTATAGTGTGGTTGAGCAACTGCAACATCAACCAGCTAGAATTTCAATCTTATCTTTGCTTTTGAATTCGGAACCATACAAAAATGCCTTGTTGAGAGTGTTGAATCAGGCATATGTGGCTAACAACATATCGATAGAAAAATTAGACAGGCTGGTGGGAAACATTGCGCTAGACGACTATATTTATTTCAGTTATGATGAAAGACCACCCAATGGTATTGGGTTAACAAAGGCTCTTCACATAACAACCACTTGCAAGGGGCATATATTACCGAGTGTGATTTCGGATAATGGTTCTTCATTAAACGTAATGCCTTTGGCAACCCTGTCTAAGTTGCCAGTTGATATTTCTTATATGCTGCCAAGTTGGTCAGAGCTTTTGATGGTACCAGGAGAGATGTAATAAGAACTATTGAGGTTCCTCTGGAGATAGGCCCATGCACCTATACGGTGAACTTTCAGGTCATGGATATTAATCTGTCCTATAATTGCTTGTTGGGAAGGCCGTGGATACATTCAGTAGGGGCTGTACCCTCATCTCTCCACCAAAAGCTAAAATTTGTGATGGAGGGGCGTTTGGTCACTGTATTAGGAGAAGAGGACATAATAGCCTCTGCATCTACTGAATCTACTTATGTTGAACCCAATAAAGATGCTGTAAAATGTTCCTTTCGGTCTTTGGAGTTCGTAAATGCGATTTTCGTTGCTGAAGGATGAAAAATTCCAAAACCAAGGTTGTCCAAGAACACAAGGTTGGGAGTGAGGACTACCGTAAGAAAAGGCTGCAGGGCTGGTAAAGGTCTCGGAAAGTATCTTCAGGGGATGGCCCGGGCAGTTGAAATAGTGGGAAAGAAGGACTGGTTTGGCTTAGGATATCTTCCGAAGGCCCATGAGAAGAGGAAACAAATTGAAAAGATCTAGCAAACGAGGATGGCCTGTTTCGCGGGTATGGATATTGAGTGGGAGCCTATGATATTCCCACCAATCCTTCACAGCTTTCGTTCGGCCGATTTTCTGTTTGGAGAAAAGAATTCAGATGATGTACTTATAATGACTGAGCAAGCCTTCGAGAGATTCCAAGTGAATAGGGATGAGCAGATACATGATATGGAGATCTACATGACCAGGGAGGAAAGAATTGAAAGTGAGAATGCTAACTGGATAGTGCGACCTTGTCCACCAGGATATAGACTGACCAATTAGAGTGCAACCGAGCTGCCTATAGTCTTTAGGTCTATTCCAACGTAATTCTTTTAAACAAATCTTAAATATCTTTGCTCGAAGATATTAAGAATTTCTTTTGTAATGGGCTTTTGTCTAAAAGTTTTCATTCAATAAATAACAAACACGATGCATTTCCTCTATATTAATGTGTCCATATTCTTTCATTTATGCTATTTATTTTGCTTTCATTGTATATATGTTTGCCTATATTGTTTCTTCCCCACCTATTTACAGGTGTATGGATATGGAATATGAGGACCTTTCTGAAATTGATTTTGAGAGACCCATTTGCACGGGTGATTTTGAGACCGACAAAGATATTGAGGATTATGGTCTACCTCTGGACTTATTAATAAAAATAGAACAAGAAGAGAAACAAGTACTTCCTCATGAGGAGCTATTGGAATTATTAAATTTGGGAAGTAGTGAGGAGATAAAAGAGGTTAAAATCGAGACAACATTGTCGCCATCAATAAAGGGTAAATTGATAGCCTTGCTCCGGGAATATGTAGATGTATTTGCATGGTCATACCAAGACATGCCGGGTTTGGATCCAGACATTGTAGTTCATAAGCTCCCTTTAAGGCCAGAATGCAAGCCAATTCAGCAAAAGTTGAGAAAATAAGGTCGGACATGCTGTTAAAGGTAAAAGAGGAGGTGTAGAGATAGTTTGATGCTGGATTCTTAGAGGTGGCAAAACATTCGGAATAGGTGGCAAAGATTGTTCCAGTACCAAATAAGGATGGCAAGGTACGTATATGCGTCGATTACTGAGATTTGAATAAAGCCAGCCCCAAAGATAATTTCCCTTTGCCCCACATTGATACTTTGGTGGATAATACGGCGAAGAGTTCTTTGTTTTCTTTCATGGATGGATTCTCGGGATATAATCAGATTAAGATGGCACCGGAAGATATGGATAAAACCACATTTGTTACAATGTGGGGAACATTCTGCTACAAGGTAATGCCGTTTGGGTTGAAGAATGCTGGGGCAACATATCAGAGAGCCATGGTGACCTTGTTTCATGACATGATGCATGAGGGAATTGAGGTCTATGTTGATGATATGATTGCAAAGTCACAAAGAGAAGAGGAGTATATTGTGAATCTTAGGAAACTCTTTGAAAGACTAAGAAAGTTTCGACTCAAGCTAAACCCGGCAAAATGCACTTTTGGAGTCACTTCGAGGAAATTGTTGGGTTTTGTTGTTAGCAAAAGGGGAATTGAGATTGATCCGGATAAATTGAAGGCCATCCAGAATTTGCCACCTCCACAGACTCAAAAAAAAGTAAGAGGTTTTTTGGGGAGATTGAATTACATTGCTCCATTTATTTATCAGTTAACCGATAAATGTGATCCAATATTTAAGCTATTTGGAAAACGTGACCTAGGAGAGTGGGATGAATGGTGTTAGATTGCTTTTGAAAAGGTTAAGCATTATCTATCAAAGCCACCAGTATTAATGCCACCGACTCCGGATAAACCGATGATATTATATCGATCAGTATTTGAGAGATCCATGGATTGTGTTTTGGGGCAGCTTGATGAGACTGGAAAGAAAGAACAGACCGTTTACTACCTCAACAAGAAGTTTACAGATTATGAGTTGAAATATTCGTCAATAGAAAAGCTATGCTGTGTCTTAGCTTGGACTGCTCGGAGGCTCAGACAGTACATGTTGTACCACACGACGTGTTTGATTTCCAAGCTAGATCTAATCAAGTACATGTTGGAAGCACCTTCTTTGTCAGGGAGGACGGCAAGATGGCAAGTTTTGTTGTCAGAATACGACATTGTATATGTGAGTCAAAAAGCTATCAAGGGTAGTGCAGTGGTTGAATTTTTAGCAAGTCGGGCAGTGGAAGATTATGAGCCGTTGAACTTTGATTTCCCAGATGAAGATTTGATGTATGTTTCGCAAGCGGATGAGGTTCCCTTGAAGAAGAAAATATGGAAGATGTACTTTGATGGGGCATCTAATGCCATGGGGCACGAAATCGATGCAGTGCTCATATCCCTAGAAGAAGATTATTATCCCTTCACTGCCAGATTGGATTTTGATTGTACAAAGAATACTACAGAATATGAGGCATGTACAATGGGCCTTCGTGCTGCCGTAGACAGAAAGATAAAAAAACTGGAGATTTTTGGAGATTTAGCCCAAGTGATATACTAGTTACGCGGAGAATGGGAAACCCGAGATACAAAATTAATCCGATATCGAGAACTCATACTAAGTTTATTGCAGGAGTTTGAAGAAGTGACTTTCAATTACTTCCCTCGAGAAGAAAATCGAATGGCGGATGCTCTGGCTACTTTTCATGAATGTTTAAAGTGAATGAAGGGGCTGAAGTTGTGTCGATTAGAATGAGCATATATGAGTCTCCTACCCAGTGTTTGAGTATCGAAAAAGAAGCAGATGGTCTCCCTTGGTATAACAACATTTTGCAATACATCAAGAATCAACAGTATCCAGAGCAAGCAACAGATTACGACAAGAGAACTCTGAGAAGGTTAGCAATGAGTTTTGTTCTAGATGGCAAGGTTCTCTACAAGAAAGAGAAAGATCAAGTCCTGTTGTGTCGGGTCTGCCGAAGCTCGAAGAATCATAGAGGAAGTCCATGAAGGGATATGTGGCACCCATGCCAATGGTCACATGCTTGCTAAGCAAATTATGAGGGTAGGATATTATTGGCTGACAATGGAAGGAGATGGTATCAGTTATTCCCGAAAGTGTGATAAATTCCAGATCTATGCAGATAAGATTCATGTGCCGCCATCGCCATTGAATGTCATGGCCGCACCATGGCCGTTTTCAATGTGGTGAATGAATATGATTGGGCCTATTACCCCGAAGGCTTCAAATGGACATTGCTTCATCCTGGTGGCCAAAGATTATTTCACAAAGTGGGTGGAAGCTGCTTCTTATACAAATGTGACAAAGTCAGTGGTATGCAGATTTGTTAAAAAGAAATCATATGCCAATATGGATTGCCAGCAAAAATTATTTCAGATAATGCTCTCAATCTGAATAATAAGATGATGAGAGAAGTGTGTACTCAGTTCAAGATCATGCATCACAATTCGAAACCTTATCGTCCGAAGATGAATGGGGCAGTATAAGTAGCCAACAAAAAATCAAGAAGATTGTCGAGAAGATGACTGATGTGTACAAGGATTGGCATAAGATCCTGCCTTTTGCTCTTCACACATATCGCACTTCGGTTCGCACATCTATAGGGGAAACGTCATTTTCTTTGGTATATGGTATCGAAGCAGTGTTACCTATTGAAGTTGAGATTCCTTCACTTCGTGTTTTGATGGAGGTTGGCCTAGAAGAGGCAGAATGGGTTAGAGCTCGTTATGAACAGCTGAATCTCATCGAAGACAAAAGATTGAAGGCAATTTGTCATCGGAAATTGTATCAAAAAATGATGATTTGAGCCTACAACAAGAAGGTTTGTCCCAGATAGTTCCGAGAGGGGGAGTTAGTACTGAGAAAAATTCTCCCTATATTGAAGGATACGCGAGGAAAATGGGCCCCAAATTGGGAAGGACCCTATATAGTAAAAAGAGTTTTTTCTGGAGGAGCATTGATTTTAACTCGAATGGACGAGAATGATTTCAAAAATCCTGTGAATGCTAATGAATTGAAGAAGTATTAAGCTTGAAGAAAATGAAAGAAAGGAAGAAAAAGTGTGATGCTATGCACATGGGAATTCGAATGATTCCAAGAGTAAAAATGGAAATTCTATATATCTACCTCCCTTGAGAATTGCTTTTCAAAGAGAATATTCATGCTTGATATGATGAATGGTCATCTTTCATACTCCCTTCACTAAGAAGAAATTATCCCTAGTCACCCCTTTGAACGAATTATTTCTTTCGTTGATCAGATCAGGATCACCCTCTACACTGGAGGGCAAATACGAGGAATACTAATCAAAATCATGGCAAAAAAGAGAGCCATTAGAAAATGTGAAATCAAAGAATGGCAAATGAAAGCCAGCAATGAAAGAAAAGAGATTGAAAAAAAAAGAAAAAAAAAATTCCAAAAAAGGGACAAATGTCTCAAGAATGAATTCTCCTCAGGAAATGATCCTTGATCCAATCACCCTTAAACACATTTTGGGCCTATTTTATCCTTTCCTTCTAAACCCGAACCTTGGCCTACATTATGTACTTTAAAAGTCCATTTTGATCAAGCATGGATATTTAATTTGAAAGGTTGTTCTCAGAATTTATCCCATCTTTTGAACTGACATTTTTACCTTGGAAGCATTTAAAATTCTCAGATGCGTGGTAAAATAAAAAAAAAAGGAAAAGGAGAGGTTTAAGCCGAAAACCCGCAAAGGGCGACTTAATACCGAGTGGGGGACACCTGAGTTGAAAACCCGCAAAGGGTGGCTCAAGTACTGATTAAGGTTTGAATCAATGCTCCGTGTAAAGGGGGAGAAAGTATTCGAAAATCAGTGAAAAAGGGAACAACTCAGTCTGACGTAACTACGGAAGCCGAGGGATTACCGAACCAAATTGTTTATTCAAAAGAAATTTCAGATGGTTTGAAAAAGGAGGGGTCCAAGATATTCCGCATCCGGGGCATCTACAACCTATAACTTTACATTTATCCTTGATATTCAATTTTACCATTTAAAAAAGAAAATTGTTGTAATAAATTCTTGTTATCCTTCTTATGACATTTGCTTGTTTCATATTTTTCTTTCATACATTTTTGACATGCATTTTGTTTGTTATTAAATTGAATGATTATTAGTAAACATAAAAATCTTTAAATAAAGGGATTTTCAAAGTATTACTAAGGAAAAGATCTAAATCCTAGAGAAGGTTTGGAAACCATTAATCCTGATGGAAAATTCACTAAGTCAAGAAAAACAGTGAATGTGTTGAAGACTCCATCATGAAGTCAGAAATTTGTGAATTTCAGCGAAGTCAGAAACTGGGACTGTTTGACAATTTATCTTGAGTAAAGGTTCCTTAAGTGGGGCATCAGTGAACAATTGAAGACTCCGTCATGAAGTTAGATAATCTTTGAACCTCAAAGAAACCATGGATTAGAAACTATGACACAATCATTTGATTGCATTCATGCTTAGGAAATATACAAGCATTTGCAAAGCATGTTATTCTCATCATTGCTTTTAGCTAACACTGCAAGAATCAGGAAAACTTTGGCTTCCCCAAATCGAACTCGTAATGCTTCTCAAATGAGTCGAGCCCCAAGACCATCATCGAGGTATTTCCTTATGTTTTAAATCGAATTCATTCTGTTTTATCAAATGAGTCGAGCCCTGAGACCATCTTCGAGGTATTTCCTTTTGTTTTAAATCAAATTCATTCCGTTTTATCAAATAAGTCGAGCCCCGAGACCATCGTTGAGGTATTTCCTTTTGTTTTAAATTCGAATTCATTCTGTTTTATCAAATGAGTCGAGCCTCGAGATCACCGTCGAGGTATTTCCTTTTGTTTTAAATCGAATTCATTCTGTTTTATCAAATGAGTCGAGCATTGAGACCGCCGTCAAGGTATTTTCATCATGGGTAAGGCCTCCGGACATCATTTTTAAGACCTCCGGGCATAATTTTTTAAATCACGGGTAAGGTATCCGGGCACCATTCTTAAGACCTCCAGGCACAATTTTCTTTTTTTACAAATGAACTTGTTTCCTTAAGACGGGTCGAGCCTTGATTAGTCAAGGAATTCAATTTAAGGACAAAATCTTCAATTTACAGCTTTTGTTAAAAAAAATGATGATGATTGAAAACCCCTTTCCCTTTCCTTCACATGTGATTGCACTAACCGTACAAAATTATTGTTTGTTTATCTTTGCTTGATTCCTGATTCTCAGCAATAGCAAAGAGCGGCAGCTGTAGACACCTAATTTTGTCCAGACCACTAAAACATGTATGTTTTCTTCCTAAATTGATGTTTCAGAATGCAAAAAGGCTTTTCTCATCCTGCAGGTGGTACTCCGAGACTTAGTCTAAAAAAACAGACAAAAAATTCAAAATTGAAAAAGTCAACCCCGAAAAAATCAACCCTGAAAACTCAACTACTGAAAAAGTCAACCCAATTTCAAAATCAAGATTTGAAGTTCAATTGAAAGATGGTGAAAGAATTTTGATAATCCGAGGTCTATATTGAAAGATATGGAGGTCGGAAGTTGGGTTACGAAATCTCAATAGAAAGAAAATTCTAGTTTGGGAAATTTGGGGAAAATGATTGAAAGATCAAATTGGTCGAAATTGAAGGTTTCAAATGAACATAAGCACTGACTACGGGTAATAAAGAAGCTACTTGAAAGAAAAACTGAAAGAAAAGTCAATTCGGAAGAAAACCGAGAATTAGGATTTTTGGTAGATTTTGGTAAAATTTGGAAGAATTATAGAAATGGCCCAATTCGGTAAAACTAATGCCCCTAATTGATGAGGAGTGATTAAATAAGGATAGCCCAAGGCTCAGTTTGAAGAAAATCTGAAAATAAGGACTTGTTTTGAGCAAAACCGGGCTTCGGAGGCAAAAGGGCAAAATTAGAAAATTTGGGAAAAATAGCAAATGAACTCCAAAAATTCTGAAAATTTGCAGATCTCATTCTTATACCATTTCAAAGAGATTGGCAAAAGAGAATCTGGATTCGGAGTTCGTTTGCAAAATGGCCAAATCTCAGGTCCACTATGTAGAAATTCAAAAGGATAAATCCCGGAAAAATAGTAAATGAGCTCCAAAAATTATGAAAACTTCCAAATCACATTTTTAAATTATTTGGAAGAGATTGGTGAAGAAAAATCTGGATTTGGAGCTCGTTTAAAAAATGGTTAAGTTCAGGTGCATAAAATGTGCAATTTTGGAAATAAATCCGAAATAAATAGCAAATTGACTCAAAAAATTTTGAAAACTTCCAGAATTCAATTTCTTATTATTTTAGAAGTATTGAAAAAAGAAAATTTGAATTTGGAGTCCTTTGCTAATTATTTAGGTTCGGGGGTCAAAAAGGTTATTTTGCCGAAGAAACCAAAAAGAGCAAATTTGTAATTAAGAAAAATATGAAAGAAGAAGGAATTGCTGGGATTTTACCTCCTTTGATCAGCCAGCATAGAGGACAAGAAGGAAGCTTGATCAATTTAATTCCTTAGTCACTATCAAGCTCACATGCTACCATTAACACCTTGCAAATGGTCCCCCCTTCATCCAATGGCTTAGGTGCCTTGTAGGAAAGTTGAAGGCACCATCCAATGGCCAAGTTTAAATTCCAAGATGACATTTTTATGTTGTCATGAAAGAATCCTCATCCAATGGCCAAGAATAAAAGAGCACAACTCATCCAAGGGTAGGCACTCAATGGGCCAAGCAAGGAAGTGCATGGGATTGGTCCTCTTTTTCATCTAAGGGCTGAGGTTATTACAAGGGCTGAGTACAAATCTTAAGGGCTGATATCAATTGGCAAGATGACATTTTTATGTTGTCATGAAAATATCTTAATCTAAGGGACAAGATTGGAGGAGAAAAAGTGCAAAAATCATCCTATGGTTGAGGGGCCATTTGGCCAAACAAGAGGGAAGAGGGGAATGTTTTATTTTTTCCATATAGGTTGATGATTTAGGAAGGGAAGTCATTAGCTAATTTAGAAAAGAAAATGTTTTTGAAAGAAAGAAAAAAAGCTTTTGTTAAGGTAGCCATTCTACCATTGCTACTACATTTTTTCTTCTTCTTCCTCATGCTTTATTTTTGTTTTCCATGTGATTTCCTACCATTTCTTTTACATCTTTCTTGTTGTTTTTGCATTTTAAAAATAAATAAAACAATGGTTAGGCTTCATGATCTTGATGAAAATCAAGCGATAATGGTTAGTGTGGGCTTTGTCCAATATACCAACCATGGAGCTCATCTCTATATTTTTTCTACATTAGTTTTTTTTTATGATTTTGAGATTTAAAAGGCTTCATGACCTTGATGAAAATAAAGGGATAATGGTTAAGGGGGGATTTGTCCAATGTACCAACCATGGAGCTCATCTCGTTGTTATTTATTTGCTTACTTTAACTGGCTTATTTTTATTTTTGTTTATCTTTATATATATTTACATTTTTGCTAACCATCTTGTTCTTTTGACTTATGTCATATTTCTGCATCTTGGGGCTATTGTCATATAGTTTAGGTCATTTTCATTTTTCACATCATCTTCCATAGCATTTAGTTAGGTCATTTTATGACATTTCTCACACCACTTTGGTTCCTAGGCCATTCGACCATGTGCATTTTCTCTAAGTTTTAGGTCATTTTTCTAGGCCATGATATTTGCTATTTCATTTAGACATCTAGGTCATTTTACATGTCATTTAGCTTTAGGCCATTTTTATTATTCCATGTCATTTTAAATGTCATTTAAGCATTAGGCCATTTTCATATGCCATGTTATTTTTCCATGACATTTAGACATTAGGCCATTTTCATATGCCATGTCATTTCACATGTCATTTAGCTTTGAGCCATTTTTATTATTCCATGTCGTTTAAGCATTAGGCTATTTTCATATGCTATGTTTTTTTTTTCAATGACATTTAGACATTAGGCCATTTTCATATGCCATGTCATTTCCCATGTCATTTAGGCACTAAGCCATTTTCATTATTTTTAATGTCATTTTCCATGTCATTTAGACACTAGTTCATGCATGTTAAGTTAGGATAGCATTTATTGCCCTGCAAACTCATGCTAGGCATTTAGGTTATTTATGCCATGCATTTTCCATATAACTTAGGCTTTAAACCATGCATTTCATGCATTCACTTTGCTGTATTTTCATGCATTTCATGTCATGCCACATGATTTATGACTTAGGCCAATCAATGACTCAAAGTCATGCTCACTTGAGCATGCTTGTGGAAAATTAAAGGGTTGTCAAATTGATTATTCTACCTTTGTGATTTTTTTTACTTAGTCAATTTTTGTCCAAGGTTTTTAAAAGTGTTAGATACTGTTTGTGGGTCTTTAGGAGAGTCTCTAACATTTTTACTTTGATTTTTAAATGATTTTATCAAAGGCAAAAAAATGTGTTTTGGTAAAATAGTTTTTCATCCAGTACTCATACTTTCTTGATTTTTTTGAGTAGTCATATTTAATTAGAAAATTATGCCAATTGTTTCTCGTGTAGTTCTACATGTTTTAAGTCTCCAATACTTTTTTTATATTTTTTTGAATTTTTAAAAATAGGCTAAAAAATCGTGTGTCAAAATCGGATAGTAAAGGCAGATTTGAATTCAAAAGAAAAACAATGGTTGAATTTGGTTAAGGCATTTAGAGGGGGGTTGGTTAGAAGCTTTAGCTACTATCATAGGATAGTTTCTAAGCCTTTTTAACTTTAAAAATGATTTTATAAATCTCGGGTTAAGGGTGGTCAAGTCCGAGATTTTAAACTTAGGAAATTAGAGCCATTTTAAAAGGGTTTGGTAGGGGTTTTAATCTTCATTCAAGTTTTTCTTCTAAATTGTTTTCAAACAATCACAAAGTTTTGTTTTTAGAAAATCTAATTTGACATATTTTCCTAAGGTAGCCAGATATCTTTTCAGATATACGGATTTTTTTATTTAGAGGAAAAAATACATTTTCATGCATTGCATTTTCCATGTTCATGCATTTTATTTAATATGTGATTTTTGCTATGATATTTTTCATGGTATTATTATTATTTTGATTTACATTTTATGATGTTATATTGTTTTCCATATGATTTTGAATATTCCATGCTATCCTATATATTTTTTTTAGTCATTTATTTTTGTCACATTATTTAGCATATACTATGTTCATGCATTTTTATTTTATTTTCATGCATATTTTATGTTTTATGTCATTTCATGTCACTTAGAACATATTCCATGTCATTTAGGTTATATTATTTAGAATATGCCATGTCATTTAAAATATGCCATATCATTTAAAATTGCCATGTCATTTAAATCATTTTATTTCATTTAGAATATACCATGATACTTAGGATTTTTCATTTCATCTAGAATATACTATGCCATTTAAATTATGTCATATCATTTAGGTTGCTTTATATTATCTACACTTTTCTATGTCATTTTATTTAGGTCATACATGTTCATGTTCATATTTTTTTAAATATTTTGAAAAAGATAATGATTTTCAATAAAAATAAAGATATTCCCAAGTTAAAATAATTCATGAGTTCTCTATCGGGTTTGCTGGAGGGGATATCGTCAATTATCATTAATAAAGGGATATCTTTCTTTCAAAAAACGAGAATGATTCGAAAAGTTTTCCAAATAAATAAAAATTTCTATATTTTGCTGATTTTGTTGGGAAATATAGGAAAATTTTGAATTAATAAACTCCGGATCATTTTCAATTAAAAATGGAATTATTTTTCTTTAAATTGGGAATTAACTTGAAATACTAAATTAAAAACCAACTTTTTACCAAGACTTGAGATAACACATGATTAATAAGGTACCGTTTTATACGGGCGTTGTGGGGGTGCTAATCTTTCTCCGCATGTAACCGAGTCTCGAACCCGATTCTTCGATTTTCTCTGGTTTATAACGCAGACTTGAAATTGGTTTAAAAAATGTTTTGATTAATTTTAAAATATTTTATAAAACCGGTTTTAATAGGTGGTCGATCACACCTAGCCAAAAAAGATTGGTGGCGAACTCCATGTCTTTTTCCGAGGTTATTTTCAAACCCTCATTTTATTTCAAGAGAAATTAAATGTACTTTTCCTCGATTTTTTTAATGTCACGCCTAACAAATAATAAAGTCTCGCGATGAGACAGTTATTTTTTAGGTTGTGACAATACCAAAGTGTCATGATAACTTTGTTCCATGACATGATGCATAAAGGAATCGAAGTCTATGTTGATGATATGATCGCAAAGTCGCAAGGAGGGGATGAACATATTGCGAATCTTAAAAAGCTTTTTGAAAGGTTGAGAAAATTCCAACTTAAACTCAACTCTGCAAAGTGTACTTTCGGAGTCACTTCAGGAAAGCTACTGGGTTTCGTTGTTAGCAAGAAAGGGATTGAAATTGATCCTGATAAAGTGAAAGCTATTCAGAACTTGCCTCTACCCCGTACTCAGAAGAAAGTAAGAAGCTTCTTGGGTAGGCTGAATTATATCGCTCGGTTCATCTCTCAACTAACCGATAAGTGTGACCTGATATTCAAGCTACTCCGAAAGCGGGATCCAAGAGAATGGGATGAAGGATGCCAGATAGCCTTTGATAAGGTCAAGCATTATCTATCAAACCCATCGATACTAATGCCACCACTTCTAGGGAAGTCGCTGATATTGTATTTGTCAGTATTCGAAAAGTCCATGGGATGTGTATTAGGGCAACATGATGAAACTGGAAAGAAAGAACAAGCCATCTACTATCTCAGCAAGAAGTTCACTGAGTACGAGTTGAAGTATTCATTGTTAGAAAGGCTTTGTTGTGCCCTAGCCTGGGCTGCCCGAAGGCTCAGACAGTACATGTTGTATCACACAACGTGGCTGATTGCAAAGTTAGATCCCCTCAAATACGTATCCGAGACGCCTTCATTGTTAGGAAGAACGGCGAGATGGAAAGTGTTGCTTTTCGAATATAATATTGTGTATGTGAGCTAAAAGGCTATAAAGGGTAGCGCAATAACCGAATTCCTAGCAAGTCGAGCAATGGAGGATTACGAGCCTCTGGATTTTGATTTCCCTGATGAAGACCTAATGTGCATCTCACAAAGGGATGGGACTTCCTCTGAGAAGAAAACTTGGAAAATGTATTTTGATAGCGCATCAAATGCTATGGGGCACGGAATCAGTGCAATGCTCATATCCCCTGAGGAAGATTATTATCCTTTCATTGCCAGATTGGATTTTGATTGTATAAACAATACCGCTGAGTATGAGGCATGTACTATGGGCCTTCGTGCCGCCATAGAAAGAAAGATCAAAACACTAGAGGTCTTCGAAGATTCGGCCCTGGTGATATACCAACTGCGTGGAGAATGGGAAACCCGGGATGCAAAGCTAATCCAATATCGAGAGCTTATACTGAGCTTGATTAAGCAGTTTTGAAGAAGTGGGTTTCAATTACTTGCCCCGAGAAGAAAATCGAATGGCAGATGCTTTAGCCACTTTATCATCAATGTTTAAAGTGAGTGAAGGGGCCGAAGTTGTGCAAATAAAGATGAGCATATATAAGTCTCCTACCCACTGCTTGAGCATCGAAGAAGAAACGGATGGTTGCCCTTGGTGTTACGACATCTTGCAATACGTCAAGAGTCAACAGTACCCTTTGCAAGCAAGGAAGAACGATAGGAGAACCCTGAGAAGAATGGCGATGAGTTTTATCTTAGATGGTGAAATCCTTTACAAGAAAGAGAAAGACCAGGTTCTGTTGAGATGTGTCATTTCTGCTAAAACTCAGAGAATCCTCGAAGAGGTCCACGAAGGAATATGCGGCACTAACGCCAATGGCCACATGCTGGCTCAACAGATTATGAGGGCAGGATATTATTGGCTAACAATGGAAGGGGATTGCATCAATAATTCTCGAAAGTGCCATAAATGCCAGATATATGCAGACAAGATTCATGTGCCTCCATCGCCACTGCATGTCATGACGGCTCCATGGCCATTTTCGATGTGGGGGATGGATATGATCTGGCCCATTACCCCGAAAGCTTCAAACGGGCACCGTTTCATCCTGGTGGCCATAGATTACTTCACAAAGTGGGTAGAAGCCATTTCTTATGCCAATGTAACAAAGTCAGTGGTGTCCAGATTCCTTAAGAAAGAGATTGTGTGCCGATATGGACTCCCTGAGAGAATAATTTAGGACAATGCTCTCAACCTGAAAAATAAGATGATGAGGTATGCACCCAATTTTAGATCAAACATCATAATTCGGCACCTTATCGTCCGAAAATGAATGGGGTAGTAGAAGCAGCCAATAAGAACATCAAGAAGATTGTTGAAAAAATAACTGATGTGTACAAAGATTGGCATGAGATCTTGCCTTTTGCTCTCCAAGTATATAGTACCTCAGTTCGTACACCTACAGGTGCCACGCCATTTTTGTTGGTATACGGGATGGAGGCAGTGCTACCAATTGAGGTTGAAATCCCTTCACTTCGTGTTTTGATGGAAGTTGCCCTAGAAGAGGCAAAATGGGTTAGAGCTCACTATGAACAGTTGAATCTCATCGAGGAGAAAAGGCTGAAGGTAATTTGCCATGGGCAGATGTATCAGAAAAGGATGATTCAAGCCCACTACAAAATGGTTCACCCCAAGAAGTTTCAAGTGGGAGAGTTGGTATTGAGGAAAGTTCTCCCTATTGTGAAAGATCCTAACGAAAAAAGGGCTCCGAACTGGGAAGGACCCTATGTGGTGAAAAGAGCTTTTTCTGGAGGAGCATTAATCTTAACTCGGATGGACGGTGATGACTTAAGAAATTCCATAAACGCTAATGAATTAAGAAATACTATGCTTGAAGAAAAAAGAAAAGAAAAAAAGAAAAAGTGTGATACTGTGTGTAGACACCTAATTTTGTCCGGACCACTAAACAGGTATGTTTTCTTCCTATATTGATGTTTCCGAGTGTAAAAAGACTTTTTTCATCCTGCAGGTGATACTCCGAGACTTAGTTTAAGAGGGCGAGCACAAAAAGTCAAACTCGAAAAAAAAGTCAACCCCGAAAAAAGTCAACCTCGAAAAAGTCAACCCCAGAAAGTCAACTACTGAAAAAGTCAACCCACTTTCAAAATCAAGATTTTAAGTTCAATTGAAAAATGGTGAAAGAATTTTTATAATCCGAGGTCTACATTGAATGATATGGAGTTCGGAAGTTGGCATTTGGAGATTCAGTAGAAAGGAAACCCTAATCCGAGAAATTTGGGGAAAAGTGCTTAAACAATCAAATTGGTCGAAATTGAAGGTTCCAAATGAAATATAAGCACTGACTACGAGTAATGGAGAAGTCACTTGCAAGAAAAACCGAAAGAAAAGTCAATCCAGGAGAAAACCGAGAATTAGGGTTTTTAGTCGATTTCGGTGAAATCAGGAAGAATCACAGAAATGGCCCGACTTGGTAAGACCAAAGCCCCCAATGGATGAAGAATGATTAAAAAGGATAGCCCAAGGCTCAGATTGAAGAAAATCTGAAAATTGGACTTGTTTTGAGCAAAACCGGGTTTCGGAGGCAAAAGGGCAAAATTGGAAAATTTGGGAAAAATAGCAAATGGACTCCGAAAATTCTGAAAATTTGTCAATCTCATTCTTAAGTCATTTGGAAGAGATTGGCGAAATAAAATCTTGATTCGGAGTTCGTTTGCAAAATGGCCAAATCTCGGGCCTTCTATGTAGTAATTCAAAAAGGAAAATCCCGAAAAAATAGCAAATGAGCTCCAAATCTTCTGAAATTTTGAAAATATCATTTTTAAATTATTTGAAAGATATTGGCGAAATAAAATCATGATTCGGAGCTCGTTTGCAAAATGGCCAAATCTCGGGCCTCCTATGTAATAATTTAAAAAGATAAATCCCGAAAAAATAGCAAATGGACTCCAAAAATTCTGAAATTTTGTAAATCTCATTTTTAAATTATTTGGAAGATATTGGCGAAAGAAAATCTTGATTCGGAGCCCGTTTACAAAATGGCCAAATCCCGAGCCTCCTATGTAGTAATTCAAGCTGATAAATCCCGAAAAAATACCAAATGAGCTCCAAAAATTATGAAAACGTCCAGATCACATTTTTAAATTATTTGGAAGAGATTGGTGAAGAAAAATCTTGATTTGGAGCTCGTTTAAAAAATGGTAAAATGTAGGGGCATAAAAGGGCATTTTTGGAAGAAAAAATCTAAATAAATAACAAACGGACTCGGATAATTTTGAAAACTTCCAGAACTCAATATTTTATTATTTTGGAAGTATTAAAAAAATAAAAATTGAATTTGGAGTCCGTTTGATATTTATTTGCATCCGGGGGGCAAAATGGTCATTTCACCCAAGCAACCGAAAAGGGCTTCTTTGGGCCTTTCAAAAAATCAGAGTTGGGCTGGAAAAGAGAAGTGTTGGCCTGCACAAGCCCAAAGGAAGGAGGAAGCTTCTGATTTTTCAATCAAATGGCTAAAAATCAAGAGTTAGTTAGAGATTCTCTTTGATCAAGCCATGGTGATTATGCCACATAGGCCAAGAGAGATGTCAACATTATTCTTTAACAGCTGTAATTTGAGAGAGCTGAGATGCTAATCTAAAGGTGGTAATTTCATGATTTTTCACCTTGAATTATTAGCCATTTGATGGAAAATTGGTTACACAAAAAATGACAACATCCTAGGGGAGGAGAGAGGTAAAATTCTGCCAACATTAAGGGGAGGTCAGAATTTCGAATTTTCAACTTCATTTTGGCTGATTTCTCTTAGTTTTTCTCTTCTTGGTTGAAAGCAAAAAAGAAAAGTTTAGAAAAGAAAGGAAAGTTTGAAGAGATAAAGCTTGAAATATAGCTTCTTGAGGTTGCTCTTGAGCACCAACTCTTGCACTTTCTTGATTTTCCATTCTTGTTTTTGCTATTTTGATTTCTATTTGGTGAGTTTCCATTTTAAATAAATGTTTTTTATTGTTCTTTTTAAGTTCTTCCTTCATCTCTTTCTTAAGTATATTTTTTACATTTTATTTTTACAATAAACTCACCATGGCCAAATGGCCTACATTATTTTTTTTAAGTTGCTGTTTTGGTTTATTTTACCATATTGTTTATGTTATTTTCTTTGATCTTAGTGTTTTAAATGTTATCTTACTTCATATTCTTGAGTTATATTTTAATTTGGTTGCTTTGTTTGTTGCCATTTATGTTTTAAATATCATGTTTTTGCTAATTTTCTGTTTTCATGATTTTTAAATTCGAGCATGTTTTAGATTTAGTATATCAAGTGTTTGTGAAAATGCTTGTGTGGTCTTTGCATGATTTGAGTTTTATATCTTAGTTGAGCATGTTTTAGAGTTAGTATATTAAGTGTTTGTGAAAATGCTTGTGTGGTTTTTGCATGATTTAAGTGTTATATTTTAGTTGAGCATGTTAGTATACCAAGTGTTTGTGAAAATGCTATGCTTGTTGGAGCTTGAGGCCATTTGGCTACTCCATGTGTTTTGCATTGTGTGTTGCATTTTTGCCATGTTAGTTGGTAGGGTTTTTGCATTTACATGACATTTGATTTAGTTTGGCATGGTAGTATACCAAGTGTTTGTGAAAATGCCATGCTTGCTAGTTACATTATGCTATTCGGCCATCCTAGGAATTTTTGCATTTTATGTGTATTCTTGCCATGTTAGTTGATAGGTTAGCATTTGCATGATATTTGATTGAGTTTTTGGTTTAAGCATGCTTTGTGTTTGTGAAAATGCCATGCATATTTTAGTTATTAAGTTAGGTTTATTTTCCATGCATGTTCATACATTTTAGGTCTAGGTTGCATTAAATGCCATGCAAGTTCATTTAGGTCTAGGTCACTTTATGAATGCCATGCATTTTTTCATGACATTTAGGTTTAAATCCATGCATTTCATGCATTATGTTTGCTGTATTATTTCATGCATTTCATGTTCATGCCACTTGAAAAATGACTTGAGCCAATTAATGGTTCAAAGTCATGCTCTCTTGAGCACACTTGTGGAAATTTAAGTTTGTCAAATTGATTATTCTACCTTTGTGATTTTTTTTACTTAGCCAATTTTTATCTAACTTTCAAAAAGTCCTAGCTACTGTTTTTAAGTCATTTTATGAGTTTCAAATATTTTTACTTTGATTTTTAAATGATTTTATCAAAGGCAAAAATGTGTTTTGGCAAAGCAGTTTTCTTTTCACCCAAAACTTGTACATCTCCTATTTTTCTAGGAATTTTCTTTAATCAGAAAATTAAGCCGATTTTTTCCCGTGTATTTTTACATGTCTTGAGTCTCCAGAATTTGTTTCAGAATTTTTTAAATTTTTAAAAATAGGATAAAAAATCGTGGCTTAAAACTGGACAGCGGAGTCAGAATTGAATTTAAAGAAAAATCATTTTTCTGTTTTGGTTAAGTTACTTAGAGTGGGCTGATTAGGAGGGTTAGCTACTGACTTAGGGTAGTTTCTAAGCCTTTTTAAACTCTAAAAATGGTTTTTCAAGTCTCGGGTAAAGGGTAGCCAAGTCCGGATTTTTAAACTTAGGAAATTAGAGCCATTTTAAAAAAGATTTAGCCCAGTTTTTATTTTTAATTCAAGCTTTTCAAAATTGTTTTCAAACAATCACAAAGTATTTTGGGTTTAGAATATTTAATTTGACATATTTTCCTAAGGTAGCCGGATATCTTTTTTAGATATACGGATTTCCTTAATTAAAGAAAAAAATACATTTCATGCATTGCATTTTTCATATTCATGCATTTTATATAATATGTGATTCTTGCCATAATAATTCCTATGATATTGTTATTATTTTGATTTATATTTTTTGATGTTATATGGTTTATTATATGGTTTTGAATATTTCATGATATCCTATGCTTTTATTTAGTTATTTTTATTTAGCATATACTATGTTCATGCATTATTATTTTTATTTTCATTCATATTATATGATAGCATTATTTTATTCCATGTCATTTAAACTATATGCCATATCATTCATATTTGTCATGTCATTTAAATCATTTCATTTCATTTAGGATATATTATGTCATCTAGAATATTTTATTTCATTTAGATCATATCATATGACTTAGGATGTTGCATTTCATGTAGAATATATTAAATTACCTAGGTCATTTTATTTCATTTAGGATATATTATGTCATCTAGAATATTTTATTTCATTTAGATCATATCATATAACTTAGGATATTTCATTTCATTTAGAATATGCTAAGGCATTCAAATCATATCATGTCATTTAGGTTGCATTATATTATTTAGATTTTACTATGTCATTTTATTTATGTCATGCATATACATATTCATTTCTTTTAAATGTTTTCAAAAAAGATAATGGTTTTCAATAAATAAAAATAAAGATATTCCCGAGTTAAAATAATTCATGAGTTCTCTACCGGGTTTGCTGGAGGGAATATCATCAATTATCATTAATAAAGGAATATCTTTCTTTCAAAAAAGAGAATGATTCGGAAAGTTTTCCAAAACTAATAAAAATTTCTATATTTTGCCATGTTTGTTGGGGAATATAGGAAAATTTTGAATTTATAAATTCCGTATCATTTTTAATAAAAAAATGGAATTATTTTTCTTTAAATTGGGAATTAACTCGAAATACTAAATTTAAAACCAACTTTTTACCGAGACTTGAGATAACACACGATTAATAAGGTACCGATTTATACGGGAGTTCTGGGGGTGCTAATCCTTCCCCACACGTAACCGACTCCCGAACCCGCTTCTTTGATTTCTCTGGTTTAAAACGCAGACTTGAAATTGGTTTTTAAAATGTTTTAATTAATTTTTAAAATATTTTATAAAACCGGTTTTAATAGGTGGCCGATCACACCTAGCTAAAAAAGATTGGTGGCGACTCCATGTCATTTTTAAGGTCATTTTCAAAACCTTTATTTTTCTAGAGGAATTAAGTTGACTTTTCCTCGGTTTTTTTTTAATGTCACGCTTAACGAATAATAAAGTCTTGCGATGAGACTCGTTATTTTTGTAGGTTGCGACAGCTTGGCGACTCCACTGGGGATTCTTAGAGAGTCAGGCCTAGAATTAGTCGTGTGTTATCAAAGTCTCGGTTTTGTTTGTTTAATTGGTATTTAATTTTAATTCCCACATTTTTTTAATACGGAGAATTTTGAGAATAATAAAATATTTTTAATTATGTTCATACTCATGTGCATGCATTTTATTATTGTTCTCTAGTTATTTAAGGTTGTATATTATAATTGCTTGTTGGTTAATGCGTTACACTATTCTTGAATGTTTTAATTGCTAGGGCATTTAGAATAAGGTTTGTAGAATAGGTGGTGAAAGGTTTGTTATTCCTCCACACACACTACACGTGCATTTGCATATCATGAATCCTATACCCGAGTTTCGTCCTTTTAAGTGGGAGTAAAGTAACTAAGCCTTCGTGATTGATCCTCCGTATGGGCTAGTGAAACACTTTCAGAGTATAAAGTACCTAATGCCTTCGTGATAATCCTCCGTATGGGCATAGGAAAATATACTCTAACGAATTGAACCCGCTTTTATCGGGTGCCTTACTAGCCTTCACCGGGGACAGTGAGGAACAGTTCGGGGCCTTAGAACCGATTCACCCTCATATAGTGAACCTAGGCGAAGCCATGCCGGATTTCCGTTAGATATACCGAAAGTAGGAACACATGGAGGGACATTTCTAAACCTTTTGTTACCTACTTTACACTTCGAATAAGTGTGGTAGATCGGGCAACGATGTACGTACATCGCCCGTAATAAATGTGATACTCCGCCTCGAAGGCATCGTGATGCCTAAATAAGCAGATATTGTTGGGGCAGATGTTCATTAGCTATTTTTTTTTTAAAAAAAAAAAATCCTTTTTCAAGCATTTTTGCATGTTGCACATTTCATGCATGTGTGAATAGAGCATGTACATTTTTGGTTGTATTATTGATCTCATTCTTTGCAATAAATAGTTGGTAATTTTAGTTGATGGTTTCTATAAACCGATAGTGTTGCATGAACATTTGGATATTGTACCATAGTAGGATTCACTACCCCGGAATTCTTTTTAAAATAATATGATTGGTTTTTCATAAATAAATAAAAAAACATGTTTCAAAAAAAAATCATAAATTTTGAGGCAAATCTTGCATAATGATATTTTTGAATAATCAAGATTTAGGTCCTACCAATTTCATGTAATCATTGATTTCTTTGTATATACCTTGGTGTTAATTCATTTATTCTTTATTTGTATCATTTTGACAGCATGTCACAGTCCTAACATGCATGGTTATTCATTGTAAAATACATTTGTGATATACTTGGTCATTCTTTGTGTATACCTTTGTGTTAATTCATTTAGTCTTAGCATGTATCATTTTGACATCATAGCATGCATGGTCATTCATTGTAGAATACATACATGGTCATTATTTGTATATACCCATGCATCAATTTATTCATTTTTTAAATCCATCATGTTGGCATTAGATTGCATCCATAGCATACATAGTCATTATAATTTCTCTGTATATGTTCATGCATTAATCATCAGTATATTCATGCACATAGGAATAGAGCATGTACATTCACAATTGTATTCTTAATCTCATGACATTTTCATTTGCATGAAAGGGGTTCGAGATATGAGGAATGAATCGGAGGAACGATTGGGTGCTTTGGAACGCAATCAAGAGGAATGTGGACATGAAATCCGAGAGGTGAAGGAACAGCTGGCCAAATTGCTGAAAATGGTTAAGAATATGGGAAAGAGTAAAGGGGAACTTTCTCAGGGATTTGCATCGTCTTCGGATCAACCAAAACCATTAGGTCCAGAACATATAATCCTTGTTGGATCCTGCACTTGTCAATGCCACAAAGGTTGCAATCCTGATGAAATTATGGACAAAATCGTGAAAATGATTAAACCTGAGAGCCTGATACCAAAGATAGAAACCTCAGATCCTGTACCATACCTGCAAACTGTTCTAGGTCCAAACCAGTATCCCCACCCTACTATGGTCCAATCGTCCATTGGGATGACCACTACGGGATTCCTGAATCCCACTCCATCACCAACAACTGCCAGTTCATACTATTTCCCTCATCAATCACCTTATCCAGTATCTGGGATAGGAACCTCGAACTATGTACAACCTCCAAAGGCCCCGTGTCCAAATCCATACCCTTACCATGATGTTCTGCCACATCTCCATGTAAACACTCTAGTTCGGACCTTAGTGCCACGACCAAGTGCCCCAACTCCTAGGTTCAGTGTGACTAAGAAACGACAAAGGCCTTTTGATCCCCTTCCAATTAGCTACCGAGAGCTTCTCCCTATACTGATCCAAAATCACATGGTTGCCTGTATCCCATCGAAACCCCTGTTACCACCGGAATATCTTCTTTAAAATAAGAATGATTCGGAAAGTTTTCCAAACTAATAAAAATTTCTATATTTTGCCACGTTTGTTGGGGAATATAGGAAAATTTTGAATTTATAAATTCCGGATCATTTTCAATTAAAAATGGAATTATTTTTCTTAAATTGGGAATTAACTTGAAATACTAAATTTAAAACCAACTTTTTACCGAGATTTGAGATAACACACGATTAATAAGGTACCGTTTTATATCGGCGTTGTGGGGGTGTTAATCCTTCCCCACACGTAATCGAGTCCCGAACCCGTTTCTTTGATTTCTCTAATTTAAAACGCAGACTTGAAATTGGTTTTAAAAATGTTTTAATTAATTTTAAAATATTTTATAAAACCGGTTTTAATAGGTGGCCGATCACGCCTAGCTAAAAAATATTGGTGGCGATTCCATGTCTTTTTTCAAGGTCATTTTCAAAACCTTCATTTTTCTAGAGGAATTAAGACGACTTTTTCTCAGTTTTTTTTAATGTCACGCTTAACGAATAATAAAGTCTTGCGATGAGACATGTTATTTTTTTAGGTTGCGACAATGACATAAGTCAAAAAAACAAGATGGTTAGCAAGAATATAAATATGCATAAAGATAAAGATAAACAATAATAGAAATAAGCAAGTTAAAGTAAGCAAATAAATAACAAAGAGATGAGCTCCATGGTTGTTACATTGGGCAAAGCCCCCTAACCATTATCTCTTGATTTTCATCAAGGTCATGAAGCCTTTCCAATCTCAAAATCATAAAAAATAACTAAGGTAAAAAAAAATCTGGAGATGAGCTCCATGGTTGGTATATTAGACAAAGCCCACCCTAACCATTATCACTTGATTTTCATCAAGATCATCAAGCCTAACCATATTTTATTTATTTTTTGAAAAGCAAGAACAACAAGAAAGATGTAAAAAAAATGGTAGGAAATCACATGGAAAACAAGAAATAAAGCATGAGGAAGAAGAAGAAAAAATGTAGTAACAATGGTAGAATGGCTACCTTAACAAAAGCTTTCTTTCTTTTTTCAAAAACCTTTTGTTTTCTCCATTAGCTACTGACCTCCCATCTCAAATGATCAGCCACTTAAGGAAAAATAAAACATTCTCCCCCTCTCTCATGCTTGGCCGAATGGCATGCTCACCATTGGATGATTTTTTGCACTTTTTCTCCTCCAATCTTGGCCCTTAGATTAAAATATTTTCATGACAACATAAAAATGTCATCTTGACAATTGATAGCAGCCCTTAAGATGTGTACTCAGCCCTTGTAATAACCTCAGCCCTTAACTGAAAAAGAGGACCAATCCCATGCAATCCCTTGCATGGCCCTTTGAGTGCCTACCCTTGGATGAGTTATGCTCTTCTATTCTTGGCCACTGGATGAGGATTCTTTCATGACAACATAAAAATATCATCTTGGCATTTAATCCCAGCCCTTTACATGTGTACTCAGCCCTTGTATATGGCCTAAGCCATTGGATGAAAAGGAACAATTCCATGCACTTCCTTGCTTGGCCGAATGGATGTCCACCTTTGGATGAGTTATGCTCTTCCATTCTTGGCCATTAGATGAGGGTTCTTTCATGACAAATAAAAATTTCATCTTGGCAGCCATTGAATGGTGTATTCAACTTTTCTACAAGGCAGCTAAGCCATTGGATGAATGGGGGACCATTTGCAAGGTACTAGTGGTAGCATGTGAGCTTGATAGTGACTAAGGAATTAAATTGATCAAGCTTCCTTCTTTTCCTCTATGCTGGCTGATCAAAGGAGGGAAAATCCCAGTAATTCCTTCTTCTTTCATATTTTTCTTAATTACAAATTTGCCCTTTTCGGTTTCTTTGGTAAAATGACCTTTTTGACCTCCGAACCTAAATAAATAGAAAACGGACTCCAAATTCAAATTTTATTTTTTCAATACTTTCAAAATAATAAAAAAATTGAATTCTGGAAGTTTTCAAAATTTTCCGAGTCCATTTGCTATTTATTTGGATTTTTTCTTCCAAAATTGCACTTTTATGCACCTGAACTTTCACCAATTTTAAACGAGCTCCAAATCCAGATTTTTTTTCACCAGTCTCTTCCAAATAATTTAAAAATGTGATCTAGAAGTTTTCATAATTTTTTGAACTCATTTGCTATTTTTTCGAGATTTATCTGCTTGAATTTCTGCATAGTGGACCCGAGATTTGGCCATTTTGCAAACGAACTCCGAATCAAGATTTTCTTTCACCAATATCTTCCAAATAATTTAAGAATGAGATCTGCAAATTTTCAAAATTTTTGGAGCTCATTTACTATTTTTTCGGGATTTATTTTTTTTGCTATTTTGCCTCTGAAGCCCGGTTTTGCTCAAAACAAGTCCGATTTTTAGATTTTCTTCAAACTAAGCCTTGGGCTACCCTTGTTTAACCATTCCTCATCAATTAGGGGCTTTAATTTTACCAAATCATGCCATTTCTGCAATTTTCCCAAATTTCACCAAATCCACTAAAACTCCTAATTCCTGGTTTTCTTCTGAATTGACTTTTCCTTCGGTTTTTCTTCCAAGTAGCTTCTCCATTACCCGTACTCAGTGCTTATCTTTCATTTGGAACCTTCAATTCCGACCAATTTGATCATTTAAGCAATTTTCCCCAAATTTCCTGAACTAGGGTTTTCTTTCTACTAAATCTCCGTAACCGAACTTCCGAACTCCATATCTTTCAATGTAGTCCTCGGATTATCAAAATTCTTTCACCATTTTTCAATTGAACTTCAAATATTGATTTTGAAAATGGATTGAATTTTTTAGTAGTTGACTTTTTGGGGTTGTCCTTTTCAGTCTACTTCCTTAGACCAAGTCAATGGGTACCACCTGCAGGATGAGAAAAGTCTTTTTGCATTCTGAAACATCAATTTAGGAAGAAAACATACCTGATTTAGTGGTCCGAACAAAATTAGGTCTCTACAAGACTCATCGGATAAAAATGGCTCAATATGCCGATATCGTCACACCCGACTACCTGGTATGGAGAGAATTGAGGGTTAATCATAGATTGTTGACATCTGACAGGGAAGAGGTTCAATTCGTGAATTCACCACCAAAAGAAATGCCATCGAAGCTAGAAACTGCAAGGTCAGAATTTGGAAAAGAAAAGATCCAAATGAGCAAAGAGATTGCCCAACTTCAAGAAGACATCGAGGACCTGAAAAATAGAGAATCAGTTCGAGAAAGAGAATTAGAAAAGGTCAAAAGAGAAAGGGACACCGTTAGGGGCGAACTTAAGGAATTACACTTGGAAAATAAAAGGTTCCGTTTTGAGCTAAAATTTGAAAGGACCATCAAGACTTCCGGGGTATGGGAGAAAGAAGTCAAAAGCCTCGGGAAAGAGAATAGCTATTGGAAAGAGAGAGTGAAGCAGGAAGAAGCCCAAGCCGATAGACTTGAGCAAGAGAAGCAAGCTAGGGAAAGCTCACATAGTGCTGTTTCTGCTAATGTATCAAGAGACCAGTTGGAGAGTGAACAATTACGGGCTAGATGAAAGGCAAGGCAATCCAAAGGGGGACAGGACTGTGAAGGAAAGTCCAAGATCTAAGGGGATTACTCTAGGATCGGCACTTTGTAATGACACTTTGAGATAGATGGGCAAACTTTTGGATTGTTTTAGGCAGTGATCTTGTTATATCTTTGATGTATTGAATTCCAAAAATCAATGAAAGACCGTTTGGTTGAAATTATCCCCGGGCCAATACTTTCAAATTCACCCATACATTTATTTGTATTTATAATCATTCATTTATTCTTTCCTTTATATATTTGTTCATTCATACATTTATTCATATTTATAATCATTCATTTATTCATTCTTTTATATTTATTCATTTATATTCATGTACTTAATCATTTATTTATTCATTTCATTTATTCATCCATTTACATTTAGTCTTTCATTCATTCACTTATAATAAAACATAAAGAATGTGTCAATAAATTCTAATTCATGGTTTTTTAAAACTTAAGGTAAAATTGGGTGCACTTCGAAAGAACCGGATTTTCGACATCGTTATAACACTAGATCTCAAGCCAGAGTTATGGAGAATGACCAGCTTGCTCATATTGAAAGAATGGAACGAGCTCAGAGGGAACTACAAGAGCAGTTGGCTAAGTCTCAGGAGGAATCAAGAAAACAAACGGTCAAACTCATGGAAATGATGAATGCCATGATGAGGCAGAAAGGGTCGGGTGAGAATTTAGTTACTGGAAAAGGGGTGGTGAATCAAGAGGGCCGACCTGAAGTTGTGTAGCTGAATGGCCAAGCATCCCAGAATGCAGAAAATGAGCTTCCAATAGGGGCAGCATCCTTTGTTTATATTCAACCTATGGCTGAAGCACAGAATTATGCTCCCGGAAAGGCTAACATTGGGGTTGACCCAACTGATGTTGTTGATGTTCCGAACTTTGAGAAGCTTGCTGAGAAGGAGAGGGTAAATATAGATGAACTAAAGAGGGTTGAATCCGTAGAATCTTAGAAAAAATATTAGTTGTTGGAAGAGAGGCTAAGGGCAGTAGAGGGTGCAGAATTGTTTGGCAATCTGGACGCCAAGGAGATGAGTCTGGTACATGGCCTGGTAATTCCTCCTAAGTTTAAAGTACCAGACTTCGAGAAGTATAATGGGACCACCAACCCATCAGCACACCTAACCATGTACTGCCGAAAGATGACAGGACATGATGACGATGAAAAATTGCTCATCCACTGTTCCAGGATAGTTTAACGGGTTCTGCAACCCATTGGTATAATCAGTTGACCCAGACTAACATCCGTTCTTGGATGGACTTGGCCAAAGCCTTCAAGGAACATTATAAGCACGTATCTGATATGATACCTGACAGGTTGTCACTGCAGAATATGGAAAAGAAAACTACTAAGAGCTTTAAGGAGTACTCTCAAAGGTGGAGAGACTTGGCCACTCAAGTGCAACCTCCTCTGACCAGCAAAAAAACTATGGTGCTTTTCATTAACACTTTAAAGGCACCGTACTATGAAAAATTGGTGGGGAGTGCCACTAAGAATTTTTTGGATATGGTTATATCCGGCAAAATGATAGAAACCGCTATTAAGAGTGGCAAGATGGAAGGTGGAGAATCTTCAACTCCAAAGAAAGCAGTCCCCACCAAAAAGAAAGAAGGGGAAGCTCATGCAGTTAGCTATAACCATTATCTCTATATACCTCCTACACCCTATACATCTCCTAGACCATATACACCTCCTGCACCCTATACACCTTACCCGACGTACAATCCTTACTACCCTGCCATGAACCACCTTACTCAAAACCCATTCCCTTATACAACCATACCACAACAGCCTTACCCAACTCGCGTATCCCCACAAATAACCCTTCCCCAAAACACTATCCCGAACACCCAAGGTGTCATGCACAATGACCAACAATCACCAAGGAATAATCAAAAACCCTAATTTGATCCCATTCCTACAACTTATGGTGAATTATACCCCAAACTATTGCAAGAACAGCTTGTTGCACCCGTATACCTTCAATCCGTGAAACCACCATATCCAATGTGGTACAATGTAAATGCTAACTGCGCATATCATGCAGGGATTCAGGGGCATTCAACCGAGGATTGCATTGCCTTTAAGAGGAAGGTCCAAAGCTTGATCAACACCGGGGTTGTAAAGTTCGAATCAAGGAAAGGGCCTAATGTAGCAGGTAACCCATTGCCCAATCATAATGAGGCTAAGGTGAATGCAGTGTTGACAGGGGAATTTGGTAGGGTGAAAAGACACATCAGTGAGGTGAAGACTCTGATGATAAATGTGTGGTTTGAAATGGTTAAGGCGGGAATAGTTCAGTATGAAGATAGTTTGGAAATGGTTGCAAACAGGACGGAGGATTATTGTCTGTTCCATATATGCAAGAGACACACTATACAGGAATGTGGAGATTTTTTTATCTAAAGTTCAGCGAATTATGGATGAGGGCGAGGCCCAATTTTATGAAGAGATAGAGGAAGAAGTGGATGTTACAGAGAATACAACCAGTTATGGGGTGGGTAGACATTTGGTGATCTACTAGGATAAGCCATAAAGGAAGACTACCCCAGTTTATAAAAAAATCACACCAAAGTTAATCATAGAGCTGCCATCTTCTTTCTCGTACAAGGAGAATAAGGCTGCACCATGGAAATATGATTGCAGCATGGTTACGCCGAGCTCTTCCAGTTAGAAGGCAGCAAATGATATAACAGGTGTGGGGCATCTAACTCGCAGTGGTAGATGTTATGTCCCCGAGATTGTTGAGCAAAGTATAGTGGAAAAGAATGAGGAATTGATAAAGGAAAGAAAATAGCAGAATCGGTCCATATAGAGATGGATCAGTTAAAAGGAATGGAGAAGAATCCAATCCCGGTGACAGAGCCGATAAATGAAAATGAGGCCTGTGAATTTTTGAAATTTATAAATCATAGTGAGTACAGTGTGGTAGAACAACTGTAGCGTCAACCAGCAAGGATTTCGATCCTTTCACTATTATTGAATTCGAAGCCACATAGAAATGCCTTGCTAAGGGTTTTGAACCAAGCATATGTGGCTAATAACATATCAGTGGCTAATAACATATCAGTGGAGAAATTGGATCGGTTGGTGGGAAACATTGCAGTGGATGATCATATTTTCTTTAGTTATGATGAAATACCACCCAATGGTGTTGGATCTACAAAAGCCCTTCACATCATGACTACTTGCAAGGGGCACATACTACCTCGAGTACTCTTGGATAACGATTCTTCACTGAATGTAATGCCCTTGGCAACCCTGTCTAAGCTGTCGGTTGATATTTCCTACATGCTATCAAGTTGCACTGTGGTCAGAGCTTTTGATGGAACTCGAAGGGAAGTAATGGGAACTATTGAGGTCCCGCTAGAGATAGGTCCTTGCACCTATAAGGTGGATTTCCAAGTTATGGACATCACCCCGTCTTATAAATGCTTATTGGGAAGGCCGTGGATATATTCTGCTGGGGCGGTACCCTCATCTCTCCACCAAAAATTGAAGTTCGTAATGAAGGGACGCTTGGTCACTATATTGGGAGAAAAGGATATCATAGCCTCTGCATCTACTGACTCCCCTTACATAGAACCGGATAAAGATGATGTGGAATGCTCCTTCAGGTCTTTGGAATTTGTTAATGCTGTGTTCATTGATGGAGACTCAATTAAGAGTCGTAAACCCAAGTGCAGGTTATGTTCAAGTAATAAATTCTCGGGTGTCCGAGGTCGAACCACAGGGAAGCGTATTAGTAAGTATAAGTTTATAAATATATAAGAAAAAGAAAGTAAACAAGATATTAGGGAATCAACAACAAAACATAAAAGAAATTAAACAAAATATAAAAAACAATAAGAAAAGATGTTGAGGTTAGAGAATCCACTCTTGGTGTTATGCTAAGATTAATCTTGTTTTATTACACAATTGAAATCCACACATAAGGGAGGTTCCAATCGGAAGGTTTAGCAATTCAGTCCAAATTGTCCAACATCCATAGCATATGATATTATGTTCATTTGGTGTCCTCAAAACTCATAAAAAGAGTCCAAGCATTCCTTATGCCAAGGTATATGTCTACAACAAATCAAGGTTATGAAACCAAGCATTTACTGTGCCATTTTCATTGTCAATAATGAATCAAGATCCCTACTTTGCAAGTATGATTTTAAACCAAAAGAAAATATTATCTATACTAAATGATGATTTATTTTAGCTCATGTTTAAGAGACTAACCTTAGCATTTACCAAAAGCTTCACCTCATCACCTCAACAATATGATTAGCAACACATACTAGATATGAAGAAAAAGAAAAATAAAGAAAAAGAAAACTAGAGAAAAGAAAGAAGAAGAAAACTTAGAGAATTACATTGCAATGGCTAATATCCTCCCAATGTATCAATGTTTCCCAATACTCATCCAAGGCCCTCTATTTATACACATTTTGGAGGGCTAAATGACAATAGACAAGCTTTACAAATTTCAAAGGTAGGTATAATAGGTGGGTGCATTTTTCTAACAATTTTCGTCATATTATATGACAATTCTGATCAGCCAGTTTGATGGTCGATTTTGTCAATGTTGGAGGCTCGATCTGATAAAATGGTCTTCTAGAAAAATATACCCCTATCAGTTACGGACCCATAGCCGTTGGAATCAGATCATTTGCGCATGTGGATCGGAAGATATGGTCAAAATACCAAAACAGGTCAGCACAGATGTCATTGCACATCAGCCAACTTGATGGTCGATTTCGCTAGGGAAAACGACTCCGTTTCAAGAAGTGTAAAACATGAAAAAGATAGATATGCCTCTTAAATTTGCACGGTTAAAATTGCAGCCTTATTGCTTTAGTGAAACTCCAGATATAGCTGATATGGCAAAAGGTGTCGGAACTGGAACTGAACTGGATTTGCCCTTAGTTGTTGATTTAACCTAGTAATCTGAAATCACTCAAAGAAACTGGTGAAAAAACACCAAATTACATAAAAATATAAAAAATCATAAACACAATTAGACTAAGCAATAATAACTCGTATTTGACACAAAACAATAATAAAACATAACTAAAAACTATATAATTATACGAGTTATCACACCCCCACACTTAGATTGTTGCTAGTCCCTAGCAATGACTCAATAAAAATAAAATAAGAAAATCTAATCTAATCCATTTTCGTAGGAAATCACGGTGGCACTTAGCATGTGACACAAGCCTTTAAACCCCTAGGTGTCCCTAGTGGACGAGTTTAGTCTCGTGAGGGTTTACTAGGACGATACCCACAAACATTGAAAACATAAGAAAAACTAAGAATAATAATTATAACTAATCCTTCCAATATAAATTAGAGATAATCATTGGACAAGTCTTAAAAACTAATCAATAGCTTAAAGAATTCACAAAAAATCTTGCTTGAATGTAAATAGTTTGAGTTAAGCCAATATTAACATAACATATTTCAATCAAAATATATTCAAACTTAATCTCAACTTCTCACATGGGATACTCTCTTGATTTTCACTCTTTAAAGTAGTGGTAAAGTGTATACACTCAATCAATCTCATGAAAACACTTCTACCATATGCTTGCTTGTCCACCTATTCTCCACTATTTAGATCATACAACTTCATAAATCAAGAGGTCTTTATTCAAGGTTGTAATGGGGCCAAAGGGTTATAATGTGGTTAAAGAACAAAAGGATAAAGATATCACAAAGGTTCCAAAGAGTTCATAGATTTTAGAGACATAATAAGATCATACAAATAAAACTTCTCAAAACTCTTATAAAGCACATAATAACATAGGCTAAATATTCATGTTGAGCCTTTGCATCATTCTAACCAACTTTGTAACATCTTTTTCTAGAAGTTCAAGAGAAGGTTTTTTTTTTTTTTTTTAATATGGGAATGTATTTGACAATGATCCATTTCTTTTTCTCTTGACTTTTTCTTTTCTTTTCTTCCCCCATACTTATCTTTTGTTTCTAACCCAAATTTTCAACTAAAAATATCCCTTGTTTTTTTGCAATATGTCTCAAAATATAAAATCCATCTTTAGATCAAGGGTAAGGATATAAGTATATTTAGGCTAGATGTAAGTTGTGGTTACCAATAAAACAGCATATTTAATGTAGGCTCAAATTGGCTCACTAGTGGGGATGTTCTCTTAGAACATTAATAAGGGATGGCTGTTTGGCTCTGGTTATAATCCTAATGCCTCTATCATATTCATGTTGTCACATGTATCAATATAGTCTCAAACGGTTTAAAGCAAGTTCTAGAGAATCATGTAATCATAAGAGCACTCAAGAAAGAAATTAGATTGATTTGTATAATGCATCAATCATTATAGGCTCAAAAACTCACAAGGATGATTATACAAGTCAGATTAAGTCTAAATATGCTTCTTTCTCAATCAACATATCATATTAACATTGGCTCATAAAAAGGTTGATATCAAGCTCAATTCTCATGAAAATCTTCTCACTAATAAATCTGTTTTAGACTTATGCAATTCATATCTCATTATAGTATTGAAAGTAACTAAAAAAACACACTAAGTCTAAACATGCTTTTTTTTTTTTTGTTTTTTTGAAGAAGAAGATTAAATCAAACTGACAAGGTATGTCTCAAGTCTCCCTTACTCAGACCTTGTTCAGAATAAATACTTCTAAATTGCTTAAAACACAACAAACTCTCTTTTTTTTTTTTTTTAAATTAGCAAAATATGTCCCTTACCCCCTACTAAAATATGACATTGTCCTCAATGTCAAATTTTAAAGGTAGAATTTAGGAGATATTACCTGCAGAGGTTGCTAACCACTTATTATAAATCTTCCTCTGGTTTTACGTCCAGAAACGGCTTAAACGCCTTCTATGAGTCGAGGATATGCTTCCCATCCAGTTTTCTTACAAGCTGGCAAACAGGGTCTTTTAACATCAGATTCCCAAGATGTTGTCATTCTCTTTGGAATTGCGGCCATAAATCAAGAATTTCTCTTTGTACGTCTCCACTAGGATGCGTCTCAAGAGAAAGTTGGATATTACCCAAATTCTCCTTACTCAGTCCATCCTTAATGAATTCAATTTCTATCATCTCGATTAGAGGACGGAATCCCAATAGAACGACATTTACCGTTACACGTCCATCGTGCACATGGTAGGAGTTGTATTAGAAAGATTACCTGAAAAAGTTTCACAATAAAATCTAACTAAACGACGAGATCTAAAATCACGTCGCCAAACAAGCATAAAACAAAGTTAATATACAGATTAGGCGGTATAACCAGCCAATAAAAATAAAACAAAGTTAATATACAATATAAATATAAATATATAGAAAATTAGGCAGTATAACCAGCCAAAATAAATCAAAGTTAATATACAAAATAGGCGGTATAACCAGCCAATAAAAATAAAACAAAGTTAATATACAATATAAATATAAATATATAGAAAATTAGGCGGTATAACCAGCCAATAAAAATAAATATACTTATAAACTTATATACTTAGTATTGCTTCCCCGGCAACGGCGCCAAAAACTTGATGGAGACTCAATTAAGAGTCGTAAACCCAAGTGCAGGTTATGTTCAAGTAATAAATTCTCGGGTGTCCGAGGTCGAACCACAGGGAAGCGTATTAGTAAGTATAAGTTTATAAATATATAAGAAAAAGAAAGTAAACAAGATATTAGGGAATCAACAACAAAACATAAAAGAAATTAAACAAAATATAAAAAACAATAAGAAAAGATGTTGAGGTTAGAGAATCCACTCTTGGTGTTATGCTAAGATTAATCTTGTTTTATTACACAATTGAAATCCACACATAAGGGAGGTTCCAATCGGAAGGTTTAGCAATTCAGTCCAAATTGTCTAACATCCATAGCATATGATATTATGTTCATTTGGTGTCCTCAAAACTCATAAAAAGAGTCCAAGCATTCCTTATGCCAAGGTATATGTCTACAACAAATCAAGGTTATGAAACCAAGCATTTACTGTGCCATTTTCATTGTCAATAATGAATCAAGATCCCTACTTTGCAAGTATGATTTTAAACCAAAAGAAAATATTATCTATACTAAATGATGATTTATTTTAGCTCATGTTTAAGAGACTAACCTTAGCATTTACCAAAAGCTTCACCTCATCACCTCAACAATATGATTAGCAACACATACTAGATATGAAGAAAAAGAAAAATAAAGAAAAAGAAAACTAGAGAAAAGAAAGAAGAAGAAAACTTAGAGAATTACATTGCAATGGCTAATATCCTCCCAATGTATCAATGTTTCCCAATACTCATCCAAGGCCCTCTATTTATACACATTTTGGAGGGCTAAATGACAATAGACAAGCTTTACAAATTTCAAAGGTAGGTATAATAGGTGGGTGCATTTTTCTAACAATTTTCGTCATATTATATGACAATTCTGATCAGCCAGCTTGATGGTCGATTTTGTCAATGTTGGAGGCTCGATCTGATAAAATGGTCTTCTAGAAAAATATACCCCTATCAGTTACGGACCCATAGCCGTTAGAATCAGATCATTTGCGCATGTGGATCGGAAGATATGGTCAAAATACCAAAACAGGTCAGCACAGACGTCATTGCACATCAGCCAACTTGATGGTCGATTTCTCTAGGGAAAACGACTCCGTTTCAAGAAGTGTAAAACATGAAAAAGATAGATATGCCTCTTAACTTTGCACGGTTAAAATTTCAGCCTTATTGCTTTAGTGAAACTCCAGATATAGCTGATATGGAAAAAGGTGTCAGAACTGGAACTGAACTGGATTTGCCCTTACTTGTTGATTTAACCTAGTAATCTGAAATCACTCAAAGAAACTCGTGAAAAAACACCAAATTACATAAAAATATAAAAAATCATAAACACAATTAGACTAAGCAATAATAACTCGTATTTGACACAAAACAATAATAAAACATAACTAAAAACTATATAATTATACGAGTTATCATTCATCACTGAATGACGTAAAATTCCAAAGCCAAAGCTGTCCAAGAATACCAGGTTGGGAGTGAGAGCGATGGTAGGAAAGGTGCTGGGAAACTATCTCCAGGGTATGGCTATGGCAATAGAAGTAACTGGGAAGAAAGATCGGTTTGGTCTTAGATATCTCCCAAAGGCTCATGAAAAGAAGAGACAAATTGAGAAAAAAATCGACAAAGGAGGATGGCCCGTCTCTCGAGTATGGATATAGAGTGGGAGCCCATGACTTTTCCACCAATGCTTCACAGCTTTCGTTCGGCTACCTTTTTGTTTGGGGAGAAGGAGTCCGACGACGTGTTGGTAATGATTGAACAAGCTTTTGAGAAGTTTCACATGAGTAGAGAAGAGCAGATGCAAGACATGGTAATTCGTATGGCTGGTGAAGAAGGAATTGAAAATGGAGATGCAAGTTGGATGGTGCGACCATGTCCACGAGTTACAAATTAATAAATTAGAGTACGGCTGAGCTTCCTATAGTCTTTAGGTCTACTCCAAAGTAATACTTTGAAACGATCTTAATTATCTTTGCCCAAGGATATTAAGAATTTTTTCTGTACGAGCTTTTGTTTAAAAATCTTCATTCAACAAATAACAAGCACGATGCATTTTTTCTTCATATTGATGTGTCCATATTCTTTCATTTCTACTTTTTCATTTTCTTGCATTGCCTATATACTTTCCTATATTGTTTCTTCCTCACCTATTTATAGGTGTACGGATGCGAAATATGAGGACCATCCTGACAATAATTCTAAAATTGATTTTGAAAGACCCATTTGCATGGGTGATTTCGATGCAAATGAAGATGTCGAAGATTATGGTCTGTCCCCAAATCTATTAAGGAAAATAGAACAAGAGGAGAAGCAAGTATTGCCTTACAAGGAGCTGTTAGAAATGATAAATCTGGGAAGTGGAGAAGAAATAAAGGAGGTCAAAAATTGGGACTTCTTTGTCGCCATCAACAAAGGGTGAATTAATAGCTTTACTCCGGGAATATGTCGTTGTATTTGCATGGTCATACCAAGACATCCCAGGGTTGGATCTTGATATTGTGGTTCACAAGCTCCCTTTAAGGCCAAATTGCAAGCCAATTCGGAAAAAAGTGAGAAGATGAGGCTGGACATGTTGTTAAAGATAAAGTAAGAGGTGAAAAAGCAGTTCGACGCCGGGTTTTTGGAAGTGGCAAAAAATCCGGAATGGGTAGCAAATATTGTCCCAGTTCTAAAGAATGATGGTAAAGTATGGATGTGTATCGATTACCGGGATCTGAACAAGGCCAGTCCTAAAGATAATTTCCCTTTGCCATACATTGATACTTTGGTGGATACTACGGCAAAGAGCTCTTTGTTTTCCTTCATGGATAGATTCTCAGGGTATAATCAAATTAAGATGGCGACAGAAGATATGGAGAAAACCATGTTTGTGACGATGTGGGGAACATTTTGCTATAAAGTAATGCCGGGGCAACATATCAGAGAGCCATGGTGACTTTGTTTCATGATATGATGCATAAAGGGATTGAAGTCTATGTTGATGATATGATTGCAAAGTCACAAGGAGAAGATGAGCACATTGCGAATTTAAGAAGCTCTTTGAAAGACTAAAAAATTTTCAACTCAAACTAAACCCGAAAAAATACACTTTTGGAGTCACTTCGGGGAAGTTGTTAGGTTTTGTCTTCAGCAAAAAGGGAATTGAGATTGATCCAGATAAAGTAAAGGCCATCCTGAACCTACCACCACCTCGTACTCAAAAAGAAGTAAAAGGCTTTCTAGGAAGATTGAATTACATTGCTCGATTTATTTCTCAGTTAACCGACAAGTGTGATCCAATATTTAAGCTACTTCGAAAATGTGGTATGGGAGAACGGGATGAAAGGTGGCAGATCGCCTTTGAAAAGGTTAAGCACTATCTATCCAACCAACCAGTATTAATGTCACATGTTCCAGAGAAACCAATGATACTGTATTTATCAGTATTTGAGCGATCTATGGGTTGTGTCTTGGGGCAGCATGATGAAACCAGAAAGAAAGAACGAGCGATTTATTACCTCAGCAAGAAGTTCACAGAGTATGAGCTGAAGTATTCATCAGTAGAAAAGCTTTGTTGCGCCTTAGCCTGGATTGCTCGAAGGCTCAGACAATACATGTTGTACCACACGACGTGGTTGATTGCCAAGCTAGATCCTATCAAGTATATGTTGGAAGCACCCTCCTTGTCAGGAAGAACGGCAAGATGGCAAGTATTGTTGTCAGAATACGACATTGTGCATGTGGTCAGAAAGCTATAAAGGGCAGTGCAGTAGCTGAGTTCTTAGCAAGTCGGGTGGTTGAAGATTATAAGCCTTTGAACTTTGATTTCCCAGATGAAGATCTAATATGCGTCTTACAAGAAGTTGAGATTCCCCCTAAAAAGAAGAAGATGTGGAAAATGTACTTTGATGGCACATCTAATTCCATGGGGCACAGAATCGGTGCAGTGCTCATATCCCCAGAAGAAGATTATTATTTTTTCACTGCTAGATTGGATTTTGATTGTATAAACAATATCGCTGAATATGAGGCATGTACTATGGGCCTTCGTGCTGCAGTAGACAGAAAGATCAAAACACTGAAAGTTTTCAGAGATTCAGCCCTAGTGATATACTAACTACGGGGAAAATGGGAAACCTGAGATGCAAAGTTAATCCGATACCGAGAACTCATATTGAGTCTGATAGAGGAATTTGAAGAAGTGAGTTTCAACTACTTCCCCCGAGAAAATAACCGAATGGTGAATGCTCTGGCCACTTTATCGTCAATGTTTAAAGTGAATGAAGGGGCTCAAGTTGTCCCAATAAAGATGAGTATATACGAGTCTCCTACCCACTACCTGAGTATCGAAGAAGAAGCAGATGGCCTCCCTTGGTATTATGACATCTTGCAATATATCAAGAGTCAATGGTATCCTGAACAAGCAACAGAAAATGATAAGAGGACTCTGAGAAGATTGGCAATGGGTTTTGTCCTAGATGGTGACATTCTCTGCAAGAAAGGGAAGGACCAAGTTCTATTGAGGTGTGTCGGGTCTGCTGAAGCTCAGAGAATCATTGAAGAAGTCCACGAAGGGATATGTGGCACTCATGCCAATGGTCACATGCTTGCTAAACATATTATGAGGGCATGGTATTATTGGCTAACAATGGAAGGGGATTGCATTAGTTATTCTCGAAAATGCCATAAATGTCAGATATATGCAGATTCATGTGCCTCCATCGCCATTGCATGCCATGACTGCACCATGGCCATATTTGATGTGGGGAATGGATATGATTGGGCCTATTACTCCGAAAGCTTCAAAAGGACATCGTTTTATCCTAGTGGCCATAGACTACTTCACAAAGTAGGTGGAAGCTGCTTCTTATGCGAATGTAACGAAGTCAGTGGTATGCAGATTCGTCAAAAAAGAGATTATATGCCGATATGGACTCCCAGAGAGAATAATCACAGACAATGCTCTCAATTTGAACAATAAGATGATGAGGGAAATATGTACCCAGTTCAAGATCAACCATCATAATTCGGCACCCTACCGTCCAAAAATCAATGGGGCAGTAGAAGTAGACAATAAGAACATCAAGAAGATTTTTGAAAAGATGACTGATGTGTACAAAGATTGGCATGAGATCTTACCTTTTGCTCTTCATGCATACCGTACTTTGGTTCCCACATCTAAAGGGGCCACGCCGTTTTCCCTGGTATACGGGATGGAAACAGTGCTGCCTATTGAGGTTGAAATCCCATCACTTCGTGTTTTGATGGAAGTGGGCCTAGAAGAGGCGGAATGGGTGATAACTCTAGGAAATATAGTTATTTTGCCACCTTTTATGCTTTTGAATCGCTAAGTCCTTGAGGATTTTATTAGGATTTGATTAGTTTTAGATATTTTATATTTATTTTAATTATCCATTTTATTTTTAAAAATAGTTATTTAGTTGTTATTTATGTGTTTTTATAGGTCCAAGGTGATCTGGAGCTTCGAGGTGCAAAACGACAAAAATCGGTGCATTCCAATGAGCAGGTAGATTCAACCTCCAGAGCTTATTTCAAGAAAAACTCGATCTTAAAAACTTCAAATGAGAAAACTCTCTTCTTGAATTTTGAATATGACTTCTATACCTTTCCAACGGTGTAAGTCATATCAAAATCGGATAAGATTTTCCCAGTCAAAACAGCTGTCGAAGTTTGAGAAGGCGACAGAACCTGCAAGCAGCGGACAGAAAGTTGGGGCCTCTATGCCGTCTCGTGAACAGTACCCGCAAAATCGTGAAAAAATGCAAAAAATCTTGATTTTTACCTGTTTGCTTGGGAACAAAGTTTGGGACTCCAAGAGGCCTTGGACACATTAAATAGGACTCTTTTAGGTCAGAACAAAGAAGATTAGACATCTAGAAACCTAATTCTCTCTCAAGAAGATAGCCACCATCAAATTATCTCAAGAAGATTGGAAGCTTGAAGATTGAAGACTCGAGAACTGACAACTCTTAGTTTCTTCTTTTCTCTTTTATCTTTTTTATCTTTCTTGTATTGTTGATGATGGTGAAACTATTTTATTATTTGTTTTCATTAATTATCATGAACTAAATCTCTTTTACTAGGATTTTAATGGAACTCAACACATAGTTTGAATTTACTTTCTCTCTCTAGCTTGATTTAATGGTTTGTTGAGTTGTTTGTTCATTCTTGTTCTTAATGCTTCTAGTTGATGGCCACCAATTAGATTGATTTGCTAACCTAAATACAACTTGGAAAAGAGAGTTTAGTGTTAGACATGGATTGAATGACACATGTTTCATATTCATTTATTAGGATGAATTGATCTGCAGGTAGGGTAGGAATACACTTACTTGTCATGTGTAACCATTGTTAGAGCCTAAGCTTAATGAGTTCTTCTTAAATTCAATTATCATAGGAATATAGTTAATTGGTTAAGAAGGATATTTTTATGAGACCATCGGAAGATCCTTATAAATAAAATAGAACTCTAGGTTAACAATTCAGAATCATTAATCAAGTGAAGAGGTAGAGAGAGATTCAAGCGAAGTGTTGAGGGAAGTTGTAATCCTAGGATTTTATAATTAATTGAATTCACCCTTTTTAATTTACTTGCTTTTAATATTAGTTTATTTTAATTTAGGTTTTGATTACTATCTTTATTTAAGTGTTTGGATAAGATTAAGTTTGTTAATTTTAGTATTTAGCAAATTTAGTAGCAATTCCTCGTGGGTTCGACACTCTACTTTTCATTATATTACTTGTCAACGATACGTGCACTTGCGTGATTAAAATCGACAACAATGGGTTAGAGCTCGCTATGAACAGTGGAACCTCATCGAGGAGAAAAGACTGAAGGCAATTTGTCATGGGTATTTGTATCAAAAAAGGATGATTCGAGCCCACAACAAAAAGGTTCGTCCCAGGCAATTCCGAGAAGGGGAGTTGGTATTAAGGAAAATTCTCCCTATAGTAAAGGATCCGCGAGGGAAACGAGTTCCAAATTGGGAAGTGCCCTATATGGTGAAAAGAGCTTTCTCTGGAGGAGCATTGATTCTGACTCAGATGGATGGGGATGACTTGAGAAATCCCGTAAACGCTGACGAATTGAAGAAGTATTATGCTTGAAGAAAAAAAGAAAAAAAAGTGTGATACTGTGCACATGGAAATTCGAATGATTCCAAATGTAAAAGTGAAAATTCTCTATGTCTACTTCCCCTGAGGATTACTTTTCAATGAAAATATTCGTGCATGATATGATGAATGGCCATCTTTCATATTCCTTTCACTACGAAGAAATTATCCTTAGTCACCCTTTTGACCCTTAGAAATTCTCTTTCTTTGAACCTTGATCAAGGATCACCTTCTACACTGGAAGGCAGATGCGAGAAAAAATAACCTCCAAAAAATCATGGCAAAAAAGGCCATTGAAAAAAGTGTGAAATCAAAGAATAGCAAATGAAAGCCAAGAATGAAATAAAAAGATTCAAAAAAGAAAAAGAGGAAAGTCCAAAAAAGGATGAATGTTTGAAGAATGAATTCTCCTCAGAAAATGATCCTTGATCCAATCACCCTTAAACACATTTTGGGCCTATTTACCTTTTTCTTTCTAAACCCGAACTTTGGCCAACATTACGTGCTTTTAAAAGTCCATTTTGGTCAAGCATGGATATTTAATTTGAAGGGTTTTTCTCAGAATTCATCCCATCTTTTGAATTGACATTTTTACTTTGGAAGCATTTAGAATTTTCAGATGCATGGTAGAACACAAGAAAAAAGAGAAAAAAAAATGTAAAAGGAGAGGTTTAAGCCGAAAACCCGCAAAGGACAACTTAATACCGAATGGGGACACTTGGGTTGAAAACCCGCAAAGGACGGCTCAAGTACTGATTAAGGTTTGAATCAATGCTCCGTGTAAAGGAGGAGAAAGTATCTGAAAATCATAGGAAAGGGGAAAAACTCAGCTTGACGAAACTACAGAAGCCGAGAGATTACCCAAGTAAATTGCTCATTCAAGAGAAATTTCAGATGAATTGAAGAAGGAGGGGTCCAAGTTATTCCGCATCTGGGGCATCTACAACCTATAACTCTACATTTGCTTCTTGTATCCTTGATATTCACCTCTGTCATTTTAAGACAATGTTGCAATAAATTCTTGTTATCCCTTTTATGACATTTGTTTGATTCATACTTTCTTTCATACATCTTGTGATGCATTTTGTTTGTTATTAAATTGAATGATATTTAGTAAACATAAAAATCTTTAGATAAAAGGATTTTAGAGTATTACTAAGGAGTAGATTTAAATTTTAGAAGAGGTTTGGAAGCCATTAATCATGATGGAAAATTCACCAAGTAAAGATAAATAGTGAATGTGTTGCAGACTCCGTCATGAAGTCGAAAAATTTGTGAATTTCAGTGAAGTCATAAATTGGGACTGTTTGACAATTTATCTTGATTGAAAGTTCCTCAAGTGGGGCATCAGTGAAAAATTGAAGACTCCGTCATGAAGTCAGATAATCTGTGAACCTCAAAGAAACCATGGATTAGAAATCATGACACAATCATTTTATTGCATTCATCCTTAGGAAACATACAAACATTTGCAAAGCATGTCATTCTCATCACTGCATTTAGCTAACATTGCATGAATCATGGAAAATTTTGGCTTCTCCAAATCGAACTCGTTCTGTTTCTCAAATGAGTCGAGCCCCGAGACCATCGTCGAGGTATTTTCTTTTGTGTTTTTAAAATCGAACATGTTCTGCTTCTCAAATAAGTCGAGCCAAGAGACCATCGTCGAGGTATTTTCTTTTTGTTTTTAAAATCAAACTCATTCTGCTTCTCAAATGAGTCGAGCCCCGAGACCATTGTCGAGGTATTTTCTTTTTAATCGAACTCATTCTGCTTCTCAAATGAGTCGAGCCCCTAAACCATCATTAAGGTATTTTCTTTTTTATCGAACTCGTTCTGCTTCTCAAATGAGTCGAGCCCCGAGACCATCGTCGAGGTATTTTCTATTTAAATCATGGATAAGACCTACAGGCACCCTTCTTAAAGTCGCCTCCGAGCATAATTTTCTTTTTAAATCATGGATAAGACCTCCAGGCACTATTCTTAAAATCGCTTCCGAGCATAATTTTCTATTTAAATCATGGATAAGACCTCCGGGAACCATTCTTAAAGTCGCCTCCGAGCATATTTTTTTGTTTAAATCATGGATAAGACCTCCATGCACCATTTTTAAAGTCACCTCCGAGCACAATTTTCCAAATCATGGAATAGACCTCCGGGCACCATTTTTAAAGTCGCCTCCGAGCATAATTTTCCAGATCATAGATAAGGCTTTCGGGCACCTTTTTTAAGACCTCCGGGCATAATTTTCCAGATCATCGATAAGACCTCCAAGCACCATTTTTAAAGTCTCCTCTGGGCATAATTTTCCAGATCATGGATAAGACCTCCGCGCACCATTTTTAAGACCTCCGGGCACAATTTTCAAGACAAGATAAGGCCCCAAGACCACCATCGAGGTATTTTCTTCTCTTGCAAATCGAACTCGTTTCCTTAAGACGGGTCGAGCCTTGATTAGTCAGGGAACTCAATTTAACGACAAAATCTTCTATTTACTGCTTTTAATCATTAAAAAATGAAAAATTAAAATAATAAAAAAAAAAAGAAGAAAAATTTGATGAAAAATTGAAAACTCTCTTTCCTTTTCTTCACATGTGATTTCACTAACCGGACAAAATTAGTGTTTATTTATCTTTGCCTGAATCCTGATTCTCAGCAATAACCAAAGAGAGGTAGCTGTAGACACCTAATTTTGTTCGGACCCCTAAATCAGGTAAATTTTTCTTCCTAATGATGTTTTAGAATGCAAAATAGTTCTTCTCATCCTGCAGGTGGTATTTCGAGACTTTGTTTAAGAGGTCAAGCATAAAAGGTCAATTTGGAAAAAAGTCAACCTTAAAAAAGTCAACTTCAAAAAGTCAACCACTGAAAAGTCAACCCTTATTCAAAATCAAGATTCAAAGTTTAATTGAATAATGGTGAAAGAATTTTGATAATTCGAGGTCTACAACGAAAGATATGGACTCCGGAATATGGGTTATGGAGATTTAGTGAAAAAAAACTGTAGTTCGGTAAATTTAGGGGAAAGTGCTTAAACGATCAAATTGGTCAAAATTGGAGGTTCTGAATGGAATATAATCAATGACTATGGGTATTGGAAAAACCATTTGGAAGCAAAACCAAAGGAAGAGTCGATTTGGAAGAAAATCGAAAATTAGGGTTTTTGGTGAATTTTGGCAAAATTGGGGAAAAATGCAGAAATGGCCCGATTCGGTAAAATTAAAGCCCTTAATTGATGAGGAGTGAGTAAACAAAGAGATCCCAAGGCTTAGTTTGAAGTAATTTCGAGAAAAGAGCCGGTTGAAGGAAAAACGGAGAAACGAGGAAATTCCCGATATTGGAAAAAGGAAAAATCAAATCGGAGGGGAATTTGATCGTAAAAATTGGGAATTTTTGGACCAACTCCAATTCAATATATAAAAAAGGCCTGGAAAAAGAAAATCTAGAAATCGGACTTGGTTTGAGTAAAACCGAGGCTTCGGATGTTAAAGGGTAATTTTGGAAAATCTGAGAAAAATAGCAAATGAGCTCTAAAAATTACCAAAACTTCCAGATCTCAATCTTATGTCATTTGGAAGAGATCGGCGAAGAAAAATCCGAAATCAAAACTCGTTTGCAAAATGGCAAAATTCGGGCCCACTAAGCTGAAATTCCATAAGATAAATCTGGGAAAAATAGCAAATGAGCTCAAAAAATTATGAAAACTTCCAGATCTCTATTCTATATTATTTGGAAGAGATTGGTGAAGAAAAATCCGGAATAGGAGCTCGTTTGAGAAATGGCAAATTTTGGGCCCACAAAGCTGAAATTCTATAAATCCGGGAAAAATAGCAAATGAGCTCGAAAAATTATGAAAACTTCCAGATCTCAATTTTATATTATTTGAAAGAGATTGGAAAAGAAAAATCCAGAATCAGAGCTCGTTTGAAAAAATGGCAAAAGTTCGGGTGCACTAAGGGCAATTTTGGAAGATAAATCCGGGAAAAATAGAAAATGGGCTTGGAAAATTATGAAAACTTCTAGAACTAAATTTCATATTATTTAGAAAGTATTGGAAAAAGAAAAATTGGATTTGCAGTTCGTTTGCAATTTAATCAAGTTTGGGGGGCTAAAGTGCAATTTTATCGAAAAAACTGAAGAGGGTCATTTTTGCAATTTAAAAAAATAGAGAGATGGCTGGAATTTGAAGGGCCATTCGGCTAGCCCATGAGGAGGAGAGGTTTTGATGAGTACTTTCATGAAAGGCCAAAAATGGATATTAAGGTAGTTATTTTTTTGATCAAGCCTTTATGATTTTGCCACATGGTCAAATGAATGAAGAGGAAGGATGTCAACATTATAGTTACATATTTTAGAACAGCTGTATTTGTTAGGAGCTAATCACTTCATTTAAGGGTGGTAAATTTACATTTTTAGCATCTTTTATTAGTGGCCTTTGGATCAAATTAGCTAGAAAATAATGACAACATCTTGAGCACATAAGGGCCATTCGGCCAGCTCTTTTTAGAGGGGGGTTTTATTTTGGCTAGGGGTTTTTTGGCTGATCATTTTTCATTTATAGAGCAATAGCTAAGTGTAGAAAAGCAAAGAAAATTTAGAAGATAAGAAAAGCTTGAAAGATAGCTTTGGAAGGTAGCCTTTTGGCATCTAACTCTTGATTTTTCTTTCTTTTTCCATGCTTGACTTCCTGATTTTTCTTGAGATTTTGTGATTTCTTGTTGTTTTTGTTATGAAATAAAGTTTTTTTAAAATTTCTTTTGAAAGCTCCTATCTTATATTTTCATGAAAAAATGAAAAACCAATTTTTTTTTACCTTTTTTTTGTGTTGGCCGAATACCCCCTTTGGTATGCTTGTGTTGTGTTTGATTTATTTCCTATGTTGTTTGTGGTATATTAGCTTGTTTTAATGTTTTATCATTTTAAAGTAATCAAGATATGAAGCTTACTTTAACTTTCTTTACTTACTTGTTATTATTTTGCTGTTTTTATCATTTATTTTCATGTCTCCTTATTTTGTTTACAAATTTTAATTTTCTGTTTTCACTATATTAAGTTGTTCATGCTTTGTGTTATTGCCATACTATGTGTTTGTGTATTTGCCTAGCTACATCTTTGCATTTGCATCATGATTGTTTGGCTATCATGCTTCCATTTATATTTTGCACATCTACCATGCCATGTGTTTGTGTTATTGCCATGCTAGGATCTCACATTTCATTAAGGGTTTATTCGGTTTCCATGCTTGTTTTTGCCTTGTGTGTGCATTTTCATCTTGTGTAGTTGCCATGCTTTCATTCATTTTTTGCATCTTTATGCCATGTATTGTGCATTTGATTTACCATGCCATTTGTTTGTGTTATTACCTTGGTAAGGTTTTACATGGTTCACATATGTCCATTCGGCTACTATATGTTTGCTTTGTGTGTGCATTTTCATCTTGTTTGGTTACCATGCTTTCATTCATTGCTTTGCATCATTATGCCATGAGATTGTGTTTTTGGTTGTGCCATGTTCATGCATTATCATTATGTTCATTTGGTCATTATTGTTCATATTATAGCCATGTATTTTATATGTCATATTAGGCATTAGGTTATGTTGTATTGTCATGCATCTTCTCATGACATTTTAGGCATTAGGTCATTTTTGTATTGCGATGCATTTTCATGATTATTAGCCTTAGGTCATCCTGTATTGCCATGCATGTTTCAAGCATATTAGGTCTAAGGTATTTATTGCCATTCATTTTCATGCATATTAGGTCTAGGGTTGAATTAATTGCCATGAACATTTCATGTTAGGCATTAGGTCATCTTTTATGCCATGCATTTTATATGTCATTTAGGCATTAGGCCATGCACTTCATGCATTTAACTTGCTGTTTGTTCATGCATTTCATATCATTCCACTTGATTTTTTACTTAAGCCAATCAATGGCTCAAAGTCAAAATCACATGAGCATGCTTGTGAAAAATTAAGAAGTTGTCAAGTTGGATTTTCTACCTTTGTGATTTTTTTTATTAGGCAATCCTTGTCCATAATTTTAGAAATTTTTACTACTGTTTGTAGGTCCTTAAAGGAGTCTTCAACATTTTTATTCTGATTTTTGAGTGATTTTATCAAAGGTTTAAAAAAGTTTTTTGGCTAAACAGTTTTTCATCCAGTGTTCTGACTTTCCTGATTTTTCTGGTAGGTCATCCTTAGTCTAAAAATTAAGAAAATTGTTCCTCGTATAGTTCGACATGTTTTGAGTCTCCCATAATTTTTTCAGATTTTTTGAAATTTTAAAAATAGGTAAAAAATCACGTTTTAAAACTGGTCAATAAAGTCAAATTTGATTTCAAGGGAAAAATAATTTTCTGTTTTGGCTAAGGCATTAAGAGAGGGCTGATTTAGAACCATAGCTACTATCCTAGGTTGATTTCTAAGTCATTTTAATCCTAAAAAAAATAATTTTATAAAGGTCGGGTCAAGGGTGGTCAAGTTTGGGTTTTCAAAGTTAGGAAAATATAGCCTTTTTAAAGGGGATTTCAACCTTAGTGTCATTTTCGTCCAAAATTTTCAAAATTATTTTCAAATTAATCACAAAGTATATTTGATTAGAAAATTTTGATTTGATGTCTTTTTCTAAGGTAGTCGGATATCTTTTTAGATATACGAATTTCCTTATTTAAAGGAAAAAATACACTTTCATGCATTGAATTTTCCATGTTCACGCATATTATATGATATATGATTTTTGCTATGAATAGTTCTATGATAATGTTATTATTTTGATTTATATTTCATGATGTTATATTGATTGTTATATGGTTGTGAATATTTTATGTTATCCTATGCTTTTTGCTTACTTATTATTTATTTTTGTCATATCATTTAGGATTTATTATGTTCATGCATTGGTTTTTTTTTTCATGCATATTTCATAATAATATTATTTATGTTTCATATCATTTCATGTTATTAATTATATTGCTATGTCAATTAAATTATGCCATGTCATTTAGAATATACCATGTCACTTAGATTTTGCCATGTTATTTGAAATATACCATGTCACTTAAATTTTGCCATGTCATTTAGAATATGCCATGTCATTTAGAATATACCATGTCACTTAGGTTATATCATGTCATTTAGAATATACTATGTCACTTAGATTATATCATGTCATTTAGGTTATATTATATCATCTAGATTTTTGACTATGTCATCTTTACTATGTCACACATGTTCATATTCATTTTTTTTTTAAATGTTTTGAAAAGGATAATGATTTTCAATAAAAATAAAGATATCCCCGAGTTAAAATAATTCATGAGTTCTCTGCCGGGTTTGCTCGGGAGGATATCATCAATTATCATTAATAAAGGAATATCTTTCTTTCAAAAAAATGAAAATGATTTGGAGATTTTCCAAATAAATAAAAAATTTTATATTTTGCCGATTTTGTCGGGGAATATAGAAAAATTTTGAATTAATAAATTCCATATTATTTTCAATTGAAATGGAATTATTTTTCTTTAAATTGGGAATTATTTTAAAATATCAAATTTAAAACCGACTTTTTACCGAGATTTGAGATAACACACGATTAATAAGGTACCATTTTATACGGGCGCTGAGGGGGTGCTAATCCTTCCCCGCACGTAACCGACTCCCGAACCCACTTCTTTGATTTCTCTAGTTTAAAAATGCAGACTTGAAATTGGTTTTAAAAATGTTTTAATTAATTTTAAAATATTTTACAAAAACGGTTTTAATAGGTGGCCGATCACACCTAGCCAAAAAAGATTGGTGGCGGCTTCATGTCTTTTTTCGAGGCTGTTTTCAATTCCTCATTTTATTTCGAGAAGAATTAAGTCGACTTTTTCTCTGTTTTCCAATGTCACGCTTAACGAGTAATGTCTCGCGATGGAACTTGTTATTTTTTAGGTTGCGACAATTATGCTTGTCTTTTGCTTGATTTTCTTGCTTGCTTGTTGGATTTGGGTTTCACTATTGTGGTAGGATAGATTTTCTCCTTTAATTTTCTTTAAAAAAATGAAATAAAAAGGTTTGAGAAGCTTGAGAATCTTGTTTTTACAAGTGATTTTGGTTAGGTAGGACTATGTCCAAAGAACCAACCATTGAGCCAACCTTCATTTTCTTTGCTTGTTTATTTTTTACCTCATGATTGATCATTTTCATTTTTTTTTTTTTTTTTGCTGGAAAATCATGTATTCATATCATTCACAACTTGATTTTTGGCTAAGACCAATCAATGGTCTATAGCCAAAGTCTCTTGTGCAAACTAGTTAGAAAAATAATAGTTTGTAAGTTGGATATTCTTATTTTGGGCAATATTTTCACCATGCATATTTTGTCAAAATAAATATATATTTTAACCTCATTTAGTAGACCCTTAGAGGAATCTCTGATATTTTTTCTAGGATTTTTAGAATTTTCTATTAAGGGTTGAAAAATAGTTTTCGGTAAAATAGATTTTAGTTTGCTGTGCTGACTTTAAGGCAATTTTTGGTTCGAATTAAAAACTGATTTAACCTCATTTATTTCATCATTTCTTGAGTCTAAACTGATTTTTCCAAATTTTTTTGAAATTTTTATAAAGGTAAAAAAAAATAGCTATTTAAAATTGGTTTTTGGAATCAAAATGAGTCTTTTTCAAACTAACAATTTTTTTATTTTTATTTGTAAAAAGGAAGGGCTGGTTGGAGTCATTAGCTACTATTTTAGGATGTTCTCTAAGTTATCTCAAGGGTAAAAATTGATTTTACAAAGATCGGGTCATGGATAGTTAACTCGGGTTTTAAAAAATAGAAAACTAGAGTTTTTTTAGGGGGTCATTCGGTCAAGGGGTCCTTTTAATCAAAAAAAATTGTATTTTTCCTTAATCCGAGCCCGAATTCATTCGGTTTAGAAGTCCAATTTAAGTTTCTTTCAAAGGTAGTCGGATATCGTTTTAGGTGTACGGATGTGCTTACTTCAAGGGAGAAATACATCTTCATGCATTGCATGTTTTAAAATGTTTTTATCTAATTTGGCATAAAAATGTGCTTTTCGGTTTCCTAAATATTTGGCGAGAATTAGTTCCTAATCTTTGCCGAGTTTGCCGGGGAGGTTATGAAATTATTTAACGCACGTGGTTATGAAATCGTAAGGCATGGATTTTGTTTTACTCGGAATCATGTGAATGTCATATGAAATGACTATTTTCCAAGCTTTGCCAGGTTTGCTGGGGAGTACGGTAATATTTTTCGACATGTGCCATTTATATAATTTCATCAAGAATAAAATTCGTGAAAGGAATTTCAAAATGATGATGTCTGCATATTCCATGATCATGCATATTCTATGAGATTTATATTTGTCATTTTGATCATAATTATTCCATATCCATGAATATTCCATGATGATATCATTTTATGGTTTGTTGTTCATGTTGTTATCTTAATCATGATATGATTGTGAATATTCTATGATAATGTCATTTTTATGATTAATGCTTATGTCATATATGTCATGTTAAGATTTGTCATGTCATGAAATATTTGCCATGTCATTAATTCTTTTTGCCATGCCATGAGAAATACACATGTTGTTTAATTTCTATTTTAACACCTTAGTAATAATTTGCATATTCATGATCATTTTTTTTAATGATTTTTAAATGTATGAAAAATAACAATGATTTTTAATAAAAATAAGGTTGTTCCCAAGTTAAAATAATTCATGAATTCTCTGTTGGGTCTGCCGGAGAGGATATCATCAATTATCATTAGCAACGGAATATCCTTTTTCTCAAAAAACGAGGGTGATTCGGAGAATTTCAAAATAAAGGAAAAATTCCATGTTTTGCCGTGCTTGTCGAAAAATATGAAAAATTTTATGTTAATAAATTCCGGATCATTCTCAAATAATATAATTTTTTTTAAGAATGAAATTATTTTTAAATATCAAATATAAAATCGACTTTTATCGAGACTCGAGATAACACACGATTAATAAGGTATCGTTTTATAGGAGCGTTGTGGGGGTGCTAATCCTTCCCCACACGTAATCAACTCCCGAACCCGCACTTGTTTTCTCTGGTTCAAAGTTCAGACTTTGAAATTGGTTTTCTTAAAATGTTTTAATTAATTTTAAAATGTTTTACAAAAATCGGTTTCAATAGGTGGTCGATCACACCTAGCCAAAAAAAGATTATTGGCGACTCCATTTCTTTTTTCGAAGTTGTTTTCAAACCCTCCATTTTAATTTAAGAGGAATTAAATCGTCTTTTCCTCTATTTTCTCACACATTATTATTTATTTTTTATTATTATTATTATTATTTTAAAACGTCGTTGAATGGGTCGTGAGATTTTTCATTGCGACAATGATTATCACGAGTCTGATAATTTTTCTACCGCACCCCCTTTTAAAATCACAGTCTCGTCCACGACTTTGAGAAAATGCCACATTCACTTCAGGAATCGGTGTTGAGCCAGTAAGACGAGATTGATGGGTTTTCGTCAAAAGCTCATTGTTTTGTTCAGCCATAAGTAAACAATAAATTCTTCGTGTAAATGGTATCGAAGGGAAATCATTACTTTTGTGCAATCCTACAGGGATGTTAGGTTTCCTTCTTCAATAGTATTTTCAATATTCATAGCTTCAAAATGAATCTCAACATCATAAAAAATAATTTCTTTCTGAAATATCAAGACAATGAATTCAAAATTCGTGAGATTTGTTATTGTAAAGATACTTGATATAATAAATAAAAAGTTCAAAGTCAGGTATACATTAAGAATCTAAAAAAATACCCATCTCACATATATCATATTATAGAACATGTAAAGATATATATTTTTTTGCAAATAAGAATATATACTATATTTCTAGATAACACATGTTAGAGAAAGTAAAATTCTTACCTTTATATAATGAAAGAAAACTTGAGAGACTTTACTACCGTTAGAGATTTGATCGTGCTGATAACATATTATAAATAAAATAAAATGAGTAAATAAAAAGAGATCAAGATAAAGGAAATACGAACTTTCAAAGTCTAGTTCTTCAGGAACTAGTTATGTCACCAAACCTTTTCTAGTACTTTTTCTTGGATACAAACTCATCCTTATATAGGAAACCAAAAATCATTAGGGAGGGGAGAATACATTTCTCAATATAATGTACCATAATTATTATATACATAATAATTAATCTAATTCACTCACCATATGCGTTCATCCTAATCTAGTCATCCACCACATGAATTAATCTACCACATGCATGTATAACATATATGTATATATATATATTCGAAATAATAAAAGAAATCTAATATACGATTTAAAAAAAATAATAATAATAAATAACTCATTTTTTGAAAATTGTGTTCTACATTTTTTCGTGTTATTAGAATCATTTAAATTTCATCAAAAAAAATCATTTAAGGTAGATTCGTTTTACATCATAGCAATTTTTTTTTTCAATATAAACAATCGAGAAATTATTTAGAAATAATAAAATATAAATATTAATAACTAATTAATCGCATGTTTTTCAATTGTAATTACAAATTAAAATAAGAAATCATAACACTTGCATGATTAAAAATTTGATAATTTTTTTTTTCTTTTAAACTATTCAAGAATGAAATTTATTTTTTGACACTAGAAATCAACTAAAGTTATGTTTTCGTTGGCTGGCTTGGAGTTAGAGACTTGAGTGTTGGAGGAGAGGGCAGTAAAAAGGCTTTAAAAAAAAAAAATACTATACAAGTTATTTATTTATCAAAATTTACTCGATCTTATTTGTATAAAAAAAAAAAAAAGTTTTACCCAAACTCAATAAGACTTATTTTTGGCTTAGTTAAATTTTAACAAACTCAAGTAATTATTGAGCGCTTACCGAGTTTCAAAATGTGTGTTCAAATACAATCTGATTAAAACCCGTTTAGTATTGTTTTCACAATTTTTGAAATAAAGAATTACATTTCACTATAATTTTAATACTAAACGGATAAAAAAAATTAATTTTTACGATTAAAATCATGATTTGATAATTAAAATCAAAAAAATTAAATTTTTGTAGTTTAAAAGTTAACATTTTAATAAAATAATTTTATTATCATTGCATATCTAAATTTTATTATTTTAAAATTTTATTTTGACATTTCAATTTTTCACGTCAATACAAAACACTTAAAAAAATTTAAATCAATACTAAATACTTAAAAAAAATTAAAATCATTTTTATCGTACTTTTTAAACCTATTTTTTTAATTTAAACTTTTTTAAACCTAAATTTTTTTCAAAAATTAACCCTAAGTTAACCAAGTTCCTAAACCAACCCAAAGTTAACCAAGTTCCAAGCTGAATATAAGCTTTAATCAAGCTTCACTTTATAAGCCATGAAAATTGGCTCAGTAAGCAACCTTAAAGGCCGAAACCTCTTAAAGGCCTATAAAAGTAGGCCACACCAATGGGTAATGGTTTAGGTTCTGCAAGAGTAATAAAGGCAAGGATACAAAGCTATTTATAGGGAAATATCCTCCCTGCCTTTAGTGTCCAAGCGATGGAATAGAAAGAGTAGAAATGAAATTTACTTTTCTCTAGTTTCTTTAACTTTTTTATTGTCCATTTTTAAGCATATAAAAAATATACATCTACAGTAACATTTTTAAAACATTATGAAAGAGTTTTAATATATGTCAAGTGTACTTTTCAATGATATTAATATTAAATTGTAATTAAAATCTTGTTAAAAGATATTTAAACAAAAGTAGTTATCTTGGAAGGAATAAAAACAAACTAAAACAAATATTTATTGAACTTGTTCACAAACATTAAACGAGTTTATTCATTAACAAAAACAAGCTGAACACATCTCTATTCGTGTTTGGCTTGTTTAAAAAACAAGTCTTAAAATTTTGTTCAAACTCGTTTATTTAACTTCCTAAATGAACATAAACAATCAGAAACCGAGCTTGTCCATGAACAGTTCACCAAAAATTATGTTCATTTACAGCTCTAGTTAAAGTCCAAAGATAAAAGACTAAACACACAAAAGCAAAAATGAAAAAGTCTAAAGCCAATATAAGCTAAAAGAAAAGTTCAAAGGGCCAACAAATGAACTTTTAACGTATGTTTTCCTTAAACCCAATATAGTATATAATGTCTTAATTTTTATATAAAAAAAAAAAAAGGGGGGGCTCATGGCCCCTTTGTCCCCTGGTTCCATCCCTAATCAGAGTTGTTCAATTTATAGGGTCAGTGCATGGTAATAGTAATAATTTTTCAGACATCGAGAGGCATTGTTTATTCATTCGGGGACAAAATAAAGATGGCATTTAAAATTTGAATATGGGTCTGCGTAACTTGGCAAGCCAACAACAAAAGCTAATTTATATGTAATCGAGTTAGGATTCAGGAATCACTGACTTTCTATTTGCAGCAATGGAGCCGAACCATTCCCAAAACTACCATCAGCTACTAACTCGGGCAGATCACCACTCTCGAAAAAGGATTGGTGAAGGGCCTCCACACATTTTTCAGCTTCACTATCATTTACTATCAGTGAGATATTCACCTGTTCGTTCAGTTTCCAACAATTAAATCAATCAGAAAACCGAAAGAATAACCAGTATGCAGTGTTATACGTAAGCAAGCGGTATAATGAGGAAACCTTGGATGCCCCTTGCGAGATCATCTGGACATTTACTCCATTGGTTCGAAGAACATGAAATACCTGTCAAATTTTGAAGATTAATATAACGTGACGAATGGGAAAAGGGAACTTTTGTTGCGTATATAATGATTCAATTCTTGAAAGTCTCATCACTAAGAATCCATTTTGGTGATCACCATGTTGATAGTGTAACAGATAATTCATATATTTTCTATGACTTGCAAGGAGAAGAATCCAAACCTTCTCCAGTATCAATGAAGAACGTTGAACATTCCCAATAAGAGAGATGATTGATCTGTGCTGTAAGAGATTCACAACCGCAATTTTCTCAAGCTCCTCTACTACATTGTCAAGTTCCTGCACAGACAATAATCTTCTTCAAATGGATTTTAACACCGAGAGAAGAGTTCAGCAAGTAACAGTATTTTTAATTATGGTTAAAAGTCAAGATTCCAGCAATAGTTTTCAGGTGGCATGGTGGATACGCAAACCCTGTAAAAAACATTGAAAAAAAGTCTACGCCAAAATACAGCATGCCAAGTACAATTTTGACTGCCCAATAACGGATTTGGCACCAAGATTTAGGAGTAGTATGAACAAGACATGATTGATTCTCCAATGACACAACCACTCATAGTTGTGCTGGAATCTATCCATAAAATCAACTCAACTGGAAAACTGATAAGCAATTATGATTCAAACAACATAAGATGTTTCACTTGCCTGTTGGATCAATTCCCTACTCCACAGTTTTGAAGGGTCCAATGTCAAAGATATACTAACTTCACTTGTAGCAACAACATCTACAGATATACCCAAATCTTCAAAAATGGAAAACACCTGATTGGAGGAAAAAGATATCAAATTGCATTTACAGTAGACAAGGGCTAATGCAGAATCATGACAACATCTCACCTTCGCAAGGAAACCAAATTGACCAAGCATGCGGGTACTAACTATATCCAACATGGTTACATTCCTCTTCAAAACTATGCTGGTCAGCACAGCCTGTAATTGGATTTTGGGTAAAAAAACATAAGCTTTCTCAATATATGAGATAATCTTCTAAAACTTAGCTACTAAAAGACCTTGCTCATATCTCTTGCTTTAGTGATGAGAGTTCCAGGAGCTTTTGGATTGTAAGAGTTCTTGACTCTAACTGGAATATCACCCTCCCTTGCTGGTCTCATTGATAGTGGATGTAAGACCTGCAGAAAAATGTAAAGGATAAATTTAGCATTTCAGTTCTCTTTGAGGACTCCATGAAAAGTTGGTCACTGCAAAATTTAAATTGTCTGCTATTTTAGCTCAAGCAATAAAAAAATCGTCTGCATCTGCAATGGCAACAACAATGATCAGTTGCATGTATAGTCAAGCAAAGCATTGAAAAAATGCTAATTATTATTAAATTTGATCAGGAAAGAAACTTATGATGACATGAAGATTTTTTTCTATCTCTAGTAGGGGTGCAACTTTGGTGGAGTCGGGTTTGGACCTGACTTGAGTTACTTGCGTCAACATGGGTTGGGTTATGTGACAAACTCATCTTTCTTTGGACCCAACCCGATCATTTAGGACTGGGCCGGGTCGGATTGATTGAATTGGGTAATTTTTTTTTCCCCTTTAAAAAGAACTTTGTATATTTCTTAAATTCCATAGATTTTTTAACAAACAATGATTATTATTTATTTATTTTCATTATTTCAAATGTCAAATAAAATATCAAAACAAATTAAAATTATTTATTAATAAGACATAATGTTAAGTTTTTAACTTGATGTCCTAAATCTAGAAAATCCATGGAAGTAAAAGAAAATTACAATGTTAATTTAGAATTAATGTGCCAGATGCATTCGTGGTATCCAATCTTGCCCTTCTTTTTTTTTTAATATAAATTTCAAAAAGGAAAGTTGGGGATTACAATAGGGAAAATTATGAAATTAGAGGATTAAACAAAAATAAAAAGAAAAAGCTAGTGTATGTGCATCATATAAAGATTAAACAAAATGTAATTGAGATTTGCCAAATATTATATGAATACCCAGGCTTTGTAAAGGTTTGTATTGAGGGCATCTTGAAAGGACCAAGAAAACACCAAATCTATCAAGCTAATTGATCTGCCACTGCCACCATTTTTATTGTTTCTTCTCCATGACTGACTTTTAAGTTTCTGATGATGGTGGATGAAAGTTGAAACAGAGCTTATTCCTTCAAATATTATATATTCCTCTTTCCAGTTTACCAATGGCCATGCAAATTAATCAACTTAATTCCAAACAGATGCAAGAAAAGTTGATATTATATTCTTTGCTTCCTTCAAAGCTGACATTCTTTTCCCACGAAAATGACTGCCAACTCCTTTTCCATTAATCTTTAAATAATAGTTAGAGGAGATATTTTAAAAAAACAGAAAAGTCTCTAGTCTTTGGTGTCAATTCAATTACTTCTACTTTGCTTTCATTTTTATTTTTGTTATGATTATAATTTTTTTTTTTTTTTAATTCAGATCAGGTCAGGTAACCTGTAACCCGACCCGATATGCTATTAACCCAGGGAACAGTAACCCAATACAACCCAGTCTAACTTTTTACCCAACCCAATGCGACCCATATTAGCGGGTTGGGTCTTGAGTTTACCCAACCCAGTTGCACCCCTAATCTCTAGGTGCATAACACTCACACGCATTAAATTCCTATGTGTACAATATGTTTTCTCAACAATTCTTGGCTGCCTACAGCTCGATAAAAAATATAAACAGTGACCACAAAAAGAAGCCTAGTAACTCCCCATCCCTGTTTTATCCTGTAATAAAAGCTTTCTTATTTAATGTTTTTACCGGGAAACTAGTTTCTTAGGAATCGTGGCAGTTTGAAACTGCTAGTTTAGTTCATCTCTACATCACTAGTAGAGGTATACCAAGAAGAGGCAAGAAGCATCTAACCTGAGCACCAAAGTAAGCAAGCTCGGCTGCCTCATCAAAGGTTAAACATGGTACAGGTTCTGCCCGTCGATAGATAGTAGGATCACAGGTTAAGACACCATCAACATCCTTCCACACCTATTCAAATTGGGGAATAAGCTGCCAGATATGTCGGTTAAATATATAAATAGCATTGAATATTTTAGAGAATCCAAAAATAGAGCTACCAGCACCAGTCAACCATAGAGCATTAGATATAATATCTTGCAGGGTTATGATGAATTTGCATGACAGCATGTATGAGAACATATGAAATTTTTTATGCAGATGCATTCAGTTGTAGGGCGTAATCTGACCTGAATCTCTTGTAAGCCTAAAGCTTTACCAATGGTTGTAGCTGTTAAATCGCTTCCACCCCTACCTAAGGTAGTAATTGCACCAGTTTTCCAGCCCTGAAGCAAGAGCATAAATTGTGTTGGAGATGTCATGCCGATAAACTCTAAATAAGCAGTTATGATATTTTAATCCAGACACAAATCCAACAGTTAAAGCAGTAAACCACCTTTCCAAGGAAGCCAGTTACAATGGGAATTGCGGGATCATTAACCCAGTCACTGTATAATCTCTTTGCAACAGCTGGGTAAGTTGCTTCCAAGATGTCTGCATTTGTGAAGTCGTCAGTGGTTATGAAACCGATTTCAAATGCATCATACTGCAAAAAGAAGTATTTAGTGAGATGGTTAGATACTAATCTAATTCTAAATTGGCAACAGATAATAAGACTAAAATCACAATGCGGCAAGCAACTAGATTCTAGTTGAAATACTTGGCGTGCTTTAATGCCGATTTTATTTAGATAAGCTGCAAAGATTCTAGTGGACATGCACTCTCCAAATGAAACCAAATAATCCCTCGTGCGAGGAGTTAACTCCTTCATCATTGCTATGCCCTTCAGAAGTTGCTCGAGTTCTTCTAAATGTGCTGCAAAAAGTATCAACAAGAATATAAAATCAAATACCATAAAAACCTATTGATTCAACCAAAGAACTTTGCTTCACTTTAATATTAAGTTTAGCAGAAAATAACCTTCTTAATTATGCACAACTCAAACCCATCAAAAATGAGAAAATTGAAGTAAACAACAAAGGAGTTAAAAAAAAAATCCTTACGCGAAATGACAGAGGGATCAAGTTCAAGTTCATCAACAGTCCTGAACCAAAAACAAAAAGAGCAAATTAAGATTGATAACCGATTATAATTCCCAAAAAAAAAAAAAAAAAAAGAGCAAAAAAGCAAAAAAGCACAAACCTGATATGCAAATCCTTTATAAAACGCAACTCCTCAATTTCGGACGCATTCGATACTCCACAGCTCACAGCTTTCTCTCCTGCCTAAACCAAAATGGGTAATCGCATAATGAAATCAACATTTTTTTTTTTTTGCCAAGAAATGAAATCAACAATTGAAAGAAAGAAAATGAAATAGCGGTTGTGGTGCATTACTAGCAAAAGTTTGTTAGTGGTTTTTCCCATGGCAGAGAGCACAATGACAGGCCTTTCTTCATTGAAACTCTGAATCAAATAGGCGATTTCTTTCATTCTATCCGCCGATGCCACCGACGATCCCCCGAACTTCATCACGCAACTGAATTGCTTCACATTTTCATCTGAGCTTTCCTTGTCATCCTCTTCCTCTTCCGTCCTTTTCTCTTCATGAACCGCTCTGATTCCTCTTTTGTAACCGACTCTGAACGCTCTTCTCCACCTGCACGCACCGCCTCCGGTCGCCAACAACAAATCCCTCGACGCTCCGAATTGGATGCGACTGGAAGATAGCGAGAGGGAGCGCGTATTGAAGAATCGCGAGTGGGTTGGAGTTTTAGCTCCACAGAGTTGCAACGAAGCTGCCATTTTGCCGTTGGAAACTTGGAATGGGAGAGTATAGTGGAAACAGATTCATGCGTTTAAAAATTTCTGAGAATTCATTTTCTTTCAAAATAAATTGTTTGGAATTCAAAGAAAGGAAAGGAATTTAGAAGAGTGGAAGTGAAGTGGATTGTCAGGAGACAAGGCGCTCATAGTAGGGCTTTGACAAATGCATAAACTAAACGACAACGTTTGATTTCCAAAAAGGAGTTACCGCCGCCAACCATAGATGAGGTTTTTTTATACTAATATAGCTAAAAAAAAATTAAACCCCAAATTACCGTTACTTTTTGATTATTTCTCAAAATACGGACCTTTTTTTTTTCAGCTGGGAAATCGCCATCCCCCATGGCGATTTCCCAGCGTGTTTTTTTGCAAATTTGCAAAAAAATACCAAGGGAAATCGCCACCCCCCATGGCGATTTCCCTTGGTAATTTTAGCCAATTTTGCTAAAACCATGAAGGGAAATCGCCATGGGGGGTGGCGATTTCCCTTCATGTATATTTTTTTTTTAATTAATAAAAAAAATTATATTAAAACAATATTTTATTTTAATTTGATAAATTTATTTTTAAAAATTATAAATTAAATTAAAATATTTTTTTTATAGGTTTGGTTATTTATTTTTTTAAAATATATATTAAAAATGTAATTTAATTTATTATTACAATTTTATAAAAAATAAAAATATATTTCTTATTAAAATTTAAAAAGAAGATTATATAAAAAATAAAATTTTTATATCAAAAATTTAATTTTTTATAATTTTGTAATATTATAAAAAAGAAAATTTAATTTATATCAAAAATAATTTAATGATGTAAAATGTAAATAAATTTTTTTTAAAAGAAATTTATCGAGTCACTTTTTTAAATAAAGAAGTTATTTTTAAGTTGGTATCGTAAAATAATTTTTTTAATTTGATTAGTTTTTTTGAGTTGGTATTCGATTAACTCGTGACATTAATTTAATCATTGTTTTTAATAATAATATAGATTGTTACAGTTTAAAACTGGATATTTGATAAAAAAAATTTAATTTAATTTCTGATTAATTTTTTTTTCTTATTATAATTTAAAAAGAAAATTAAATTAAAATGAAAAAAAGAAAAGCAACTTATCATGTAATTTGGATTATTATATTAAAATTAAATAACAACATTAAGATATAAATTAAAATAAAATATAACAATTAATTTCCGAACAAATTACATGAAATGCAAAACATATAAATTTATATTAGAAATTTAAAACACATTACAATTATTCTAATTATTGCGTGGTGTAGAGCAACAGTGTCGAGTTCTTCTAGTGCGTGGTGGTTGCACCCGTCGTTCAACCTCGTCAGTGGCACGTATTCGCGGTCCACCACGACCTCTTGCTATAACCGCCACTGGTTCCGGTTGTATGTCATCAGTCGTTTCATCCGTATCAAAAATTTGAAACCCACTGCTGGATGAGCCAACACCTAGTTCACCCATAACGGGAACTTGACTACTAGATGCACCCATAAATGATGTAGCATCAAATGCTGACGAAGGGGTTCCAAACTGATACATGGATGTTAAATATGCTGAACTTGGACTTAGGACGGGGAGCTGGTCATCTAACCTCGTTCTTGGCGGTGATGGTCGGTAACACTCATCAACGTCATATCCGGGGTGACTTACGGAATAACGATGGCTGGATGGTACTCCATGATCCCGTTCAGGTTCAGGATGATCAAATGACATCCTCGGTGCTGTGAACTCCGATGAGGTCGGTTGACGCCTTCGCCCACGTTGTCGGCGAGGTCTAGGAGCATCCATATCCTGTGTAGGAGGGACTGGAGCTGAAGTTTGTCCGGTAAATGGCATACTCCTAACATCCTCGTGCATCGACGGTGGACAAACGAAAGGCCGACCTTCATTTCTATACCATCTTATGTAATCAGCAGACGGGTTGAAATTATTACCAACAATCGGGTAACCTGTCGGAATTCGTTCAAAACGTATGTTCCACCATTGGATCCAACGTTCATGCTTCGCAGGCCAGAATTCATCATTACGACCACGCATGTCGACCTTGTGAAGCTTATCAAGGTTCATCGGGGCTGCAGGAATTGGTTGTTGCATCCCAAATTGTCGCAACACCCGGTCAGTTTGGTGCCACTCTACATATGAAAAGCATATCAATGCTGTGTTTGCTTTCCATATATTGAAATTATTGTAGGCATCCGATGGGAGGCATGCCATAATTTCACTCGAGGAATATGGCATCCACAGAAACTGCGAATAATTATTACAAATTATTAGTTTCATAAGGATTAAATAAAAAAAAAAAACTTCAATGTAACAATCGAAATATTTACCTTATCATATCCTAGTCGATCTAGTCGTAGTCTTATACTTGCAAGATCGCTCGGAGTCTCTGTAAAATCTCTACCCGTACTCATACTCCACCTATTAAAATGCATATAATATCTTAATGACCTATAAAAATACAATTTCGTACAAAATTAATAAAATAGTAAAGATTATTACCTGCTTGCAAGGGGGTATACAGCCGAAATATCCACGCGCGGAGCAAGAAATGGTAGCCGATACCAAGCCCATGATTGTAGAAGCACTAGACATCCACCTATGTCATGGTTTTTTGGAACTGTAGCTCGGCAAAGTTCTCTATACAAAACTGCCAAACACGCAGAACCCCAACTATAATTTGCTGCTTCCTCTAAATCACGTAGCAATGGAAGATACATTAAATGTACCCGACTGCTCGATTTGTCAGGCATCAGTAATCCTCCAATCAAACGTAAAATATATGCTCTAGCAGCATATTGTATTTGTTGTTCGGTTGCATGTAATGGCAGATTTTGAAACGTTTTCAACCAAGTCAGTCTCACCGTTGAGCCAGATACGACGTCTTCTGGAGGTACCTCACCCAATAGATCTTGACACAGTTCATTCCAATCTAGCAGGCTTCCGCCTGTAACTGCATCGCCATGGATCGGAAGTCCAAGTTGCAGCGCAACATCTTCGAGACTGACCGTGCATTCACCACATGGAAAATGAAAAGTGTGCGTCTCGGGTCTCCATCGTTCGACCAACGCAGAGATTAAATCGGGTTGTATCACAAGTCGTCGAATTTGACTTGCGTGATAAAATCCGGCTCTTCTTAAGTGGTCGATAATATAAGGATGCGGGTCCTCCAATGTAAATTTCCTCGAACGTAATACGCGACGAGTTTTCTGTTATAATAATAAAAATTAATATATTATAAAACTATAACAATTAAAAAGTAATAAATAAAACTATAAAATAACAAAATAATAATATAATATAATATAATATAAACAATAATAATATAATATCATATAAAACAATAATAATATAATATAATATAATATAATATAATATAAACAATAATAATATAATATAATATAAAACAATAATAATATAATATAAAACAATAATTTCGTATAAAAAAACAATAATAATATAATATAAAAAAATAATAATAATATAATATAAAAAAACAATAATAATATAATATAATATAAAGAATAATAATATAATATAATATAAAACTATAATAATATAAAAAACTATAATAATATAATATAAAACAATAATAATATAAAAAACAATAATAAAAGAATATAATACAATAATAATATAAAAAACAATAATAATATAATATAAAACAATAATAATATAAAAAACAATAATAATATAATATAATATAAAACAATAATAATATAATATAATATAAAACAATAATAATATATAAAACAATAATAATATAATATAAAACAATAATAATATAAAAAACTATAATAATATAATATAAAACAATAATAATATAAAAAACAATAATAATATAATATAATACAATAATAATATAAAAAACAATAATAATATAATATAAAACAATAATAATATAATATAATATAAAACAATAATAATATATAAAACAATAATAATATAATATAAAACAATAATAATATAAAAAACAATAATAATATAATATAACACAATAATAATATAATATAATATAACACAATAATAATATAAAAAACAATAATAATATAAAAAACAATAATAATATAATAATATAAAAAACAATAATAATATAAAAAACAATAATAATATAAAAAATAATAATAATATAAAAAACAATAATAATATAACAATTTACTTACCTCGTTAAATATAACCTCCGAGATGTGATTTTCTTGTAACCTCAATAGTGAAGCCATTTCAAAATATTGTTGTAGAAAAAAAAAATTTGTAGAAAGAAATTTTTTTTGGTAGAAAAATGAAAAATTTTTGAAAGAAAATGAAAATTTGAATAGAGGAATGAAAATTTGAAGAAGAGGAGGGGGGTATTTATAGAAGGTGGGGGTGTGGGGGGGAGGGGGGACGTGGGGGGTGGGGGGAGGGGGATGGGGGCAACGGTCATATGACCGTTGCCCCTTTCAATTTTTTTTTTTTTTTTTTTTAATTTTTTGTTTTCATTTGAAATTTAAAATTTAAAAAAAAAATTCAAAATATTAAATTATAAAAAAACCTAAAATATATTTTACGAATTTTTAAATTTTTTTAAATTATAAAAAAAATATTTTAATTTAATTTATAATTTTTAAAAATAAATTTATCAAATTAAAATAAAATATTGTATTAATATAATTTTTTTTTATTAATTAAAAAAAAAAATATACATGAAGGGAAATCGCCACCCCCCATGGCGATTTCCCTTCATGGTTTTAGCAAATTTTGCTAAAATTACCAAGGGAAATCGCCATGGGGGGTGGCGATTTCCCTTGGTATTTTTTTGCAAATTTGCAAAAAAACACGCTGGGAAATCGCCATGGGGGATGGCGATTTCCCAGCTGAAAAAAAAAAGTCCGTATTTTGGGAAATAATCAAAAAGTAACGGTAATTTGGGGTTTAATTTTTTTTTTAGCTATATTAGTATAAAAAAACCCCATAGATGACTTTCAAGGATTACAGTGGAAGGGACAAATTTGTAAATCACTGACTTTCGGGCTATTAATTTAATACAGAACCATATCCTGTCTAGGGGCGGGCAGAAAGAACTCGTTTAGTATTGCTTTTGGCACAGCTTTTGAGGTCAAAAGTTACTTTTCACCGTAAACACAAGGCTAAACAGATAAAAAAATTTGGCTTCTGCTGTTGAAACTATGGTTTGAAAAGCCAAACCAAAAAGCCAAAAAATATAGTTTTTGGGCTTTAAAAGCTGACTTTTGGATAAAATGACTTTATTATCCTCACATCTCTACACTTTTATTATTTTAAACATATCTTTTTTTTGACATTTCAATTTCCTACAACACTTTTTCACAGCAATATTAAACACTTAAAAGTTTTTAAACCACATTTTTTCACCATACTTTATAAACACACTTTTTCCAACTCAAGCTTTTTCCAGCCCAAGCTTTTTTCAACAGCAATGCTAAACTAGGCCTTAATCGATCCAATCGATTAAATTTAATTAATTTAATTTAATTTAATTAATTTAAATAATTTGATTTAATTTAATTAATTTTGAAATTAATTGATTATAAAGATCAGTTAATTTAATCTGTTATCAATTTTTAAAATTAATAATCGAATAGATCGAATTAATTGATTTTTTACTTTTATTTTATATATAATATAAATAAAATATATTTGTATAATAATATAATTTATTTATATAATAATTTAAAATTATATATAATATAATATATCATTTATATTATATAATAATATATAATAACTAAATTATTTTTTATATAGTTAAAATCGATTAAATCGATCGAACCGATCGACTCAAGTGGTTTCGATTTTAAAATTTTTTGTCGGTCGGTTCGATCGATTTTATAAGCTTAGTCAGTTTAATCAATTTTTGAAATTTTAAAATCGAACCGACAAAATCCTAATCCCGTTGATCATGTAAAATTTATTAGATTTTTTGAACTGAAATACTCGGTGTCAACTACAATAATAACTTTTTAAATGAGAATCATGAGAATCAAATGTTTTGTGATCTTTAGATCAACCTTATTACTTTTACAATCTTTGATATCTCTGTATCATCAAATAAAAATAATTGATAACTTGTAACAACATGTAACACAAGAGGAAGGGGACATTAAGAATATCAAAATTCTATGTGAAAAGAGGAAAGGGTATTTGTTTTAAATTAATAGTTTTTGTTTTTGTAGTTGTTTTATTCTCTCAAAAAATAAAATTTTTTATTATTTTCAAACAAACTGAAACAAAGGGTAATACTAACAAAATAACAATTTTTCATGAAAGGCTTTGTGCTAAAGAAACCATTAGATCCCGAGACTTGAATGGGACGATTAGCAGGGAATGGAGGCTGCAAAAAAGGAATGTGGCTTGGCGCTGCCAATGGTTGTTGTACTTGTCCACCCGCAATGAAAGGTTGAGCTGGCGATGCCGATGTCGGTAATCGCAACTCGGCAATGCTTAACGAAAGAAGCTGCCTGTGCATTGGACGAAGCAGTGGCCGTAGCGCGTCGAAGGAGCCATGCACAAATGACATCACTCCACGCGGTGTTGGCGCTACTTCAAAAAATCCGTTAGCCAGCAGCATCAAAGTCTTAGATTGAACTGAAGTCAAAACAACTCCCACATCCCATTTCCATCTTCAGACAAGCAAATAAAACAAAAAAAAAAAAAAAAAAACCATGATATCTCAAAATCTTTTCAGAGAAATGGAAAATTCACTCTTTTTACAGGAAAACAAATCCAAAAAATTGAGATGGTAATCTAGTGAAGTAGGCAAAAAAGAAAAAAGGTCAGAGTCAGTGACAAAAGCAAAATCAGAGAAGAAGAAGACATTGACTGAAACGATGTCGGTTTTGGAGGAAAACGTAAATTCACCGTTGAAGAAGAAGCCACCGGAACTGGTTAGACATTTGGCTTAAAAACACCAAGCCATTAAAACATATGGTATTTGTTATGTCGCTTCTGTCTTTAGCTTTAAAAGATCCCAAATCCCAAACAATAATCCCCAATTTGCCAACATCGACCGAACCCTTCACTTATTCAACGAGCTCCTCTTAAAACTCCTCTCAAGGCTACCTTTGCTTCTCCTAAATCAGCTACAAGTTATCAATTACTTCTATTTGAATGACATGGAGATATCAATGACCGTAAAAGTAATAAGTTTGATTTAAGGATCACAAAGTATTTGATTGTCCTTATTCTCATTCATATAGTTGACACCGAAATATTCCAAGTACAAATATGACCAATATTTCCCTACCCTCTTCCGGTCCTTCACAAATAGCACCAACCCTGAACAAAATTCCATCTCTATCCCTTCACGGGTCTCTCTCAAAAGCAGTTCTTCTTCATTGAATATCCCCCAAAGCCAACAACAAGGCCAAGTTGAGAACCTACACTTGGTTTCTTTATCTAAACAAAGGAAAGTCAAAGAAGCTCGTGACTTCCTCAAACTAATGGAGGAAGCAGGCGTTCCCGTCAACCCCACTCCTATAAATCCCTTCTCGAAACCTGTAGCAAAATGAGATCTTTGTCGGACGGGAGATCCATTCGCGATCGTTTGCGAAGAACGATGGAGAATCCATCTGGGTTTCTTCAGAATTATCTTTTGAGTGTACTGTGACTGTGAGAGCTTTTGGGATGTGGAGGAACTGTTTGATGAAATGCTTGAGAAAAATCTAGCATCTTGGGCTATTCTTATTTCTGCTTACTCACAAACAGGTTATTTAAAGAAAGCTTTTTGGTTATATTCAGAAATGATTGAGTTAGGAATTAGACCCAATTCGACTATTTTTACCAGCCTCTTGAAGTGTTTATTAGATCCTTCTATTTTGGAGATGGGAAACAGGTGCATTCTCTCGTTATAAGAACTGGGTTAAGCACCATCGTTTCTATCATCACAGCAATCTCCAATATGTACGTGAAATGCTGGTGGTTAGAAGGAGCTAAGCATTTTTTTGATCAAATGATCGAAAAGAATGCCGTAGCTTGGACGGGATTGACAATGGGGTATGCTCAAGCGGACAAACTGAAGGATGCTTTGGAATTGTTTGTTAGAATGGTAAAGGAAGGTGTTGAATTGGATGAGTTTGTATTTTCGATTGTTCTCAAAGCGTGTGCTGGATTGGAGGATTTGAACATAAGGAGGCAAATTCATGGTTATATTGTTAAATTTGGGTTGGAATCTGAGGTTTTTGTGGGAACTCCTGTTGTGGATTTATATGTCAAATGTGCATGTTTTGAATCTGCTTGTCAAGCTTTTGAGAGGATATCTGAAGCGAATGATGTTTCATGGAGTGCTATAATAACGGGCTATTGCTAAATTGGTAAATTTGAGAAAGCACTGAAGATTTTTAAATCATTAAGGATTAAAGATGTGGTTTTGAATTCATTAATATATACTAGCAATTTTCAAGCATGTTATGCTCTTGCTGATTTTAACATGGGTGCCCAAGCTCATGCAGATGCAATAAAAAGAGGTTTAGTTTCATATTTTTATGGAGAGAGTGCAATGAATACTTTGTGTTTGAAATGTGGTATATTGGACTATGCAAATCGAGCCTTTGAGTCTATAGATGAACCTGATACAGTGGCTTGGACCGCAATAATATGCGAGCATGCTTATCATGGCAATGCTTCTGAAGTCCCAAGGCTTTTCAGAAGAATGCAGACCTCTGGTGCGAGGCCAAATGAAGTTACATTATAGCGGTTTTAACTGCTTGTAGTCATTCTGGTTTGGTTACAGAAGCTAAGCTGTATTTGGAGTCAATGAGTTGTGAGTATGGTGTGGAACCAACCATTGATCATTATGATTGTATGCTCAATATATACTCTCGTGCTGGGATGCTTCAGGAGGCATATGAACTGATAAAGAACATGCCTTTTGAACCTGATTCAATGAGTTGGAAATGCTTATTGGGTGGGTGTTGGATCCACAGAAATCTTGAGCTGGGAAAAATTGCAGCAGAAAATCTACATCAGCTGGATCCAGATGATACTGCAGGTTACTCAAGACAAGAACTTCCCTCAGAGACTGCTATGGTCGAAAAGCTAATCAGCCGAATGGCGGGCAAGTACACCCGGACCCGGGCAGCAGAGATTGTTTAACCAGAAAGAATTCAGTTCTCCATTTTCACTTGACGAAATAAATCTGACTCAGCTCTAAAGCCTCTAAAGGATATTCCCTTCGGAATCGCGATATTACTACTTAAGGGCCTATCAATCATACTTTAACTACATCTTTAAAGACCGTTATCGTATGTAGATCACCATAAATCAAATCCAATTCATATCGTCTGAGGATTGTCTTGCGCCTAAGCTAGCTGTATTTTAAGCTTCATGGAGATCCTTCGATCAACCTTCCTTTTATTTCGGCCGCTAGGAAAATGCTGCTCACAACTTTGCTCGTGTCCACTATACACAATTGGCAAGGCCAGTCCAGTTGTCAAGTCAGTACTACCATACCTTTGGAAATCTCCATAGCCACTTCATAAGAAGGGCTGGCTTGGTTAAAGTCCACCTCCTTCGTTAAGGTGATTGAAAAAATCTGATTGAGAGATTCGAGGTTGCTTTGTCTGGTCAAAGCGATGCAATCCTTCCTTCATCTATTGGAATCGTTCTACTGCACTTCTCTTATGGCACAAGGTTTTTTCCTTGACTGATCAAGTACGGTAGACAACTGAAGACGAAAGCAGTCTGGGGAAGCTATACAATAGTAGAGAGAAGGTCGAAGGAATAAGCAAGGCAAGGACTGCTGCCAACTAGTCTGCCCAAAGGCTGTATTTGATTAAAGGTCGCGCCCTAAAGGGAAGTTGGCGCTAGCTAGTTTCACCCGGTCTACGATCAGGACAAAGCGATTGATCCAGTTGAGAGCGTAGCGTAGGAGACAGGGAAGATGACCGTCAACGAACAAAAGCCTCTAATTATTATTATTTCACTTTTATGCTTCAATCAGGCCTATATTCGCAATTTAATGATACCAATTGAGATGGCTTTTTCAGGGACTGGCGATCTAGGCAAGCCGCTACATGTTCTCCCCTTGCCCTTTTTCGATAGAAGAACTACTTATCTTCTCTTAGATAGCAGTCGATCGGTTCGCATCTATGGTCAATCAATAGGTCCGCGGATCTATTCTTCTATACGATAAATCGCCATGGATCGTCATTAGGGTTGTGTCAGCTTATTGCCATAACGCTGGGTCCCTGCTCACCTCTGATCCGTCTGTTGGCTCCAGACTAGAATCAACCTCTGCAATCTCCGCAACTGGAGGAGACCGAGGCGTTGGAAATCCAGACCGGCTCAGAGAATCACTGGCGCTATTTAGCCCTTCGTTTCGCCAATAAAACAAAGAAGTCATCCTTGACGATTTCCCATTCCTTCCCTGCCGAGCCGTTAGATGAAGGGCGGTGGATGGGACATTGATCCCAAGGTCGAGTACGGTACGAAGAAGCGATATGTTTCATAGCAGCCAAGGATGATGAGTTCGAGTTCGATCTCTGTAGTCAAGTCTAAGACAGTTGATTCGGTATCTAAGACAACTCTTCTAGAAAGCGTCAGTCATTTTTTCTTCCTTCGCTCTGAAGCCCCGTACCGCTCATTGGTACAGTTAAGGCGCCACTTGGTTCCCGAAAACACAGTCCTCGTCCGGCTGGCTGCTCCCCTATCCAAATCCCGCGAGGGACTAAGCGCGAGACGAGCCATAACATAAGGGGCGAATCTACTCTTCGTAGAATCGACCATAGATATCTTCTTTTTTCGGTATATTTGCATCAGGCTTAGCCCCTAGCTTAAACTGAGAAATAAGAATAGGAAAAACCTCCAAGCCAGTTTGTTCAGTGGTCGTAACGTAATTGGTTAGTGGGGAAAAACCGGGCCCAAATTCTAAAAAATTAGGCGGCTTAAAAAAAAAAAAAAGAGCTTAGAAAAGGCTCACAGGCTTGATTTGATACTAGCTCGCAGGAATAGGAATTTAAGAAGAAGCAGCAATTGTGAGGAATAACCATTCTAGAACAATCATTTGGTTTGTTTCATTCTTTTTTTGTTCTGCTCCCTCCAAAAAAAAAGGGGAGACTTCATTTTCACTGTAGAAAGATTGCAGGGGCGTTCACGTTTTTTGGCTCCTTCCCGGCCCGGAAGTTCGCTTCCGGCGACTAGCTTCTACCGCTAGCGCTTGGACTTGGAAGCAAGCTACAGCTACCTTGAATTTCATTCCCTTGACTCCTACGCCCACTCATTCCTTTGAGCAGAAGTCATATTTTCAGAGTACCGGGACATCTTAGCCTTAGCTTAATGACTCGCTCTCCCAGGCCAGCGAAAGCCGGTAGTAGTGGGTGAGGTCTGGGATTGATTGATTCCCGTTGTGGATTGCTGCGCAGCTACTATTTCTATTATATAGTATAGTCATTTCATGTTATCTAGTTAGCCCGTGGGAAGCAGGAGTCAACCAACCCACACTGGGTACGGAGTCACTACACAGACACAGCTGCCTCAAGCTTTTGGACTTTTATTCTATTTCCTACCTCCGAAAGCAAAGAAAGACCATGAGCTCAGAGTGCAATTCGATGCTTCCTGCGTCGAAGGTCAATCAGTCGTCCCTCAAAGCCCCTTCTCGAGACACTCTTTCTTAGTCCCTTTGCGAAGTTCCTTTTAATTGAATGTGGTAAGGATAAATAGAAATGCAATCTCTGAATCTCTTACATCCCGCCTAGTACCTTTTTGAATCGAGGGGGCGAAAGCTTAATATCAAGTAGGAGTTCTGGATTGAGGTCCAGTTGGTTGGATAAAGGTTGGAGCTCTAAGGGCATCATCTCGAAAAATTTTCGGCCAAAACACTTGTCAGAAATGGAAATTGACAAATGCAGGACGTTTTGAGGAAAATACAACAAGAAAGCAAGAAAACGATAGCGATCGGTTTGGGAGCGTCACGGGGGGGAGGAAAGAAGTATTTCAAGGACCCGGCTTCGTGGACGAGAAAGAATAGAAGAAAGGGCATGCCCGACCCGAGCTACTAGGCCAGGGCCTGAGGAGAGGAACTATTTCAAGCAAGGATGCTATGACCTCAGACTTGAGACCGATTCAAAGATATAGGAATGAATGAATCCAATGTCATCTATACCGTGTTTTTGGGCTGTCATAATGTGACAGTTTCGACGTGCAACAAGCCCTCCCGGTGCCGGAAGCTTCTGAGCCACTACCACTAGCTCAGGAGCCTCTTTCTCCTTCGTTTGAAATCCAAGCTGCTGAAGTCAACCAATAGGACATCTGGAGGGAGTTGGAGCAGCAGGAGCAACCGGCACCAACGGATGGAGCTAAGCTAACAAGGCCTCACATATGCGAAAGCTCACCCCATTGGAAAATCAGGTAGCTGACCTTATTATCGATTTACGAAAATCCGAAGTACCCTCACCTAATAAGATTCAACAAATCGTCAACCATGGAATGACAATCTCTAGCACTTTCCCTTCCTTCTAGCCTGACAATCTCAACTTTCTTTGAACGAGGGACTGACTTTCAAATAGCATGCTGGTTTATAACCGTACTTTCTTTATCCCTCAAGCCTGAAAAGATCTGACCTGAGACTGTTCACGGACTACCTCCTCAACTCAATGAAGGAGAGTACGAGAACATAGTAAGACAAAAAGGGAGAGAGCCCGCCCCCCGAGACATAAAGGAAGCCTCCCCTGTATGTATTGAATTAGCTCAAGATAGCCACAGACCATACAAAGAGATAAAAAAGCAAAACTATAATGGCTAGGAAGATGAAAAGAATCCACCACCGTTGCTTATAAATAGGAAGATGAGGAGATAACGGGCGAAGGATATTCATGAGATTTTTTTGCATTTATGTTCATTCGCTCTGCTCGCGGACGATTCTGCTAGTTTAGAAACAAAGGAGAAGGGCAGGGGTCTACAAGCCTTTCTCATTTCAGTGCTCGCCTTTTGAATCTTTAGTAGGGGCCTTTAGTCTTTTGATTAGAGTCGGGTCAAGGTTCGACCCATATTGGAAAATAGAAAAAAAATTGCGCATGTTGAGATTGAGAAAAAAGGATTCCCTCCAGACAGAAAGAGAAAGAGAGTCATTCCTGTAGGAGTAGTGAAGAAAGTTATAAATAAAGGAATCGAGCGAGTGTAGTGCTTCGCTTGTTACGTTACAGCCAGTAAAGAAGAGTATCCGGATTGGACGGATACTCTTCAAGTACATCAAAACAGTGAAAGCCAGCAGTCGTAGGGTAATTGATTTAGTCCTGTAGAAGATATTAGCTTATTCGATAGTTTAAAATAGGATATTAGAGTAAGGGAAGACGCCCGTGAGAACATACTTTTCTTTTTCAATTCATTTCCATCGGACTTATCCGGGTTCTAATTAATAAGTAGCTTGCCTGGAGTGAGCTCCTCCTACTGATCTTACTCCAGGAGATTCAATATCACCGGAGAGAAAGCCGACCTATACTTCAACTAAAGGCACAAGGGAATCAAGAGTTCAAGAGCACAGAACAGAGGAAATGCACATGGGTCTCCTTGAATAACGAAGTCTAAGATAAAGAAAGAAAGGTAGAGTGGGCTTCTAGTTGCTCTGCTTGGATTGGCATGGCTGTCCCCCTTTGCTGGTTGAGGATTGGCCTTTGACTCTGCTTGCCTCTACTTTCCTCAGGTGTCAAATGTGATGCTGTACCTGGTCGTTTAAATCAGATCTCTATTTCGGTACAACGAGAAGGAGTTTACTATGGTCAGTGCAGTGAGATTTGTTGAACGAATCATGCCTTTACGCGTGCGCCCGGAAACATAGGCTGACTGCTGAGCCCACTCTGGCTCGGCCGCACCACCCGAAGTTGGCTACTGGCTTTTCTCTTTCCGAACGAATTCAGTTTCGTTTAGTAACAGTCAAGTAACAGTTAATGAGAATTGGAAAGGCTAGCTTGTGGATTGGTCTTCATTGGACACTATCTGGCCGGTGAGTTTTAGTGAGTGTTCAGTTATTGTTTCAGTGACCTTGCTTGGTCAACAATTTGGAGAGTTTGCTTTTCTCAGAGAAGAAGAAGGGAGTCAAAAGAGGAAGCGGTTGATAGAGAAGTTAGTCAAATTAGTAGATTGTCTTTGGGAAAGAAAGCCCGTTTATAAAGAACTAATATCCATGGAGAAGTTGAAAGAAGTGAAAAGGGCACTCTTGAACTCTACTTTTCACTTTTCCTCGATGTACCGATCTTGGATCCCGAAACCTAATAAGCCGGGGAAGCTGCGAGCGATTACGCAGCCCAGTGGGGCATTCAATGCACTTGATGTAGACCAGAAAGAAGAGGCTTTCCCGTGGGCTGGGGGAGTAGCCGCCTCTTCACTCTCCTTCAGCCGATTCAGATACCGAATCGTATCTCTTGGAGAAAGGGTATTTCGTCCTTTGTTCTCCATAGCAACTGGGGATCAAAAAGCACCAAATTTGATAACTTATTAAAGGAAAGACGAAGTAAGAGCATGCTATTGAAGACGTTGCAACATATGTCGGGAAGGCCTCCGTTAATTGTGTACAAACAAAATATGAGTCCAAAGGCAGGGTAAGAAAGGGTTTAGCTAATGAAGATATTAACTCTTCCGGGAACCAGTAACGCGTAAACCATGTCAAACCAAGACCGATCAATATCCGAACGGAACGGATTCGAACTTCTCCTAGAATAGTTTCCTCCTATCACTGTTTTCAAGAATATGTAAAGACTGCCATGATTTTGCAAAACATGTTGCAAGATCACTATTAGAGATTCCTGCGGATTCCATCACTTCCATTTAGGGCAATGCTTTTGCAATGACTACTGGTGATTCTTGCAATTTGTTTTTCCATGAGAGGAAGGGTGATTACCATTGTTCTATTTTAGTTGTATCTTTATGTACATGTTAGGAAAAGAATTTTGAGTGATAAAAGTTTTTCACCTCTTCATTTTTAGCTGGGATTTTGCATATAGCAAGTGGCCCCAGTACATCAGTCTTCCATGACAAATATTTGTGAAACCTAAACATATTAATGATATGATAATTCTTTGGCTGAAAGTTCAGCATGAACCAATTCTTTTCATGATCCATGACCACCAAAATTTCATGCTTTGGATATTTTATAGATTGTCTTCTCTCATAGGAATTATTATCAAATAGTCACAGCTTCTGGCCGTTTTCTTCAATCTTCATTGTTTCTCTTTTCATCTCAGTCACAGAATCTGTAGATTTTTCATGTAAGCAATGACAAGCTCTGGAAGAGAGCCTACCACAGACAAAAGAAACCTATTAGGCAATTGCGGTGGGGTTGGCAGCGTAATCACGCGTGACTGCGTAACAGGATATGATAGCACTCCGTATTTCTTGATCTGCAAATGTGGAAATGAAAAACCTATATGGTCACCTGTAAGTGCATGGGTGGCCCAGTGGTGGCCTGACACTGACAGTGACACAGTTCAAGAATCTATGGTTGATTGGTGCACTTTGCAACAAGGTGAGAGAAGGGATTAGATGAAACAGGTGCTCCAAATCAGCTTATATCCCATTCCATTCATATTAAGACACATCATTTTAATTTTCACGTGTTAAAGACACGAAAACCACTGAAAATTTTCAAAAATTATTTCTCTCGTCTATTGACAACTTCAAACCCAGAAATATTTTTTGCAATCTTGCAGAAAAAATTCAAACCCACACAGATATTCTGTTATCTTTATGTCATTGGATGAATTATTTTTCATGGATTCAAAACAACTGAATTTTCTTTTTCAGGCTTCTTTGACAATCTTATTCCCAAATAATCTAAGATCTGAAAGAACTAAAGGGCGCACAGAGAGAACTCAAAATCTTCGATCACAAATTGCAGAACTTTAGCACTTTTCATGAAAACAATCAAAAGGTATATTAATGGTGGATTTATGTATTTTAAGAATCAAACTAATTTGGGAAAAGTTTTTTTTTTTTGGGCTGGAGACATGAGATGGTGAGAGATTGGAAAGTTGATTTGGAGTATCTGTTTCATCTGATGGCAGTCATTTTTTGTTTCAGTGGGACCAAAAAGTACATAATAAGTAGCATCATGGAAAAGGCAACGTTTCACCAGCTGACACGTCTCTCTGTATCAATCTACTTCAATACTAGTACTTGTAAATGTTTATTGTAATTATGATTTATGATGGTTGTTGGCTTGGCTTTGTTGCTTACAAAAGAGTATCTGGACTCTGGAGGGTCCATCCCAACGTGTCATCTGTCACCATGGATGGAAACTAGATCTGTCACTTGGGTGGATCTAGTTAGATTTAGGTCGGATAACTCAAATCATTTTGAATTTTAATTATTTTGAATTCGTATTATTTGAAATTTGAATTATTTAGATTTGACACTCGAGTCATTCGGATCGAATCATTTTGGGTTTAACATTCAGGTCATTCGAGTTTGGGTCAATCTGGTTAGAGTAATTTCCGGTTTGACACTCAAATTATTTGAATTCGAATCATGATGGATTCAATTTATTAATTTTTAAAATCGAATCAGATTAAATTTAAATAAATTATTTGATCGAATCAAATTTTATTGAAAGATAAAAAATATATATTTAAAAATAAAAAAAATATTATCGTGTATCTAAAATCGTTAAATGAATCTATTTAGATATTTGAAAAATATATAATTTTATGTTTGTTTAAAGGTTCGAACCCTAATAAATAATCTTTAATATTAAAATTTTTACCAAGTGAACAAATAATTTTTTACTAAAATTAAATTAGGTTTAAAAATTTTATTTAAGAGTTTAATTATAAGTGCAATGAAATATAATAATAAATGTTTATTCAAAATAAAAATATAATAATAAATGTTATGAAGTTAAATTAGTTAATTATGTTAAATATTTTTAAATTTTAACATAATGTATAAAACTAAATTAATAAAAAATTTATAATAAGTAAAGATGCAATTCTTAACATATTGAAGTAATGACATATATAATATTTTTGTATAATATATAATTATGATGGATCACTTATACTAGTGTAAACTTAAATTAGTTTTACACATTTTCATAATTTTTTATTCGATTAATATTTTAACAATCCGATCGTCATATTTCATGTTCTATTCACGTAAATCATGCACGTCGAGTTTTGAGTAAATTAAAAATGTCTAACTATTGTTCGATGTAAAAAACTTTCAATCGTTAAATATATATTGAAAAAGACAATATTCTCGATCGATATGATAGAGATATCGGATCGATTCGAAACTTTACGTGCACAACGAGTACAATTATATTGCTAAATCCAATGGTCGATTTGTTTCTCTTTGTAACTCTTTACAATAAAATAAAAATTTATCTATTTTTATAAACTTAATAGCAAGTATCATTAAACGGACCAATATTATGATTATTGACGAAACTAATCTAAATCATATGATAAGAGATTATAAATTTGAAATTAAAATAATGCATTTATTTTAAATAACATGTATAACTATAACAAATTAATTTATTATATATCACATTATATACAAATTATAATAAAACACATGTCAATGATCTATTTTATACATTTTAAAAAAATTACATGATAAGACTTAAGAGATTATATATTTGAAATTAAAAACAATATATTTATTCCAAAAAACATGTATATTAATAAGAAATTATCTAATTTAATTTAAACAAAATGATAAGAGATTATAACGTAATGTACCAATCATTAAATAAAATAACTTTATCATTATCAATGACCTATTTTTATGTATTTTGTTCTACATTGCATGAGAAGAGGTTATACTTTTAAAATTAAAAATAATACATTTATTTTAAATAATATGTATAACGATAAAATATTATAAATCATATGTATACACATGAGAATAAAAAGATGTAATTTATATTAAATCATATTATTATATTATCATAAATAATAAAATATATATTAATTTGTTTAAAATTAAATAATATTATAAGATTATCATAAGTAATATAACATATAATTCTATTGAATTATTATTAATTATTTTTTGTTTTAAAATAATTATTATCTATCTATTTAATTATTTTATCAAAGTAAACAAAAGAAAATAAAAATTTATTTATAATATATACTAATAAATATAAAAATTAAAACTAAATAATAATAATAATAATTTTAAAAATATAATATTAAAAAAAATAAAATTGTAATAGTAGAAAATAATTTAAAAGATAGTTTAAAGTTATAAAATTAAAATAAATTAATAATTTTGTCATATTTATTTATTTATTATATTAATATTTTTTAAAATAAAATTATACTTAATTTAAGGTCGGGTCATTTCGGGTTTGGATTGTTTCGGGTTCGGATTATTTTGGGTTCGGGTTATTTCGGGTTTGAATCATTTTTAATTTCGGATTGAACGGGTTCGGGTTATTGATTTTTTATAATCAAATCACGTTAGAACAAATTAGAATTCGGGTCAATCGAGTTGGTTTTTGAAGTTCGAATTAGAATTAACATATCTAATGGAACCTTCCTCTCCTTTTCATTGCCTGAGTGCTCACTGCCACTGCCCAGTCAATTTAATTAAGCAGATAATTAGATACTTTAATTATTATTAATATGTAATGTTCCAACTCCCCCATTAATTAAATATCTTTTCTTTTCATTTTGTCCCTATTGTTTTTCTTTATGAATGAATCAGTTGGGTCTTACATGCACTTGACATGTTCCCTACTCTCTGTCTCTGGCTGGCAAGTTGTGACTTTAGATTTGATAAGATGAGAACAAATCTCTCCATTATTAGAGATAAGAATATATATATTTATTATTATTGTATCTTTAGATTTGGTAAGATGAAAACAAATGATAAAAGAAACAATTTGCTTTCACTGTGTATAAGGGCGAAGCTAAAATTTTTGTCGGAGAATCGTGATAAAAAAATATCAAATTATAAATTTTGAGAGAGTCAAAATAATTTTTTATTATTTTTTTACTCAAAAAATTGTTAAGAACTTAAAAAGTTTAGTGAAATCAAGGGAGACCAAAACCCTTGCTTGCCCCTTTGGATCCGCTTGAGTGTATATGTCACAAACAACAAGAAGGGAAGGAAGTTCTATGGAAATTGCCATATCAATGAAGTTGTAGTCTTATTGTGGAAATCCTTTTGTAAGATAAGAGAGAGAGTAGTTGCTTAAAACAAATGCAATGGATAATTTATATTTAATGTTTTTCTATCAATTCTATTAGTAACTATTGACCTAAGCCCCAAGGTGTTAGTTTACCTAACACTATTCCTGAATCTTATCTTTTATAAACATGTATACTAAGCATGCTGGATGCTGGTGGGTTTAATCATGGTTAGTTGTAAAGTAAGTGCTAATGTGCTGCTATAGCCTATTGGTGAGATTAGGGTGAAAAAAATTAATGGTGAATAAATTGTAATTATCAAAATCGAATTGGATAATTAATCGTTTAAGGTGGCAAGTTATTGAGGGCTCTTTTGGATGCTTGGTTAGTGCCAGTTCGGGGCAGTTGGGGCATTTTTTTACCTCAACCGCATTGAACATTGTGTTTGGATAACACCATACCAACATGATGAACAGTATTTTCACCGTGCTGGTGTGGTTTTTTCCCACTAGAGCTTGAATCTCCAGTGGGTTAAAATACCCTCCGGTGGGAGGGTATTTTTCAAGTTTACCCTTGCATTTTATATTATATGAATAGTATAGAGGCATTTTTATCCTTAGCACAATAACACTCAACTTTTTTTATTTATTTTTTATTTAAAAATAAAATAAAATTAATAAATCAATAAATTAATAAGCATATATTTTATTATTATATATTTAATATGATTAATTAAAAATAAATAATTACAAATAATAAAACATACAAATATTTTATTTTTCTAAAACTTTAATTTTTTAAACTTAAATATAATTTTAATAATTATATTTTAATATATATTTTATTATTTTCATAAATATAATTTTAATATTTTGTAATAATTTATTATATGTATACATATTTTTATCTAATGTCCTTCATGGTCATTTTTTTTCTCACTATAATTCATCTCACCGCCACCGCTGCTTTTGAATCCAAACCAGGGTTATCGGTACCGTACCGGTATCGACCGTACTGGCATGTACGTACTATTTTTAAGGTAAACCGAAACGGTACGAGTCTCATTCCGTTTCGATTATGGTATAGGCCCGTACCGATCGTACCGGTCTGTACCGATTGTACCGGTATGTACCGGTCTGTACCGGTACAAGATTTTGATTTTTTTAATTTTTTTTATTTAAAAATTCACTTATTTGAATTTTTAAACCATTTTCAATATTTTTTATGTCATCATCATTTTTATTTTTTTCATAATTATTTTTTTAAATATATATATTCATTAAATTATGTTATTGAACATAATTAATAATAATTTACTATTTTTTTTAATATTTTAATATTTATTTTACTAAAAATTTTAGATATTAAATATTTAAAATTTATATTTGTATAAAAATATATATATACATATAATGAATGTATATTTGCATGTGTATATAATATATATTTTATTAAAAAACTTGAAAATATGTTATACGTATATATATATATGAATAAATATTTTAAAAATACCAGTAAATCCGAAACGGTACGCCGAAACACACCGGTACCGGCACGTACTAGTACCAGAACAAAAACGGTACGCCCATCGGTACGGTACTGACTACCTTGATCCAAACACATATCTCACCACTGATTTTAATCTCACCGTTACAGTGTCCAATCTCACCGCTACAGTAACTAATCTCACTTCGATCATTGTTTTTAATCTCGCCGGAATCAATCTCACTGCCTATCCAAATGGAGCCTGCGTCAATAGTTCAATGCTAGGTCAATTAGATCATTTGTTGGGTTAATAAAAATATTTAAAATATATTTTATAATTTATATGTATATAAATGCGGATGTGAATTTTTTTTTTTTTGAATTGACAAAAATAAATATTGTTATTTATTATATTTCAAAATTACTATTTGAAATATTTTTTGTTTATAAAACTTAATCATTTTAAATATTTTTTCTCAATTGACAGTTACTATTTAAAAAATATCAAATTATTATAGTAATTAACATAATAATATTAGACATTAACAGTTTTAACACTTCAAAAACTTAAAATTATTAGAGATGAAACAAAACTTATCAATCTAAACTCTTTCATTTTTGCTTCGCTTCACATTAATCTATCTTCACATATTTCATTGTCTTTTATATTATTTAGTTATTGTAATTTTTATTATTATTTTATTTAGGGGGTGTTTGATATGGGATGATCATCCTAAAAATGAGGGTGATTTACATTTAGTAATTACATCATCCTGTTTGTTAGTAATTTAAAAATCCTACGTGGCAATAATCTTAAATCACTAAGATAATAAAATCAATTATCCAAAAAAAAGAAAAGATGATAAGATCACTGTTTTAAGAAGTGATTCAATTCTCATCCAAAAAAATGAGAAAGTTTTATCACCATGAAAAAATAATTTTTTATGTTATTTTATTAATTTGCCCTGATAATAGCGAAAAAAATACGTGTGAAAAATTGCTAGCTAATCTTTAGCGTTGACCTCTAAACTTGGCTAAAAATTTGTGACTTTTGTGTTTTAAGGTGACGATAGCAGTAGTTTTGTACATAATATTTTTTGCATTTTATCTTTATTATGGTATAAATTTTGTGTATTTTTATTCAGATTTTTTTTTTAAAAAGCAAAAATCTGAACATTAAAATAAAAGATAAGTGAAAAATGTCCATATAAAAAAAAAGAATAATTCTTTTTCTTTTTTGGAAAAATTATTTTGGATATTTTGTACTCAATGATATTTTTTTCTTGTAATACCAAACATTGTAGTTTAATATCACTAGTGACTTATAATGTTATACCAAACATGATAATATAAAATCACAAGTGATCAAATCACCTTGATAGTTTTATCACTATGGTAATTAAATTATCATAGTAATCTTGCAAGTGATACCAAATGCTATCTTAGAGTTAAGGATTAAACATATGAATAAATACATATATTCATTACAGTAAAAAAATAATTTAATTTTTATAGCAATAAAAACTTAAAAGCTTCAATTCAACATATTTTATACTACTTAATGTCATGCTGTTTAAGTAATCTACAATATTTATCATTCTTAGAAGTTTGAATCCAACAAATTTTATACTACTTAATATCATCGCCATTATAAATAGTGTTTCATTTGAATAAATTGTGAAACATTGTATGTTTTAGCATTTTTTACCGATATACTTTTTTTTAGTAATTTTTATTATATTAATCTCCTTTTGTTAATATTTTTTAATGGTTTGTTTTATGGTTTGGAGAGTTTTTGTGTGTATTAGGTTAAATTTTTTGTGTGGTATAAATATATATATATATATATTTGTGTTGCTTTCAGATTTTGTTTTACTATAGTTGTTAATATTTTACTGCTGTGAACCAACAATTCATAATAGTACCACTTATGCATTAATTTTTTTTCTTAATGGTCATGATGATTTTTTTCTTTTATTAATTACAGTTTTAGTTTAAAATCATTTTTTTTTTTTGTAGTTTACAGATTCATAGCGTTAATTAAATTACTATTTTTATTACTTTTGATAATTTTTGTCAATTCATACAATAGACAATGATAAATTTTTCAAAGGGATTTTTTCATTTATTTCAATAAATATTGCATGCACATGTTTTAATTTTTATCTTTTACAGTCATGATTTATTGGTTATAAAGTTGGAGATTTGAGAGGAGTATTTGAGTTCAAAATATGCTAAATCAAATTGTTTAATTAGTTTGCATTTCCTTCATTAACAATGTGTATTTACATTGATATACTTAAGATTAGTTATACATTCTTTCATATTTTAATTTTTTTTTGATGAAAATTTTCTTTTTATAATTAAGATTTTTTTAATATAATTTTTTTTTTTAATTTCACACAAATTGAGTTTTTATAACATCAAAAGATGTAGAAATCTATTATTAAATCAATTATTGATTAAAAACTCACTTATTTATATTTTATAATTGTAATTTAAAAATATATCAATAGTAAATATTTAAAAATATATTCATGTGCAATGCATATGACATCAAATATTAATTTTTAAAAATTAATACTTTTTTGATAAGTAATAAATTCTACTCTATATAATTTCAGACTTGAAAAATTAAAATTTACAACATAATATAAGAGTGAGAATTTTTTGTATAATTAAAAATATATATAATAAGTTTAACTTACAAAGATAATTTCAAATTTCTAAATTCTAACTCAAAGTACTAGTAAAATAAACTAAAGTTTTAAGTTACATCATAAATTACAAATTTTATAATTAAAAAAAATCAAGAACAAATTTAGTTTTAGTTAGTAAATTGTAAGTTTGTGTGCGTTTGATTGTTGTAACTTATTTTTAGTTGTTGTAACTTATTTTTAGTTATTTAAAATGTACTAATTTGGTTGAATGATAAAAGAATCCATAAATTTAATTAAAAAATTAAAGTTATAATAATTTTAAGGTTATTTTACTAATATATGTCAAATTCATTCGTCTTAGTAAACTTCGTGCAGTTCATCCATTTAATTATTAAATAGTCCGTCTAAAGCTAGCTATGTAGAACGATTTAAATGCGTAAATAATCTAATAATAAAATTGGATTGATTTTGATGCTAATTATCGGTTTGATTGATCTGATTAATGATTCGATTCTATTATGATAACTATGGAATAAATCACTATTTCAACTTGGGATTGAAAATTAAATATAACCAATTTAGAAGTCAATTATGAAATTATAAGATAATTTAATAAAATTAGTCCAATTCACCGATTTAATTATCAAATCGCTAGTTCAAAACTATTTTAAATGCATGAATAATTTAATAATAAAATTGGATCAATTTCAATACTAATTATCGATTTGACTGATTCAACTAAGATCATATCCTGTTATGACAACTATGAAATAAATCACTATCCCAACCTGGAACTGAATTAAATTTAACCAATTTTGAAGCTATAAGATGTTGATAGAGTGTCTCATTAATCGAAATTGCACAAAAAAAAAAAAAAAAAACCATGCTAATTGGTAAATGTAATGTATGTTACGTGGCAGGTCATCTATATTTGTGAAAAATAGGCATAATTAAAGATTTGCTAAAACTAATGCGCCCTAATGAAACAGATGTGGACTAGGTAATTAGGCGCGGGTTCTGATTTGTTTATTTTTAGAGTTTAGGTTATTTAGGTTCTTATTCATTTAGGGTTTAGAATGGTTTTGGATAAGATAATTCTGAATTTATTAGATGATTTAGAATTCGGTTGATTTTTATTTTGATCAATTTTGAGTTAATTACATTTATTTTTTTAGATTTTTACCGATGTTAAAATGTGTTATCTCGTATTGGTTCAATTTTGGATTTTTGTGATTTTATATTCAAGTTGGATTTCTCTTTTTATTGTCAATTGATTTTAAATTAAATACTTAATATAGAATCCAAATTTTGTTTTGTTGTTTTTGCACCTGTATGTTATTCTTTTTGAATTTGTCACATGATAAACTTACCTGTTTTCTCCTATATATGTAATAGATGTCTATTAAAATAATATTATTTCATATCGATTAAATCTTAAATTATTTATGATCTTATAAATTAGATTCATTTTGATGTCGATCAATTTTGAATTAATTACAATTTGAATCTTTTAAGGTTTTAGGAGTTTTATTTGATTTCAGTTTCAGATTAGTTTGAAACTGTATTATTTTTTTATCAGTTGTTGTGGATTTGAATTTCTTCGGATTTTGATTGTTCAAGTGTAAATTCTTTTGTGTTCAAATTTTTTTAATCAAATAAAATTGATTGCTATAACTTCTAATTGATCCGGAAGAATTTGGAGTTTCGTCAAATTTTGCCACTTGTTAAGAGGATGTTGGATTTTGAATATTTTTAGCATATAATATATGATTAACAAGGTCAAGTTGGTTGTAGGAAATTAAAATAAAATAAAAAACAAAGAAAAAGATTAACACGTGTTTTGGTCATATATATGGTAAGGAAATCAGAAGCCAACTTGTCGGATGGTGAAGGGAACAAATAAATAAAAGTAATAATAATAATAAAAAAAGATAAAAACAAAGAAAAAGATAAAGAAATTGTAGTAAGTAAGAATAATAAATAAATAGAGTAAGGAGGAAAAAAAAAAACAAAAGAAAACTAGTGGTTTCGGAGGAAGTTTGTTAAGTGAGGGCCTCTCCGGTCTGATGGAATTGTTATTTTCACTTTTCAGTTGGCGCCAAATAAAAAGCTCATAAAATGAAATGAATGGATGGGCAAATAAAGTTTATCCACTCCTTAAGACCGGCTGCTCAGCTTATGCCTTAGCTGCCTCTCTCTCTCTCTCTCTCTCTCTCTCTCTCTCTCTCTCTCTCTCTCTCTTCTGTCGGTTTACTTCTTTAAATCCTCTTTCTCACTACTTTCACTCGCTTCGCTTTCAAAAACTATCTCTGCTACACACTCTTCTCAGCTCCCCTCTACAATCTTCATTCTCTCTGTAAGATTCTTTGTCTTCTCTTCTTTTCCTTGCTTTTCCTTCTTCCTTCTCAGTATTTTGCATTAATTTTGTGTTTCTGCTATAACTTGGTTCCACTGATCTATCTTTCATATTGGGTGCTGGGGATCATTTGAGTTGGGTTATTTTTTGGCATCTCCTTGCCGTTCAATAAATTAGTTTCTTTAAAGTCTACCTGAGCCTGAGGTTCATGGGGTTCGGACAAACAAAAAGTTCAACAGGCTATGGCAGGCCACCCTGGATTTTCAAAGGCAGGTAAGTCTCAGACCTTCTAACAATATTTTCCATTCCTGTTATTTGGTTAATATATGTTGAGCCACAGATTATTGAATGGTCTGAGTTTCATTTTCAGTGCCTTGTATCAGCTCCATCTTGTGAAAGCTGAAACTGCTAGAGCATTCATACCAAAGGAGTTCCGCTTAGTTGAAGCTTTTGGGTAGTCGTATTTACTTATAACTGTATGGGGTTGATTGTGGAGTTTCAGAATTTCGGTTTTTCACAAATTAATCACAGCATGCACAATGCAGATACACACTTGGTGGTTTTTTCCTTGCCAACTATGATGACAGCCCTGCCGGGGTCTTTGATGAGGTTTCATACTCTCATTTTAAGTTAAATGTTTTTATGATGTATTAAGTTGTTGAATCAGTTTCTATTACCCGTGCCTAGGAAGTTGATTGTTTGTAGTGTTTTAGTTCAGTAAACATGAAGTTATAGTTGAGCTTAACAAAATTGATCACATGTTGAGTTAACTGTTAATTCTTTGCCAGCTTGTGGTGATCGCTGGAATTGTGTGGAATCCCCCAACGTCTTGCGCGTATGTATTCTGCGCTCTTTTATTGACATTGATTAATACTAGTTAATTATCATGTATGGAGAATATGCATCATCATTTGAGTAAATTCCCTGGCCCTAAGCCTTTACAAGTCAGGGCACTGCTAAGGGAAGTTCTGTTCTGACTTCTGAGTATTCATGTATCAGTTTCATGAAGGTTTGGATTGAGCTAGTAAAAGCGATGGGATACAGAAATTAGGTGGTACCCACCACTCAATTGGGTTTAATTAATTTTATGAGCTAATATGTTCTTCAGTCAACTTTATAACTTGAATGTCTTATTACTGTTCATTAAATTATGCAGCCATTCTTGTTACTGTTCATTAGTTTATGCTGCCAAAGGAATCATTCAGAGTTATTAGTCACATTTGGAATATTATCAAGTAGCTTCCTAAGTGGCATAAACAAGTTGCCATTTTTTGAAGTAGGTGTCAGATTCATGTATCAGGAAGAAGAGTACTTTACACTGCTTGAATCACCTAGTTTCCACTCAGTAGACCTAACAGGCTTGCTCATGTATTTAAGCTACTTGTTTCCTGTCACAGTACAGTAATGATCTAAAGGAGAAGTCAATAGACTTGTATAGAAGCATTGGAATTTGGATGGACTGTCAAATTATCATTTTCATACATGCAATTTCTTATGCTTTCTCCTCTTCTGTTTCCCTTTTTCTATTCAAACTAATTGTCTCCTCTTCTTGTTTCTTTTGCTAATTTAAATTTGAACAGATGGGCAGCCAGGGTTCTTGTGAACAGTGAAGAAGCTTGTCACCATGGACGGAAGGTAAGACATGTAAGTTTTAGAATAGGATAGCTTTCCAGGATGGTCTTTTAGCTACTAAAAATAGAAATCTGGCCAAATTTACTTGATTACAACTTTAATCCTAAGTCTAGACCAACATACAAGTTGAGCATTTCTCTACCCTTGACTCCTGCAGCGCCAATGGTTCAACATATGAATGTAGCACAGGGATGCATAGCTTCCGCTACACCATGAACCAGAGACATTTTTGAAGTAATTAATGCCATAATTCCTTTACTTCTGCTAATGGAAGTTTGAACTTGCATGGGTTTTTTCTTGCAGGACGTAGGGCTTCCGAGTCAGGTAGCCAGATTTTCCAAGGTACACCTTATTCTGCCAGTTTCACTGTAGCTCTGGCACAAATTTTTCTTCTACTTTTCTAGTCAATAAGATTGGTCTAAATTTGTACAGCACTATAAAATTTGTAGAGTACATGTGTCAACTTCTTTGTGAAGGTCTTTTTCTGTTGGGGTTCGCTTTAGTTACAACATTGATTGTATAATCATCCTACCTCTACAAGATTGGCACACGATCTATTTGTGGCATCATATTAGCATCAAGGGTGTTTATGAAAATTCGTTTCAGTCTGCAATTGAGCCCTTGATATGTTGCAAGGTCACAGGAAATCAATTCATGTGAAAAAACATAGACATTTTCATTTTTTTTTCTTTAAATTTGGTTTATGATTCATGTTTTATGTGTGTTTTGTTTGAAATAGAGAATTACACCAGTTCCTAGACAAACAAAGGATAAATTTGGTGGCTTTCTAAACATGATTGGTGTGGGCACTACTATCTGCCACTCAAAAGATTGCATGGACGTTCAAGTGACAGAAGTGGTCGGTCCGGCTTCATCAAATATCTGTAATATCGAACTTATAACTGAAGGTGAGTTCATCGTACTGATGTGATGAACTTTCATAGCATTTGGTGTTCTAGCTCCTGAAAGAATATCCTTCCTAATAATGAAATAGTGATACGTAATTACCTGTTTTCCTCATCTTGCTATAAGATTTAACCTCACTTAGAAAACCACCTAAAAGCCAAACATAATGAAACCTAAACAAGAGTTTAAATTGTAACATAATTTGCACAGGACCGTTGAGCAGGGAGGCTTAACAAACGAATGTCTTTCCGAGACTTTACCATTTGAAGGTTTATCTGAATTTGCATGCCTTGTTTCTCAAACAAGCTTTAGGCTAGTCAAGTAATTGTCTTAGAACTAACTTCCTCGGTAATGCAACATTATCATGTCATTAATTCTGATTTTTGCTAGGATAAACTCTTCCTTTATAGTTTTGCTTTCTTCTGTTCTATGTAATGGCCCTCCCACTTCTTGGCATTGCCATTGCCCCAAGTGAAGCAGCGCATTGTTATTATGTGCATGAATTAAAATCATTGCAAGGTTTACTTAAACTTGTAGTAATCAACACACCTGACGATCATGAAAGGGAACAAATATATCTTTTCTTCTCTTTGCATCTAGCATTAATACTTCTAGTAGATTTTACGAAATATTTTCTGGTAACAATCTTGGTGATTGCAGCGCCTACACCGAAATTCAACAAATGGATGGGCCCATCGATCACAATGTCACTTCCAAGCTTTAGGTAATTTCCTACATGATTTATATTTCAATGTTGTCCACTTTGAAGAGATGTTAATTTTTTGTTGTGAAATTACAGCGGCCAAACAGAGTATAATCCCAACCTTTTGAAGTATTCTTGCCGCCTTGCCTGCAGGTATTTCAGATATTTTCTTTCCCAAGTATTATTTTTCACTACTACGCAGAGCCCCTCACCTACTTTTCTTTCTTTTTTCTTTTAGCAAGGAGAGGGACTGAACTGATGCATGCTACATTTACTGCTTTAAAATTAGCATGTATTGGTTGGCCAAAGAAAAGATCTAACATTCAGGAAAAGCAAGCAGATAAGTGGTATTTGATGAAAAACACTAAAAAAATTGGGAGTTGACACTTGAGTCACCAACTGTTGTAACCCAAACAGATAACTATTGCACTAAATCACCTGGTAGCCATTCTTGAAGAAAAAATCTCTTGTGCAATTCTATGTTAGGATGGTTTTCACCCTATATTTTTCTGCCTTAATGATATTATGTTATGGACATTAGTAGTCAAATGTTTGTCATGCCTTGACTAGGGCTGTAATCGAGTCGAGCCGAGCTCGAATACTGAGAAGCTCGAGCTCGATTCAAAACTCGAGGCTCGAAGCTCGGTTCGAGCTCGATCGAGTATCATTTTTTAAGCTCGAGCTCGGCTCGAGATAAAATCGAACTATTCGAACTCGACTCGATTAGGCTCGTTTAAATACTCGAGCTCGAGCTCGAATTAAGGGTTTTTAAGTATGTATATATATTAAGGGTAAAATAGTAAATTAATAATAAAAATATTATAAATAAAAAAAACTCGATTAGGCTCGCGAGTTGTTCGAATCGGGTATTAAGATACTCGAACTCGGCTCGCTCGATAGCTCGAGCTGCTCGAGCTCGATAATGACCGAATCGAATTCGAGTTTTTTTCGAGTCGAACTCGAGTAGCTTGCGAGCACAGGTGTCTTGTTTACACCCCTAGCCTTGACATGTATATCACTTGGGTAATTTAAGTAATGTTCTTGCCACATCCCTTTTTCTTGACTGGAAAAGGGGAAAATTAGAAATGTTTTTTTTTCTTTTTCTCCAAATGCCAGAATATACTTTCTGAAAGTGTCTTCTGATTTCTGAATATTTTACATGACAGAGTACGAGCAGTGCGGCCAGCAAAAGTATCAGGGCCATCATCTTTAAAGAAGGAAAGAAACAGTGATTCCAAAACTACAGACTTTACAGCAGAGGAACTCGTAGTCGATAATGGAAGAAACCTCAGCATATCGGTTATGTTATCAAAGCCTATACTAGCTTTGGAGTTCAATTGCTTGGAAATGCAAGTTGAAGCTCCCATCATACTATCCAACAACTCTACAAGCTCTTTACGAGCTGCTTGACCATCATACTATCCAATAACTCTACAAGCTCTTTACGAGCTGCTTGACCATCCTGCTCTTTTGTTTGTTTTTTCGACATAACTAATATAATTCTTTACTCCAGACTAATATAAAGCAGGGAATTGATTCCCACTGCTTGCAATTTCAATCAGGATTCACTTCATTACCCGACAAGAGATGTTAAAGTTACAGAAGAGAATTTTTTTTTTTTTTTCCTTTACTTGAGATCTTTACAAAAATGTTTCTACATCCAATAATAAGAAACCAAGGAACAAACAAACAAATTCAATTTTCATATTCAGACAGGTTAAGAACAGCCTTCAGCAATCAAACTTACTTACAATCTCAATCTGTATTCTCAATCCAAGAAACTGATCAGGAGATCAGAATGCTTCTGGTAGTGGCTGGCCTTCCAAAAATGCCTTGAACAGAACCAGTGATCTCTCAGGCTGCGAGAATGGGGCTTCATGAGATGCTCCTCTAATTGTGGCAAAGGATAGGATATTACCATAAACTTGAGTCCAGCCACCAACCTGCAAGGAAAAAAAAAAAGTATCTTTCACAGATTGTAATAAACATCTTAATACTACCATAAAGTTCAAACTTCAGTAATCTCCATTGATATTTACCTGCTTCCCCTCAAACCAAACTCGATAAGGCACAGTAGTTTTCAAACCTAATTCCTTCGCCAGTCGATTAACTAATGTTCGACTTCCAGTCAATGGGATAACAGAATCTTGATCTCCACTATATTTAAAAACGTCTGTTATGAGTACTATAATCAACCAAACAAAATTCATATGCACTATTTGTTCAGACAACATGAAGAAAACCTTTAACTGAGAACCATTTACCTATACACCATGACTGGAATTCCTGCCTTCACTAGTCCGCCCACAATAGTGATTGTTGGTATCTCCAGATCAAGCAGTTCATAATCCAGGACACTGATGGGCAAAATACAAGGAAGATAATTAGGCGACCATATCAAACAACTCACCATCATAAGCACAAAGCCTCAAATCCGAATAAAGAAGGTACACAGAATATCTGAACTATACGTATTGTTCTTGTCCCATGAGTTAAAGATTTATTAATTTTTTATTGCTGACTACAAAAAGAATAATAATCACTGGATATCAATTCTGCAGTAGAGAATTACTTGCTGCAAACAGCCCATTTACGGACACCTACAAGACGTGCATGGAGAGCATTCTGCACATCTTGCCTGTTTAGATAATTAACTGTTTCATCTTCTACACAGACATCTATTGTCTCACCAACTTGCTGTTGGACAAAGAAAGCGGAGATAACAAGTCCAAGTTAGAAACAAGTAGCAAAGACTAGAACGTTAGACAATCAAGTTTATGAAAATTATACAATTTAACTCACTTGGGGAGTAAGGACTTTGGATTGTGAGAGCACTGATGATATACAGACATCAAGGGTAACATCATACTTGTCGACGAATCTACTAGTTTCTGTACTTACTTGGCTCATCACCCTTGAACAAATAGGAGAAACGTCTCCTCTATAATACTCGCCGACATATCGTGAGTAATTACAAGAAGTGGTGAACATTTTGTATGTAAAATCCGATATTAGTCCATGAGACCAGAAGAATTCAGCCCTCGAATTAAAATCAGTAGCAAATTCTAAAACAGGATTGCCAAGCTGCAATTAATTGGAGCAAAGAGGAATAGATATTATCCCCTGTATATATATATAAAAAAAAAACAGGAAAAAGACTGAAATTTGTTTGCTTAACTACTTACAGCAATTCCTTTCAAATTGAACAGCTTATCTTTCTTATTAAACTGAAGCATAAGTTCTGCCAGCTGGGGTATATAATGACCTAGTTTTAGACATAATAAACAATTAGTGCTGATTCACATTCCAGACTAAAAGAAATAGTAATATCTTTTTGAGTAGCAAAATGATACCAGCATAGCTTTCCCCTGTAATGAACAGGCTTCTATTCCTGTACTGGGGGAATTTGAGGAACCAATTTTGCAAAAACACCAGATTGTCCCTGGCTACAATAACAAAGAGAGACAAAGTTTGAAAGATGAAAGGTAGCCTGCAGAGGTGAACTTTTTTCAGACGACAAGGAGAAAAAACAAAACAAGAACAGTAAGCAATGAACATGGCATTACTGTAAAGTGAAAGACAAATACACACGGCAATGGCATCATAACATTGTGCAATATTCTCGGACCCTTTGCGTGAAAAAGAACTCAAAAAAGAGAGGGGGAAAAAGGAAGGTTAAGAAAAAAAGTAAGATAACCCAAATTTTAAAAAGACAATGGGGAATAGGAAAAAAAAAAGAAAAAAGAAAAGGAAAAGAAGCTCTCTTGAATATTCGGTATAGAAACTCTGTTTCTTCTGCAACTCTCTTTTTTTTTTTTATAAGAAAAATGAAAATTGATTAAACATTAGTAAAATGGGTTAGATTGGAGAGTTACCAGTGATCTTGTCATTAACAGCCTCATAAGAGGAGGCGTCTGCGGAATAAGAGAAGCCAACTCCAATTGGGGCCTCCAAATACAACATATTGGCTTCTGCAAAAGAATGAGATTGCTAACTATCAACTTCTTGAGGTGTTTGTGAGATCTGAAAAACCATTTCCCACTTACCAGTAATACAAATAAAATACAAAAAGACCATAATTTACAAAATGAACATACAACAATAAATAGAGAAGTATACCTCTATTCCAGCTATATTCGTTCTTGACCAGCACTTCCCCACTTGGCCTAAACGGTCCATTCTCAGAAAAGGCTCCAACCCCCAGTGAAGAGCAGCCAGGCCCTATAATTCACTGCAGGAAGTCAGAAACCGTAAAAGAAACATTATCTTGTAGCCTGAGAATGAGAGATTGAAAAAGTGAGAGACCTCCATTGAGCCAGAGGACAAGAGGCTTGGAAGCTGGATCTACTCCAGCTTCAGCAAAGTAGTAAAACAAGGCTCTCTGTTTTTTCTCATCAACGGTCACATAACCCGAGTACTGTTGGAACCCGACTTTGGGTTGACCCGGTAACCCAGATATCCGATCAAACAGAGCTGGAAAACACTCGACTTGAACACAAAACCAAACCTGAAGTAGAAATAAGCCCAATGCCACTGATCTCCAGGGTAAACAAAGCATGGTGTTTTCTTTTTTCTTCAGATAAGAGAGCAAAGAAACCCAGAGTGAGAAAGAGAGAAAAGAAAAGAGAGAGTTAGCAACAATGTTGCTCAGTGGGGTTGCATTTTATAAAGAGAGTCCATGTTCTTTTGTTACTATTCTATTACATCGTTACCCCGACTCGAACCGTAATTGTCGAATACGGATATATATTCAATATGGATATATTTAATTTTTTTTAAGTTTTTTCATATATTTAAAAAATTATACTTTTATATTTATGTCCGAATATGTGTTAGACACGAATGTCGAACACGAATACTTTAATAAAAATAAAAAGTCCGTGCAACAGAGATTATTACATCTATAATAATAATAATAATAATAATAACTCTAGGAGCTGAAACAGATGCTTGTTGGGTAATTTTTTTGTTCTCTTTCTCTTCACTTTGAGATGGGGTTTGAGTTGAGTTTTGGAGATGCTGAGCAGGAGTGGGTCAGCAAAAGGGCAGGGTGAAAAATGAAAAGAGAGAATGTGCTTTTTAAAGCCCGCCCTTGATGACATTTGCTCACGGAAGTTACAGCCTTAGCTTACAGCACCAATGTTTTTGTTTTGTTTTTTTAGTGTTGGAAATAGAAACTATTAGCGGTGAGCAAAATCCGACTCGATTCGAAAAAATCGATTAAAATTTTAAATTTTGGTTTAAATAGTTCGAATTATTTGAGTTTTTCGAGTTTTTTGATCGACTCGAATAAATAAGTCGAGTTATACGATTTAGCTCGAATTTAGATTTAACAGTTCGAGTTATTTGAAAATCCGAATAGTAAAATCCAAAAGGTTTTGAACGAGGGTATAATTTTCTTGGGTAAATTTAAAAAACATGCTGTTAATAACCAAATTATTGTTAAATGGTATAATGAGTAAAAATTATTTGAAAAAGAGAAACAAAAAATAAAAAATTATTAAGAAGGAAATTGTAAAGACAAAATTACCCTTGATAAAAAAAATCTTCTCCTTCTTTTTTCTCTTATTTTTTAATTTATTTTTAATTAAAAAATAAAGTTTTCTGAAAATATATATATTTTTAAATTTTAAAAAATATTTTTTTAAAATTTAAAATTATTTATTTATTTTTTTAATTAAATTTTTTTAAAAAATAATATTATTTTTTCTAAAATTATTTTTTCTTTATTTTTTTTTAAATTTTTTAAAAAAATAAATATTTAAATATTTTATTTTTTAAATTTATTTTTAATTAAAATTTTTAAAAAATAATATTTTCTTAATGGAGGAGAAAGAAAAAATAGTTTTTTTCATTAAGGGTAATTTTATCTTTACAATATCTTTTATAATAATTTCTAATTATTCATTTCTCTTTTTTTCAAATAATTTTTATCCATTATACCATTTAACAATAATTTGGTTATTAACAGCATGTTTTTCAAATTTACCCAATTTTCTTATTCTCTTCCCTCTTGTCCCCCCTCTGTTTCCCTCCCTTTTTTCTTTCTCTTCGGTCTCTATCTCTCTTTTACGACTAATGTGGTCCAAAATCATTGAAATTAATAATAAATAAATGAATTTGGTAAATAAATTTTTTTCAATTTTTTTTAATTTATAAAGAAAAATAATATTTATATATGGTATTATATTAGTTATAAGATATATTCACATATCCGTATCTAATTTTTGAATTTTTTTAGTTGAGTAAGCAATTTAAATTTAACCATAAGCCTTGAACTTTTGACATTTGCTTACATTTTCATTGATTTTGATTTAGAGAATTGAACAATTTTATTTACCCAAAATTTAGTTTTATCATGCTTAAATATAATTGAAAATTTATAGGATTTGTTTTATCATGCTTAAATATAATTGAAAATTTATTTTAACTCGAATAAATTTATTCGACTCAACTCGAATTTCTTTTCACTCGACTCGATTTGCTAAATTTTCAAATTCAGTTTGGTTGACAAAATAGGACTCGTAAACTCGATTAACTCGAATTTTCTTAACTCGATTCGACTCGATTCGATCGATCGATCACCCCTAGAAACTACTACTACTATACTACAGTAAGCCAAAAGAATATTTTCTTGTATTTTTATGGAGTTATCAGCTTTGGTTTAGTAGCAGGCAGGATAGAGCATACAGCATAAGCCTGTGCTGTGTTCCAGGGAAAAAGAGCTTTCTTTACACTAATGCTTCCTCACTGTTTACTTTTTAAGTTTTTTCTCATTTTCATTTTTTCCTCTTCAAAAATCAGAACCAAAGTGAATGTGACACAGTGACAGAGCAGAGCAGTAGACATGTCAATTCGTATATCTGTATCATATTCGTATATTTTATTATATTATAATCATATTTAAGATATTTTATATTTATATAAATTCTGATAAATTAATAATTCGTATTATATAAATTTTAAAATATTCGTGTATTCGTATTATATTTATGTTATTTTTTAATATCATATCATATTCGTATCGTGTTTTTAATTATTTTTTTATTCACATATCTTATACTATCAGGTTTAAGAGCAAGTGTGCAAGTAATTATTTCTCCGAAGAAAAGTTTTGCTACAAACCTTTTCTATTTTCAGAAAAAGAAAAGCAGATGGGAAAATTCATGATTGGAGAGAAACAAATACTTTTCCTAGGAGAATTAACTTTAGTGCTTGTGAGTTGATTTAATTTATTGAATATTCATTAATTTTTTAATAAATATAAAAGTTTGAGTTTTATCAATAATTTTATTTGATGAATAATTTGTAAATATCATTATTAATTTTTTCTAAAACTTATGATATGATCTGATGTTGGACTAGAATAATTTTTCCTCACTTAAATTTTTTTATGATAAAAAAACAATTAATGCTTCAACCTGGATTATATGTACAAGTACAGAAGGTATCCTTTTTCTAAAGGTGACAAAATGAACCCGAACCCGAAAACCCTTCCAGGAAAATTCGAACCCGAACCCGCCCAAATCTGATTTGACCAAAAAGTCAAAAACCCGAACCCAAAAAAATCCGAACCCGAATGGGCCCGAACCCGAACCCGAATGGACCCGAACTCGAATGAGCCCGAACCCGAATGGGCCCGAACCAGAGACCGGCCCGAACCCGAATTTAATACTAAAAATAAAAATAATCAAATTGCAATTAATTTTTTTTTTTACAAAGCAATAACTTTAATTATTAATTTTATTCTAATTTTTTTAATAATTTAATTAAAATTTAAAATTTAATATATTATATATATATATGATGATGAAATAATAATTTTATCAAAAAGTAAATTATATTTTGTACTTATAAGTTATAACTTTAACGTCTCATATCATGATGAATTTACAATCTAAATATTTTAAATTCTTGAAAATTTTAGAGATGTGAAAAAAATTTGACAATAATTCAATTATTCTTTAAGGGTAAAAAAATTTGACAATAATTAAATTATTTTGGCCTTTTGGGTTATACTTATACGGTTAGGTTAGGGTGGGTTTAATTGGATTATGGCTTTCATGGGATTTTATTTTAGCGGGTGGGTTTAATGGGGTTTTGGGTTTTATGGCCTTTTGGTTTTGGGTATATTTATTATATATTAATAAATAATCATATTAATTATATATTTATTACGTATAATTTAAATATAAATTATATTTTTTTAGTACTACTTTATAATTTATACTTTATACTGATGAAAAAAATATAAGTACTCGATAGATATATATATATATATATATCTTGACTATAAGCATAAAATTTTGCATTTTATAAGTATATAAACGAATAGATGAAGGCCAGGATTTATTTTTAAAAGTTTTTTATTTTATAGTGAATATAAATTATAATGTATTTATATTTTGAAATTCGAGTTCATCAAATCAATTATTTTAAATATCAATATGATTAATTTATAATATATCATATTTTTTATAATAAATTATTTCAAAATTTGATTTTATATAACAAATTAATTTCTTATTCTTTTGGTGCTAACAAATATTAATTTTAAAAAATAAATATAATTAAAAATATCATATAATAGCAAAAGTATAAAAATAATAATAAATTAATAATTTGTTTTTAAATATAAATATTTAAATTACGTAAAAATGATTACATCTAATATAAAATAAAATGATGTAAAACATACCCGAACCCAGACCGAACCCGAACCCGAATGGGCCCGAACCCGAATGAGCCCGAACCCGAATGAACCCGCCCCGACCCGAACCCGCCCCAACCCGCCCAATTGCCACCTCTACCTTTTTCCCAATTTGTTTGCAATTTATCTTTGGTGAATTTATGCAATTAGTCACTTTACTCTATCAAAATTTGAGATTTAATCATTACAGTAAAATTTATATAAATTAAATTCTTCTATTATATGGATTTGTTAATGTCGTTTTAATTAATAACAGTGTTAAATCTACTCTGTTAAATGTGCTTACGTGCCATTGACCATATTCATATGACATTGACTTTACTTATGTGGCATTTTCGTTGGATTTGTTAAGAGTAAATTCCAAATTATGCGGATCTTTTTGCTACATGGCATTGTTGTAGGTTGGGAAGGGAAGGGAAGAAAAAATAATGGATTTGATGTTGAGTTTGTTTAATTTTTCCAGTAAAATGAAGGATGGATCGTTAGAAAGGGGGTTTAGAGTTTAGAAAACAGCTTTTGGATTTTTTACAACTCTATTTTGTCCCGGTAAAATCGGTCTTGAAGCACTTGGTCGGCTAGCTTTGCCCAGTGTTCAACGTCACGGCGCCCAGATTTTTCGAAACCCATCTGAAATAGTTTGAACTTTGAAGGGAGGGTACCTAGAATCTTGTCTTTGTGTTTGCCAAAGTCTATATGACTAAATCTCTTGCTAGAATTGTTTTGGCCATGAGAGGTGAAGATACGGATAGAGGTAAAGAACAAATACTAGGCTATAGGGAGGTTTGCTATACTATTTGAACTAGGGATTAAAATTGCAAATAATTATAGAAAAAAAGTGAAATAATAACTTTTGTCAGAAAAGTAAATGCCAAAAATGAATACTTAACAATTAACATTCAATATAGTGTACTCTTATTTGAATTTTTGACCAAGATTAAATTTTCCAATTTTTTGACTACTCTTTCCTTTTGATTTTTCCATTTTCATTTGATTTTGTCAGTTCCCGACTTCTTCAGGATGATATCCAACATTTTATGAAATTACTATATATATATATATATATATATATATATGTTTTCTAAACAACTTTGCCTTAGTGCTAATAGAAATGTGTTTCAAGTTTTAGGGATTTTATCTCTAGTTTGAATTTTTTTTTTGAATAAATTGTTTTTTTGTTAAGATTTAATTACGATATCTTAAATTTTCATAACTCATGCATTTGAACGGGAGAAAAGTTTCAAACCCCTAACATACTTGTAAAAAATCCTTATTTGTTACAATGTTAAAGGTTTAATTTTTATTAGATTTAAATAAAAAATTTGATCCCGATTCATTCAATTAGTAAAAAATTTGATTACAAGTTAAGCAATTAGGTAAAAATAAAAAAGTTGTGACAATTCATGATTTTATCTCATATCAAAATATAATACTATTAATTGTTGGAGAGTTTATTATGCTGTATCTGTTGGCAGAGTAGACCTTGGGCTGGTGTTGCAATAAAATTTCAAGATTAGGAAAATTTAGGACAATTAATTGGTTGAATGTTATAAAGTCCAAAATTTACTCCGTTTGTCGTGGAACTGGGGTTACACTTTTGATTGAGTGGAAAAGTAGCTTCAACTAAAATGCAGTCAAAGTTGATGACATTATAGTGTGTGCTAATGTCATTATCATTTTTTCCGCATAAACCAGTGGTGGAAACGAACGCTTTCTTGTTGAAAGCATTTTTCATATCTACTCTTTTGTCTGAGGCAGAATCTTATCTATGTATTATGCTTTGCTTTGCTTTATTTTGCTTTGCTTTCATTGATCTGTCCTTCGATTTGCCTGACCTTTCTTTTCTTGGTGTAAAGAGTGTTTTCGTGATAACCAAGCCAGGCCACTAAGCGCCTTCACCACCCTCTCTCTCTCTCTCTCTCTCTCTCTCTCTCTCGTTCTTAATCTTGGGTGATTTCTAGATAGGGCCGGCGAGCTAAGAAAGCTGGGCAATCTTGTTTCCCCGCTAAGCTAAAGTGGACTGATTTTATTAAAAAGCTTGTTTCTTTAAAGTTTAGTTTTAATTTGATTTCTCAAAAATGTTTTTTCAAATGGATTATTTATTTATTTATTTATTTTTCTCTCTCTCTTTTCTTTGGTGTTATGTGTACTACCTAGCTTGGTAGATTCTGATACATTGCCTAAGGTCAGGGTCCAATGTTTGAATTTGTGACAACTGACAAAATTAATGGCATGTGAGCATAGTGAGAGCATGCATAAGTTCAAAAAATTGAACATAATTTATGTATAGACTAAACAAAGACTATGGTGTCCTCCATCCTTTGGGTTCATATTCAATCCGCTTGTACCCTTTGTATTGATGTCAAAATTCTGCTTTCCCGGACATATGGACAGTTTGCTTGGAAAATGTGCTGAGGAAATGAGAGTTGTGGAGTCTTGAACTGGAAGCAAACTTTTCATGACTTTGGTTTCTTCTCAAACTTTTTAGTATTTTCTTTTCTTTTTCCTCCTTGAGAAGCTCTTTTGATGAATTGAATACTGTATATTAGTAACATACAGAGGAAAAGCTAGTTAACTTTTTTTCTTTTTTTTAAAAATTATAACAATATCCGATAGTGAACTCATTCTCATTTCTAGAATGGACATTTTAGCTAGAAGTAAGACCCCACAATGTCTTTCAATCCTTCAATCATAGTTTTGATTAATATACTATAAGATTTCTTTCCCCCCTAAATTCCTTTTGCTTTTCAATCTGAAATCTCAAACTCGCAGGATAATATAATCACTTGATCTGCCGTTCAAAAGGGCATTCCGAACAGTCAAGCTTAGCTATACTGATGCAAAATGTGAACTTATTGGTTGTTTACACTACAAATTAACTGTTTGTTGGAGATGCAAATATGTCAGATAAGAATCATGTATTATCTCCTCTGCCTGCCAATATCTTTTAACTTGGTCCAAAACTTAGACAAAATGGTTTAGAAAATTAACCTATGATGAAACAATTGCTGGTTCAATTATAAACGTGGATAGAAGCATTTGAGAGTACTGTTGCAAGACTACTGTATCTCATATTTGCGAAGAATTTTTAAATTGATCAAACATTTTAGTGAAAATTTCATGGATCGAACCTGAACAAAAGTCAAACAAACTCGATCCTTGTTTATTTCCTTTATAAAAGATTATAAAAAAATAATGGCAGACAGTCAAAGAAGCTGGTAAGGAATATTGGAATTCAACTAGCTAATTAAAAACTTTGAAATGCTAGACAATGTTGTAGAGAAACAAAAAAAAAAAATAATTGAGAAAAATCCAAGACACAAGAATTTACGTGATTGATCAATTGTGTTTACGTCCACAGAATAAAAATTCACTATTTTTTTGGGAAAAAAAATACATATACGGTAAGTTTATATTTTTATAACCAAAATTACGAAACCCTAAAAAATATTTCTAAAATCAAGCCAATAAACGAAATAAGCCTCCAAAAAAATCTATTTAAAATTCATAACAAATTTTATGTCGTTAATTTTGATTATACCATAAAAAAAGAAAAACCAGACTTCACCTAAAAAATCCAACAAATGTGAACTACTATAAGACTTTGGGATAAGTTGGTAATAAATGCAGCTAATAACTTTGAAAGCAGTTTGGATGGGGGAAATTCCCCTTGTCTTTTTGTCGGAGGTGATGATGGGGGGTCAAAATGTTAATGATTTCCACTTGAGCATGTTTGGAAAAAACATCTTCATCATGCCAAAAGCATGGTATGGCATGCATGCCAATGTGACTACATCTAATTCATTCATCAATAGCTCGTAGAGACAAAAGGCAAACCCTATTTAAAAGCTGAAGAAAAATAAGAAAACAAATAAATAAAAACAAAGAGCATCACTTAACCTTCTCTCTCAATCACCCTCCCCTTGTCTCAGTAATGGACCACCTCAACTAACTTCCATAACTTTTTTTTTTTTTTTTTACAACCGGAAGAAGAAAAGATTATATAAAGTGTATTTGGAAGATTAGTTGCACTCAAAATATAATCCGGCCTTTAATCATTCCATTGCAATCATTACGAATAACGAAGAGAAACAAATAGAAACAAAAAAAAAAGGGGTTAATTTTCTAGATGATTTTATCTACACCCTTCTTTCAAGGTGATACATATGCCACACTTAAGATATATAAATGGACAAAAAAGATTAATTTAAATGAAAACGAAGTTATAAATGTGTGTGTTGGCTTTTTGGTCTTGGGTTTAATATTCTAAAGCAAGGCAAAGGGCCCCATTTTCACATACAGAAAGTGAAAAACTGTTAGATATAAGGGATGGGATTAGGTCAAAAAATGCACCTTTAGAATGGTAACTTGTAGGTGTCTTTCTCTTCTTTCCCCATGCGCACCTTTTGACGAAAAGAATGCAATTTTTTCCTCCATCTTTTCTTGGGCACACTATTAAATTCTAGTGCACATGACCATCAGGCACTGGCAGGCAGGTAGGAACAGTGGGGTCACCCATTTGGGCCCATCTCCTAGATGATGCCCTTTATCTGGTGGCGGTGGGTGGGGTAAGGATTTGGTTATTGGTGTGCCTATATTCTTTTAGTTGGGACTTGGGAGGGGCTGAAAACACAGGCTACAGCGCGTGCTGAGTGCCATACTCGGCTGCGTGAAAGAGACTGCAGGTGCAGTTGGTGGATCCTTAGCCTCAAAAAACATAAACAAAGGCTGGCCTTGGATAGGCTACGGCTACCGTATGATTCCCAATCTTTCAACGGACATTTTGCAACGGTACATTAGAGAAATGACAAAATTTAAATCTCTCGCATTACTATGAATATGATGCAGCTGTTGCACCGAAGTGGATGAATTCTCATTTATGTATATATATATTTTTTATCTTAATACATGAAAATTAAGTAACCCAGAACATATGTTATTGATGAGCATCTACAATAAAATGTAGTTCAAATTAATCCAATAATATTTCTTTATTTACTGACTATACGGATGCAACGAATGAACAACATTAAAAACATTGTCATATATAAAAGAACTAAAACTACCCCTCAACTTTGCACTAAGGGCAGAAAGATAATATTTAGAAAAGTAACCATTGAAATCAACTTTACACTCAAGATTTGTCATGCCCATTTAGCTTTCATAGTGGTAGACTAGACTTGATCATGGTCGGGCTAGTCGTCCGGCCTGACAAGCTCGGTTCGAATTGAACTGAGTTTAAATAAGAATTTTGGTCATTTGGTTCAAATTATTATTAATTAAATAAAAAATATTTTTATTTAAATTTAATTATAAAAAATATATTAATATTAATATAAAAATAATTTTTTAATATTAATTAAATAAAAACGGGTTTGAATAAAAAAAATTATTAAGCCATAATCCAATCCATAAACAGGTCTATGATAGACTTAAAAAAAATTATAACAGCAGTTAATAGAACCTTCCATAAAGACTGAAATATTACAAGAAAAAGATATATTCCTAAATAGATGTCGACTTATCAAACAATCAATCTATCCTTCTTCATATGGTTGATCTTTGACATTAAACCTTTTTAAGACCTTTATTCCGTTTCATACATGTTAAAAGCTTTAGCGTTATATTTAGCATAGGTTAAAGAAAATAATATAACATTAAAATGTGAGGGATCATATTTTGTGACTGACGGTAATAAAATCAAACATAATCATCTCACATAAGCCTCTTGATTAGGGCTGTAAACGAACAAAGCGTTTGACGAACCGTTCGTAAACAGTTTGATTTCTGTTCGTTTATGTTTGTTTATTAATCTAAATAAACGATTATGAACACAATTTTCATGTTCGTTTATTAAACGAACCGAGTTCAAACAGATATGTGTTCGGTTCATTTATGTTCACGAACAAGTTCATTTATGGTTCGTTTCAAGCTCGTATATTAGTTTGTTTAAAGCTCGTTTATGTTCGTTTATTGTTCGCTTATAATATAATATAATTAATATTAATATTAATATTATTATTTGCATTTTATTTTATTTATAATATAATTAATATTATTTAATAACTTAAATTTAATAATTTAGTAACAAATTAAATTTAATTACGTTTTTATTTTATTATTTTATATTTAATAATAATTTAAAATTACTTGTTTTATATTTGTTTGTTTGTTTATTGTTCATGAACATATTTTTAATTGTTCGCGAACATGTTCGATTATATGTTCATGAACATGTTCATTTAATGATCACGAACAAGTTCATTTAATTTAAATGAACTTGTTCGTGAACATTAAATTAACGAACACGAACAAGCTCAATTTTAAACGAACAGAGCTTGAACACAATTTAAAAATCCTTAACGAACACGAACTGAATACGAACAAACTCAAAAATAAATAAACGAACACGAACAAAGGCTTATTCGTTCAAGCCCGATTCATTTACAGCCCTACTCTTGATCACTGTTATCTATGATTTATGAAGTACAATGATGTATAACTTTAGGAAAGCATGCATAATATATAGTGGATTTTATCAGGCTAAATTTAAAGCAAGCTTACATAATAGCACACCAGAAAAAATTGCAATTGAAATTAAAACTTCATATATACATGTTCAATGAAACACCATCATCAAATAAAAAATACACGAAAGATTTCAAACAGTGGGAAGAACATTGGTAAAAGAAACTTGTTAAGCAAATGACAACTTTTTTCTTAAGAAAAAGTAGTGAAATTTTAGAGATACAATGTTAAAAAAATAACACAGCACGTGAATTCAAATTACTACTAAATGAAGCATAAACACTACAAAATAAGCACTGAAGAGTAAAGTTGATTTTTAACATCCCAAGCATAGAGTCATGACTTTAGCCTCGTCTAATCTTCCTCCCTCTTTCACCCTTTGTCAGTCCCTCTCCTTTTACCCAAAACTTCCATTTTGTTTGTTTGTGACAATAAATAGAATACTTAAAATCAAACTATTCATAGTTAAAAGTTAGACATCAAAGTATACCACTACAAGAGGACGTTAAATTAGCGACGGAATCATTACCGACGAACATATTCCGTCAATAAATCAAATTTTCAACGATGGAAATTAAAACATTACCGACGGAATTCCGTGGGTAATGTTTTTTCGTATTACCGACGGATTATTTGATCATTATCGAAGGAAATATTATATTACCGACGGAGTAGTAGCGACCGACTAATTCCGTCAGTAAAATTTTGGCGCAAATGGCCTAGATTCCTGCCGAAATATCACCGACGAAATTACCACAATTACTGACGGAAATTCCGTCGGTAATAAAAGAGCACGAATTTTTATATTTGGTAATAAATTTTTATTTATTATCAAATTAATTAAAAAAATAATAATAAAATTGAACGGTCAAAAACTATTACCGAGGGAATATTCGTCGGTAATATGACTCTTCTGTCGGTGATACATTTTCAGTCGGTAATACATTATCGACGGAACATTTATATCACCCACGAAATTTGAATATTATCGACAATATCCATCGATAATACTATTTCACGGAATCTTATGCGCAATAAATGCAAATTTTAAATTTGAACATTCAAAAAATATTACCGATGGAAAATCCGTCGGTAATAGTTAGATTTTGTCGGTGAAAGCTTTTCAGTCGGAGATAATTCACCGATGGATGAGCAATTTACCGACGAAAATTCCGTCGGTAATACATTATCATTGACGGATGTAATTTGAATTCCCGTCCAAAGTTTTATCGACGGAATTTCCATCGGTGATAATCCTATTCCGTCGGTGATAGTCTCGGGCATAAATAAACCCCGAGACTTCTTCTTCCCCATTTTCTTTCTTTCTCTCATTCTCTCTTTCCCCCGCCGTTCGACCGTCCCCCTGTCGTCCGTCCGATCTTGCCCGCCGTCCGATCGTCCGCCCGCCACCAGCTGTCCGACCAATAGAATTCATGTTTGATTAAAAATTACTTGATTTTTGTATATTTATTTAAATACTTTAATTAATAAAATAATTGTTATATAATTATATAAATTGTGCAATTGTGTTGATAATTTTAGATATGTTGATAATTTGTGACATCAATTTTAGATGTATTGATAATTGTGTTGATAATTTTAGATGTGTTGATAATTTTATAAATTGATGTTTAATTAATTTGTGGCATCAATTCAATAAGACATTTTATAAAAAAATGGTAAATTTGTGACATCAATTCAATAAGGAATTGGTAAATTTTTTCAAAGTAAACATTTTATAAAAAATTAAAAATACATCAATAAATAATTATATATATTTTATTTATTATATTCACTGAATAAATAATTTGAAAGCTTTTCAATAAAAAAAATTAAAAAGTAAACTAAAAAATAAAAAATGAGACAGTTAACAAAATAAATAATTAAAAAATTTAAGTAAATAAATAAATTAATAGAAAAAGAGTAAAAATGAAGAAAAAAAAAGACAATTGCTTAACTGCATTAGGTGCTATAGAATTCAAAGTGAACCTTAGCATAAAAAACATTAGATATTACATTAAATTGTATAATGTGTTATTGTGATTATTTATCGTTATTGTTCATTGTGATTTTTTTTATTGTGTTATTCTGTTTACTTATTAATAAATTTAATATATATTTATTAATAAATTTAATATTTTTCATTTTACAGATAAAATGCGAGGAACATGGCGTAAAAGTACTGGAAAGAAGAAACAGAGTTCCATGTGGGATGAATTTCGACCATCTGGAGGATCGTCCTCGGGGCATGCTACACCAGAGTTGCCACCTGCGTATTCTCCCTTTTTACGGCCTCCACCGAGACAGTTGGCGCCTTACTCGGCTCCATCGCCACATACTCCATCTGCAGTACCTCCATCGCCCCTGCATCCCAATGCACTGCCTCCATCTATAGTGGATCCTTCCAGATTACCTCCCTCTACAGTGGCACTGTCCACATCGACTCCCGCTCCACTGCCATAGTCGACACTTACTCCGGCTACTTAGGCAGATCCCGCGTTACAGGCGTCTATGTCACTGCTGGATGAAATTTCATAGTTTTTACTTAATGAGCCAGCACCGACGTATTTCGCGGATGATGGCACGGGGCAGCAAGCATAGGTACCTGTATCACCTCCTACGCCGTCTATCGGTACTGCCATTGAGCAGAGGAAACGAGGTAGAGGTCGGACGAAAGGATTACCGACACCGAGTAATCCGGATGACAGGTTTCAACTGTCAATTCTTCAAAACATGTAAGTTAATAATATTTCGATAATTTAATTATTTGAGTAAAATAAATTATTGTCCACTAACACGTATCCTTGATTTTAGGACTTTCACGGAGAGTTGTGTAAAATCGACCATTGCCTCCATCATCAGAAAACACTATAACAGACCGTGGTCTACTTGGTCGAAAATACCTGTTGACGTGAAACTGTCTATGTGGACTATATTTGAGGTATGATTTGTTTAAAAGTCAAATTATAATTAATTATGTTTAATACTATATATTAATTCATAATGTCTTATTGTAGAGAAAATGCCAGTGGCCTCCCGAGCAGACACCATTGGTTAGGAAATTATGGGAGGCCACGTGCAAGGATCGATTCAAGGACATGATGACTTTTGAGAGGGACAATGCCATGTCCTTCTTTCAAATGAATCGAATAGAAGACTGCAAGGGTTACAGGTGTGATTAAATAGCAGTCGATATTTGGATCAACTAATTGATAGTGTTGGAGTATCGGCGCTTGGAAAAATAGGTCCCAAAAGGCCAAGAGTAATAGGAACACGGAGAAAGATGGCAGCATTACAAAGCACACTGGTGGATCGATTCCTTTTCTAGTTACCGCTGAAAGGATGGTAAGATTAATTTTTGTTTTGTAATTTATTGTTTCAAAGTTTTATCGACTTAAGTAAATAAAATTTTATTGGTTTAACATAATTTTCTCTCTTCTTTTAATTTGTAGTGACAAGAGTTGCAGCACAACGTAACTTTCCTGGAACTGTTTAACAAAACCCATAAACGTGCAAAGGGTCAGGGTGATTACGTAGACAACAAGTCTAAAGCTGTAACTGTAAGTATTTAACTTTATCAATATTTATATATTACATTAATTGATTATACCAGATCTTTGTGTTTATGTACGTGTTCATTACAATGTCAAATATTAATTGTTTATATATTTAAATATTTGTGATTGTAAGAAAATTATACTGCTTCGTTGCAACAATATATATGGGGACGATACGTCTTCATATCCTGATTTCGACCCTCAGTCCTGGTCTAATGATATTGGGGGTATTGAGACTACACGGACGCATGTTTATGGGTTTGGAACGAGACCGAAGAGAGGGCAAATTTTTGATCCACCCGACAATCACCAAAGTTCAGATGCAGCTAGTTACGCTCTATGTGGTTCTAGTACTACACAGCAGCCGACAGCGGCGCCATCTGAGGACTATCATGCATTGAGGTCCGATGTCTCGCAAATCCAGACCTCAATCGTGAGACTTGAGAATATCGTGACGAGCTGGAATACGATAATCACACTTTTACTGCAGTCACAGATAGCAGCTGCATTAGGCGGGATTGGAACTTAGGTTGAAGGACTCAGTGCTGCTTTAGGCATGGGTGTTGGTACGAGTGCTGCCGGAGTCGGTGCTGGACTGAGTACTGTCGGAGTCGGTACTGCTGGAGGCATGGCTGCTGGACTAGGATTGAGTGTTGCTGTTGCTGGAGTGAGTGCTGCAGGAGTCGGTGCTGTCGGAGGTGATGCCGGAGTCGGAGGCATGGGTGCTGTCGGAGGATTGAGTGTTGCCGGAGGTGATGCCGGAGGCAATGCCGAGGTAGACAGTGAAGCCGATGATAGTAGAACCTCGTGATGATTTTTTTTTTTATATTCGAGAGATACATTTGAATTTATTTTATTTATATTTTTAAGGATTTTATTTTATTTTTTATGGTGTAATTATATAAATTTTTCATTTTTTTAAATTTTTTTAATATTTTAATATTTTATTTTTTAAATATTTATTTTAAATATTATTTTTTTTTGTTCCAAAAAATTAATTACCGACGGATTAATCCGTCGGTAATTCACATTTACCGACGGAATATTTCATCGGTAATTTATCATTACCGACCAAGTTCATCCGTCGGTGATAAAAAATACCAACGGAAACTTCCGTCGGTACAATTCCGTCGGTAAAGTAAAACAATAAAGACGGAATATTCCATCGGTAAAAGTCCGTCGGTAAAGTTTCTTTATCGACGATTTTTCTTTACCGACTGAATTAGTATCATCGACTTAAGTATCACCGACGGATATCTCCGACGAAATATTACGTTGGTAAAACGCATCACCGATGAAAAACAGATGTTTACTGATGGATTATTCCATTGATAAAAGTCCGTCGTCTTGTAATGTACAATGACTTAAATAAAGTAATCAACATGCATAAGTAACTGATGCAAATTAAATAAGTAAACTAAATCATTGAGATGGAAAATAACTTAGGATTTTAATTTCTCAAAATGATCGCAACCTTTCGAAATTGAAGGAATTGACGAAAATGCTAAATTTAAAATTATAGTCATTAAGCATATGACAGATCCAAAGTAATAAAGATAAGAATTTCACCTAGATTTTGGTTGTGCCTACGGCTGTTCAAACCATCGATTCAGTTAATAATCAAATCAAAATATCATTAACCAAAATAATTAATTTTGTATTTATCTTAGTCGTTAACCGAATTAAATTTGGAAAAATATAAATTAATCGAATCGAAATTATTTCGGTTAATTCGGTCGGTTAACCGAATTAACTGAATTTTAATTGCTCTACATCAATATATTAAAATTATATTTTAAAATCTTAAATTTCTAATTTTTTAAAACTCAAATAAGTATAATCATCCAACAAATATTCAAATATTCAAATGTCAAATATAATTAAAATGTACATCTATAATAAGTGAGAAACTTCAACAATATAAAACTTAAAACATTTAATAAGAATTAAAAATATCATATTTTATATATATTTCGGGTAATTCGGTCGAAAATAATCGAATTAACCGATAACCGAATTTTTTAAAAATTTTCTACCAGTAACCAAACCAAATTTTTTTGACTAACCGATTAACTGAATCGAACCGAATTCGATTTCGATCGATTAATTCAATTAAAACCAAATAATGAACACCACTAATTGTGTCCAACCATACAAATATTTCAATCTTTAGCAACTCTTCCCCTTTTTTTTAAGTTCTTATCTGTTTATAATCAAAGGAAAGAAAGAAATTTTAATTAGATACATTTTAACCCTTAGGTGACTTGTTAGGGGTTCTCTAATCTATAGTTTATAGATTTAGAGATTACATGACAGGAAACGGCGGAGAGGCAGAGCCCAGGGGATAGGAATGGAGCATGCGTTCCCTTTCTTTTCTTTTACTACTATTTATTTATATTAGTGACTGTAACGCATGTGATGTTACACATTAATTATTTTGTATTTATTGAATAATTTATGTTTAATAATAAAAAATAATAGAAATAATTATTACATTGCATATCCTAATTAGAGGTGCTCATGGGCTGGATCGCTGCCCGATTTTTTTTTGGATTTTCTTATCCAGGCCCGGCCCATATTCACTGTTCATATATATTAAAAAAATATTTTTTTAATATATTTTTATAATTAAATTTAAAAAATATTATTTTTTATTAGGTGAACAGTGATCCGGGCCGGGTCAGATCATTAAAATACCTGCCCAGGCCCGGCCTAATACAGACCGGGTCGGGCCTGCCGAGCCGGGTGGGCTGCCCGACCCATGAGCAGGTCTAATATTAATTATCCTAATTTCCTCTTTAAGAGATGTAAGCAATTTTAACTCCCTGTAAGCCAAACATCTAACAATTACATATATAAACAAATCTTTAGTAAAGATAACATGGTAAGAAAATTTATTTTGTAGCAAGGTATTTGACATAATTTTTTATGGTAAAATGTCCATTTATCCAATTTTTTTTTTTTATTTTTAAAAAAGGTAATTAATAAGGACACTAATTTTTATAAATTGATTAAATTATGTGAAAATAAAAGATTTTTCGAGATATTACATGATCACGTAATTTCACCTCTATAGCCTAATACATATTTAATTTCATATATTCGTTTCATTACCTTAGGCCCATTGACAAAGAGTACTACAATATGTTACGATTAAATATATTTCAAAATAAAATCACTACACTGATAATATTAATCAATAAACCAACAAAAAAATGATGGAAAACAAATCAAACCCTTAATATAAAAAAGATAATTAAAAGCAAAAAAGAAACACAAAATATAATTTCTAAAATAAATAGAAAGTTGACAAACATTTTATCTTTAAACATATTGTAATGTATTCCTGAATGATAACACTACTATGCTTTTAATCTAAACCTAACACCACATTTGTAGGATAAAAGTAAAAACTATATTAAGTCGTATTAAGTTTGACAATTTCAATTTTCCAAAAAAATTAATGAAGTTTTTGGTAGAAGTATATTAAAAATATAATAGGGTTATAAGACGATCATGATAGATAATAAATACTTTGAAAATAATACATCATTAATTAATTAACACTAATTTAAGAAAATTATAAGATTGATAAAATAAAATCATAAAATAAAGAATAATTAATAGTAAAATGATAGAAATTCATAAAATTTAAATGAATAAAATAAAATATTATTTTACTATATTTAATTGTTAAAAGCATTATTTAAAGTGTTCTAATAATTTTTTTTTAATTCTAACATAATATTAAAATTTTCAATGATAAATTTTATTAATATTTATAATACAAAATCGTAAATAAAATGAAATAAATCTTATTACTATTTATAATATAATATAAAATATTTATATTATGAAAACTTATTTATTTATAAAAAATTTATTTATTGAGCATAAAGTTACATATTATATAAATAATCAAAATTTGCATTATGATTTAAAATAGATTAATGTAACTTTTTTTTTTTTTTTTTAAGGTTGATAATGAAAAATTATAACTTTAAAGATAAAATAATTCGATGTAAATTTTAACTTATTTATTTATTTATTATTATCAAATAAATCCATTTAACTAAAATCTTCCAATAGAATTAGAATTCTTATTTATAAATTAGATAAATTTTATTATTAAAAATATTTAAAATGGTAAATTAGTAATATAATGAATAACAATGGGTACTTTCGTCAGTTCAAAAGATTTTTTACATTCGTGCTTTTATATATATTATAGATTATAGATAATTATTTTTACAATGAAGTCGAAAAAGGATACGAATTAGGAACTTGGTTAAAATAATAATAATTTTTTTTAACTTTATCATTTGATTTAGGTAAGTTTTTATATTTTTATTGTATATAAATTAACCATTAATTTTTAATTTGCATCTAAATAAGTTTTAATTTTTAATTTGTATCCAAATAAGCTTTTAACCTTTAATTTATATCCAAATAAGCCTTTAACATAAATCAATATTTCGTTTGAAATAAGAATTTATTTGAATACAAATCAAAAGATAAGAATTTATTTGGGTAAAATAAAAATATAAAAATTTACTTCAAAAAAGTGAAATAATTCATAAATGTTTTAAATATTTTAGCCTAGGAATTTCATTTTAGAGGTGAGGAGGAAGCAATGCGTAGCCATTTTTTTTTTTTTTTTTTTCATTTTTTGCATTCTAAAATTTGTTGTTGTTGGGCAAAAATCTTTACTAGTCATCAATTGTCTACAATTGGAATGCATTTTCTCCATAAAAAATTTCCATGAAACTATTTATCACAAGACTGTCATTTCTTTCTTTTCTTTTTTGTTTTTTTTTTTATTGGTGAAATTAAACAACCATTTTATGAAATGGCTTCTAGAATTGATTTTTATTTATTTATTATTTATTTTTATATATTTAAATTTATCAAAGATTAAATATTGATCATTAAATTAAAAATACAACATTTTATTAGAGAAAAATAAGGTGGAAAAGCCACCATGTTCTGAAAGAAATTCCGACCCATCAGGTCACTGGGCTCGTGCCACGATCCATCGGAAATATTATAGGGTTAATTTGAAAAATATGCCATCAATAGTCATTTTATTTTTAAGTAGTCTAATATGTTGGAATTATTTAAAAAAGAGAAATGAAAAAGTTAATAATTTTTAGGAAGGATATTGTAAAGATAAAATTATCCTTAATGAAAAAATCTCTTTTTCCCCTTGTAGACACCTAATTTTGTCCGGACCACTAAACAAGTATGTTTTCTTCCCATATTGATGTTTTCGAGTATAAAAAGACTGTTTTCATCCTGCAGGTGGTACTCCGAGACTTAGTTTAAGAGGGCGAGCACAAAAAGACAAACTTAAAAAAAAGTCAACCCCGAAAAAGTCAACCCCGAAAAAGTCAACCCCAAAAAGTCAACTACTAAAAAAGTCAACCCACTTTCAAAATCAAGATTTTAAGTTCAATTGAAAAATGGCGAAAGAATTTTGATAATCCGAGGTCTACATTGAAAGATATGGAGTTCGGAAGTTGGGATTTGGAGATTCAGTAGAAAAGAAACCCTAATCCAAGAAATTTGGGGAAAAGTGCTTAAACGATCAAACTGGTCAAAATTGAAGGTTCCAAATGAAAGATAAGCATTGACTACGGGTAATGGAGAAGTCACTTGCAAGAAAAACCGAAAGAAAAGTCAATCCGGGAGAAAACCGAGAATTAGGGTTTTTAGTGGATTTCGGTGAAATCGGGAAAAATCACAGAAATGGCCCGACTTGGTAAGACCAAAGCCCCCAATGGATGAAGAATGGTTAAAAAGGATGGCCCAAGGCTCAGATTGAAGAAAATCTGAAAATCGGATTTGTTTTGAGCAAAACCGGGTTTCGGAGGTAAAAGGGCAAAATTGGAAAAATTTGGGAAAAATAGCAAATGGACTCCGAAAATTATGGAAAATTTGTCAATCTCATTCTTAAATCATTTGAAGGAGATTGGCGAAAGAAAATCTTGATTCCGAGTTCGTTTGCAAAATGGCCAAATCCCGGGCTTCTTATGCAGTAATTCAAAAAGATAAATCCCGTAAAAATAGCAAATGGACTCCAAAAATTCTAAAATTTGGCAAATCTCATTTTTAAATTATTTGGAAGAGATTGGCGAAAGAAAATCTTGATTCCGAGTTCGTTTGCAAAATGGCCAAATCCCGGGCCTCCTATGTAGTAATTCAAGCCGATAAATCCCGAAAAAAATACCAAATGAGCTCCAAAAATTATGAAAACTTCCAGATCACACTTTTTAATTATTTTGAAGAGATTGGTGAAGAAAAATCTTGATTTGGAGCTCGTTTAAAAAATGGTAAAAAGTAGGGGCATAAAAGGACATTTTGGGAAGAAAAAATCCAAATAAATAGCAAACGGACTCGGAAAATTTTGAAAACTTCTAGAACTCAATATTTTATTATTTTGGAAGTATTAAAAAAAGAAAAATTGAATTTGGAGTCCGTTTGATATTTATTTGCATCCGGGGGGGCAAAATGGTCATTTCACCCAAGCAACCGAAAAAGGGCTTCTTTGGGCCTTTCAAAAATCAGAGCTGGGCTGGAAAAGAGAAGTGCTGGCCTGCCCAAGCCCAAAGGAAGGAGGAAGCTTATGATTTTTTCAATCAAGTGGTTAAAAATCAAGAGTTAAGTTAGAGATTTTCTTTGATCAAGCCATGGGTATTTTTTAGCCTAAGTCCCAATCCCACATCCCTTTGTAATGTCAAGCCAAGGAGGTGCTCACCTTATAAATAAGGGGTCTTGGCCTTTGGTTGAAATCACCCACTACCCCTTGTGAGATAGTCTATACACTTGTATTAGGATTATCCGGGTGGTGAGTCATAGTGTTTTTGTTGAGAGGGTTTGTAGCTTAATCCGTTCAAAAGCTACTCTGAGGGTTTGTAGCTTAATCCGTTCAAAAGCTACTCTGAGGGTTTATATCTTAATCCGTTCAAAAGCTACTTGTGAGAGGGTTTGTGGCTTAATCCGTTCAAAAGCTACTCTGAGGGTTTATAGCTTAATCCGTTCAAAAGCTACTTGGTGAGTTTTCATTTTAAAATAATGTTTCTTGTTCTTCCTTCATTTCCTTTCTTAAGTATATTTTTCTTACATTTTGTTTTTACAATAAACTCACCATGGCCAAATGGCCTACATTATTTATTTTAAGTTGTTGTTTTTGATTCATTTTACCATATTGTTTATGCTATTTTCTTTATTTTTGATGTTTTAAATATTATGTTATTTCATGCTCTTAAGTTATATTTAATTTGGTTGCTTTGTTTGTTGCCATTTATGTCTTAGATATCATGTTTTTGCATTTTTAATTTTCTGTTTTCATGTTGTTTAAATTTGAGCATGTTTTAGAGTTAGCATATTAAGTGTTTGTGAAAATGCTTGTGTGATTCTTTGCATGATTCTTGTTTTATATCTTAGTGAGCATGTTTTAGATTTGGTATATTAGGTGTTTGTGAAAATGCTTGTGTGATTTTTGTGTTATGACTTAGTTTTTCATGCTAGCATACCAAGTGTTTGTGAAAATGCCATGCTTGTTGAAGCTTGGGGCCATTTGGCTACTCCATGTGTTTTGCATTGTGTGTTGTATTTTTGTCATGCTAGTTGTTAGGTTTTTGCATTTGCATGATATTTGGTTGGATTTTTGAATTAAGCATGCCTTGTGTTTGTGAAAATGCCATGCATGTCTTAGGTCTAGGTTACATTAAATGCCATGCAAGTTCATGTTAGGTCTAGGCCATATTATTTATGTCATGCATTTTCCTTACATTTAGGTTTAGATCCATGCATTTCATGCATTATGTTTGCTGCATTGTTTCATGCATTTCATGTTCATGCCACTTGAATAATGACTTGAGCCAATTAATGGTTCAAGATCATGCTCTCTTGAGCACACTTGTGGAAAATTAAGTTTGTCAAATTGATTATTCTACCTTTGTGATTTTTTTTACTTAGCCAATTTTTATCTAACTTTCAAAAAGTCCTAGCTACTGCTTTCAAGTCATTTTATGAGTTTCAAATATTTTTATTTTGATTTTTAAATGATTTTATCAAGGACAAAAAAAAATGTGTTGGCAAAGCAGTTTTTTTCAGTTTTTTTCAAAAAACTCGTACATCTCTGATTTTTCTGGGAATTCATCTTTGATCAGAAAATTAAGAAAATTTTTCCTCGTGTAGTTTTACATGTCCTGAGTCTCCAGTATTGTTTTTAGAATTTTTGGAATTTTTAAAAGTAGGATAAAAAATCGTGGATTAAAACTGGACAGTGGAGTCAGAATTGAATTTAAAGAAAAACCAATTTTCTGATTTGGTTAATTTACTTAGAGTGGGCTGATTAGGAGGGTTAGCTACTGACTTAGGGTAATTTCTAAGCCTTTTTAAACTCTAAAAATGGTTTTTAAAGTCCCGGGTTAAGGGTAGTCAAGTCCGAATTTTTTAAACTTAGGAAATTAGAGCCATTTTAAAAAAAAGATTTAGCACAGTTTTTATTTTTAATTCAAGCTTTTCAAAATTGTTTTCAAACAATCACAAAGTATTTTGGTTTTAGAATATTTAATTTGACATATTTTCCTAAGGTATCCGGATATCTTTTTAGATATACGGATTTCCTTAATTGAAGGAAAAAATACATCTCATGCATTGCATTTTTTATATTCATGCATTTTATATAATATGTGATTCTTGCTATAATAATTTCTATGATATTGTTGTTATTTTGATTTATACTTTTTGATGTTACATGGTTTATTATATGGTTTTGAATATTTCATGGTATCCTATGCTTTTATTTAGTTATTTTTTATTTAGCATATACTATGTTCATGCATTATTATTTTTGTTTTCATGCATATTATATGATAGCATTATTTTATTCCATGTCATTTAGAATATGCTAAGGCATTCAAATCATGTCATGTCATTTAGGTTGCATTATATTATTTAGATTTGGCTATGTCATTTTATTTATGTCATGCATATACATATTCATTTCTTTTAAATGTTTTCAAAAAGATAATGGTTTTCAATAAAAATAAAGATATTCCCGAGTTAAAATAATTCATGAGTTCTCTACCGGGTTTGCTGGAGGGAATTTCATCAATTATCATTAATAAAGGAATATCTTTCTTTCAAAAAAGAGAATGATTCGGAAAGTTTTCCAAAACTAATAAAAATTTCTATATTTTGCCACGTTTGTTGGGGAATATAGGAAAATTTTGAATTTATAAATTTCGGATCATTTTCAATAAAAAATGGAATTATTTTTAAATTGGGAATTAACTTGAAATACTAAATTTAAAACCAACTTTTTACCGAGACTTGAGATAACACACGATTAATAAGGTACCGATTTATACGGGCGTTGTGGGGGTGCTAATCCTTCCCCACACGTAACCGACTCCCGAACCCGCTTATTTGATTTCTCTGGTTTAAAACGCAGACTTGAAATTGGTTTTTAAAATGTTTTAATTAATTTTTAAAATATTTTATAAAACCGGTTTTAATAGGTGGCCGATCACACCTAGCTAAAAAAGATTGGTGGCGACTCCATGTTTTTTTTAAGGTCATTTTCAAAACCTTCATTTTTAGAGGAATTAAGTCGAGTTTTCCTCAGTTTTTTTTTAATGTCACACTTAACGAATAATAAAGTCTTGCGATGAGACTCGTCGTTATTTTTTAGGTTGCGACACCCCTTATTTTTTAATTTACCTTTTAATTCAAAAATAATTTTTTTGAAAATAATTTTTTTTATTTTAAAAAAAAAATATTTAAAATTTTTAGTTTACTTTTTTTAATTAAAAAATTTTAAATAATAAAAATAACATTTCTAAAATTAATTTTTTTTTATTTTTTAAAATTTTTAAAAAATAAATATTTAAATATTTAATTTTTTAAATTTATTTTCAATTAAAATTTTAAAAAAATAATATTTCCTTAATGGGAGGAGAAAGGAAAAAGAGATTTTTTCATTAAGGGCAATCTTGTTTTTACAATATCCTTCCTAACAATTTATAACTTTTTCATTTCTCTTTTTTAAATAATGCTAACATATTAGACCATTTAAAAATAGAGTGACTATTGAGGACATGTTTTTCAAATTAACCCAATATTATACTAAGCATCTGCCGATACATGATGATCTATATGCATATTATTATCTACTATATATAATTTTTGAGTCCTTAAGACTCAAGAGACTTTTTAGAAATTGTTTAGGGATAATTTTGTCCTTTTTTTTTTCTTTTTTTCTTCTTAGGTTTTTAGATTTTTAGTTTTGAGTTTTTTTTTTTTTTTAAATGATTTATTTAAAGAGATTGGTTTGCACCATAACTCAAGGGTTGATTTAAAATCCTTACTCGACCCTTTCGGGAAAACAAATTGAAAACAATTATTTTATTAATTATTTATAGTCTTTTCTTTTAGTTTTTATTTTATTTTATTTTTAAATGATGTATTTAAAAGGGTTGGTCCGCACGTTCACTCGCAGGTTGATTTAGGATCCATACTTGATCCGCTCAGAAAAAAAATATATTTATTTTATTAATTATTTTTAATTTTATTTTTTTAAATGATGTATTTAAAGGGGTTGGTCCACACGTTGACTCGCGGGTCGATTTAGGATTCGTACCCAATCTGCATAGGAAAAAAGTTATTTTTTAATTTTATTTTTAAATGATGTATTTAAAGGGGTTGATCCGCATATTGACTCGCGGGTCGATTTAGGATTCGTACTTGACCCGCTTGGGAAAAATAAACAAGAAATTTATTTTATTAATTATTTTAAGTTTCTTATCTTTATTTTATTTTTAAATGATGTATTTAAAGGGGTTGGTTAGCACGTTGACTCAAGGGTCGATTTAAGATCTGTATCCGAGCTGCTCGAAAAAAAGTTAAAATAAGAAATTTATTTTATTAATTACTTTTATTCTAATTTTAAATGGTGTAATTAAAGGGTTGACCCATACAGTTACTCGCTGGTGGATTTAGGATTTATAATTAACCTGCTTGGAAAAATTAAAAAAGAAATTTATTTTATTAATTAATTTTAGTTTTTTATTTTTATTTTTAAGTGATGTATTTAAAAGTGTTGATCTGTACATTGACTCGCGGGTCGAATTAGGATCCGTATTCAACCTGCACAAGAAAGTGAAAAAAACTATTTTACTTTTAAATAATGTATTTAAAAGGGTTAGTCCGCACATTGATTCGCGGGTCGATTTAGGATCCGTACCTGACCGGCTCAGGTAAAAAGTTAAAAAACTTATTTTATTAATTATTTTAATTTTAAATGATGTATTTAAAGGGATTGGTCCTCACATTGACTCGGGGGTCGGTTTAGGGATTCCATGTTGGTGTATGCCCTAGAGCCAATCGGTTTGGCCAGGCATAAACTACCAATAATGCAAACCCATCACTATATCTTAGTGATACAGGGTTTTCCTTCATGTTAGTACAATGATAAAGAGTTATTAAGTACTAATCGGATGAAACCCATGGAACATAAAAAGGCCTTACTGATAAGTGCTTAATTGCATACATTTTCATGTATTATTTCCTTATACTTTGTGCTTTAATTTTTAAGTTCCTTGACAAATTATTATATTTTTATGAATTATAGGTATTTTTGAAGAGATGAAGTCAAAACATATCAATTATGATGATAAAAAGCTTATAAAGTCACAATTATAAGATGGAAGAAGATTTGAGAGTCAAAAAGATCAATTTCTTAGTGCTAGATGATTAGGCAGATCTGACCTCCGGAGTTTTTTGCAAGAAAATCATTATGTTAAATTCATTATTTGAAGAAACTTCCTCTTGACTTTTGAAGCTGACTTGAATACCTTTCCAACGATAGTTTACACGCCTAAATTAGACAACGGATGGTCATCCAAATCAGCTGAAGAAGTACGAGATAGTGCATCAGCCATGAAACCAAAGTCAGGGAGCAAAATCACACAAGACAGCAAGTTGCGACCGTGGCCCTGGGCTGCAGCATCGAGTTTTTGACCACCAAAAACCACAAATACAGGAAAAATTCGGGAAAAGTCCAAAATTACCATATTTTGACTCCTAGCTTCCTTGAAGAGCAAGAAAGGGTTTCCAAGACTTTAAAGCTCTATAAATATCATCTTTTGAGCCACCAAAGACATGCTTTTTGATTATTTTTTATCAATTGTCTTCTTCTTATTTAATCTCTGAAGCTTTATTTTATTTTTCTTCTTAGTTTCTTTTGAATATTCATGTTTATGTTGACAATGCCTATGCAAGGCTAAACTACTTTTTGGTTAAGGGTGATTTCAAAGCCCTAGACATGTTATGTAATTAATTTTCAGATTCTATCATATATTAGTTTTCTATCAAAGTTGTTTATGTTCTTCTACAAGAATTGTTCATGATATTGTCTTGATTTGTTTAGGGTGACCAACTAGATAGATCTTGATAATTATCTAATGCTAGTTTAGGAATCTTGATCCGTGTAATTGTCTTAATTTCTATTCAATAGTGGCAATTTGTAATTCATGATTATGTTGGGTTTTTAGGAATTATGAAGTGGAACATAACATAAGTTGAATGAATCCATGTTTATGTGTTTGTTGCTTAGATCAACCTATCTTTCTTTTCATAAAGCTGCTATCACATTGAATCTAATAATGTTTATCTTAGGTTATTTGATAGTTAGAGATTAAGTAGTGGCGTTCGTCCTGCTTAACGACAAAATAAGGAAGGATTGGGGTAACACAGGTTGTTGTTATCTACGGTTGTTAACTTTGATAGATAATTGATATTGATAGATCTGAATTTGATTCTTAATGATGTCTAGTGGTGGAGAATGAACCTTTAGCCATATTCTCACATCTGATTACTTCTTGTTTAATTGCTTTCTTATTTTGATTGTTTACTTTAGTTTAAACTGATTTTAAAAACCTCCCCTTTATTTTGTTTTCTTTGAATTTAAGTATAAATTAATAATTATTAAACTAAACACCAATCCCTGTGGACTCGACACTTGCCTATTGCTATATTTTACAATTGATATTTTTAGTGCAAGGAATTAAATAAGATATACTCTTTTGAGGCATCAAGTTTTTGGCTCCGTTGACGGGGATTGATTTCTTTAGTTTATTATTTATTTATTTATTTATTTATTTGTTTATTTTATTTTTATTTTTAATTAGTTTATTTTCTTGTTTTCTTTTTTAGTGAATGTCCCAATCTCCCAAAGAAGAAGAACATCACTTAGGACTTTGGAGAATTCGGGAATTCATAGCCGCCCACCAAAGAACAAACGAAGAGTTGATCCAAACTATCCAAGAGGAGCAAGGAGAGATGGCAGCAAACAACCGAACTTTTAAGGAGCTAGCCACTCTGGACTTGGATCAACAACCATTGTGCATAGAGTATCCTACTCTTGAGATAGCATTTGAATTAAAATCTGGCGTGATTCATCTTCTTCCAATTTTTCATGGTTTTGCAGGAGAGGATCCAAATAAACACCTCAAAGAGTTCCATGTAGTATGTTCCCATTCTCTCTAGCTGATTCGGCAAAAGAATGGCTCTACTACCTACCATCCAGGACTATCACTACATGGAATGGGATGAAGAAAGCATTCTTGGAAAGATATTTCCCAGCATCTAAGGCTTCCAACATCAGAAAGAAAATATGTGGGATTCGGCAATACAACGGAGAGTCCTTGTATGAATATTGGGAGAGGTTCAAGAAACTATGTGCATCATGTCCACATCATCAGATAAGTGAACAACTGCTCATCCAATATTTCTATGAAGGTCTCTTGCCCATGGAAAGACGCATAATAAATGCAGCAAGTGGGGGAGCACTAGTTGATAAAACTCCCGAAGCTGCAAGACTTCTCATCTCCAATATGGCAGCCAACTCACAACAGTTCAACATGAGAGATGAACCACCACCACAACCACAGAAAGTAAATGAGGTAGGTACATCATCCCTTGCACAACAAATTTCGCAACTGACTTCTCTTGTGCAACAAATGGCTGTAGGTCCGATACAACAAATTAAGGCTTGTGGTATATGTTCAAATATGGGGCACTAAATTGATGTGTCCAACACTTCAAGATGATCCAAATGAACATGTTAATGCTATGGGTGGATTTTCGGATCAACCAAGAAAGTATGATCCCTTACAATCCAGGAAGGAGGGATCATCCAAACTTCAATTATGGAGGAAACCAATCACTCGCTTCTCCTCCACCATTTGACAATAGACAATAGGGTTATCAACAAAGGGTTCAACAACCATATCAAACCCGACAACAAGTGCCACCCACTCAAAATTCAGGTACTTCTCTTGAAGATCTTGTTAAAGCCCTCTCTACTAATCAAATTCAAATTCAACTAGACACAAAGGCAATTCAACAAGAAATAAAGGATACAAACAGACAAATGGCAACAAGGTTGAGCCAAATAGAGACTCAAATTGGACAAATGACAATAGCAATCAATCAAAACCAAGCAAGGGATTCCGGAAAATTACCTTCCCAAACCATAGTGAATCCCAAAGAGAATGCCAATGCCATATGTCGCAACCTAAAAAATAACAAGTCTCATCGCAAGACTTTATTATTAGTTAAGCGTGACATTAAAAAAACCGAGGAAAAGTCGACTTAATTCCTCTAGAAAAACGAAGATTTTGAAAATAACCTTGAAAAAGACATGGAGTCGCCACCAATCTTTTTTGGCTAGGTGTGATCGGCCACCTATTAAAAACCGGTTTTATAAACCATTTTAAAATTAATTAAAACATTTTTTTAAAACCAATTTCAAGTCTGCGTTTTAAACCAGAGAAATCAAAGAAGCGGGTTCGGGACTCGGTTACGTGTGGGGAAGGATTAACACCCCCACAACGCCCGTATAAAACGGTACCTTATTAATCGTGTGTTATCTCAAGTCTTGGTAAAAAGTCAGTTTTTAATTTAGTATTACAAGTTAATTCCCAATTTAAAGAAAAATAATTCCATTTTTAGTTGAAAATGATTCGGAATTTATAAATTCAAAATTTTCCAAAATTCCCCAACAAACGTGACAAAATATAGAAATTTTTATTAGTTTGGAAAATTTTCTGAATCATTCTCGTTTTAAAAAAGATATTCCGTTATTAATGATAATTGATGATATCCTCCCCAGCAAACCCGACAGAGAACTCATGAATTATTTTAACTCGAGAATATCTTTATCTTATTGAAAATCAATATCTTATTTTAAAACATATTTTAAAACAAATATGAATATGAAAATATATGACATAGTAAAGATGACATGAAATAATCTAAATGAAATGATATGACCTAAGTGTTATAATATATTCCAGATGAAATGAATATAACCTAAGTGATATAACATATTCTAAATGAAATGCAATATCCTAAATATCAAGATATGTTCTAAATGAAATGAAATGGTTTAAATGACATGATATTCGAAATGAAATATCCTAAATAAAATGAAATGTCCTAAGTAACATAATATAGTCTGTATGAAATGAAATGACCTAGATTACATGGCAAAATTAAATGATATGGCATATTTTAAATGACATGGAATATTATAAGAATATAATCTAAATGACATGGAATATAGTCTAAATGACATGAAAGGACATGAAACATAAAATAATGCTATCATACAATATGCATGAAAATAAAAATAAAAATAATAATGCATGAACATAGTATATGCTAAATGATGTGACAAAAATAAATGACTAAATAAAAAGCATAGGATATCATGAAATATTCAAAACCATATAACAATTAATATAATATCAAAATTTAAATCAAAGATAATAACACCATCATGGAAATTAGCATAGCAAAAATCACATATTATATAGTATGTATGAATATGGAAAATGCAATGCATGAGAATGTATTTTTTCTTTAATTAAGAAAATCAGTATATCTAAAAAAGATATCCGGCTACCTTAGGAAAATATATCGACTTAATATTCTAAAACCAAAATACTTTGTGATTGTTTGAAAACAATTTTGAAAAGCTTAGATTAAAAATAACAACTTAGCTAAACCCTTTTTAAATGGCTCTAATTTCCTAAGTTTAAAATCCCGGACTTGACCACCCTTAACCTGAGATGTAAAAAATCATTTTTAGAGTTTAAAAAGGCTTAGAAACTACCCTAAGTCATTAGCTAAACTTCCTAATCAGCCCCCTCTAAGTAACTTAACCAAAACAGAAAAATGATTTTCCTTCAAATTTAATTCTGCCTCTACTGTCTAGTTTTTAAACACGATTTTTTACCCTATTTTTAAAAATTCAAAAAAATCTAAAACAATACTAGAGACTCAACACATGTAAAACTACATGGAAAAAACTGGCTTAATTTTATTTTTAAAGATGACTACCCAGAAAAATTGGGAAAGTACGAGTACTAGGTGAAAAAACTGTTTTGCCAAAACACATTTTTTTGCCTTTGATAAAATCATTTAAAAATCAAAGTAAAAATGTTAGAGACTCTCCTAAGGACTCACAAACAGTAGCTAAAACTTTTGAAAAGTTAGGTAAAAATTGGCTAAGTAAAAAAAATCACAAAGGTAGAATAATCAATTTGACAACTCTTTAATTTTCCACAAGTATGCTCAAAATGAGCATGACTTTGAACCATTGATTGGTCTAAGTCATAAATCATGTGGAAATGACATGAAATGAATGGAAATACAGCAAATATGATGCATGAAATGCATGATTTAAAACCTAAATGACATGAAAAAAGCATGGCATCAATAAAATGACCTAGACCTAAATGAACTTGCATGATATTTAATGCAAACTAGGTCTAAAATGCATGAATATGCATGGCAAAGCAAGCCAAACCTAAACCTAAAGAATGCATGACAATAACACAAACATATAGCATGCTTAAACAAAATACACAACCAAATATCAAGAAAATGCAAACCTATCAACTAGCATGATGAAAATGCACATACAAAACATACAATATGAGGGGTAGCCGAATGATCCCATAAAAATGAGCATGGCATTTTCACAAACACTTAACACAATAACATGCATAGCTAAAGAATAATACTCAAATCATGCAAATATAAAGTAAAGGCATGAAAACCAATATACTTTTTCACAAACACAAGGATTACCAAAATGTAAAACATAAACAAACTTAAACATTTTGAAAACAAACAATAAAAAATGCAAGACAAGTAAAATAAACATGATAACAAGATAATAGACTCAAAAGTGGAAACAAGCAAGCAACTAAATCCAAACAAGCTTCATGTTTATGTATTTGAAGAAGATTTAAAGCATCAAAACTGTTAAATATCACTAATAACATGAAATAAAAAACAAAACAGCAACTACACTAAAAAAAAAGCCATTCGGCCACCCCTCTAAGTCATGAAAAAAAAAACTTTTCTCAAAGCTTTTTCCAAGAAAGTATAAAGAAGAACTTGAAGAAGAATATTAAAAACACTTATTTTCAAAAGAAAAATCAAAAGAAACTCACCAAAATAGCAATCAAAACCGCAAATCAAGAATAGAAAATCAAAGAAAGTGCAAGAGTATGGTGCTTAAAGCAACCTCTAGAAGCTATATTGCAAGCTTTTTCTCTTCTAACTTTCTTTTCTTTTCTAAACTTTTCTTTTTGCCTTTCAACAATGGAGAGAAAATCAGCCAAACAAGAGTGAATAGAGAGTGAGTATGAAAGAGAGAGACCTCTCCCCTTGTAGTGGCCGGTTGGCCCTTAGAAGAACCTAGGAGGTTCTAGAATTTTTTTCAACAAATTTCATCCAATGGCCTACAATCCAAGATGCCTTCTATGTAGGATTCGCACCCTTAGATTAGAATCATCAGCCGTTGAATTATGATGTCATAAATATGTCATAAATATATTCTCTCTCCAACCATTGGTCCATGTGTTGTAAATTCAAAGGCTTGATCACAAAAATAACTACATTCCTCTTCATTGCTGGTCTTTTGATCAAAAATCAGAAAATATCTGCCCACCATTGGGTCTTGGCCAGCTGACCCCTCATCTTCCAGCCCATGCTTCATTTTTTTAAAAGGCAAGAAAAGCCCTTTTTCGGTTTCTTGGGTAAAATGACCTTTTTGCCCCCCGAACAAAAATAAATAGCAAACGGACTCCAAATTCAAATTTACATTTTTCAATACTTCCAAAATAATAAAAATTTGAATTCTGGAGGTTTTCAAAATTTTCCGAGCCCATTTTCTATTTATTTGGATTTTTTCTTCCAAAATTGCCCTTTTATGGTCCCAAACTTTACCATTTTTTAAAAGAGCTCCAAATCCAGATTTTTCTTCACCAATCTCTTCCAAATAATTTAAAAGTATGATTTGGAAGTTTTAATAATTTTTGGAACTTATTTGGTATTTTTTCGGGATTTATCTACTTGAATTACTACATAGGGGGCCCGGGATTTGGCCATTTTGCAAACGAACTCCGAATCTGTATTTTCTTTCGCTAATATCTTCCAAATAATTTAAGAACGAGATCTGCAAATTTTCATAATTTTTGGAGCTCATTTACTATTTTTTCGGGATTTATCTTCTTGAATTTCTTCATAGGGGACCCGGGATTTGGCCATTTTGCAAACGAACTCTGAATCCTGATTTTCTTTCGCCAATCTATTCGAAATGATTTAAGAATGAGATCTGCAATTTTTTATAATTTCTGGAGTTCATTTGCTAATTTTTTCCAAAATTTTCCAATTTTGCCCTTTTGTCTTCGAAACCCGGTTTTGCTCAAAACAAGTCCGATTTTCAGATTTTCTTCAAACTGAGCTTTGGTCTATCCTTGTTTAATCACTTCTCATCAATTAGGGGCTTTATTCTTACCGAATTGGGCCATTTTTGTAATTCTTCCAAATTTCAACGAAATTCACCAAAAACCCTAATTCTCGGTTTTCTTCCGAATTGACTTTTCTTTCAGTTTTTCTTTCAAGTAGTTTCTCCATTACCCGTAGTCAGTGCTTATCTTTCATTTGAGACCTTCAATTTCGACCAATTTGATCATTTATGCATTTTTCCCTAAATTTCCCGAACTAGGGTTTCTTTTCTACTAAATCTCCGTAACCCAACTTCCGAACTCTATATCTTTCGATGTAGACCTCGGATTATCAAAATTCTTTCACCATTTTTCAATTGAACTTCAAATCTTGATTTTGAAAGTGGGTTAACTTTTTTAGTAGTTGACTTTTTAAGATTGACTTTTCGAGGTTGACTTTTTCAAGTGTGACTTTTTATGCTCGCCTTCTTAGACTAAGTCTCGGAGTACCACATGCAGGATGAAAAAAAGTTTTTTTACATTCTGAAACATCAATTTAGGAAGAAAACATACATGTTTTAGTGGTACGGACAAAATTAGGTGTCTACAGCTGCCTCTCTTTGGCTATTACTGAGAATTAGGAATCAGGCAAAGATAAACAAACACTAATTTTGTCCGGTTAGTGAAATCACATGTGAAGAGAAGGGAAAGGGGTTTTGACTCACATTTTTTTTTTTTATCATTTCATTTTTTGTTGTTGAAAAAGCTATAAATTGAAGATATTGTCCTTAAATTGAATTCCCTGACTAATCAACCTCGACCCGTCTTAAGGAAACAGGTTCGATTTACAAGAGAAGAAAAGACCTCGACGATGGTCTCGGGGTCTTATCCTGTCTTGTGCTAACCTTATTGGCATTGGTGAAATCGAAAATTGAAAAAGATCTGGATGAAACCAGAAATTGAAAAGCATGGGTGAAACTAGAAATTTGAAAATGATCTAGATGGAACCAACAATTGAGAAGCATAGGTGAAACCAGAAATTGAAAATGATCTAGATGAAACCAGAGATTAAAACGGCATGGGTGAAACCAAAAATTTGAAAAATGATCTGGATGAAACCAGAAATTGAAAAGCATGGGTGAAACCAGAAATTGAAAAACATGGGTGAAACCAGAAAAGATCTGGATGAAACCAGAAATTGAAAAACATGGGTGAAACCAGAAAAAGATCTGGATAAAACCAGAAATTGAAAAGCATGGGTGAAACCAGAAATTGAAAAAGATCTGGATGAAACTAGAGATTAAAAAAGCATGGGTGAAACCATAAATTTGAAAACTATCTGGATAGAACCAGAAATTGAAAAGCATGGGTGAAACCAAAAATTTGAAAAAGATCTGGATGAAACCAAAAATTGATAAACATTGGTGAAACCAGAAAAAGATCTAGATGATACCAGAAATTGAAAAACATGGTTGAAACCAGAAAAAGATCTGGATGAAACCAGAAATTGAAAAGCATGGGTGAAACCATAAATTGAAAAAGATCTGGATGAAACCAGAGATTAAAAAGGCATGGGTGAAACCAGAAATTTGAAAATGATCTGGATGGATCCAGAGATAAAAAGGCATGGGTGAAACCAGAAATTTGAAAATGATCTGGATGGAACCAAAAATTGAAAAGCATGGGTGAAACTAGAAATTTGAAAAAGATCTGGATGAAACTAGAAATTGAAAAACATGGGTGAAACCAGAAAAAGATCTGGATGAAACCAGAAATTGAAATGGCCAGGAAATTAACCTGAAGGATTTGAGAGAGGATGCAAATGCTTGATGGTGTAAATGCAAATGTCTTGGATTGATGCAAATGCTTCTTGAAATGATATAGATGTCTTGGATTGATGCAAATGCTTCTAAATGCAGATGCAAATGTCTTGGATTGATGCAAATGCTTCTAAATGCAGATGCAGATGTCTTGGGTTGATGCAAATGCTTCTAAATGCAGATGCAGATATCCCTACAAATCATGTTCATGTAAGTGATTCATGAATGGTATAATTGCAGCTACAATAAAGATGCGATGATCCTAGAAATGATGCATTTGCTTGAGATGATGCGAATGCAAATATTTATGAAGGATGTACTTGTAAAGGTAGAATACAAATGCTCATGGAATAGTGTAAATGCAAATATCCATGAATGATGCAAATGCTTGCTGACACGGTGCAGATGCAAAGCTTAATAGAGAGATGAGTGTTCATGAATGATGCAAATGCCCCTGATCATTTTTCTAGACTTTGACTTAGCCTTTCCCATTCATTTTTCCTCTTCAAATCAGAGTATATCTTTAACTCTTTTTTCAATCTTTGGCTATTCTTTTGCCCCAACAGTTTTCAAACTCTTATCAACTTAAATCTTCTTGCTGATTTTTATTTCTTCTTCTCATATTTGGAAGTCAAGGTTATCCTTAGTAATTTCACACCTTTGGATTAGAAAAACTCTTATCACATGTCAACATCAAAAATGGGTATTTTAAAAAATAATTTTATTTTCCCTTTCTGAAAAACAATTTTGCTTATTTAATGGAAACTTCTGAGTCAAAAAATTTTAACACCACACTGTGTAATGTACAAATCTTTTGAAGACTGATGATCACTATTGGAAATTTTCCTAAGTGTCAATTTGGGTTTTTCAACTTCAATTGAGAAGGCTTGGTACAACATGATTTTGGTTTTTCCAGGAAAACTTCACAACAAAAAATGTATGTCCCTTCTAGGCTCACAAATGGAACAGATTTTATAAATCATGAATTCATTGAGAACCAAACAAATTCAACATTCTTTTAGTTTCCATATCAAGGTATTTTGACAAGCGTCAAGATTGGCTGGGATGTTTAAACTGGAAAGTTGATTTTGAAAAAAAAAAAGTTTCAGTTTTTGAAATCAATCATCCGAATGAGAGTTGACACTTTGGGAGGTTCAGGAATTCCTAGATGTTCCTCGATGACCACTTCTTTAAGATGATCTTCTCTTTTATGGTATCGGCACTATCATAGATGGCATCAAAAATTCCCATTTTACTCTAGACTGCTCGTTTTTGGGTTTTCGCCCTAGAGTCCTATTCTCTCCAATTTTTTATTTTTTCATTGTTTTACCATGCATTTGAGAATTCTAAATTCTTCCTTAGTGAAATGATAATTCGATGAGATGAGATAAAATCTGAGGAAAAACCCTTCAAATTAAATATTCATGCTTGATCAGAATGGACTTTTAAAGCACGTAATGTAGGCCATGGTTCGGGGTTCAGAAAGAAAGGATAAATGGGCCCAAAATATGTGTTTAAGGAGAATCAGATCAAGGATCATTTTTTTTGAGGAAGATTCCCTATGAAACATTTGCCCCTTTTGGATTTTTTTTTTGCCTTTTGACTTTCATTTGTCATACTTTTTTCGCATTTTCTCTATTTTTGTTTTTCTTTTGCATCTTTATTCTGACAGAGTGAACCCATATTTCTTCGGGGCTCCATTTTCTTTGTATATGTCTTTGAGTTAGGACTCATTTCTCAGTGATCTTTCCTCGTATTTGCCCTCCAGAGTAGAGGGTGATCCTTGATCAGGGTTTAAAGAAGAAAGAATTCTTTCAGCTCAAAAGGGGTGACTATGGATAATTTGTTTTTGTGACAGGGACATGAAGATGGCCATTTCTCATGTCAAGCACGAATATTCACATTGAAAAGCAATCCCAGGGGGAATAGATAATCAAAATTTCATTTTGCATTTTGGAATCATCCGAATTCTCATATGCATGATATCACAATTTTTTTGTTTTTTTGTTTTTTTTTTTGTCGCATGCCCCAATGGTTCATGCGTTAGTCCATCCTTTTTCACCATATAACCATCATTTCCACACATGATGCCCCAATTTGATTAACCATGAGAATTATCAACGAGGAACATAGCAAGTCTAGGTTTATTTTAAAAAGGTTGAGTTTCAAATATGAGTTCTTTGAAAGGACAAGGAAAATACGACCCAAAAACGGGTTTTCTCTAGGATATGGGACAATCTAGTTTAATCATTGTGCCCCAGGGTGTCAATCATGAAGTGATGTTTGGGCAATTAGTGTTTTGTGGTTATTGGTAAAGGTCATGAATGGTTTTAGCACAGTCTTGACATACATCAAATTACCAAAATCTAGACTCTTGAAAGAATGTCTCATTTGTTTGAATTTCAAAGAATTCAAAAAAATTTCAAAATGTTCATTCCTTTATTCATGGCCTAGACTAGGATTTACAACTTTGCTTATTCTGTGATGACAATGTTTTTTTTTTATTTTTTTTATGAAGTTCCATCATTCATATTCCTTGAAGCATTAGGTCTTTCAAGTGTTCTTGATTCAAGGAGTTTAGGCATAGAGAAGCCCAAAAGAGAGGGGGGAGAGTATTGGGTCATTTATAACAATGATCATCAATATTCTTGAGACCGTCCATGTTTAAAACTTCCTTAATGCTTGTTTTTTTTTTTTTTTTGTAAATTCAAATTATTGTTAAAACACAACAAACTCAAAGCATTTAAAATTCATTTAATTCATAAGAATGTTACTATAAGACAAGTGTTTTCATCATGAGGTATGAAACTACATGCATAAAAAACTCCCCCTTAACATGTTCTCCCTAATTCAAACTGGCTATTCCTCGGTACTCTTTTCGACCTTTCCATCTACTTCTCCCATTATGACATCCACAATGGTCTCATCATTCCTATTTAGTAGATTCTCCATGCTGTTTGACCTTTGTTTCTTCCCTACATCTAATTGCCCTTTGTTGATGAGTGTTTGAACCTTCCGTTTCAGACATAGGCAATTTTCCATGGAATGTCCCTGAATCCTAGAATGATAATCACAATATGCATTCTCGTCGTACCAGCTCAGATATGGGGGTTGGATAGGCTCCACTAGAACTTTAGTGAGGAGTTGCACTTCGAGCAACTGGGGTAATAGTTCAAAGTAAGACATGGGGAGTGGCTCAAACTGATCTCTTTTTCGGATATTCTTCAATTTCCTCAGACTGACAAAAGGTTGAAAATTTACTGGATTCTGAGAGGCCATTGGGTATAAGTATGAACCCTGGGGTACATAGTTTATAGAAGGATAGGGTGGTTGGTATGAAGTAGCCGGAATATACAGGGCAAAGTCTCTCATAGCTTGGACATCTTCCTCTTTCTTTTTGGGCGTCCTGTTTCTCTCTGAATTAAATGTTTACTTGCTTCGAGTTTCCCAGCCTTGACAGCATTTTCAATCATTTCCCCGGAGATTACCATATCAAAAAAATTCTTCGTGGTGTTGCCAACAAATCTATCATAGTATGGGGCCTGTAGTGTATTCACAAAAAGGACAATGGTTTCCTTCTGAGTTAAGCGCGATTGTACTTGGGTGGCCATGTTCCTTCACCTCTGAGCATACTCTTTGAAGCTCTCAGTAACCTTTTTCTCCATATTTTGCAAGGTGAGGCGGTCAGGTGTCATGTCAGTCACATGCTTGTACTGGTTTAGAAAAGCCCCGGCCAAATCATTCCAAGAGCGAATCTGATCCTTGCTCAACTGACTATACCACCTAATTGCGGGCCCGTTGAGGCTATCCTGAAAGCAGTGAATCAAAAGTTTATCATTATCTATGTGACTTGCTATCTTTTGGCAGAACATGGTGATGTGGGTTGATGGATCGGTCGTCTTGTCATATTTCACAAAGTCAGGGACCTTGAATTTAGGAGGAATGAGTAAAATTAAGGACCAAGCATCGTTCTTTCTCATCCACACTCCCATATATGTCTGTATTTTCTACTGCCTGAAGCATTTCATCTAGCAACTAATATTTCCCTCGGGATTCTGCCAACTCAGCCTCGCTCGACACAACCATCTTCAGTTTTGCTTGTTTAGCTGGATCATCTAAATTCAGAATGTTGCTAGGATTAACTGTATTCTGGCCATTTAACATCATGACCTCACTCTGACCCTTTTGTGCCTCTAACCCTTCTCTGGCGGCCAAGTTTTCAGTGTATCCTTTTCCCTTGATTACAGTGGACATCAGCTCCATCAATTTAGTCATCAGATCCTTATATTCTACTTGAGACGTTGCCAGCTGTTCTCGCAATTCTTCATGTGCCCTTTCCTTTCTTTCCATTCGGGCAGCTTGTTCATTCTCCATAGCTCTAGCCTGTATTAAAAGGGTACTCAGTACTTCGTATACCTCTGATTTGAAATGGAAATTCTTTCAAAGACTCTTAAAGCCAAGCCAACTTCTGTTTTATTTCCCCAAATGTATGTCATGATGAAGGAGTCATGAATGCAATTTGATGCACGTGAAGCCTAAACAATATGATGTATGGACATGTACAGTGGAAACATGCTGACTATATATGTAATAAATGCAATCACGATGCTAACATGCTGCAAGCAAAGAATAAACAAATCAACGCATGGATATATGTAATGAATAATCATGTATATTTAAGCATATTTCCCAATGACTGATCATATCTAAGAGATTGGCCAAATAAAATTTTGATTCGGAGTTCGTTTGCAAAATGGCCAAATCTCGAGTTTCCTAGGCAAAAATTCAAGAAGATAAATCCCAAAAAATAGCAAATGAACTCCAAAAATTCTGAAAATTTTCAAATATCATTTTTAAATTATTTGGAAGAGATTGACGAAAGAAAATCTTGATTCGGAGTTCGTTTGCAAAATGGCCGAATCCCGGGCCCCAATGTAGTAATTCAAGCAGATAAATCTCTAAAAAATACCAAATGAATTCCAAAAATTATGAAAACTTATAGATCACACTTTTAAATTATTTGGTAGAGATTTGTGAAGAAAAATATGGATTTGGAGCTCGTTTAAAAAATGGTAAAGTTTGGGGGCATAAAAGGGCAATTTCGAAAGAAAAAATCCAAATAAATAGCAAATGGACTCGAAAAATTTTGAAAACTTCCAGAATTCAATTTTTTATTATTTTGAAAGTATTGAAAAAATAAAATTTGAATTTGGAGTCCGTTTTCCATTTATTTACGTTCGGGGGGCTTAAAGGTCATTTTACCCAAGAAACCGAAAAGGGCTTTTCTTGCCTTTAAAAAAAAACGAAACATGGGCTGGAAGGAAAGGGGCTGGCCGACCAAGGCCCAAAGATAGGTAGGAAGTTTCTGATTTTTTAATCAAAAGGCCAACAATGAAGAGTTAGTTAGTTATTTTTTGATCAAGCCTTTGCAAATAAGCCACATGGACCAATGCATGAAGAGGGAGAGTGTCAACATAATGGCTTAAGATTCTTGAACAGCTGTAATTGTGGATAGCTGATGGCCTAATCTAAGGGTGATAATTTAATGTTTTAAACATCTTGGATTAATAGCCCTTGGAAGAAAATTGGTTGATGGAAAAATGACAACATCCTAGCCTAGGGGGGTATTCGGCCACTCTACAAGGGGTCTCTCTTTCATTTTTTTTTCAGCCATTCACTTTCTATTCTCTCTTGGTTTTGGCTGATTTTCTCTCCATTGTTGAAAAGCAAAAAGAAAAGTTTAGAAAAGAAAAGAAAGTTAGAAGAGAAAAAGCTTGTAAGATAGCTTCTAGAGGTTGTTTTAAGCACCATACTCTTGCACTTTATTTGATTTTCCATTATTGATTTGCTGTTTTGATCACTATTTTGGTCAGTTTCTTTTGATTTTTCTTTTAAAATAATTGTTTTTAATGTTCTTCTTTAAGTGCCTTCTTGATTCTTTCTTGTAAAAAGCTCTTTTTTCCCTTTGTTTTTGGTTGGCCGAATGGTCTATGTTTTTTTAGAGTTGCTATTTTGCTTTGTTATTTCATGTTATTTTTGATATTTAATAAGTTTTGATGCTTTAAAGCTTTTTAAAATACATAGACTTGAAGCTTGTTTTAATTTGGTTACCTGTTTACTTCCATTTTTTGAGTCTATTATCATGTTTATTTTACTATTCTAGCATTTTTGATTTTCTGTTTTCAAAATGTTTAAGTTTGTTTATGTTTTATATTTTGTAATCCATGTGTTTGTGAAAATACTTGTTGGTTTTCATGCCATTACTTTATATTTGCATGATTTGAGTGTTAATCTTTAGTTAAGCATTTTAGTATATCATGTGTTTGTGAAAATGCCATGCTCATGTTAAGCATCAACTACATTCGGCCATCTCATTTTGTTTGCTTTGTGTGTGCATTTTTTTTATGTTAGTTGATAGGTTTGTATATTCATGATGTTTGGTTGAGTATTTTATTTAAGCATGCCATGTGTTTGTGTTATTGCCATGCACATTTTAGGTTAAGGATTGGTTTGTTTGCCATGCATTTTAGACCTAGGTTGCATTAAATGCCATGCAAGTTCATTTAGGTCTAGGTCATTTTATTGATGCCATGCATTTTTCATGTTATTTAGGTTTTAAATCATGCATTTCATGCATCATATTTGCTGTATTTTTCATGCATTTCATGTCCTTGCCACTTTACTCATGACTTAGGCCAATCAATGGCTCAAAGTCATGCTCTCTTGAGCATACTTGTGGAAAATTAAAGAGTAGTCAAATTGATTATTCTACCTTTGTGATTTTTTTTTTTTACTTAGCCAATTTTTGTCTAACTTTTCAAAAGTGTTAGCTACTGTTTGTGAGTCATTTAGAGAGTCTCTAATATTTTTACTTTGATTTTTAAATGACTTTATCAAAGGCAAAAAAATGTGTTTTGACAAAACAGTTTTTTCACCTAGTACTCGTACTTTCCCGATTTTTTTTTGCAGTCATCTTTAATCAAAAAATTAAGCTGATTTTTTTCCGTGTAGTTTTACATGTTCTGAGTCTCCAGTATTGTTTTTAGATTTTTTTGAATTTTTAAAAGTAGGGAAAACAATTGTGCTTTAAAACTGGACACTGGAGTCAAAATTGAATTTGAAGGAAGTTTAGCTACTGACTTAGGGTAGTTTCTAAGCCCTTCTAAACACTAAAAATGATTTTTTAAGTCTCGGGTTAAAGGTGGTCAAGTCCGGGATTTTAAACTTAGGAAATTAGAGCCATTTAAAAAGGGTTTGGCCAAGTTTTCATTTTTAATCTAAGCTTTTCAAAATTGTTTTCAAACAATCACAAAGTATTTTGATTTTAGAATATTTAATTTGATATATTTTCCATAGGTAGCCGGAAATCTTTTTAGATATACGGATTTCCTTAATTAAAGGAAAAAATACATTCTCATGCATTGCATTTTCCATATTCATGCATATTATATAATATGTAATTTTTGCTATGTTTAATTTTCATGATGGTGTTATTATCTTTGATTTAAAATTTTGATATTATGTTATTTGTTATATGGTTTTGAATATTTCATGATATCCTATGCTTTTTATTTAGTTATTTTTGTCATATTATTTAGAATTTGCTATGTTCATGCATTTTTATTTTTATTTTCATGCATATTATATGATAGCATTATTTTATATTTCATGTCATTTAGATTATATGCCATATCATTTATATTTGTCATATCATTTAAATTATATCATTTCATATAGAATATATTATGTTACCTAGGTCATTTCATTTCATTTAGAATATATTATGTCACTTATGATATTTTATTTCATTTAGAATATATCATATGACTTAGGATATTACATTTCATATAGAATATATATGATGTTACCTAGGTCATTTCATTTCATTTAGAATATATCATATAACTTAGGATATTTCATTTCATTTAGAATATGCTAAGACATTTAAATTATATCATATCATTTAGGTTGCATTATATTATTTAGACTTTGCTATGTCATTTTATTTATATCATACATATTCATATTTTTAAAAAGTTTTCAAAATGGTAATGATTTTCAATAAAATAAAGATGTTCCCGAGTTAAAATAAATCATGAATTCTCTGCCTGGTTTGCTGGGGAGGATATCATCAATTATTATTAATAACGGAATATCTTCTTTAAAATAAGAATGATTCGGAAAGTTTTTCAAACTAATAAAAATTTCTATATTTTGCCATGTTTGAATATAGAAAAATTTTGAATTAATAAATTCTGGATCATTTTCAATTAAAAATGGAATTATTTTTCTTTAAATTGGGAATTAACTTGAAATACTAAATTTAAAACCAACTTTTTACCGAGACTTGAGATAACACATGATTAATAAGGTACCGTTTTATATGGGCGCTGTGGGGGTGCTAATTCTTCCCCACACGTAACCGAGTCCCGAACCCGCTTCTTTGATTTCTCTGGTTTAAAACGTAGACTTGAAATTTGTTTTAAAAATGTTTTAATTAATTTTAAAATATTTTATAAAATCGGTTTTAATAGGTGGTCGATCACACCTAGCTAAAAAAGATTGGTGGCGACTCCATATCTTTTTCTAGGTCATTTTCAAAAGCTTCATTTTTCAAGAGGAATTAAGTCGACTTTTCCTCGTTTTTTTTAATGTCACGCTTGAAGAATAATAAAGTCTTGCGATTAGACTTGTTATTTTTTTAATGTCCTGCTGAATGTAGACACCTAATGTTGTTCGGACCAGTAAAACAGGTATGTTTTCTTCCTAAACTGATGTTTCAGAATGTAAAAAGATTTTTTTCATCCTGCAGGTGGTATTCCAGGACTTAGTCTAAGAAAGCGGGTATGAAAAGTCAAACTTGAAAAAGTCAACCCCCGAAAGTCAACCCCAAAAATTCAACTACTAAAAAAGTCAACCCACTTTCAAAATCAAGATTTGAAGTTCAATTGAAAAATAGCAAAAGAATTTTGATAATCCGAGGACTACATCAAAAGATATGGAGTTCGAAAGTTGAGTTATGGAGATTCAGTAGAATGGAAACCCTAATCTGGGAAATTTGGGGAAAGTGCTTAAACGATCGAATTGGTAGAAATTGAAGGTTCCAAAGGAAAGATAAGCACTGACTACGGGTAATGGAGAAGCCACTTAAAAGAAAAACTGAAAAAAAAGTCAATCCGGAAGAAAATCGTGAATTAGGGTTTTTGGTGGATTTCGGAGAAATTGGGAAGAATTACAAAAATGGCCCGATTCGGTAGGAATAAAGCCCATAATGGATGAGGAGTGATTATAAAAGGATAGCCCAAGGCTCTGTTTGAAGAAAATCTGAAAATCGAACTTGTTTTGAGCAAAACCGGGTTTCAGAGGTAAAATGGCAAAATTGGAAAATTTGGGAAAAATAGCAAATGAACTCCAAAAATTCTGAAAAATTGCAAATCTCATTATTAAATCATTTCGAAGAGATTGGTCAAATAAAATCTTGATTCGGAGTTCGTTTGCAAAATTGCCAAATCCTGAGTTTCCTATGCAGAAGTTCAAGAAGATAAATCCCGAAAAAATAGCAAATGAACTCCAAAAATTCTGAAAATTAGCAAATCTCAATTTTAAATTATTTGGAAGAGATTGGCGAGAGAAAATCTTGATTCGGAGTTCGTTTGCAAAATGGCCGAATTCGGGCCCCTAATGTGGTAATTCAAACAGATAAATCCCGAAAAAATACCAAATGAGTTCCAAAAATTATGAAAACTTCCAGATAATAGTTTTAAATTATTTGGTAGAGATTGGTGAAGAAAAATATGGATTTGGAGCTCGTTTAAAAAATGGTAAAGTTAGGGGGCATAAAAGGGCAATTTGGGAAGAAAAAATCCAAATAAATAGCAAATGGACTCGAAATTTTTTGAAAACTTCCAGAATTCAATTTCTTATTATTTTGAAAGTATTGAAAAAATAAAATTTGAATTTGGAGTCCATTTTCCATTTATTTACGTTCGGGGGGCTTAAAGGTCATTTTACCCAAGAAACCGAAAAGTGCTTTTCTTGCCTATAAAAAAAAATGAAACATGGGCTGGAAGGAAAGGGGCTGCCCAACCAAGGCCCAAAGAGAGGTAGGAAGTTTCTGATTTTTTAATCAAAAGGCCAACAATTAAGAGTTAGTTATTTTTTGATCAAGCCTTTGCAAATAAGCCACATGGACCAATGCATGAAGAGGGAGAGTGTCAACATAATGGCTTAAGACTCTTGAACAGCTGTAATTGTGGATAGCTGATGGCCTAATCTAAGGGTGATAATTTCATGTTTTAAACATCTTGGATTAATAGCCCTTGGAAGAAAATTCGTTGATGGAAAAATGACAACATCCTAGCCTAGGGGGTATTCGGCTGCTCTACAAGGGGTCTCTCTTTCATTTTTTTCTTCAGCCATTCACTTTCTATTCTCTCTTGGTTTTGGTTGATTTTCTCTCCATTATTGAAAAGCAAAAAGAAAAGTTTAGAAAAGAAAGTTAGAAGAGAAAAAGCTTGTAAGATAGCTTCTAGAGGTTGTTTTAAGCACCATACTCTTGCACTTTCTTTGATTTTCCATTCTTGATTTGCTATTTTGATCACTATTTTGTTCAGTTTCTTTTGATTTTTCTTTTAAAATAAGTGTTTTTAATGTTCTTCTTTAAGTGCCTTCTTGATTCTTTCTTGTAAAAAGCTCTTTTTTCCCTTTATTTTTGGTTGGCCGAATGGTCTATGTTTATTTAGAGTTGCTATTTTGCTTTGTTATTTCATGTTATTTTTGATATTTAATAAGTTTTGATGCTTTAAATCTTCTTCTAATACATAGACTTGAAGCTTGTTTTAATTTGGTTACTTGTTTACTTCCATTTTTTGAGTCTATTATCATGTTCATTTTACTATTCTAGCATTTTTGATTTTCTGTTTTCAAAATGTTTAAGTTTGTTTATGTTTAATATTTTGTAATCCATGTGTTTGTGAAAATGCTTGTTGGTTTTCATGCCTTTACTTTATATTTGCACGATTTGAGTGTTATTCTTTAGTTAAGCATTTTAGTATATCATGTGTTTGTAAAAATGCCATGCTCATGTTAAGCATCTACTACATTCGGCCATCTCATTTTGTTTGCTTTGTGTGTGCATTTTTGTTATGTTAGTTGATAGGTTTGTATTTTCATGATGTTTGGTTGAGTATTTTATTTAAGCATGCCATGTGTTTGTGTCATTGCCATGCACATTTTAGGTTAAGGATTGGTTTGTTTGCCATGCATTTTAGACCTAGGTTGCATTAAATGTCGTGCAAGTTCATTTAGGTCTAGGTCATTTTATTGATTCCATGCATTTTTCATGTCATTTAGGTTTTAAATCATGCATTTCATGCATCATATTTGCTGTATTTTTCATGCATTTCATGTCCTTGCCACTTTACTTATGACTTAGGCCAATCAATGGCTCAAAGTCATGCTCTCTAGAGCATACTTGTGGAAAATTAAAGAGTTGTCAAATTGATAATTCTACCTTTGTGATTTTTTTTTTTACTTAGCCCATTTTTGTCTAACTTTTCAAAAGTGGTAGCTACTGTTTGTGAGTCATTTAGAGAGTCTCTAATATTTTTACTTTGATTTTTAAATGACTTTATCAAAGGCAAAAAATGTGTTTTGACAAAACAGTTTTTTCACCCAGTACTCGTACTTTCCCGATTTTTTTTTGTAGTCAGCTTTAATCAGAAAATTAAGCTGATTTTTTCCTGTGTAGTTTTACATGTTCTGGGTCTCCAGTATTGTTTTTAGATTTTTTTGAATTTTTAAAAATAGGGAAAACAATCGTGCTTTGAAACTGGACAGTGGAGTCAAAATTGAATTTGAAGGAAGTTTAGCTACTGACTTAGGGTAGTTTCTAAGCCTTTCTAAACACTAAAAATGATTTTTTTAAGTCTCGGGTTAAGGGTGGTCAAGTCCGGGATTTTAAACTTTGGAAATTAGAGCCATTTAAAAAGGGTTTAGCCAAGTTTTTATTTTTAATCTAAGCTTTTCAAAATTGTTTCCAAACAATCACAAAGTATTTTGATTTTAGAATATTTAATTTGATATATTTTCCTCAGGTAGCCGGATATCTTTTTAGATATGCGGATTTCCTTAATTAAAGGAAAAAAATACATTCTCATGCATTGCATTTTCCATATTCATGCATATTATATAATATGTAATTTTTGCTATGTTTAATTTTCATGATGGTGTTATTATCTTTGATTTAAATTTTTGATATTATGTTATTTGTTATATGGTTTTGAATATTTCATGATATCCTATGCTTTTTATTTAGTTATTTTTGTCATATTATTTAGCATATGCTATGTTCATGCATTTTTATTTTTATTTTCATGCATATTATATGATAGCATTATTTTATATTTCATGTCATTTAGATTATATGCCATATCATTTATATTTGTCATATCATTTAAATTATTTCATTTCATATAGAATATATTATGTTACCTAGGTCATTTCATTTCATTTAGAATATATTATGTCACTTAGGATATTTTATTTCATTTAGAATATATCATATAACTTAGGATATTACATTTCATATAGAATATATCATGTTACCTAGGTCATTTTATTTCATTTAGAATATATCATATAACTTTGGATATTTCATTTCAATTGGAATATGCTAAGACATTTAAATTATATCATATCATTTAGGTTGCATTGTATTATTTAGACTTTGCTATGTCATTTATGTCATATATATTCATATTCATATTTTTTAAAATATTTTCAAAATGGTAATGATTTTCAATAAAATAAAGATATTCCCGAGTTAAAATAATTCATGAATTCTCTGCTGGGTTTGCTGGGGAGGATATCATCAATTATTATTAATAACGGAATATCTTCTTTAAAATAAGAATGATTCGAAAAGTTTTTCAAACTAATATAAATTTCTATATTTTGCCACGTTTGTTGGGGAATATAGAAAAATTTTGAATTAATAAATTTTGGAGCATTTTCAATTAAAAATGAAATTATTTTTCTTTAAATTGGGAATTAACTTGAAATACTAAATTTAAAACCAACTTTTTACCGAGACTTGAGATAACACATGATTAATAAGGTACCGTTTTATATGGGCGCTGTGGGGGTGCTTATTCTTCCCTACACGTAACCGAGTCCCGAACCCGGTTCTTTGATTTCTCTGGTTTAAAACGCAGACTTGAAATTGGTTTTAAAAATGTTTTAATTAATTTTAAAATATTTTATAAAACCGGTTTTAATAGGTGGTCGATCACACCTAGCTAAAAAATATTGGTGGCGACTCCATATCTTTTTCTAAGTCATTTTCAAAACCTTCATTTTTCAAGAGGAATTAAGTCGACTTTTTCTCGATTTTTTTTTAATGTCACGCTTAACGAATAATAAAGTCTTGAGATTAGACTTGTTATTTTTTTAATGTCCTGCTGAATGTAGACACCTAATTTTGTTCGGACCACTAAAACAGGTATGTTTTCTTCCTAAATTGATGTTTCAGAATGTAAAAAGATTTTTTTTTTCATCTTGCAGGTGGTATTCCGGGACTTAGTCTAAGAAGGCGAGTATGAAAAGTCAAACTTGAAAAGGTCAACCCCCAAAAATGTCAACCACTAAAAAGTCAACCCACTTTCAAAATCAAGATTTGAAGTTCAATTAAAAAATGGCAAAAGAATTTTGATAATCCGAGGACTACATCAAAAGATATGGAGTTCGAAAGTTGGGTTATGGAGATTCATTAGAAAAGAAACCCTAATCCAGGAAATTTGGGGAAAAATGCTTAAATGATCGAATTGGTCAAAATTGAAGGTTCCAAATGAAAGATAAGCACTGACTACGGGTAATGGAGAAGCCACTTAAAAGAAAAACTGAAAGAAAAGTCAATCCGGAAGAAAATCGTGAATTAGGGTTTTTGGTGGATTTCGGTGAAATTGGGAAGAATTACAAAAATGGCCCGACTCGGTAGGAATAAAGCCCCTAATGGATGAGGAGTGATTATAAAAGGATAGCCCAAGGCTCAGTTTGAAGAAAATCTGAAAATCGAACTTGTTTTGAGCAAAACTGGGTTTCAGAGGTAAAAGGGCAAAATTGGAAATATTGGGAAAAATAGCAAATGAGCTCCAAAAATTCTAAAAAAATTGCAAATCTCATTCTTAAACCATTTCGAAGAGATTGGCCACATAAAATCTTGATTCGGAGTTCATTTGCAAAATGGCCAAATCCCGAGTTTCCTATATAGAAATTTAAGAAGTTAAATCCCGGAAAAATAGCAAATGAACTCCAAAAATTCTGAAAATTTGAAAATCTCATTTTTAAATTGTTTGGAAGAGATTGGCGAAAGAAAATCTTGATTCGGAGTTTGTTTGCAAAATGGCCGAATCCCGGGCCCCCAATGAAGTAATTCAAGCAGATAAATACCGAAAAAATACCAAATGAGTTCCAAAAATTATGAAAACTTCCAGATCACACTTTTAAATTATTTGGTAGAGATTGGTGAAGAAAAATCTGGATTTGGAGCTCGTTTGAAAAATGGTAAAGTTTGGGGGCATAAAAGGGCAATTTCGGAAGAAAAAATCCAAATAAATAGCAAATGGACTCGGAAAATTTTGAAAACTTCCAGAATTCAATTTTTTATTATTTTGAAAGTATTGAAAAATAAAATTTTAATTTGGAGTCCGTTTGCCATTTATTTACGTTCGGGGGGCTTAAAGGTCATTTTACCGTAGAAACCGAAAAAGGGCTTTTCTTGCCTTTAAAACAAAATGAAGCATGGGCTGGAAGGAAAGGGGCTGGCCAACCAAGGCCCAAATATAGGTAGGAAGTTTCTGATTTTTTAATCAAAAGGCCAACAATGAAGAGTTAGTTATTTTTTGATCAAGCCTTTGCAAATATGCCACATGGACCAATGCATGAACAGGGAGAGTGTCAACATAATGGCTTAAGATTCTTGAACAGCTGTAATTGTGGATAGCTGATGGCCTAATTGAAGGGTGATAATTTCATGTTTTAAACATCTTGGATTAATAGCCCTTGGAAGAAAATTGGGTGATGGAAAAATGACAACATCCTAGCCTAGGGGGGTATTCGGCCACTCTACAAGGGGTTCTCTCTTTCATTTTTTTTTTCAGCCATTCACTTTCTATTCTCTCTTGGTTTTGGCTGATTTTCTCTCCATTGTTGAAAAGCAAAAAGAAAAGTTTAGAAAAGAAAGTTAGAAGAGAAAAAGCTTGTAAGATAGCTTCTAGAGGTTGCTTTAAGCACCATACTCTTGCACTTTCTTTGATTTTCCATTCTTGATTTGCTGTTTTGATCACTATTTTGGTCATTTTCTTTTGATTTTTCTTTTAAAATAATTGTTTTTAATGTTCTTCTTTAAGTGCATTCTTGATTATTTCTTATAAAAAGCTCTTTTTTCCCTTTGTTTTTGGTTGGCCGAATTGTCTTTGTTTTTTTAGAGTTGCTGTTTTGCTTTGTTATTTCATGTTATTTTTGATATTTAATAAGTTTTGATGCTTTAAATTTTCTTCTAATACATAGACTTGAAGCTTGTTTTAATTTGGTCACTTGTTTACTTCAATTTTTTGAGTCTATTATCATGTTTATTTTACTATTCTAGCATTTTTGATTTTCTGTTTTCAAAATGTTTAAGTTTGTTTATGTTTTATATTTTGTAATCCATGTGTTTGTGAAAATGCTTGTTGGTTTTCATGCCTTTACTTTATATTTGCATGATTTGAGTGTTATTCTTTAGTTAAGCATTTTAGTATATCATGTGTTTGTGAAAATGCCATGCTCATGTTAAGCATCTACTACATTCGGCCATCTCATTTTGTTTGCTTTGTGTGTGAATTTTTGTTATGTTAGTTGATAGGTTTATATTTACATGATGTTTGGTTGAGTATTTTATTTAAGCATGCCATGTGTTTGTATTATTGCCATGCACATTTTAGGTTAAGGATTGGTTTGTTTGTCAGGCATTTTAGACCTAGGTTGCATTAAATGCCATGCAAGTTCATTTAGGTCTAGGTCATTTTATTGATGCCATGCATTTTTCGTGTCATTTAGGTTTTAAATCATGCATTTCATGCATCATATTTGCTGTATTTTTCATGCATTTCATGTCCTTTCCACTTTACTTATGACTTAGGCCAATCAATGGCTCAAAGTCATGCTCTCTTGAGCATACTTGTGGAAAATTAAAGAGTTGTCAAATTGATTATTCTAGCTTTGTGATTTTTTTTTACTTAGCCAATTTTTGTCTAACTTTTCAAAAGTGTTAGCTACTGTTTGTGAGTCATTTAGAGAGTCTCTAATATTTTTACTTTGATTTTTAAATGACTTTATCAAAGGCAAAAAAATGTGTTTTGACAAAACAGTTTTTTTCACCCAGTACTCGTACTTTCCCGATTTTTTTGGGCGGTCATCTTTAATAAAAAAATTAAGCTAATTTTTTCTCGTGTAGTTCTACATGTTTTGAGTCTCCAGTATTTTTTTTATATTTTTTGAATTTTTAGAAATAGGGAAAACAATCATTCTTTAAAACTGGACAGTTTAGTCATAATTGAATTTGAAGGAAAATCATTTTTCTGTTCTGGATAAGTTACTTAGATGGGGCTGATTAGGAAGTTTAGCTACTGACTTAGGGTAGTTTCTAAGCCTTCTAAACTCTATAAATGGTTTTTTTTAAGTGTCAGGTTAAGGATGGTCAAGTCCGGAATTTGAGCCATTTAAAAAGGGTTTAGCCAAGTTTTTATTTTTAATCTAAGCTTTTCAAAATTGTTTCCAAACAATCACAAAGTATTTTGATTTTAGAATATTTAGTTTGATATATTTTCCTAAGGTAGCTGGATATCTTTTTAGATATATGGATTTCCTTAATTAAAGGAAAAAATACATTCTCATGCATTGCATTTTCCATATTCATGCATATTATATAATATATAATTTTTGCTTGATATTATGTTATTTGTTATATGGTTTTGAATATTTCATGATATCCTATGCTTTTTATTTAGTTATTTTTGTCATATTATTTAGCATATGCTATGTTCATGCATTATTATTTTTATTTTTATTTTCATGCATATTATATGATTTAGCATTATTTTATATTTCATGTCATTTAGATTATATGCCATATCATTTATATTTGTCATATCATATCATATCATTTATTTCATTTCATATAGAATATATTATGTTACCTAGGTCATTTCATTTCATTTAGAATATATTATGTCACTTAGGATATTTTATTTCATTTAGAATATACCATATGACTTAGGATATTACATTTCATATAGAATATATCATGTTACATAGGTCATTTCATTTCATTTAGAATATATCATATAACTTAGGATATTTCATTTCATTTAGAATATGCTAAAACATTTAAATTATATCATATCATTTTGGTTGCATTATATTATGTAGACTTTGCTATGTCATTTTATTTATGTCATACATATTCATATTCATATTTTTTAAAATGTTTTCAAAAACGTAATGATTTTCAATAAAATAAAGATATTCCCGAGTTAAAATAATTCATGAATTCTCTGTCGGCTTTACTGGAGAGGCTATCATCAATTATTATTAATAACGAAATATCTTTTTTAAAATAAGAATGATTCGGAAAGTTTTCCAAACTAATAAAAATTTCTATATTTTGCCACGTTTGTTGGAAAATATAGGAAAATTTTGAATTAATAAATTTCGAATCATTTTCATTTAAAAATGGAATTATTTTTCTTTAAATTGGGAATTAACTTGAAATACTAAATTTAAAACCAACTTTTTACCGAGACTTGAGATAACACATGATTAATAAGGTACAGTTTTATACCGGCACTCTAGGGGTGCTAATCCTTCCCCACACATAACCGAGTCCCGAACCCGGTTCTTTGATTTCTCTGGTTTAAAACGCAGACTTGAAATTGGTTTTAAAAATGTTTTAATTAATTTTAAAATATTTTATAAAATCGGTTTTAATAGGTGTCCGATCACACCTAGCTAAAACAGATTGGTGGCGACTCCATATCTTTTTCAAGGTCATTTTCAAAACCTTCATTTTTCAAGAGGAATTAAGTCGACTTTTCCTCGGTTTTTTATTTAATGTCACGCTTAACGAATAATAAAGTCTTGCGATGAGACTTGTTATTTTTTTTAGGTTGCAACAGCTTGGCGACTCCACTGGGGACTATTAGAGAGTCAGGCTTAAAATTAGTCGTGTGTTATCAAAGTCTCGATTTTGTTGGTTTAATTGGTATTTAATTTTAATTTCCACATTTTTAAAAAAATATGGATAATTTCAAAAATAATAAATTTTTTTAAATATATGCGTATTCATGTGCATACATATTATAATTGTTCTCTGGTTATTTTGGTGCATATATTCATTTATTGATTAATTGATGACTTATGTTGTTTAATCTTGTTGGGGCATTTAGAATAAGGGATGTAGAATATGTGGTGAAAGGTTTGTTATTTCTCCTCACACACTACACGTGCATTTGCATATCATGAATCCTATACCCGGGTTCCGTCCTTTTAGGTGGGAGCAAAGTAACTAAGCCTTCGTGATTAACAATCCGCATGGACTAGGGAAATAGACTCTAACGAATTGAACCCGCTTTTATAGGGTCCCTTACTAGCCTCCACCGGCGACAGTGAGGAGCAATTCGGGGCTTTTAGAAATAATTCAACTTCATATAGTAAACCTAGGCGAAGCCATGCCGGATTTCCAATTAGATATCCCGAAGTTAAGAACACATGGAGGAATATTTCCAATCCTTTTACCTTCTATTCTACTTTCTGAATAAGTTTATTTTTGAAAATCGGACAATGATGAACGTACATCACAATGCCTGTAATAAATATTGGTGTGTCATCCCAGGGATGTTATAATGCCGAAATTATGTTGGCATCCTCAGGGATAATTATTGTTTTGAATTTTTTTTTTTGTATTATTTGAATTTATTCCCGTTACTAATTCATTTTCCTTTTGTTGTTGTTTTTTCTTTTTTTTTTTTTTGCTTTCTTGTCATCATTTTTGGCACATGGAAGGTTATTGGTCTCGGGATAATATTCAACCAAAAGGGCTTTCATGGAGGGTCAGAGTGTCTCAGTGGTCGAGAAGCATTTAGAGGTTAGGAAACAATCCGAGAAAGGTCAGCAAGATAATGAGGATTGTTTGAGGGTGGATATGTGTCAGCATTGCCAACCGAGGTTGATCTTACTATCAGGCAAAATGATCTCCGAGAATGGATGGATATATGGAATCAATGGAACATATCAGAAAAAGAAGCCTTCACTTAGACTTATGGGGACATATCACTGTTAGTTTAGGTTAAGGTTAGTGGTGAGGTGACCCGGGCTGTGGTGCAATTCTGGAATCCTTCTTATCGATGTTTTACCTTCAACCGAGAGGATATGACTCCAACCATAAAGGAATATTCGACCTTGCTGCATATTGAAAACGTTATTCCCGAACGTATTTATTTGAAGGATACAAAGACGTCGGGTTTCAAGAAAAAGGTGTCTAAAATCCTAGGAGTGGAAAGAATTTGGGTCGAAAGCCATGTTGTCCGAAAGGGGGTAAGCTACTGTATATCATGGGATATTTTATGGACCTTAATCCATAGCCATTCAAGTAAGGAGACAGTTAGGAATATTTTTGCTTTGGCTATCTACGGTTTAGTTATCTTCCCAAAGATATTAGGGTATGTGGATGATAACTCGTATAATTATATAGTTTTTAGTTATGTTTTATTATTGTTTTGTGTCAAATACGAGTTATTATTGTTTAGTCTAATTGTGTTTATGATCTTTTATATTTTTATGTAATTTGGTGTTTTTCACAAGTTTCTTTGAGTGATTTCAGATTACTAGAATTAAGGGCAAATCCAGTTCAGTTCCAGTTCCGACACCTTTTGCCATATCAGCTATATCTGGAGTTTCACTGAAGCAATAAGGCTGAAATTTTAACCGTGCAAAGTTAAGAGGCATATCTATCTTTTTCATGTTTTACACTTCTTGAAACGGAGTCGTTTTCCCTAGCGAAATCAACCATCAAGTTGGCTGATGTGCAATGACGTCTGTCCTGAGCAGTTTTCGCATTTTGACCATATCGTCCGATACACATCAGCAAATGAGCTGATTCCAACGGCTATGGATCAATAACTGATAGGGGAACATTTGTCTAGAAGACCATGTGATCAGATAAAGCCTCCAATATTGAAGAAATCGACCATCACGTTGGCTGATGTGCAATGACGTCTGTGCTGACCTGTTTTCGTATTTTGCCCATATATTCTTCTCCACATCAGCAAATGAGCTGATTCCAACGGCTATGAATCAGTAACTCATAGGGGAACAGTTGTCTAGAAGACCATGTGATCAGATCAGGCCTCCAAGATTGACAAAATCGACCATCAAGTTGGCTGATCAAAATGGTCATACAATATGACGAAAATTGTTAGAAAAATGCACCCACCTATTATACCTACCTTTGAAATTTGTAAAGCTTGTCTCTTGTCATTTAGCCCTCCAAAATGTGTATAAATATAGGGCCTTGGATGATTGTAGAGGATCATATTGTACATAGGTAGGATATTAGCCATTGTAATAAAATTCTCTAAGTTTTCTTCTTCTTTCTTTTCTCTAGTTTTCTTTTTCTTTAGAAAGAGCAAGAGGTTGGATAGTTAATATTCTTCTTCTTCTTTCTTTCTTTCTTTCTTTCTTTTATTTCCTTCTTAGATTCTCTTTAATTTTATGTTTATGTTTACAATGCCTATGCTAGGCTAAACTTCTATTTGGTTAAGGGTGATTTCAAAGCCCTAGACATGTTTTGTGATTGATTTTTAGATTCTATCTATCATTAATTTTCTATCAAAGTTGCTTATGTTCTTCTACAAGAATTGTTCATGATGTTGTCTTGATTTATTTAGGTGTACAACTATATAGATCTTGATAATTATCTATTGCTAGTTTAGGAGTCTTGATCCGTGTAATTGTCTTGATTTCCTATTCATAAGTGGCAATTTGTGATTAATGATTATGGTCAAGTTTTCAATAATTGCAAAGTGGAACATAACCTAAGTTGAACAATCCGAGCTTATGTGTTTGTTGCTTAGATCAACCTATCTTTCTCATCATAAAGCTGCCATTAAATTGAATTTAGAGAGCTTATTCTAGGTTGTTTAATGGTTAGAGATTAAATAGAGAGCTTGTTCTATTTAACGACAAACTAAGGAAAGATTGGGGTAACAGAGCTTGTTGTTATCTACGGTTGTTAACTTTGATAGTTGGTTGATATTGATAGATCTGAAATTGATTCTTAATGATGTCTAGTGGTGGAGAATGAAACCTTAACCATATTTTTCATATTTGATTCTTCTTACTTACTTGTTTTCTTACTTTTAGTTTGCTTATTTTTTATATTTATTTTTATTGGCTGGTTATACCGCCTAATTTGTATATTAACTTTGTTTTATTTTTATTGGCTGGTTATACCGCCTAATTTAGTATATATATTTTTATTGGCTGGTTATACCGCCTTGCATCTTATTCTTATTATTTACTTTAGTTTAAATCTGGCTTCAAAAACCCCTTTTCTTTTCTTGTTTTCTTTGAACGTAAGTTATAAACTATTAACTTATAAACTAAAACCCAATCCCTGAGGACTCGACCCTTGCTAACTACTATACTTACAATTGATCTTTTTAGTGCAAGGTTAAATAAGATACACTATTTTGGGTGCATCAAATTTTTGGCGCCGTTGCCGGGGATTGCTTTCTTTAGTTTATTTGTTACTTGGTTTATTCTTATTTTCAGTTCTAATTAGTTTTATTTTCTTGTACATACAAGTTTTTCTTATCAAATTTTCAAAAAAATAAAATAAAATAAAAAAACGATGGAATTGAGCAATCTAACACTTGAAGAGTTGGTGGCATACATGAACATGGAGAATCAACAAGCCAATATCACCTCCCCAGTTCAACAATTGGCCATGGGAGGATGTCAAGGCCATCATGTTTTCCAAGACCAACAGTATGATCATTACTCAAACACTTACCATGAGGGATGGTGGGATCATACTAATTATGGCTACTCGAAAAATTACCAAGAAGTAGATCCTTATGCCAATTACACTCATCCATCTAGCTTCAATCACTCATGGTCCCAAGAACCAGATCTTTTTCAACCACCACATAGGACTCAAAACTCAGGTACTTCTTTAGAAGATCTTGTCTATTCTCTTGTTACTGATACTTTGCAATTTCAACAGGAAACAAGGGCAAGCATCCAGAGTTTGGAAAAGCAAATGATCCAATTGACTAGTAGTATGGTGGGATGGGTAGCACAAAGATCTGAAGAACTCCCTGCCCAAACGATGATTAACCCAAAGGAGAATGCTACTATTGTGACCTTCAGGAATGAGGAACAAGATGAGGATGAGACAAAATTAGAGATGGATTCTATTCTTGAGGATAATAAAGCCACAGATCCAAATAAGAGTATTTCGACACCGGAGGTAACGTTTAAGATTCCAATTTTTGCTAATGTTTCTTCTCCACCTTTTCCTAGTAGATTCGCAAAGTTCAAGGAGGAGGAACATGAATAAGACATCCTGGAAACCTTAAACAGTTTATTTGTGGATGTCATTCAACAAGTACCAAAAGATGCACCATTCCTCGATGAGATATGCACCACCAAGGATGATGGAATAATACTTGTAATGGAGAATGCATCCACTGTTGTGCAAAGAAAGCTTCCTCTCAAACGCATAAATTTGGGAAATTTCATGTATGAGCCTGACAAGCCTAAAAAGCCAAGAAGGGGTGTTGGTTAGATTCAAAACACTAACTCAAGTGTTAATTGGGAAGGCAGCCCAATTAAAGATGAAATTGCCAACCTTCCATATTCAGATTTGCTTTCTCTTTCTTTTACTTTTTCTTTTATTATTTTTATTGTTTTTATTTTTATTTCTTATGTTTCTTTGATTTTACTGTTTTTAAGTTCATTTAGGCTGCATAAGTTTCTTTTGTTTAATAGTTCTTTTCTCTTACATATAATTCTTGCATTGGGGGATAATAGCATTACATTAATGACAATGTAAGAATTATGTGTGGGGGGAAGAATTTAGGATTTTATTTAGAGTGTTTTGTTTTTGAGTCTTTTTATGTTGTTTCTCTTTTTGATGCTTGTTTTGAAAATAACTAGATGTAAATATAATTTTTTTTAACCCCGGTTAAATGGCGGATAACGGTACTCTGTGATTATTTAAATCTGTTCCATCAGCTACCCACAAAACTGATATTGTATATAAATTTCTCTTCCAATTTCTCTTTCATTTTTTTCATTTTTTTTTTCAGGATGGATGATATTCTCACAAGATTGCAGAAACGATTTCCTCCTTTTCCTCGAAATATTTTACTGAAGCTTTACCAAGTTCGACTTGAAAGATTAAGAATGCTTATGCACAAAGGGATTCCTGACGACATACGTTGGATAATTGAAGCCAAGGTACGTGAAGATGAATATCTTCCTGTTTTGCATTTACCAGGTACAGGTAGAAGCACTTTTGCAAAGAAGCGACGAGCAAAGCGCATGAGTTCAAATTGCCACAAATGTGCACGATGGACGTGTAACGGTAAATGTCGTTCTATTGGGATTCCGTCCTCTAATCGAGATGATAAAATTGAATTCATTAAGGATGGACTGAGTAAGGAGAATTTGGGTAATATCCAACTTTCTCTTGAGACGCATCCTAGTGGAGACGTACAAAGAGAAATTCTTGATTTATGGCCGCAATTCCAAAGGGAATGGCAACATCTTGGGAATCTGATGTTGAAAGACCCTGTTTGCCAGCTTGTAAGAAAACTGGATGGGAAGCATATCCTCGACTCATAGAAGGCGTTTAAGCCGTTTCTGGACGTAAAACCAGAGGAAGATGTGAGCCACAATCACAACTACAATAAATGACTTCTCAGCTTTTGGTTTGATTTGCAATAACTTTATTTTGTTTTAATTTACGTGTTGTTCGATTTGTGTAATTATTCTCGTTTTTTTTATTTGTCTTTTACGGTTGATTTTTCTTCTCTTTTTGATTTTCTTCCTGAAATCACGCAAAAATCTTTTGTTAGGTTAACATTTTCTTCTGACAGGTCAGATACACTTTCGGCGACATTATTACTCTTGTCTGATTCACTACTCAGTCCTCTATATATTACACCATGTACTCATTCTCTTTCAGGCACTCGAAAATAAAAAAATGGAAAGTACTTCATCCCAGCGCATTAAAAAAATTTGTGTCTTTGGAGGTGCTTATCCAGGGAAAAATAACATATTCGCTGATGAAGCCATAAGAGTTGGAGTAATACTTGCCCAACAAAAGATCCACTTGATTTATGGAGGCGGTAGTACGGGTTTAATGGGAGCAGTCGCTACAGCAGCACACGACGGAGGAAGTCCAGTTCTAGGAATCGTGCCAAAACTATTCACAAGTTTTTGTGGACCTACCGTGGGTAAGGAAATACAAGTCTGGAGTATCCCTGAACGGATAACAATCATGTACCATTCTGCCGATGCATTCATTGCTTTACCAGGAGGTCTGGGTACATTGGAAGAAATAGCTTGCGTGGCTTCTTGGTCATCTTTGGTCACAAATAAGAAACCCATTGGTTTGCTTAATATTAATGGTTATTTTAGTAATTTGCTTTCATATTTAGATAATGCTGTGGATAATGGATTCATGTTTTCAGAGGCAAGGAGAACCATAATTTCTGCTACAACCATTGAAGATTTACTCAAAAAGCTCCAAGCTTATGAGTATTTATCTGCTACGGTTGTTTCGCAAACGCTCGGAAAAAGAAAAAGAGATATGGACGAGCAAGGAGTGGATTGCACTTTGTCTTTGTGACATTATCTAACATTTTTTTTGTTGTGTCTAAGTTATAATAAGTGGTTAGCAACCTCTACAGGTAATATCTCCTAAATTTTACCTTCTTAAAAAAAAAAGTTTGTTGTGTTATAAGCAATTTAGAAGTATTCATTTTGAACAAGGTCTGAGTAAGGGAGACTTGAGACATACCTTGTCAGTTTGATTTCTTCTTTTCAAAAAAAAAAAAAAAAGTTTGTTGTGTTTTAAGCAATTTAGAAGTATTCATTCTGAACAAGGTCTGAGTAAGGGAGACTTGAGACATATCTTGTCAGTTTGATTTTAATCTTTTTATGTTTACTTGTTAATTTTTGTTTAGTATTTTAGGATTATTTAGGTTGCATGAGTTTGTTTTGTTTTGAGTCTTAGTTGTTCCTATTCTTATGTTATTAGTTCTTTTCTCTTACACATGATTCTTTCATTTGGGTTAATAGACTTACATTGAGGACAATGTAAGAATTAAGTGTGGGGGGAATGATTTATGATTTCTTTTATTTTTGTCTACTATTTTTTTTTATGAGTCTTTATTATTATTATTATTTTAGTGTGTTTTAGTTCCTTTTTAATACAATGATGAGATATGAATTGCATAGGTCTAAACTGGTTATTAGTGAGAAGATTTTCATAAGAATTAAGCTTGATACTAATTTTTATGAGCCAATGTTAATATGATATGTTGATTGAGAAAGAAGCATGTTTAGACTTAATCTGACTTGTATAATCATCCTTGTGAGTTTTTGAGCCTATAATGATTGACGCATTATACAAATCAATCTAATTTCTTTCTTGAGTGCTCTTATGATTACATGATTCTCTAGAACTTGCTTTAGACCTTGTTGAGACTATATTGATGCATGTGACAACATGAATATGATAAAGGCATTAGGATTTTTAGCCAGGGCCAAACAGCCATCCCTTATTGATGTTCCAAGAGAACACACCCTTAGTGAACCAATTTGAGCCTACATTGAATAAGCTATCTCTTTGGTAACCATAACTTGTCCCTAACCTAAATATACTTATATCCTTACCCTTGTTCTAAAGATGGATTATATATTTTGAGACATATTGCAAAAAAAAAAAACAAGTGATATTTTTAGTTGAAATTTTGGGTTAGAAACAAGAAATAAGTGTGGGGGGAAAAGAAAAGAAAAGTCAAGAGAAAAAGAAATGGAATACTGGCAAATACATTCCTATGTAAAAAAAATATGAATCATCTCTTGAATTTGTGGAAAAAGAAAAAGATGTTACAAAGTTGTTTAGAATGGAGAAAAGGCCCAACATGAATATTCGGCCTAGGTGACTATGTACTTGTAAAGTGTTTTGAGAAGTTTCTTTGTATGATCTTATTATGTCTCTAAACTTTATGAACTCTTTGGAACCTTTGTGATATCTTTATCCTTTTGTTCTTCAACCACATTACAAACCCCTTGGCCCCATTACAACCTTGATTAAAGACCTCTTGATTCATGAAGTTGTATGATCTAAATAGTGGAGAATAGGTGGACAAGCAAGAATATGGTAGAACTGTTTTCATGAGATTGATTGAGTGTAAACACTTTACCACTACTTTAAAGAATGAAAATCATGAGAGTATCCCATGTGAGTAGTTGAGGTTAAGTTTGAATATGCACTATTTTGATTGAAATATGTTATGTTAATATTGGCTTAACTCAAACAATTTACATTCAAGCATGATTTTTTGTGAAATTCTTTAAGCTATTGATTAGTTTATAAGACTTGTTCAAAGATTGTCTCTAATTTGTATTGAAAGGATTAGGAATAAATATTTTTAGTATATGTAGTTTATTTATATTTTAGTTTTTCAATGTTTGTGGGTATCGTTCTAGTAAACCCTCACGAGACTAAACTCGTCCACTAGGGACACCTAGGGGTTTAAAGGCTTGTGTCACATGCTAAGTGCCACCGTGATTTCCTACGAAAGTGGATTAGATTAGATTTTCTTATTTTATTTTTATTGAGTCGTTGCTAGGGACTAGCAACAATCTAAGTGTGGGGGTGTGATAACTCGTATAATTATATAGTTTTTAGTTATGTTTTATTATTGTTTTGTGTCAAATACGAGTTATTATTGTTTAGTCTAATTGTGTTTATGATCTTTTATATTTTTATGTAATTTGGTGTTTTTCACAAGTTTCTTTGAGTGATTTCAGATTACTAGAATTAAGGGCAAATCTAGTTCAGTTCCAGTTCCGACACCGTTTGCCATATCAGCTATATCTGGAGTTTCACTGCAGCAATAAGGCTGAAATTTTAACCGTGCAAAGTTAAGAGGCATATCTATCTTTTTCATGTTTTACACTTCTTGAAACGGAGTCGTTTTCCCTAGCGAAATCAACCATCAAGTTGGCTGATGTGCAATGACGTCTGTCCTGAGCAGTTTTCGCATTTTGACCATATCGTCCGATACACATCAGCAAATGAGCTGATTCTAACGTCTATGGATCAATAACTGATAGGGGAACATTTGTCTAGAAGACCATGTGATCAGATAAAGCCTCCAATATTGACGAAATCGACCATCAAGTTGGCTGATGTGCAATGACGTCTGTGCTGACCTGTTTTCGTATTTTGCCCATATCTTCTTCTCCACATCAGCAAATGAGCTGATTCCAACGGATATGAATCAGTAACTCATAGGGGAACATTTTTCTAGAAGACCATGTGATCAGATCAGGCCTCCAAGATTGACAACATCGACCATCAAGTTGGCTGATCAAAATGGTCATACAATATGACGAAAATTGTTAGAAAAATGCACCCACCTATTATACCTACCTTTGAAATTTGTAAAGCTTGTCTCTTGTCATTTAGCCCTCCAAAATGTGTATAAATATAGGGCCTTGGATGATTGTAGAGGATCATATTGTACATAGGTAGGATATTAGCCATTGTAATAAAATTCTCTAAGTTTTCTTCTTCTTTCTTTTCTCTAGTTTTCTTTTTCTTTAGAAAGAGCAAGAGGTTGGATAGTTAATATTCTTCTTCTTCTTTCTTTCTTTCTTTCTTTCTTTTATTTCCTTCTTAGATTCTCTTTAATTTTATGTTTATGTTTACAATGCCTATGCTAGGCTAAACTTCTATTTGGTTAAGGGTGATTTCAAAGCCCTAGACATGTTTTGTGATTGATTTTTAGATTCTATCTATCATTAATTTTCTATCAAAGTTGCTTATGTTCTTCTACAAGAATTGTTCATGATGTTGTCTTGATTTATTTAAGTGTACAACTAGATAGATCTTGATAATTATCTATTGCTAGTTTAGGAGTCTTGATCCGTGTAATTGTCTTGATTTCCTATTCATAAGTGGCAATTTGTGATTAATGATTATGGTCAAGTTTTCAATAATTGCAAAGTGGAACATAACCTAAGTTGAACAATCCGAGCTTATGTGTTTGTTGCTTAGATCAACCTATCTTTCTCATCATAAAGCTGCCATTAAATTGAATTTAGAGAGCTTATTCTAGGTTGTTTAATGGTTAGAGATTAAATAGAGAGCTTGTTCTATTTAACGACAAACTAAGGAAAGATTGGGGTAACAGAGCTTGTTGTTATCTACGGTTGTTAACTTTGATAGTTGGTTGATATTGATAGATCTGAAATTGATTCTTAATGATGTCTAGTGGTGGAGAATGAAACCTTAACCATATTTTTCATATTTGATTCTTCTTACTTACTTGTTTTCTTACTTTTAGTTTGCTTATTTTTTATATTTATTTTTATTGGCTGGTTATACCGCCTAATTTGTATATTAACTTTGTTTTATTTTTATTGGCTGGTTATACCGCCTAATTTAGTATATATATTTTTATTGGCTGGTTATACCGCCTTGCATCTTATTCTTATTATTTACTTTAGTTTAAATCTGGCTTCAAAAACCCCTTTTCTTTTCTTGTTTTCTTTGAACGTAAGTTATAAACTATTAACTTATAAACTAAAACCCAATCCCTGAGGACTCGACCCTTGCTAACTACTATACTTACAATTGATCTTTTTAGTGCAAGGTTAAATAAGATACACTCTTTTGGGTGCATCAGTGGATGTGGCGATATTTGATGTTTTTGAGAGGCTTGAGCAGAGGATAAACCCAGCCCTGGCAATTATAGCAGAAACAATTCGATCCCTAAATTTTTGTAGACGGGAAGGAAAATGGCGTTTTCTAGGTTGTATACAGCTCCTTTACATATTGGTTCAGAGCCATTTTTGTAAACAGGAAAATTTCCCTCTTTGCTCGCATTGGAAGTCTTTTGCACCAATTGGTGAATTTCTTAAGAGAGATTGGCTTGAAAATAGGACTGAGGAACAATGGATCAACATATTCCGGAATGTCAGGGCTGAGATGATAATTAGGAGAGCTCCATGGATAGCTCCAATGCCGACATTGTACAAGTGTGGAGATAAACCTTCTGTTCCATTATTGGGAGTATGGGGAGGAGTGAGCTATGCACCATTGCCTGAGACAATTGGAATCCCGTCAGTTTACTCCTATGATCCATGACCTTATTAATTTGGAATTTGCTTATGGAGAAGATGGATACTCGGGAAAGGTACGTGAGATTGTAGTAGCATGGAAGAAAACTCATCGGGTGGGGGTAGCTAGATATGCCAACATCGTCACACCTAATTACCTGACATAGAGGGAATTGAGGATTAATGATAGGTTATTGACATCAGATGGGGGAAGAAGTTCAGCTTTTGAGTTCGCCACCCAAGGAAGCGCCATCGGAGTTAGAAATTGCAAAGGCAGAATTCGAAAAAGAAAAGGCCCAAATGAGCAAGGAAATTGCCCGACTGCAAGAAGAGCTAGAGGATATGAAAAATAGGGAATCAGCCTGAGAAAAGGAAAAGATCAAGAGAGAAAGGGACACTGCTAAAAGCGATCTTCAGGAATTACACTTGGAGAACAAGAGGTACCGTTTCGAGCTCAAATTCGAGGGGACTCTCAAGACTTCGGGGAATGGGAGCAAGAAGTCAAAAACCTCAAGAAGGAGAAGAACTATTGGATAGAGAGAGCAAAGCATGAGGAAGCCCGAGCTAATCAACTGGAGAAACAAGTTAAGGAAAGCTTACACGGTGATGCTTCTACTGACATGTCAAAGGGCCGTGAACAAGTAGGGGTTAGATTGAAAAGCAAGGCAATTAAAAGAGGACAGTGAAAAAGGTCTAAGATCCGAGGGAGTTACTATAGGACCAGTGTTTTGTAATAGCATTTTTAAATTAGGATAGACAGATTATCAGATTGTCTTAAGCAGTGATCTTTTCTTTGATGTATTTAGTTCCAGGAAATCAATGAAAGACCGTTTGGTTGGAATTATCCCGGGGCCAATACTTTAAAATACATTCATCATTCATTTGTTCTTTCCTTTATATATTTTGTTTGTTTGTTCATTCATTGATATGTATAATCATTCATACATTTAAATTGTTCATACATTTAGTCATTTATTTGTCCATTCATTTATTCTTTAAAATTAGTCATTCAGGTTCATATACTTAGTCATTTACTTATTTGTTCATTCATTAACATTTAGTAATTTATTCATTCATTCATTTTTATAAAATAAAATAAAATGTGTCAATATTTTCTAATCCATGGTTTTTAAAACTAAAGGTACAATTGGTCGCACTCAGAAAGAAGCAGAGTTTTGACACCCTTACAATACCCGATCTCAAGCAAGAGCTATGGAGAATGATCAACTTGCTAGAATTGAAAGGATGGAAAGAATTCAAAAAGAACTGCACGAACAATTAGCTAAGTCTCAAGAGGAGTCACGGGAACAAATGACCAAATTCATGGAGATGATGAGTACCATGATGAGGCAAAAGTGGCCAAGAGAAAATTTAGTTACCGAAATGGAGGCAGTAAACTAGGAAGATTGACCAGAGGTGGTACAGAAGAATGGCCATACATCCCAACCTGTGGGAAATAAACTTTCGACTGGGTCAGCATCCTATATTTACATCCAACCAGCGGCCGAAGCACAGAATTTTGGTCCTAAAAGGGGTAATATTGGGGTTGATCCAGTTGATGTGGAAGTTCCAGACTTTGAAGAAATGGCTGAAAAGGAAAGGGCAAAGATGACTGAACTGAAGAGGGTGAAACTACAGAATCCCAGAAAAAATATCCGCTGCTGGAGGAAAGGTTGAGGGCAGTTGAAGGGGCAGAGCTATTTGGCAATCTAGATGCCAAAGAGATGAGTTTAGTGCACGGTTTGGTGATTCCTCCAAAGTTCAAAGTACCAGACTTTAAAAAATATAACGGAACTACCAACCCATCAGCGCATCTGATCATGTATTGCCGAAAGATGACCGGACATGATGAAGATGTCAAATTGCTCATTAACTGTTTCCAAGATAGCTTGATAGGGTCTGTAACTCGATGGTATAACCAGCTTATCCGTTCTAAGATCCGTTCCTTGAAGGATCTAGCCAAAGCTTTCATGGAACAGTACAAGCATGTGACAGACATGGTGCCTGACCGTCTAACTCTCCAAAACATGGAAAAGAAAGCTACTGAAAGCTTTAAAGAATATTCTCAGAGATGGAGAGACCTGGCTACACAAGTGCAACCCCCTTTAACCAACAAGGAAACTACAGTACTTTTCATCAATACCCTGAAAGTACCTTATTATGATAAATTGGTGGGAAGCGCCACCAAGGACTTTACAGATATTGTGATATCTGGGGAGATGATAGAGTCTGCTATTAAGAACGAGAAAAAAGAAGAGGGTGAGTTTGCTACCCCGAAAAGAGTTTTTCCTGCAAAGAAGAAGGAGGAGACACATGTAGTCAGTTTTAATCAATACCCATATACGCCTCCTACACCATACACACCTCCTAGGCCTTATACACCTACTACATCTTATGCATCTCCGACACCTTACACACCTTACCCGGGGTATAATCCTTACTACCCCAATGTGAACCACCTTACCCAAAATCCATTCCCCTATACCAATACACCACAACAGCCGTTCCCAACTAGTATATCACCACAGATAACCCTTCCTCGAAATACTGTCCCAAACACTGAAGGTCCCGCGCGCAATGACTATCGTTCACTAAGGAACGATCAAAAATCCCAGTTTGATCCTATTCCTACCACCTATGGTGAGATATATCCTAAACTACTGTAAGGCCAACTTGTCACGCCCGTATATCTTAAACCTTTGACCCCACCATACCCAAGGTGGTACAATGCAAATACCAACTGTGCATATCATGCAGGAATTCAGGGGCATTCAACGGAGGATTGCATTGCCTTAAAAAAGAAAGTCCAAATTTTAATCAATACTGGAGTTGTGAAGTTTGGGTCAAAGAATGGGCCTAATATAGCGGGAAACCCATTGCCCGATCATGCTGAGAATCCGGTAAATGCAATATTGACAGGGAAAGTCAGAAGGTTAAAAAAGGATGCCAGGGAAATCAAGACTCCAATGTTAACAGTATCGGTCGAGATGGTTAAGGCAGGAATGGTGGAGAATGCAGACAGTTTAAAAATGGTTGCAAAGAGGGTGCAGAATTGGTGCCCGTTCCATAAATGTTCAGGTCATATCATACAGGACTACGGGGACTTTCTGGCTAAAGTCCAAAAGATGATGGATAATGGAGAGGCCCAGTTTTACGAGAAGACAGAGGAGAAAGTAGAGGTTATTGAGAATACCAATGGCTATGGAATAGGAAGACCTTTGATCATCTATTATGATGAACCAGAGAAGACTACCCCGGTTGTTGAGAAAATTTCACCCAAGCTAATCATAGATTTGCTTTCTTCCTTTTTCATACGAGGAAAGCAAAACTACACCATGGAAATACGACTGCAGCATGGTTATGCCCGGGTCATCAAGTCAGTAAGATATTATAGGTGTGGGGCACTTAACACGAAGTGGAAGGTGTTATGCTCCTGAGGTTGTTGAACAGGGATCAACAAGAAAGTATGGAGGACTGGACAAAGGGAAGAAAACAGTTGAACCAATCCATATTGAGATGGATTTATCAAAAGAAGCAGATAGGGGATCAGCCTCGGTAAACAGAATAAAAGAGCCGATAAACGAGAAGGAGACATATGAGTTTTTAAAGTTCATAAAACATAGTGAGTATAGTGTGGTTGAGCAATTGCAGCGTTAGCCAGCAAGAATCTCCATCTTATCCTTGCTATTAAACTCAGAGCCACACATAAATGCCCTATTAAGAGTGTTGAATCAGGCATACGTGGCTAACAAAATATCAGTAGAAAAGTTAGACACGCTGGTGGGAAACATTGCGGCAGACGACCATATATTTTTCAGTTATGATGAAATACCATCCAATGGTATTGGGTCCACAAAGGTTCTTCACATAACAACCAGCTGCAAGGGGCATATATTACCAAGGGTGCTTCTGGATAATGGTTCTTCATTAAATGTAATGCCCTTGGCAACCCTGTCTAAGTTGCCAGTTGATATGTCTTTTATCTTACCAAGTTGCACAGTAGTCAGGGCTTTCGATGGTACTAGGAGAGAGGTAATGGGAACTATTGAGATTCCTTTGGAGATAGGCCCATGCACCTATACGGTGAACTTTCAGGCCATGGATATTAATCAATCCTATAATTGCTTATTTGAAGGCCATGGATACATTCAGCAGGGGCTGTACCCTCGTCTCTCCACTAAAAGCTGAAATTTGTGATGGAGGGCCGTTTGATCACTATATCAGAAGAAGAAGACATAATAGCCTCCAAATCTACTGAATCTCCTTATGTTGAACCCAATAAAGATGCCGTAGAATGTTCTTTTCGGTCTTTGGAATTCGTAAATGTGGTTTTCGTCGCTGAAGGACGAAAAATTCCTAAACCAAGGTTGTCCAAGAACACAAGGCTGGGAGTAAGAACCACAGTGGGAAAAGGCTGCAGGGCTGGAAAAGGTCTTGGGAAATATCTTCAAGAGATGGCTCGAGCAATGGAAGCAGTGGGAAAGAAAGATCGGTTTGGCTTAGGGTCTCTTCCGAAGGCCCATAGAGGAGGAAACAAGTTGAAAGAAACCGACAAAGGAGGATGGCCCATATCACGGGTATGGATATTGAATGGGAACCCATGACTTTCCCATCAATCCTTCACAACTTCCGCTCTGCTGGTTTTCTATTCGGAGAAAATAATTCAGAGGATGTACTCATAATGATCGAGCAAGCGTTTGAAAAAATCCATGTGGATAAAAGGGGACAGATTCAGGATATGGTGATTTGCATGATCGGGAAAGAAGGGATGGGGAGTGACAATGCAAACTGGATGGTGCGACCTTGTCTACCAGTATATAGACTAACCAATTGGAGTGCGACTGAGTTGCCCATAGTTTTTAAGTCTATTCCAATGTAATGCTTTAAAAAACAATCTTAATTATCTTTACCCAGAGATATTAAGAGTTTTTTTTCCTGTAATGGGCTTTTTGTTTAAACATTTTTATTCAATAAATAACAAGCACAATGCATTTTATTCATATTGATGTTCCATATTCTTTCATTTTTGTTATTTATTTTGTTTTCATTATATATTTTCATATATTGTTTCTTCTCCACCTATTTATAGGTGTACGGATGCGGAATATAAGGACCTTCCTGTCAGTAATTCTGAAATTGATTTTGAAAGACCCATTTGCACGGGTGATTTTGAGGCTAACAAAGATACTAAGGATTATGGTCTACCTTCAGATTTATTAAGGAAAATAGAACAAGAGGAAAAGCAAGTACTTCATCATAAGGAATTATTGGAAATGACAAATTTGGGAGATGGTGAAGAGATAAAGGAAGTCAAAATCGAAACTTCATTATCATCATCAATAGGTGAATTGAAAGCCTTGCTCCAGGAATATGTGGATGTATTTGCATGGTCTTACCAAGACATGCCAGGGTTGGATCCGGATATTGTGGTTCATAAGCTCTCTTTAAGGCCAGAATGCAAACCAATTCAACAAAAGTTGAGAAGAATGAGGCCGGACATGCTGTTAAAGATAAAAGAGGAGGTGAAGAAGCAATTTGATGCTGGATTCTTAGAGGTGGCAAAATATCCAGAATGGGTGGCAAATATTATTCTAGTACCGAAGAAGGATGGCAAGGTGCGGATGTGCGTTGATTACCGATATTTGAACAAGGCCAGCCCAAAAGATAATTTCCCTTTGCCTCATATTGATACTCTGGTGGATAATATGGCAAAAAGTTCTTTATTTTCTTTCATGTATCAGATCAAGATGGCACTGAAAGATATGGAGAAAACCACATTTGTTACAATGTGGGAACCTTCTGCTACAAGGTAATGCCATTTGGGTTGAAGAATGCTGGGGCAATATATCAGAGAGCCATGGTGACCTTGTTTCATGATATGATGCATAAGGGAATTGAGGTCTATGTTGATGATATGATCACAAATTCACAAGGAGAAGAGGAGCATATTACGAATCTTAATAAGCTTTTTGAACAATTATGGATGTTTAGACTCAAGCTAAATCCGACAAAATGCACTTTTGGAGTCACCTCGGGAAAATTGTTGGGTTTTGTCGTTAGCAAAAGAGGAATTGAGATTGACCCGGATAAAGTGAAGGCCATTCAGAATTTGCCATCACCTCGTACTCATAAGGAAGTAAGAGGCTTTCTGGGGAGATTGAATTACATTTCCCAATATTTAAGTTACTTCGAAAACTTGATCTAGGAGAATGGGATGAAGGTTGTCAGATTGCATTTGAAAAGGTTAAACATTATCTATCCAACCCACCAGTATTAATGCCACCTGTTCCGGATAAACCAATGATACTGTATTTATCAGTATTTGAGAGATCCATAGGTTGTGTTTTGGGGCAGCTTGATGAGACTGGAAAAAAAGAACAGGCAGTTTACTATCTCAGCAAGAAGTTCACAGATTATCAGTTGAAATATTCGTCGGTAGAAAAGTTGTGTTGTGCCTTAGCTTGGACTGCTCGAAGACTCAGACAATACATGTTTTACCATACGACGTGGTTGATTGCCAAGCTAGATCCAATCAAGTACATGTTGGAAGCACCTTCTTTGTCAGGGAGAACAGCAAGATGGCAGGTTTTATTGTCAGAGTACGACATTGTATATGTAAGTCAAAAAGCTATCAAAGGCAGTGTAGTGGCTGAATTCTTAGCAGGTCGGGCAGTGGAAGATTATGACCCATTGAACTTTGACTTCCCGGATGAAGATTTGATGTATGTTTCACAAGTAGATGAGATTCCCCTGAAGAAGAAAGTATGGAAAATGTATTTTGATGGCGCATCTAATGCCATGGGGCATGAGATCGGTGCAGTCCTCATATCCCTGGAAGAAGATTATTATCCTTTCACTGCTAGATTGGATTTTGATTTTACAAACAATACTGCGGAGTATGAAGCGTGTACTATGGGCCTTCGTTCTGCAGTAGACAAAAAGATCAAAATATTGGAAGTTTTTGGAGACTCAGCCTTGGTGATATACCAGTTACGAGGAGAATGAAAAACCCGAGATACAAAGCTAATCCGATACTGAGAACTCATACTGAGTTTATTGCAGGAATTTGAAGAAGTGAATTTCAATTACTTCCCTCGAGAAGAAAATCGAATGGCAGATGCTCTGGCTACTTTGTCATCAATGTTTAAAGTGAATGAAGGGGCTGAAGTTGTGCCAATAAAGATGAGTATATATGAATCTCCAGCCCACTGTCTTAGTATTGAAGAAGAAACAGATGGCCTCCCTTGGTATAACGATATCTTACAATACATCAAGAGTCAATAGTGTCCAGAACAAGCAACAGAAAATGACAAGAGGACTTTGAGAAGGTTAGCAATGGGTTTTATTTTAGACAGTGAGAGTCTCTACAAGAAAGGAAAAGACCAAGTCTTATTGAGATGTGTCGGATCTACCGAAGCTTGGAGAATTATAGAAGAGGTCCATGAAGGGATATGTGGCACTCATGCTAATGGTCACATGCTTGCTGACCAGATTATGAGGGCAGGGTATTATTGGTTGACAATGGAAGGAGATTGTATCAGCTATTCCCGGGAGTGCCATAAATGCCAGATATATGCAGATAAGATTCATGTGCAGCCATCGCCATTACATGTCATGACTGTACCATGGCCCTTTTCAATGTGGGGAATGGATATGATCGGGCCTATTACCCCGAAAGCTTCAGATGGACATCGTTTCATCTTGGTGGCCATAGATTATTTCACAAAGTGGGTAGAAGTTGCTTCCTATGCGAATGTAACAAAGTCAGTCGTATGTAGATTTGTTAAGAAAGAATTCATATGCCGTTATGGATTGCCAGCAAGAATTATTTTGGATAATGCTCTCAATTTGAACAATAAGATGATGAGAGAAGTGTGTACTCAGTTCAAAATCACTCATCATAATTCAGCACCTTACCGTCTGAAGATGAATGGGGCAGTAGAAGCAGCCAATAAGAACATCAAGAAGATTGTTGAGAAGATGACTAATGTGTACAAGGATTGGCATGAGATCTTGCCTTTTTCTCTTCATGCATATCGTACTTCGGTCCGCACATCTACAGGGCAACGCCATTTTCTTTTGTATACAGGATGGAAGCAGTGCTACCTATTGAATTTGAGATCCCTTCACTTCGGGTTTTGATGGAAGTTGGCCTAGAGGAAGCAGAATGGGTTAGAGCTCATTATGAACAGTTGAATCTCATCGAGGAGAAAAGACTGAAAGCAATTTGTCACGGGCAGTTGTATCAGAAAAGGATGATTCGAGCCTACAATAAGAAAGTTCGTCCGAGACAGTTCCGAGAGGGGGAGTTGGTACTGAGGAAAATTCTCCCTATAGTGAAGGACCCGAGAGGAAAATGGGCGCCGAATTGGGAAGGACCCTATGTGGTAAAAAGAGCTTTTTCTGGAGGAGCATTGATTTTAACTCGGATGGACGGAGAAGATTTCAGAAATCCCGTGAATGCTGATGAACTAAAGAAGTATTATGCTTAAAAAAAAAGTGTGATGCTGTGCACATGGAAATTCGAATGATTCCAAGTGTAAAAATAAAAATTCTATATATCTATCTCCCCTGTGAATTGCTTTTCAAAGAGAATATTCATGCTTGATATGATGAAAGGCCATCTTTCATATTCCTTTCACTAAGAAAAAATTATCCTTAGTCACCCCTTTAAGCCATAGAAATTATTCCTTTCTTTAAAACCTTGATCAAGGATCACCCTCTACACTGGAGGGAAAATGCGAGAAAAAATAATCAAAAAATCATGGAAAAAAGAAAGCCATCAAAAAATGTGGCAAATGAAAGCCAACAAAGCAAAAAAGAAAAAAAAAGAAAAGAAAGTCCAAAAAAGGGACAAATGTTTCAAGAATAAGTTCTCTTCAAGAAATAATCCTTGATCCAATCACCCTTAAACACACTTTGAGCCTATTTTATCCTTTCTTTCTAAACCTGAGCCCTGGCCTACATTACGTGCTTTAGAAAGTCCATTTTGATCAAGCATGGATATTTAACTTGAAAGGTTGTTCTCAGAATTTATCCCATCTTTTGAGTTGATATTTTTACCTTGGAAGCATTTAGAATTCTCAGATGCATGGTAGAATACAAAAAAAAAAAAAAAATGGAAATGAAAAAATTTGTAAAAGGAGAGGTTTAAGCCGAAAACCCGCAAAGGGTGACTTAATACCGAATGGAGGACACTTGAGTTGAAAACCCGCAAAGGGCGGCTCAGGTACTGATTTAAAGTTTGAATCAATGCTCCTTGTAAAGGGGGAGAAAGTATCTGACAATCAGAAGAAAGGGGAACAACTCAGTCTGATGTAACTACAGAAGTCGAGAGGTTACCTAAGTAAATTGCTTGTTCAAGAGAAATTTCAGAGGGTCTGAAAAGGAGGGGTCCAAGATATTCCGCATCTGGGGCATCTACAACCTATAACCTTACATTTGTTTCTTATATCCTTGATATTTATTTTTACTATTTTAAAACATTTCTTGCAATAAATTCTTGTTATCCTTTCCATGAAATTTTTTGCTTGATTCATATTTTCTTTCATACATTTTTTAGATGCATTATGATTGTTACTGAATTGAATGATGGTTAGTAATAAAAAATCTTTAAATAAAAGGATTTCAAAGTATTACTAAGGAATAGATTTAAATCTTGGGAAAGGTTTGGAAAGTTCACCAATAAAAGAAAATAGTGAACGTGTTGGAGACTCCATCACGAAGTCAGAAAATCTGTGAATTTCAGCGAAAGTCAAAAATTGAGACTGTTTGACAAGTTATCTTGAGTGAAGGTTTCCTTAAGTGGGGCGTCAATGAACAATTGAAGACTCCATCATGAAGTCGGATAATTTGTGAACCTCAAAGAAACCATGGATTAGAAATCATGACATAATCATTTGATTGTATTCATTCTTAGGAAACATACAAGCATTTGCAAAGCATGTCATTGTCATCATTGCATTTAGCTAACACTGTAGAAATCAGGAAAACTTGGACTTCCCCAAAGTGAACTCGTTCTGTTTTTCAAACGAGTCGAACCCCGAGATCACCGTCGAGGTACGTTTCCTTTCCAAATCGAACTCATTTTGCTTCTCGAATAAGTCGAGCCCTGAGACAGCCGTCGAGGTATGTTCCTTTCATTTTCAAGTTAAATTTATTTTTTCCAAATGAACCAAACCCAGAATCATTCTTAGTATTTCCTTTTGTTTTAAATCGAATTCATTTTGTTTTATCAAATGAGTCGAGCCTTGAGACCACTGTCGAGGTATTTCCTTTTGTTTTAAATCGAATTCATTCTGTTTTATCAAATGAGTCGAGCCTTAAGACCACCGTCAAGGTATTTCCTTTTGTTTTAAATCGAATTCATTTTGTTTTATCAAACGAGTCGAGCCTTGAGACCACCGTCGAGGTATTTTCTTTTGTTTTAAATCGAAATCATTCTGTTTTATCAAATGAGTCGAGCCTTGAGACCATCGTCAAGGTATTTCATTTTGTTTTTAAATCGAATTCATTCTGTTTTATCAAATGAGTCGAGCCTTGAGACCACCGTCGAGGTATTTCCTTTTGTTTTTAAATCGAATTCATTCTGTTTTATCAAATGAGTCGAGCCTTGGGACCATCGTCGAGGTATTTCCTTCTGTTTTAAATCAAATTCATTCTATTTTATCAAATGAGTCGATCCTTGAGACCACCGTCAAAATATTTCCTTTTGTTTTAAATCGAATTCATTCTATTTTATCAAATGAGACGAGTCTTGAGACCACTGTCGAGGTATTTCCTTTTGTTTTAAATCGAATTCATTCTATTTCATCAAATAAGTCGAGCCTTGAGACCACCGTCGAGGTATATCCTTTTGTTTTAAATTGAATTCATTCTGTTTATCAAATGAGTCGAGCCTTGAGACCGTCGTCAAGGTATTTTTAAATCACGGGTAAGGCATTCGGGCACCATTCTTAAGACCTCCGGGCACCATCTTTAAGACCTTCGGGGATAATGTTTCTTTAAATTATAGATAAGACCTCCGGGCACTATTTGTAAGACCTCCAAGCACAATTTTCGTTTTGAAAATCGAACTCATTTCCTTAAGACGGGTCGAGCCTTGATTAGTCAGGGAACTCAATTTAAGGACAAAATCTTCAGTTTGCAGCTTTTTCAAAACAAAAAAAAATGATAAATGAAAAAATGAAAAAGAAAACCCTTTTTCCTTACCTTCACATGTGATTTCACTAACTGGACAAAATTAGTGTTTATTTATCTTTGCCTAATTCCTGATTCTCAGCAATAGTCAAGGAGGGGCAGCTGTAGACACCTAATTTTGTCCGGACCACTAAAATAGGTATGTTTTCTTCCTAAATTGATGTTGCAGAATGTAAAAATATATTTTTTCATCCTGCAAGTGGTATTCTGGGACTTAGTCTAAGAAGGCGAGTATAAAAAGTATAACTTCAAAAAGTCAACCTCAAAAAGTCAACTACTAAAAAAGTCAACCCACTTTCAAAATCAAGATTTGAAGTTCAATTGAAAAATGGTGAAAGAATTTTGATAATCCGAGGACTATATCAAAAGATATGGAGTTCGGAAGTTGGGTTATGGAGATTTAGTAGAAAGAAAACCCTAATCTAGGAAATTTGGGGAAAAGTGCTTAAACGATCAAATTGGTCAAAATTAAAGGTTTCAAATGAAAGATAAGCACTGACTACGGGTAATGGATAAGCCATTTAAAAGAAAAACTGAAAGAAATGTTAATCCGGAAGAAAACCGAGAATTAGGGTTTTTGGTGGATTTCGGTGAAATTGGGAGGAATTACAGAAATGGCCCGACTCGGTAGGACTAAAGCCCCTAATGGATGAGGAGTGATTAAAAAAGGATAGCCCAAGGCTCAGTTTGAAGAAAATTTGAAAATTGGACTTGTTTTGTGCAAAACCGAGTTTCAGAGGTAAAAGGGCAAAATTGAAAAATTTGGGAAAAATAGCAAATCAACTCCAAAAATTCTGAGAAATTTCAAATCTCATTCTTAAGTCATTTATAAGAGATTGGTGAAAGAAAATTTTTATTCGGAGTTCGTTTACAAAATGGCCAAATCCCGGGTCTCCTATGTAGAAATTCAAGAAGATAAATCTTGGAAAAATAGCAAATGAACTCCAAAAATTCTGAAAATTTGCAAAGATCATTTTTAAATTATTTCGAAGAGATTGGCAAAAGAAAATCTTGATTTAGAGTTCGTTTGCAAAATGGCCAATTCTCGAGCCTCTATGTAGTAATTCAAGTAGATAAATCCCGAAAAAAATACCAAATGAGTTCCAAAAATTATGAAAACTTCCAGATCACACTTTTAAATTATTTGGAAGAGATTGGTGAAGAAAAATCTTGATTTGGAGCTCGTTTAAAAAATTGTAAAGTTTGGGGGCATAAAAGGGCAATTTCAAAAGAAAAAATCTAAACAAATAGCAATTGGACTCGAAAATTTTTGAAAACTTCCAGAATTCAATTTTTTATTATTTTGAAAGAACTGAAATAAGAAAATTTGAATTTGGAGTCCGTTTGCCATTTATTTACGTTCGGGGGCAAAAAGGTTATTTTACCCAAGAAACCGAAAATGGCTTTTCTTGCCTTTTAAAAAAAATGAAACATGGGCTGGAAGGAAAGGGGCTGGCCGGCCAAGGCCCAAAGATAGGTAGGAAGTTTCTTATTTTTTAATCAAAAGGCCAACAATGAAGAGTTAGTTAGTTTTTTTTTGATCAAGCCTTTGCAAATAAGCCACATGAACCAATGCATGAAGAGGGAGAGTGTCAACATAATGGCTTAAGATTCTTGAACAGCTGTAATTATGGATAGCTGATGGCCTATCTAAGGGTGATAATTTCATGTTTTAAACATCTTGGATTAATAGCCCTTGGATGAAAATTGGTTGATGGAAAAATGACAACATCCTAGCCTAGGGGGGGTATTCGGCCACTCTACAAGGTGTCTCTCTTTCATTTTTTTTTTCAGCCATTCACTCTCTATTCTCTCTTGGTTTTGGCTGATTTTCTCTCCATTGTTGAAAAGCAAAAAGAAAGGTTTAGAAAAGAAAAGAAAGTTAGAAGAGAAAAAGCTTGAAAGATAGCTTCTAGAGGTTGCTTTAAGCACCATACTCTTGCACTTTCTTTGATTTTCCATTCTTGATTTGCTGTTTTGATCACTATTTTGGTCAGTTTCTTTTGATTTTTCTTTTAAAGTAAGTGTTTTTAATGTTCATCTTTAAGGGACTTCTTGATTCTTTCTTGTAAAAAGCTCTTGACATTTTTTTTCCCTTTATTTTTGGTTGGCCGAATGGTCTATGTTTTTTTAGAGTTGCTGTTTTGCTTTGTTATTTCATGTTATTTTTTATATTTAATAAGTTTTGATGCTTTAAATCTTCTTCTAATACATAGACTTGAAGCTTGTTTTAATTTGGTTACTTGTTTACCTCCATTTTTTGAGTCTATTATCATGTTTATTTTACTATTCTTGCATTTTTTATTTTCTGTTTCCAAAATGTTTAAGTTTGTTTATGTTTTATATTTTGTAATCCATATGTTTGTGAAAATGCTTGTTGGTTTTCATGCCTTTATTTTATATTTGCATGATTTGAGTGTTATTCTTTAGTTAAGCATGTTAGTAATTCATGTGTTTGTGAAAATGCCATGCTCATGTTAAGCATCTACTACATTCGGCCATCTCATTTTGTTTGCTTTGTGTGTGCATTTTTGTTATGTTAGTTGATAGGTTTGTATTTTCATGATGTTTGGTTGAGTATTTTATTTAAGCATGCCAAGCGTTTGTGTTATTGCCATGCATATTTTAGGTTTAGGATTGGTTTGTTTGCCATGCATTTTAGACCTAGGTTGCATTAAATGCCATGCAAGTTCATTTAGGTCTAGGTCATTTTATTGATGCCATGCATTTTTCATGTCATTTAGGTTTTAAATCATGCATTTCATGCATCAGATTTGTTGTATTTTTCATGCATTTCATGTCCTTGCCACTTGAATTATGACTTAGGCCAACCAATGGCTCAAAGTCATGCTCTCTTGAGCATACTTGTGGAAAATTAAAGAGTTGTCAAATTGATTATTCTACCTTTGTGATTTTTTTACTTAGCCAATTTTTGGCTAACTTTTCAAAAGTGTTAGCTACTGTTTGTGAGTCATTTAGAGAGTCTCTAATATTTTTACTTTGATTTTTAAATGATTTTATCAAAGGCAAAAAAATGTGTTTTGACAAAACAGTTTTTTCACCCAGTACTCGTACTTTCCCAATTTTTTGGGCAGTCATCTTTAATCAGAAAATTAAGCCGATTTTTCCAGTGTAGTTTTACATGTGCTGAGTCTCCAGTTTTTTTTTTTTTTTTTTTTTTTTGAATTTTTAAAAATTGGGAAAATAATCGTGCATTAGAACTGGACAGCGGAGTCGAAATTGAATTTGAAGGAAAATCATTTTTCTGTTTTGGTTAAGTTATTTAGAGGGGGCTGATTAGGAAGTTTAGCTACTGACTTAGGGTAGTTTCTAAGCCTTTCTAAACTCTAAAAATGATTTTCTTAAAGTCTCGGCTTAAGGGTGGTCAAGTCCGGGATTTTAAACTTAGGAAATTAGAGCCATTTAAAAAGGGTTTAGTCAAGTTTTTATTTTTAACCTAAACTTTTCAAAATTGTTTTCAGACAATCACAAAGTATTTTGGTTTTCGAATATTTAATTTGATATATTTTCCTAAGGTAGCCGGATATCTTTTTAGATATACGGATTTCATTAATTAAAGGAAAAAATACATTCTCATGCATTGCATTCTCCATATTTATGCATATTATATAATATGTAATTTTTGCTATGTTTAATTTTCATGATGGTGTTATTATCTTTGATTTAAATTTTTGATATTATGTTGTTCGTTATATGGTTTTGAATATTTCATGATATCCTATGCTTTTTATTTAGTTATTTTTTTTCATATTATTTAGCATATGCTATGTTCATGCATTATTATTTTTATTTTTATTTTCATGCATATTATATGATAGCATTATTTTATATTTCATGTCATTTAGATTATATGCCATATCATTTATATTTGTCATATCATTTAAATTATTTCATTTCATATAGAATATATTATGTTACCTAGGTCATTTCATTTCGTTTAGAATATATTATGTCACTTAGGATATTTTATTTCATTTAGAATATATCATATGACTTAGGATATTACATTTCATATAGAATATATCATGTCACCTAGGTCATTTCATTTCATTTAGAATACATCATATAACTTAGGATATTTTATTTCATTTAGAATATGCTAAGATATTTAAATTATATCATATCATTTAGGTTGCATTATATTAGTTAGATTTTGCTATGTCATTTTATTTATGTCATACATATTCATATTTTTTAAAATGTTTCCAAAAAGGTAATGATTTTCAATAAAATAAAGATATTCCCGAGTTAAAATAATTCATGAATTCTCTACCGGGTTTGCTGGGGAGGATATCATCAATTATTATTAATAACTGAATATCTTCTTTAAAATAAGAATGATTCGGAAAGTTTTCCAAACTAATAAAAATTTCTATATTTTGCCACGTTTGTTGGGGAATATAGAAAAATTTTGAATTAATAAATTCCGGATCATTTTCAATTAAAAATGGAATTATTTTTCTTTAAATTGGGAATTAACTTGAAATACTAAATTTAAAACCAAATTTTTATCGAGACTTGAGATAACACATGATTAATAAGGTACCATTTTATACGGGCGCTGTAGGGGTGCTAATCCTTCTCACACGTAACCGAGTCTCGAACTCGCTTCTTTGATTTCTCTGGTTTCAAACGCAGACTTCAAATTGGTTTTAAAAATGTTTTAATTAATTTTAAAATATTTTATAAAACCGGTTTTAATAGGTGGCCGATCACACCTAGCTAAAAAAGATTGGTGGTGACTCAATATCTTTTTCAAGCTCATTTTCAAAACCTTCATTTTTCAAGAGGAATTAAGTCGAGTTTTCCTCGATTTATTTTTTAATGTCACGCTTAACGAATAATAAACTCTTGCGATGAGACTTGTTATTTTTTTTAGGTTGCGACACTACCAATTTATGAAATCATCAAATGAGATTATTATCACCATCCGTTTATTGCAAAAAATGAAATCAACAATACAACCATAAATGTACATGCTCTATTCACACATGCATGAAATGTGCAAAATGCAAAAATGTTTGAAGACGAATGTTTATATTTTCAATTTCAAAAAATTAGTGAACACTTGCCCCAGCATCATTTAGGCATCACAATGCCTTCGGGGTAGGGTATTAAACTTATTACGGGCTATGTACGTACATTGTTGCCCAATCTATAATACTTATTCAAAATGTAAAATAGGTAACAAAAGGTTTAGAAATGTCCCTCCATGTGTTCCTATCTTTGGTATATCTATCAAAAATTCGGTAGGGCTTCGCCTATGTTGGCTCTATGGTTCACTATATATGGGTGAATGAAGTTCTAAAAGGCCCCGAATTGTTCCTCACTGTCGCCTGTGAAGGCTAGTAAGGCACCCCAATAAAAGCGAGTTCAATTCGTTAGAGTATATTTTCCTAAGCCCATACGGAGGATCATCATGAAGGCTTTAGGTACTTTATACTCCGAAAGTGTTTCACTAGCCCATAAGGAGGATCATCACGAAGGCGTAGTTACTTTACTCCCACTTAAAAGGACGAAACCCAAGTAGAGAGTTCATGTTATGCAAATGCAAGTGCAATGTGTGTGGAGGAACAGAACAAACCTTTCAACACATATTCTATAATCCTTGTCCTAAATATCCCAACAATTTATTAAAACAAATATCAAGAATATAGTAACTCATTAACCAACCAAAGAGCAGTAATAAAATATATGCAAAAATCTTTTGTTATTTTCAAAACTTATTATGGGCGATATGCGTTTATCATTGCCTGATTTGCAAAGGTAAACTTATTCGGAATGTAGAATAGAAAGTAAAAGGATTAGGAATATTCCTCCATGTGTTCCTACCTTCGGGATATCTAATCAAAAATTCGACATGGCTTCGCCTAGGTTCACTATATGAAGGTGAATCAGATTGTAAAAGCCCCAAATTGTTCTTCACTGTCGCCGGTGAAGGCTAGTAAGGCAACTTGACAAAAGCAGGTTCAGTTCGTTAGAGTCTATTTCCCTAGCCATGCGGATTGTTAATCACGAAGGCTTAATTTCTTTGCTCCCACCTAAAAAGACGGAACCCGGGTATAGGGCTCATGATATGCAAATGCACGTGTGGTGTGTGAGGAGGAACAACAAACCTTTCACCACCTATTCTACACCCCTTATTCTAAATGCCCCAACAAGATCAAATAATGTAAAGCATCAATTAGGCAAAGAATAACTATATACAACAAGATAACTAGAGGACAATAATAATATGTATGCACATGAATATGAACATATTTAAAAATATTTTATTATTTTTAAATTCTCCTTATTATTGAAAAATATGGGAATTGAAATTAAATACCGAATAAAAACCAACAAAATCGAGACTTTGATAACACCCGACTAATTCTAGGCCTGACTCTCTAATGTCGCTAGTGGAGTCGCCAAGCTGTTGCAACCTAAAAAATAACAAGTCTCATCGCAAGAATTTATTATTCGTTAAGCGTGACATTAAAAACATCGAGGAAAAATCGACTTAATTCCTCTAGAAAAACGAAGGTTTTGAAAATAACCTTGAAAAAGACATGGAGTCGCCACCAATCTTTTTTGGCTAGGTGTGATCGGCCACCTATTAAAACCAGTTTTATAAAACATTTTAAAAGTAATTAAAACATTTTTTTAAAACCAATTTCAATTCTGCATTTTAAAACAGAGAAATCAAAGAAGAGGGTTCGGGACTCGGTTACGTGTGGGAAAGGATTAGCACCCCCACAACGCCCGTATAAAACGGTACGTTATTAATCATGTGTTATCTCATGTCTCGGTAAAAAGACAATTTTTAATTTAGTATTTCGAGTTAATTCCCAATTTAAAGAAAAATAATTCAATTTTTAATTGAAAATGATCCGTAATTTATAAATTCAAAATTTGCCTAAATTTCCTAACAAACGTGACAAAATATAGAAATTTTTATTAGTTTGGAAAAGTTTCCGAATCATTCTCGTTTTGAAGAAGATATTCTGTTATTAATGATAATTGATGATATCCTTCCCAGCAAACCCGGAAGAGAACTAATGAATTATTTTAACTCGGGAATATCTTTATCTTATTGAAAATCAATGTCTTATTTTAAAACATATTTTAAAAGAAATATGAATATGAAAATGTATGACATAATAAAGATGACATGAAATAATCTAAATGAAATGATATGACCTAAGTGTTATAATATATTCCAAATGAAATGAATATACCCTAAGTGATATAACATATTCTGAATGAAATGCAATATCCTAAATATCATGATATGTTCTAAATGAAATGAAATGGTTTAAATGACATGATATTCTTAATGAAATATCCTAAATAAAATGAAATGTCCTAAGTAACATAATATAGTCTATATGAAATGAAATGACCTAGATTACATGGCAAAATTAAATGATATGGCATATTTTAAATGACATGGCATATTCTAAAAATATAATCTAAATGACTTGGAATATAATCTAAATGACATGAAAGGACATGAAACATAAAATAATGCTATCATACAATATGCATGAAAATAAAAATAAAAATAATAATGCATGAACATAGTATATGCTAAATGATGTGACAAAAATAAATGACTAAATAAAAAGCATAGGATATCATGAAATATTCGAAACCATATAACAATTAATATAATATCAAAATTTAAATCAAAGATAATAACACCATCATGGAAATTAACATAGCAAAAATCACATATTATATAGTATGTATGAATATGGAAAATGCAATGCATGAGAATGTATTTTTTTTCTTTAATTAAGAAAATCCGTATATCTAAAAAAGATATCCGGCTACCTTAGGAAAATATATCGACTTAATATTCTAAAACCAAAATACTTTGTGATTGTTTGAAAACAACTTTGAAAAGCTTAGATTAAAAATAACAACTTAGCTAAACCCTTTTTAAATGGCTCTAATTTCCTAAGTTTAAAATCCCGGACTTGACCACCCTTAACCCGAGATGTAAAAAATGATTTAAAAAAGCTTAGAAACTACCCTAAGTCAGTAGCTAAACTTCCTAATCAGCCCCCTCTAAGTAACTTAACCAAAAAAGAAAAATGATTTTCCTTCAAATTCATTTCTGCCTCTACTGTCTAGTTTTAAAGCACGATTTTTTACCCTATTTTTAAAAACTCAAAAAAAATTTAAAAACATACTGGAGACTCAGGACATGTAAAACTAAACGGAAAAAAATCAGCTTAATTTTTTGATTAAATATGACTGCCCAAAAAAATCAGAGAAGTACGAGTACTCGGTGAAAAAACTGTTTTACCAAAACACATTTTTTTGCCTTAGATAAAATCATTTAAAAATCAAAGTAAAAATTTTAGAGACTCTCCTAAGGACTCACAAACAGTAGCTAACACTTTTGAAAAGTTAGGCAAAAATTGGCTAAGTAAAAAAAATCACAAAGGTAGAATAATAAATTTGACAACTCTTTAATTTTCCACAAGTATGCTCAAAATGAGCATGAGTTTGAACCATTGATTGGTCTAAGTCATAAATCATGTGGCAATGACATGAAATGCATGAAAATACAGCAAATATGATGCATTAAATGCATGATTTAAAACCTAAATGACATGAAAAATGCTTGGCATCAACAAAATGACCTAGACCTAAATGAACTTGCATGGCATTTAATGCAACCTAGGTCTAAAATGCATGAATATGCATGGCAAAGCAAGCCAAACCTAAACCTAAAGAATGAAGAGAAATAACACAAATATATAGCATGCTTAAATAAAATACACAACCAAATATCAAGAAAATGCAAACCTATCAACTAGGATGATGAAAATGCACATACAAAGCATACAATATGAGGGGTGGCCGAATGATCCCATAAAAATGAGCATGGCATTTTCACAAACACTTAACACAATAACATGCATAGCTAAAGAATAATACTCAAATCATGCAAATATAAAGTAAAGGCATGAAAACCAATAGGCATTTTCACAAACACTTGGATTACCAAAATGTAAAACATAAACAAACTTAAACATTTTGAAAACAGAAAATCAAAAATGCAAGACAAGTAAAATAAACATGATAACAAGATAATAGATTAAAAAATGGAAACAAGCAAGCAACTAAATCCAAACAAGCTTCATGTTTATGTATTTAAAGAAGATTTAAAGCATCAAAACTTGTTAAATATCATTAATAACATGAAATAAAAAACAAAACAGCAACTACACTAAAAAAAAAGCCATTCGGCCACCCCTCTAAGTCATGAAAAAAAAATTTCTCAAAGCTTTTTCCAAGAAAGTATAAAGAAGAACTTGAAGAAGAATATTAAAAACACTTATTTTCAAAAGAAAAATCAAAAGAAACTCACCAAAATAGCAATCAAAACAGCAAATCAAGAATAGAAAATCAAAGAAAGTGCAAGAGTATGGTGCTTAAAGCAACCTTTAGAAGCTATATTGCAAGCTTTTTCTCTTCTAACTTTCTTTTCTTTTCTAAACTTTTCTTTTTGCCTTTCAACAGTGGAGAGAAAATCAGCCAAACAAGAGTGAATAGAGAGTGAGTATGAAAGAGAGAGACCTCTCCCCTTGTAGTGGCCTGTTGGCCCTTAGAAGAACCTAGGAGGTTCTAGAATTTTTTTCAACAAATGTCATCCAATGGCCTACAATCCAAGATGCCTTCTATGTAGGATTCTCACCCTTAGATTAGAATCATCAGCCCTTGAATTATGATGTCATAAATATGTCATAAATATATTCTCTCTCCAACCATTGGTCCATGTGTTGTAAATTCAAAGGTTGATCACAAAAATAACTACCTTCCTCTTCATTGTTGGCCTTTTGATCAAAAATCAAAAAATATATGTCCACCATTGGGCCTTGGCTGGCTGACCCCTGATATTTTAGCCCATGCTTCATTTTTTTAAAAGGCAAGAAAAGCCCTTTTCGTTTTCTTGGCTAAAATGACCTTTTTGCCCCCCGAACATAAATGAATAATAAACAGACTCCAAATTCAAAATTTATTTTTTCAATACTTCTAAAATAATAAAAAATTGAATTCTGGAGGTTTTTAAAATTTTTTGAGCCCATTTTCTATTTATCTGGATTTTTTCTTCCAAAATTGCCCTTTTGTGCTCCCAAACTTTACCATTTTTTAAACGAGCTCCAAATCCAGATTTTTCTTCACCAATCTCTTCCAAATAATTTAAAAGTATGATCTGGAACTTTTCATAATTTTTGGAACTCATTTGGTATTTTTACAGGATTTATCTGCTTGAATTACTACATAGTGGGCCCGAGATTTGGCCATTTTGCAAATGAACTTCGAATCCGGATTTTCATTCTCCAATCTATTTCAAATAATTTAAGAATGAGATCTGCAAATTTTCAAAATTTTTGGAGCTCATTTACTATTTTTTCGGGATTTATCTTCTTGAATTTCTGCATAAGGGACTCGGGATTTGGCCATTTTGCAAACGAACTCCGAATCCGGATTTTCTTTCGTCAATCTCTTCGAAATGATTTAAGAATGAGATCTGCAATTTTTCAGAATTTTTGGAGTTCATTCGCTATTTTTCCCAAATTTTCCAATTTTGTCCTTTTGCATACGAAACCCGGTTTTGCTCAAAACAAGTCCGATTTTCAGATTTTCTTCAAACTGAGCCTTGGTCTATCCTTGTTTAATCACTTATCATCAATTAAGGGCTTTAGTCTTATCGAATCGGGCCATTTCTGTAATTCTTCCAAATTTCACCGAAATCCAGTAAAAACCCTAATTCTCAGTTTTCTTCCGAATTGACTTTTCTTTCAAGTAGCTTCTCCATTACCTGTAGTCAGTGCTTATCTTTCATTTAGAACCTTCAATTTCGACCAATTTGATCGTTTAAGCACTTTTCCCCAAATTTCTCGAATTAGGGTTTCCTTTCTACTAAATCTTCGTAACCCAACTTTCGAACTCCATATCTTTCGATGTAGACCTCGGATTATCAAAATTCTTTTGCCATTTTTCAATTGAACTTCAAATCTTGATTTTGAAAGTGGGTTGACTATTTTAGTAGTTGACTTTTTGGGGTTTACTTTTCGGGGTTGACTTTTTCAAGTGTGACTTTTTATGCTCGCCTTCTTAGATTAAGTCTCGGAGTACCACCTGCAGGATGAAAAAAGTCTTTTTACATTCTGAAACATCTATTTAGGAAGTAAACATACCTGTTTTAGTGGTCCGGACAAAATTAGATGTCTACATCGTAACTTTAAGACGTGGGAAACAAGTTGAGACACCAGAAAATGATAGTGCTCAAAGGGAGGACAATACCATGGCATTATCTTCATATCCCAATGAGCCACTACAGAAGGTAATTCCTAAAACATCTTTTCCTTCTTATATAACTCCTCCACCTTTTCCTAGCAGGTTAACAAAGTTCAAGAAGGAGGAGCAAGAGAAGGAAATTTTGCCCGGAAAGTAGAGGTGAACATTCCTTTACTCGATGCTATCAAGCAAGTTCCAAGATATGCCAAGTTTCTAAAAGAGTTGTGCACTTCGAAACGAAAGTTGAAAGGGAATGAAAAGGTAAGTGTGGGGGAGAATGTGTCAGCTGTTCTTCAAAAGAAACTCCCAACTAAATGCAAGGATCCAAGTATGTTTACCATTCCTTGTAAGATAGGCAACACCAGGTTTGAGCGTGCTATGCTAGATCTAGAAGCATCAATTAATGTAATGCCATATTCAATTTATGCTTCATTGAATCTAGGACCATTAGAGGAAACTGGTGTTATAATACAACTTGCTGACCGTTCTAACACTTATCCTAGAGGAGTTATAGAAGATGTCCTAGTGCAAGTTAAGGAGTTGGTTTTTCCCGCTGATTTCTATGTTCTTGAATTGGAAGATGAGATGTCTTCTAATCCAACACCCATTCTTTTAGGGAGGCTATTCTTAAAAACAGCTAGGACTAAAATAGATGTGCATGATGGAACTTTAACTATGGAATTTGATGGCGAGATAATTCGTTTTAATATTTTTGAGGCCATGAGATACCCTAGTGATGTGCACTCTGTTTTTACTATTGATATAATTAACTCTTTGGTACAGAAAGCTTTTGAATAAAATGGTGAAGATAGTTTGGAAGTAGCCATTAACAGGTACCTTGGCTTGGAAAATTCTAAAGGAGAAGAGAAACTCGCCTTGAGTGAACAAGTGGAAGAAGCAGTAGCATCGTTACAAGCATTACCACCTAAAGATGCAAGGTTTGATGTTTCATTTATTGAATTTCCTTTATCTAATGAGAAACTTATACCTTCCATTTTGCAGGCACCAACTTTGGAGTTGAAACCATTACCAAACCACTTGAAATATGTGTTCTTAGGTGAAAAGGACACACTACCGGTCATAATTGCAAAGAGCTCAAAACTTTGCAAGAAGAGAGACTTATCCGGGTGCTTAGAGAGCATAAGACAGCAATTGGTTGGACAATTGCCGATATCAAGGGAATAAGCCCTTCCATGTGCATGCACCGGATTTTGTTAGAGGAAGGGTCAAAACCAACAAGAGAAGCATAACGAAGATTGAACCCACCTATGATAGAGGTTGTGAAAAAAGAGATATTGAAGCTCCTAGATGTTGGAGTGATCTATCCTATCTCGGATAGCAAATGGGTGAGCCCGATCCAAGTAATTCCTAAAAAGTTCGGTGTAACTGTTGTTAAAAATAATGAGAATGAACTTGTTCATACTAGAATTCAAACAGGGTGGCGAGTTTGTATTGACTATCGCAAACTTAATTCAACAACTCGCAAAGACCACTTTCTTTTACCTTTTATTGATCAAATGCTTGAAAGGTTAGCTGGCCATTCTCATTATTGTTTTCTTGATGGATTTTCAGGTTACAATCAAATTGCAATTGCTCTGGAGGACCAAGAGAAAACCACCTTCACATATCCCTTTGGTAACTTTGCTTATAGGCATATGCCGTTTGGTCTTTGTAATGCACCAGCTACATTCCAAAGGTGTATGGTTAGTATATTTTCAGATTATGTAGAGAACATCATAGAAGTTTTCATGGACGATTTTATTATCTATGGTGATTCTTTTGGTAGATGTCTAGAGAACCTTACCCTTGTACTTAAAAGATGCATGGAAACTAACCTTGTATTGAATCGGGAAAAATGTCACTTTATGGTAGAATAAGGAATAGTTTTAGGCCATGTTATTTCTTCTAAGGGAATAGAACTAGATAAATCTAAAATAGATATTATGCATTCTTTACCACCTCCCACAAATGTGAGAGAGTTTTTTTTTTCTTGGACATGCAGGTTTCTATAGATGATTTATCAAAGACTTCTCAAAGATAACACTACCTCTTTGCAAGCTGTTACAAAAAGATATGGATTTCCACTTTGATGATAAATGCAAAGAGGCGTTTGACACTTTGAAGGGACTCTTGACATCAGCCCCTATCATGCAACCACCAAACTGGAATGTATCGTTTGAAATTATGTGTGATGCTAGTGACTGTCGCAACCTAAAAAATAACAAGTCATATCGCAAGACTTTATGATTCGTTAAGCGTGACATTAAAAAAACCGAGAAAAAGTCGACTTAATTCCTCTAGAAAAATGAAGGTTTTGAAAATGACCTTGAAAAAGACATGGAATCGCCACCAATCTTTTTTAGCTAGGTGTGATCGGCCACCTATTAAAACCGGTTTTATAAAATATTTTAAAAATTAATTAAAACATTTTTAAAACCAATTTGAAGTCTACGTTTTAAACCAGAGAAATCAAAGAAACGGGTTCGGGACTCGGTTACGTGCGGGGAAGGATTAGCACCCCCACAATGCTCGTATAGATGGTACCTTATTAATCATGTGTTATCTCAAGTCTCGGTAAAAAAGTCGGTTTTAAATTTAGTATTTCAAGTTAATTCCCAATTTAAAGAAAAATAATTCCATTTTTAATTGAAAATGATCCAGAATTTATAAATTCAAAATTTCCCTATATTCCCCAACAAACGTGGCAAAATATAGAATTTTTTATTAGTTTTGGAAAACTTTCCGAATCATTTTCTTTTTAAAGAAGATATTTTGTTATTAATGATAATTGATGATATCCTCCCCAACAAACCCAGCAGAGGACTCATGAATTATTTTAACTCAGAAATATCATTATTTTATTGAAAATCATTACCTTTTTGAAAACATTTTAAAAGAGGTGAATATGTATATGCATGACATAAATAAAATGACATAGCAAAATCTAAATAATATAATGCACCCTAAATGATATGATATGATTTAAATGTCTTAGCATATTCTAAATGAAATGAAATATCCTAAGTTATATGACATATTCTAAATGAAATGAAATGACCTAGGTAACATAATATATTCTATATGAAATGTAATATCCTAAGTCATATGATATATTCTAAATGAAATAAAATATCCTAAATGACATAATATATATCCAAAATTAAATGAAATGACCTAGGTAACATAATATATTCTACATGAAATGACATGACCTAGGTAACATAATATATTCTATATGAAATGAAATGAAATAATTTAAATGACATGGCAAATATGAATGATATGGCATATGATTTAAATGACATAGAATATAAAATGATGCTATCATATAATAAGCATGAAAATAAAAATGAAAATAATAACGCATGGACATAGTATATGCTAAATAATATGACAAAAATAACTAAATAAAAAGTATAGGGTATCATAAAATATTCCAAATCATATAATAAATAATATAACATAACTCAAAATCATAACAATATCATAGAAATTATCATAGCAAAAATCGCATAGTATATAAAATGCATGAATATGAAAAATGCAATGCATGAAAATGTATTTTTTCCATTAATTAAGGAAATCCATATATCTAAAAAGATATCGAGCTACCTTAGGAAAATATATCAAATTAAATATTCTAAATCCAAAATACTTTTTGATTGTTTGAAAACAATTTTGAAAAGCTTAGATTAAGAATGAAAACTTAGCTAAACCCTTTTTTAAATGGCTCTAATTTTCTAAGTTTAAAATCCCGGACTTGACCACCCTTAACCCGAGACTTAAAAAATCATTTTTAGAGTTTAAAAAGGCTTAGAAACTAGCCTAAGCCAGTAGCTAAACTTCCTAATCAACCCCCTCTAAGTAACTTAACCAAAACAGTAAAATAATTTTCCTTCAAATTCAATTCTGACTCTACTATCCAGTTTTAAGCCACGATTTTTTACCCTATTTTCAAAAATTCTAAAAAATATAAAAAATATACTGGGGACTCAGGACATGTAAAACTACAAGGTAAAAAATCGGCTTAATTTTCTGATTAAAGATGAATGCCCAAAAAAATTGGGAAAGTACGAGTACTGGTGAAAAAAAAAATTGTTTTGCCAAAACACATTTTTGCCTTTGATAAAATCTTTTAAAAATCAAAATAAAAATATTTAAAACTCACAAAATGACTCACAAATAGTAGCTAGGACTTTTGAAAAGTTAGACAAAAATTGGCTAAGTAAAAAAAATCACAAAGGTAGAATAATCAATTTGACAACTCTTTAATTTTCCACAAGTATACTCAAGAGAGCATGACTTTGAACCATTAATTGGCCTAAGTCATTAGTCAAGTGGCATGAACATGAAATGCATGATAAAATACAGCAAATATGATGCATGAAATGCATGTGTTTAAACCTAAATGTCATGAAAAAATGCATGGCATCAATATAGTGACCTAGACCTAAATGAACTTGCATGGCATCTAATGCAACCTAGGTCTAAAATGCATGGACATGCATGGCAAAATAAATCAAACCTAACATCTAAAATATGCATGGCAATAACACAAACACAAGGCATGCTTAAATCAAAAACTCAACCAAATGTCATGAAAATGCAAACCTATCATCTAACATAACAAAAATGCACATTTAAAGCAAAATACATGAGGTGGTCGAATGGGCTCAAACTCCAAACAAGCATGGCATTTTCACAAACACTTGGTATAATTAAACTAAATACTCAATCAAATGTCATGAAAATGCAAACCTATCAATTAACATAGCAAAAATGCACACACAAAGCAAAGGAAGTGAGGTGGCCGAATGGCCTCAAGTTCTAAGTGAGCTTGGCATTTTCACAAACACTTGATATTCTAACATGCTCAACTAAAATGTAACACTCAAATCATGCAAATACAAAGTAGAGGTATTAAAACTAACAAGCATTTTCACAAACACTTGATATACTAAATATAAAACATCAACAAATTTAAACATTATGAAAACAAAAAATTAAAAATGTAAGAACATGATAATAAACTCATAAATAGCCATAAACAAGCATCCAAATTAAAACAACCTTCAAGTATATGTAGTAGATGAATATTTAAAGCATCAAGACTAAAGAAAGTAACATGACAAATCAAAGCAAAACAGCAACAATAATAAAAGAAAATCTGGGCCATTCGGCCATGGTAAGAAAATAAGAAGAAAATTGTAAAAACTTGTTTAAGAAAAAGACGAAGAAAGAACTTAAAAAGAACATTAAAAAACACTTTATTTAAAAGGAAAATCAAAAGAAAACTCACCAAAATAATAATCAAAACAAGCAAAAACAAGAATGGAAAATCAAGAAAGTGCAAGAGTTGGTGCTAAAAGCAACCTCAAGAAGCTATCTTTCAAGCTTTTTCTCTTCAAACTTTCTTTTCTTTTCTAAACTTTTCCTTTTGCTTTCAACCAAGTAGAGAAAACTAAGAAAAAACCAAGAGAGAAATCTAAAAATGAAGTGCTGAAAAATGAAAGAGACCCCTCCCTTTAGGCTGGCCGAATTTCCCCTCTATTCTCCTAGGAAGTTGTCATTTTTACTCTAACCAATTTCCATCCAAGGGCTAGTGATTCAAGGTGAAAAATCATGAAATTATCACCCTTAGATTAGGCCATCAGCTGTCCATAATTACAGCTATTCAAGAATAATGTTGACACTCTCCCTCTTCATGCATTGGCCCATGTGGCTTATTTGCAATAGCTTGATAAAAAAAATCACTAACTAACTCTTAATTATTGGCCTTCTGATTGAAAAATCAGAAGCTTCTTCCCTCCTTTGGGCCTTGGCAGGCCAGCACTCCCTTTTCCAGCCCAAGTCTAAATTTTTTGAAAGGCAAGAAAAGCCCTTTTCGGTTGCTTGGGTAAAATGACCGTTTTGCCCCCTAGATGCAAATAAATGGCAAACGGACTCCAATATCAAATTTTATTTTTTTAATACTTTCAAAATAATAAAATATTTAATTCTGGAAGTTTTCTAAATTTTTCGAGTCCGTTTGCTATTTATTTGGGTTTTTGCTTCCAAAAATGCCCTTTTATGCCCCTACATTTTACTATTTTTTAAACGAGCTCCAAATCAAGATTTTTCTTCACCAATCTCTTCCAAATAATTTTAAAGTGTGATCTGGAAGTTTTCATAATTTTTGGAACTCATTTGGTATTTTTCGGGATTTATCTACTTGAATTATTGCATAGGAGGCCCGATATTTGGCCATTTTGCAAACGAACTCCGAATTAAGATTTTCTTTTGCCAATCTCTTCCAAATAATTTAAAAATGATATTTGCAAAATTTCAAAATTTTTGGAGTCCATTTGCTATTTTTTTGGGATTTATCTTCTTAAATTATTGCATAGGAGGCCCGGGATTTGGCTATTTTGCAAAGGAACTCCGAATCAAGATTTTCTTTCGCCAATCTCTTTCAAGTGATTTAAGAATGAAATTTTCAAATTTTCAGAATTTTTGAAAGTTCATTTGCTATTTTTCCCAATTTTTCCAATTTTGCCCTTTTGCCTCTGAAACCTGGTTTTGCTCAAAACAAGTCCATTTTCAGATTTTCTTTAAACTGAGCCTTGGGCTATCCCTTTTTAATCATTCCTCATCCATTGGGGGCTTTATTCTTACCAAGTCGGGCCATTTCTGTAATTCTTCTCGATTTCACCGAAATCCACCAAAAACCATAATTCTCGGTTTTCTCCCGAATTGACTTTTCTTTCAGTTTTTCTTTCAAGTGGCTTCTACATTACCCATATTCAGTGCTTATCTTTCATTTGGAACCTTCAATTTTGACCAATTTGATCGTTTTGAGAACTTTTCCCAAATTTCTCGGATTAGGGTTTCCTTTCTACTGAATCTCCATAACCTAACTTCCGAACTCCATATCTTTCGATGTAGACCTCGGATTATCAAAATTCTTTCACCATTTTTCAATTGAACTTCAAATCTTTATTTTGAAAGTAGGTTGACTTTTTCAGTAGTTACTTTTTAGGGTTGACTTTTTCGTGGTTGACTTTTTTTGAGTTTGACTTTTTATGCTCGCCCTTTTAAACTAAGTCTCGGAGTACCACCTACACGATGAAAAAGTCTTTTTACATTCTGAAACATCAATTTAGGAAGAAAACATACTTGTTTTAGTGGTCCGGACAAAATTAGGTGTCTACAGCTACCACTCTTTGGCTATTGCTGAGAATCAAAATCAGGCAAAGAGAAACAAACACTAATTTTGTACGGTTAGTGAAATCACATGTGAAGGAAATGGAAAGGGGTTTTCTTTTTCATCTTTTTCATTTTTTTGTTCATCATCATTTTTTTTTTTTTGGAAAAAGCTATAAATTGAAGATTTTGTCCTTAAATTGAATTCCCTGACTAATCAAGGCTCGACCCGACTTAAGGAAATTGGTTCGATTTGCAAGAGAAGAAAAGATCTCAACGATGGTCTCGGGGTCTTATCCTGTCTTGTGCTAACCTTACCGGCATGGGTGAAACCAAAAATTAAAAAAGAACTGGATGAAACCAGAAATTGAAAAGTATGGGTAAAACCAAAAATGTGAAAAAGATCTGGATGAAACCAGAAAAGGAACAACATGGGTGAAACTAGAATTTTGAAAATGATCTGGATGGAACCAGAAATTGAAATGCATGGGTGAAACCAGAAATTTGAAAAAGATCTGGATGAAACCAGAAATTTGAAAAGCATGGATGAAACCAGAAAGTTGAAAAAGATCTGGATAAAACCAGAAGTTAAAGTCATGGGTGAAACCATAAAATTGAAAGAGATCTGGATGAAACCAGGGAATTGAAGGCATGGGTGAAACCATAAAATTGAAAGAGATCTGGATGAAACCAGGGAATTGAAGGCATGGGTGAAACTAGAAGTTTGAAAACGATCTGGATAGAACTAGAAATTTGAAAAACATGGGTGAAACCATAAAATTGAAAGAGATCTGGATGAAACCAGAGATTAAAGGCATGGGTGAAACCATAAAATTGAAAGAGATCTGGATGAAACCAGGGAATTGAAGGCATGGGTGAAACCAGAAATTTGAAAACGATCTGGATGGAACCAGAAATATGAAAAACATGGGTAAAACCATAAAATTGAAAGAGATCTGGATGAAACCAGAGATTAAAGGCATGGGTGAAACCATAAATTTGAAATTGATCTGGATGGAACTAGAGATTTGAAAAACATGATCAAGAAATTAACCTGAAGGATTTGAGAGAGGATGCAAATGCTTCATGGTGTAAATGCAAATATCTTGGATTGATGCAAATGCTTCTTGAAATGATACATATATCTTGGATTGATGCAAATGTTTCTAAATGCAGATGCAAATGTCCCTACAAATCATATTTATGTGAGTGGTTCATGAATGGTGTAATTGTAGCTACAATGAAGATGCAATGATCCTAGAAATGATCCACTTGCTTGAGATGATCCGAATGCAAATGCTCATGGAATAGTGTAAATACGAATACTCATGAGTTATGCAAATGCTTGCTGACACGGTGCAGATACGAAGTTTAATAAATAGATGAATGCTCATGAGTGATGCAAATGCCCCTCATCACTTTTCTAGATTTTGACTCAGCCTTTCCAATTCATTTTCCCCTTCAAATCAGAGTATATCTTCAATCGATTTTTCAATCTTTGGCTATTCTCTTTGCCCCAACAGTTTTCAAACTTTTATTGACAGGAGTCTGCTTACTGAGTTTTTATTTCTTCTTCTCATATTTGGAAGTCAAGGTTAACCCTAATAGTTCCACACCTTTGAGTTAGAAAAACCCTTATCTCATGTTAACATAAAAATGGGTATGTCAAAAATATTTTTATTTTCCTTTTTTTTGAAAAACAAATTTGCTTTCTTAATGACAACTTTTGAGTCAAAAATTTTAACCCCACAGTGTATAATGTACAAATCTTTTGAAGACTGATGATCATTGTTAGAAATTTTCCTAAGTGTCAATTTGGGTTTTTAAACTTGAATTGACAAGGCTTGGTACAACATGATTTTGTTTTTTTAAGGAAAGCTTCACAACAAAAAATGTATGTCCTTTCTAGGCTCACAAATGGAACAGATTTTGTAAATCATGAATATTGAGAACCAAATAAATTCAACTTTCTTTTATTTTCCATATCAAGGTATTTTGACAACCGTCAAGATTGGCTGGGATGTTTAAACTAGAAAGTCGATTTAAGAGAAAAAAAAAGTTTCAGTTTTTGAAATCAATCATCCAAATGAGAGTTGACAATTTGGGAGGTTCAGGAATTCCTAGATATTCATCGATAACCACTCCTTTAAGAAGATCTTTTCTTTTGTGGTATCGGCACTATCAGAGATGGCATTGGAAGTTCCCATTCTACTCTAGACCGCCCGTTTTTGGGTTTTCGCCCTAGAGTCCCATTCTCTCCAATTTGTTCTTTTTTCTTCTTTTTTCATTGTTTTACCATTCATTTGAGAATTCTAAATTCTTCCTTAGTGAAATGATAATTCGATAGGATTGGATAAAATCTGAGGAAAAACCCTTCAAGTTAAATATTCATGCTTGATCAAAATGGACTTTGAAAGCACGTAATGTAGGCCATGGCTCAGGGTTCAGAAAGAAAGGATAAATAGGCCCAAAGAATGTGTTTGAGGGTAATCATATCAAGGATCCTTTCTTTGAGGAATTTATCCCTTTTGGACTTTTCATTCCTTTTGACTTTGCTCTTTTTCTTCCTTGCTTTTGGCTTTCATTTGCCATCGCTTTTTCACACACCTTTTTTTGTGTTTTTCTTGGCTTTCATTTCACCATCTTTTCCTTTTTCTTTTTCTTTGATAGAGTGAGCACGTATTTATTCGGGGCTCCATTTGCTTTGTATCTGTCTTTGAGCTAGGACTCATTTTTCTATGATCTTTGAGAAGATCTTTCCTTGCCCCCTAGTGTAGAGGGTAATCCTTAATCAGGGTTTAAAGAAAAAGAATTCTTTCGGCTCAAAAGGGGTGACTATGGATAATTTCTTTTTGTGCGAAAGGGATATTAAAAATGGCCATTTCTCATGTCAAGCACGAATATTCATATTGAAAAGCAATCCTCAGGGGAAATAGATATTCAAAATTTCATTTTGCACTTTGGAATCATCCGAATTCTCATATGCATGATATCACAATTTTTTTTTTCGCATGCCCCAATGATTCATGCGTTAGTCTATCATTTTTTTACCATAAAAACATCATTTCCACATATGATGCCCCAGTTTGATTAACCATGAGAATTTGTATCATTACGAGTAACATTGCAAGTCTAGGTCTGTACTGAAAAGAATAAGTTTCAATCTTGGGTTTGTTTGAAGTGAATAAAGATAATATGACCCAAAATGGGTTTTCTTTAGGACATGGGATAATCTAGTTTAATCATTTTTCCCCAGGGTATCAATCATGAAGTGATGTTTGGGTAGTTAGTATTTTGTGGTTATTGGTAAAGGTCATGAATGGTTTTAGCACAATCTTGACATACATCAATTTTCCAAAATCTAGATTCTTGAAAGAATGTCTCATTTGTTTGAATTTCAAGGAATTCGAAAGAATTTCAAAAAGTTCGTTCTTTTGTTCATAGCCTAGACTAGGCTCTACATCTTTGCTTATTTTATGATGACGATGGTTTTATGAAGTTCAATCATTCATATTCCTTGAAGCATTAGGTCTTTCAAGTGTTCTTGGTTTAAGGGATTTAGGCCTAGGAAAACCTAAAAGAGAGGGGAGAAGGTATTGGGTCAATTATAACAATGATCATCAATATTCTTGAGACTATCCATTATTAAAACTTCCTTAATGCCCCTTTTTTGTTGCAAATTCCAATTATTGTTAAAACAAACACAAAACATTTAAAAATCAAAATTCATTTAATTCTTATGAATATCGACATGAGACAAGTGTTTTCATCATAAGGTCTGAAACTAAATGCATAAAAACTTCCCCTTGACATGTTCTCCCTAATTCAAACAGGCTATTCCACGGTACTCTTTTCGACCTTTCCATCTTCTTCCCTTATTATGACATCCACAATGGTCTCATCATTCCCATTCAGCAGATTCTCCACGCTATCTGATCTTTGTTTCTTCCCTACATCTAACTGTCCTTTATTGATGAGTGCTTGAAGCTTCCGTTTCAGACATAAGCAATTTTCTGTGAAACGTCCCCAAATCCTAGAATGATAATCACAATATGCATTCTAGTCATACGAGCTTGGATATTGGGGTTGGATAGGCTCCACTGGAACTTTAGTGAGGAGTTGCTCTTCGACCAGCTGGGGCAATAGTTCAGAGTAAGACATGGGGAGTAACTCAAACTAATCTCTTTTTCAGATATTCTTTGAATTCCTTTGACTGACAAAAGGTTGAAAATTTACTGGATTTTTAGAGGCTATTGGGTATAAGTATGAACCCTGGGTTACATAATTCATATAAGGACAGGGTGATGGGTATGAAGTAGCTAGAATATACGGGGCAAAGTCTCCCATGGCTTGGACATCTTCCTCTTTCTTTTTGGGCGACATGTTTCTCTCTGCATTAAATGTTTTACCTCCTTCGAGTTTCCCGGCCTTGATTGCATTTTAAATCATTTCCCCGGAGATTACCATATCTGAAAAATTCTTCGTGGTGTTGCCAACAAGTCTATCGTAGTATGGGGCTTGTAGTGTATTCACCAAAAAGGACAGTGGTTTCCTTTTGAGTTAAAGGCGGTTGTACTTGGGTGGCCACGTTTCTCCACCTCTGAGCATACTCTTTGAAGCTCTCAGTAACCTTTTTCTCCATATTTTGCAAGGTGAGACGATCAGGTGTCATGTCAGTCACATGCGTGTACTGGTTTAGAAAAGCCCTAGCCAAATCATTCCAAGAGCGAATCTAATCCTTGCTCAACTGACTATACCACCTAATTGTGGACCCGGTGAGGCTATCCTGAAAGTAGTGGATCAAAAGCTTATCATTATCTATATAACTTGTCATCTTTCGGCAGAACATAGTGATATGGGCTGACGGATCAGTCGTCCCGTCATATTTCACAAAGTCAGGGACCTTGAATTTAGGAGGGATGACTAAATCGAAGACCAAGCATCGTTCTTTCACCTCCACACTCCCGAATACGTCTGTATTTTCTACTGCCCGAAGCCTTTCATCTAGCAACTGATATTTCCCTTGGGCATCTGCCAACTCTACCTCATTAACCATTTTTTACTTTGCCTGTGCAGCTGGATCATCTGAATTTAAGACATTGACGGGGTTAACTATGTTCTGGGCATCCATTATTACGACCTCATTCTGACCCTTTCGTGCCTCTAACCTTTCTCTGGCGGCCAGGTTTTCAGTGTATCCCTTGATTACGGTGGACATTAGCTCCATTAATTTAATCATCTGATCTTTAGATTCTACTTGAGACTTTGCCAGCTGTTCTCGCAATTCTTCTTGTACCCTTTCTTTTCTTTCCATTTGGGCAACTTGTTCATTCTCCATAGCACTAGCCTATATTAAAAGGGTACTCAGTACTTCTTATACCTCTGATTTGACATGGAAATTCTTTCAAAGACTCTTAAAGTCGAGCCAATTTTTGTTTTATTCCCCCAAAGTGCGTGTCATGATGAAGGAGCCATGAATGCAATTTGATGCACGTGAAGCCTAAACAATATAATGTATGGATATGTACAGTGGAAACATGTTGACCATATATCTAATAAATGCAATCACGATGCCAACATGTTGCAAGCAAAGAATAAACAAATCAACACATGGATAAATGCAATGATTGATCATGTACATTATAGCGTATTTCCCAATGAATAATCCTATACACTATGAATGAAACGTGATGTCAATTATGATACATGTAAACAATGAATAATTGATATAGAGAAAATCATGTTGACCATGTGTGTCATGAGTGCATCCTGATGTTAATATGACAGATTAATGCATAAGCATATACAGAGAAATCATGCTGACGATGTTTGTCATGAATGCAACCTAAAGTCAACATGATGCATGTAAAGAATAAACAAATTAATGCATGGATATATACAAAAAAAAATCGTGTTGATTATGAATGCATGAATGCAACCTGATGCTAACATGATACATGTATGAATGTATGGTATGACAAATAATTGATCGGATGCAAAATGCAAAGGGGAAGATATCACGGAGGAAATAAGAATCAGAGGAACTTAATCATCAACATCTCATAAATTTGAAGCATAGTCAATTCATTCCCATATCAATGTTCACAATGGTATAAACCATGTTTTACAAAATCTGAGCAGTATTTAAAACTGTCTTTTACAAGCACTTTATTCTTCCTAGCATCCTAAGGCTATAAGAGCCGGCTTATTTAAAAAGTGAAATCCTATTACATCATATAAGACTGAAGTCTTTCCACCTCAATGCTGTAAATCTCCCAATCCTAATGATGCTTGCCCAGCCCTCTATCAATCAGTGTCGTTGGATCCAACCACTTGGCATTTATAAGAGATTGCACTTTCTTTTTTAAGGCCATACAGTCTTCAATGCTATGGCCAACAATTCCACAGTGCTAACCACATCTTGCATTTGGATTATACCACTTTGGATATGGTGGTAACAGGGGTTTCAATGAGACACATGCAACCATGTGATTTTGGATCAGTATAGGGAGAAGCTCTTGGTAGCTGATTGGAAGGGGATTAAAAGGCTTTTGGGTCTTATCCTAGGGTCGTTTCTTAGTCACACATGGCCTAGGAGTTGGGGCACTTGGTGGTGGCACTAAGGTTCGAACCGAAGTGTTTACATAGGGAGATGGAGGTACAGCATGGTAAGGGTATGGATTTGGACACGGGGCCTTTGGAGGTTGTACATAGCTCGAGGTTCCTATCCCAGATGCTGGATAAGGTGATTGATGAGGGAAATAGTATGAACTGGGAGTTGGTTGTGATGGAGTGGTGTTCAGGAATCCCGTAGTGATCATCCCAATGGACGATTGGACCATAGTAGGGTAGGGATATTGGCTTGGACCTAGAACAGTTTGCAGGTATGGTATAGGATCCGAGGTTTCTATCTTTGGTATCAGGCTCTCAGGTTTAATCATTTTCACGATTTTGTCCATAATTCCATTAGGATTGCAACCTTTGTGGCATTGACAAGTGCAGGATCCAGCAAGGATTGTATGTTCTGGACCTAATGGTTTTGGTTGATCCGAAGATGATACAGAGCCCTGAGAAAGTTCCTCTTTACTCTTACCCATATCCTCAACCATTTTCAGCAATTTGGCAAGCTGTTCCTTCACCTCCCGATTTCATGTCCACATTCCTCTTGATTTCGTTCCAAAGCACCCAATCGTTCCTCCGATTCATTCCTCATATCTCAAACCCCTTTCATGCAAATGAAAATGTCATGAGATTAAGAATACAATTGTGAATGTACATGCTCAATTCCTATGTGCATGAATATACTGATGATTAATGCATGAACATATACAGAGAAATTATGATGACTATGTATGCTATGGATGCAATCTAATGCCAACATGATGGATTTAAAAAATGAATAAATTGATGCACAGGTATATACAAATAATGACTACGCATGTCATAAACGTATTCTACAATGAATGACCATGCATGCTATGATGTCAAAATGATACATGCTAAGACTAAATGAATTAATACAAAGGTAGGTACAAAGAATGACCATGTATATCACAAATGTATTCTACAATGACTAACTATGCATGTTAGGACTGTGACATGATGTCAAAATGATATAAATAAATTAACCCATGATTACACGAAATTGGTGGGACCTAAATCTTGATTATTCAAAAATCTCATTATGCAAAATTTGCCTCGAAATTTATGATTTTTTCAAACATGTTTTTTTCTATGAAAAACCAATCATATTATTTTCACAAGAATTTCAGGGTAGTGGATCCTACTATGGTACAATATCCAAATGTTCATGTGACACTACTGGTTTTATGAAATCATCAAATGAAATTATCATCACCATCCATTTATTGCAAAAACGAGATCAATAATACAATAAAAAATGTACATGCTCTATTCACACATGCATGAAATGTGCAAAATGCAAAATGCAAAAAAAAAAAATGCTTGAAAAATGATTTTTATTTTTTATTTCAAACAGTTAATGAATATTTGCCCCGACAAATATCTACTTATATAGGTTTCACAGTGCCTTTGGGATAGATTATCACATTCGTTACAGGCGATGTACGTACATCGTTGCCCGATCTACAAAATTTCTTCGAAGTGTAAAATAGGTAACAAAAGGTTTAGAAATGTCCCTCCATGTGTTCCTATTTTCGGTATATCTAACGGAAATCCGGCATGGCTTCGCCTAGGTTCATTATATGAGAGTGAATTGGTTCTAAAGGCCCCGAATTGCTCCTCACTGTCGTCGGTGAAGGCTAGTAAGGCACCCCGATAAAAGCGGGTTCAATTCGTTAGAGTCTATTTCCCTAGCCCATGCAGATTGTTAATCACGAAGGCTTAGGTAATTTAGTACTCTGGAAGTGTTTCACTAGCCCAAATGGATTGTTAATCACGAAGGCTTAGTTACTTTGCTCCCACCTAAAAGGATGGAACCCGGGTATAGGATTCATGATTTGCAAATGCACGTGTAGTGTAGTGTGTGTGGAGGAACAACAAACCTTTCACCACCTATTCTACACCCCTTATTCTAAATGCCCCAACTATTTATAAAAAACATTCAAGAATAGTGTAACGCATTAACCAACAAGCAATTATAATATACAACCTTAAATAACTAGAGAACAATAATAAAATGCATGCACATGAGCATGGACATATTTAAAAACATTTTATTAATTTCAAAATTCTCCTTATTAAAAAAAATGTGGGAATTAAAATTAAATACCAATTAAACCAACAAAATCGAGACTTTGATAACACACGACTAATTTTAGGCCTGACTCTCTAATAGTTCCCTAGTGGAGTCGCCAAGTTGTCGCAACCTAAAAAATAACAAGTCTTATCGCAAGACTTTATTATTCGTTAAACGTGACATTAAAAAAAACCGAGGAAAAGTCAACTTAATTCCTCTAGAAAAATGAAGGTTTTGAAAATGACCTTGAAAAAGACATGGAGTTACCACCAATATTTTTTAGCTAGGTGTGATCGGCCACCTATTAAAACCGGTTTTATAAAATATTTTAAAAATTAATTAAAACATTTTTAAAACCAATTTCAAGTCTGCGTTTTAAACTAGAGAAATAAAAGAAACGGGTTCGGGACTCGGTTACGTGCGGGGAAGGATTAGCACCCCCACAACGCCCGTATAAACGGTACCTTATTAATCATGTGTTATCTCAAGTCTCGGTAAAAAAGTCGGTTTTAAATTTAGTATTTCAAGTTAATTCCCAATTTAAAGAAAAATAATTCCATTTTAAATTGAAAATGATCCGGAATTTATAAATTCAAAATTTTCCTATATTCCCCAACAAACGTGGCAAAATATAGAAATTTTTATTAGTTTTGGAAAACTTTCCGAATCATTCTCTTTTTAAAGAAGATATTCCGTTATTAATGATAATTGATGATATCCTCCCCAGCAAACCCGGCAGAGAACTCATGAATTATTTTAACTCGGGAATATCTTTATTTTATTGAAAATCATTACCTTTTTGAAAACATTTTAAAAGATGTGAATATGTATATGCATGACATAAATAAAATGACATAGCAAAATCTAAATAATATAATGCACCCTAAATGATATGATATGATTTAAATGTCTTAGCATATTTTAAATGAAATGAAATATCCTAAGTTATATGACATATTCTAAATGAAATGCAATGACCTATGTAACATAATATATTCTATATGAAATGTAATATCCTAAGTCATATGATATATTCTAAATGAAATAAAATATCCTAAATGATTTAATATATATCCTAAATGAAATGACCTAGGTAACATAATATATTCTACATGAAATGAAATGACCTAGGTAACATAATATATTCTATATGAAACGAAATAATTTAAATGACATGGCAAATATGAATGATATGGCATATGATTTAAATGACATAGAATGTAAAATAATGCTATCATATAATAAGCATGAAAATAAAAATGAAAATAATAATGCTTGGACATAGTATATGCTAAATAATATGACAAAAATAACTAAATAAAAAGCATAGGATATCATAAAATATTCCAAATCATATAATAAATAATATAACATAACTCAAAATCATAACAATATCATAGAAATTATCATAGCAAAAATCGCATATTATATAAAATGCATGAATATGAAAAAATTCAATGCATGAAAATGTATTTTTGTCCTTTAATTAAGGAAATCCGTATATCTAAAAAAGATATCCGGCTACCTTAGGAAAATATATCAAATTAAATATTCTAAAACCAAAATACTTTGTGATTGTTTGAAAACAATTTTGAAAAGCTTAGATTAAGAATGAAAACTTAGCTAAACCCTTTTTTAAATGGCTCTAATTTCCTAAGTTTAAAATCCCAGACTTGACCACCCTTAACCCGAGACTTAAAAAATCATTTTTAGAGTTTAAAAAGGCTTAGAAACTACCCTAAGTCAGTAGCTAAACTTCCTTATCAGCCCCCTCTAAGTAACTTAACCAAAATAGAAAAATGATTTTCCTTCAGATTCAATTATGACTCCACTGTCCAGTTTTAAGCCACGATTTTTTACCCTATTTATTAAAATTCTAAAAATTCAAAAAAAAAATACTGGAGACTCAAGATATGTAAAACTACACAAGAAACAATCGGCTTAATTTTCGAATTAAAGATGAATTCCCAGAAAAATCGGGAAAGTACGAGTACTGGGTGAAAAAAAAACTGTTTTGCCAAAACACATTTTTGCCTTTGATAAAATCATTTAAAAATCAAAGTAAAAATATTTAAAACTCACAAAATGACTCACAAATAGTAGCTAGGACTTTTTAAAAGTTAGACAAAAATTGGCTAAGCAAAAAAAATCACAAAGGTAGAATAATCAATTTGACAACTCTTTAATTTTCCACAAGTATACTTAAGAGAGCATGACTTTGAACCATTAATTGGCCTAAGTCATTAGTCAAGTGGCATGAACATGAAATGCATGAAAAAATATAGCAAATATGGTGCATGAAATGCATGAGTTTAAACCTAAATGTGATGAAAAAATGCATGGCATCAATAGAGTGACCTAGACCTAAATGAACTTGCATGGCATTTAATGCAACCTAGGTCTAAAATGCATGGACATGCATGGCAAAATAAATCAATCCTAACATGTAAAATATGCATGGCAATAACACAAACACAAGGCATGCTTAAATAAAAAACTCAACCAAATGTCATGAAAATGCAAACCTATCATCTAACATAACAAAAATGCACATTTAAAGCAAATTACATGAGGTGGCCGAATGGCCTCAAACTCCAAACAAGCATGGCATTTTCACAAACACTTGGTATACTAAAACTAAATACTCAATAAAATTTCATGCAAATGCAAACCTATCAACTAACATAGAAAAAATGCACACACAAAGCAAAGGAAGTGAGGTAGCCGAATGGCCTCAAGTTCCAAGTGAGTTGACATTTTCACAAACACTTGATATACTAACATGCTCAACTAAAATATAACACTCAAATCATGCAAATACAAAGTAGAGGTATTAAAACTAACAAGCGTTTTCACAAACACTTGATATACTAAATATAAAACATCAACAAATTTAAACACTATGAAAACAGAAAAATAAAAATGTAAGAACATGATAATAAACTCATAAATAGCCATAAACAAGCATCCAAATTAAAACAAGCTTCAAGTATATGTAGTAGATGAATAATTAAAGCATCAAGATTAAAGAAAATAACAAAAATAACATGACAAATCAAAGCAAAACAGCAACAATAATAAAAGAAAATCTGGGCCATTCGACCATGGTTAGAAAATAAGAAGAAAATTGTAAAAACTTGTTTAAGAAAAAGATGAAGAAAGAACTTAAAAAGAACATTAAAAAACACTTTATTTAAAAGGAAAATCAAAAGAAAACTCGCCAAAATAATAATCAAAACAAGCAAAAACAAGAATGGAAAATCAAGAAAGTGCAAGAGTCGGTGCTAAAAGCAACCTCAAAAAGCTATCTTTCAAGCTTTTTCTCTTCAAACTTTCTTTTCTCTTATAAACTTTTCTTTTTGCTTTCAACTAAGGAGATAAAACTAAGCAAAAACCAAGAGAGAAATCTGAAAATGAAGTGCTGAAAAATGAAAGAGACCCCTCCCTTTAGGCTGGCCGAATTCCCCTCTCTCCTCCTAGGATGTTGTCATTTTTACTCCAACCAATTTCCATCCAAGGGCTAGTGATTCAAGGTGAAAAATCATGAAATTATCACCCTTAGATTAGGCCATCAGCTGTCCATAATTACAGTTGTTCAGGAATAATGTTGACACACTCTCTCTCTTCATGCATTGACCCATGTGGCTTATTTGCAATGGCTTGATCAAAAAATCCACTAACTAACTCTTAATTCTTGGCCTTTTGATTGAAAAATCAGAAGCTTCTTCCCTCCTTTGGCCCTTGGTAGGCCAGAACTCCCTTTTCCAGCCCAAGTTTGAATTTTTTGAAAGGCAAGAAAAGTCCTTTTCGGTTGCTTGGGTAAAATGACCGTTTTGCCCCCCAGATGCAAATAAATGGCAAACGGACTCCAAATTCAAATTTTATTTTTTAATACTTTCCAAATAATAGAATATTTAATTCTAGAAGTTTTCAAAATTTTCCGAGTCCGTTTGCTATTTATTTGGATTTTTGCTTCCAAAAAATGCCCTTTTATGCCTCCACATTTTACCATTTTTTATATGAGCTCCAAATCAAGATTTTTCTTCACCAATCTCTTCCAAATAATTTAAAAGTGTGATCTGGAAGTTTTCATAATTTTTGGAACTCATTTGGTACTTTTTCGGGATTTATCTGCTTGAATTATTGCATAGGAGGCCCGAGATTTGGCTGTTTTGCAAACGAACTCCGAATTAATATTTTATTTCTCCAATCTCTTCCAAATAATTTAAAAACAATATTTACAAAATTTCAGAATTTTTGGAGTCCATTTGCTATTTTTTCAGGATTTATCTTTTTGAATTATTACATAGGAGGCCCGAGATTTGGCCATTTTGCAAACGAACTCAGAATCAAGATTTTATTTTTCCAATCTTTTTAAAATGATTTAAGAATAGGATTTTCAATTTGTCAGAATTTTTGGAGTCCATCTGCTATTTTCCCCAAATTTTCCAATTTTGCCCTATTACCTCCGAAACCCGGTTTTGCTCAAAACAAGTCTGTTTTTCAGATTTTCTTTAAACTGAGCCTTGGGCTATGCCTTTTTAATCATTCCTCATCCATTGGGGGCTTTAGTCTTACCAAGTCGGGCCATTTCTGTAATTCTTCCCAATTTCACCGAAATCCACCAAAAACCCTAATTCTCGGTTTTCTCCCGGATTGACTTTTCTTTCAGTTTTTCTTTCAAGTGGCTTCTCTAATACCCGTAGTCAGTGCTTATCTTTCATTTGGAACCTTCAATTTCGACCAATTCGATCGTTTAAGCATTTTTCCCAAATTTCTCGAATTAGGGTTTTCTTTCTACTGAATCTCCATAACCCAACTTTCGAACTCCATATCTTTCGATGTAGACCTCGGATTATCAAAATTCTTTCACTATTTTTCAATTGAACTTCAAATATTGATTTTGAAAGTGGGTTGACTTTTTAGTAGTTGACTTTTTAGGGTTGTCTTTTTCGAGGTTGACTTTTTTCGGAGTTGCCTTTTTTTGAGTTTGACTTTTTATGCTCGCCCTCTTAAACTAAGTCTTGGAGTACCACCTGCAGGATGGAAAAAGTCTTTTTACATTCTGAAACATCAATTTAGGAAGAAAACATACCTGTTTTAGTGGTCCGGACAAAATTAGGTGTCTACAGTGACTATGCCATTGGAGCTGTTTTGGGCCAACGGGTTGGCAAAGCCTCACATGCCATATATTATGCCTCCCGAGCTCTTAACGATGCTCAATTAAACTATTCCACTACTGAAAAAGAACTTTTGGCTATTGTATTTGCTTTACAGAAATTTTATTCTTATTTAATTAATACTAAAGTAATTGTATTTTCTGACCATGCAGCCCTTAGGTATTTGCTCACTAAGAAGGAGGCCAAACCAAGGTTGATTAGATGGATACTTCTCTTACAAGAGTTTGATTTAGAAATAAGAGATAAGAGAGGGAAGGACAACCTGATTGCGGACTATCTTAGTCGATTAGTTCATGAAGAGGATGCACTACCATTGCATGAGAACTTTTCGGATGAGCAATTCTTTTCCATAAGCACAACAACCCCTTGGTATGCTGATATTGTTAATTACTTAGTCGCCAAGCAGTTGCCACAAGAGTTGACAATAGCCCAAAGAAATAAGATTAAGAGTGATGCCAAATACTACATTTGGGATGAACCTTACCTTTGGAAGCATTGCTCTGATCAGATTATAAGAAGGTGCTTACTTGAATCTGAATTTCATTCTATTCTAATCTTTTGTCACTCTTATGCATGTGAAGGGCATTTTGGACCCAAGAGAACAACCATGAAAGTGCTTGATAGTGGATTTTATTGGCCTACCTTATTCAAAGATGCTTTCCTCTTTTGCAAGTCATGTGATAGGTGCCAAAGAATAGGTAACTTAGGCTCTAAAAACCAAATGCCTACAAACTCCCATACTAATTGTTGAAATTTTTGATGTATGGGGCATGGATTTTATGGGACCTTTTCCCTCTTCTTATGGCAATCTTTATATATTACTTCCTGTTGATTATGTCTCGAAATGGGTGGAAGCAAAAGCCACTCGGACTAATGTTTCTAAAGTTGTTTCAGATTTTGTGAAGACTAACACTTTTGCAAGGTTTGGAACACCAAAGGCCATAATCAGCGATCGAGGTACTTACTTTTGTAATAGATCCATGTAAGCACTTTTAAGAAGATATAACATCAAACATAAGGTTTCCACATCATATCATACTCAAACTAGTTGGCAAGCTGAAGTGTCAAATCGAGAGGTAAAATCCATCCTTGAAAAAACTGTCAATCCAAACCGGAAGGATTGGAGTTTACGTCTAGATAATGCACTTTGGGCTTATAGGACAGCATACAAGACCCCTATTGGTATGTCTCCTTATCGTCTTGTTTACGGTAAGCCTTGTCATCTTCCAGTTGAATTAGAACACAAAGCATATCGGGCTATCAAACAATGCAACATCGAAATAGATGAGGCAGGTAAGCAAAGAAAACTTGACCTACAAGAATTAGAGGAGATAAGGAATGATGCTTATGAGAATTCTAGAATTTACAAGGAAAAGACTAAGGCTTTTCATGATAAGATGATTTTAAGAAAGAATTTTGTTGTTGGACAAAAAGTTCTTATTTCCTATTCTTGCCTTAAGTTATTTCCTGGTAAGTTGCATTCTAGATGGACGAGACCTTTTGTTATTACTAATGTTTTTACTCATGGTGCAGTTGAAACTCAGAATCTAAAAGCAAGTAATGCTTTCAAAGTGAACGGACACAGGCTTAAACCTTACTATGAGAACTCTCCATTATAAGATGTAGAGGAGTTACCACTTTATGAGCCAAATTATGTTGAATAATGAAGGGATGGGTCTAAGTCAGGCCGAGGACAATAAACCAAGCGCTTCTTGGGAGGCAACCCAAAATGATGGAGAGCACATCTTATAATCAGATTCGCTATTCCTTACTCTCCATCATTCTATCTTTTATTGTTTTTCTTTAGTTTGTTTTGATTAGTAATTCTTTTCTTTTACACATGATTCTTATACTTGGGGATAATAGAAGTACATTGAGGCCAATGTAAGAATTAAGTGTGGGGGGAAGAATTTAGGATTTCATTTAGTTTTGTTTTGTTTTTAGTGTGTTCTAGTTACTTTCCTTACTATGATGAGATATGAATTAAATAGGTCTGAAATTGATCATTAGTGGTAAGATTTTCATGAGAATTAAGCTTGATATCACTATTTTTCATGAGCAAATGTTAATATGATATGTTGATTGAGAAAGAAGCATGTTTGGACTTGATATTGACTTGTATAATCATCCTTGTGAGTTTTGAGCCTATATGATTGATGCATTATACATATCAATCTGTTTTTTTTTTAGTGCTCTTATGATTACATGATTCTCTAGAACTTGCTTTAAACCTTTTTGAGACTATATTGATACATGTAACAACATGAATATGATTGAGGCATTAGGATTATAACCAGGGCCAAACAGCCATCCCTATTGATGTTCCAAGAGAACAACCCCCTAGTGAGCCAATTTGAGCCTACATTGAATAAGCTATTTCTTTGGTAACCATATCTTACACCTAGCCTAAATACATTTATATGTTTACCCTTGTTCTAAAGATGGACTAGAATACTTGAGACATATTGCAAAAACAAGGGTTACTTTTTGAAAATTTGGGTTAGAACAAAAGATAAGTGTGGGGGAAAGAATGGCTAAAGTCATGAGAAAAAGAAAAAGGAATATTAAAAAAAAAATCATCTCTTTAATGTTTGGTTAAGGAAAAGATGTTACAAAGTTGGTTAGAATGAAGCAAAGATGTTACAAGAATATTTAGCCTATGTTATTTTGTGAGTTTTGAGAAGTTTTATTTGTATGATCTTATTATGTCTCTAAACTCTATGAAAACTTTGAAACCTTTGTGATATCTTTATCCTTTTATTCTTTAACCACATTACAACCCCTTGGCCCCATTACAACCTTGAATAAAGACCTCTTGATTTATGAAGTTGCATGATCTAAATAGTGGAGAATAGGTGGACAAGCAAGCATATGGTAGAACTGTTTTCATGAGAAACACTTTACCACTAGTTTAAAGAGTGAAAATAATGAGAGTATCCCATGTGACAAGTTGAAATTAAGTTTGAACATGCACTATTTTGATTGAGATATGTTATGTTAATTTTAGCTTAACTCAAACCTTTTACTATCAAGCATGGTTCTTTGAGAAACTCTTTAAGTTAATGACTAGTTATAAGACTTGTTTAATGGTTATCTCTCATATTTATTGAAAGTGGATTAGATTAGGTTTTCTTATTTTTTTTCTTATTTGATTTTGCTCGAGGACTAGCAAAAGACTAAGTGTAGGGGAATTTGATAAGTGCTTAATTGCATACATTTTCATGTATTAGTTCCTTATACTTTGTGCTTTAATTCTTAAGTTCCTTGACAAATTATTATATTTTTATGAATTATAGGTATTTTTGAAGTGATGAAGTCAAAACATATCAATTATGATGATAAAGAGCTTATAAAGTTACAATCATAGGATGGAAGAAGATTTAGGAGTCAAAAAGATCAATTTCTTAGTGCTAGATGATTAGGTAGATGTGACCTCTGGAGCTTGTTGTAAGAAAATCATTATGTTAAATTCATTATTTGAAGAAACTTTCTTCTTGACTTTTGAAGCTGACTTGAATATCTTTCCAACGATAGTTTAAACGCCTAAATCGGACAAAATATTGTCATCCAAATCAGCCGACGAAGTGCAATATAGTACATCAGTCGTGAAACCGAAGTCAGGGAGCAAAATCACACAAGACAGCAAGTTGGGGCTGCGGCACCGAGTTTCTAACCCCCAAAAACCGCAAATACGGGAAAATCTTAGAAAAGTCCAAAATTACCATATTTTGACTCCTAGCTTTCTTGAAGAGCAAGAAAGGGTTTTCAAGACTTTAAAGCTCTATAAATAGCATCTTTTGAGCCACCAAAGACATGCTTTTTGATTATTTTTCATCAATCGTCTTCTTCTTATTTAATTTTTCAAGCTTTATTTAATTTTTCTTCTTAGTTTCTTTTGAATATTCATGTTTATGTTGACAATGCCTATGCAAGGCTAAACTACTTTTTGGTTAAGGGTGATTTCAAAGCCTAGACATGTTATGTAATTAATTTTCAGATTCTATCATATATTAGTTGTCTATCAAAGTTGTTTATGTTCTTCTACAAGAATCGTTCATGATATTGTCTTGATTTGTTTAGGGTGATCAACTAGATAGATCTTGATAATTATCTAATGCTAAGAATCTTGATCAGTGTAATTGTCTTGATTTCTATTCAATAGTGGCAATTTGTAATTCATGATTATGTTGGGTTTTTAGGAATTATGAAGTGGAACATAACAAAAGTTGAATGAATCCATGTTTATATTTTTGTTGCTTAGATCAACCTATCTTTCTTTTCATAAAGCTGCTATCACTTTGAATCCAATGATGTTTATATTAGGTAATTGATAGTTAGAGATTAAGTAGTGGCGTTCGTCCTGCTTAACGACTAACTAAGGAAGGATTGGAGTAACACAGGTTGTTGTTATCTATGGTTGTTAACTTTGATAGATAATTGATATTGATAGATCTGAATTGGATTCTTAATGATGTCTAGTGGTGGAGAATGAACCTTTAGCCATATTTCTCACATCTGATTACTTCTTGTTTAATTGCTTTCTTATTTTGATTGTTTACTTTAGTTTAAACTGATTTTAAAAATCTCCCCTTTATTTTTATTTTTTTTAATTTAAGTATAAATTAAGAATTATTAAACTAAACACCAATCCCTGTGGACTCGACCCTTGCCTATTGCTATATTTTACAATTGATATTTTTAGTGCAAGGAATTAAATAAGATATACTCTTTTGAATGCATCACTTGCAAAGGAATTATATATAATTGTGAGATCCTTATGCATCAAAGCCATGTTCCTAAAATGGTTCCTGGTCATCGTATTGCCAAGACGTGGCATTGGCAATGCCCAAAGACTGGTACATGTTAAGCCTACTTACTTAGTAAGCAATTGATCTCACGTGTTGAAGTATAAGGGATACTTTAGGATAACATGTAAGTGCTTGTCTGTTGAACAAGTTCACTGAACATGGCCCCTGTAAGAACTCCATTTGGTATTGTCACTCAAGTGTCTATGAAAACATTCTCACGTGTCAGTCGTGTATAGTCCTCTGACTTGTAATACCAGGTCATCTTGTATGGGGAGTGTCATACTTTGATTCCATCAGGAACGGGTCCCAAACAAGAGTGGTGCTTACAATAGGGTGGTTTTGGGTATGACATGAACCATAAAAAGATGGATGAGTGATCCAGAGAGGATTCACCACTCCAAGTGACATCAGAGACATATCTCATATGTTCTTGGCTTAAGTTAACTTGATAGAATCTCTGGCCAGAGTATGATGAATTTAGGAGAAATAGTTTCTCTAACTTCACAAAGTTAACCAATAGCTACAAGAACTAATATGGATTGAACATGAGTAGACACTGCACCATGCTCATGGTTTTTCCGGGATATTTGGTGAAAGGACCGAATTACACTAATAGACTGAACACGAAAGGTTATGTCGAGACTAACTTGACTCTTCAGTATTTGGGTGGTCACGATGGCTTGATAGAGTCCGCTCATGATCTATGAGTATAAATTAATTAGATTAATTTATATTCATTGCCAACATATTGGAAGCCTAATGGGTCACACACAGAAAGGTGAATTAAGACATTAAAATGGAAAGAGCCTAATTGATTAATTTGAGAATTTAATCAGTAGGGACTTAATTAAATAGTTTAATTAAGTGGAAGGACATAAGTGCAAATACATAAGAGTTATTTCCCATAGTCCAAACCCTGGAGTGATTGCCGTCCCTTATAAAAGAAACATGATAGAAAAGAAACATGATAGCCTGACCGACCTCCCTATGGCCTAGCCGCATATGTGATATGCTTAGAGGCTTTGGTGTCTTCTTGACTTTTTTCTTGCTTCTTACCTCTTTATGGATTGCTAGAGAGAAAAACGTTTTCTCTCAAGAAAGCAAAGGCTTAGATCAAGAAGAAGAAGATCAAGATCTTGCCTTTGGTTAATGCTCCAAACCCTGCGAAAAAGAAAGAAGATAAAGATCTTCATTCTTGGTTGGCGCACCAAACCTTGTGGAAGTAGAAAAGCGTTTTCTTCTTCTTTATGCCTAATGAAGCATTCGGCCATGAGATGTGTAGATGGGGAGAGGTTTCTTGAAACCTAAACTACTAGCATCGTTTTTGGTAAGACTCCATTCCTACCTTATGAAGGTTTTCTTGATCATCTTGTGTGGATTACCGTTAGAGGCCAGACACTTGTGTGGCTTGGAGTCTCGGATTGACTGCTTGGTGTTCAAGATTGAGTGGGCTGTTTGTAAACTCAAGATTACTAGATCTTTGAGTTAAGGCATGAATCTTGATCAGATGTATGCTTTATAATTACAAGATCGCATTAAAATTTTACAAGCATAATCTTGTAAGATTCGACTATCTCTTTGTTTATTATTCCGCTGCGTTCATGTTCTTCTTTAATTCGATTATTGTTTGAGCATGAGGTCGAATCCCAACAATGGTATCAAATCCTGGCTTGTAAGTTTTCTTGTGATTTACATGTTTAATTCTTGGTAATATTCAATTCAATTGGATTGAATTGTGTGTTGATCTAGCAAAGTTCTTTCAAGAAAAACGTTTTCTTGTTTTGTTTCAATTCTGACAACTTCTGTTTGCAATCTGATCTTGGTTCTTTAAATTGTTTAAAACATGTTTAAAATTGATTTTATCAATGTTTAACCTTGCCATATGATTTCATGACACAAAGAAGTTAAAAGAAACAAGTTTGGATTTGATTTGAATTGGTTTTGGTGCTTGAATTTCGAAGAACACTAGTGCAGGATTTTTCTGCACACCTGCTGTAAGTTACGGTTTTGACATGGTTAGAGGTGTCCAAAAATTCTGAAAATTTTAGGAGAAGTCCGAAGCATGTCTATCTTAATGCTGTAATTTTTGGTGATTTTTTTTTATTTTTTTTATTTCCGAAACTGCTTCTCAAAGTTGTACAAACAGTTTTCATGGTTGCTGGAATTTTTTGGGCAGCCTTGAGTTCTTGAATTTGATTCTTGAATTGTGGATATAATTGGCTGAAAATCAAAGAATGAATTTTGTGTGAATTGTTCACCACTTAGCCACCAAAAGAAACAGCTGCTTTAAGGCAAACGTTGCCCCAACAAAGGCTGCAGGTTACGGCGATGTGACTTACTAAAGGTGGGAGGTGGCTACACACAAAAGTTGTGTGTTAGGGTATCGTTTTCTATTTTTGGAAATTCTTATTCTTTGGAATTTTGGACTTGTGGAAATTGTTTCCTAGTCAAGATTAGATTTCTAAGAGTTAGGAATGCACCTAAGCTATTCTTGTGGAAATTGTTTTCTAATTGAACAAGGACTCCTAAAAGTTAGGAGAAGATAGGAAACTTTCCTTGTAGAGAAAGTTTCCTAATCAAACTTGAACTTCCTAAGGTGTTAGGAAATCTAATTAAATTGTTTAATTAGATGAAAGATTTTAATTCAAAGAGTCCTAATTGGATTAGGACTCAAGTGAATTGAATTAAAATTAAAATTGCTAGATAATTTGAGCCTAGTATATTTAAATGAGTTTAAATATTACTTTCCTTAAATAACACACAAGATTACTAAGTGATATTAAATATGTATGCATCTATTTTTATGCTTTATGATGTGATTATGAAAGCATGAGGATTGTTATGGACTTAGACCTTAGACTTAGGTCATGGATGGTTAAATTTTCTTTTTGGTATTTTTATAAATAGGGTCTGCGAACCCTGCCTTCTCTTTTTCATTTTCGGAGTTGTAAATTCTCTTCTTACCTAACTCCCCTCGAATGTAACTCGAGGTTTCTACTAAAGCTATGTAAATGTTATATAGGCTTGTAGATTTAGATTTAGGCTAAGATTTGAATTTATGTAATTCCCAAATTTAAGGAGACAAGGCGCCAAGAAGAAGGACCAAGGAGATCACCATCAAGACTTATGAAGACGATGTATGGTATCCCTAGGAATTTGACCAACTAGATTCCTAATGGCTCAAGGAAACTAGAGTAGTAAATTTCATAATCATCCTAGTAGATTACATGAGATAGATTTATTTTTGCATTTATATATGTGATATATATTTGAATAAATGTTATGCATGTCAATCAACAAAGAAAAGCAATGAAACTTATTTAATGAAATAAAGAAATCCCTCAATAAATTATATTGAGTTCATAGTACGCATGATAAGTTGCCTTCCACCATCTTAACAAGATAACCAGAGTTCTTCTAGTAGGAGGTTTGTTGAGTCACTCAAGGTCAAACTACTGTACGAATATGTTTGAGTTATAGAAGGTGGGTCTTACTCAACTAGATGTCATGTTACGGATGCGAAAAACTTGATCGCATGACGTTTAGAGGCAAAGTTAGGCTAAATGCATATGTTGCATTTAGACAAAGAGTTGTCACCTAACTGATCAAGGAGTTGCATAGAGATGCAATTGGTAAGCAAAGTTACCTACTCAATTAGTTTCAACATGGCTTGTTGAGTCACTCAAGGTCATGGTGGGATGAAAGGGGTCCTTGCTCACTAAAAAGTTTAAAAGTTAAATTTCTCGAATAGTAGAGGAGGGCTACTATGTTGATAAAATAGTGAGAACAATCATTCAAACTTTAAAACATGGTTTTAATGATTGCAATTTGCATAATGACTATTATATGCATTGGTTTATATGGGATATAAATTGTCATGGTAGGTTAACTAGTCACTTGATTGCATACTTGATGCAAAGATGATTTCATTAATCAATTAAATGAATGTCTATGTCTTAAATTATCCATGAGGTATTTAGCAATGAGAAGTTTAAACATCTCGAGGAATTGTTCCAATGAAAGATGATTAGAAGGTAGCCTATGAGGCATCATGTGCTAATGGATGCATCAACAAGTTTGAGAAACTTGGTTGATTTATGAATCATGATCTAAGTATAGACTTAGTTCTTTCTTCATTGTCTAAGAGCAATTAGCAAATCGTGTTGTAGGACAACATGAACCGATTGGTGTTGCTAAATGTGCTCTCTAGACTGAAAAAGATCATCCACTTTGTTACTTCCACCAGGGGAAGGTAACCGAAGAAATGTTCTACAAAGTGAGGATAATAAGATGAAGAAAGAAATTGATATCGATCAAAAGGACATACCATCATTGTGGCAATGCAAGGCATTTGAGGCTTAAATGCAAGAAGTATATTTGATACTTGAAGTGAAGTGAAACTTGAGAAGTTTTACTTCATGGTTATTATGAGTTGGTTTTTACTACCTTTAGGTATACGATACCTATAGAATTGGTTCAAAGATATGTATGACATATAGATGGAACTAATGATAGGGATAAGTGAAAAGAATAAGACCAAGGAGGTGGCAACCTAGTTGATTCTTGATCAAGCTTTCCAACCTATTCATGATGAATGTTTTAGAAACATTATCATTGATATTTCGGTTATGCTAGCATTAGATGCTTGGCCATTCATCCTAGAATGAACCGAAAAGGTCATATGGTATTTGTTCAATATTATGGTCTTATTACACTTATAATAAGCTAGAAACTTGCATAAAATATAATCAAAGATTGTTCAAGTCAAAAGTATAAGGTTAAAGTGCATTCTTATTGAAATATGATCTAAATGAAGAATGAATTGAAACTAAATTAATTGATTATCTAATAGAATTCATATCAGATGAATTGGATGGACATTACTATGTGATGACATAGTAAAGTCCATGATGCTCCAAATAGCCAAGATTGCCGAAACACTAACCTAGAAAGGATTTCGAATTGTATTTGTAAAACAAACATTCATATGGGATATGAGATGTTTGGTTTTATGATTAGAATTGTGCATTCAAAAGAGTTTTGAATTCACATCCCATAGGAAAGTAAATACGTTTACTTTGAATACTTCTACACAGGTAGGAAACAGTGGGAGTTCTATGACATTTAAAAGTTAAAGGTTATAGGTTGAAATCCGATATTATGCATGGGATGCATAAAGGCACAAAGATTTAGTAGGATGCATTATGATGCATTACTCATATGAGATGAGTCTACTAAACATAATGATTAAGTAGGAAGCATAGTGATGCATAACTCACAAGAGATGAGTCTACTTAATAGAACATTGTTAGACAATGGCTTGAGATATCCAATTTTGATAGTGATATTCAAGAGTTGAATTTATCAAAATAACAAATCTCATCACAAGATTTTATTATTCGTTAAGCGTGACATTAAAAAAGCGAGGAAACGTCAACTTAATTCTTCTAGAAAAACAAAGGTGTCGATACGTGATCCCGATCGCGGGGACCCGTTCGAGTAAGGGGGAAACAGAAGAAGAAGAAAAGACGACTTAATTCCTCTAGATTGAAATAAAAGGTGGAGGGTATGAAAACAGCCTCGTAAAAAGACATGGAGTCGCCACCAATCTTTTTTAGCTAGGTGTGATCGGCCACCTATTAAAACCGGTTTTATAAAACATTTTAAAATTGATTAAAACATTTTTAAAACCAATTTCAAGTCTGCATTATAAACCAGAGAAAATCGAAAAATTGGGTTCGGGACTCGGTTACATGCGGGGAAGGATTAGCCCCCCACAACGCCCGTATAAAACGGTACCTTATTAATCATGTGTTATCTCAAGTATCAGTAAAAAGTTGGTTTTTAATTTAGTATTTCAAGTTAATTCCCAATTTTAAGAAAAATAATTTCATTTTTAATTGAAAATGATCCGAAATTTATTAATTCAAAATTTTCCTATATTCCCCTACAAGATCGGCAAAATATATAAATTTTTATTCATTTGAAAAACTTTCCGAATCATTCTTGTTTTTTGAAAGAAAGATATTCCTTTATTAATGATAATTGATGAAATTCCCTCCAGCAAATCCGGTAGAGAACTCATGAATTATTTTAACTCAAGAATATCTTTCTTTTTATTGAAAATCATTATCTTTTTCAAAACATTTAAAAATATGAACATGAATATGTATGACATAAATAAAATGATATGGCAAAGTCTAGATAATATAATGCAACCTAAATGATATGACATAATTTAAATGGCATAGTATATTCTAGGTGAAATGAAAAATCCACAGTATCATGGTATATTCTAAATAAGGTAAAATGATTTAAATGACATGGCAATTTTAAATGATATGGCATATTTTAAATGACATGGCATATTCTAAATAATATAACCTAAATGACATGGAATATGATCTAAATGACAAGAAATGACATGAAACATAAAATAATGCTATCATAAAATATGCATGAAAATAAAATAAAAATGCATGAACATAGTATATGCTAAATAATGTGACAAAAAAATAAATGACTAAATAAAAAATATAGGATAGCATTAAATATTCAAAATCATATGGCAAACAATATAACATCATAAAATGTGAATCAAAGTAAAAATAATACCATGGAAAATATAATAACAAAAATCACATATTAAATAAAATGCATGAACATGGAAAATGCAATGCATGAAAATGTATTTTTTTCCTCTAAATAAAGAAATACGTATATCTAAAATGATATCCGGCTACCTTAGAAAAATATGTCAAATTAGATTTTCTACAAGAAAAAAAAACAAAACTTTGTGAATGTTTGAAAATAATTTTGAATAAAAACTTGAATGAAGATTAAAACCTCTACCAAACCCTTTTAAAATGGCTCTAATTTCCTAAGTTTAAAATCCCGGACTTGACCACCCTTAACTTTAGATTTATAAAATCATTTTTAAAGTTTAAAAAGGCTTAGAAACTACCCTAAGACAGTAGCTAAAGCTTCTAACCAAACCCCTCTAAATGCCTTAGCCAAATTCAACCATTATTACTCTTTTGATTTCAAATCTACCTCTACTGTCCGGTTTTTACACATGATTTTTTAGCCTATTTTTAAAATTTAAAAAAATCTAAAAAAAAATACTGACGACTCAGAACATGTAAAACTACACAAAAAAATTGGCTTAATTTTCTGATTAAAGATGACTGCCCAGAAATATCTGAGAAGTTCGAGTACTTGGTGAAAAAAACTGTTTTGTCAAAACACATTTTTGCCTTTGATAAAATCATTTAAAAATCAAAGTAAAAATTGTTGGAGATCAACCTAAAGACCTAAAAACAGTAGCTAAAATATTTAAAAACCTTGGAAAAAAATTGGCTAAGTAAAAAAAATTACAAAGGTAGAATAATCAATTTGATAACTCTTTAATTTTCCACAACTATGCTCAAATGAGCATGGCTTTGAGCCATTAATTGGCTTAAGTCACAAATCAAGTGGCAATGAAATGGAATGCATGAACATACAACAAATGAAATGTATGAAATGCATGGTCTAAAGCATAAATGGTAAAGGAAATGCATGACAATTCAAAATAACCTAAATGCCTAGCATGAGTTTGCATGGCAATAAATGCTATCCTACCCTAATATGCATGCAATGCTTGATAATGCAAATATGACTTGAACATAATATGTTATGAATATGCATGAAAATGCTAATGTAACCTAAGATATAAGTAGCATAGCAATGCATGGCAATACCAATATGATTTAAGACCCAATATGCATGGCAATACCAATATGGCCTAGACCTAAAATGTAATGAAAATGCATAGCATTACTATGAACATACCATGACCAATGAACCTAATGCTAATGCTGGAACAAACAGAAACTAATACACAATTTCAAGATATGATAATGCAAAGCATGTTACCTAAACAAAATGCAAATGCATGACAAATCATATCAAGATGCATAATGTCATGACATTTTAACAAGCATATGACATACTAAAATCAAAATGCACAAGCTCATGGCATGGAGATGCAAACAAGTCAAGAGGCAAGATGAAAATGCACATGCAAGGCATAGCAACATGTAATAGCCGAATGGCCATATGACAAAATATGAAAATGCAAACATGTGTATAATATAAGACATGATATATGAAAAAAATGCACAATATGAGCATACGAACACAATGACCGAATATGCAAGGAAAAATTATGAAGCATGGAAATGAAATATAGAAACAAATATAGCATAGAAAATAATGTAAAGAACATATAAAAAATTAAACATAGACATGCAAAGCAAATAACAAGCAAAACTAGTAAATAAAACAAGGAAAGTTAAGCTCCATGATTGGTATAAAATGGGCATAGCCTCTCACCTAACCATAACCACTTGGTCTTGCCAAGATCATGAAGCCTTTCCATTTCAAAAATCAGAAAATAAACCATGCTAAACAGCAAAATTAAGGTGAGCTTCATGGTAGGTAAAAATGGGCATAGCCTCTCCCCTAACCATGGTCACTTGGTCTTGCCAAGATCATGTAGCCATTTCAACCTTTTTTGCTTCATTTTTTTGTAAAAATCAGATATAAAATACTTAAACAAACTTTCTAAAAATCTTTTTTCTCACAACAACATGCAAGGAAGAAAAAAGAAAAGACTAAGGCCAACAAACATGCCACATTCGGCCAAAACAAGAACTATGTAAAAAAAATTGTTTTCAACCATTTTGATGAAGAAGAGATGAAAACTTAAGTAAACATTTTAAAAAATTTATTTCCATAAAAAAATATAGTAGGAAAACAAGATAGAAAATCAAGAAATCAACATATAAAACAAGAGGAAAACCATGCTAGAGCTTGGTAGAGATGACTACCTTCAAGCTCTCTTATTGAAAACCTTTCTATTTTTCTCTCAAAACGTTTTTTTTTCTTTCTTAGCTACTGACTTCAGCCAAAAAACTTTTGAAAAAATGAAATTAGCCCCCCTCCCTTAGCCATGGCCGAATGGCCTCTCCACCATTGGATGGAATTTACACTTTTTCTCCCCCAATCTTGGCCCTTAGATTAAGATATTTTGATGACAACATAAAAATTTCTTCTTGCCAATTGATAGCAGCCCTTAAGATGTGTACTCAGCCCTTGTAATAACCTCATCCCTTAGATGCAAAAAAGGACCAATCCCATGCACTCCCTTGCTTGCCCCCTTGAGTGCCTACCCTTGGATGCGTTGTGCTCTTTCATTCTTGGTCATTGGATAAGGACAACATAAATATGACATCTTGTAGATTAAATCCAGCCCTACATGTGTACTCAGCTCTTGTAGATGGCCTAAGCCATTGGATGAAAAGAGACAATCCCATGCACTCTCTTGCTTGGCCGAATGAATGCTCACCTTTGGATAATTGTGCTCATCTTTTTTCTTCCATTCTTGGCCATTGGATGAGGTTTCTTTCATGACAAATAAAAATGTCATCTTGGAATTTAAACTTGGCCATTGGATGGTGCATTCAACTTTCCTACAAGGCACCTAAGCCATTGGATGAAGGGGGACCATTTGCAAGGTGTTAGTGGTAGCATGTGGCTTGATAGTGACTAATGAATTAAATTGTTCAAGCTTCATTTTTATCCTCTATGCTGGCTGACCAAGGGAAGAAAAATCCCAGCAATTCCTTCTTCTTTCATATTTTTCTCAATTACAAATTTGCCCTTTTTGGTTTCTTCGATGAAATGACCTTTTTGTCCCCCAAACCTAAATAAATAGAAAACGGAATCCAAATTCAAAATTTATTTTTTCAATACTTCCAAAATAATAAAAAATTCAATTCTGAAAGTTTTCAAAATTTTTTGAGTCCATTTGCTATTTATTTCGGATTTATTTCCAAAATTGCCCCTTTTATGCACCCGAACTTTACCACTTTTTAAATGAGCTCCGAATCTAGATTTTTATTCACCAATCTCTTCCAAATAATTTAAAAGTTTGATCTGGAAGTTTTCATAATTTTTGGAGCTTATTTGCTATTTTGTCGGGATTTATCTGCTTGAATTACTACATAGGGGACCCGGGATTTGGCCATTTTGCAAACGAACTCCGAATCAAGATTTTCTTTCACCAATCTCTTCCAAATAATTTAAAAATGAGATCTGCAAATTTTTAGAATTTTTGGAACTCGTTTGCTATTTTTTCGGGATTTATCTTATGAATTTCTACATAGGGGACCCGAGATTTGGCCATTTTGCAAACGAACTCCGAATCAAGATTTTCTTTCGCCAATCTCTTTGAAATGATTTAAGAATGAAATCTGAAATTTTTCAGAATTTGTGGAGTTCATTTGCTATTTTTCCCAAATTTTCTAATTTTGCCATTTTGCCTCCGAAACTCGATTTTGCTCAAAACAAGTCTGATTTTCAGATTTTCTTCAAACTGAGCCTTGGGCTATCCTTGTTTAATCATTCCTCATCAATTAAGGGCTTTAGTCCTACCGAGTCGGGCCATTTCTGTAATTCTTCCAAATTTCACCGAAATCCACAAAAAACCCTAATTCTCAGTTTTCTTCCGAATCGACTTTTCTATCAGTTTTTCTTCCCAGTGGCTTCTCCATTACCCATAGTCATTACTTATATTTCATTTGGATCCTTCAATTTTGACCAATTTGATCGTTTAAGCACTTTTCCCTAAATTTCCCGAACTAGGGTTTCCTTTCTACTGAATCTCCGTAACCCAACTTCCAAACTCCATATCTTTCAATGTAGACCTCGGATTATCAAAATTCTTTCACCATCTTTCAATTGAACTTCAAATCTTGATTTTAAAAGTGGGTTGACCTTTTTAATAGTTGACTTTTTGGAGTTGATTTTTTTGAGGTTGACTTTTTTCTAGTTTGACTTTTTCTATCTCCTTTCTTAGACTAAGTCTCGGTGTACCACCTGCAGGATGAAAAAAAGCCTTTTAGCATTCTGAAATATCAATTTAGGAAGAAAACATTCCTATTTTAGTGGTTCAGACAAAATTAGGTGTCTAGAGCTGCCCTTCTTTGGCTATTGCTGAGAATCAGGAATCAGGCAAAGATAAACAAACACTAATTTTGTCCGGTTTAGTGAAATCACATGTGAAGAGAAGGGAAATTGAGTTTTCTTTTTTCATAATTTTTTCTTTTTTTTCATCATTTCTTTTTTTGAAAAAGCTGTAAATAGAAGATTTTGTGCTTAAATCGAGTTCCCTGACTAATCAAGGCTCGACCCGTTTAAGGAAACTAATTCGATTTTCAAAGTGAAAATTGTGCTTGAAGGTCTTAAAAATAGTGCCCGGAGGTCTTAAAAATGGTGTCCGGAGGCCTTACCCGTGATTTGAAAAATTATGCCCGGAGGTCTTAAAAAAGGTGCCTGGAGGTCTTAAAAATGGTGCTTAGAGGCCTTACCCGTGATTTGGAAAATTATGCCCGGAGGTCTTAAAAATGGTGCCCGAAGGCCTTACCCGTGATTTGAAAAATTATGCCTGGAGATCTTAAAAATGGTGCCCGAAGGTCTTGAAAATGGTGCCCGAAGGTCTTAAAAATAGTGCTCGGAGGCCTTAAAAATGGTGCCCGGAGGCCTTACCCATGATTTGAAAGATTATGCTCAGTGGTCTTAAAAATGGTGCTCGAAGGTCTTAAAAGTGGTGCCCAGAGGCCTTACCCATGATTTGAAAAGTTATGCCCCGAGGTCTTAAAAATAGTGCCCGAAGGCCTTACTCGTGATTTGAAAAATTATGCCTGATTGTTTTAAAAATGGTGCCGTAGGTCTTAAAAATGGTGCCCGAAAGTCTTAAAATGGTGCTCGAAGCCCTTACCCATGATTTAAAAAATTATGCCCAGAGGTCTTAAAAATGGTGCCCGAAGGTCTTAAAAATGGTGCTCGAAGGCCTTAAAAATGGTGCCCGAAGGTTTTAAAAATGGTCTTAATAATGATCTTTGAAGAATTGTTAAAAAATAACCTAAAGATTTTGAGAAGATGCGAATGCTTTTTGATGTGGGTGCAAATGATTAACAGGACGCACATACCTCATATTGCATATGTAAATGTTTTGAATTGATGCAAATGTTTCTTGATGCTGATGTTGGATAATATGCAAATGCTTCTAAATGCAACTGCAAATGCTCTCATATTGATGCAACTACTTCATGGAATGATGCAGATGCAAAGATTGACATTATGCAAATGCTTCTAAATGATGCAAATGCAAGGATTGACAACATGCAGGATGCTTCTACATGATGCAAATACAAAGATCGATAATGATGAAAATGCTTCATGAAAAAATGCGAATGTAGAGATTGACATTATGCAAATGCTTGTAAATGATGCAAATGCACCTGATCATTTTTATAGACTTTGGCTTAGCCTTTCCAATTCATTTTTCCTCTTCAAATCAGAGTATAACTTCTAATCATTTTGGCTATTCTCCTTGCCCCAACAGTCTTCAAATTCTTATTGACAAAAATCTGCTTGCCGGGTTCTATTTCTTATTCTCATATTTGGAAATCAAGATTAACCCTAGTAGTTCCACACCTTTGGGTTAGAAAAACCCTTATCTCATGTCAACATAAAAAAATGGGTATTTCAAAAAAATGTCATTATTTATTTTCTCATTTTGAAAACTTCTAACAAGAATATTAACCCCACAGTGTGTGATGTACAAATCTTTTGAAGACTGATGATCATTGTTAAAAATTTCTCTAAGTGTCAATCTGTTTTTTTTTTTTTCAACTGGGATTGGCAAGGCTTGGTATAACAAGATTTTGGTTGATCAAAGAAAATTTCACAACAAAATGTATGTCCCTTCTTGGCTCACGAATGGAACAGGTTTTATAAATCATGAATTTATTGAGAATCAAACAAATTCAACCTTCTTTTAGTTTTCATATCAAGGCATTTTGACAAGCGTCAAGATTGGCTAGAGATGTTTAGACCGGAAAGTTTAATCTTGGAAGGAAAAAGTCTCAGTTTTGAAGACAATCCTCCGAATGAGAGCTGACAATTTGGTAGGTTCAGGAATTCCTAGATGTTCCTCGATGACCACTTTTCCCAGATGACCTTCTCTTTTGTGGTATCGGTACTAACATAAATGGCATCAAAAATTCCTATTTTACTCTAGACCACCCATTTTTGGGTTTTCGCCCTAGAGTCCCATTCTTTCCATTTTTTTTAAATTTTTTCATTGTTTTACCATGCACTTGAGAATTCTAAATTCTTCCTTACTGAAATGATAATTCGAAGGGATGGGATGGGATAAAATCTGAGGAAAAACCCTTCAAGTTAAATATTCATGCTTAATCAAAATGGACTTTTAAAGCATGTAATGTAGGCCATGGTTCGGGGTTCCGAAAGAAAGGATAAATAGGCCCAAAATATGTGTTTAAGGGTAATCAGATCAAGGATCATTTCTTGAGGAGGATTTCTTTGAAGCATTTGTCCCTTTTGGACTTTTCATTCCTTTTGACTTTGCTTTTTTTCCTTCTTTGCTTTTGGCTTTCATTTGCCATACTTTTTCACACTCTTTTCTTTTGTTTTTGTTTTTCTCTTGCATATTTATTTTGACAGAGTGGACCCATATTTATTCGGGGCTCAATTTGCTTTGTATTTGTCTTTTAGTTAGGACTCATTTCTTAGAGATCCTTCCTCACATTTGCCCCCCAGTGTAGAGGGTGATCCTTGATCAGGGTTCAAAGAAGAAAGAATTCTTTAGGCTCAAAAGGGGTGACTATGGATAATTTTCTCTTTGTGGGATGGATATAAAATATGGCCATTTATCATATCAAGTACGAATATTCTCATTGAAAAGCGATCCACAGGGGGAATAGATAATCAAAATTTTATTTTGCACTTTGGAATCATTCGAATTTTCATATGCATGATATCACAATTTTTCTTTTTTTTCCCTTTTTTTCACTTTTTTTTTAATCGCATGCCCCAATGATTCATGCGTTAGTCCCATTCTTTTTCACCATATATCCATCATTTCCACATACGATAACCCAATTTGATTAACCATGAGAATTTGTATCAACGAGGAACATAGCAAGTCTAGGTCTATTTTGAAAAGGCTGAGTTTCAATTCTGAGTTCTTTGAAGAGACAAGGAAAATATGGCCCAAAAACAGGTTTTCTCTGGGACATGGGATAATCTAGTTTAATCATTGTGCCCCAGGGTGTCAATCATGAAGTGATTTTTGGGCAATTAGTGTTTTGTGGTTGTTGAAAATGTCATGAATGGTTTTGGCACAACCTTGACACACACCATATTAGCATGATCTAAATTCTTGAAAGAATGTCTCATTTGTTTGAATTTCAAAGAGTTAGAAAAAAATCCAAAAACTTCTTTCCTTTGTTCATAGCCTATACTAAGATCTACATCTTTGCTTATTCTATGATGACAATGGTTTTATGAAGTTCAATCATTCATATTCCTTGAAGCATTAGGTTTTTCAAGTGGTCTTGGTTCAAGGGATTTAGGCCTAGGAAAACCTAAAAGAGAGGGGAGAGGGTATTGGGTCATTTGTAACAATGATCATCAATATTCTCGAGACTATCCATTATTAAAACTTCCTTAAAGCTTGTTTTTGCAATTTAATATTATTGTTAAAACACAACAAACACAAAGCATTTTAAAATTCAAAATTCATTTAATTCATATGAATGTCGACATGAGACAAGTGTTTTCATCCTAAGGGCTGAAACTACATGCATCCAAATGCTCATATTGACATCCTCCAAAGGTAGTAATTCTTCTCCTAAAACCCTGAAAGAAACTGATTTATGGCAAAGCGGCCTTCCACTGATTGATAAGCTCCGGTGTCAAAATGCCATCACAGATAAGGCCTTCATTCCTTTCCCTCAGTTGTCTGCATCTTTCAGTTGAATGCCCAACTACCCCTAGGTGATAGTCACACTTGCTGTCAGGGTTATAACTCCTTGCTGATGGATTCGAAGCTATTTTCAAAGGTACCGGGGTAAGGTACTGATTCTTTATTAGTGTCGCAACCTAAAAAATAACTAGTCTCATCGCAAGACTTTATTATTCGTTAAGCATGACATTAAAAAAAAACCGGGGAAAAGTCGACTTAATTCCTCTTGAAAAATGAAGATTTTGAAAATCACCTTGGAAAAAACATGGAGTCGCCACCAATCTTTTTTAGCTAGGTGTGATCGGCCACCTATTAAAATCGGTTTTATAAAATATTTTAAAATTAATTAAAACATTTTTAAAACCAATTTCAAGTCAGCGTTTTAAACTAGAGAATCAAAGAAACGGGTTCGGGACTCGGTTACGTGTGGGGAAGGATTAGCACCCCCACAACGCCCGTATAAAATGGTACCGTATTAATCGTGTGTTATCTCAAGTCTCGGTAAAAAAGTCAGTTTTAAATTTAGTATTTCAAGTTAATTCCTAATCTAAAGAAAAATAATTCCATTTTTAATTGAAAATGATCTGGAATTTATAAATTCAAAATTTTCCTATATTCCCCAACAAACGTGGCAAAATATAGAAATTTTTATTAATTTGGAAAACTTTCCAAATCATTCTCATTTTAAAGAAGATATTCCATTATTAATGATAATTGATGATATCCTCCCCAGCAAACCCGCCAGAGAACTCATGAATTATTTTAACTAGGGAATATCTTTATTTTATTGAAAATCATTACCTTTTTGAAAACATTTTAAAAATATGAATATGCATGACATTAATAAAATGACATAGCAAAATCTAAATAATATAATGCAACATAAATGATATGATATTCTTTAAAGGATTATTATCAGGTACACCGTCAGTGGACTTTTTTTAACTCCACAAGCGGTGTTTACACGTTTACGTAACCTTTCATCCGATTTATATTTTTTTAATCCGATCGTCGTATTTCATGTTCTATTCGCGTAGATCATGCACGTCGAGTTTCGACTAAATAAAAAATGTTTAACTATTTGTTTCGACAAAAAAAAATTTCAACCGTTAAATATATATTGAAAAAGACACAGTATTCTCGATCGATATGATAGGGATATCGGATTGATTCGAAAATTTACGTGCACGACGAGTACGATTATATTGTTAAATCCGACGGTCGCTTTGTAAAAATAGAAATCGTATATAAGATTACGGATGCATGTGAACACCGCTTGTGGAATTAAAAAAATCCACTGACGGTGTACCAGATAATAATCCTTCTTTAAATGTCTTAGCATATTCTAAATGAAATGAAATGAAATATTCTAAGTTATATGATATATTCTAAATGAAATGACCTAGGTAACATAATATATTCTATATGAAATGAAATGTCCCAAGTCATATGATATATTCTAAATGAAATAAAATATGCTAAATGACATAATATATATTTTAAATGAAATGAAATAACCTAGGTAACATAATATATTCTACATGAAATCAAATGACCTAGGTAACATAACATATTCTATATGAAATGAAACAATTTAAATGACATGGCAAATATGAATGATATGGCATATAATTTAAATGACATGGAATTAGAGCTGCTCATGGGCCGGGCCGCCGCCCGTTTTTTTTTTATTTTCTCTGCCCAGGCCCGGTCCTAGGTCGGCCCGGCCCGCCCGTTTAGGCCCGAAACACTGTTCAGTGGAATAAAAAAATAAGTTTTTTTACTTTTTTTCATTTTTTTTATAATTAAAATTAAATAAAATAATATTATTATAATAAAAATTACTGTTCCGGGCCGGGCCGGCCCGGAACACAAAATATCCTGCCCAGGCCGGGCCCAATACGGGCCGGGCCTGCCGGGCTGCCCGGCCCCTGAGCAGGTCTACATGGAATATAAAATAATGCTATCATATAATATGCATGAAAATAAAAATGAAAATAATAATGCATGAACATAGTATATGCTGAATAATATGACAAAAAATAACTAAATAAAAAACATAGGATATCATGAAATATTCAAAACAATATAATAAACAATATAACATCAAAAAATATAAATCAAAATAATAACAATACCATAGGAATTATTATAGCAAAAATCACATATTATATAAAATGCATGAATATGGAAAATGCAATGCATGAAAATGTATTTTTTTCCTTTAATTAAGAAAATCCGTATATCTAAAAAGATATATGACTACCTTAGGAAAATATGTCAAATTAAATATTCTAAAACCAAAATACTTTGTGATTGTTTGAAAACAATTTTGAAAAGCTTAAATTAAAAATAAAAACTTAGCCAAACCCTTTTTTTTTAAATGGCTCTAATTTCTTAAGTTTAAAATCCCGGACTTGACTACCCTTAACCCAAGACTTAAAAATCATTTTTAGAGTTTAAAAAGGCTTAGAAACTACCCTAAGTCAGTAGCTAACCTTCCTAATCAGCCCTCTCTAAGTAACTTAACCAAAACAGAAAAATGATTTTCCTTCAAATTCAATTTCGACTCCACTTTCCAGTTTTAAGCCACGATATTTTACCCTATTTTTAGAAATTCAAAAAAATCTAAAAAAATACTGGTGACTCAGGACATGTAAAACTAGACGAGAAACAATCGGCTTAATTTTCTGATTAAATATGGATGCCCAGAAAAATAGGGAAAATACGAGTACTGGGTGAAAAAACTGTTTTGCCAAAACACATTTTTGCCTTTGATAAAATCATTTAAAAATCAAAGTAAAAATATTTAAGAATCACAAAATGACTCACAAACAGTAGCTAGGACTTTTGAAAAGTTAGAAAAAAATTGGCTAAGTAAAAAAAATCACAAAGGTAGAATAATCAATTTGATAACTCTTTAATTTTCCACAAGTATACTCAAGAGATGCACTTTGAACCATTAATTGGCCTAAGTCATTAGTCAAGTAGTATGGACATGAAATGCATGAAAAATACATCAAATATGATGCATGAAATGCATGAGTTTAAACCTAAATGTCATGAAAAATGCATGGCATCAATAAAATAACCTAGACCTAAATGAACTTGCATGGCATTTAATGCAACCTAGGTCTAAAATGCATAGACATGCATGGCAAAACAAACCAATCCTAACATCTAAAATATGCATGGCAATAACACAAACACAAGGCATGCTTAAACCAAATACTCAATCAAATGTCATGAAAATGCAAACCTATCATCTAACATAACAAAAATGCACACACAAAGCAAAATAAATGGGGTGGCGAAATGGCCTCATGTTCCAAGTGAGCATGGCATTTTCACAAACACTTGATATACTAACATACTTAACTAAAATATAACACTCAAATCATGCAAATATAAAGTAGAGGTTTTAAAACTAACAAGCATTTTCACAAACACAGGGATTACAAAATATAAAACATAAACAAATTTAAACATTTTAAAAATAGAAAATCAAAAATGCAAGAACATGATAATAAACTCATAAATGGAAATAAGCAAGCAGCCAAATTAAAACAAGCTTCAAGTGTATGTAGTAGAAGGAAATTTAAAGCATCGAGACTTTATTTAATAACAAAATAACATGAAAAATCAAAGCAAAACAGCAACAACAAAAAATCATGGGCCATTCGGCCATACCAAGGAATCAAGAAAAAAAAATTGCAAGAATTTTTTTAAGAAAAGATGAAGAAAGAGCTTAAAAAGAACATTAAAAAACACTTATTTAAAAAGAAAAATCAAAAGAAAACTCACCAAAATAATAATTAAAATAGCAAAAACAAGAATGGAAAATCAAAGAAAGTGCAAGAGTTGGTGCTAAAAGCAACCTCTAAAAGCTATCTTTCAAGCTTTTTCTCTTCAAACTTTATTTTCTTTTCTAAACTTTTCTTTTTGCTTTGCAACCATGGAGAGAAAACTCAGCAAAAACAAGAGACAATATCAAAAATGAGTGTGAGCAGAAAATGAAAGAGACCCCTCCTTTAGGGTGGCCGAAACTTCCCTCTCTCATGACTAGGATGTTGTCATTTTTCCTCCATCCAATTTTCATCCAAGGGCTCATGATCCAAGATGTTTAAAACATGAAATTATCACCCTTAGATTAGGCCATCATCTGTCCATAATTACAGCCGTTCAAGAATTATGTTGACACTCTCCCTCTTCATGCATTGGCCCATGTGCCTTATTTGCAAAGGCTTGATCAAAAAATCACTAACTAACTCTTCATGTTTGGCCTCTTGATCAAAAAATCAGAATCCTCCTTCCCCTCCTTGGGCCTTGGCCGGCCAGCACTCCCTCTTTCAGCCCAAGATTAATTTTTTTGAAAGGCAAGAAAAGCCCTTTTCGGTTGCTTGGGTAAAATGACCTTTTTGCCCCTCGAATGCAAATAAATGGAAAACGGACTCCAAATTCAAATTTTATTTTTTCAATACTTTCAAAATAATAAAAAATGATTTCTAGAAGTTTTCAAAATTTTCCGAGTCCGTTTTCTATTTATTTGGATTTTTTCTTCCAAAATTGCCCTTTTATGCCCCCAAAATTTACCATTTTTTAAACGAGCTCCAAATCAAGATTTTTCTTCACCAATCTCTTCCAAATAATTTAAAAGTATGATCTGGAAGTTTTCATAATTTTTGGAAATCATTTGGTATTTTTTCGGGATTTATCTGCTTGAATTACTAATAGGGGGCCCGGGATTTGGCCATTTTGCAAAAGAACTCCAAATCAAGATTTTATTTTGCCAATCTCTTCCAAGTAATTTAAAAATGAGATTTGCAAATTTTCAAAATTTTTGGAGTTAATTTGCTATTTTTTCGGGATTTATCTTCTTGAATTACTACATAGAAGACCCGGGATTTGGCCATTTTGCAAACGAACTCCGAATCAAGATTTTATTTCGCCAATATCTTTCAAATAATTTAAAAATGAGATTTTCAAATTTTCAGAAGATTTGGAGTTCATTTTCTATTTTTCCCAAATTTTCTAATTTTGCCCTTTTGCCTCCGAAACCCGATTTTGCTCAAAACAAGTTTGATTTTCAGATTTTCTTCAAACTGAGCCTTGGTCTATCCTTTTTTAATCACTCCTCATCCATTAGGGGCTTTTTTCTTACCAAGTTGGGCCATTTCTGTAATTCTTCCCAATTTCACCGAAATCCACCAAAAACCCTATTTCTCAATTTTCTCCCAGATTGACTTTTCTTTCAGTTTTTCTTTCAAGTGGCTTCTCCATTACCCATAGTCAGTGCTTATCTTTCATTTGGAACCTTCAATTTTGACCAATTCGATCGTTTAAGCACTTTTCTCCAAATTTCCTGGATTAGGATTTCTTTTCTTCTAAATCTCCATAACCCAACTTCCGAACTCCATATCTTTCAATGTAGACTTGGATGATCAAAACTCTTTAGCCATTTTTCAATTGAACTTCAAATCTTGATTTTGAAAGTTGGTTGACTTTTTAGTAGTTGACTTTTTGGGGTTGACTTTTTTGGGGTTGATTTTTTTTGAGTTTGACTTTTTATGCTCGCCCTCTTAAACTAAGTCTCGGAGTACCATCTGCAGGATGAAAAAAATCTTTTTATATTCTGAATCATCAATTTAGGAAGGAAACATACCTGTTTTAGTGGTTCGGACAAAATTAGGTGTCTATAGCTGCCCCTCTTTGGCTATTGCTGAGAATCAAGAATCAAGCAAAGATAAACAAACACTAATTTTGTATTGTTAGTGAAATCACATGTGAAGGAAAGGGAATTTCTTTTTTCATTTTTTTCATTTTTCATTTTTTTCATTTTTTCATTTTTTCATTTTTTCATTTTTTTATTTTTTCATTCATTTTTTTTCTTTCATTTTTCATTTTTTCATTTTTTTCTTTCATTTTTTCATTTTTTCATTCATTTTGTTTTTTGAAAAAGCTGTAAACTGAAGATTTTGTCCTTAAATTAAATTCCCTGACTAAACAAGGCTCGACCCGTCTTTAGGAAATGGGTTCGATTTCAAGAGAGAAAAAATTGTGCCCGAAGGTCTTAAGAATGATGCCCGGAGGTCTTAAAAATGGTGCCCGGAGGCCTTACCCATGATTTGAAAAATTATGCCCGGAGGTCTTAAGAATGGTGCCCGGAGGTGTTAAAAATGGTGCCTGTAGGCCTTACCCGTGATTTGAAAAATTATGCCCGGAGGTCTTAAAAATGGTGCCCGTAGGTCTTACCCGTGATTTGAAAAAATTATGCTCGGAGGTCTTAAGAATGGTACCCGTAGGTCTTAAAAATGGTGTCCGGAGGCCTTACCCATGATTTGAAAAAATTATGCCCGGAGGTCTTAAAAATGGTGCCCGCAAGTCTTAAAAATAGTGCCCGTAGGCCTTACCCGTGATTTGAAAAAATTATGCCCGGAGGTCTTAAGAATAGTGCCCGAAGGTCTTAAAAATGGTGCCCGTAGGCCTTACCCGTGATTTGGAAAAAATGCACTGTATGCTACTTTAAAATGATGTCGGAGGTCTTAAAAATGGGTTTTGAAGAATTTTTGAAAATTAACCTGAAGATTTTGAGACGATGTGAATGCTTTTTGATGTTGATGCAAATGATTAACAGGATACACATACTTCATATTGCAAATGTAAATGTTTTGAATTGATGCAAATGTTTCTTGATACAGATGCAAATGTTGGATAAAATGAAAATGCTTCGTGGTGTATATGCAAATGGCTTAGATTGATGCAAATGCTTATTGATGCAGATACATATGTTGAATAAGATGCAGATGCTTCTAAATGATGCAAATGCAAATGATTCTCAAATAACACAATTACTTCTCAGAAGGATGCAAAGGTCAATAATGTGCAAATGCTTCTTTATGATGCAAATGCGAAAATTGGTGTTAACGCAACTACGTCATGAGATGATGCAGATGCAAAGATTGGCATTATGCAAATGCTTTTAAATGATACAAATGCAAGGATTTGACAACGTGCAGAATGCTTATACATGATGCAAATGTAAAGATCGATAATGATGCAAACGCTTCATGAAAAGATGCAAATGCCCCTGATCATTTTTCTAGACTTTGGCTTAGCCTTTCCAATTCATTTTTCCTTTTTCAAATCAGAGTATGTCGTCAATTCATTTTGGCTATTCTCTTTGCCCCAACAGTTTTCAAACATTCATCAATAGAGGTCTGAAACGGGTTCTATTTCTTCTTATCATATCTGGAAGTCAAGACCTATCCTAACAGTTCTATACCTTTGAGTTAGAAAAACCCTTGTCTCATGTCAACATCAAGAATGGGTGCTTAAAAAAAATATTTTTATTTGTTTTCTCATTTTGAAAACTTCTGAACAAAAATATTAACCCCACAATGTGTGATGTACAAATCTTTTGAAGAGTGATGATCATTGTTAAACTTCTCTAAGTGTCAATCTGGGTTTTTCAATTTGAATTGGCAATGCTTGGTATAACAAGATTTTGGTTGATCAAAGGAAATTTCATAACAAAAATGTATGTCCCTTCTAGGCTCACAAATGGAACAGGTTTTATAAATCATGAACTCATTGAAAATCAAACAAATTCAACATTCTTTTAATTTTCATATCAAGGCATTTTGACAAGCATCAAGACTGGCTGGTATGTTTAAACTGGAAAGTTGATTTTGGAGAAAAAGAGTTTCAGTTTTTGAAGTCAATCCTCCGATTGAGAGTTGACACTTTGGGAAGTTCAAGAATTCCTAGATGTTCCTCGATTACCACTTTTCCAAGATGACCTTCTCTTTTGTGGTATTGGTACTAGCATAAAAGGTATCGAAAATTCCCATTTTACTCTAGATCACTCATTTTTGGGTTTTCGCCCTAGAGTCTCATTCTTTCCATTTTTTTCATTTTTTCATTGTTTTACCATGCACTTGAGAATTCTAAATTCTTCCTTATTGAAATAATAATTCGATGAGATGGGATGGGATGGGATGGGATAAAACCTAAGGAAAAACCCTTCAAATTAAATATTCATGCTTGATCAAAATGGGCTTTTAAAGCACGTAATGTAGGCCATGGCTCGGGGTTCAGAAAGAAAGGATAAATAGGCCCAAAATCTGTGTTGAGAGTAATCAGATTAATGATCATTTCTTGAGGAGGATTTCTTTTGAAGTATTTATCCCTTTTGGACTTTTTTCCTTTTTCCTTTTGTACTTTTTCTTCTTTGCTTTTGGCTTTCATTTGCCATATTTTTTCACACATTTTTTTTTTGTTCTTGGCTTCCATTTCACAATCTTTTCCTTTTCTTTTTGACAGAGTGAACCCATATTCATTCGGCGCTCCATTTGCTTTGCATCTTTCTTTGAGCCAGGACTCATTCCTCCATGATCTTTAAAAAATATCTTTCCTCGCATTTGCCCCCTAGTGTAGAGGGTGATCCTTGATCAAGGTTTAAAGAAGAAAGAATTCTTTTGGCTCAAAAGGGGTGACTATGGATAATTTTTATTTTTTTTTGTGACAGGAATATGAAAGATGGCCATTTCTCATATCAAGCACAAATATTCTCATTGAAAAGCAATCCCCTGGGGAAATAGATAATCAAAATTTCATTTTGCACTTTGAAATTATCCGAATTCTCATATGCATGATATCACAATTTTTCTTCTTTTATTGCTATTTTTTTTCATCGTATGCCCTAATGATTCATGCGTTAGTCCATCCTTATTCACCATGTATCCATCATTTCCACATATGATGCCCCAATTTGTTTAACCATGAGAGTTTGTATCAACAAGGAACATAGCAAGTCTAGGTCTATTTTGAAAAGTCTGAGTTTCAAATCTGAGTTCTTTGAAGAGACAAGGAAAATATGACCCAAAAACGGGTTTTCCCTGGGACATGGGATAATCTAGTTTAATCATTGTGCCCCAAGGTGTCAATCATGAAGTGATGTTTGGGCAATTAGTGTTTTGTGGTTGTCAAAAATGACATGAATGGTTTTGGCACAACCTTGACACACACCAAATTACCATGATCAAAATTCTTGAAAGAAAGTCTCATTTGTTTGAATTTCAAGGAGTTCGAAATTATTTTGAAAATTTCATTCCTTTGTTTATAATCTAGACTAGGATCTACATCTTTGCTTATTCTATGATGACGATGGTTTTATGAATTCAATCATTCATATTCCTTGAAGCATTAGGTCTTTCAAGTGTTCTTGATTTAAAGGGTTTAGGCCTGGGAAAGCCTTAAAAGAGAGGGGAGAAGGTATTGGGTCATTTGTAACAATGATCATCAATATTCTTGAGACTATTCATTACTAAAACTTCCTTAATGCTTGTTTTTGCAAATTCAAATTATTGTTAAAACAAAACAAACACAAAGCATTTAAAACTCAAAATTCATTTAATGAATGTCGACGTGAGACAAGTGTTTTCATCATAAAGTCTGAAACTACATGCATCAAAATGCTCCTATTGATATCCTTCAAAGGTAGTAATTGTCCACCTAAAACTTGAAAGAAACTGATTTAAGGCAAAGCGGCTTTCCACTGATTGATAAGCTCCGGTGTCAAAATACCATCACGGATAAGACTTTCAATCCTTTCCTTCAATTGTTTGCATTTTTCAGTTGAATGCCCAACTAACCCCAAATGATAATCACACTTGCTGTCAGGGTCATAACTCCTCACTGATGGATTTGGAGCTATTTTCAAAGGTATCAGGGTAAGGTACTGATTCTTTATTAGTAATAGTAGCAGGTCAGGGATGGGGATTGGAATTCTTTCTTGGTTTTCCCGCGGTCGTTTTCTGGAAGTAAGCCTTGTTGCAATGGGCTTGTATAGGATTAGGTGCTTGGGTTGGTAGGTAAGGATAAAGGCTTGGAGATACCTTAGTAAGGTAACACGATCGGTATGAGGGAGACTAGGAATATGGGACAAAATCTCCCATAGCTTGGACATCTTTTTCTTTCTTTCTAGATGTCTTATTTCTCTCGGCATTGGATGTTCCTTCTCTTTCAAGTTTCCCATTCTTGATAGCTTTCTCAATCATCTCCCCTGAAATTACTATATCCGCAAAATTCTTCGAGGCATTGTCGACGAGTCTATCATAGTACGGGGCCTGCAATGTATTCACAAAAAGGACGGTGATTTCCTTTTGTGTCAAAGGTGGTTGTACTTGGGTAGACATGTTCCTCCACCTTTGAGCATACTCTTTGAAGCTCTCAGAAGCTCTTTTCTCCATATTTTGCAAAGTAAGACGATCAGGTGTCCTGTCAGTCATATGCTTGTACTAGTTTAGAAAAGCCCTAGCCAAATCATTCCAAGAGCGAATTTGATCCTTGCTCAACTGACTATACCACCTAAATGCGGACCCGCTGAGGCTATCCTGAAAGTAGTGAATCAGAAGCTTATCATTATCTATATGACTTGTCATCTTTTGGCAGAACATAGTGATATGGGCTGACGGATCAGTCGTCCCATCATATTTCACAAAGTCAGGGACCTTGAATTTAGGAGGGATGACTAAATCGAAGACCAAGCATCGTTCTTTCGCCTCCACACTCCCGAATACGTCTGTATTTTCTACTGCCCGGAGCCTTTCATTTAGCAACTGATATTTCCCTTGGGAATTTTCCAACTCTACCTCATTAACCATTTTCAACTTTGCCAGTTCAACTAGATCATCTGAATTTAAGACATTGATGGGGTTAACTGTGTTCTGGGCATCGATCATTACGGCCTCATTCTGAGCCTTTCGTGCCTCTAACCCTTCTCTGGCGGCCAGGTTTTCAGTGTATCCCTTGATTATGGTGGACATTAACTCCATCAATTTAATCATCTGATCTGTAGATTCTGCTTGAGACTTTGCAAGCTGTTCTCGCAATTCTTCCTGTACCCTTTCCATTCGGGCAACTTATTCATTCTCCATAGCACTAGCCTGTATTAAAAGGGTACTCAGTACTTCTTATACCTCTGATTTGAAATGGAAATTCTTTCAAAGACTCTTAAAGCCAAGCCAACTTCTGTTTTATTCCCCCAAAGTGTGTGTCATGATGAAGGAGTCATGAATGCAATTTGATGCACGTGAAGCCTAAACAATATGATGTATGGACATGTACAGTGGAAACATGCTGACCATGTATGAAATAAATGTAATCACGATGCCAACATGTTTCAAGCAAAGAATAAACAAATCAACGCATGGATATATGCAATGAAAGATCATGTACATTTCAGCGTATTTCCAATGAATGATCATAAACACTATGAATGCAACACGATGTCAACTATGATACATGCAAACAATGAATGATTGATACAGAGTATATACAAAGAAAATCATGCTGACCATGTGTGTCATGAATGCATCCTGATGTTAATATGATAGATCAATGCATGAGCATATATAGAGAAATCATGCTGACTATGTTTGTCATGAATACAACCCAAAGTCAATATGATGCATGTAAAGAATAAGCAAATTAATGCATGTATATATACAGAAAAATCATGCTAATTATGAATGCATGAATGCAACCTGATGCTAACATGATACATGTATGAATGTATGGTATGACAAATAATTGATCGGATGCAAAATGCAAAGGGGAAGATATCACAGAGGAAATAAGAATCGGAGTAACTTAATCATCAACATCTCATAAATTTGAAGCATAGTCAATTCATTCCCATATCAACATTCGCAATGGTATAAACCATGTTTACAAAATCTGAGCAGTAGTTAAAACTGTCTTTACAAGTATTTTATTCTTCCTAGCATCATAAGGCTATAAGAGCCGGCTACTGAAAACGTGAAATCCTATTACATCATATAAGACTGAAGTCTTTCCACCTCAATGACGTAAATCTCCCAATCCTACAGACGCTTTCACAGCCCTTTATCAATCAGTGTCGTTGGATCCAACCACTTGGCATCTATAAGAGATTGCATTTTCTTTTTGAATGCTATACAGTCTTCAATGCTATGGCCAAGAATTCCACAGTGATAATCACATCTTGTATTTGGATTATACCACTTTGGATATGGTGGTAACAGGGGTTTCTATAGCACACATGCAACCATGTGATTTTGGATCAGTATAGGGAGAAGCTCACGGTAGCTAATTGGAAAGGGATCAAAATGCCTTTGGGTCTTATCCTGGGGTCGTTTCTTAGTCACACATGGCCTAGGAGTTGGGGCACTTGGTGGTGGCACTAAGGTCCGAACCAGAGTGTTTACATGGAGACGTGGCGGAACAGCATGGTAAGGGTATGGATTTGGACACGGGGCCTTTGGAGGTTGTATATAGCTCGAGGTTCCTATCCCAGATGCTAGATAATGTGATTGATGAGGGAAGCAATATGAGCTGCCAATTGGTGGTAATGGAGTGGGATTCATGGGTCCCGTAGTGATCATCCCAATGGACGATTGGACCATAGTAGGATGGGGATATTGGTTTGGACCTAGAACAGTTTCCAGGTATGGTACTGGATTCGAGGTTTCTATCTTTGGTATTAGGCTCTCAAGTTTAATCATTTTCACGATTTTGTCCACAATTTCATCAGGATTGCAACCTTTGTGGCATTGAGAAGCACAGGATCCAGCAAGGATTGTATGTTCTAGACCTAATGGTTTTGGTTGATCCGAAGGCGATGCAGAGCCCTGAGAAAGTTCCCCTTTACTCTTACCCATATCCTCAAACATTTCCAGCAATTTGGCGAGTTGTTCTTTCACTTCTCGGATTTCATGTCCAAATTCCTCTTGATTGTGTTCCAAAGCACCCAATCGTTCCTCCGATTCATTCCTCATATCTCGAACCCCTTTAATGCAAATGAAAATATCATGAGATTAAGAATACAATTATGAATGTACATGCTCTATTCCTATGTGCATGAATATACTGATGATTAATGCATGAACATATACAGAGAAATTATGATGACTATGTATGCTATGGATACAGTCTAATGCCAACAAGATGCATTTAGAAAAATGAATAAATTGATGCACAGGTATAAACAAATAATGACTATGCATGCATAAACGTATTCTACAATGAATGACCATGCATGCTATGACTATAACATGATGCAAAATGATACATGCGAAAAATAAATGAATTAACACAATGGTACGTACAAAGAATGACCATGTATATCACAAATGTATTCTACAATTAATAACCATGCATGCTAGGACTGTAACATGATGTCAAAATGATACAAATAAAGAATAAATGAATTAACACCAAGGTATATACAAAGAAATCAATGATTACATGAAATTGGTGGGACCTAAATCTTGATTATTCAAAAATCTCATTATGCAAGATTTGCCTCCAAATTTATGACTTTTTTGAAACATGTTTTTTTTTATGAAAAACCAATCATATTATTTTCAAAAGAATTTCGGGGTAGTGGATCCTACTATGGTACAATGTGAAAATGTTCATGTAACACTACCAGTTTATAGAAACCATTAAATGAGATTATTATCATCATCCATTTATTGCAAAAAACGAGATCAATAATACAACCAAAAATGTACCTGCTCTATTCACATGCATGAAATGTGCAAAATGCAAAAATGCTTGAAAAATGATTTTTTTTTTTATTAAACAGTTAATGAACATTTTCCCCAACAAATATCTACTTATATAGGTATCTCAGTGCCTTTGGGACGGATTATCACATTTATTATGGGCGATGTACGCACATCGTTGCCCGATCTACAACACTTATTCAGAGTGTAAAATAGGTAACAAAAAGTTTAGAAATGTCCCTCAATGTGTTCTTGTCTTCGGTATATCTAACGGAAATCCGGCATGGCTTCGCCTAGGTTCACTATATGAGGGTGAATCGATTCTAAAGGCCCCGAATTGCCCCTCACTGTTGCCGGTGAAGGCTAGTAAGGCACCCCGACAAAAGCGGGTTCAATTCGTTAGAGTCTATTTCCCTAGCCCATGCGGATTGTTAATCACGGAGGCTTAGGTAATTTAGTACTCCGGAAGTGTTCCACTAGCCCATGCGGATTGTTAATCACGAAGGCTTAGTTACTTTGCTCCCACCGAAAAGGACGGAACCCGGGTATAGGGCTCATGATATGGAAATGCACGTGTGGTGTGTGAGGAGGAACAACAAACCTTTCACCACCTATTCTATACCCTTATTCTAAATGCCCTAACAATATTTTAAAAGAATAATCAAGAATAGTGTAACACATTAACCAACAAGCAATTATAATAGACAACCTTAAATAACTAGAGAACAATAATAAAATGCATGCACATGAGTATGAACATATTTAAAAACATTTTATTATTTTCAAAATTCTCCTTATTAAAAAAAATGTGGGAATTAAAATTAAATACCAATTAAACCAACAAAACCGAGACTTTGATAACACACGACTAATTCTAGGCCTGACTCTATAATAGTCCCTAGAGGAGTCGCCAAGCTGTCGCAACCTAAAAAATAACAAGTCTCATCGCAAGACTTTATTATTCGTTAAGCGTGACATTAAAAAAATTCGAGGAAAAGTCAACTTAATTCCTCTTGAAAAATGAAGATTTTGAAAATGACCTTGAAAAAAACATGGAGTCGTCACCAATCTCTTTTAGCTAGGTGTGATCGGCCACCTATTAAAATCGGTTTTATAAAATATTTAAAAATTAATTAAAACATTTTTTAAAACCAATTTCAAGTCTGCATTTTAAACCAGAGAAATCAAAGAAACGGGTTCGGGACTCGGTTACGTGTGGGGAAGGATTACCACCCCCACAACGCCCGTATAAAATGGTACCTTATTAATCGTGTGTTATCTCAAGTCTCGGTAAAAAAATCGGTTTTAAATTTAGTATTTCAAGTTAATTCCCAATCTAAAGAAAAATAATTCCATTTTTAATTGAAAATGATCCGGAATTTATAAATTCAAAATTTTTCTATATTCCCCAACAAACGTGGCAAAATATAGAATTTTTTATTATTTTGGAAAACTTTCCGAATCATTCTCATTTTAAAGAAGATATTCCGTTATTAATGATAATTGATGATATCCTCCCTAGCAAACCCGGCAGAGAACTCATGAATTATTTTAACTCGGGAATATCTTTCTTTTATTGAAAATCATTATCTTTTTGAAAACATTTAAAAAAATATGAATATGAATATGCATGACATTAATAAAATTTACATAGCAAAATCTAAATAATATAATGCAACCTAAATGATATGATATACTTTAAATGTCTTAGCATATTCTAAATGAAATGAAATATTCTGAGTTATATGATATATTTTAAATGAAATGAAATGACCTAGGTAACATAATATATTCTATATGAAATGAAATGTCCTAAGTCATATGATATATTCTAAATGAAATAAAATATCCTAAATGACATAATATATATCCTAAATGAAATGAAATAACCTAGGTAACATAATATATTCTACACGAAATGAAATGACCTAGGTAACATAACATATTCTATATGAAATGAAATAATTTAATTGACATGGAAAATATGAATGATATGGCATATAATTTAAATGACATGGAATATAAAATAATGCTATCATATAACATGCATGAAAATAAAAATGAAAATAATAATGCATGAACATAGTATATGCTAAATAATATGACAAAAAATAACTAAATAAAAAACATAGGATATCATGAAATATTCAAAACCATATAATAAACAATATAACATCAAAAAAATATAAATCAAAATAATAACAATACCATAGGAATTATTATAGCAAAAATCACATATTATATAAAATGCATGAATATGGAAAATGCAATGCATGAAAATGTATTTTTTCCATTAAATAAGGAAATCCGTATATCTAAAAAGATATCCGGCTACCTTAGGAAAATATGTCAAATTAAATATTCTAAAACCAAAATACTTTGTGATTGTTTGAAAACAATTTTGAAAAGCTTAAATTAAAAATAAAAACTTAGCCAAACCCTTTTTTAAATGGCTCTAATTTCCTAAGTATAAAATCCTGGACTTGACCACCCTTAACCCGAGACTTAAAAATCATTTTTAGAGTTTAAAAAGGCTTAGAAACTACCCTAAATCAGTAGCTAAACTTCCTAATCAGCACTCTCTAAGTAACTTAACCAAAACAAAAAAAAATGATTTTCCTTCAAATTCAATTCTGACTCTACTGTCCAGTTTTAAGCTTTTTTACCCTATTTTTAAAAATTCTAAAACATATAAAAAAATACTAGAGACTTAGGACATGTAAAACTACACGGGAAAAAATTGGCTTAATTTTCTGACTAAAGATGGAAGCCCAGAAAAATCGGGAAAGTACGAGTACTGGCTGAAAAAACTGTTTTGCCAAAACACATTTTTGCCTTTGATAAAATCATTTAAAAATCAAAGTAAAAATATTTAAGAGTCAAAAAATGACTCAAAAACAGTAGCTAGTGTCGCAACATAAAAAATAACGAGTCTCATCGCAAGACTTTATTATTCGTTAAGCGTGACATTAAAAAAACTGAGAAAAAGTCGACTTGATTCCTCTAGAAAAATGAAGGTTTTGAAAATGACCTTAAAAAAAAAACATGGAGCTGTCACCAATCTTTTTTAGCTAGGTGTGATCGGTCACCTATTAAAACCGGTTTTATAAAATATTTTAAAATTAATTAAAACATTTTTAAAACCAATTTCAAGTCTGCGTTTTAAACCAGAGAAATCAAAGAAATGGGTTCGGGACTTAGTTACGTGTGGGGAAGGATTAGCACCCCCACAACGCCCGTATAAATCGGTACCTTATTAATCACGTGTTATCTCAAGTCTCGGTAAAAAGTCGGTTTTAAATTTAGTATTTCAAGTTAATTCCCATTTGAAAAAATAATAATTCCATTTTTAATTGAAAATGATCCGAAATTTATAAATTCAAAATTTTCCTATATTCCCCAACAAACGTGGCAAAATATAGAAATTTTTATTAATTTGGAAAACTTTCCAAATCATTCTCATTTTAAAGAAGATATTCCATTATTAATGATAAATGATGATATCCTCCCCAGCAAACACGGCAGAGAACTCATGAATTATTTTAACTCGGGAATATCTTTATTTTATTGAAAATCAATACCTTTTTGAAAACATTTTAAAAGATATGAATATGTATATACATGACACAAATAAAATGACATAGCAAAATCTAAATAATATAATGAAACCTAAATGATATGACATGATTTGAATGCCCTAGCATATTCTAAATGAAATGAAATATCCTAAATTATATGACATATTCTAAATGAAAAGAAATGAACTAGGTAACATAATATATGCTATAGGAAATGTAATATCCTAAGTCATATGATATATTCAAATGAAACATAATATCGTAAATCATATGATATATTCTAAATGAAATAAAATATCCTAAATGACATAATATATCCTAAATGAAATGAAATGACCTAGGTAATATAATATATTCTATATGAAATGAAATAATTTAAATGACATGGCAAATATGAATGATATGGCATATAATTTAAATGACATGGAATATAAAATAATGCTATCATATAATATGCATGGAAAAAATGAAAATGCATGAACATGCTAAATAATATAACAAAAAAAATAATTAAATAAAAAGCATAGGATATCATGAAATATTCCAAGTCATATAATAAACAATATAACATAACTCAAAATCATAACAATATCATAGAAACTATCATAGCAAAAATCACATATTATATAAAATGCATGAATATGGAAAATGCAATGCATGAAAATGTATTTTTTCCATTAATTAAGGAAATCCGTATATCTAAAAAGATATCCGACTACCTTAGGAAAATATATCAAATTAAATATTCTAAAACCAATATACTTTGTGATTGTTTGAAAACAATTTTGAAAAGCTTAGATTAAAAACAAAAACTCGGCTAAATCTTTTTTAAATGGCTCTAATTTCCTAAGTTTAAAATCCCGGACTTGACCACCCTTCACACGAGACTTAAAAAATCATTTTTAGAGTTTAAAAAGGCTTAGAAACTACCCTAAGTCAGTAGCTAAACTACCTAATCAGCTCCCTCTAAGTAACTAAACCAAAACAGAAAAATGATTTTCCTTTAAATTCAATTCTGACTCCACTGTCCAGTTTTAAGACACGATTTTTTATCTTATTTTTAAAAATTCAAAAAAATCTAAAAAAATATTGGAAACTCATGACATGTAAAAAAACACGGGAAAAAATCAGCTTAATTTTATGATTAAATAGGAATGCCCAGAAAAATCGGGAAAGTACGAGTACTGGGTGAAAAAAAAACTGTTTTGCCAAAATACATTTTGCTTTTGATAAAATCATTTAAAAATAAAAAAAAATATTTAAAACTCACAAAATGACTCACAAACAGTAGCTAAGACTTTTTAAAAGTTAGACAAAAATTGGCTACGTTAAAAAATTCACAAAGGTAGAATAATCAATTTGACAAACTTTAATTTTCCACAAGTGTGCTCATGAGAGCATCACTTTGAACCATTAATTAGCCTAAGTCATTAGTCAAGTGGCATGAACATGAAATGCATGAAAAATTACAGCAAATATGATGCATGAAATGCATGAGTTTAAACCTAAATATCATGAAAAAATGCATGGCATCCATATAGTGACCTAGACCTAAATGAACTTGCATGGCATTTAATGCAACCTAGGTCTAAAATGCATGAACATGCATGGCAAAATAAACCTAACCTAACATTTAAAATATGCATGGCAATAACACAAACAGGCATGCTTAAACCAAAAACTCAACCAAATATCATGCAAATGCTAACCTATCAACTAACATAGCAAAAATACACACATGATGCTAGAATACAAGGAGTGGCCGAATGGCCTATGGTTCCTAACAAGTATGGAATTTTCACAAATACTTGGTATACTTAAACTAAATACTCAATCAAATGTCATGCAAATGCAAAACCTATCCACTAACATGGCAAAAATGCACATACAATGTAACACACATGGAGTAGCCGAATAGCCTCAAGCTCCAACAAGCATGGCATTTTCACAAACACTTGATAGCTAACATGCTCAACTAAAATATAACACTCAAATCATGCAAACACAAAGTAGAGATACTAAAACTAACAAGCATTTTCACAAGCACTTGATATACTAACATGCTCAACTAAAATATAACACTCAAATCATGCAAACACAAGGTAGAGATACCCACAAGCATTTTCACAAACACTTGATATACTAAATATAAAACATCAACAAATTTAAACATTATGAAAACAGAAAATTAAAAATGCAAGAACATGATATTTAAATCATAAATGGCAACAAACAAAGCAACCAAATTAAAACATGATTCAAATATATGAAGTAGAAGAACACTTAAAGCATCAAGATTAAAGAAAATAACATAGATAACATCATAAAATAAACAAAACAGCAACATTAAAAATAATATAGGCCATTCGGCCATGGTGAGAAAAATAAAATAAAAATGTAAGAAAACTTTGTTTTAGAAAAAGATGAAGAAAGAACTTAAAAGGAATATATAAAAAAAACACTTATTTAAAAAGAAAACTCACCAAATAATAATCAAAATAGCAAAAACAAGAATGGATAATCAAGAAAGTGCAAGAGTTGATGCTCAAGAGCAACCTCAAGAAGCTATATTTCAAGCTTTATCTTTTCAAACTTTCCTTTCTTTTCTAAACTTTTTCTTTTTGCTTTCAACCAAGGAGAGAAAAACTAAGCAAAACAAAGAGAAATTTCAAAAAATGAAGTGTGAAAAATGTAATTCTGGTCCCTTCCTTTAGGCTGGCCGAATACCCCTCTCTCTCATGCAAGGATGTTGTCATTTTCATCCTGACCAATTTCCATCCAATGGCTAGTAATTCAAGGTGAAAAATCATGAAATTATCACCCTTAGATTAGCATATCGGTTGTCCATAGTTACAGCTGTTCAAGAATAATGTTGACACTCTCCGTTGGCCTATGTGGCTTAATCACAATGGCTTGATCAAAAAGAATCTCTAATTAACTCTTAATTCTTGGCCATTTGATTGAAAAATCAGAAGCTTCCTCCTTCCTTTGGACCTTGGCAGGCCAGCACTCTCTTTACCAGCCCAAGTCTGATTTTTTGAAAGGCCAAAAGAAGCCCTTTTCGGTTGCTTGGGTGAAATGACGGTTTTGCCCCACGGATGCAAATAAATGGAAAACGGACTCCAATTTTTCTATTTTCAATACTTTCAAAATAATAAAAAATTGAATTCTGGAAGTTTTCAAAATTTTTCGAGTCGGTTTGCTATTTATTTGGATTTTTTCTTCCAAAAATGCCCTTTCATGACTTCACATTTTACCATTTTTTAAACGAGCTCCATATCAAGATTTTTCTTCACCAATCTCTTCCAAATAATTTGAAAGTTTTATCTGGAAGTTTTCATAATTTTTGGAACTCATTTGGTATTTTTTCGGGATTTATCTTCTTGAATTATTGCATAGGGGCTCGGGATTTGGCCATATTGCAAACGAACTCCGAATCAAGATTTTCTTTTGCCAATATCTTCCAAATAATTTAAAAATGATATTTGCAAAATTTTATAATTTTTGGAGTCCATTTGCTATTTTTCCGGGATTTATCTTCTTGAATTATTGCATATGAGGCCCGGGATTTGGTCATTTTGCAAACGAACTCCGAATCAAGATTTTCTTTCGCCAATATCTTGAAAATAATTTAAAAAAGATATTTGCAAATTTTTAGAAGATTTGGAGTTCATTTGCTATTTTTTCGGGATTTTCCTTCTAAAATTACTACATTAGAGGCCCGGGATTTGGACATTTTGCAAACGAACTCCGAATCAAGATTTTATTTTTCCAATATCTTCAAAATGATTTAAGAATGCGATTTGCAAATTTTTAGAATTTTCGGAGTCCATTTGCTATTTTTCCCAAATTTTCCATTTTGCCCTTTTGCCTCCGAAACCCGGTTTTGCTCAAAACAAGTTCGATTTTTAGATTTTCTTCAAGATGAGCCTTGGGCTATCATTTTTTAATCTTCCTCATCCATTAGGGGCTTTGTTCTTACCAAGTCGGGCCATTTCTGTGATTCTTCTCGATTTCATCGAAATCCACCAAAAACCCTAATTCTCAGTTTTCTCCCGGATGGACTTTTCTTTCGATTTTTCTTTCAAGTGGCTTCTCCATTACTCGTAGTCAGTGCTTATATTTCATTTGGAACCTTCAATTTTAACCAATTAGATCGTTTAAGCATTTTTCCACAAATTTCTCGGATTAGGGTTTCCTTTCTATTGAATCTCCAAATCGCAACTTCCGAACTCAATATCTTTCAATGTAGACCTCGGATTATCAAAATTCTTTCGCCATTTTTCAATTGAACTTCAAATCTTGATATTGAAAGTAGGTTGATTTTTTCAGTAGTTGACTTTCTGGGGTTGACTTTTTCGGGGTTGATTTTTTTGGGGTTGATTTTTTTGGGGTTGATTTTTTTGGGGTTGATTTTTTTTTTAGTTTGACTTTATATGCTCGCCCTCTTAAACTAAGTCTCGGAGTACCACCTACAGGATGAAAAAAGTCTTTTTTACATTCTGAAACATCAATTTAGGAAATAAACATACCTGTTTAGTGGTCCGGACAAAATTAGGTGTCTATAGCTGCCCCTCTTTGGCTATTGCTGAGAATCAGGAATCATGCAAAGATAAACCAACACTAATTTTGTACGGTTAGTGAAATCACATGTGAAGGAAAGGGAAAAGGGGGTTTCTTTTTTCTTTTCTTCTTTTTTTTTCATTTTTCATTTCTTCATTTCTTCATTTTCATTTTCAATTTTCAAATTTTTTTTTTTTTGAAAAAGCTCTAAACTGAAGATTTTGTCCTTAAATTAAATTTCCTGACTAATCAAGGCTCGACCCGTCTTAAGGAAACGAATTCGATTTGCAAGAAAATAAATGACCTCGACGATGGTCTCGGGGTCTTAACCTGTCTTGTTCTCAGCTGTGTTTAAAATTCTGGGTATCTCCTCCAGAAGCTTTGGCTATCACCACCAAAGTCTTGCTCATTTTTAAAACTGTAAAACTCTGAATATCTGGACCAGAGGCTTTGGCTATCACCACCAAAGACTTTCTAACTTTTCAAAGGATTTTAAAACTCTGGATATCTCCACAGAGGCTTCAGCTATCAGAATCGAAGATTTTCTCACTGTTTAAAATTTGTAAAATTCTGGGTTTCTCCTCCAGAAGCTTCAACTGTCACCACCGAAGACTTTCTCACTGTTTAAAATTTGTAAAAATTCTGGGTATCACCTCCAGAAGCTTCTGCTATCACCACCGAAGACTTTCTACCTTTTCAAAGAATTTTAAAACTCTGGATATCTCCACAGAGGCTTCAGCTATCACTACCGAAGATTTTCTCACTGTTTAAAATTTGTAAAATTCTGGGTATCTCCTCCAGAAGCTTTGGCTGTCACCACCGAAGACTTGTTCATTTTTTTTAAAAATGTGTTAAAATTATGGGGTCGGCGAGTTCAAAATAAAAGAAAGTACCTCGACAATGGTCTCAGGGCTCGACTCATTTGAGAAGTAAAACGAGTTCAATTATACCTGAAAGCTTTAAGAGATGATGCAAATGCTTCATGATGCAAATGCAAATGTCTTTAGTTGATGCAAACGCTTCTTGATGTAGATGCAAATGACTTAGACTGGTGCAAATGTCTTTGATGCAAATGTAAATGACTTGATTTGATGCAAATTTTCTTGATGCAGATTCAAATAACTTAGATTGATGCAAATGCTTCTTGATATAGATGCAAATGTTGAATAAAATTCTGGGTAACTCCTCCAGAAGAAGATTCCTCATTTTTCAAAATTATGAAACCCTGGATATTTCCACCAGAGGCTTCAGCTATCACCACCGAAGACTTGTTCACTTTTAAAATTTGTAAAATTCTAGATATCCCCTCCAGAAGCTTTGGCTATCACCACCAAAGGTTTTCTTATTGTAAAATTCTGGGTAACTCCTCCAGAAGCTTTGGATATCACCACCAAAGGTTTGCTCATTGTAAAATTCTGCGTAACTCCTCCAGAAGCTTTGGCAATCACCACCAAAGGTTTGCTCATTGTAAAATTCTGGGTAACTCCTCCAAAAGCTTTGGCTATCACCACCAAAGGTTTGGTCATTGTAAAATTCGTGTTGAAAAGTATACCCAAAAGCATTGAGAAATGATGCAGATGCATATGACTTTAACAAGGTGCTCATGCTTCATAGTGCAAATGTAAATGGCTTGGATTGATGTAAATGTTTCTTGATGCAAATGCAAATGGGTTGGATTGATACCCATGTTTCATGATGCAGATGCCCCTACTAATTGTATTCATGTAACTGGTCTATGATTGGTGTAACTACAATTACCACACAATAATGAAAATGCAATGATTCTAGAAATGATGCAATTGCTTGAGATGACGCAAATGCGAATTCCATGAAGAATGTAAATGTAAAGGTAAAATGAAGATGCTTATAGAATAATGCCAATGCAAATATTCATGAATGATGCAAATGCTTGCCGACACTGTGCAGATGCAAAAGCTCGATAAAGATATGAGTGCTCATGAGTGTGCCCCCAGTTATTTTTCTAGACTTTGGCTTAGCCTTTCAAATTCATTTTTCCTCTTCAAATCAGAGTATATCTTCAATTCATTTTGGCTATTCTCTTTGCCCCAACAGTTTTCAAACTTTCATCAACAGAGATCTGAACCGGGTTCTATTTCTTCTTCTCATATCTGGAAGTCAAGATCTATCCTGGCAGTTCTATACCTTTGGGTTAGAAAAATCCTTGTCTCATGTCAACATCAAAATGGGTATTTCAAAAAAATATCTTTATTTGTTTTCTCATTTTGAAAACTTCTGAACAAAAAATATTAACCCCACATTGTGTGATGTACAAACCTTTTGAAGACTGATGATAATTGTTAGAAATTTCTCTAAGTATCAATCTGGGTTTTTTCAACTGGGATTGGCAAGGCTTGGTATAACAAGATTTTGGCTTTTCCAGGAAAACTTCATGACAAAAATGTATATCCCTTCTAGGCTCACAAATGAAACAGGTTTTATAATCATGAATTCACTGAGAACCAAGAAAATTCAACATTCTTTTAGTTTCCATATCAAGGCATTTTGACAAGCGTCAAGATTGGCCGGGATGTTTAAATCGGAAAGTTTAATCTTGGAGACAAAAAAAAGTTTCAGTTTTTTGAAAACAATCCTCCGAATGAGAGTTGACAATTTGGGAGGTTCAGGAATTCTTAAATGTTCCTCGATGACCACTTCTTCAAGATGACCTTCTCTTTTGTGGTATCGGCACTAACATAAATGGCATAAAAAATTTCATCTTACTCTAAACCGCCCATTTTTAGGTTTTCACCCTAGAGTCCCATTCTTTCTAATTTTTTTGTTCTACCATACACTTGAGAATTCTAAATTCTTCCTTAGTGAAATGATAATTTGATGAGATGGGATAAAATCTGAGGAAAAACCTTTCAAATTAAATATTCATGCTTGATAAAAATGGACTTTTAAAACACGTAATGTAGGCCATGGCTCAGGGTTCAGAAAGAAAGGATAAATAGGGCCAAAATATATGTTTAAGGGTAATCAGATCAAGGATCATTTCTTGAGGAGGATTCTCTTTGAAGCATTTGTACCTTTTGGACTTTTCATTCCTTTTGACTTTTGCGTCTTTTCTTCTTCGTTCTTGGCTTTCAATTTGCCATGTCTTTCACATTTTTTCATTTTACCGCCTTTTTTCGACAGAGTGAACCCGTATTTATTCGGGGCTCCATTTGCTTTGCGTCTGTCTTTGAGCTAGGATTCATTCCTCCATGTTCTTTAAAAGATCTTTCCTCGCATTTGCCCTCCAGTGTAGGGTGATCCTTGATCAGGGTTCAAAGAAGAAAGAATTCTTTTGGCTCAAAAGGGGTGACTATGGATAATAATTTTTTCTTGTGAAAGAGATATGAAAAAAAAGCCATTTCTCATATCAAGCACAAATATTCTCATTGAAAAGCAATCCTCAGGGGAAATAGATAATCAAAATTTCATTTTGCACTTGAAATCATCCGAATTCTCATATACATGATATCACAATTTTTTTTATATCGCATGCCCCAATAATTCATGCGTTAGTCCATCCTTTTCCACCATGTATCCATCATTTCCACATATGATGCCCCAATTTGATTAACCATGAGAATTTGTATCAACGAGGAACATAGCAAGTCTAGGTCTATTTTGAAAAGGCTGAGTTTCCAATCTGAGTTCTTTGAAGAGACAAAGAAAATATGACCTAAAAATGGGTTTTCTCTGGGATATGGGATAATCTGGTTTGGTCATTGTGCTCCAAGGTATTAATCATGAAGTGATGTTTGGGTAATTAAAGTTTTATGGCCATTGGAAAAGGTCATGAATGGTTTTAGCACAATCTTGACACACATCAAATTATCAAAATCTAGATTCTTGAAAGAATGTCTCATTTGTTTGAATTTCAAGGAATTCAAAAAATTTCAATAAATTCGTTCCTTTGTTCATAGCCTAGACTAGGATTTACATCTTTGCTTATTCTGCAATGACAATGCTTATATATTTTTTTGTGAAGTTCAATCATTCATATTCCTTGAAGTATTAGGTCTTTCAAGTGTTCTTGATTCAAGGGTTTAGGCATAGAGAAGCCCAAAAAAGAGGGGGAGGGTGTTGGGTCATGTCTAACAATGATCAACAATATTCTCGAGACTGTCCATTATTAAAAATTCCTTAATGCTTGTTTTTTCAAATTCAAATTATTGTTAAAACACAACAAACACAAAGCATTTAAAATTCAAAATTCATTTAATTCATGTAGATGTTAACATGAGACAAATGCTTTCATCATCACAGTTATAGAACTACATGTGTCAAAAACCTAATATGATCATAGACCATGTTTCTTATGACACTTGGCTTTCCCATCTTCAAAACTTATCGAACTAGCCTTGATGAGATCCCTGACCTTGTACTTAAAGCGGGGCAGTTCTCTGTTGAGTGACCTTGATTGCCAAAATGATAACCACAACACTCATTAACATCATACCAGCTCGGATAAGGGGGCTTCAGAAGCTCTAATTGCATGGGTGTCACAAGGTGATTCTGGATGAGTTGAGGTAATAGCTCACTGTATGTCACAGGAATCGGGTCAACCTGATTTCTTTTTCGCTTTTTATGCCCTCTTCGATTATTCCCAAGGGTGTTCGATTGATAGACATATGTAAATTCTGGTGTAGTTGCAGTCATTGGTTGGTAGGGATAAAAACCTTGACAGACATTGTTTAGGGTAGAGTAAAATAGCTGATACGAGGAGAATCGGGGAGGTAAGGAAAAGCCTTCCACGAATTGGTATCTTCCTTTTTCTTTTCAGATCCCCCTTTTTCTTGGTATTGGATGTTCTTTCTCCTTCAATTTTCCCATCCTTGATAGCATTCTCAATCATCTCCCCGTAAATTACCATGTCCGAAAAATTCTTCGTGGTGTTGCCGACAAGTATATCATAGTATGGGGCCTGCAGTGTATTCACAAAAATGACAGTGGTTTCCTTCTGAGTTAAGGGCGATTGTACTTGGGCGGCCAGGCTCATCCACAGTTGCGTATATTCTTTGAAGCTCTCAGTAGCTCTTTTCTTCATATTTCGCAAGGTGAGACGGTCAGGCGCCATGTCAGTCATATACTTGTACTGGTTTAGAAAAACCCTAGCCAGGTCATTGCAAGAGCGTATCTGATCCTTGCTCAACTGACTATACCACCTAATTGCGGACCCGCTGAGGCTATCCTGAAAGCAGTGAATCAAAAGCTTATCATTATCTATATGACTTGTCATCTTCCGGCAAAACATAATGATGTGGGCTGACGGATCGGTCGTCCCGTCATATTTCACAAAGTCAGGGATCTTGAACTTAGGAAGAATGACTAAATCGAGGACCAAACATCGTTCTTTCGCATCTAAACTCCCAAATACATCTGTACTTTCTACTGCCCGGAGCCTTTCATCTAACAACTGATATTTCCCTTGGGAATCTACCAACTCAACCTCATTTACTGCAACCATTTTCAACTTTTCCTGTTCAGCTGGATCATCTGAGTTTAGGACATTGACGGGGTTAACTGTGTTCTGGGTATCAATCATTACGACCTCATTCTGATCCTTTTATGCCTCTAACCATTTCCTGGCGACAAAGTTTTCAGTATATCCTTTTCCCTTGATTACGGCGGACATCAGCTCCATCAATTCAGTCATCTGATCCTTAGATTCTGCTTAAGACTTTGCTAGCTGTTCTCGCAATTCTTTCTGTCCCCTTTCCATTTTTTCCATTCGGGCAACTTGTTCATCCTCCATAGCACTAGCCTGTATTAAAAGGGTACTCAGTATTTCTTATACCTCTTATTTGAAATGGAAATTCTTTCAAAGACTCTTAAACTCAAGCCAAATTCTATTTTATTCCCCCAAAGTGCGTGTCATGGTGAATGAGCCATGATTGTCACTTGATGCACGTGAAGCCTAAACAATATGATGTATGGACATATACGGTGGAAACATGCTGACCATGTATGTAGTAAATGCAATCACGATGCCAATATGTTGCAGGCAAAGAATAAACAAATCAACACATGGATATATGCAATGAATGATCATGTACATTTTAGCGTATTTCCCAATGAATGATCATATACCCTATGAATACAACACGATGTCAATTATGATACATTCAAACCATGAATGATTGATACAGAGTATATAAAAAGAAAGTTATGCTGACCATGTGTGTCATGAATGCATCCAAAGTTAACATGATGCAAGTAACGAATAAAAAAATTCATGCATGGATATATACAGAAAAATCATGTTGATTATGAATGCATGAATGCAACCTGATGCTAACATGATACATGTATGAATGTATGGTATGACAAATAATTGATTGGATGCAAATTGCAAAGGGGAAGATATCACTGAGGAAATAAGAATCGAAGGAACTTAATCATCAACCTCTCATAAATTTGAAACATAGTCAATTCATTCCCATATCAACGTTCACAATGGTATAAACCATGTTTTACAAAATCTGAGCAATAGTTAAAACTGTTTTTTACAAGCACTTTATTCTTCCTAGCATCATAAGGCTATAAGAGTCGGCTACTGAATAAGTGAAATCCTATTACATCATATAAGAACGAAGTCTTTCCACCTCAATGCTGTAAATCTCCCAATCCTAGTGACGCTTTCCCAGCCCTCTATTAAACAGCGTTGTTGGATCCAACCACTTGGCATCTATAAGAGTTTGCACTTTCTTTTTGAATGCTATACAGTCTTCAATGCTATGGCCAGCAATTCCACAGTGATAATCACATCTTGCATTTGGATTATACCACTTTGGATATGGTGGTAACAGGGATTTCAATGGGACACAGGCAACCATGTGATTTTGGATCAATATAGGGAGAAGCTTTCGGTAGCTGATTGGAAAGGGATCAAAATGCCTTTGGGTCTTATCCTGGGGTGGTTTCTTAGTCACACATGGCCTAGAAGTTGGGGCACTTGGTGGTGGCACTAAGGTTCGAACCAGAGTGTTTACATGGAGATGTGGCGGAACAGCATGGTAAGGGTATAGATTTGGACACGGGGCCTTTGGAGGTTGTACATAGCTCAAGGTTCCTATCCCAGATGCTGGATAAGGTGATCGATGAGGGAAGCAATATCAACAGGGAGTTGGTGGTGATGGAGTGGGATTCAGGAATCCCATAGTGGTCATCCCAATGGACGATTGGACCATTGTAGGGTGGGGATATTGGCTTGGACCTAGAACAGTTTGTAGGTATGGTACAGGATCCGAGGTTTCTATCTTTGGTATCAGGCTCTCAGGTTTAATCATTTTCACGATTTTGTTGCAACCTTTGTGGCATTGACAAGCACAAGATCCAGCAAGGATTGTATGTTCTGGACCTAATGGTTTTGGTTGATCCAAAGGTGACGCAGAGCCCTGAGAAAGTTCCTCTTTACTCTTACCCATATCCTCAAACATTTTTAGCAATTTGGCGAGTTGTTCCTTCACCTCCCGGATTTCATGTCCACATTCCTCTTGATTGCGTTCCAAAACACCCAATCGTTCCTTCGATTCATTCCTCATATCTCGAAACCCTTTCATGCAAATGAAAATGTCATGAGATTAAGAATACAATTATGAATGTACATGCTCTATTCCTATGTGCATGAATATACTGATGGTCAATGCATGAAGATATACAGAGAAATTATGATGACTATGTATGCTATGGATGCAACTCTAATGCCAACATGATGCATTAAAAAAATGAATAAATTGATCCATAGGTATATACAAATAATGACCATGTATGTATTCTACAATGAATGACCACACATGCTATGATGTCAAAATGATAAATGCTAAGAATAAATGAATTAATACAAAGGTAGGTACAAAGAATGACCATGTATATCACAAATGTATTCTACAATGAATAACTATGCATGTTAGGACTGTAACATGATGTCAAATTGATACAAATAAAGAATAAATGAATTAACACCAAGGTATATACAAAGAAATCAATGATTACATGAAATTGGTGGGACCTAAATCTTGATTATTCAAAAATCTCATTATGCAAGATTTGCCTCCAAATTTATGATTTTTTGAAACATGTTTTTTTTTATGAAAAACCAATCATATTATTTTCAAAAGAATTTCGGGGTAGTGGATCCTACTATGGTACAATATGCAACTGTTCATGTAACACTATCGGTTTTATGAAATCATCAAATGAGATTATTATCACTATCCATTTATAGCAAAAACGAGATCAATAATACAATAAAAAATGTACATGCTCTATTCATACATGCATGAAATGTGCAAGATGCAAAAAAAAAATGCTTGAAAAAGGATTTTTATTTTTTATTTCAAATAGCTAATGAATATTTGCCCCGACAAATACCTACTTATATAGGAATCACTGTGCCTTTGGGACGGATTATCACATTTATTACGGACGATGTACGTACATCGTTGCCTGATCTACGAAACTTCTTCAGAGTGTAAAATAGGTAACAAAAGGTTTAGAAATGTCCCTCCATGTGTTCCTATTTTCAGTATATCAAACGAAAATCCGACATGGCTTCACCTAGGTTCATTATATGAGAGCGAATTGGTTCTAAAGGCCTCAAATTGCTCCTCACTGTCGCCGGTGAAGGCTAGTAAGGCATCCCGATAAAAGTGGGTTCAATTCGTTAGAGTCTATTTCCCTAACCCATGCGGATTGTTAATCACGAAGGCTTAGGTAATTTAGTACTCTGGAAGTGTTTCACTAGCCCATGCAGATTGTTAATCATGAAGGCTTAGTTACTTTGCTCCCACCTAAAAGGACGAAACCCGGGTATAGGATTCATGATATGCAAATGCACGTGTAGTGTGTGTGGAGGAACAACAAACCTTTCACCACCTATTCTACACCCCTTATTCTAAATGCTCTAGCAATTTATAAAAAACGTTCAAGAATAGTGTAACACATTAACCAACCAAACAATTATAATATACAATCTTAAATAACTAGAGAACAATAATAAAATGCACGCATATGAGTATGAACATATTTAAAAACATTTTATTATTCTCAAAATTCTCCTTATATAAAAAAATGTGGGAATTAAAATTAAATACCAATTAAACCAACAAAACCGAGACTTTGATAACACACGACTAATTCTAGGCCTGACTCTCTAATAGTCCCCAGCGGAGTCGCCAAGCTGTCGCAACCTAAAAAATAACGAGTCTCATCACAAGACTTTATTATTTGTTAAGCGTGACATTAAAAAAAAAAACGAGGAAAAGTCGACTTGATTCCTCTAGAAAAATGAAGGTTTTGAAAATGACCATAAAAAGAAACATGGAGTCGCCACCAATCTTTTTTAGCTAGGTGTGATCGGCCACCTATTAAAACCGATTTTATAAAATATTATAAAATTAATTAAAACATTTTTAAAACCAATTTCAAGTCTGCGTTTTAAACCAGAGAAATCAAAGAAACGGGTTTGGGACTCGGTTACGTGTGGGGAAGGATTAGCACCCCTACAACGCCCATATAAAATGGTACCTTATTTATCATGTGTTATCTCAAGTCTCGGTAAAAAGTCGATTTTAAATTTAGTATTTCAAGTTAATTCCCCATTTAAAAAAAATAATTCTGTTTTTAATTGAAAATGATCCGAAATTTATAAATTCAAAATTTTCCTATATTTCCCAACAAACGTGGCAAAATATAGAAATTTTTATTAATTTGGAAAACTTTCCGAATCATTCTCGTTTTAAAAAAGATATTCCGTTATTAATGATAATTGATGATATCCTCCCCAGCAAACCCGGCAGAGAACTCATGAATTATTTTAACTCCGAAATATCTTTATTTTATTGAAAAGTATTACCCTTTTGAAAACATTTTAAAAGATATGAATATGTATATGCATGACATAAATAAAATGACATAGCAAAATCTAAATAATATAATGCAACCTAAATGATATGACATAATTTGAATGCCCTAGCATATTCTAAATGAAATGAAATATCCTAAAGTTATATGACATATTCTAAATGAAATGACCTAGGTAACATAATGTATGCTATATGAAATGTAATATCCTAAGTCATATGATATATTCTAAATGAAACGTAATATCCTAAGTCATATGATATATTCTAAATGAAATAAAATATCCTAAATGACATAATATATCCTAAATGAAATGAAATGACCTAGGTAATATAATATATTCTATATGAAATGAAATAATTTAAATGACATGGCAAATATGAATGTTATGGCATATAATTTAAATGACATGGAATATAAAATAATGCTATCATATAATATGCATGGAAAAAATGAAAATAATAATGCATGAACATGCTAAATAATATAACAAAAAAAGTTATTTAATAAAAAGCATAGGATATCATGAAATATTCCATGTCATATAATAAACAATATAGCATAACTCAAAATCATAACAATATCATAGAAATTATCATAGCAAAAATCACATATTATATAAAATGCATGAATATGGAAATGCAATGCATGAAAATGTATTTTTCCTTTAATTAAGGAAATCCGTATACCTAAAAAGATATCCGACTACCTTAGGAAAATATGTCAAATTAAATATTCTAAAACCAAAATACTTTGTGATTGTTTGAAAACATGAAAAGCTTAGATTAAAAATAAAAACTCGGCTAAATCTTTTTTAAATGGCTCTAATTTCCAAAGTTTAAAATCCCGGACTTGACCACCCTTAACCCAAGACTTAAAAAATCATTTTTAGAGTTTAAAAAGGCTTAGAAACTACCCTAAGTCAGTAGCTAAACTACCTAATCAGCTCCCTCTAAGTAACTTAACCAAAACAGAAAAATGATTTTTCTTTAAATTCAATTCTGACTCCACTGTCCAGTTTTAAGACACGATTTTTTATTCTATTTTTAAAAGTTCAAAAAAATCTAAAAAAAATACTGGAAACTCAGGACATGTAAAAAAATCAGCTTAATTTTATGATTAAATATGAATGCCCAAAAAAATCGGGAAAGTATGAGTACTGGGTGAAAAAAATAACTGTTTTGCCAAAATACATTTTGCCTTTGATAAAATCATTTAAAATCAAAATAAAAATATTTAAAACTCACAAAATGACTCACAAACAGTAGCTAAGACTTTTTAAAAGTTAGACAAAAATTGGCTAAGTAAAAAGATTCACAAATATGATGCATGACTTTGAACCATTAATTGGCCTAAGTCATTAGTCAAGTGGCATGAACATGAAATGCATGAAAAATTACAGCAAATATGATGCATGTAATGCATGAGTTTAAACCTAAATATCATGAAAAAATGCATGGCATCCATATAGTGACCTAGACATAAATGAACTTGCATGGCATTTAATACAACCTAGGTTTAAAATGCATGAACATGCTTGGCAAAATAAACCTAACCTAACATTTAAAAAATGCATGGCAATAACACAAACACAAGGCATGCTTAAACCAAAAACTCAACCAAATATCATGCAAATGCTAACCTATCAACTAACATAGCAAAAATGCACACATGATGCAGAATACAAGGAGTGGCCGAATGGCCTATGGTTCCTAACAAGTATGGCATTTTCACAAACACTTGGTATACTTAAACTAAATACTCAATCAAATGTCATGAAAATGCAAAACCTATCCACTAACATGGAAAAAATGCACATACAATGTAAAACACATAGAGTAGCCGAATGGCCTCAAGCTCCAACAAGCATGGCATTTTCACAAACACTTGATATGCTAACATGCTCAACTAAAATATAACACTCAAATCATGCAAACACAAAGTAGAGATACTAAAACTAACAAGCATTTTCACAAACACTTGATATACTAACATGCTCAACTAAAATATAACACTCAAATCATGCAAACACAAGGTAGAGATACCCACAAGCATTTTCACAAACACTTGACATACTAAATATAAAACATCAACAAATTTAAACATTATGAAAACAGAAAATTAAAAATGCAAGAACATGATATTTAAATCATAAATGGCAACAAACAAAGCAACCAAATTAAAACATGATTCAAATATATGAAGTAGAAGAACACTTAAATCATCAAGATTAAAGAAAATAACATCGATAACATGATAAAATAAACAAAACAACAACATTAAAAATAATATCGGCCATTCGGCCATTGTGAGGAAAATAAAATAAAAAAATGTAAGAAAACTTTGTTTTAGAAAAAGATGAAGAAAGAACTTAAAAGGAATATAAAAAAACACTTATTTAAAAAGAAACTCACCAAATAATAATCAAAATAGAAAAAACAAAAATGGAAATTCAAGAAAGTGCAAGAGTTGGTGCTCAAGAGCAACCTCAAGAAGCTATATTTCAAGCTTTATCTCTTCAAACTTTCCTTTATTTTCTAAACTTTTTCTTTTTGCTTTCAACCAAGGAGAGAAAAACTAAGCAAAACAAAGAGAAATCTGAAAAAATAAAGTGTGAAAAATGAAATTCTGGTCCCTCCCTTAAGGCTGGCCGAATACCCCTCTCTCTCATGCAAGGATGTTGTCATTTTCAACCTAACCAATTTCCATCCAATGGCTAGTAGTTCAAGGTGAAAGATCATGAAATTTTCACCCTTAGATTAGCATATCAGCTATCCATAATTACAGCTGTTCAAGAATAATGTTGACACTCTCCCTTGGCCTATGTGGCTTAATCACAATGGCTTGATCAAAAAGAATCTCTAACTAACTCTTAATTCTTGGCCATTTGACTGAAAAATTAGAAGCTTTCTCCTTCCTTTGGGCCTTGGCAGGCCAGCACTCTCTTTTCCAGCCCAAGTCTGATTTTTTGAAAGGCCAAAAGAAGCCCCTTTCGGTTTCTTGGGTGAAATGACCGTTTTGCCCCCCGAATGCAAATAAATGGCAAAAGGACTCCAAATTCAAATTTTATTTTTTTAATGCTTTCAAAATAATAAAATATTGAATTCTGGAAGTTTTCAAAATTTTCCGAGTCCGTTTGCTATTTATTTGGATTTTTTCTTCCAAAAATGCCTTTCTTGCCCTCACATTTTACCATTTTTTAAACGAGCTCCAAATCAAGATTTTTCTTCACCAATCTCTTAAGAATAATTTAAAAGTGTGATCTGGAAGTTTTCATAATTTTTGGAACTCATTTGGTATTTTTTCGGGATTTATCTTCTTGAATTATTGCATAGGGGCTCGGGATTTGGCCATTTTGCAAACGAACTCCGAATCAAGATTTTCTTCCGTCAATCTCTTCCAAATAATTTATAAATGAGATTTCCAAAATTTCAGAATTTTTGGAGTCTATTTGCTATTTTTCCTGGATTTATCTTCTTGAACTATTGCATAGGAGGCCCGGGATTTGGCCATTTTGGAAACGAACTCCGAATCAAGATTTTCTTTCGCCAATCTCTTTCAAATAATTTAAAAATGAGATTTGATAATTTTCAAAATATTTGAGTTCATTTGCTATTTTTTCGAGATTTTCCTTCTTGAATTACTACATTAGAGGCCCGGGATTTGGCCATTTTGCAAACGAACTCCGAATCAAGATTTTCTTTTGCCAATCTCTTCCAAATGATTTAAGAATGAGATTTTCAAATTTTCAGAATTTTCAGAGTCCATTTGCTATTTTTTCCAAATTTTCCAATTTTGCCTTTTTGCCTCCGAAACCCAGTTTTGCTCAAAACAAGTCCGATTTTCAGATTTTCTTCAAGATGAGCCTTGGGCTATCCTTTTTTAATCATTCCTCATCCATTGGGGGCTTTGGTCTTACCAAATCGGGCCATTTCTGTGATTCTTCTCGATTTCACCAAAATCCACCAAAAACCCTAATTCTCGGTTTTCTCCCAGATTGACTTTTCTTTCAGTTTTTCTTTCAAGTGGCTTCTCCATTACCCATAGTCAGTGCTTATATTTCATTTGGAACCTTCAATTTTGACCAATTCGATCGTTTAAGCATTTTTCCCCAAATTTCTCGGATTAGGGTTTTCTTTCTACTGAATCTCCAAATCCCAACTTCCGAACTCCATATCATTCAATGTAGACCTCGGATTATCAAAATTCTTTCACCATTTTTCAATTGAACTTCAAAACTTGATTTTGAAAGCGGGTTGATTTTTTCAGTAGTTGAATTTCTGGGGTTGACTTTTTCGAGGTTGACTTTTTTGTGTTGACTTTTTTTCGAGTTTGACTTTTTATGCTCGCCCTCTTAAAGTAAATCTCGAAGTACCACCCGCAGGATTAAAAAAGTCTTTTTACATTCTGAAACATCAATTTAGGAAGAAAACATACCTGTTTTAGTGGTCCAGACAAAATTAGTTGTCTACAGCTAGGACTTTTGAAAACTTAGACAAAAATTGGCTAAGTAAAAAAAATCACAAAGGTAGAATAATCAATTTGACAACTCTTTAATTTTCCACAAGTATACTCAAGAGAGCATGACTTTGAACCATTAATTGGCCTAAGTCATTAGTCAAGTAGTATGGACATGAAATGCTTGAAAAATACAGCAAATATGATACATGAAATGGATGAGTTTAAACCTAAATGTCATGAAAAATGCATGGCATCAATAAAATGATCTAGACCTAAATGAACTTACATGGAATTTAATGCAACCTAGGTCTAAAATGCATGGACATGCATGGCAAAACAAACCAATCCCAACATCTAAAATATGCATGGCAATATCACAAACACAAGGCATGCTTAAACCAAATACTCAACCAAATGTCATGAAAATGCAAACCTATGATCTAACATAACAAAAATGCACACACAAAGCAAAATAAATGGGGTGGCCGAATGGCCTCATGTTCAAAGTGAGCATGACATTTTCACAAACACTTGATATACTAACATACTTAACTAAAATATAACACTCAAATCATGCAAATATAAAGTAGAGATATTAAAACTAACAAGCATTTTTTAGAAACACATGGATTACAAATTATAAAACATAAACAAATTTAAACATTTTAAAAACAGAAAATCAAAAATGGAAGAACATGATAATAAACTCATAAATGGAAATAAGCAAGCAACCAAATTAAAACAAGCTTCAAGTGTATGTAGTAGAAGGAAATTTAAAGCATCAAGACTTTATTTAATATCAAAATAAGATGAAAAATCAAATTAAAACAGCAACAACAAAAAATCATGGGCCATTCGGGCATACCAAGGAATCAAGAAAAAAAATTTTGCAAGAACTTTTTTAAGAAAAGATGAAGAAAGAGCTTAAAAAGAACATTAAAAAAAAACTTATTTAAAAAGAAAAATCAAAAGAAAACTCACCAAAATAATAATCAAAATAGCAGAAACAAGAATGGAAAATCAAAGAAAGTGCAAGAGTTGGTGCTAAAAGCAACCTCTAGAAGCTATCTTTCAAGCTTTTTCTCTTCAAACTTTCTTTTCTTTTCTAAAATTTTCTTTTTGCTTTGCAACCATGGAGAGAAATCTCAGCAAAAACAAGAGAGAACATCAAAAATGAGAGTGAGCTAAAAATGAAAGAGACCCCTCCTTTAGGGTGGCCGAAACTTCCCTCTCTCATGACTAGGATATTGTCATTTTTCCTCGAACCAATTTTCATCCAAGGGCTCATGATCCAAGATGTTTAAAACATTAAATTATCACCCTTATATTAGGCCATCAGCTGTCCATAATTACAGCTGTTCAAGAATTATGTTGACACTCTTCCTCTTCATATGTTGGCCCATATAGCTTATTTGCAAAGGCTTGATCAAAAATTCACTAATTCTTCATTTTTGGCCTCTTGATCAAAAAATCAGAATCCTCCTTCCTCTCCTTGGACCTTGGCCGGCCAGCAGTCCCTCTTTTAGCCCAAGATTGATTTTTTTGAAAGGTAAGAAAAGCCCTTTTCGGTTGCTTGGGAAAAATGACCTTTTTGCCCCCCGAATGCAAATAAATGGCAAACGGACTCCAAATTCAAATTTTATTTTTGAAATACTTTCAAAATAATAAAAAATTCAATTCTAGAAGTTCTCAAAAAATTTCGAGTCCGTTTGCTATTTATTTGGGTTTTTTTCCAAAATTGCCCTTTTATGCCCCCAAAATTTACCATTTTTTAAACGAGCTCCAAATCAATATTTTTCTTCACCAATCTCTTCCAAATAATTTAAAAGTATGATCTGGAAGTTTTCATAATTTTTGGAACTCATTTGGTATTTTTTCAGGATTTATCTGCTTGAATTACTACATAGGGGGACCAGGATTTGGCCATTTTGCAAACGAACTCCAAATCAAGATTTTCTTTCGCCAATATCTTCCAAGTAATTTAAAAATGAGATTTGAAAATTTTCAAAATTTTTGGAGTTCATTTGCTATTTTTCCGGGATTTATCTTCTTGAATTACTGCATAGGAGACCCGGGATTTGGCCATTTTGCAAACGAACTCCGAAGCAAGATTTTCTTTGGCCAATCTCTTTCAAATAATTTAAAAATGAGATTTGCAAATTTTCAAAAGATTTGCAGTTCATTTGCTATTTTTCCCAAATTTTCCAATTTTGCCCTTTTGCCTCCGTAACCCGGATTTGCTCAAAACAAGTCTGATTTTTAGATTTTCTACAAACTGAGCCTTGGGCTATCCTTTTTTAATTACTCCTCATCCATTAGGGGCTTTTTTCTTACCAATTCGGCCATTTCTGTAATTCTTCCCAATTTCACTAAAATCCACCAAAAACCCTAATTCTCGGTTTTCTGCCAGATTGACTTTTCTTTCAGTTTTTCTTTCAAGTGGCTTCTCCATTACCCGTAGTTAGTTCTTATCTTTCATTTGGAACCTTCAATTTTGACCAATTCGATCATTTAAGCACTTTTCCCCAAAATTCCCAGATTAGGGTTTCCTTTCTATTGAATCTCCATAACCCAACTTTCGAACTCCATATCTTTCAATGTAGACCTCGGATTATCAAAACTCTTTCGCCATTTTTCAATTGAACTTCAAATCTTGATTTTGAAAGTTGGTTGACTTTTTGCGGTTGACTTTTTTCGAGGTTGACTTTTTTCGAGTTTGACTTTTTATGCTCGCCCTTTTAAACTAAGTCTTGGAGTACCACCTGCAGGATGAAAAAAATCTTTTTATATTCTGAAACATCAATTTAGGAAGGAAACATACCTGTTTTAGTGGTCCGGATAAAATTAGGTGTCTACAATTAGTAATGGCAGTAGGTCAGGGATTGGGATTGGAATTATTTCTTGGTTATCCTACGGTCTTTTTTTGGAAGTAGGCTTTGTTGCAAGAATTGGTATAGGATTAGGTTTTTGGGTGGGTGGGTAAGGATAAAGGCTTGGAGATATCTCAGTAGGATAACATGATTGGTATGAGGAAAAATTGGAATATGGGACGAAATCTCCCATAGCTTGGACATCTTCCTCTTTCTTTCTAGGTACCCTATTTCTCTCAGCATTGGATGTTCCTTCTCCTTCAAGTTTCCCATTCTTGATAGCATTCTCAATCATCTCCCCTAAGATTACCATATCAGCAAAATTCTTCGAGCTATTGCTGACGAGTCTATCATGGTACGGGGCCCGTAGTGTGCTTACAAAAAGGACGGTGATTTTTTTTTTTGCTTCAAAGGTGGTTGTACTTGGGTGGACATGTTCCTCCACCTCTGAGCATACTCTTTGAAGCTCTCAGTAGCTCTTTTCTGCATATTTTGCAAAGTGAGACGGTCAGGTGTCATATTGGTCATATGCTTGTACTGATTTAGAAAAGCCATGGCCAAATCATTCTAAGAGCGAATCTGATCCTTCCTCTACTGACCATACCACCTAATTGCGGACCCGCTGAGGCTATCTTGAAAGTAGTGGATCAAAATCTTATCATTATCTATATGACTTGTCATATTCCGACAGAATATAGTGATGTGGGCTGAAGGATCAGTCATCCCATCATATTTCACAAAGTCAGGGACCTTGAATTTAGGAGGAATGTCTACATCGAGGACCAAGCATCGTTCTTTCGCATCCACACTCCCGAATACGTTTGTATTTTCTACTTCGCGGAGCCTTTCATCTAGCAACTGATATTTTCCTTGGGAATCTGCCAACTCTACCTCTTTACCGCAACAATTTTCAACTTCGCCTTTTCAGCTGGATCATCTGAATTTAAGACATTGACGGGGTTAACTGTGTTCTGGGCATCCATTATTACGACCTCATTCTGACCCTTTTGTGCGTCTAACCCTTCTCTGGCGGCCAAGTTTTCAGGGTATCCTTTTCCCTTGATTACGATGTACATCAGTTCCATCAATTTAGTCATCGGATCTTGAGATTCTGCTTCAGATTTTGCCAAGTTTTCTAGCAATTCTTCATGTGCCCTTTCCATTCTTTCCAATCGGGTAGCTTGTTCATTCTCCATAGCTCTAGCCTGTATTGAAAAGGTACTTAGTACTTCTTATACCTCTGATTTGAAATGGAAATTCTTTCAATGACTCTTAAAGCCAAATCAACTTCCATTTTATTCCCCCAAGTGCATGTCATGATGAAGGAGTCATGAATGCAATTTGATGCACATGAAGCCTAAACAATATGATGTATGAACATGTACAGTGGAAACATGCTGACTATATATGTAATAAATGCAATCACGATGCCAACATGCTGCAAGCAAAGAATAAACAAATCAATGCATGGATATATGCAATGAATGACCATGTATATTTCAGCCTATTTCCCAATGAATGATCATATACATTATAAATGCAACACGATGTCAATTATGATGCATGTAAACAATGAATGATTGACACAGAGTATACACAAAAAAACTCATGCTGGCCATGTGTATTATGAATGCGACCTAATACTAACATGATGTATGTAATAAGCAAATTAGTGAATAAACATATAGAAAAATCATGCTGGCTATGTTTGTCATGAATACCACCTGATGCTACCAAGATGCATGTATGAATGTATGGTATGAAAAATAATTGATCGGATGCAAAATGCAAAAGGGAAGATATCTTGGAGGAAATAAGAATCGGAGGAACTTAATCATCAACATCTCATAAATTTGAGCACAACCAATTCATTCCCAAATCAACATTCACAATGGTATAAACCATGTTTACAAAATCATGATCAGTGGTTAAAATTGTCTTTACAAGCACTTTATTCTTTCTAGCATCCTAAGGCTATAAGAGCCAGCTACTAAAAAAAGTGAAATCCTATTACATCATATAAGACTGAAGTCCTTCCACATCATTACAGTAAATCTCCCAATCCTAATTACCCTTTCCTGGTCCTCTATCAATCAGCATCGTTGGATCCAACCACTTGGCATCTATAAGAGATTGTACTTTGTTCTTGAGTGTATTGCAGTACTCAATGCTATGCCCAACAGTTCCACAGTGATAATCACATATTTCATTCGGGTTATACCACTTGGGGTATAATGGTGACAGGGGTTTCAACGACACATAGGCAACTAGGTGATTTCTGACCAACATTAGGAAAAGCTCTTGATAGCTGATTGAAATAGGATCAAAATACCTTTGGGTTTTATCCCGGGGTTGTTTCTTAGTCACACAGGGCCTAGGAGTTGGGGCACTTGATGGTGGCACTAAGGCTTGTATCGGAGTGTTTGCATGGGGAGATGGTGGAATAACAAGGCAAGGGTATGGATTTGGGCACGGGACCCTTGGAGGTTGTACATAGTTGAAGGTCCCTATCCCGAATGCTTGATAAGGTTATTGATGAGAGAAATAGTTTGAACTGCCAGTTGGTGGTGATGGAGTGGGATTCAGGGGTCTCGTAGTGATCATCCTAGTGGACAATTGGGCCATAGTATGGTGAGGATGCTGGTTTGGACCTAGGACCAATTGCAGGGACTATTTGGGATCTGAGATTTCTATTCTTGGTATCAGGCTCTCTGGTTTAATCATTTTCATGATTTTGTCCATAATTTCATCTGGATTGCACCCTTTGTAACATTGGCAATCGCAGGATCTAGCAAGGATTGTATGCTCTGGACTTGAAGGTTTTGGTTGATCCAAAAGTGATGTAGAACCCTGAGAAAATTCCCCTTTACTCTTACCCATATCCTCAAACATTTTCATAAATTTGACAAGATGTTCCTTCGACTCCCGGAGTTCATGTCTAAACTCCTCTTGATTTCGTTCCAAAGCACCCACTCATTCCTCCAATTCTTTCCTCATATCTCGAACCCCTTTCATGAAATGAAAATGTCAAGAGATTTAAGAATACAATTATGAATGTACATGCTCTATTTCTATATGCATGAATATACTGATGATTAATGCATGAGCATATACAGAAAAATTATGATGACTATGTATGAAATTGATGCAACCTGATGCCAACATGATGCATGTAAAGAATAAGCAAATTACTGCATGGATATATACAGAAAAATTATGCTAACTATGACTGTATTCTACAATGAATGAGCATACATGCTTATGACTGTAACATGATATCAAAATGATATATGTAAAGAATAAATGAATTAACACAAAGGTATATACAATGACCAATGATTTCACGAAAATTGGTGGGACCAAATTTTGATTATTCAAAAATCTCACTATGCAAAATTTGCCTCCAAATTTAATCAATGATTTTTTTGGAACATGTTTTCTCTATGAAAAACAAACATATTATTTTCAAAAGAATTTTTGAATAATGGATGCTACTATGGTACAATATGCAAATGTTCATGTAACACTACCGGTTTATGAAATCACCAAATGAGATTATTATTACCAATTGTTTATTGCAAAGAATGAGATAAAAAAAATACAATGATAAATATACATGCTCTATTCACACATGCACGAGATGTGCAAAATGCAAAAATGTTTGAAAAAGAATGTTTCGATATTTTCAATTTTAAAAAGCTAGTGAACACTTGCCCCAATATTATTGACTCATCTAGGCATCACGATACCTTCAGGGCAGGATATTAAACTTATTATGGGTGATGAACGTACATCATTGCCCAACCTACAACCTTTATTCAGAGTGTAAAATAGGTAACAAAAGGTTTAGAAATGTCCCTCCATGTGTTCCTATCTTCGGGATATCTAATGAAAATCCGGCATGGCTTCACCGAGGTTCACTATATGAAGGTGAATTAGTTCTTAAGGCCCCGAATTGCTCCTCACTATCGCCGGTGAAGGCTAGTAAGGCACCCGGATAAAAGCTGGTTCAATTCGTTAGAGTATATTTTCCTAAGACCATACGGAGGATCACCACGAAGGCATTAGGTACTTTATACTCTGGAAGTGTTTCACTAGCCCATTCGGAGGATCATCACGAAGGCGTAGTTACTTTACTCCCACTTAAAAGGACGGAACCTGGGTAGAGAGTTCATGTTATGCAAATGTAGTGTGTGCGGAGGAACAACAAACCTTTCACCACTTATTCTACACCCCTTATCCTAAATACCCCAACAAGTTATTAAAACAACGATCAAGAATAGTGTAACGCATTAACCAACAAGCAATAGTAATATACAACATTAAATAACTAGAAAACAATAATAAAATGCATGTGAAAGAATATGAACATATTTAAAACATTTTATTATTTTCAAAATTCTCCTTTATTTTAAAAATGTGGGAATTAAAATTAAATACCAATTAAACCAACAAAACCGAAACTTTGATAACAAACGACTAATTCTAGGCCTGACTCTCTAATAGTCCCCAGTGGAGTCGCCAAGCTGTAGCAACCTAAAAAATAACAAGTCTCATCGCAAGACTTTATTATTCGTTAAGCGTGACATTAAAAATAAGAGGAAAAGTCGACATAATTCCTCTAGAAAAACGAAGGTGTCGATACGTGATCCCGATCGCGGGGACCCATTCGAGTAAGGTGGAAACAGAAGCAGAGGAAAAGATGACTTAATTCCTCTAGATTGAAATAAAAGGTCGAGGGTATGAAAACGGCCACGTAAAAAGACATGGAGTCGTCACCAATCTTTTTTAGCTGGGTGTGATCGGCCACCTATTAAAATCAATTTTATAAAACATTTTAAAATTAATTAGAACATTTTTAAAACCAATTTCAAGTCTGCGTTATAAACCAGAGAAAATCGAAGAATCGGGTTCGGGACTCGGTTACGTACGAGGAAGGATTAGCACCCCCACAACGCCCATATAAAACAGTACCTTATTAATCATGTGTTATCTCAACTATCGGCAAAAAGTTGGTTTTTAATTTAGTATTTCAAGTTAATTCCCAATTTTAAGAAAAATAATTCCATTTTTAATTCAAAATGATCCGGAATTTATTAATTCAAAATTTTCCTATATTCCCCGATAAAATCACCAAATTATAGAAATGTTTATTCATTTGGAAAACTTTCTGAATCATTCTTGTTTTTTGAAAGAAAGATAATCCTTTATTAATGATAATTGATGATATTCCCTCCAGCAAACCCGGGAATATCTTTATTTGAACTCGGGAATATCATGAATTATTTTTATTGAAAATCATTATCTTTTTCAAAACATTTTAAAATATGAACATGAACATGTATGACATAAATAAATGATATGGCAAAGTCTAGATAATATAATGCAACCTAAATGATATGACATAATTTAAATGGCATAGTATATTCTAGGTGAAATGAAAAATCCTAAGCATCATGGTATATTCTAAATGATATAAAATGATTTAAATGACATGGCAATTTTAAATGAAATGGCATATTTTAAATGACAAGGCATATTCTAAATAATATAACCTAAATGACATGGAATATGATCTAAATGACAAGAAATGACATGAAACATAAAATAATGCTATCATAAAATATGCATGAAAATAAAATAAAAATGTATGAACATAATATATGCTAAATAATGTGACAAAAAATAAATGACTAAATAAAAAATCTAGGATAGCATTAAATATTCAAAATCATATGGCAAACTGTCGCAACCTAAAAAATAACAAGTCTCATTGCAAGACTTTATATTCGTTAAGTATGACATTAAAAAAAAACCGAGGAAAAGTCGACTTAATTCCTCTAGAAAAATGAAGGTTTTGAAAATGACCTTGAAGAAGACATGGAGTCGCCACCAATCTTTTTTAGCTAGGTGTGATCGGTAACCTATTAAAACCGGTTTTATAAAATATTTTAAAATTAATTAAAACATTTTTAAAACCAATTTCAAGTCTGCGTTTTAAACCAGAGAAATCAAAGAAACGGGTTCGGGACTCGGGTACGTGTGGGGAAGGATTAGCACCCCCACAACAACCGTATAAAACGGTACCTTATTAATCATGTATTATCTGAAGTCTCGGTAAAAAAGTCGGTTTTAAATTTAGTATTTCAAGTTAATTCCCAATTTAAAGAAAAAAAATTCCATTTTTAATTGAAAATGATCCGGCATTTATAAATTCAAAATTTTCCTATATTCCCCAACAAACGTGGCAAAATATAGAAATTTTTATTAGTTTGGAAAACTTTCCGATTCATTCTTATTTTAAAGAAGATATTTCGTTATTAATGATAATTGATGATATCCTCCCCCAGCAAACCCGGCAGAGAACTCATGAATTATTTTAACTAGGGAATATCTTTATTTTATTGAAAATCATTACCTTTTTGAAAACATTTTAAAAAATATGAATATGTATGACATAAATAAAATGACATAGCAAAGTCTAAATAATATAATGCAACCTAAATGATATGATATAATTTAAATGTCTTAGCATATTCTAAATGAAATGGAATATCTTAAGTTATATGATATATTCTAAATGAAATGACCTAGGTAACATAATATATTCTATATGAAATGTAATATCCTAAGTCATATGATATATTCTAAATGAAATAAAATATCCTAAATGACATAATATATCCTAAATGAAATGAAATGACCTAGGTAATATAATATATTCTATATGAAATGAAATAATTTAAATGACATGGCAAATATAAATAATATGGCATATAATTGAAATGACATGACATATAAAATAATGCTATCATATAATATGCATGAAAAAAAATTATAATAATAATGCATGAACATAGTATATGCTAAAGAATATAAAAAAATAACTAAATAAAAAGCATAGGATATCATGAAATACTAAAAATCATATAATAAACAATATAACATAACTCAAAATCATAACAATATAATATAAATTATCATAGCAAAAATCACATACTATATAAAATGCATGAATATGGAAAATGCAATGCATGAAAATGTATTTTTTTTCCTTTAATTAAGGAAATCCGTATATCTAAAAAGATATCCAGCTACCTTAGGAAAATATATCATATGAAATATTCTAAAACCAAAACAATTTGTGATTGTTTGAAAACAATTTTGAAAAGCTTAGATTAAAAACAAAAACTTAGCTAAACCCTTTTTTAAATGGCTCTAATTTCCTAAGTTTAAATTCCCGGACTTCACCACCCTTAACCCGAGACCCTAAGTCAGTATCTAAACTTCCTAATCAGCCCCCTCTAAGTAACTTAACCAAAACTGAAAAATGATTTTCCTTCAAATTCAATTCTGACTCCACTGTCCAGTTTTAAATCACGATTTTTTAACCTATTTTAAAAGTTCTAAAACATCTAAAACAAATACTACAGACTCAGGACATGTAAAACTACATGGGAAAAATCGAATTAATTTTTTGATTAAAGATGACTGCCTAAAAAAATCGGGAAAGTACAAGTACTTGGTGAAAAAACTGTTTTGCCAAAACACATTCTTTTGCCTTTGATAAAATCATTTAAAAATCAAAGTAAAATATTTAAGACTCTCTAAATGACTCACAAACAGTAGTTAATACTTTTGAAAAGTTAGACAAAAATTGGTTAAGTAAAAAAATCACAAAGGTAGAATAATCAATTTGACAACTCTTTAATTTTCCACAAGTATGCTCAAGAGAGCATGACTTTGAACCATTGATTGGCCTAAATCATAAGTCAAGTGGCATGGACATGAAATGCATGAAAGATACAGCAAATATGATGCATGAGTTTAAACCTAAATGTCATGAAAAATGCATGGCATCAATAAAATGACCTAGACCTAATTGAACTTTTAATGCAACCTAGGTCTAATGCATGGCAAAACAAACCAATGCTAACATCTAAATATGCATGGCAATAACACAAACACAAGGCATGCTTAAACGAAATACTCAACCAAATGTCATGAAAATGCAAACCTATCAACTAACATAACAAAAATGCACACACAAAGCAAAGAAAGTGAAGTGGCCGAATGGCCTCATGTTCAAAGTGAGCATGGCATTTTCACAAACACTTGATATACTAACATACTTGAATAAAGAATAACACTCAAATCATGCAAATATAAAGTAGAGGTATGAAAACTAACAAGAATTTTCACAAACACATGGATTTCAAATTATAAAACATAAACAAACTTAAACATTTTGAAAACAGAAAATCAAAAATGCAAGAACATGATAAACTCCTAAATGGAAATAAGCAAGCAACCAAATTAAAACAAGCTTCAAGTATATGTAGTAGAAGAAGATTTAAAGCATCAAGACTTATTTAATATATAACATGAAATAACAAAGCAAAACAGCAACTAAGACAAACAAAAATGGGCCATTCGGCCATGTCAAACAATAAGGAAAAAAATATTTCAAGAACTTTTTATAAGAAATGATCAAGAAGGAACTTAAAGAAGAACATTAAAAACACTTATTTAAAAAGAAAAATCAAAAGAAACTCACCAAAATAATAATCAAAACAGCAAATCAAGAATGGAAAATCAAAGAAAGTGCAAGAGTATGGTGCTAAAAGCAACCTCTAGAAGCTATCTTTCAAGGCTTTTTCTCTTCTAACTTTCTTTTCTAAACTTTTCTTTTTGCTTCTCGACAATGGAGAGAAAATCAGCCAACAGCAAGAGAGAATAGAGAATGAGAGTGTGAAAAATGAAGAGAGAGTCCTCTTTCTTAGTGTGGCCAAATGCCCCCTTCCCCTAGGCTAGGATGTTGTCATTTTTCCATCAACCAATTTTCATCCAAGGGCTATTGATCTAAGATGTTTAAAACAAGAAATTATCACCCTTAGATTAGGCCATCAGCTATCCACAATTACAGCTGTTCAAGAATCTTAAGCCATTATGTTGACACTCTCCCTCTTCATGCATAGGTCTATGTGGCTTATTTGCAAAGGCTTGATCAAAAAATCACTAACTAACTCTTCATTTTTGGCCTCTTGATTAAAAAATCAGAAACCTCCTTCCCATCCTTGGGCCTTGGCCGACCAGCTCTCCTTCTTCCAGCCCATTTTTTTTAAAGGCAAGAAAAGCCCTTTTCGGTTTCTTGGGTAAAATGACCTTTTTTCCCTCCGAATGCAAATAAATGGAAAATGGACTCCAAATTCAAATTTTATTTTTTCAATACTTTTAAAATAATAAAAAATTGAATTCTGTAAGTTTTCAAAATTTTTCGAGTCCATTTGCTATATATTTGGATTTTTTCTTCTAAAATTGCCCTTTTATGCCCCCAAATTTTACCATTTTTTAAACGAGCTCAAAATCAAGATTTTTCTTCACCAATCTCTTACAAATAATTCAAAAGTGTGATCTGGAAGTTTTTCATAATTTTTGGAACTCATTTGGTATTTTTTCGGGATTTATCTGCTTGAATTACTACATAGGGGACCTGGGATTTGGCCATTTTGCAAACAAACTCTGAATCAAGATTTTCTTTTGCCAATATATTCCAAATGATTTAAGAATGAGATTTGCAAATTTATAGGATTTTTGGAGTTCATTTGCTATTTTTTCGGGATTTATCTTTTTCAATTACTACATGAAGACCCGAGATTTGGCCATTTTGCAAACGAACTTCGAATCAAGATTTTATTTCTCCAATCTATTCAAAATGATTTAAGAATGAGATTTGCAATTTTTTAGAATTTTTCGAGTTCATTTGCTATTTTTCCCAAATTTTCCAATTTTGCCTTTTTACCTCCGAAACCCGATTTTGCTCAAAACAAGTCTGATTTTCATATTTTCTTCAAACTGAGCCTTGGGATATCCTTTTTTAATCACTCCTCATCCATTAGGGACTTTATTCCTACCGAGTCGGTCCATTTCTATAATTCTTCCCAATTTCACCGAAATCCACAAAAAACCATAATTCTCGGTTTTCTTCTGGATTGACTTTTCTTTCAGTTTTTCTGTCAAGTGGCTTCTCCATTACCTGTAGTCAGTGCTTATCTTTTATTTGAAACCTTCAATTTTGACCAATTCGATCGTTTAAGCACTTTTCCCTAAATTTCCCGGATTAGGGTTTCTTTTCTACTAAATCTCCATAACCCAACTTTTGAACTCCATATCTTTCGATGTAGACCTCGGATTATCAAAATCCTTTTTCCATTTTTCAATTCAACTTTAAATCTTGATTTTGAAAATGGGTTGACTTTTTTAGTAGTTGACTTTTTGGGGTTGACTTTTTTAAGTTTGACTTTTTATGCTGGCCCTCTTAAACTAAGTCTTGGAGTACCACCTGTTTTAGTGGTCTGGACAAAATTAGGTGTCTACAGCTGCCGCTCTTTGACTATTTCTGAGAATCAGGAATCAGGCAAAGATAAATAAACACTAATTTTTTCCAGTTAGTGAAATCACATGTGAAGAGAAGGGAAAGGGGTTTTCTCTTTTTTCTTTTTTTCATCATTTTCATTTTTTTTTGTTGAAAAAAATTGTAAATTGAAGATTTTGTCCTTAAATTGAGTTCCCTGACTAATCAAGGCTCGACGTGTCTTAAGAAAACAAGTTCGATTTTCAAAATGAAAATTGTGCCCGAAGGTCTTAAAAATAGTGCCCGGAGGTCTTATTTATAATTTAAAGAAAAATGTTCCCTGTAGGTCTTAAAAATGGTGCCCGGAGGCCTTATCCGTGAAAAAAATATGTTGTATGCGAGTTTAAAAATGATGCCCGGACGTTTTAAGAATGATGCCCGGAGGTCTTAAGAATGGTGCCCGGAGGCCTTACCCGAGGTTTGGGAAAATATGCTGTATGCGACTTTAAAAATGATGCCCGGAGGTCTTAAAAATGGTGCCCGAAGGCCTTAACCGTGATTTGGGAAAATGCGCTGTATGCGACTTTAAAAATGATGCCCGGATGTCTTAAAAATGGTGCCCGGAGGCCTTAACCGTGATTTGGGAAAATGCGCTATATGCGACTTTAAAAATGATGCCCGGAGGTCTTAAAAATGGTGCCCGGAGGCTTTAACCGTGATTTGGGAAAAGACGCTATATGTGACTTTAAAAATGATGCCCGGAGGTCTTAAAAATGGTGCCCGAAAGCCTTATCCGTGAAAAAAATGCATTGTATGTGACTTTAAAAATGATGCCCGGAGGTCTTAAAAATGGTACCCAGAGGCCTTACCTGTCATTTGGAAACAATGCGCTGTATGCAACTTCTAAAAATGATGCCCGGAGGTCTTAAAAACTGGTGTTCGGAGGCCTTATCCATGAACAAAATGCGCTGTATGTGACTTTAAAAAAGATGCCCAGAGGTCTTAAAAATGGTACCCAAAGGCCTTACCTGTCATTTGGAAAAAATGCGCTGTATGCAACTTTTAAAAATGATGCCCGGAGGTCTTAAAAAATGGTGTCCGGAGGCCTTACCTGTCATTTGGAAAAAAGGCGCTGTATGCGACTTTTAAAAATGATGCCCGGAGGTGTTAAAATTAGTGCCTGGAGGTCTTATCAATTATTTGGAAAACTGATGCCCGGAGGTCTTTAAAATGATGTCCGGAGGCCTTATCCATGACCTTTGAAGAATTATTGAAAATTAACCTGAAGATTTTGAGAAGATGCAAATGCTTTTTTATGCTGGTGCAAATGATTAACAGGATGCACATACGTCATTTTGCAAATGTAAATGTTTTGAATTGATGCAAATGTTTCTTGATGCAGATGCAGATGTTGTATAAAATGCAGATGCTTCGTGGTGTATATGCAAATGACTTAGATTGATGCAAATACTTATTGATGCAGATGCAGATGTTGCATAAGATACAGATGCTTTTAAATGATGCAAATACAAATGATCCTCGAATAACGCAATTACTTCTCAAAAGGATGCAAAGATCAATAATATGCAAATGCTTCTTTATGATGCGAATGCGAAAATTGGTGTTAACGCAACTACTTCATGGAATGATGCAGATGCAAAGATTGGCATTATGCAAATGCTTCTAAATGATGCAAATACAAGGATTTGACAACGTGCAGAATGCTTCTACATGATGCAAATGCGAAGATCGATAATAATGCAAACATTTCATGAAAAGATGCAAATGCCCCTGATCATTTTTCTAGACTTTGGCTTAGCCTTTCCAATTCATTTTTCCTTTTCAAATCAGAGCATATCTTCAATTCATTTTGGCTATTCTCTTTGCCCCAACAATTTTCAAACTCTCATCAACAGAGGTCTGAAACGGGTTCTATTTCTTCTTATCATATCTGGAAGTCAAGACCTATCCTAGCAGTTCTATACCTTTGGGTTAGAAAAACCCTTGTCTCATGTCAACATCAAGAATGGGTGCTTCAAAAAAAATATGTTTATTTGTTTTCTCATTTTGAAAACTTCTGAACAAAAAAATATTAACCCCACAATGTGTGATGTACAATTCTTTTGAAGACTGATGATCATTGTTAAAAACTTCTCTAAGTGTCAATATGGGTTTTTCAATTTGAATTGGCAATGCTTGGTATAACAAGATTTTGGTTGATCAAAGGAAATTTCATAACAAAAATGTATGTCCATTCTAGGCTCACAAATGGAACAGGTTTTATAAATCACGAGCTCATTGAAAATCAAATAAATTCAACATTCTTTTAGTTTTCATATCAAGGCATTTTGACAAGCGTCAAGATTGGCTCGTATGTTTAAGCTGGAAAGTTGATTTTAGAGAAAAACAGTTTTAGTTTTTGAAATCAATCATCCGAATAAGAGTTGACACTTTGGGAAGTTCAAGAATTCCTAGATGTTCCTCGATGACCACTTCTTTAAGATGATTTTCTCTTTTGTGGTATCGGCACTATCATAGATGGCATCGGAAATTCCTATTTTACTCTAGACCGCTCATTTTTTGGGTTTTTGCCCTAGAGTCCCATTCTTTCTCCTTTTTCTTTCTCATTTTTTTTTTGTTTTTCATTGTTTTACCATGCATTTTAGAATTCTAAATTCTTCCTTAGTGAAATGATAATTCGATGAGATGGGATAAAATCCGAGGAAAAACCCTTCAAATTAAATATTCATGCTTGATCAAAATGGACTTTTAAGGCACGTAATGTAGGCCATGGTTTGGGGTTCAAAAAGAAAGGATAAATAGGCCCACAATATGTCTTTGAGGGTAATCATATCAAAGGATCATTTCTTAAGGAGAATTCTTTTTGAAGCATTTGTCCCTTCTTGGACATTTCTTTCCTTTTTACTTTTGCTCTTTTTCTTCCTTCCTTTTGGCTTTCATTTGCCACACTTTTTCTTTTTTCTTCTTGGCTTCCATTTTGCCATCTTTTCCTTTTCTTTTTGACAGAGTGAGCCCATATTCATTCGATGCTACATTTGCTTTGTATCTGTCTTTGAGCCAGAACTCATTCCTCCATGATCTTTAAAAAATTCTTTCCTCGCATTTGCCCCCCAGTGTAGAGGGTGATCCTTGATCAGGGTTCAAAGAAGAAAGAATTCTTTTGGCTCAAAATGGGTGACTATGGATAATTTTTTTTTTTTTGCGAAAAGGATATGAAAGATGGCCATTCATCATATCAAGCACAAATATTCTCATTGGAAAGCAATCCCCAGGGGAAATAGATAATCAAAATTTCACTTTGCACTTTGAAATCATTTGAATTCTCAGATGCATGACATCACAATTTTTCTTCTTTTATTGCTGTTTTTTTTTATCGCATGCCCCAATGATTCATGCGTTAATCCATCCTTATTCACCATGTATCCATCATTTCCACATATGATGCCCCAATTTGTTTAACCATGAGAGTTTGTATCAATAAGGAACATAGCAAGTCTAGGTCTATTTTGAAAAGTTTGAGTTTCAAATATGAGTTCTTTGAAGAAACAAGGAAAATATGATCCAAAAACTGGTTTTCTCTAGGACATGAGATAATCTAGTTTAATCATTGTGCCCAGGGTGTCAATCATGAAGTGATGTTTGGGAAATTAGTATTTTGTGGTTGTTGAAAATGACATGAATGGTTTTGGCACAACCTTGACACACACCAAATTACCATGATCAAAATTCTTGAAAGAAAGTCTCATTTGTTTGAATTTCAAGGAGTTCGAAAAAATTTCGAAAAGTTTGTTCCTTTGTTCATAACCTAGACTAGGATCTACATCTTTGCTTATTCTATGATGACGATGGTTTTATCAAGTTCAATCATTCATAATCCTTGACGCATTAGGTCTTTCAAGTGTTCTTGATTCAAGGGGTTTAGGCCTGGGAAAGCCTTAAAAGAGAGGGGAGAAGGTATTGGGTCATTTGTAACAATGATCATCAATATTCTTGAGACTATTCATTACTAAAACTTCCTTAATGCTTGTTTTTACAAATTCAAATTATTGTTAAAATACAACAAACACAAAGCATTTAAAACTCAAAATTCATTTAATGAATGTCGACGTGAGACAAGTGTTTTCATCATAAAGTCTGAAACTACATGCATCAAAATGCTCCTATTGACATCCTTCAAAGGTAGTAATTCTCCCCCTAAAACCTGAAAGAAACTGATTGAAGGCAAAGCGGCCTTCCACTGATTGATAAGCTCCGGTGTCAAAATACCATCACGGATAAGACTTTCAATCCTTTCCTTCAGTTGTCTACATTTTTCAGTTGAATGCCCAACTACCCCCAAATGATAATCACACTTGCTGTCAGGGTCATAACTCCTCGCTGATGGAATTGGAGCTATTTTCAAAGGTATCGGGGTAAGGTACTGATTCTTTATTAGTAATAGCAGCAGGTCAGGGATGAGGATTGGAATTCTTTCTTGGTTTTCCCGTGGTCATTTTCTGGAAGTCGGCCTTGTTGCAAGGGCTGGTATAGGATTAGGTGCTTGGGTTGGTAGGTAAAAATAAAGGCTTGGAGATACCTTAGTAGGGTAACACAATCGGTATGAGGGAAACGGGAATATGAGACAAAATCTTCTATAGCTTGGACATCTTCTTCTTTCTTTCTAGGTGTCTTATTTCTCTCGGCATTAGATGTTCATTCTCCTTCAAGTTCCCCATTCTTGATAGCATTCTCAATCATTTCTTCTAAGATTACTATATCCACAAAATTCTTCGAGGCATTGCTGATGAGTCTATCATAGTACGGGCCTGCAGCGTATTCACAAAAAGGACGGTGATTTCTTTTTGTGTCAAAGGTGGTTGTACTTGGGTAGACATGTTCCTCCACCTTTGAACATACTCTTTGAAGCTCTCAGTAGCTCTTTTCTCCATATTTTGCAAAGTAAGATGATCAGGTGTCCTGTCAGTCATATGCTTGTACTGATTTAGAAAAGCCCTAGCCAAATCATTCCAAGAGCGAATCTAATCCTTGCTGAACTGACTATACCACCTAATTGCGGACCCGCTGAGGCTATCCTGAAAGTAGTGAATCAGAAGCTTATCATTATCTATATGACTTGTCATATTTCGGCAAAACATAGGGATGTGGGCTTACGGATCAGCCGTCTCGTCATATTTCACAAAGTTATGGTCCTTGAATTTAGGAGAGATGACTAAATCGAAGACCAAGCATCGTTCTTTCGCCTCCATACTCCCGAATACGTCTGTATTTTCTACTGCCTGGAGCCTTTCATCTAGCAACTGATATTTCCCTTGGGAATCTGCCAACTCTACCTCATTAACCATTTTCAACTTTTCCAGTTCAACTAGATCATCTGAATTTAAGACATTGACGGGGTTAACTGTGTTCTGGTCATCCATCATTATGACCTCATTCTGACCCTTTCGTGCCTCTAACCCTTCTCTGGTGGACAGGTTTTCAGTGTATCCCTTGTTACGGTGGACATTAACTCCATCAATTTAATCATCTGATCTTTAGATTGTGCTTGAGACTTTGCATGCTGTTCTCGCAATTCTTCCTGTACCCTTTCCATTCTTTCCATTCGGGCAACTTGTTCATTCTCCATAGCACTAGCCTGTATTAAAAGGGTACTCAGTACTTCTTATACCTTTGATTTGAAATGTAAATTCTTTCAAAGACTCTTAAAGCCAAGCCAACTTCTATTTTATTCCCCCAAAGTGTGTGTCATGATGAAGGAGTCATGAATACAATTTGATGCACGTGAAGCCTAAACAATATCATGTATGGACATGTACAGTGGAAACATGCTGACCATGTATGTAATAAATGTAATCACGATGCCAACATGTTGCAAGCAAAGAATAAACAAATCAACGCATGGATATATGCAATGAATGATCATGTACATTTCAACGTATTTCCCAATGAATGATCATATACACTATGACTGCAACACAATGTCAATTATGAAACATGCAAACAATGAATGATTGATACAGAGTATATACAAAGAAAATCATACTGACCATGTGTGTCATGAATGCATCCTGATGTTAATATGACGGATTAGTGCATGAGCATATACAGAGAAATCATGCAGAACATGTTTGTCATGAATACAACGCAAAGTCAACATGATGCATGTAAAGAATAAGCAAATTAATGCATGGATATATACAGAATAATCATGTTGATTATGAATGCATGAATGCAACCTGATGCTAACATGATACATGTATGAATGTATGGTATGACAAATAATTGATCGGATACAAAATGCAAAGGGAAAGATATCACGGAGGAAATAAGAATCGGAGGAACTCAATCATCAACATCTCATAAATTTGAAGCATAGTCAATTCATTCCCATATCAACGTTCACAATGGTATAAACGATGTTTACAAAATCTGAGCAGTAGTTAAAACTATCTTTACAAGTATTTTATTCTTCCTAGCATCCTAAGGCTATAAGAGCCGGCTACTGAAAAAGTGAAATCCTATTACATCATATAAGACTGAAGTCTTTCCACCTCAATGTCGTAAATCTCCCAAATCCTGATGACGCTTTCCCAGCCCTCTATCAATCAGTGTCGTTGGATCCAACCACTTGGCATCTATAAGAGATTGCACTTTCTTTTTGAATGCTATACAATCTTTAATGCTATGACCAACAATTCCACAGTGATAATCACATCTTGCATTTGGATTATACCACTTTGGATATGGTGGTAACAAGGATTTCAATGGGACACATGCAACCATGTGATTTTGGATCAGTATAGAGAGAAGCTCTCAGTAGCTGATTGGAAATGAATCAAAATGCCTTTGGATCTTATCCTGGGGTCGTTTCTTAATCACACATGGCCTAGGAGTTGGGGCACTTGGTGGTGGCACTAAGGTCCGAACCAGAGTGTTTACATGGAGACGTGGTGGAGCAGCATGGTAAGGGTATGGATTTGGACACGGGGCCTTTGGAGGCTGTACATAGCTCGAGGTTCCTATCCTAGGTGCTGGATAAAGTGATTGATGAGGGAAGCAATAAGAGCTGCCAATTGGTGGTAATGGAGTGGGATTCATGGGTCCCGTAATGATCATCCCAATGGACGATTGGACCATAGTAGGGTGGGGATATTGGTTTGGACCTAGAATAGTTTGCAGGTATGGTACTGGATCCGAGGTTTCTATCTTTGGTATTAGGCTCTGAGGTTTAATCATTTTCACGACTTTGTCCACAATTTCATCAAGATTGCAACCTTTGTGGCATTGACAAGCGCAGGATCCAGAAAGGATTGTATGTTCTGGACCTAATGGTTTTGGTTGATCCGAAGGCGATGCAGAGCCCTGAGAATGTTCCCCTTTACTCTTACCCATATCCTCAAACATTTTCAGCAATTTGGCGAGTTGTTCTTTCACTTCCCAGATTTCATGTCCAAATTCCTCTTGATTGCGTTCCAAAGCACCCAATCATTCTTCCGATTCATTCCTCATATCTCGAACCCCTTTCATGCAAATGAAAATGTCATGAGATTAAGAATACAATTATGAATGTACATGCTCTATTCCTATGTGCATGAATATACTGATGATTAATGCATGAACATATACAGAGAAATTATGATGACTATGTATGCTATGGATGCAGTCTAATGCCAACATGATGCATTTAGAAAAATGAATAAATTGATGCACATGTATATACAAATAATGACTATGCATGCCATAAACGTATTTTACAATGAATGACCATGCATGCTATGACTGTAACATGATGTCAAAATGATACATGCGAAAAAATAAATGAATTAACACAATGGTACGTACAAAGAATGACCATGTATATCACAAATGTATGCTACAATGAATAACCATGCATGTTAGGACTGTAGCATGATGTCAAAATGATACAAATAAAGAATAAATGAATTAACACCAAGGTATATACAAAGAAATCAATTATTACATGAAATTGGTGGGACCTAAATCTTGATTATTCAAAAATCTCATTATGCAAAATTTGCCTCCAAATTTATGATTTTTTTGAAACATGTTTTTTTCTATGAAAAACCAATCATATTATTTTCAAAAGAATTTCGGGGTAGTGGATCCTACTATTGTACAATGTGCAAATGCTCATGTAACACTATCGGTTTATAGAAACCATCAAATGAGATTATTATCACCATCCATTATTGCAAAAAACGAAATCAATAATACAACCAAAAATGTACATGCTCTATTCACATACATGAAATGTGCAAAATGCAAAAATACTTGAAAAATGATTTTTATTTTTTATTAAACAGTTAATGAACATTTGCCCCAACAAATATCTACTTATATAGGTATCACAGTGTCCTTGGGACGGATTATCACATTTATTACGGGCAATGTATGTACATCATTGCCCAATCTACAACACTTATTCAAAGTGTAAAATAGGTAACAAAAAGTTTAGAAATGTCCCTCCATGTGTTCTTGTCTTCGTTATATCTAACGGAAATCCGGCATGGCTTAACCTAGGTTCACTATATGAGGGTGAATCGGTTCTAAAGGCCCCGAATCGCTCCTCACTGTCGCCGGTGAAGGCTAGTAAGGCACCCCGATAAAAGCGGGTTCAATTCATTAGAGTCTATTTCCCTAGCCCATGCGGATTGTTAATCACGAAGGCTTAGGTAATTTAGTACTTTGGAAGTGTTTCACTAGCCCATGCGGATTGTTAATCACGAAGGCTTAGTTACTTTGCTCCCACCTAAAAGGACGGAACCCGGGTATAGGGCTCATGATATGCAAATGCACGTGTGGTGTGTGAGGAGGAACAACAAACCTTTCACCACCTATTCTATACCCTTATTCTAAATGCCCTAACAATTTATTAAAAGAATAATCAAGAATAGTGTAACGCATTAACCAACAAGCAATTATAATATACAACCTTAAATAACTAGAGAACAATAATAAAATGCATGCACATGAGTATGAACATATTTAAAAACATTTTATTATTTTCAAAATTCTCCTTATTAAAAAAATGTGGGAATTAAAATTAAATACCAATTAAACCAACAAAACCGAGACTTTGATAACACACGACTAATTCTAGGCCTGACTCTCTAATAGTCCCCAGTGGAGTCGCCAAGCTGTCACAACCTAAAAAATAACAAGTCTCAACGCAAGACTTTATTATTCATTAAGCGTGACATTAAAAAAAACCGAGGAAAAGTCAAACAAATTCCTCTTAAAAAATAAAGATTTTGAAAATGACCTTGAAAAAAACATGGAGTCGCCACCAATCTTTTTAGCTAGGTGTGATCGGCCACCTATTAAAATCGGTTTTATAAAATATTTTAAAATTAATTAAAACATTTTTTAAAACCAATTTCAACTTTGCGTTTGAAACCAAAGAAATCAAAGAAACGAGTTCGGGACTCGGTTACGTGGGGGAAAGGATTAGCACCCCCACAACTGTAATACCCTCATAAGTACGAGATCAATTCGAGACAATTATAACATACGGATGGCTCGAGGTTAAACTTTGAAATGCCTATAGAAAGGATGGGCTACCATGTGGTACACATGTTGTATGATAAATGGTAAAGTTGGGGGTTTAATCGAGTGATTAAGTGATTTAACCCCAAATTGACTAAAAGTCAGGATAGGGAAAAGTACATAAAATGTGATAATTTAATTTCACATAGTGTTGATATGTGATATAACATTATTTGGGAGTGTTAGAACATGAATCAGCAAAAAAATCGGTAAAATATGAACAGGGGTATTTTGGTAATTTTACCCAAAATTTTGTTTTTAGTCCGTAAATGGTACCAATGGACTAAGTGATCATATAGGATCATAATATGATGTTTAGATCAAAAATTGGACATTAAAATCAAATTCGACAGCTAAAATCGTCTAATATGATGTTATGATCATATAGGATCATAACATGATGCAAATGCGAAGATCGATAATAATGCAAACGTTTCATGAAAAGATGCAAATGCCCCTGATCATTTTTCTAGACTTTGGCTTAGCCTTTCCAATTCATTTTTCCTTTTCAAATCAGAGCATATCTTCAATTCATTTTGGCTATTCTCTTTGCCCCAACAGTTTTCAAACTCTCATCAACAGAGGTCTGAAACGGGTTCTATTTCTTCTTATCATATCTGGAAGTCAAGACCTATCCTAGCAGTTCTATACCTTTGGGTTAGAAAAACCCTTGTCTCATGTCAACATCAATAATGGGTGCTTCAAAAAAAATATCTTTATTTGTTTTCTCATTTTGAAAACTTCTGAACAAAAAAATATTAACCCCACAATGTGTGATGTACAATTCTTTTGAAGACTGATGATCATTGTTAAAAACTTCTCTAAGTGTCAATATGGGTTTTTCAATTTGAATTGGCAATGCTTGGTATAACAAGATTTTGATTGATCAAAGGAAATTTCATAACAAAAATGTATGTCCATTCTAGGCTCACAAATGGAACAGGTTTTATAAATCACGAGCTCATTGAAAATCAAATAAATTCAACATTCTTTTAGTTTTCATATCAAGGCATTTTGACAAGCGTCAAGATTGGCTCGTATGTTTAAGCTGGAAAGTTGATTTTAGAGAAAAACAGTTTTAGTTTTTGAAATCAATCGTCCGAATAAGAGTTGACACTTTGGGAAGTTCAAGAATTCCTAGATGTTCCTCGATGACCACTTCTTTAAGATGATTTTCTCTTTTGTGGTATCGGCACTATCATAGATGGCATCGGAAATTCCTATTTTACTCTAGACCGCTCATTTTTTGGGTTTTTGCCCTAGAGTCCCATTCTTTCTCCTTTTTCTTTCTCATTTTTTTTTTGTTTTTCATTGTTTTACCATGCATTTTAGAATTCTAAATTCTTCCTTAGTGAAATGATAATTCGATGAGATGGGATAAAATCCGAGGAAAAACCCTTCAAATTAAATATTCATGCTTGATCAAAATGGACTTTTAAGGCACGTAATGTAGGCCATGGTTTAGGGTTCAAAAAGAAAGGATAAATAGGCCCACAATATGTCTTTGAGGGTAATCATATCAAAGGATCATTTCTTAAGGAGAATTCTTTTTGAAGCATTTGTCCCTTCTTGGACATTTCTTTCCTTTTTACTTTTGCTCTTTTTCTTCCTTCCTTTTGGCTTTCATTTGCCACATTTTTTCTTTTTTTCTTCTTGGCTTCCATTTCGCCATCTTTTCCTTTTCTTTTTGACAGAGTGAGCCCATATTCATTCGATGCTACATTTGCTTTGTATCTGTCTTTGAGCCAGAACTCATTCCTCCATGATCTTTAAAAAATTCTTTCCTCGCATTTTCCCCCCAGTGTAGAGGGTGATCCTTGATCAGGGTTCAAAGAAGAAAGAATTCTTTTGGCTCAAAATGGGTGACTATGGATAATTTTTTTTTTTTTTTTTGCGAAAAGGATATGAAAGATGGCCATTCATCATATCAAGCACAAATATTCTCATTGGAAAGCAATCCCCAGGGGAAATAGATAATCAAAATTTCACTTTGCACTTTGAAATCATTTGAATTCTCATATGCATGACATCACAATTTTTCTTCTTTTATTGCTGTTTTTTTTTTATCGCATGCCCCAATGATTCATGCGTTAGTCCATCCTTATTCACCATGTATCCATCATTTCCACATATGATGCCCCAATTTGTTTAACCATGAGAGTTTGTATCAATAAGGAACATAGCAAGTCTAGGTCTATTTTGAAAAGTCTGAGTTTCAAATCTGAGTTCTTTGAAGAAACAAGGAAAATATGATCCAAAAACTGGTTTTCTCTAGGACATGAGATAATCTAGTTTAATCATTGTGCCCCAGGGTGTCAATCATGAAGTGATGTTTGGGAAATTAGTATTTTGTGGTTGTTGAAAATGACATGAATGGTTTTGGCACAACCTTGACACACACTAAATTACCATGATCAAAATTCTTGAAAGAAAGTCTCATTTGTTTGAATTTCAAGGAGTTCGAAAAAATTTCGAAAAGTTTGTTCCTTTGTTCATAACCTAGACTACGATCTACATATTTGCTTATTCTATGATGACGATGGTTTTATCAAGTTCAATCATTCATAATCCTTGAAGCATTAGGTCTTTCAAGTGTTCTTGATTCAAGGGGTTTAGGCCTGGGAAAGCCTTAAAAGAGAGGGGAGAAGGTATTGGGTCATTTGTAACAATGATCATCAATATTCTTGAGACTATTCATTACTAAAACTTCCTTAATGCTTGTTTTTACAAATTCAAATTATTGTTAAAACACAACAAACACAAAGCATTTAAAACTCAAAATTCATTTAATGAATGTCGACGTGAGACAAGTGTTTTCATCATAAAGTCTGAAACTACATGCATCAAAATGCTCCTATTGACATCCTTCAAAGGTAGTAATTCTCCCCCTAAAACCTGAAAGAAACTGATTTAAGGCAAAGCGGCCTTCCACTGATTGATAAGCTCCGGTGTCAAAATACCATCACGGATAAGACTTTCAATCCTTTCCTTCAGTTGTCTACATTTTTCAGTTGAATGCCCAACTACCCCCAAATGATAATCACACTTGCTGTCAGGGTCATAACTCCTCGCTGATGGATTTGGATCTATTTTCAAAGGTGTCGGGGTAAGGTACTGATTCTTTATTAGTAATAGCAGCAGGTCAGGGATGAGGATTGGAATTCTTTCTTGGTTTTCCCGCGGTCATTTTCTGGAAGTCGGCCTTGTTGCAAGGGCTGGTATAGGATTAGGTGCTTGGGTTGGTAGGTAAAAATAAAGGCTTGGAGATACCTTAGTAGGGTAACACAATCGGTATGAGGGAAACGGGAATATGAGACAAAATCTTCTATAGCTTGGACATCTTCTTCTTTCTTTCTAGGTGTCTTATTTCTCTCGGCATTAGATGTTCCTTCTCCTTCAAGTTCCCCATTCTTGATAGCATTCTCAATCATTTCTCCTGAGATTACTATATCCACAAAATTCTTCGAGGCATTGCTGATGAGTCTATCATAGTACGGGGCCTGCAGCGTATTCACAAAAAGGATGGTGATTTCTTTTTGTGTCAAAGGTGGTTGTACTTGGGTAGACATGTTCCTCCACCTTTGAACATACTCTTTGAAGCTCTCAGTAGCTCTTTTCTCCATATTTTGCAAAGTAAGATGATCAGGTGTCCTGTCAGTCATATGCTTGTACTGATTTAGAAAAGCCCTAGCCAAATCATTCCAAGAGCGAATCTAATCCTTGCTGAACTGACTATACCATCTAATTGCGGACCCGCTGAGGCTATCTTGAAAGTAGTGAATCAGAAGCTTATCATTATCTATATGACTTGTCATCTTTCGGCAAAACATAGGGATGTGGGCTTACGGATCAGCCGTCTCGTCATATTTCACAAAGTTATGGTCCTTGAATTTAGGAGAGATGACTAAATCGAAGACCAAGCATCGTTCTTTCGCCTCCATACTCTTGAATACGTCTGTATTTTCTACTGCCTGGAGCCTTTCATCTAGCAAATGATATTTCCCTTGGGAATCTGCCAATTCTACCTCATTAACCATTTTCAACTTTTCCAATCCAACTAGATCATCTGAATTTAAGACATTGACGGGGTTAACTGTGTTCTGGTCATCCATCATTATGACCTCATTCTGACCCTTTCGTGCCTCTAACCCTTCTCTGGTGGACAGGTTTTCAGTGTATCCCTTGTTACGGTGGACATTAACTCCATCAATTTAATCATCTGATCTTTAGATTGTGCTTGAGACTTTGCATGCTGTTCTCGCAATTCTTCCTGTACCCTTTCCATTCTTTCCATTCGGGCAACTTGTTCATTCTCCATAGCACTAGCCTGTATTAAAAGGGTACTCAGTACTTCTTATACCTCTGATTTGAAATGTAAATTCTTTCAAAGACTCTTAAAGCCAAGCCAACTTCTATTTTATTCCCCCAAAGTGTGTGTCATGATGAAGGAGTCATGAATACAATTTGATGCACGTGAAGCCTAAACAATATCATGTATGGACATGTACAGTGGAAACATGCTGACCATGTATGTAATAAATGTAATCACGATGCCAACATGTTGCAAGCAAAGAATAAACAAATCAACGCATGGATATATGCAATGAATGATCATGTACATTTCAACGTATTTCCCAATGAATGATCATATACACTATGACTGCAACACAATGTCAATTATGAAACATGCAAACAATGAATGATTGATACAGAGTATATACAAAGAAAATCATACTGACCATGTGTGTCATGAATGCATCCTGATGTTAATATGACGGATTAGTGCATGAGCATATACAGAGAAATCATGCAGAACATGTTTGTCATGAATACAACGCAAAGTCAACATGATGCATGTAAAGAATAAGCAAATTAATGCATGGATATATACAGAATAATCATGTTGATTATGAATGCATGAATGCAACCTGATGCTAACATGATACATGTATGAATGTATGGTATGACAAATAATTGATCGGATACAAAATGCAAAGGGAAAGATATCACGGAGGAAATAAGAATCGGAGGAACTCAATCATCAACATCTCATAAATTTGAAGCATAGTCAATTCATTCCCATATCAACGTTCACAATGGTATAAACGATGTTTACAAAATCTGAGCAGTAGTTAAAACTATCTTTACAAGTATTTTATTCTTCCTAGCATCCTAAGGCTATAAGAGCCGGCTACTGAAAAAGTGAAATCCTATTACATCATATAAGACTGAAGTCTTTCCACCTCAATGTCGTAAATCTCCCAATCCTGACGACGCTTTCCCAGCCCTCTATCAATCAGTGTCGTTGGATCCAACCACTTGGCATCTATAAGAGATTGCACTTTCTTTTTGAATGCTATACAATCTTTAATGTTATGACCAACAATTCCACAGTGATAATCACATCTTGCATTTGGATTATACCACTTTGGATATGGTGGTAACAAGGATTTCAATGGGACACATGCAACCATGTGATTTTGGATCAGTATAGAGAGAAGCTCTCGGTAGCTGATTGGAAATGAATCAAAATGCCTTTGGATCTTATCCTGGGGTCGTTTCTTAATCACACATGGCCTAGGAGTTGGGGCACTTGGTGGTGGCACTAAGGTCCGAACCAGAGTGTTTACATGGAGACGTGGTGGAGCAGCATGGTAAGGGTATGGATTTGGACACGGGGCCTTTGGAGGCTGTACATAGCTCGAGGTTCCTATCCTAGGTGCTGGATAAAGTGATTGATGAGGGAAGCAATAAGAGCTGCCAATTGGTGGTAATGGAGTGGGATTCATGGGTCCCGTAATGATCATCCCAATGGACGATTGGACCATAGTAGGGTGGGGATATTGGTTTGGACCTAGAATAGTTTGCAGGTATGGTACTGGATCCGAGGTTTCTATCTTTGGTATTAGGCTCTGAGGTTTAATCATTTTCATGACTTTGTCCACAATTTCATCAAGATTGCAACCTTTGTGGCATTGACAAGCGCAGGATCCAGCAAGGATTGTATGTTCTGGACCTAATGGTTTTGGTTGATCCGAAGGCGATGCAGAGCCCTGAGAATGTTCCCCTTTACTCTTACCCATATCCTCAAACATTTTCAGCAATTTGGCGAGTTGTTCTTTCACTTCCCAGATTTCATGTCCAAATTCCTCTTGATTGCGTTCCAAAGCACCCAATCGTTCTTCCGATTCATTCCTCATATCTCGAACCCCTTTCATGCAAATGAAAATGTCATGAGATTAAGAATACAATTATGAATGTACATGCTCTATTCCTATGTGCATGAATATACTGATGATTAATGCATGAACATATACAGAGAAATTATGATGACTATGTATGCTATGGATGCAGTCTAATGCCAACATGATGCATTTAGAAAAATGAATAAATTGATGCACATGTATATACAAATAATGACTATGCATGCCATAAACGTATTTTACAATGAATGACCATGCATGCTATGACTGTAACATGATGTCAAAATGATACATGCGAAAAAATAAATGAATTAACACAATGGTACGTACAAAGAATGACCATGTATATCACAAATGTATGCTACAATGAATAACCATGCATGTTAGGACTGTAGCATGATGTCAAAATGATACAAATAAAGAATAAATGAATTAACACCAAGGTATATACAAAGAAATCAATTATTACATGAAATTGGTGGGACCTAAATCTTGATTATTCAAAAATCTCATTATGCAAAATTTGCCTCCAAATTTATGATTTTTTTGAAACATGTTTTTTTCTATGAAAAACCAATCATATTATTTTCAAAAGAATTTCGGGGTAGTGGATCCTACTATTGTACAATGTGCAAATGCTCATGTAACACTATCGGTTTATAGAAACCATCAAATGAGATTATTATCACCATCCATTATTGCAAAAAACGAAATCAATAATACAACCAAAAATGTACATGCTCTATTCACATACATGAAATGTGCAAAATGCAAAAATACTTGAAAATGATTTTTATTTTTTATTAAACAGTTAATGAACATTTGCCCCAACAAATATCTACTTATATAGGTATCACAGTGTCCTTGGGACGGATTATCACATTTATTACGGGCAATGTATGTACATCATTGCCCAATCTACAACACTTATTCAAAGTGTAAAATAGGTAACAAAAAGTTTAGAAATGTCCCTCCATGTGTTCTTGTCTTCGTTATATCTAACGGAAATCCGGCATGGCTTAACCTAGGTTCACTATATGAGGGTGAATCGGTTCTAAAGGCCCCGAATCGCTCCTCACTGTCGCCGGTGAAGGCTAGTAAGGCACCCCGATAAAAGCGGGTTCAATTCATTAGAGTCTATTTCCCTAGCCCATGCGGATTGTTAATCACGAAGGCTTAGGTAATTTAGTACTTTGGAAGTGTTTCACTAGCCCATGCGGATTGTTAATCACGAAGGCTTAGTTACTTTGCTCCCACCTAAAAGGACGGAACCCGGGTATAGGGCTCATGATATGCAAATGCACGTGTGGTGTGTGAGGAGGAACAACAAACCTTTCACCACCTATTCTATACCCTTATTCTAAATGCCCTAACAATTTATTAAAAGAATAATCAAGAATAGTGTAACGCATTAACCAACAAGCAATTATAATATACAACCTTAAATAACTAGAGAACAATAATAAAATGCATGCACATGAGTATGAACATATTTAAAAACATTTTATTATTTTCAAAATTCTCCTTATTAAAAAAATGTGGGAATTAAAATTAAATACCAATTAAACCAACAAAACCGAGACTTTGATAACACACGACTAATTCTAGGACTGACTCTCTAATAGTCCCCAGTGGAGTCGCCAAGCTGTCACAACCTAAAAAATAACAAGTCTCAACGCAAGACTTTATTATTCGTTAAGCGTGACATTAAAAAAAACCGAGGAAAAGTCAAACAAATTCCTCTTAAAAAATAAAGATTTTGAAAATGACCTTGAAAAAAACATGGAGTCGCCACCAATCTTTTTAGCTATGTGTGATCGGCCACCTATTAAAATCGGTTTTATAAAATATTTTAAAATTAATTAAAACATTTTTTAAAACCAATTTCAAGTTTGCGTTTTAAACCAAACAAATCAAGGAAACGAGTTCGGGACTCGGTTACGTGGGGGAAAGCATTAGCACCCCCACAACTGTAATACCCTCATAAGTACGAGATCAATTCGAGACAATTATAACATACGGATGGCTCGAGGTTAAACTTTGAAATGCCTATAGAAAGGATGGGCTACCATGTGGTACACATGTTGTATGATAAATGGTAAAGTTGGGGGTTTAATCGAGTGATTAAGTGATTTAACCCCAAATTGACTAAAAGTCAGGATAGGGAAAAGTACATAAAATGTGATAATTTAATTTCACATAGTGTTGATATGTGATATAACATTATTTGGGAGTGTTAGAACATGAATCAGCAAAAAAATCGGTAAAATATGAATAGGGGTATTTTGGTAATTTTACCCAAAATTTTGTTTTTAGTCCGTAAATGGTACCAATGGACTAAGTGATCATATAGGATCATAATATGATGTTTAGATCAAAAATTGGACATTAAAATCAAATTCGACAGCTAAAATCGTCTAATTCGTCATTTAGTGACGCTAGCGTAAATTGACGTAAAAACATGGCTCGGGATTTTTTTGAAACTAATCTGAATACATTAACATATGTTATAACATATGAGGATTATGAATATGACAAGAAAAATCAAAAATGGAGTTGAAACCGGATTAGTCCTTAAGTAACCTAAAGGAATGAAAACCGAAAACTGACCGCGGGAAGGTCCGAAAAAGGTTTTAAATGGATCAATAGATTAATATAGACGTAAAATGATGTTAGCAAGCTACTGGTGAAATCAAAATAAAAATCGGAGTTAAAACCGAAAAAGTCAAAATATTGACCCATTAGCGCTCCGAGGCCCGGATTTGGGTTTCGAGATATCAAAAAAATTATCCGAACATGAAGATCAGTATATTATCATATTTGGAACATATCCGTGTCAAGAAAACTGAAAAACGGTCTTCCGAACGTGATTTCATGTTGGCCTACTAAGGTACTAAAAGACAAAATAGGGGCAAAATGGTCATTTGACCATGGCCCACTTATTAAGTCTGAAAATCAGACTTCTCCACCCCCAATTTCACGTGAGGAACCAGAAAAATGAGAAAGAAAGAAGGGAAGCCATGGAAGCTTGCTTCCAAGCTTTCTCTCTCCTCCGTTTACTAGGCAGATCACCAAAAGTTTCAAAGATTTCACAAACCCAAAGGTAACTTCATGTTCTAAGCTTGATTTTGATGCTATATTTTGAAGATTTTTCCTTTAGATATGAGAAACCATGTGGGCTAAAAATTGGTGGTGGTGAACCACCATGTTGCCACCATTTTTTTCGCAACGGGAGGTGTTCCTCTGCCTCCTTAAACCATAAATTAGTATCGGATAGCTTTGAATCAAAATTTAGAGGCTAAAACGAGTTTGTCCGAAACCCTAGCTTGCCCATGAGGTGGTGCCGCCATCTTCCTTCGTTGTTCGAGGCCACCGTTAGCTTTGCTATCATCGTGTGAGCAACTTTCTAGTTGATTGTTGCTCCAAATTTTAATCCGAGCTAAGTGTAAACATTTATTTGTAAAAAAAATTTTAAGCTGAAAATTTTTGGATATCAGCTAACTATTATAAATAATGGGAATTTGAGTGTCCCGTAGTTGTAAAATATTTACAGAATATCTTGACGATGTCGTAGGTACTCGTATCGTGGAGTTCGCCTGGGATCGCGACAAAGTCACGAAAGTGCCGCTTTAATACTCGAAATAACACTGTGAGCATTTAGGTTAATTTAGGGGGTAGTTGTTGTTTTATATGTATTGTTGATTGATACGGATACTGAAACACGAAAGACTGCTCGGATCACGGAAATGGTAAGTTTTAAACCTTACGCGAATTAATGGCGTAAGTGTAGTGTTAATATGGTTACATGAGGTAAGTATTGTAGAGTTGAATGATAATGATTGTAAGCTATATGAAATGCTCAGATATTCTTAATTAAGATGTCATAACAAGGTAGATTATGGTTGTACTTGTCGGATTAATGAAAAAATAGTATGGAATTGTGTTTGAGGCATTATGGTTGCTAATTTATGAAATTGGTGGATGAATAATATTGTATAGGATGGTTGAGTATTTAAGGATAGTTAGACATTGGAGATTAAATGTTATGCACACAAGTTGTTTGATAAAATGTCTAAGTGAAATTGTAATGCTTGTAAACATAAATAGAAATATGCTAGTGTAGAAGCTGTTACCTAGAATATTATATAAATCATTTAATAAGATAAACAAATTTAATATATCATGCTATTATTTTACGGACAAGGTAAGGTCCGGGATTCTACTGTTTTTCGGAGAGGGTGATGTCCGGGATGCTATTGTTTTACGGACAGGTTGATGTCCGGGATGCTATTGTTGTACGGACAGGGTGATGTCCTGGATGCTATTGTTGTATGGACAGGGTGATGCCCGGGATGCTATTATTGTACAGACAGGGTGATGTCCGGGATGCTATTGTTTTACGGACAGGGTGATGTCCGGGATGCTATTGTTGTACGGACAGGGTGATGTTCGGGCTGCTATCTTGTACGGACAGGATGAGTCCGGGATGGTACGGACAGGATGAGTCCGGGATGATATGGACAAGATAGTCCGGAATGACAAATATTACGGACTGGTATAAGTCCAGGATGTTTTGATGTTATAGTCATGAAAAATTTCTAAATGATAATTATAGAGGTATACACGTAAAATCGATTGTAAAATATTTTTGGCTACCGATTTTGGCTAGTCAATGGCCTATTTATATTCAGCACTCAGCATAGAAGATTTCATATGGGACAAATAATTTTTATAAGTCCCGAAATAATTTTTAAATATTACTTTTCGAATAATTAGTCATACTTGATATGTCATGTTTATGCTTTAATAGTTAAGAAATGAAATACAAAACTTTCAAGTACTCTTCCTAGTAACCTTATGCTCACTGAGTCTTTCGACTCACTCCGTTTATTTTCATTCTTTTTCAGATCTTAATAGACCCAGCTTTTCCCAGGTTTCGGATAGCTAGCCGCTCGTATAATTGTGGTAAGCGGATTGACCCAGGACATGGTAAGTAGTGGTGATGGTGGGATACATTTTGCAGTCACTAGGGTATCATGGGTCCTACGCATTTTGTGTATGACGTATATATACTTTATATTTTGTAAACTGGTGTATCTAAGTGATGTATGATGTATAACGACCACGGAGGCCTAGTATGATCTGGTGATGCTTATGCCATTATGATATAATATGACTGTATGTGTGTATATAAGACGTTATAAAGGTTGAGTCTACTGCGGGGCATCTTGGTTACTCCCTAACGGAGGTGTCCAAACCGAGATGTCATGTGTTGATGATTATTACATTGTAAATGTTGATGACTGAGCGGCAAACCCCTATGTAGGGCGAGATTATGCCGAAAGTTTGTTTGATTTGGTTTCGTGGGTATATTCAGGCTTCGGAGGCAGTGGCATACCTTGTCTCTGATCGATCGCATGCCTTGAATTTGGGGTTTGACAATAGTGGTATCAGAGCATGGTCTAGAGGTCAGTGACTGCAAAAAGGGTAGGGTAGTAGTGCATTGCTTATAGGTAATCTTAGGGTATCGATTAGTGGTGTACTGCCCCTATAGATGTCAATCGTCACATGCGGTTACGTCGGGTAATCTATAAGCCAGCTAGTATATATAGAATTGTGTCGAGAAAATTGTGGAATTACTGATAGTATATTTATTTTCTAAATACAATGTTGTCACGATCACGATCTCATAGATATAGAGACGTATTGGGGGACCGAGAGCCTGAGGTCCTGGATAATATTTTTATTGGCCCTAAGGTTAGAGGCCAAAGTGAGGATAGTAGTAGGTCTGCTACTAGGGAAATAGATAGGATTGCTGGAGTAGTATTAGATGACGACACATATGAATAGTTGTTGGATATGGTAAACAGAACATATTAATATATTCAGGCCTTGGTGGGCTGGTGATAGAACAATGACAGCCACGATTGTTCGACCAAATTCCTTCAACCAGTTGTTGTTAGTAATGAGTTGTTGTTGGGACAACATACACCCTATCAGTAAATAACCTTACCTACTTTGGAGGAACGTTACCACCTAGTTTTGCAGGGGTGGAATTCGATTTTGATCCTAGAAGGTTTTTAGAAGAGTGCGACCAACGGTGTGTAGGCTTAGGATGCTCGCCGACTAGAGCCATACAATTAGTGTGATTTCAGTTGTATGGTAGGGCACATGCATGGTATATCTCTTTAGTAGCCATAAGGCGGATTGATGACCCTCCCCTCGAGTGGTCAGAATTTAGTGTTGAGTTCTTCGAGAATTTTTACCAGAAAATGAAAGAGATTTAGGAATTCATGAATACGAGAGGTTAAGGCGATTCGAGGATAGGTCACGGGAGAGAGTGAGATATGAAAGACAAACATCTAGGCAAACAAGGCCGTATGGACTAAGGGTTAGAACAACCCTAGAATCATGGATGTTGAGGGATAGAGAAGTCTGTAGTCGGAGGAGGAGATCGACTGGTGTATGTTATAGATGTGGCAAGTCAGGGCATTTCAGGAGAGATTGCCCATTAGGTCGAGGTTCATCCCCATCAGTGCGAGCTCCACATCCAGCTATAGCATATCCAGGGCAATCAGCAGGGTTAGTAACATTACAGACGGGTCAGGGTTCCTAGGGTAGGGAACAACAGTCTGTAGGCAGAGAACATACTATGGGCAATAGAGGACAAGCCCGTGATTTTGCATCTACTGCCATGGTGACAGGTATAACTTTAGTCTGGTTTGGCAAACTGATTTCATTTAATTTGAGCACTATATATTGAGTTGTATTTCAAGAAACTTTGAAGTATTTTGACCTAGTTCTGAGATTTGATATTGATGTTGAGGATGTTGTGAAATGGTGGTGGTTGGATATTAAATTGAACTTGTAGGCTGGGTAATATTTGAGTGCTAAAGGATATATTTTAAGTTGGATTATAAATCACACACAAGGTGCTTGTGAAAATGCCTAGGTGGAAGGCGATTATTATGCCTACAAGGTTTTGGTTTAATGCTTGAATGAAAATATATAGCCTTGGAAGATCCTAAATAACCAAAATAAGAATATGATTTGGCATGGATGCCAATGTCGTAAGATTGATGTATATTTATTATGGCTAGCCTAGTAGCGTACCTAGGCAGATAAAACTGATGGTATAGTCATGATAGCCTAGTATAGTTTCTAAGTGGGTTATATTGATTATATGGTTGTTGTTGCCTAGTGGTAATCTAGACGGATAAATATACGGATGTGGATGTTTATGTTTTCCCAGTGCACCAGGGAGTTTTGAGATTTCATTCTCGCACTAGTTCTTGAGTTTAAGATGATGGGCCTTAACAGGCGGAGATCATCATATATCTTAGATGACTTGAGGGGCTATGCCTAGCAGATCATCACCACATGAACTTTGTCCGGGTTATGTGCTAGCACATGGAACTAGATGCGAGGGATTTGATCATGAATTATTACATTAATCTCGCGACTATGTGAAATATGGAGTTTTTTTGGTTATTGTACGTGATTGAGACATATTTCCCTAGTACTGGCTATTTAATATTTGGATTGTATTCAAAATGTTTAATGGTATTACGGGCTATGCCCAAGACGTGTGTTGATATCGCAAACTATATGCAAATTTATACAGATACTATAGACTTTGTCTAAAATTCTATAGTATACGGGACTCGGTGCAGGGCATACTTGAGTATAATTTGATGATAGTGTTGGTCTGAAGTTACATCTATTGATATGGTATAAATGAATGGTTTATTGAACAAATGTAGTAAACATACGAGACACAATATTATTTATTAAGCATGTATAGTTGAAAGAATGAGTCAGAGCTGTGCAGCGGAAGTGTAGTGTGATCAGAGGGAAAAAACAAATTGATTGAAACAGGATTGATTTTAAAAATATTAAAAGACTATGAGTGTATTATTTTTCTATCATTGGATACAGCCAATATTGTGGCAATGTTTTAAAATATTACTGATCATGAATTATTACATTAATCTCGCGACTATGTGAAATATGGAGTTTTTTTGGTTATTGTACGTGATTGAGACATATTTCCCTAGTACTGGCTATTTAATATTTGGATTGTATTCAAAATGTTTAATGGTATTACGGGCTATGCCCAAGACGTGTGTTGATATCGCAAACTATATGCAAATTTATACATATACTATAGACTTTGTCTAAAATTCTATAGTATACGGGACTCGGTGCAGGGCATACTTGAGTATAATTTGATGATAGTGTTGGTCTGAAGTTACATCTATTGATATGGTATAAATGAATGGTTTATTGAACAAATGTAGTAAACATACGAGACACAATATTATTTATTAAGCATGTATAGTTGAAAGAATGAGTCAGAGCTGTGCAGCGGAAGTGTAGTGTGATCAGAGGAAAAAAACAAATTGATTGAAACAGGATTGATTTTAAAAATATTAAAAGACTATGAGTGTATTATTTTTCTATCATTGGATACAGCCAATATTGTGGCAATGTTTTAAAATATTACTGATCGTTAATAGTAAGGGAAACCCCCCATTTATATAATCGATTAGTAGTCCTCGAGATAGAAGGTGTTCGAGGTGAAATCCTCGAAGTGGCACCCAATTTTTCTTATGTGTTGTACCTCGATAAAGTTATGATTTATCGTGAGTTCAAATAGTTCTAATAGTGACGGAGTATGGAACACATTGTTACGGAGTGGTGATTAAATGTTTACTGTGCTAGCAGATTTAAGCTAAGCATCAGAAGCCAGCAATAATGCTACAGAGTTTAATATACAATAATGATATTCAAATAGGTTATAAAGTTGAATACATAATAATGGGATTGAGATAAAATCATTATGGGGCCTAGATATAGGCTTGCCTAAGGTAGGCAAGGAATGTGATGTTATTTGAGTGATTGTCGATAGACAGACTAAACTAACACACTTGATTTCGGGTAAAATTACGTATAACATAAGTTAGTGTGCTAGACTCCATTTAGACCAGATTAGGTCTTTGTGAAGTTTTCGTGTTTATTGTACTTGATTGAGACATCAAGTTTACAGTTAAATTCTGGAGATTATTCTAGGTAGCTTATGAAATACAATTACGATTTAGTGCAATATTTCATTTACAGACAGATGAACAGCCCTTGAGGACATGTTATTTGTTAATATACTAGATTCCGAGGAGAATCGGGATCGATACCTATCATTGATTGAGTTTGTATATATTAACTGTTTTCAGTACAGTATGCAGATGATACCTTTTCTTGTATTTCGGTCTAGTTTTGGGCTTATCTTATTGACTAATTGGGATTACGATCCGAGTTTGTTTATTGTTGATCATTGCAAAACTAGGATCGAGACATTGTATGGCCGGATGTGCCAATATCCTGTCTGTTAATTTAAGACAAGGGAATATCAGTTGTTCAGTTCAGATATGGTAGGTACACCTAGAAAGAGGTGTAGTTAATCAAAGATATGTTAGTAACTGCTAGAGTAGGCAGAAGTTGTATGCCAATAGCATGTGACAAAGTATTCTTGAAAGTTTCACCTTTCAAGAGTGTTATGAGCTTTGGTGGATGGGCCATGCTGAGTCCAAGGTATATCGGACAATTTCAGATATTCAGTGAGACCTATCACCTTAGATGAGTGGTTTACACTCTGTGTTTGAAGTACTTATGATGTGGAGATTCAAGTCAGACGATTTTCATGTGATACAGCCAAAGATAGTACCTGTACTTTTATATAAGTTGACTTTATGCAAAATTCGAGGACGAATTTTATTAAGGGGGAAGAATTGTAATACCCTCGTAAGTACGAGATCAATTCGAGACAATTATAAAATGCGGATGGCTCGAGGTTAAACTTTGAAATTCCTATAGAAAGGATGGGCTACCATGTGGTACACATGTCGTATGATAAATGGTAGAGTTGGGGGTTTAATCGAGTGATTAAGTGATTTAACCCCAAATTGACTAAAAGTCAGGATAGGGAAAAGTCGTAAAATGTGATAATTTAACTTCACATAGTGTTGATATGTGATATAACATTATTTGGGAGTGTTAGAACATGAATCGGCAAAAAAATCGGTAAAATGTGAACAGGGGTATTTTGGTAATTTTACCCAAAATTTTGTTTTTAGTCCGTAAATGGTACCAATGGACTAAGTGATCATATAGGATCATAATATGATGTTTAGATCAAAAATTGGACATTAAAATCAAATTCGACAGCTAAAATCGTCTAATTCGTCATTTAGTGACGCTAGCGTAAATTGACGTAAAAACATGGTCCGGGATTTTTTTGAAACTAATCTGAATACATTAACATATGTTATAACATATGAGGATTATGAATATGACAAGAAAAATCAAAAACGGAGTTGAAACCGGATTAGTCCTTAAGTAACCTAAAGGAATGAAAACCGAAAACTGACCGCGGGAAGGTCCGAAAAAGGTTTTAAATGGATCAATAGATTAATATAGACGTAAAATGATGTTAGCAAGCTACTGGTGAAATCAAAATAAAAATCGGAGTTAAAACCGAAAAAGTCAAAATATTGACCCATTAGCGCTCCGAGGCCCGGATTTGGGTTTCGAGATATCAAAAAAATTATCCGAACATGAAGATCAGTATATTATCATATTTGGAACATATCCGTGTCAAGAAAACTGAAAAACGGGCTTCCGAACGTGATTTCATGTTGGCCTACTAAGGTACTAAAAGACAAAATAGGGGCAAAATGGTCATTTGACCATGGCCCACTTATTAAGTCTGAAAATCAGACTTCTCCACCCCCAATTTCACGTGAGGAACCAGAAAAATGAGAAAGAAAGAAGGGAAGCCATGGAAGCTTGCTTCCAAGCTTTCTCTCTCCTTCGTTTACTAGGTAGATCACCAAAAGTTTCAAAGATTTCACAAACCCAAAGGTAACTTCATGTTCTAAGCTTGATTTTGATGTTATATTTTGAAGATTTTTCCTTTAGATATGAGAAACCATGTGGGCTAAAAATTGGTGGTGGTGAACCACCATGTTGCCACCATTTTTTTCGCAACGGGAGGTGTTCCTCTGCCTCCTTAAACTATAAATTAGTATCGGATAGCTTTGAATCAAAATTTAGAGGCTAAAACGAGTTTGTCCGAAACCCTAGCTTGCCCATGAGGTGGTGCCGCCATCTTCCTTCGTTGTTCGAGGCCACCGTTAGCTTTGCTATCATCGTGTGAGCAACTTTCTAGTTGATTGTTGCTCCAAATTCTAATCCGAGCTAAGTGTAAACATTTATTTGTAAAAAAAAATTTAAGCTGAAATTTTTTGGATATCAGCTAACTATTATAAATAATGGGAATTTGAGTGTCCCGTAGTTGTAAAATATTTACAGAATATCTTGACGATGTCGTAGGTACCCGTATCGTGGAGTTCGCCTGTGATCGCGATAAAGTCACGAAAGTGCCGCTTTAATACTCGAAATAACACTGTGAGTATTTAGGTTAATTTAGGAGGTAGTTGTTGTTTTATATGCATTGTTGATTGATACGGATACTGAAACACGAAAGATTGCTCGGATCACGGAAACGGTAAGTTTTAAATCTTACGCGAATTAATGACGTAAGTGTAGTAATAATATGGTTACATGAGGTAAGTATTGTAGAGTTGAATGATAATGATTGTGAGCTATATGAAATGCTCAGATATTCTTAATTAAGATGTCATAACAAGGTAGATTATGGTTGTACTTGTCGGATTAATGAAAAAATAGTATGGAATTGTGTTTGAGGCATTATGGTTGCTAATTTATGAAATTGGTGGATGAATAATATTGTATAGGATGGTTGAGTATTTAAGGATAGTTAGACATTGCAGATTAGATGTTATGCACACAAGTTGTTTGATAAAATGTCTAAGTGAAATTGTAATGCTTGTAAACATAAGTAGAAATATGCTAGTGTAGAAGCTGTTACCTAGCATATTATATAAATCATTTAATAAGATAAACAAATTTAATATATCATGCTATTATTGTACGGACAGGGTAACGTCCGGGATTCTATTGTTTTATGGACAGGGTGATATCCGGGATGCTATTGTTTTACGGACAGGGTGATGTCCGGGATGCTATTGTTTTACGGACAGGGTGATGTCCTGGATGCTATTGTTGTACAGACAGGGTGATGTCCGGGATGCTATTATTGTACGGACAGGGTGATGTCCAGGATGCTATTGTTTTACGGACAGGGTAACATCCGGGATGCTATTGTTTTACGGACAGGGTGATGTCCGGGATGCTATTGTTGTACGGACAGGGTGATGTTCGGGATGCTATCTTGTACGGACAGGATGAGTCCGGGATGGTACGGACAGGATGAGTCCGAAATGATATGGACAGGATGAGTCCGGGATGATATGGACAAGATAGTCCGGAATGACAAATATTACGGACTGGTATAAGTCCAGGATGTTTTGATGTTATAGTCATGAAAATTTTCTAAATGATAATTATAGAGGTATACACGTAAAATCGATTGTAAAATATTTTTGGCTACCGATTTTGGCTTGTCAATGGCCTATTTATATTCAGCACTCAGCATATAAGATTTCATAAGGGACAAATAATTTTTATAAGTCCCGGAATAATTTTTAAATATTACTTTTCGGTTAATTAGTCATACTTGATATGTCATGTTTATGCTTTAATAGTTAAGAAATGAAATACAAAACTTTCAAGTACTCTTCCTAGTAACCTTATGCTCACTGAGTCTTTCGACTCACTCCGTTTATTTTCAATCTTTTTCAGATCTTAATAGACCCAACTTTTCCCAGGTTTCGGATAGAGAGCCGCTCGTATAATTGTGGAAAGCGGATTGACCCAGGACATGGTAAGCAGTGGCGATGGTGGGATACATTTTGCAGTCACTAGGGTATCATGGGTCCTACGCATTTTGAGTATGATGTATATATACTTTATATTTTGTAAACTGATGTATCTAAGTGATGTATGATGTATAACGGCCACGGAGGCCTAGTATGATCTGGTGATGCTTATGCCATTATGATATAATATGACTGTATGTGTGTATATAAGACGTTATAAAGGTTGAGTCTGCTGCGGGGCATCTTGGTTACTCCCTATCGGAGGTGTCCAAACCGAGATGTCATGTGTTGATGATTATTACATTGCAAATGTTGATGACTGAGCGGCAAACCCCTATGTAGGGAGAGATTATGCCGAAATTTTGTTTGGTCTGGTTTCGTGGGTATATTCAGGCTTCGGAGGCAGGGGCATACCTTGTCTCTGTTCGGTCGCATGCCTTGAATTTGGGGTGTGACAACACCTGTATAAAATGGTACCCTATTAATCGTGTGTTATCTCATGTCTCGGTAAAAAAGTCGGTTTTAAATTTAGTATTTCAAATTAATTCCCAAACTAAAGAAACATAATTCCATTTTTAATTGAAAATGATCCGGAATTTATAAATTTAAAATTTTCCTATATTCCCCAACAAACGTGGTAAAATATAGAAATTTTTATTAATTTGGAAAACTTTCCGAATCATTTTCATTTTAAAGAAGATATTCCGTTATTAATGATAATTGATGATATCCTCCCCAGCAAACCCGGTAGAGAACTCATGAATTATTTTAACTCAGGAATATCTTTATTTTATTGAAAATCATTACCTTTATGAAAATATTTTAAAAAATATGAATATGCATGACATTAATAAAATGACATAGCAAAATCTAAATAATATAATGCAACCTAAATGATATGATATACATTAAATGTCTTAGCACATTCTAAATGAAAAGAAATATTCTAAGTTATATGATATATTCTAAATGAAATGAAATGACCTAGGTAACATAATATATTCTATATGAAATGAAATGTCCTAAGTCATATGATATATTCTAAATGAAATAAAATATCCTAAATGACATAATATATATCCTAAATGAAATGAAATAATCTAGGTAACATAATATATTCTACATGAAATGAAATGACCTAGGTAACATAACATATTCTATATGAAATGAGATAATTTAAATGACAAGGCAAATATGAATGATATGGCATATAATTTAAATGACATGGAATATAAAATAATGCTATCATATAATATGCATGAAAATAAAAATGAAAATAATAATGCATGAACATAGTATATGCTAAATAATATGACAAAAAATAACTAAATAAAAAACATAAGATATCATGAAATATTCAAAACCATATAATAAATAATATAACATCAAAAAAATATAAATCAAAATAATAACAATACCAAGAATTATTGTAGCAAAAATCACATATTATATAAAATGCATGAAAATGAAATTTTTTCCTTTAATTAAGGAAATCCGTATATCTAAAAAGATATCCGGCTACCTTAGGAAAATATGTCAAATTAAATATTCTAAAACCAAAATACTTTGTGATTGTTTGAAAACAATTTTGAAAAGCTTAAATTAAAAATAAAAACTTAGCCAAACCCTTTTTTAAATGGCTCTAATTTCCTAAGTTTAAAATCCCAGACTTGACCATCCTTAACCCGAGACTTAAAAAATCATTTTTAGAGTTTAAAAAGGCTTAGAAACTACCCTAAGTCAGTAGCTAAACTTCCTAATCAGCCCTCTCTAAGTAACTTAATCAAAACAGAAAAATGATTTTCCTTCAAATTCAATTCTGACTCCACTGTCCTGTTTTAAGCCACAATTTTTTACCCTATTTTTAAAAATTCTAAAAACTCTAAACCAAATACTGGAGACTCAAGACATGTAAAAATACATGGGAAAAAATCGGCTTAATTTTCTAATTAAAGATGAACGCCCAGAAAAATCGGGAAAGTACGAGTACTAGGTGAAAAAACTATTTTACCAAAACACATTTTTGCCTTTGATAAAATCATTTAAAAATCAAAGTAAAAATATTTAAGACTCACAAAATGACTCAAAAACAACAGCTAGGACTTTTGAAAAGTTAGACAAAAATTGGCTAAGTAAAAAAAATCACAAAGGTAGAATAATCAATTTGACAACTCTTTAATTTTCCACAAGTATACTCAAGAGAGCATGAATTTGAACCATTAATTGGCCTAAGTCATTAGTCAAGTGGCACGGACATGAAATGCATGAAAAATACAGCAAATATGATACATGAAATGCATGAGTTTAAACCTAAATGTCATGAAAAATGCATGGCATCAATAAAATGACCTAGACCTAAATGAACTTGCATGGCATTTAATGCAACCTAGGTCTAAAATGCATGGACATGCATGGCAAAACACTAACATCTAAAATATGCATGGCAATAACACAAACACAAGGCATGCTTAAACCAAATACACAACCAAATGTCATGAAAATGCAAACCTATCATCTAACATAACAAAAATACACACACAAAGCAAAATAAATGGGGTGGCCGAATGGCCTCATGTTCCCAGTGAGTATGGCATTTTCATAAACACTTGATATACTAACATACTTAACTAAAATATAATACTCAAATCATGCAAATATAAAGTAGAGGTATTAAAACTAACAAGCATTTTCACAAACACATTGATTACAAAATATAAAACATAAACAAATTTAAACATTTTAAAAACAGAAATAAAAAATGCAAGAACATGATAATAAACTCATAAATGGAAATAATCAAGCAACCAAATTAAAACAAGCTTCAAGTGTATGTAGTAGAAGGAAATTTAAAGCATCAAGACTTTATTTAATGTCAAAATAACATGAAAAATCAAAGCAAAACAGCAACAACAAAAAATCATGGGCCATTCGGCCATACCAAGGAATCAGGAAAAAAAATTGCAAGAACTTTTTTAAGAAAAGATGAAGAAAGAGCTTAAAAAGAACATTAAAAAACACTTATTTAAAAATAAAAATCAAAAGAAAACTCACCAAAATAATAATCAAAACAGAAAAAAAAAAAAAAAAAAGAATGGAAAATCAAAGAAAATGCGAGAGTTGGTGCTAAAAGCAACCTCTAGAAGCAATCTTTCAAGCTTTTTCTCTTCAAACTTTCTTTTCTTTTCTAAAATTTTCTTTTTGCTTTGCAACCATGGAGAGAAAACTCTGCAAAAGCAAGAGAGAATATCAAAAATGAGAGTGAGCTGAAAATGAAAGAGTCCCCTCCTTTAGGGTGGCCAAAACTTCCCTCTCTCATGACTAGGATGTTGTCATTTTTCCTCCAACCAATTTTCATCCAAGGGCTCATGATCCAAGATGTTTAAAACATGAAATTATCACCCTTAGATTAGGCCATCAGCTGTCCATAATTACAGCTGTTCAAGAATTATGTTGACACTCTCCCTCTTCATGCATTGGCCTATGTGGCTTATTTGCAAAGGCTTGACCAAAAAATCACTAACTAACTCTTCACTTTTGGCCTCTTGATCAAAAAATTAGAATCCTCCTTCCCCTCATTGGGCCTTGGCCGGCCAGCACTCCCTCTTTAGCCCAAGTTTGATTTTTTTGAAACACAAGAAAAGCCTTTTTCGGTTGCTTGGGTAAAATGACCTTTTTGCCCCCCGAATGCAAATAAATGGCAAACGGACTCCAAATTCAAATTTTATTTTTTAAATACTTTCAAAATAATAAAAAAATTAAATTTTGAAAGTTTTCAAAAAATTTCGAGTCCGTTTGCTATTTATTTGGATTTTTTCTTCCAAAATTGCCCTTTTATGCCTCCAAAATTTACCATTTTTTAAATGAGTGCCAAATCAAGATTTTTCTTCACCAATATCTTCCAAATAATTTAAAAGTATGATCTAGAAGTTTTCATAATTTTTGGAACTCATTTGGTATTTTTTCGGGATTTATCTGCTTGAATTACTACATAGGGGGCCCGGGATCTGGCCATTTTGCAAACGAACTCCAAATCAAAATTTTCTTTCGCCAATCTCTTTCAAGTAATTTAAAAATGAGATTTGAAAATTTTCAGAATTTTTGGAGTTCATTTGCTATTTTTTCGGGATTTGTCTTCTTGAATTACTGCATGATATCATCTGAATTCTCATATGCATGATATTACAATTTTTCTTCTTTTTTTGCTATTTTTTTTGCATGCCCCAATGATTCCTGCGTTAGTCCATCCTTATTCACCATGTATCCATCATTTCCACATATGATGCCCCAATTTGATTAACCATGAGAGTTTGTATCAACAAGGAACATAGCAAGTCTAAGTCTATTTTGAAAAGGCTGCTTTTCAAATTTGAGTTCTTTGAAGAGACAAAGAAAATATGACCTACAAATAGGTTTTCTCTGGGACATGGATAATCTAGTTTAATCATTGTGCCCCAAGGTATCAATCATGAAGTGATGTTTGGGCAATTGTGGTTGTTGAAAATGACATGAATGGTTTTGGCACAACCTTGACACACCAAATTACCATGATCTAAATTCTTGAAAGAAAGTCTCATTTGTTTGAATTTCAAGGAGTTCGAAAAAATTTCAAAAAGTTTGCTCCTCTGTTCATAGCCTAGACTAGGATCTACATCTTTTCTTATTCTATGATGACAATGGTTTTATGAAGTTCAATCATTCATATTCCTTGAAGCATTAGGTCTTTCAAGTGTTCTCGATTTAAGGGGTTTAGGCCTAGGAAAGCTTAAAAGAGAGGGAAGAAGGTATTGGGTCATTTGTAACAATGATCATCAATATTCTTGAGACTATCCATTATTAAAACTTCCTTAATGCTTGTTTTTGCAAATTCAGATTGTTGTTAAAACACAACAAACACGAAGCTTTTAAAATTCAAAATTCATTTAATTCTTATGAATGTCGACATGAGACAAGTGTTTTCATCATAAGGTCTGAAACTACATGCATCAAAATGCTTATATTGACATCCTTCAAAGGTAGTAATTCTCCCCTAAAACCCTGAAAGGAACTGATTTACGATAAAGCGGCCTTCCACTGATTGATAAGCTCCGGTGTCAAAATGGATAAGACTTTCAATCATTTCCCTCAGTTGTCTGCATTTTTCAGTTGAATGCCCAACTACCCCCAGGTGATAATCACACTTGCTGTCAGGGTCATAACTCCTCGTTGATGGATTCAGAGCTATTTTCAAAGGTATCGGGGTAAGGTACTGATTCTTTATTAGTAATGGCAGCAAGTCAGGGATGGGAATTGGAATTCTTTCTTGGTTATCCCGCGGTCGTTTTTTGGAAGTAGACCTTGTTGCAAGGACTGGTATAGGATTAGGTGTTTGGGTTGATAGGTAAGGATAAAGGCTTGGAGATACCTCAGTAGGGTAACATGACTGGTATGAGGGAAATTGGAAAATATGGGACGAAATCTCCCATAGCTTGGACATCTTCCTCTTTTTTTCTAGGTGCCTTATTTCTCTCAGCATTGGATGTTCCTTCTCTTTCAAGTTTCCCGTTCTTGATAGCATTCTCATTCATCTCCCCTGAGATTACTATATCCGCAAAATTCTTTGAGGCATTGTCGACGAGTCTATCATAGTACAGGGCCTGTAGTGTATTCACAAAAAGGATAGTGATTTCCTTTTATGTCAAAGGTGGTTGTACTTGAGTAGACATGTTCCTCCACCTCTAAGCATACTCTTTAAAGCTCTCAGTAGCTCTTTTCTCCATATTTTGCAAAGTGAGACGATCAAGTGTCCTGTCGGTCATATGCTTGTACTGGTTTAGAAAAGCCCTAGCCAAATCATTCCAAGAGCGAATCTGATCCTTGCTCAACTGACTATACCACCTAATTGCGGAACCGCTGAGGCTATCCTGAAAGTAGTGAGTTAGAAGCTTATCATTATCTATATGACTTGTCATCTTTCGGTAGAACATAGTGATGTGGGCTGACGGATCAGTCGTCCCGTCATATTTCACAAAGCTAGGGACCTTGAATTTAGGAGGGATGACTAAATCGAAGACCAAGCATCGTTCTTTCGCCTCCTCACTCCCGAATACGTTTGTATTTTCTACTGCCCGAGGCCTTTCATCTAGCAACTAATATTTCCCTTGGGAATCTGTCAACTATACCTCATTAACCATTTTCAACTTTGCCTGTTCAGCTGGATCATCTGAATTTAAGACATCGATGGGGTTAACAGAGTTCTGGGCATCCATCATTATGACCTCATTCTAACCCTTTCGTGCCTCTAACCCTTCTCTGGTGGCGAAGTTTTTTGTGTATACATTGATTACGGTGGACATTAGCTCCATCAATTTAGTCATCTGATCTTTAGATTCTGCTTGAGAATTTGCTAGCTGTTCTCGCAATTCTTCCTGTACACTTTCCACTCTTTCCATTCGGGCAACTAGTTCATTCTCCATAGCACTAGCCTATATTAGAAGAGTACTCAGTACTTTTTATACCTTTGATTTGAAATGGAAATTCTTTCAAAGACTCTTAAAGCCAAGCCAACTTTTGTTTTATTCCCCCAAAGTGCGTGTCATGATGAAGGAGCCATGAATGCAATTTGATGCACGTGAAGCCTAAACAATATGATGTATGGGCATGTACAGCGGAAACATGCCTACCATATATGTAATAAACGCAATCACGATGCCAACATGTTGCAAGCAAAGAATAAACAAATTAACGCATGGATATATGCAATGAATGATCATGTACATTTCATTGTATTTCCCAATGAATGATCATATACACTATGAATGCAACGCGATGTCAATTATAATGCATGTAAACAATGAATGATTGACACAGAGTATATACAAAGAAAATCATGCTGATTATGTGTGTCATGAATGCATCCTGATGTTAATATGACAGATTAATGCATGAGCATATACAAAGAAATCATGCTGACTATGTTTGTCATGAATGGCAACCCAAAGTCAACATGATGCATGTAAAGAATAAGCAAATTAATGCATGGATATATACAGAAAAATCATGCTGATTATGAATGCATGAATGCAACCTGACACTAACATGATACATGAATGAATGTATGGTATGACAAATAATTGATCGGATGCAAAATGCAAAGGGGAAGATATCACGGAGGAAATAAGAAACGGAGGAACTTAATCATCAACATCTCATAAATTTGAAACATAATCAATTCATTCCCATATCAATGTTCACAATGGTATAAACCGTGTTTACAAAATTTGAGCAGTAGTTAAAACTGTCTTTTACAAGTACTTTATTTTTCCTAGCATCCTAAGGCTATAAGAGCCAGCTACTGAAATAGTGAAATCCTACTACATCATATAAGACCAAAGTCTTTCCACCTCAATGCCGTAAATCTCCCAATCCTAATGACGCTTTCCCAGCCCTCTATCAATCAGTGTTGTTGGATCCAACCACTTGGCATCTATAAGAGATTGTACTTTGTTCTTGAGTACATTGCAGTGTTCAATGCTATGCCCAACAGTTCCACAGTGATAATCACATTTCTCATTCGGGTTATACCACTTGGGTATAGTGGTGACAGAGGTTTCAACGGCACATAGGCAACCAGGTGATTACGGACCAACATTGGGAAAAGCTCTTGATAGCTGATTGGAAGGGGATCAAAATGCCTTTGGGTCTTATCCTGGGGTCGTTTCTTAGTCGCACAGAGCCTAGGAGTTGGGGCACTTGGTGGTGGCACTAATGTTTGAACCGGAGTGTTTACATAGGGAGATGGAGGAATAACATGACAAGGGTATGGATTTGGACATGGGGCCTTTGGAGGTTGTACATAGCTCGAGGTTCCTATCCCGGATGTTTGATAAGGTGATTGATGAGGGAAATAGTACGAACTAGCAGTTGTTGGTGATGGAGTGGGATTCAGGAATCCCGTAGTGGTCATCCCAATGGACGATTGGACCATAGTAGGGTGGGGATATTGGGTTGGACCTAGAACAGTTTGCAGGTATAGTACAGGATCCGAGGTTTCTATCTTTGGTATTAGGCTCTCGGGCTTAATCATTTTCATGATTTTCTCCATAATTTCATCAGGATTGCAACCTTTGTAGCATTGAAAAGTGTAGGATCCAGCAAGGATTTGTATGTTCTGGACCTAATGGTTTTAGTTGATCCAAAGGCGATGCAGAGCCCTGAGAAAGTTCCCCTTTACTCTTACCCATATCTTCAACCATTTTCATAAATTTGAAAAGCTGTTCCTTCAACTCCCGGAGTTCATGTCCAAACTCCTCTTGATTGCGTTCCAAAGCACCCAATCGTTCCTATGATTCACAACTCATATCTCGATCCCCTTTTATGCAAATGAAATTGACATTATTACCATAAGCTCAAGTATGAATGTACATGCTCTATTTCTATAAGTATGAATGTACTGATGATTAATGCATGAGTATATACAAAGAAATTATTATGACTATGTATGCCATGGATGCAATCTAATGCCAAACATGATACATTTGAAGAATGAATAAATTGATGCACCGGTATATACAAATAATGACCATGCATGTCATTAACGTATTCTACAATGAATGACCATGCATGCTATGGCTGTAACATGATGTCAAAATGATATATGCAAAGAATAAATGAATTAATACAAAGGTAGGTACAAAGAATGACCATGTATATCACAAATGTATTCTACAATGAATAACCATGCATGTTAGGACTGTAACATGATGTCAAAATGATACAAATAAATTAACCAATGATAACACAAAATTGTTGGGACCTAAATCTTGATTATTCAAAAATCTTATTACGCAAGATCTGCCTCCAAATTTGATCTATGAATTTTTTTTATTTTTAAAAATGCATGTTTTCTCTATGAAAAACCAAACATATTATTTTCAAAAGAATTTCGGGATAGTGGATCCTACTATGGTACAATATGCAACTGTTCATGTGACATTACCGGTTTTATGAAATTATCAAATGAGATTATTATCACCATCCATTTATTGCAAAAAACAAGATCAATAATACAACCAAAATGGACATGCTCTATTCACACATGCATGAAATGTGCAAAATGCAAAAATGCTTGAAAAATGATTTTTATTTTTTATTTCAAACAGTTAATGAACATTTCCCCAACAAATATCTACTTATATAGGTATCACAGTGCCTTTGGGACGAATTATCACATTTATTACGGGCAATGTACGTACATCGTTGCCCGATCTACAACACTTATTCAAAGTGTAAAATAGGTAACAAAAGATTTAGAAATGTCCCTCCATGTGTTCCTGTCTTCGGTATATCTAACGAAAATCCGACATGGCTTCGCCTAGGTTCACTATATGAGGGTGAATCGATTCTAAAGGCCCCGAATTTCTCCTCACTGTCGCCGGTGAAGGCTAGTAAGGCACCCCTATAAAAGCGGGTTCAATTCGTTAGAGTCTATTTCCCTAGCCCATGCGGATTGTTAATCACGAAGGCTTAGGTAATTTAGTACTCTGAAAGTGTTTCACTAGTCCATGCGGATTGTTAATCACGAAGGCTTAGTTACTTTGCTCCCACCTAAAAGGACGAAACCCGGGTATAGGGCTCATGATATGCAAATGCACGTGTGGTGTGTGTGGAGGAACAACAAACCTTTCACACCTATTCTACAAACCTTATTCTAAATGCCCTAGAAATTTATAAAAAAACATTCAAGAATAGTGTAACGCATTAACCAACAAGCAATTATAATATACAATTATTAAATAACTAGAGAACAATAATAAAATGTATGCCCATGAATATGGACATATTTAAAACATTTTATTATTTTTGAAATTATCCTTATTTTTTAAAAAGTGAGAATTAAAATTAAATACCAATTAAACCAACAAAACCGAGACTTTGATAACACATGATTAATTTTAGGCCAGACTCTCTAATAGTCTCCAGTGGAGTCGCCAAGCTGTCGCAACCTAAAAAATAACAAGTATCATCGCAAGACTTTATATTCGTTAAGCGTGACAATAAAAAAATTGAGGAAAAGTCGTCTTAGTTCCTCTAGAAAAATGAAGGTTTTGAAAAATGACCTTGAAAAAGACATAGAGTCGCCACCAATCTTTTTTAGCTAGGTGTGATCGGCCACCAATTAAAACCGGTTTTATAAAATATTTTAAAATTAATTAAAATATTTTTAAAACCAATTTCAAGTCTACGTTTTAAACCAGATAAATCAAAAAAAGGGTTCGGGACTCGGTTACGTGTGGAGAAGGATTAGCACCCCCACAACGCCCGTATAAAACGGTACCTTATTAATCATGTGTTATCTCAACTCTCGGTAATAAAGTCGGTTTTAAATTTAGTATTCCAAGTTAATTCCCAATTTAAAAAATAATAATAATTCCATTTTTAATTGAAAATGATCCGGAATTTATAAATTCAAAATTTTCCTTTATTCCCCAACAAACGTGGCAAAATATAGAAATTTTTATTAGTTTGGAAAATTTTCCGAATCATTCTTATTTTAAATAAGATATTTCGTTATTAATGATAATTGATGATATCCTCCCCAGCAAACCTGGCAGAGAACTCATGAATTATTTTAACTCGGGAATATCTTTATTTTATTGAAAATCATTACCTTTTCGGAAACATTTTAAAAAATATGAATATGAATATGTATGAAATAAATAAATAAAAAGACATAGCAAAGTCTAAATAATATAATGCAACCTAAATAATATGATATAATTTAAATGTCTTAGCATATTCTAAATGAAATGGAATATCTTAAGTTATATGATATATTCTAAATGAAATGAAATGACCTAGGGAACATAATATATTCTATATGAAATGTAATATCCTAAGTCATATGATATATTCTAAATGAAATAAAATATCCTAAATGACATAATATATCCTAAATGAAATGAAATGACCTAGGTAATATAATATATTCTATATGAAATGAAATAATTTAAATGACATGGCAAATATAAATGATATGGCATATAATTGAAATGACATGACATATAAAATAATGCTATCATACAATATGCATGAAAATGAAAATAATAATGTATGAACATAGTATATGCTAAATCATATGACAAAAAATAACTAAATAAAAAGCATAGGATATCAAGAAATATTCAAAACCATATAATAAACAATATAAAATCAAAAAAATAAATCAAAATAATAACAATACCATAGAAATTATCATAGCAAAAATCACATATTATATAAAATGCATGAATATGGAAGATGCAATAGATGAAAGTGTATTTTTTTTTCTTTAATTAAGGAAATCTGCATATTTAAAAAGATATCCGGCTACCTTAGGAAAATATATCAAATTAAATATTCTAAAATCAAAATACTTTGTCATTGTTTGAAAACAATTTTTTTGAAAAGCTTGGATTAAAAATAAAAACTTGGCTTAACCCTGTTTAAATGGCTCTAATTTCCTAAGTTTAAAATCCCGAACTTGACCATCCTTAACCCGAGACCTAAAAAATCATTTTTAGAGTTTAAAAAAGGCTTAGAAACTACCCTAAGTCAGTAGCCAAACTTCCTAATCAGCCCCCTCTAAGTAACTTAACCAAAACAGAAAAATGATTTTCCTTCAAATTCAATTTTGACTCCACTGTCCAGTTTTAAACCACAATTTTTTACCCTATTTTTAAAGATTCTAAAAACTCTAAAAAAAATACTGGAATCTCAGCACATGTAAAACTACACAGGAAAAAATCGGCTTAATTTTTTGATTAAAGATGACTGCCCAGAAAAATCGGGAAAATACGAGTACTGGGTGAAAAAACTGTTTTGCGAAAACACATTTTTTTGCCTTTGATAAAATCATTTAAAAATCAAAATAAAATATATTTAAGACTCTCTAAATGACTCACAAACAGTAGCTAACACTTTTGAAAAGTTATACAAAAATTGGTTAAGTAAAAAAAATCACAAAGGTAGACTAATCAATTTGACAACTCTTTAATTTTCCACAAGTATGCTCAAGAGAGCATGACTTTGAACCATTGATTGGCCTATTTCATAAGTCAAGTGGCATGGACATGAAATGCATGAAAGATACAGCAAATAATATGCATGAAATGCATGAAAGATATAGAAAATAATATGCATGAATTGCATGAGTTTAAACCTAAATGTCATGAAAAATGCATGACATCAATAAAATGACCTAGACCTAAATGAACTTTTAATGCAACCTAGGTCTAAAATGCATGGATATGCATGGCAAAACAAACCAATCCTAACATCTAAAATATGCAAGGCAATAACACAAACACAAGGCATGCTTAAACCAAACACTCAACCAAATGTCATGAAAATGCAAACCTATCAACTAACATAACAAAAATGTACACACAAAGCAAAGAAAGTGAAGTGGCCGAATGGCCTCATGTTCAAAGTGAGCATGGTATTTTCACAAACACTTGATATACTAACATACTTAACTAAAGAATAACACTCAAATCATGCAAATATAAAGTAGAGGTATGAAAACTAACAAGCATTTTCACAAACACATGGATTTCAAAATATAAAACATAAACAAACTTAAACATTTTGAAAACAAAAAATCAAAAATGCAAGAACATGATAATAGACTCCTAAATGGAAATAAGCAAGCAACCAAATTAAAACAAGCTTCAAGTATATATAGTAGAAGAAGATTTAAAGAATCAAGACTTATTTAATATCAAAAACAACATGAAATAACAAAGAAAAACAGCAACTAAAACAAAAAAAAACAAAAAAAAATGGGCCATTCGTCCATGTCAAAGAACAAGCAAAAAAATATTTCAAGAACTTTTTATAAGAAAGGATCAAGAAGGAACTTAAAGAAGAACATTAAAAAAAAAAACTTATTTAAAAAGAAAAATCAAAAGAAACTCACCAAAATAATAAGCAAAACAGCAAATCAAGAATGGAAAATCAAAGAAAGTGCAAGAGTATGGTGCTAAAAGCAACCTCTAGAAGCTATCTTTCAAAGCTATTTCTCTTCTAACTTTCTTTTCTTTTCTAAAATTTTCTTTTTGCCTCTCAACAATGGAGAGAAAATCAGCCAAAAGAAAGAGAGAATAGAGAATGAGAGTGTGAGTGTGAGTGTGAAAAATGAAAGAGAGAGTCCTCTTTCTTAGTATGGCTGAATGCCCCTTTCCCCTAGGCTAGGATGTTGTCATTTTTCCATCAACCAATTTTCATCCATGGGCTATTGATCCAAGATGTTTAAAACATGAAATTATCACCCTTAGATTAGGCCATCAGCTAACCACAATTACAGTTGTTCAAAAATCTTAAGCCATTATGTTGACACTCTCTCTCTCTTCATGCATTGGTCCAAGTGGCTTATTTGCAAAGGCTTGATAAAAAAATCACTAACTAACTCTTCATTTTTGGCCTCTTGATTAAAAAATCAGAAACCTCCTTCCGATCATTGGGCCTTGGCTGTCCAGCCCTCCTTCTTCCGGCCCATGTTTGATTTTTTTGAAAGGCAAGAAAAGTCCATTTTGGTTTCTTGGGTAAAATGACCTTTTTGCCTCCCGAATGCAAATAAATGACAAATGGACTCCAAATTCAAATTTTATTTTTTTCACTACTTTCAAAATAATAAAAAATTGAATTCTGGTAGTTTTCAAAAAATTTCGAGTCCATTTGCTATTTATTTAGATTTTTTCTTCCAAAATTGCCCTTTTATGCCTCTAAATTTTACCATTTTTTAAACGAGCTCCAAATCAAGATTTTTCTTCACCAATCTCTTCCAGATAATTTAAAAGTGTGATCTGGAAGTTTTCATAATTTTTGGAACTCATTTGGTATTTTTTCGGGATTTATCTGCTTGAATTACTATAAAGGGGACCCGGGATTTAGCCATTTTGCAAACGAACTCCGAATCAAGATTTTCTTTTGCCCATCTCTTCCAAATGATTTAAGAATGAGATTTTCAAAATTTTCAGAAGTTTTGGAGTTCATTTGCTATTTGTTCAGGATTTATCTTTTTGAATTACTTCATAGGAGACCCGGGATTTGGCCATTTTGCAAACGAACTCCGAATCAAGGTTTTCTTTCGCCAATCTCTTCAAAATGATATAAGAATGTGATTTGCAATTTTTCAGAATTTTAGAGTTCATTTTCTGTTTTTCCCAAATTTTCCAATTTTGCACTTTTACCTCCTAAACCCGGTTTTGCTCAAAACAAGTCCGATTTTCAGATTTTCTTCAAACTAAGCCTTGGGCTATCCTTTTTTAATCACTCCTCATCCATTAGGGGCTTTAGTCCTACGGAGTCGGGCCATTTCTGTAATTCTTCCCAATTTCACCAAAATCCACAAAAAACCCTAATTCTCGGTTTTCTTCCAGATTGACTTTTCTTTCAGTTTTTATGTCAAGTGGCTTCTCCATTACCCATAGTGAGTGCTTATCTTTCAATTGGAACCTTCAATTTGAACCAATTCGATTATTTAAGCACTTTTCCCCAAATTTCCCAGATTAGGATTTCTTTTCTACTAAATCTCCATAACCCAACTTCCGAACTCCATATCTTTCGATGTAGACCTCGGATTATCAAAATTCTTTCGCCATTTTTCAATTCAACTTCAAATCTTGATTTTGAAAATGGGTTGACTTTTTCAGTAGTTGACTTTCGACGTTGACTTTTTGGGGTTAACTTTTTCAAGTTTGACTTTTTATGCTCACCCTTTTAAACTAAGTCTCAGAGTACCACCTGTTTTAGTGGTCCGGACAAAATTAGATGTCTACAACAAACAATATAACCTCATAAATTGTGAATCAAAGTAATAATAATACCATGGAAAATATAATAAGAAAAATCACATATTAAATAAAATGCATGAACATGGAAAATGCAATGCATGAAAATGTATTTTTTTCCTATAAATAAAGAAATCCGTATATCTAAAAAGATATCCGGCTACTTTAGGAAAATATGTCAAATTAGATTTTCTAAAAGAAAAAAAACAAAACTTTATGATTGTTTGAAAATAATTTTGAATAAAAACTTGAATGAAGATTAAAACCTCTACCAAACCCTTTTAAAATAGCTCTAATTTCCTAAGTTTAAAATCCCGGACTTGACCACCCTTAACCCGAGATTTATAAAATCATTTTTAAAGTTTAAAAAGGCTTAGAAACTACCCTAAGACAGTAGCTAAAGCTTCTAACCAAGCCCCACTAAATGCCTTAGCCAAATTCAACCATTATTCCTCTTTTGATTTCAAATCTGCCTCTACTGTCCGGTTTTGACACACGATTTTTTAGCGTATTTTTAAAAATTCAAAAAAATATAAAAAAATATTGGAGACTTAGAACATGTAAAACTACACAAAAAAATTTGGCTTAATTTTCTTATTAAAGATGATTGCCCAGAAAAAATCGGAGAAGTTCGAGTACTGGGTGAAAAAAATTGTTTTGTCAAAACACATTTTTGCCTTTGATAAAATCATTTAAAAATCAAAGTAAAAATTGTTGGAGATCAACCTAAAGACCTAAAAACAGTAGCTAAAACATTTAAAAACCTTGGAAAAATTGGCTAAAGTAAAAAAAAAAATCACAAAGGTAGAATAATCAATTTGATAACCCTTTAATTTTCCACAAGTATGCTCAAATGAGCATGACTTTGAGCCATTAATTGGCCTAAGTCACAAATCAACTGGCAATGACATGGAATGCATGAACATACAGCAAATGAAATGTATGAAATGCATGGTCTAAAGCATAAATGGTAAAGGAAATGCATGACAATTCAAAATAACCTAAATGCCTAGCATGAGTTTGCATGGCAATAAATGTTATCCTACCTTAATATGCATGCAATGCTTGATAATGCAAATATGACTTGGACCTAATATGTTATGAATATGCATGAAAATGCTAATGTAACCTAATACCTAAGTAGCATAGCAATGCATGGCAATACCAATATGATTTAAGACCCAATATGCATGGCAATACCAATATGGCCTAGACCTAAAATGTAATGAAAATGCATAGCATTACTATGAACATACCATGACTAATGAACCTAATGCTAATGCTGGAACAAACAACAACTAATACACATTTTCAAGATATGATAATGCAAAGCATTTTACCTAAACAAAATGCAAATGCATGACAAGGCAAGGAATGCATGAAGAGGCCGAATGGTCACATGATACTCTAATGCAATCCTATCTAGTAAATGGCACAAGTAAATGAGAAATCATATCAAGATGCATAATGTCATGACATTTTCACAAGCATATGACATACTAAAATCAAAATGCACAAGCTCATGGCATGGAGATGCAAAGAAGTCAAGAGGCAAGATGAAAATGCACATGCAAGGCATAGCAACATGGAATAGCGAATAGCCATATGAAAAAATATGAAAATGCAAACATGTGTATAATATAAGACATGATATATGAAAAAAAAAATGCACAATATGAGCATATAAACACAATGGCCGAATATGCAAGGGAAAATTATTAAGCATGGAAATGAAATATAGAAACAAATATAGCATAGAAAATAATGTAAAGAACATAGAAAAAATTAAACATAGACATGCAAAGCAAAGCAAATAACAAGCAAAACTAGTAAATAAAACAAGGAAAGTTAAGCTCCATGGTTGGTATAAAATGGGCATAGCCTCTCACCTAACCATAATCACTTGGTCTTGCCAAGATCATGAAGCCTTTCCATTTCAAAAATCAAAAAATAAATCGTGTTAAATAGCAAAATTAAGGTGAGCTTCATGGTAGGTAAAAATGGGCATAGCCTCTCCCCTAACCATGGTCACTTGGTCTTGCCAAGATCATGTAGTCATTTCAACCTTATTTGCTTCATCTTTTTGTAAAAATCAGAATATAAAATACTTAAACAAACTTTCTAAAAATCATTTTTCTCACAACAACATGCAAGGAAGAAAAAAGAAAAGACCAAGGCCAACAAACATGCCACATTCGGCCAAAGCAAGAACTACGTAAAAAAAAATTGTTTTCAACCATTTTCATGAAGAAGAAGAGATGAAAACTTAAGTAAACATTTTAAAATTTTTATTTCTATGAAAAATGTAGTAGGAAAACAAGATAGAAAATCAAGAAATCAACATAGAAAACAAGAAGAAAACCATGCTAGAGCTTGGTAGAGATGACTACCTTCAAGCTCTCTTATTGAAAACCTTTCTTTTTTTCTCTCAAAACCTTTTTTTTCTTTCTTAGCTACTGAATTCAGCCAAAAAACTTCTGAAAAAATGAAATCAGCCCCCCTCCCTTAGCCTTGGCCGAATGGCCACTCCAACATTGGATGGAATTTGCACTTTTTCTCCTCCAATCTTGGCCCTTAGATTAAGATATTTTGATGACAACATAAAAATGTCATATTAATAATTGATAGCAGCCCTTAATATGTGTACTCAGCCCTTGTAATAACCTCAGCCCTTAGATGCAAAAGAGGACCAATCCCATGCACTCCCTTGCTTGCCCCCTTGAGTGCCTAGCCTTGGATGAGTTGTGCTCTTCCATTCTTGGTCATAGGATGAGGACAACATAAAAATGACATCTTGTAGATTAAATCCAGCCCTCAACATGTGTACTTAGCCCTTGTAGATGGCCTAAGCCATTGGAAGAAAAGAGACAATCCCATGTACTCCCTTGCTTGGCCGAATGAATGCTCACCTTTGGATGAATTGTGCTCATCTTTTTTCTTTCATTCTTGGCTATTAGATGAGGGTTCTTTCATGACAAATAAAAATGTCATCTTGGCATTTAAACTTGGTCATTGGATGGTGCATTCAACTTTCCTACAAGGCACCTAAGCCATTGGATGAAGGGGGGACCATTTGCAAGGTGTTAGTGGTAGCATGTGGCTTGATAGTGACTAAGGAATTAAATTGTTCAAGCTTCCTTCTTCTCCTCTATGCTGGCTGACCAAGGGAAGAAAAATCCTAACAATTCTTTCTTCTTTCATATTTTTCTCAATTACAAATTTGCCCTTTTTGGTTTCTTCGGTGAAATGACCTTTTTGCCCCCCAAACCTAAATAAATAGCAAACGGACTCCAAATTCAAATTTTCTTTTTTCAATACTTCCAAAATAATAAACAAATTGAATTCTGAAAGTTTTCAAAATTTTTCGATTCCATTTGCTATTTATTTCAGATTTATTTCCAAAATTACCCCTTTTATGCACCCAAACTTTATCATTTTTTAAACGAGCTCCGAATCCAGATTTTTCTTCACCAATCTCTTCCAAATAATTTAAAAATGTGATCTGGAAGTTTTCATAATTTTTGGAGCTTATTTGCTATTTTTTCGGGATTTATTTGCTTGAATTACTACATAGGGGACCCAGGATTTGGCCATTTTGAAAACAAACTCTGAATCAAGATTTTCTTTCTCCAGTCTCTTCCAAATAATTTAAAAATGAGATCTGCAAATTTTCAGAATTTTTGGAACTCGTTTGCTATTTTTTCGGGATTTATCCTGTTAAATTTTCGCATAGGGGGACCCTTGATTTGGTCATTCTGCAAACGAACTCCGAATCAAGATTCTCTTTCTCCAATCTCTTCGAAATGATTTAAGAATGAGATTTTCAAATTTTCAAAATTTTTGGAGTTCATTTGCTATTTTCTCCAAAATTTCCAATTTTGCCCTTTTGCCTCCGAAACACGGTTTTGCTCAAAACAAGTCCGATTTTCAGATTTTCTTCAAATTGAGCCTTGGGCTATCATTGTTTAATCATTCCCCATCAATTAAGGGCTTTATTCCTACCGAATTGGGTCATTTCTGTAATTTTTCCAAATTTCACCGAAATTCACCAAAAAACCCTAATTCTCGGTTTTCTTCCGAATTGACTTTTCTATCAGTTTTTCTTCCAAATGGCTTCTCCATTACCCATAGTCAACTTATCTTTCATTTGGAACCTTCAATTTCGACCAATTTGATCGTTTAAGCACTTTTACCCAAATTTCCCGAACTAGGATTTTCTTTCTACTGAATCTTCGTAACCCAACTTTCGAACTCCATATCTTTCAATGTAGACCTTGGATTATCAAAATTCTTTCACCATCTTTCAATTGAACTTCAAATCTTGATTTTGAAAGTGGGTTGACTTTTTTAGTAGTTGACTTCTTTGCGTTTGACTTTTTCGGGGTTACTTTTTGGGGTTGACTTTTTTTAAGTTTGACTTTTTCTATCTGCTTTCTTAGACTAAGTCTCGGAGTACCACCCGCATGATGAAAAAAAGCCTTTTAGCATTCTAAAACATCAATTTAGGAAGAAAACATACATGTTTTAGTGGTCCGGACAAAATTAGGTGTCTACACCTTTGATATATACAAATTTCAAGCTTTTCTTACTTGAAAATGGTGTATTTTTTTCGTTTGTCTTTTCCTTGATTTCTCGTTGGTTGGCTCCAATTGAAATAGTAATAAAAATTACCAGATAAGGTAAAGCAACATAAAAAATATTTAGTGCTTGCATTAATAAAAAGGAAAAAAAAAACTTGATAATTGTTATAAAAAAAATTATCATTAGAAATGACAATGATTTGAGGTACTCAATCTCAATTCATTAAAATTTAATTACTCATATCTTATTTAAATTTGAATAAAAATTAATACTTAATATTTGAATCCAATTATTAACTCACAAAAATTTAAATTTGACATATTAAATCATAAATAACACAAATTTTGCATTATATATAAAATCCAACTCAAATATTGAAACTCAAAATAAAAAATAAATTTAAAATAAATGTTTATACACATTACTAATGAAACTTAAATTAAAAAATTAAAGTTAATTCATAGAAATATAGTAAACTTAAAATCATATTTAGAATAAATAATGAATTAATTTTTTGGTCAAGAATTAATGAATTACTTCAGTAAGTATTACATTAATAATATATAAAACAAAATTTTATTAAATATTATTATTTACAAATTGGGTTGAATAGTAAGAGGTAACCGATATTAAAATAACCATTGTCATTTCTAATTGTTATTATCATTTTACTTTAAATCAGTTTTTTTGTTTCTTCTTCCAATAACAACATCGGATAATCTTGTTGTTAAATTCAACAATATTCGAGCTATATGTGATCGTAGACCTGTCTATGGGGCAGGCTACCCGTCCAGCCCGACAGACTCGACCTGAATTAGATCGAGCATGGAATAGGCTTTTAGCAATCAGGATCGGCTTGGCCAAGATTACTGTTTAAATAATAAAAACAATAATTTATTTAAATTTAGTTATGAAAATATATAAATATTAATATAAAATATTTTTTTAATATTTTAATATATTTTAAATAGTAAAATGGATTTCCAGACTCGAACTAGTCCAAGCTGAGTCTTAGCAAGCAAAAACAATTTTGTTTGAGCTCAGACCTGACCATGGACACCTTTGCTGGCCACTTAAGGCCATTTTTGTTTTCAAACGATTAGATTTATGTTACTTGGATCTTAAATTAGTATTAAACAATTAGATTCCACCATGGACGAAAAAAATCTAAAGCAAATCTAATAGTTAGGTAAAAGATTTGAATAAATCTTTGTTTTGAAAGATGTGAAAGTTAGCTCCAGATAAAGAACTAAGATAAATTTAATTTCTGTAATTTTGAAACAATGAATAATTTATTGAATATATAGAGTTATTTGATAAACAATAAAATTCTAGGAACTATCCTACTTATCAATAATATAAGTTGTCCACATAATTAACATAAGCAAATATTATCAGGTAACTATATACCTTGTAATATATATGACTAGTTTTTTTAACCCGTGCGATGCATGTAATTTGTTTTACTATACTTTTGTAATTTAAATTGTTTTTATTCTTTAATTCATTCTAATTTTAATATTATTTTAATAAAAAATACATATTTTTATTTATCTACTATATATAATTTTACACTCATAAAATTAGTATAATTAAGTTGAATATATTCATTAATTTAAAATATTTATAAAATTAAGAAAATGTATTAAATAACAAAGAAAAAAGATGACTGTATAAAACACAATAATTAAAACTAAAGTGCAAAAAAGATAGCATTCTAATAAAGAATTAAGCTTAAAATAAAAAATATATTAAGAGGTAAGTTTGATTTCATTTAATGTTTGTTCACTAACTAAAAACGCAATTGGTTTGACAAAAACCAATACAACTTATTTTTAGACCTTGCGAACTTACCTTATTTGGTAAATTAAGGAGTAAGAAGATTGAAATGCAAAAACAGTTCTTCAATAAAGAAATTCATCCTTGAACAATTTTATTTGTATTAAACTTGAATTATATCCAAATGTAAATCTATTTATAACTCTACTTCCTAAAAAATATAGAAAGATAAAGATTACTCTTATACTATCATCATAATCTAAATAAATAAATAATAAAAAAAAATCCATTCATCAAGCTAACCCAATCCATCTTGAGAGAATATCCCCTTGCTGCTTCAAACATTAGACCATCAAGCAATAACCTTGTTCAATGATGGCAGCCATGACTTTGCTTGGATGAGATTCAAACTCTTCTTGTTTTGTTGATAAAAAGAATAAACAATAAAGGTAATAAAATATATCAACAATGGAATAAAAAAAACAATAAAGGTAATTAAAATATATGAACTAATACTGTATTTGCCATAAATTAAAATAGAAATAAAATTTACCCATAGAATACCACATGCAAACAACAATTCTCCATAGTATTTGCCAAGCTCTGCCTTCAAAAAAATATCAATCCAAAAGAGTAGTTGTGATTTTCTCTATTTCTTTTTTCCTTTTGTATGAGAATATGTATATATAAAGAGATTCTCAAAGTGGGTTCTAAGGTTGCAAATTTTTAAATAAATAAATAAATAAATAAATAACCATCAGAACCATCGATATGGATCTGTTGAGGCTGTCCTCCCTGCACGATGATAGTTGCTACTCTTGGTTCTGCATCGTCGGCAAGCAAATTAACCTTGGAAGGTCCTGCCAACATGCATGCATCAACTATAGACGAAAATTACAGATCCTAAAAAGTGAACAAAAAATAAATACAACAAGAAAGTAAATAAAATAAAAAGTATAAAAACACCAAGTAAAGGAATATGAAAGATAGAATAACAGTTACTTCTTTTGTCAGGGACCCAGCTCTCGATTGCATTGAATAATAGTTACCTCTTTTGTCAGGCTACCAACAGCATATGGATAACGATAGCTAGAGAAATTAAAAAAAAAAAAAAAAAAAAAAAAAAAAAAAAAAAAAAAAGAGAGAGAGAGAGAGAGAGAATTAGAGTTTTTGCAAAGAAAATGAGGGAGTAGCTGAGAGGAGAATAAAAAGAGAAAGAAGAAGAAGAAAAATGGCCAAATGCTAAGCTAAAAAAATCTTTTCATTACTTTTAAGGTTCATAAATATCTCATAAAATTTTAAAACTTCCCTTATATCCTTGTAACTTTTAAAAAGATAAATTCCTTTAAGATTACTTTAAGATTATATAATGCATAACTTTCGGTAATTTTTAAATTTAATTTTGATTTTAAATGAATAATTTATCTACTTAATTATTTTAAATCTAAATTGATTGAAACGGATAACGTAGAATCATCACATGTAAATTTAAAAATTAAGATTTGTGACAAAAAAAAAATCAACTAAAAAGATATACTCAACACTTATTGTTAAAAATAATACACAATTGATAATTTTAGATTTTGTTTTTAAATTTTATTTACTTGAATCTTGAATTTTAATTATTTAAATGGATAATTTAATTATTTAAGTATTGGATAACAAATTTAATCTTGATTTTGAATTTTCATGTTTAATAAATTGATAAAATATAATTTTATTTATACTTATCCTACGTTTCATTAGGAAGAGATATCTACGTAGGCGTCCATGTCAGCAAAAACTTATCATGTCAGCATTTACCCTGTTATATATATATATATATATATATATATATATATATATATATATATATGATTTGTTGAAGTTTGTATAATAAAATTATCTCATGTATTAACAATTTTGAATTTTAAGACATGACAATAGTTTAAAATGTCCAACTAATAAAATTAAGCATCGCAATCAAGTTAATTAATTAATTGTCTTGGATCCAAGATATTATATATGTTACATTTGGGATATTCTATCATATTGTTGAGCAAGTAAAGAAAATTTTGAACATATGAAAACTATTCATGAAGCATACAATATTTAGAGGTGTTCATGAGCCAGATCGAATTGGATTAAGTCAGGACAGGCTCAAAGTAAAATAAAAAATTCGTTTGTTCAAGCTCAATTCGTCGGCCTGAAAGCCCATTTTATTGTTAAAGATATATTAATATATTTAAATTTTTTTATATTAATATTTATATATATTATAATTAAATTTAAATAAAAATATTTTTTTATTAATTAAATAATAATTCAAGTCAAATTAGATCAATTCGAATTATAAAAATTCTATCACATGCCTAACTCAATTTGAGTCGAACATGTCTTGTAAACAAGCCAAATATTGCAGATAGAGCTGCTCATGGGCCGGGCCGGGCCGCGGCCCGGTTTTTTTTTTCTCTGCCCAGGCCCGGCCCGCCCGTTTAGGTCCGAAACACTGTTCATTGGAATAAAAAAATAATTTTTTATTTTTTTATAATTAAAATTAAATAAAATAATATTATTATAATAAAAATTACTGTTCCGGGCCGGGCCGACCCGGAACACAAAATATCCTGCCCAGGCCCGACCCAATACGGGTCGGGCCTGCCGGGCCGGGCGGGCTGCCCAGCCCGTGAGCAGGTCTAATTGCAGAATTTGCTTCACAATAACTAGTAGCTTGAGTTTTATATCCTCTCATTTATTTTTATTGCGCGATGGGATACGTGTATTATTATTTTATTTTATTTTGATAATACGGTCGGGACATATCTATTATGGGCACTAGGTAATGCTCAAAGAAATATAGTAATATCGCCACATAAAAATTACATCATTTTCCTCTAGGTATATATAATGCTAATACACATAATAAAAAAAAATAAAAAAAAATAAATAAATAAATAAAACTCAGACATATAGTATTAGTGATCAAATTAATGCTGAAGAAATGAAAAGCAATTTGGGTAAATATTAATATTGTAGCTGCAATATTGGTTTTAAATCCAGGAGAAACCAACCTACCTAATTAGTGTTTCATTTCATAAACCTTCCAAGGAATAGCCTCTTTAGTCTTGATAATTGAGACCGACTTTTCTTCATAACTTTATGGCTTACCGCAGAGCTCTTGCCATTCACAGCCTTGTTCTCCTCCATCTCGGAACAAAGATCTCTAATCGTTTCTCTCTTCTCATCATTTCTCCTTATCAGCTCAGCTTGGTGACTTAAGTTATCCTCTATCAGTTCGGACACCTTGAACCTTAGGTCATTCCACAGCTTCTCATTTTCCAACATGGCCACTTGAGAACCATCACTTGTATTGCGCTGGAGTCCAATGCCATTGATATTATTTTTGTCTTGGTAGTTTTTGTCGGCTGGTTTCATCTTTGAGTTCTTGCTAGAGTCAGCTGGTACTGTAAACTCATCATCAGCTTGGCCATTTGAGGAATCATCGTTGAATTCAGTCTCAACAAGATCGGGATCTTCAGCAGTGGATTTGGAATGGAAATTAGAATAATATTGTACTGATCCATTCAATTCTTTACCTTCAGCATAATTTTGCAGTCCTTGGACTTGGTTGACAGAGCTTGACAAAGACAAATATAGTCTTGGATGAGAATCATGGTTGACTTCGGATCTCAGCTGGTCATACTTCTCAGTTAAGGAGCGGTAGGATTTGTGCAAGTCTTCAACCATTTGGATAAGCTCAGGTCTCTTTTGATAGTACATTTCAGCCCTTTTGGCGAATGAATCTCCATCATCTTGCACGATAATGCTAAGAATGGCATTTATCTTCATATCCAAGTCTGCATAAAGAATTTACAAACATATAAATAATTAAAATGTTATAATCGTAACAAGTGATGATATGCCATGACCTTGAATCAAAGTATATATTCTACAGCAATAAAACTTGAAATCGAGCTGAAACTGCTCCATATCAGAACCAATCTTCCCATCCAAAAAGAACTAAGCCTCGCATTCAAGTAAAACATTGAATGGCAAAGAAAACCAGTGTATGAATTTAAATATTATTACCATTGGAGGCAGTGACATTAATGGATTCCATTTGAATCTATCGCCACTCTCAACTGAACAATATATCTTATAAGTAGTACATGAGCTAGCTGAGCCACAAATAAAAGAAAAGAAACTATGGGGAAAGGGGGCAAAGAACCCCACAGAATTGAAGACAAATTGATTTCAAATGCGTATGACTGAAGTAAAATTTTATTTTGCCTTCTTGTGTGAGCGAAGGAATATTATTGAGCTTGTGTCTCCTTGAAGCAAATGCAACACCTATATAGCTGAAAGGACCAGCCGCTAGACTTGTTAACATGCATGGGCCCAACACTATTAAATTTGTGAATGAACTAGTTTCCGTTTGACAAAGAAAAACTCCAGTTAGCATATTAATCCTCAGACATCTAACTATTCTGGAAGGATTGATTCAGATCAGCATACAAGATTTGTAGCCTAATTTGAGAAACAAACAAAAAAGAAAAGAAAAGAAAAAGGCAGCGGAGTTGCAATATAAAATGATAGGGTACAGCTACCACTGCAACAGTATTACAAGTGGAGCCTCGATATCAAGTTACACTCAAACTAAAATAAAATATGTAATATAAAATTTATAATTAAATTTTTTATTTAAATAATATTTTGTATTTTGTATGTTATTACATTATGTTATATTTTTATTTAACTTATATTTTATTATTTTATAAAAAATTAAAAAAAAAAATCATATGTGAATATATATAACATTTTTCATGTTTAGAAACATATAGCTAATATGTATAAAAGTTTAAGTATTAATTGATAAAAAAAAAAGTTAAGTATTGAAATGAAAAATATAATAACACTTAAAAAGGCACGACTTTTTTTTGCATAAAAACAAAATGATCAAGCACTGAGTCGACTGAATCAAAAGATTCAACAAATTCTCTCTCAATGTAGAAAACAAAATTTATCCAGAAGGAATTCATCCAAAATGACTATAAAAAAACTTAAATTATATAATTATTTTTTAAAATTTTAAGTAATATTTTAAATAGTAGATTTATTTAAGGTATAAAACAATAATTAAGTGAAGTTAAGATAAGATATGATAAAATATTTCTATAACATTAAAACAAGTACTAAATTAATTTCTTAACATATATAATGCACAAATTTAAATCAATGACATATATAAAATGATTTCAAGTGACAAACTTATATAATGAAAAAATAAAATCAAACAATTTCATTCATTATATTAAATCAATATAGGTTTTAATTTTACCTTTTACGTGAAAAGAAATCCAAGAAAATATTGCATGACATCAAAGTTTGCACAATTTCATTATAAACATTAATAATTTTCTTAAATTTAAAAATTAAAAAACTTATAACTTACTATTAATTGTTTCAAGATCACAAAATAAAAGTATAGTGATTTTACCACTAAAGAAGTTTTCACCATGATTGTGATGGGCTCTTCAAGAAAACAATAATAAATCTTCTTTTATAATAACTATAATGGGTTTACTTGTATGTTGAATGTTTTGTGTCTCTTTTTTTCTAGACTTTTTTCAATCTCATCTTTTTTTCTTTATTTTTGCTTAGTGTTTTTTTTTTTTTTTTGTTGAGGTTTTGACTTTTTAAAGTGTATCACATTACCAATACGCCATTTCTTGTGTATTTTTTTTTTAAATGAGAACTAAACTATTGATATTTTTTTGACAAATTGATAATGAGAGTTTGGAAATTGAATTTTTTTTATCTTAAAATTTAAATTTTTAGAATTACAAAGATCATTTTTTTCTTGGAGGACCATATTTTATTTTATTTTGAGAAATGCACTTGTTGATTAAAAAATATAATATATATATATATAAAGGTTTTCAAAAACCTTGGGGCCATGGCCCCTTATGACTATAACAGGACTCCATCACTACATACTAACAAGAAATTAATCCATGCAAACCGAGGGTGAATTTGTATATATATAATCCATAGAGAACTACTTGAGAAAATAGTTTGAAACCATTGAGATTGTTGATGGAGAACTTGGTTGTCCATACAAGAAGAAAAAGCAGTAGCAGAAGCAGCTTGTTTGTTAAGTGTTTTTCGGGTTGTTGATGGAGAGCTTGGAGAAGCAACAAAGAAGAAAGCTGGCAAGACCTTTCAAGCAAAGAATAAGGTCAAAGGGATGTCAGAGTTGGAACTTTGAGACGCGTTTCGATGCTTAAGTCAAGCAGAACCCAAATAATGAGGAGGAGGCAAAGAATATAAGTAAAACGTTAGAGAATGTGACCTAGGATTTTGCTTCCATACATCATACCTTTTATACCTTGGATCCTATGTAGCTGGAAATGATTGGGATTGTCCTTTTTTTACCTATAGGTCATACCTATTTGGCGGTTGAGCATATTCTTGAACCTTTGGTCTAGGTGAGTACTGGGCAAAAAAATTGCCCGTAGGAGCGAATGGGTTTATAAAGTTACAACCACCAAGCCTGTTGCAAGGTTTTTGCTGGTTGAATTATGGTCGTCATTAGCATATGTTCTGGCGCACTACTGTTAGCCACTTATGAAATCGCCTTAGCAATTAGATTCGCTTTTGAGTTTGTCATTAATTGTCATGCAATTGTTGTCCTTAAACGATGAAGCTCTTTTCAAATTTTTGGCTAGTAAGTGGCCTTCGCCATAACCCTAGATGGTCAAGCTTTGGAGCTTGCATTTGTTGGCATGCATTGTTTGACTTTAATCGATAAGATCGACTTTTGTAGCTTGTTAGGTTACCAGCATTTGATAGCTTCGGGTGATGTGATCACTATTGATAATTCTACGAAATATAGTTATTTTATCAAATTTTGTGCATTCAAATCGGCTAAGTCCTTGAGATTTTTATTTGGAATTAATTATTTTTTATATTATTTTTATTTATTTATTTCATGTTTAAATTAGTTATTAAATTAGTATTTTTGTATTTTTATAGGTCCAAAGTGAGAAGAAGCTTCGCGGTGCGAAAAGACGAAAATTGGTGCAAAGCAACGTATAGGCAGATTTGACTTCCGGAGCTTGTTGCATAAACAAAATGATCTTAAAGTCTTTATTCAAAAAAAAAATTCCTTCTTGACTTTTGAATCTAATTTCCATACCTTTCCAACGGTAGTTTACTCGTCCAAATTGGACAAGATTTGCCCATCCAAATCAGCTGACGAAGTTCGCAAAGATGACAGAACCCGAAGCAAGCAGAATGTTGGCACCTCGGCGCCCGTACGGATGCTAAAAAAAATAAAAAAACGAAAAATAAATATCTTGTTGCTTGCACGCGAAGTTTTTGACTCCAGGGGTCTAAAGACCTTTTAAAGCTCAAATAAAAGGGAGTGAAGTTCTATAAACCTAATTTATCTTAAGGAGAGTAGCCACCACAAGGTTGCAAGGAGCAAAGGAGATTTTGGAGGATAGAAGACTGAAGTCCCAGCAAAACTTAGTTTTCTCTTTTCCTTTATTCTTTCTTTACTTTTTTGTAACATTCATGATGATGAAACTTCTTTATTTTATGCTTTCATTATTTATCATGAACTAAATTTATTTTTCTAGGATTTCAATGGAACTCAACATGTAGTCTGGATTATTTTACTTCTTTTCTTGATTTAATGATATTTGATGTTGTTTATTCAATCTTGTTCTTAATGCTTCTAATTGCTTAGCTACCAATTAGATTGATTTGGTAACCTAGATATAACTTGGAAAAGGGAGTTGAGTGTTAGACATGGATTGAATAACACATGTTTCATATTCATTTATTATGATGAATTGATCTGCATGTAGGGTAAGAATACACTTATGTGTCATGTGTAACCAATTTTAGAGTCTAAGCTTAATGAGTTTCTCTTTAATTCAATTATCAAAGGAATATAGTTAATTGGTTAAGAGGGATATTTTTATAAGACCATCGAAAAATCCTTATAAATAGATTTGAACTCTAAGGTAACAACTCAATATCATTAATCAAGTTAAGAGGCTAGGAGAAGTTCATACGAAGTGTAGAGGGAAATTGTAATCCTAGGCTTTTAATATAAGTGATTAATCTATCTTTTAATTTACTTTCTTTGTTCATTATTTTATTTAGTTTTTAATTTACAATTTCTAATTGTTTGTTTGAATAAGATTAAGTTGTGTTAATTTTAGTACTTAGCAAATTTGGTAACAATTCCTTGTGGGAACGATACTCTACTCTTCACTTTATTACTTGTTAATGATACATGCACTTGCGTGGTTAAATCCGACAACAAGTTTTTGGCACTGTTGCCGGAGAATTGTTTTACTATTTTTGTTAATATTAATACCAAGCAATCTTAGTCTTAATTCGAACTTTCTTATTTATTTATTTTGTTTTTCTTTCAAATTTTATTGATCGTTGAAGGCAAAAGGGGTGCACTATGTGGGGTCATGAACAAGATGCAATCACTGCTTTATTTGCACAGGTGGCTGCACTTAACAAGAAGCTTGACAATTTGGGTGTACATGTCGTCCAAAGTTCATTTGTGATTTGTGAATTATGTGGACATCATAGTGATTGTTGCCAATATATTGGAAACTGCAATATGAATCAAAATAGTTTCTATTCCAACAACTACAATCCAGGTTGGGGAGATCACCAAAATTTTTCCTGGAGTAACAATCAATGGTCCTCTTATTCAGACAATCAAGCATATCCTTTTGAGTTTTCATCACAAGCCCAAACAGTTGCTCCAGAAAATAAGCCATCATTGGAAGAGGTGTTCATGCATTACATGGCAAGCACTGATGCTATCATTCAGAGTCAAGCCCAAGCACCTGTCCCAGAAAAGAAGCCATCAATATTGGAAGAGATGATCATGCACTACATGGCGGAACAGGAAGCTATCAATCAGAGTCAAGCAGCGACACTTAGGAATCTTGAGGCACAAATAAGCCAGCTTGCTAATGCCATTAACAACCAATTTCAAGAAACTCTTCCAAGTGATACTGAACTTAATCCTATGAGCGAAGAACAAAAGCATTGTAATGCCAATACACTTGGGATTGGAAAAGAGATAGAAGAGGATGGCAAAGAGCCGGAATTGCTAATCGATCTTATTGAAGAAGTACTAGTGGGTGAAAAAGAAGTTGAAAAAGTACGAATAGAGGAGATTCAATGTAACCCACCACCACCACCATTTCCTCAATGCATCCAATAGCCTAAGCTAGTCGATGTGGTAGAAAGTGCTATTAAAGAAGAGTTTATAGAAATTTATCCTATTGATCCGCTTAAGGCATTCTTGAATTTTACCACGGTAAGGGATGAATTTCGCTTTCAAGCCTGCAAGACTGCTAAATTGTTCAAAGAAAAAAGAAACAAATAGCCTGAATCAAAAATCATCAAGTGGTTGGATACTGGATGATAAACATGCGATAGTCAAGCCGATGACTATAAATCAAGCGCTTCTTGGGAGGCAACCCAAATTCTGTTTGTTTTTCTTTTCTTTAATTTTGAATTTTCAGTTTTTAGGATATTATTATTAATTTCTTTTTACTTTGTTTTCTTTTGTAGTAGCCACTCACCCAACTTGGACAAGCATGATGAGGTAGAAGAGTAGACTAGAGCTTATTCTATGTTGCTTTCATCGATATGGGAGTTTTCTCGTTCTTACTTTTTTTTTAAAATTTATAAACATTGAGGACAATGTTTGTTTTAAGTTTAGGGGTGTCTTTAGTTTTATTTTGTTTAGTGTGATTTTTTTTTATATATATATTTTTGCTTTAGAAGGAGTCTATAATTTATTTATTTTTTTGAGATATGATGCACTTATTATGATGGAATCCTTATCCAATTATGAGAATTAGTTATTGATTTGTCTTGACTTTTGGAAAAACATATGTATGATTTGATTTTATGTTAAATTCTTTTGTTAGTCTCATTGTTAGGATGTGATTTTCACTAAATTGAGCACTTGATCTCTTGCTTAGATTTGCATTGCTTATTTAAAGACTGCTTATTTTGATGTGAATTGCGATTATGTCTAGAGCCTAGAATTTGTTTGATTCTCTCTCTCGAGGCAAAATCCTATACAACACTAAGTTGAGGAAGTGATTTAGGTCATCTTTGGATCATTTGAGCCTTTCTAGCCTACCTATGCATATATGATTGTCTTTAGTCTACCTCTTTGTGCCTAATAGATATATCTATTTTCTTTGATTACCACATATTTTAGCCTAGCCTAATAAGAGAAACCATGACAAAGCCTCACTACATAGACATGTGTATGATGTTACAGGAAATAAATTATGAGCTATGTGTAATTTGGGTGAAATGATGATGTGAATGAAAATTCTCTTAAAAAAAGGAGAAAGAAAAGATTATGGTTCTTCAAAAATGAAGAACCGGGAAAAAAAAAAAAAGAACAAAGGAATAAAGCGGTGAAGGAAAAGGAGAATGCATTCAAATAATGGAGAATGTAACCTGAGATAAAGACTATGGCTCTCAAAAAAATCCTGAAATAACGAAAAGTGTATATGGGTGAATTAAACCGAAATATATCCTCTATCATATCTTGACCCTAGCCTTTTATTACAAGCTTAATAAAGACCTCCTTGATCCTTGATGAAGTGTTAGTCTACATTAGTGGAGAGAGAGATGAAAAGCAAACATATGAGAGTCTAGCACTAATTCGTATTTTGCATTGGCATAAACTTATTTAGATTGCATGTAATTATTTGTAAAGAGATTATTCACACACACATTGAAAGTCCATTCAAGAATGAGGCATATGATTGAATTGTATCATAAAGTTGGATTATGTTTGTGTTCTACTTTGAGTCGGGATTTTAAGATAACTTTTGAGGACAATTAAGGGAATCATTATTTAAGTGCATTTTATCTTGAGTTGTGTTTTGATTCATTTTATTTAGTTTGTTTGTTTTGTTTTGCTCGAGGACTAGCAAAATCTTAAGTTTGGGGGTATGATCTCTCTATGAAAAATAGTTATTTTATCACATTTTGTGTATTCAAATCGGCTAAGTCCTTGAGATTTTTATTTGGAATTAATTATTTTTATATTATTTTTAATTATTTATTTCATGTTTAAATTAGTTATTAAATTAATATTTTTGTATTTTTATAGGTCGAAAGTGAGAAGGAGCTTTGCGGTGCGAAAAGACGAATATTGGTGCAAAGTAACGTATAGGTAGATTTGACCTCCGGAGCTTGTTGCAAGAAAAAAATGACTTTAAAGTCTTTATTCAAGAAAACCTCTTGACTTTTGAAGCTGATTTCCTTACCTTTCCAATGGTAGTTTACTCGTCCAAATCAGATAATATTTGCCCATCCAAATCAGCTGACGAAGTTCACAAAGATGACAGAATCCGAGTAGGCAGAAAGTTGGCACCGCGGCGCCTGTGCGGATGCTAAAAAAATAATAAGACAAAAAATATCTCTCTTTTTGCTTGCATGCGAAGTTTCTGACTCCAGGGGTCTAAAACTCTATAAATGGGACCTTTTAAGGCTCAAATAAAGGGGAACAAAGTTCTATAAACCTAATTTATCTTAAGGAGAGTAGCCACCACAAGGTTGCAAGGAGTAAAGGAGATTTTGGAGGATCGAAGACTGAAGTCCCGGCAAAACTTAGTTTTTTTCTTTTCCTTTATTCTTTCTTTACTTTTTTTGTAACATTGATGATGGTGAAACTCCTTTATTTTATTCTTTCATTATTTATCATGAACTAAATTTATTTTTCTAGGATTTCAATGGAACGCAACATGTAGTTTGGATTATTTTACTTCCTTTCTTGATTTAATGATATTTTATGTTGTTTATTCAATCTTGTTCTTAATGCTTCTGTCGATACGTGATCCTCGGGGGGACCCGTTCGAGTGAGGGGGAAACAGAAGCAGAGAAAAATATGATTTAATTCCTCTTGATTAAAATAAAAGGTCGAGGGTATGAAAACGACCTCAGAAAAAGAAATGGAGTGCCACCAATCTTTTTTGGCTAGGGGTGATCGGCCACCTATTAAAACCAGTTTTTATAAAAGTATTTTAAAATTAGTTAAAACATTTTTTAAAACCAATTTTGAAGTCTACACTTTAAACCAGAGAAAACAAGTGCGGGTTCGGGAGTCGGTTACTCGCGGGGAAAGATTAGCAGCCCTGCGACGCCTTATAAAACGGTACCTTATTAGTTGTTTGTTATCTTGAATCTCGGTAAAAAATCGATTTTAAAATTTGTTTTTGTAAATAATTCCCTTAAAATTTTATATTTTATTTGGAAATGATTCGGAATTTACTTAGCATAAAATTTCCCATGTTTTTCGACAGACTCGACAAAACACGAAATTTTTGTTTTATTTTGAAATTCTCCGAATTATTTCCATTGTAAAAGATATTCCGTTATTAACGATAATTGATGATATCCTCCCCGGCAGACCTAGCAGAGAATTCATGAATTATTTTAACTCGGGAATAATCTTGATTTACAGAAATATTATTTATTTTACATGTGTTGAAAATTTATTGAAAATAACCATGAATATGCAAACATGTTGCTAAGATGAAAATTAAATAGGCATGCGTATTTATCATGGCATGGTAAGCAGAGTGACATGGCATTGTGAATGAAATCGACATGGCAAATAAAATGGCATGGCACGAAAAATGGTACAGTACAAGAATAAATGTCATGTGAATGAAATCGACATAGCATACAAAATGACATGGCATGAAAAATGGCATGTGAATTAAATCGACATGGCATATATGATGACATGGCATGAAAAATGGCATGTGAATGAAATCGACATGACAAGCAAGATGACATGACATATGGACGACTTAAAATGACATGGCATGTGACATGGCATGTGAATGAAATCGACATGGCAAGCAAGATGACATGGCATATGGACGACATAAAATGACATGGCATGTGAATGAAATCGACATGGCAAGCAAGATGACATGGCATATGGATGACATAAAATGACATGACATGTGTCATGGCATAAAATGACATGGCATGTAAATGAAATCGATATGGCAAGCAAGATGACTTCGCATATGGACGACAAGAAATGACATGCCAGGTGACATGGCATAAAATGACATGGCACGTGAATGAAATCGACATGGTAAACAAAATAACATGGCATGTGGATGACATAAAATGACATGGCATGTGACATGGCATGTGACATGGCATAAGATGACATGGCGTGTGAATGAAATCAACATGGCATGTGAATGAAGTCGACATGACAAGCAAGATGACACGGCATATGGATGACATAAAATGACATGGCATGTGACATGGCATAAGATGACATGGCATGTGAATGAAATCGACATGGCATAAAATGACATGGCATGTGAATGAAGTCGACATGACAAGCAAGATGACATGGCATAAAGTGATGACATGACATAAGATGACATGGCATAAAATGATGACATAGCATAGATGAATTTGTTTGAGAATGACTCGAAATTTATTAATACCAAAAATCTCTTCATGTTTCCCGGCAAGCCCGGCAAAACATAGAAAGTTTTATTTATTTCAAAATTTTCCAAATCATTTTGTTTTAGAAAAAGGTATTCCTTCGTTAATAATTGATGATATCCTCTCCGGAAGACCCGGCAAAGAAAATCATGAATTATTTAAACTCTAGAACATTGCCTTATTTATTAAAAATGTTATGAATAGCATAGCATGAGAATACATGTCATGTGAATGAAAATGACATAGCAAACCAAGGCTAAATAAGCATAATGACATGGCAAACCAAGCGACATGGCATGAGATATGGATGTGTCATGCAAATAGAATGACATAGAAGAAAAGTCATGGTGACCGAATGGTCATGGCATGCTTAATCATGACACGAAATGGGCTAAAACACAAAATGACATAGCAAATGATATGCTATATGAATGATATGGCATAAAAAAATACAATGACATGTATGAAGCATCATGGTGGCCGAATGGTCATAGTGATGGCATGTGAATGGCCAAATGGCATGAAATGATATAGGTGACATGGCATGAAATGATGACATGGCATGAAATGATGACATGGCATGAAATGATGACATGCCATAGGTGACATGGCATGAAATAATGACATGGCATAGGTGGCATGGCATGAAATGATGAAATGGAAAGTGACCTAAGATTGCATGACATAGCTACAGGACCTAAGATGCATTATACAAGCAAATATAATGCAAAGCATGACCTAGTCTTAAAATGCATGGGAAGGCCGAATATGATGCAAGATGTATCATGACACAACATGCTAAATGACATAGCTACATGACCTAAGATGCATGACATAGGCAAATACAATGCAAAGCATGGCATGAGCACAAAGTGCAAGGGCTGACCGAAATGCATGTATAGTATATTATGAGCATAAAATGCAAGAAAACACATCTACATGACCTAAAATGCATGATACAAGCAAATATGATGTAAGGCATGATATGAACTCAAAAATCAAGAGGTGGCCGAATGATATAGAGGACCTATCACAACATGAAAATGATGGAAAAAAACTAACATGACATAAATATGTATAGACATGCAAGGAAGTAATAAGAAAAACAAGTAAACAAAGAACAAGGAAAGTTGAGCTCCATGGTTGGTACAAATAGACATAGCCCTACCCTAACCATAATCACTTGATATTATCAAGATCATGAAGCCTTTCCAACTCACAAATCAGAAAATAAACCACGCTAACTAAAAAAATGGAGGTGAGCTCCATGGTTGGTACAATGGGCATAGCCCTCCCCTAACCATGGTCACTTGATTTTTATCAAGATCATGTAGCCACTCAACCTCATTTACTTCATTTATTTTGTAAAATCAGAACATAAAAAAAAATAAACCTTCCACAATCATATTTCCCACAACAAATATGCAAAACAAAATCAAGGCAAGCACAAGTAAGGCATTCGGCCATGTCAAAAAAAAAAAAATTTGTGAAAATTTGTTTTCTTCCATTTTTTTATGAAAAGGAAAAGATGAAAGCTTAAATGAACATTTCAAAACTTTTATTTCCTTAATACAAGAAGTATAAATCACATAGAAAACAAAGAAAAACACATGAGAATGAAGAAGAAAATCATGCTAGAGCTAAGTAGGAATAGCTACCTTCAAAGGTTTTTGGTGAACCCTCTCTTCCTTTCTTTCAAAAATCTTTTTTTTTTCTAAGTTAGCTACTGATTTCCTCTTAAATGACCAGTAGACTTAAGGAAATAAAACATTCCCCCTCCCTTTTCTCGTGCGTGGCTGGTTGGCCTCCCAGCCATAGGATGAAATGTGCTCATTTTCTCCAACAATCCTAGCCTTTAGATTAGGATCTTTTTAGGACAAATAAAAATATCATCTTGTCATTTGATATTGGCCCTTGAAAGGTGTACTCAGCCTTTACAAAGAACCTAAGAAATTGGATGAAACAAGGACCACTTGCATGCTCCCTTGCTTGGCCGAACCTCTCCTTACCATTGGATGGATTGTGCTCATCTTTCTTACACCAATCTTGGCCATTGGATGAGGATAATTTCATGACAAATAAAAATGTCATCTTGCAATTTGATCTTGGCCATTGAAGGGTGTACTCATCTTTTCTACAAAGCACCTAGGCCATTAGATGAGGGGGAATTATTTGCAAGGCAATAAAGATGGCATTTTTTAGTTTGATAGTGACCATTGAATTAAATTGATCAAACCTCCCCTTCTCCCCTATGCATGGCTGGCCAAGACCTGGAATGTTTAAGAATTTCCTTCATCTTTCATATTTTTCTTAATTGCAAATTGACCCTTTTCGGTTTCTTCGATAAAAATACCTTTGCCCCCCAAACTTAATTTAAAGCAAATGGACCCCAATTTTGGATTTTGCTTTTCCAACTCATCCCATTCAATGTAAAACTTGATTCTGGAGGTTTTCACATTTTTTTCGAGCTCATTTGCTATTTCTTCCGGATTTATCTCTGAAATTTCAGTTTAGTGCCTCCCAAATTTAGCCTTTTACAAATGAGCTCCGATTTCGGATTTTTCTTCACCAATCTCTTGCAAAAATTATAAAACTCAGATCTGAAAGTTTTCATAATTTTCAGAGCTCGTTTGCTATTTTCCCGTAATTTTCTTTTAGAATTTTTGGATTAATGCACCCGAAATTCACATTTTTCATTTGAGCTCTGATTCCGGATTTTTCTTCACCAATCTCTTCCATGACACTTAGATCTAGAAGTTTTCATAATTTTCTGAGCTCGGTTGCTATTTTTTTCGAAATTTTCTTTTGGACTTTTCGGATTAGTGCACCCGGAATTCACCTTTTTCATTTGAGCTCCGATTCCAGATTTTTCTTCACCAATCTCTTCCAAAAATTATGAAACTCAGATCTGGAAGTTTTCATAATTTTTCGAGCTCGTTTGCTAGTTTTCCCGAAATTTTCTTTTTGATTTTCCATATTAGTGTACTCTAACTTTGCCATTTTTCAAATGAGCTCCGATTCTGGATTTTTCTTCACCGATATCTTCCAAAAATTATGAAACTCAGATCTGGAAGTTTTCATAATTTTTTGAGCTCGTTTGCTATTTTTTTCGGAATTATCTTCTTGACTTTCGAATATTGCCCTTCAACCTCCGAAACCTCAGTTTTACTCAAAATGGGTCCGATTTTTGGATTTTCTTTTTCCACTTCCTTTGTCCTATAATGAATTTGAGTTGGTTCGAAAATGTCCAATTCTTACCACCAAATTCCCCTTCGATTTAGTTTTCCTCAAATTGGCCGGATTAGGTCTTTCTTTGCACTGAATTTATGCAACCCATCTTCCGAACTCCATATCTTTTGTTGTAGATATCGGATTGTCAAAATTCTTTCGCCATTGTTCAATTCAACTTTGAGTCTTGATTTTGACTGAGAGTTGACTTTTTGAGTGGTTGACTTTCTAAGGTTGACTTTTTCGGAGTTAACTTTTTTGGAGTTGACTTTTTGTGCTGACCTCCGAAACAAAGTCTTGGGGACCCATCTATGAACGGTGGGAGTCTCTTGCATTCTGGAAAGTTGAAAAGGAGAATCTGACCGGTTTAGGGGGCCCGGACAAAATTAGGTGTCTACAACTGCCCCTCTTTGACTATTGCTGAGAATCAGGAATGAGGCAAAGATAAATTAGACAATAATTTTGTCCGGTCAATGAAATCATATGTGCGTGATAAGAAGGGGAATTTCCATTTTTTCATTTATTGATTTTTTGTAAACTGTATAAAAAATTGAAAATGAAATAAAATTAATTTGTCCTTAAATTGAGTTCCTTGACTAATCAAGGCTCGACCCGTCTTAAGAAAAAAAGTTTGATTTGCAAGAGAAGACAATACCTCAACGGAAGTCCCGGGGCCTTACCTCATCTTGGTGCAGCTTTGACTGAAACAAAATTTGTCCTTAACTTAAGTTCCTTGACTAATCAAGGCTCGACCCGTCTTAAGGAAACGAAATCGATTTGTACAACTTGGATGTCTTGTCCGAAAAGCCTGGTTGTCTTATCCAGGTAAAAGTTGGATGTCTTGTCCAAAATCTGGTTGTCTTGTCCAGGAAGAGTTGGATGTCTTGTCCGAAATGTCTGGTTGTCTTGTCCAGGAAAATTAGATATCTTGTTCGAAAAGTCTGGTTGTCTTGTCCCGAAAAATTATGGATGTCTTACTTCCTTTTGTGCCAGCTGTGTTGGACTTAAGAAAGAAAACTTTTCATGATTTATGCAAGGTTTGTCAAATGCAATGATCCAGATGACGTGTTTTGCAATTGTTTGTAAGATGCACGTTCCCTGGGGATGAATGTAATTACATGATTGTTATGAGTTTTAATCCATGATTTTATTGAGGTTCATGAATCTTTTCAACTCCACTGTTTGCTCTACTTGATGAGCTCTTCTCTATGTTTTCACCGTGATCTACAAGTTTTGACTTTGTGACGGTGTCTTCAATCTATCTCTGATTTTCTCTACTTGATGAGATTTTCTAGGTATTTTGGATTGACGTGTTTAGCGCATCCAATGTTTTCCCTACTTGATGAGTTTCTCAGCATTATGTGTTGTCCTGGTTTCCTCCAAATTTTAGTAGTTTCCAAACCTCTTCTAAAATTTAAATATACTCCGTAGTAATGCAAAGAAACCCTTTCATTTAAAGATTTTTATGTTTATTAACCATCATTCAATTTAATAACATCCAAAATGCCTCAAAACATGTATGAAAGATGGTATGAAACAGCCTAATGCCCCGAAAGGGCCAATCATGAGTTCATCACAAAAAAAAGGTTTATATAACAAAGATGAATATCAAGGTTTAAAAGGAAAATAAAAAGGAGAAGGTATAGATGCCCTAGATGTGGAATATCCTGGACCCTTCCTGTTTTAATTCCTCTAAAATGTCTTTTAATCTTGCCATTTGCTTGGGTGACTTCTCGGCTTTCGCTGTTGCTCCAGACTAAGCTTTACCCTTTTTTTTCGATTTTTTGATATTTTCTCCCCCTTTACACAGAGCATTGATTCAATCTTTGATCAGCACTTGGGCTGCCCTTTGCGGGTTTCAATCCAAGTGTCCCTCATTCGGTTTTAAGTCACCCTTTTCGGGTTTTCTTCTTAAATCTCTCATTTTACATTCTTTTTTCTTTTCTCTTTTTTTCTTTTTCTTGTGTTCTACCATGCATCTGAGATTGTAAATGCTTCCAAGGTGAAAATGACAATTCAAAAGATGAGATGAAGTCTAAGAAGAACCCTTCAAGTTAAATACCCATGCTTGATCAAAATGGACTTTAAAAGCACGTAACGTAGGCCAAGGTTAGGGTTTAGAAAGAAAGGATAAATAGGCCCAAAATGTGTTTAAGGGTGACTAGGTCAAGGATCATTTCATGAGGAGGATTCATTTTTGAATCCTTTGTCTTTTTTGGACTTTTCTATCCTTTTTGAATTTGTTCCTTTTCATTCTTGGCTTTCATTTGCCATTCTTTGATATCACACCTCTTTTTTTTTCTTTTTTTCGATGGCTCCTTTTGCCATGATGATTTTTGTTTCTGATGGCTTTTTTCGCCATATTTTTTTGAAGAAGGATTTTCCTCGCATTTGCCCTCCAATGTAGAGGGTGATCCTTGATCAAGGTTCAAAGAAAGAAAGAATTCCTAAGGCTCAAAGGGGTGACTAGGGATAATTTCTTCTTAGTGAATGGAATATAAAAAATGGCCCTTTATCATATCAAGCATGAATATTCTCATTGAAAAGCAATCCTCAGGGGAAATAGATATATGGAATTTCCATTTTTACATTTGGAATCATCCGAATTCCCATATGCACAATATCACACTTTTCTTTCTTCTTTTCTTCTTTTCTTCTTTTTCTTCAGGCATAGTACTTATTGAATTCGTCGGCATTCATGGGATTTCTTAAGTCATCACCGTCCATCCGAGTTAAAATCAATGCTCCTCCAGAAAAAGCTCTTTTCACCATATAGGGTCCTTCCCAATTCAGAGCCCATTTTTCGCGAGGATCTTTCACAATGGGGAGAACCTTCCTTAGTACCAACTCCCCCTCTCGAAACTACCTGGAGTGAACCTTTTTGTTGTGGGCTCGAATCATCTTTTTCTGATACATCTGCCCGTGACAAATTGCCTTCAGTCTTTACTCCTCGATGAGATTCAACTGTTCATAGCGAACTCTAACCTATTCTGCCTCTTCTAGGCCTACTTCCATCAAAACATGAAGTGAAGGGATTTCAACCTCAATAGGTAGCACTGCTTCCATCCCGTATACCAAAGAAAATGGTGTGGCCCCTGTAGATGTGCGAACCGAAGTACGGTATGCATGAAGGGCAAAAGGCAAGATCTCATGCCAATTTTTGTACACATCAGTCATCTTTTCAACAATTTTCTTGATGTTCTTATTGGCTGCTTCTACTGCTCCATTCATTTTTGGACGGTAGGGTGCCGAATTATGATGGTTGATCTTGAACTGGGTACATATTTTCCTCATCATTTTATTGTTCAGATTGAGAGCATTGTCTGTGATGATTCTCTCTGAGAGTCCATATTGGCATATAATCTCTTTTTTGATGAATCTGCACACCACCGATTTTGTTACATTGGCATAAGAGGCTGCTTCTACCTACTTTGTGAAGTAGTCTATGGCTACTTGGATGAAGCGGTTTCCGTTCGAAGCTTTCGGGGTAATGGGCCCGATCATATCCGTTCCCAACATTGAAAATGGCCAGGGAGCGGTCATGACATGCAGCGACGATGGCAGCACATGAATCTTGTCAACATATATTTGGCATTTATGGCACTTCCAAGAATAGTTAATACAACCCCCTTCCATGGTTAGCCAATAGTATCCGGCCCTCATAATCTGCTTAGCCAGCCTATGGCCATTGGCATGGGTGTCACATATCCCTTCGTGGACCTCTTCGAGGATTCTCTAAGCTTCAGCAGAAACAACACACCTTAACAAAACCTGGTCTTTCCCTTTCTTGTAAAGGATCTCACCGTCTAAGACAAAACCCATCGCCAATCTTCTCAGGGTTCTTTTATCGTTTTTCGTTGCTTGCTCATGGTACTTTTGACTCTTGATGTATTGCAAGATATCGTAATACCAAGGGTGACCATCTGCTTCTTCTTCAATACTCAAACAGTGGGCAAGAGACTCGTACATGCTCATCTTGATTGGCAGAACTTCGACCCCTTCATTCACTTTAAACATTGACAATAAAGTGGCTAAAGCATCAACCTTTCGATTTTATTCTTGGGGCAAGTAATAGAAAACCACCTCTTCGAATTCCTCAATCAAGCTCAGTATAAGTTGTCGACATCAAATTAACTTTGCATCCCGGGTTTCCCATTCTCCACACAGTTGGTATATCACCAGGGCCGAATCTCTGAAGACCTCTAGTGTTTTGATCTTCCTTTCTATGGCGGCGCAAAGACCCATGGTACATGCTTCATACTCAACAGTATCATTTGTACAATCAAAATTCAATCTAGCAGTGAAAGGATAGTAATCTTCCTCTGGGGATATGAGCACAGCATCAATTCCGTGCCCCATGGCATTAGATGCGCCATCAAAATATGTTTTCTAGGTTTTCTTCTCAGAGGAAGTCCCTCATTCTTGTGAGACACACATTAGGTCTTCATCGGGGAAATCAAAATCCAGAGGCTCATAATCCTCCACTGCTCGACTTGCTAGGAATTCGGCTACTATGCTACCCTTTATAGCTTTTTGGCTCACATACACAATATCATATTCGAAAAGTAACACTTGCCATCTTGCTGTTCTTACTGACAATGAAGGTGCCTCGAATACATATTTGAGGGGATCTAACTTCGTAATCAGCCATGTCGTGTGATACAACATGTACTGTCTGAGCCTTCGAGCGATCCAGGCTAGGGCACAATAAAGCCTTTTTACCAATGAATACTTTAATTCGTACTCAGTGAACTTTTTGCTGAATTAGTAGATGGCTTGTTCTTTCTTTCCAGTTTTATCATGTTGCCCCAACACACACCCCATGGACCTTTCAAACACTGACAAGTATAATATCAGCGGTTTCCCTGGGACTGGTGGCATTAGTATTGGTGGATTTGACAGATAATACTTGACCTTATCGAAGGCTATTTGGCATCCTTTATCCCATGCCCCTGGATCGTGCTTTCGGAGTAATTTGAAGATCGGATCGCACTTATCGATCAGTTATGAAATGAATCGAGCGATATAATTCAGCCTACCCAAAAAACTTCTTACTTCCTTCTAAGTACGAGGGGGAGGCAGGCTCTGAATAGTTCACTTTATCAGGATCAATCTCAATTCCTTTCTGGCTAACAACGAAACCTAGTAGTTTTCTCGAAGTGACTCCAAAAGTACACTTTCTCGGGTTGAGTTTAAGTTGAAATTTTCTCAACCTTTCAAAGAGCCTTTTAAGATTCATAATGTTTTTAGTCCTCTCCTTGTGACTTTGCGATCATATCATCGGACATAAACTTCGGTTCCTTTGTGCATCATGTCGTGGAACAAAGTTACCATGGCTCTTTGATATGTTGCCCCAGCGTTTTTCAACCCAAATGGCATCACTTTATAGCAAAATGTTCCCCACATCGTCACGAATGTGGTTTTCTCCATATCTTTTGGCGCCATCTTAATCTGATTATACCCTGAGAACCCGTCCATGAAGCAAAACACAAAATTCTTGGTGGTATTATCGACTAGACTATCAATGTGAGACAACGGGAAGTTATCCTTAGGGCTTGCCCTGTTCAATCCCGGTAATCGACATACATCCGGACTTTGCCATCTTTCTTTGGAACTGGGACAACGTTTGCTACCCACTCCGGGTACTTTGCCACTTCCAAGAATCCTGCATCGAATTGCTTTTTCACTTTTTCTTTCACTTTTAATAGCATTTCGGGCCTCATTCTTCTCAATTTCTGCTGAACTGGCCTGCAATCTAGTTTTAGAGGGAGTTTGTGAACCACAATGTCAGGGTCTAACCCAGGCATGTCTTGGTATGACCAAGCAAACACATCCGTGAATTCTCGAAGTAGACTTATCAAATCTTGCTTTATTGAGGGTGAAATGGAAGTCCCAATCTTGACTTCTCTTATTTCTTCTCCATTCCCCAAATTTACCACTTTCAATGGCTCTTTGTAAGGCAATACTTGCTTCTCCTCTTGTTCTATTATTCTCAACAAATTCGGAGGCAAATCAAAGTTTCGACATCTTTGTTGACGTCGAAATCACCCGTACAGATAGGTTTTTCAAAATCAATTTTAGAATTATTAATAGGACGGTCCTCATATTCCATATCTAGGCACTTGTAAATAGGTAGGGAAAAAACAATATAGGAAGGCATATGGGCAATGAAAGAATGAAAGAATGTGGACACATCAATATGAAGGAAATGCATCATGGTTGTTATTTATTAAATGATAAGTTTTAAACATAAGCCCGTACAAAGGACTATTAATGCCTTCGGGCAAGGACAATTAAGGTTGATTCGAGCATTACACTGGAGTAGACCTAAAAACTATGGGAAGTTCAATCACGCTCCAATTGGTTAGCTCATAACCAAGAGGGCAAGGGCGCACCGTCCAACTAGTGCCATCCTCTCTCTATTCCTCTATTTCAGCCATACTGACCATCATTTCATATGGTTGTTTGTCTCCAACTCTATAGAGCTTCTCAAAAGCCCGCTCCAACAGGACCATCACATCCTCAAAATTCTTACTCCCAAACTCAAATCCGGCCGAGCGAAAGATGTGAAGGATTGGCGGGAAAGTCATGGGCTCCCACTCCATATCCACACCCGCAATACGGGCCATCCTTCTTTTACGATTCTTCTCAATTTGTTTCCTTTTCTCATGAGCTTTAGGGAGATATCCGAGACCGAATCGATCTTTCTTCCCAGCCACTTCTATTGCTCTAGCCATTCCCTGAAGATATTTTCCTAGTCCTTTTCCATCTCTGCAGCCTTTTCCCACCATTATTTTTACCCCCAACCTGGTATTCTTGGATAGCCTTGGCTTTGGAATTTTATGTCCCTTAGTGACGAACACGGCATTGACAAATTCTAGCGACCTGAATAAGCATTCTACATACCTCTATGTAGGGGGTATCTGTAGATGCAGAGGCAATGATATCATCTTCTCCTGACATGCTAACCAAGCACCTTTCCATTACAAAATTTAACATTTGATGGAAAAATGACGGCACAGCCCCGACAGTGTGAATCCACAGTCTTTCCAGCAAGCAATTGTAAGATGGGGTGATGTTCATCACTTGAAAATCCACCTTATAGGTACAAGGACCTATCTGAAGTGGGATCTCTATATTTTCCATCACTTCCCGATAAGTGCTATCAAAGGCTCTGACAAAGGTATGACTAGACAGCATGTAGGACATATCAATCAGCAGTTTTGATAAGGTAGCCAATGGCATCACATTCAGAGAAGAACCATTGTCAAGGAGTACTCGGAGTAGAATGTGCCCCTTGCAAGTGGTAGTGATATAAAAGGCCTTGGTGGATCCTATTCCATTCGACGGTATCTCATCATAGCTGAAAGAGATGTAATCATCTGCTATAATGTTTTCCTCCAACTGATCTAACTTCTCCACTGATATGTTGTTGGCTACATAAGCCTGATTCAAAATTCTCAGCAGAGCATTTCGGTGTAGCTCTGAGTTTAATAGCAATGAAAATACTGAAATCCTCGTCAGTTGGTGGTGCAACTATTCTACCACACTGTACTTACTGTGCTTGATGAATTTTAAGAACTCACAGGCTTTCTTCTCATTTAATGGTTCCTTTACCTTACTAGCTGGAGTTGGATCTTTTCCAACTTCAACGGATTGTTCTACCTCCATAGGGTTTAGTCCCACTACTCTTTTTCCTTTGTCAGGTCCCCCTGCCTTTCCAGGTTCAATTGTCCCAGGGCATAACATCTACCACTTCGGGTTAGGTGCCCCACTCCGGTTACATCCATGGCCGCTGCCTGATGGTTTGAAGATCCTGGCATTGCCATACTATACTCATAGCCCCATGGAATCATCTTATCCTCTTTGTAAGAAAAAGGTGACGGCAATTCTATGATCATCTTTGGAGCAGGTCCCTCGACTACTGGAATAGCCTTTACCTCGGGCTCATCATAGTATATAATCAGGGGTCTATCCACTCCATAACATGTCTTATTCATACCGATTTCAGGCTCCTTTATTTTTTTCAAAAAACTGGGCCTCGCCCATATCGATCATCTTTTAAACTTTTTCTGAAAACTCTTCAGAGTACTGAATGGCGTGCCCCTTACACTCATGATATTGGCAAAAGTCCTTCACCTGGCTGACTATCTTCCCTACATCTAATTTCGATTTAACCAACCCTACCTTGACTATCTCAAACCAGACTCTGATCATAGGCGTTTTCACTTTCCTAACATCTCTTTTTACCCTTTTGAACTCCCCTAACATGATTGCATTGACTTTGGCCTCCATATGATTAGGCAATGGGTTTCTTGCAATATTTGGTCCACTTTTTGAGCCGAATTTCAAAATTCCTGCATCAATAAAGCTCTATACCTTGCGCTTTAAAGTAGTGCAATTCTCAGTTGAGTGTCCTTGGATCCCCGCATGGTACGCGCAATGAATGTTGGAATCGTACCACTTGGGATAAGGAGGTTTTAGAGGTTGAAGATAAACATGTGCAAGGAGTTGACCCTGTAGAAGCTTTGGGTATAACTCACTGTAAGTAGTGGGATAGGGTCATATTGAGGCTTTTGGATATTTTTCACTGGCCTTTGATCATTTCGGGGACTGTTTTGCATGTTTGGGGTAGTGTTTGGTAGAATGGCTATCTGAGGAGATATGCCAATCGGATATGGTTGCTGTGGTATAGCTGTGTAGGGAAAAAGATTTTGAGTGAGCCTAATTATAGCCGGATAGTAAGGGTTGCAGGTTGGATAAGGTGTATAGGGCGTTGGAGGTGAAAAAGGTCGATTATTGAAACTGACTGCGTGAGCCTCCCTTTCTTTTTTCTTGGTAGGAGTTATTTTCTTGGGGGCGACTTGTCCCCTCTTCCCATCTTTCCGCTTTTGATCACGGTTTCAATCATCTCTTCAAATATGACCATATCTGCGAAATTTTTAGTGGCATTACCCAACAATTTCTCGTAGTATGGTGCCTTCAAGGTGTTGATGAAGAGAACTGTAGTTTCTTTATCAGTCAAGGGTGGCTGCACCTGGTAGCTATGTCTCTCCATTTTTGGGCATATTGTTTAAAACTTTTAGTATCTTTCTTCTCCATGTTTTGTAGGGATAATCTCTCAGGTACCATGTCAGAGACATGCTTGTAGTGTTCTAGGAAGGTCCTAGCCAATTTCGTCTATGATCGGATCTTGCTGCGGGTGAGTTGATTGTACCATCGAGTGGCAGACCAAGTAAGACTATCTTGAAAACAGTGGATAAGTAACTTCTCATCACTATAATAGTAATTTTCCTGCAATACATTGTCAAATATGCTGAAGGATTGGTGGTCCCGTTATACTTCTCAAAATCCGGCGTCTTGAACTTGGGCAGGATCACTAAACCGGAGACCAAACTCATCTCTTTGGCATCAAGGTTTTCAAACAATTTTGCCCCTTCCACGGCCCTCAGCCTTTCTTCCAATGGCTGATACTTCTTTTGTGATTCAGCTGTTTCAACCCTTTTCAGTTCCGTCACCTTCCTCTTTTCTTGTTCGGCAAGCTCATCCAGGTTTGGGATATCAATAGAATCTGTCCGGATTGCCCCAAGGTTTACCCCAACTGGCATTTGTTTCTATGCCCCTGTGTTAAGCTGAATATACACGAAAGGCGTTTCAGCTGTCGGAGGTGGAGTATCCATATTTTGCGCAGGTTGGCCATTTGTCAATACGGCTTCTTGCTACCCCTCTTTTCCCCTTGATGTCCTGATTCTAATCTCGGGTGTGTCCCTTTCCTTTGACTGCAGCAAACACCAGTTCCATTAGCTTAATCATCTGATCCCTTGATTCGATCTGAGACTTGGCCAATTGTTCCCTCAACTCATCCTGAGCCCTTTACATTCTCTCCATTCAAGCCATTTGTTCATTCTCCATGATCCTGACTTGTGGTCGAGTATTACACTGATGCAGAGTGCTTCTCTCTGGGAGTTTCGATGGGTGCCCAATTTTTGAAGCTTGGTATAAACACCACGGATTAGAATTTCATGGCATATTATTCTTTTTATTAATTAAATGTGTGCAAGGATGAATGAATAAATCAATGCATGATTGATTAAACAAATAGATGAATGAATGTATGTATGCTTCTTTAATTGTACGGAATGGGATGATGCAAATAATAATATTTGCCTTAAGATCAAATTTTAACACAAAGGTTTTTCATTAATTCATGGAAACTTGTTACATATCCTCTCTCACTCTCGAGTTACATAAAAAGATCGTATTTGCTCATTCTGGTCTTGAGCCTCCTCTAGGAAATTCAACAGCCGTTGTCCATGCTCTCCTGTCGGGTTGACATCACACCTCAGAATCTTCACTTTCTCTGACATATCTCTGGCCTTGACCACGGCCTTGCGGATCTGCCTAGTCAGGTGATCTATATATTGCTGCCTTTCCAAGGTCTCAGTCTTCCACCTTGAGCTAGCATCTAAAGCTAAGTCATATGCCTAGCTCCATTCGATCTTCCTCTCTGTATTTCGAATAATGGCAGCAATGTCAGCTTTCTGGACTTGCAATTGATGCTCTAAGGTCTGAATGGTTGCATGGAGTGTCTCATTCTCCTTGCGTAGCATGGATGTCCTTTCCCTCTCATTTCCCAACTTTGTTTTCAATAGCTCATTCTCTTGCTGGCATCTTTCTAACCTGGTCAAAATCAGTGACCAGGTATCTCCCCACTTTTACCGCTCATGAGAAAATTGGGACTCATTTTCCTTGTTGTCCTTAGCCTTATCCTTCCAGAAGTCCAATTCTTTCTGAAGCTTTTCTATCTCTTTCTCATGGGTGCTCAGAGACCTACTAGTTCTAGTGAACTGTCCCTTGGTTCTTAGCCTCTTGTTCTCTTGATGCAAGTCCTGTATATCGGATTGCATCATGTCTTGTTCTTTAACCAACCTCTGTGTCTTGGCCTCTTGGATCTAAAGGTCGGTCTTCAAATCTTTGACTTCCTCCTGAAGCTGATCATACTTACACTTCAGTTTCCCTTTTTCCTTTTCTAATTCTTGCCTGACAAGCTCGATCTCTGATAGTACTACCGGCTCTGGTTGAAGGATTACCGGATAAACAAAGGCATCATCGGCAGGGAGCACTATGTCGTGGATCCTCTTGGCTCTGTAAACCAAGTATCTAGGAGTAGCGTTATCAGTATTCTACCCAATTCTGATCGGTGCAACTTCCTCCATGCTTTGATGAGCTCACGTGTTTCTTTCATGTACCCAGGCCCATTATATGCAAAATCTACCAAAGTGAGTCCATGAGTCATCAAGATGAACTGCTCAGACCAATACTGTCTTCGTACCAAGAGTGGTGCATAACTGATAACTCCCCAAATTCCCAATAACAGAACCCATAGTTTGTCTCCACAACTATATAGAATGGATCCCATTGGCATCCACAGAGCCCTCCAAGTGACATTTTCTCAGGCTAAGCGATGAAGAGTCATGATCCACTGTTTCTTACCTCCCTTTCTCGGCCACTCCTTCTTGCAAAATTCTTTAAGAGGAATGAAAGTATTTATGTAGGGACAAAGCTTTTCCTTATCTTCTCCCTAGAAATGGCTCTGGATCCAAACATACAGAAGTTGTGCACATCCCTTGAAACGTCCCTTGCCTTTTCTTCAACAGAAATTGAGTGTCATAAACGTCTCGGCAAGGATAGTAGGAGCCGGATCAATGTGTTTTCCCAGACACTCAAAGAAGTCTACTACGGCCATCTCAATGTGCCCCAAAATCTTTGGAAATATCACCAAACTATAGACCGCCAAGGCAAATACATCCACCACACGATCACTCTCCGGATTGTTCATGATATAGTCTAGCAAGAATACCTATGGAATATAAATACTCGAACCCTTCTTCTTAATATCCGGTAAGTCGATCGGGATCTCCATACCCAGTATGTCGGATAGCTTCTTTCAAAAGCTAACTATCTTTTGCTGCTTGCAATATATCTTATCAGGGGTGGATGACTCAACACGGAGCAAGACAGAGTACTCCTCAATGATGGGTGTCATATCTTCCCAGTTGAACATGAAGCATCGGTAGGAGGGATCCAAAACTATACCACTGTCCTAATCAACTGCTATCTGGATCGGGAGAAGTAATGATATGTCATCGTACTTCTTTGTGAACTCGTTTTTCCTTGCAGTTCCCCATCGACCCCAAATCTCTTCTAATTCTGTCAAATCAATCTAACTCATATCTAAATGAACCGACTCGAGAAGAACAGACACGAAGCTTCTAGCCAAGCAGTCTCCCATATCAACCTGATACTTCTCTGACTCTGTTCAGACCTTTCGGTATGTCTTGGAAGTAACTGACACTGGCGCAAGATCTCAGTGTTCCATGACCATAACGAAAACCCCTCTGATTGGAATCTGGCTTAAGGCAAACAGTCCTAAGTGACCATGATGCATGCAATCAAAACAAAGCAAAACAAAACAAAGGGAAACGAGTCAGTACAAGGATATAATAATCAAATCAACGCGATATTGAAATAAATAGCTAAAGGTGAGAAAGGTTCCTTCGAGTGTTCCTAGCTTTGGTACTTCTAACAGAAATTCAGCATGGTTTGCCTAGGTTCACTATATGCAGTTGCATTAGGTTCTAAAAAGGCTCCAAATTGCTCCTTACTGTCATCGGTGAAGGCTAGTAAGGCACCCCGATAAAAAACGGGTATTTCCCAGGCCTATACGGAGGTTATCACCCCACGAAGGCATAGGTAGTCTACTACTCCGAAAGTGTTTCGCTAGCCCATGCAGAGGTTAACACCTCACGAGAGCATAGTTACTTCCACCTAAAGGACAGAACCCGGGTAGAGGGATCATGTTATGCAAATGCAAATATAGTGTGTGAGGAGGAACAAACAAACCTTTCACCACCTATTCTATACCCTTATTCTAAAACCCGAGCAATTTAATAAAAATAAATTAAACAATGTAAAGCTTTAATTTGACAAAGAATAATAATGGTACAAAAAGTTAAATAACCAAAGAACATTAAAAATATGCATGCACACGAGAATAAGCACATTTAGAACAAATCTCTTTTATTAGAAAATAGGAATTAAAAATAAACACTAACCAAAACCGACAAAACCGAAACTTTGGATAACACATGACTAATTCTAGGCCTGACTCGCTAAAGTCCCTAGTGGAGTCGCCAAGCTGTCGATACGTGATCCTCGAGGGAACCCGTTCGAGTGAGGGGGAAACAGAAGCAGAGGAAAAGACGACTTAATTCCTCTTGATTGAAATAAAAGGTCGAGGGTATGAAAACGACCTCAGAAAAAGAAATGGAGTCGCCACCAATCTTTTTTGGCTAGGTGTGATAGGCCACCTATTAAAATCATTTTTATAAAAATATTTTAAAATTAATTAAAATATTTTTTAAAACCAATTTTGAAGTCTACGCTTTAAACCAGAGAAAACAAGTGCGGGTTTGGGAGTCGGTTACGCGCGGGGAAGGATTAGCACCCTCGCGACGCCCGTATAAAGCGGTACCTTATTAATCGGGTGTTATCTCGAATCTCGGTAAAAAGTTGGTTTTAAAATTGGTTTTTGTAAATAATTCCCTTAAAAATTTATATTTTATTTGGAAATGATCAGGAATTTACTTAGCATAAAATTTCCCATGTTTTCCGACAGACTCAGCAAAACACGAAATTTTTGTTTAATTTTGAAATTCTCTAAATCATTTCCATTGAAAAAGATATTCCGTTATTAACGAAAATTGATGATATCCTCCCCGGCAGACCCATCAGAGAATTCATGAATTATTTTAACTCAGGAATAATCTTGATTTATAGAAATATTATTTCTTTTCCATGTGTTGAAAATTTATTGAAAATAACCCTGAATATGCAACCATGTTGCTAAGACGAAAATTAAATAGGCATGCGTATTTATCATGGCATGGTAAACAGAGTGACATGGCATTGTGAATGAAATCGACATGGCAAATAAAATGGCATGGCACGGAAAATGGTGTAGTATAAGAATATTTGTCATGTGAATGAAATCGACATAGCATACAAAATGACACGGCATGAAAAGTGGCATGTGAATGAAATTGACTAGCATACAAAATGACATGGCATGAAAAGTGGCATGTGAATGAAATCGACATGAAAAGCAAGATGACATGACATATGGATGACATAAAATGACATGGCATGTGACATGACATAAAATAACATGGCATGTGAATGAAATCAACATGGCAAGAAAGATGACATGGCATATGGACGACATAAAATGCCATCACATGGCATGTGACATGGCATAAAATGACATGGCATGTGAATGAAATCGACATGGCAAGCAAGATGACATTGCATATGGATGACATAAAATGACATGGCATGTGTCATGGCATAAAATGACATGGAATGTAAATGAAATCGATATGGCAAGCAAGATGACATGGCATATGGATGACATAAAATGACATGGCATAAAATGACATGGCATGTGAATGAATTCGACATGGTAAACAAAATGACATGGCATGTGGATGTGGATGTAGATGTGGATGTGGATGTGGATGTGGATGTGGATGACATAAAAAGACATGGCATGTGAATGAAATCGACATGGCAAGCAAGATGACGGCATAAGATGACATGGCATGTGAATGAAATCGGCATGGCATGTGACATGGCATGTGAATGAAGCCGACATGACAAGCAAGATCACACGGTATATGGATGACATAAAATGACATGGCATGTGAATGAAATCGACATGGCATGTGACATGGCATAAAATGACATGGCATGTGAATTAAGTTGACATGACAAGCAAGATGAAATAGCATAAAGTGATGACATGACATAAGATGACATGGCATAAAATGATGACATAGCATAGATAAATTTGTTTGAGAATGACTTGGAATTTATTAATACCAAAAATCTTTTCATGTTTCCCGACAAACCCGACAAAACATAGAAAGTTTTATTTATTTCAAAATGTTTCGAATCATTTTGTTTTATAAAAGGGTATTCCTTCGTTAATAATTGATGATATCCTCTCCAGCAAACCCAGTAGAGAAAATCATGAATTAATTAAACTCCGGAACATTGCCTTATTTGTTAAAAATGTTATGAAAAGCATAGCATGAGAATACATGTCATATGAATGAAAATGACATAGCAAACCAAGGCTAAATAAGCATAATGACATGGAAAACCAAGCAACATGGCATGAGATATGGATGTGTCATGAAAATAGAATGACATGGAAGAAAAGTCATGATGACTGAATGGTCATGGCATGCTTAATCATGACATGAAATGGGTTCAAACACTAAAAGACATAGCAAATGATATGCTATATGAATGATATGGCATAAAAAAATACAACGACATGTATGAAGTATCATGGTGGCCGGATGGTCATAGTGATGGCATGTGAATGGCCGAATAGCATGAAATGATATAGGTGACATGGCATGAAATGATCACATGGCATAGGTGACATGCCATGAAATGATGACATGGCATAGGTGACATGGCATGAAATGATGACATGGAAAGTGACCTAAGATGCATGATACAAGCAAATATAATGCAAAGCATGACGTAGACTTAAAATGCATGGGAAGGCCGAATATGATGCAAGATGTATCATGGACACAACATGCTAAATGACATAGCTACATGACCTAAGATGCATGACATAGGCAAATATAATTCAAAGCATGGCATGAGCACAAAGTGCAAGGGCTGACCGAAATGCATGTATAATATATTATGAGCATAAAATTCAAGAAAACACATCCACATGACCTAAAATGCATGATACAAGCAAATATGATGCAAGGCATGATATGAACCCAAAAATCAAGAGATAGCCGAATGATATAGAGGACCTATCACAACATGAAAATGATGGAAAAAAACTAACATGACATAAATATGCATAGACATGCAAGGAAGTAATAAGAAAAACAAGTAAAAAAGAACAAGGAAAGTTGAGCTCCTTGGTTGGTACAAATGGGCATAGCCCTCCCCTAACCATATTCACTTGATATTATCAAGATCATGAAGCCTTTCCAACTCACAAATCAGAAAATAAACCAAGCTAACTAAAAAAAATGGAGGTGAGCTCCATGATCAGTACAATGGGCATAGCCCTCCCCTAACTATGGTCACTTGATTTTTATCAAGATCATGTAGCCATTCAACCTCATTTACTTCATTTATTTTGTAAAATCAGAAGATAAAAAAAAATAATAAACCTTCCACAATCATATTTCCCACAATAAAAATGCAAAACAAAATCAAGGCAAGCACAAGTAAGACATTCGGCCATGTCAAAAATAAATTTATGAAAAATTGTTTTCTTCCATTTCTTTATGAAAAATAAAAGATGAAAGCTTAAATGACCATTTCAAAACTTTTATTTCCATAAGACAAGAAGTAGAAATCAGATAGAAAACAAAGAAAAACACATGAGAAGGAAAAAGAAAATCATGCTAGAGCTAGGTAGCTGATGGAGACTCAATTAAGAGTTGTAAACCCAAGTGCAGGTTATGTTCAAGTAATAAATTCTCGGGTGTCCGAGGTCGAACCACAGGGAAGCGTATTAGTAAGTATAAGTTTATAAATATATAAGACAAAGAAAGTAAACAAGATATTAGGGAATCAACAACAAAATAAGATAAACAAGATATTAGAGAACAAAATAAACAAAATATAAAAGAAATTAAACAAGATATAAAAAACAATAAGAAAAGATGTTGAGGTTAGAGAATCCACTCTTGGTGTTATGCTAAGATTAATCTTGTTTTATTACACAATTGAAATTCACACATAAGGGAGATTCCAATCGGAAGGTTTAGCAATTCAGTCCAAATTGTCCAACGTCCATAGCATATGATATTATGTTCATTTGGTGTCCTCAAAACTCATAAAAAGAGTCCAAGCATTCCTTATGCCAAGGTATATGTCTACAACAAATCAAGGTTATGAAACCAAGCATTTACTGTGCCATTTTCCTTGTCAATAATGAATCAAGATCCCTACTTTGTAAGTATGATTTTAAACCAAAAGAAAATATTATCTATACTAGTGTTTATAAATGATGATTCATTTTAGCTCATGTTTAAGAGACTAACCTTAGCATTTACCAAGAGCTTCACCTCATCACCTCAACAATATGATTAGCAACACATACTAGATATGAATAAAATGAAAAGAAATATAAGAAGCATAAGTAAATAAAGAAAAAGAAAACTAGAGAAAGGAAAGAAGAAGAAAACTTAGAGAATTTTATTACAATGGCTAATATCCTACCAATCTACTATAATGCTCATCCAAGGCCCTCTATTTATACACATTTTGGAGAGCTAAATGGCAAGAGACAAGCTTTATAAATTTCAAAGGTAGGTATAATAGGTGGGTGCATTTTTCTAACAATTTTCGTCATATTGTATGACAATTCTGATCAGCCAGCTTGATGGTCGATTTTGTCAATATTGGAGGCTCGATCTGATCAAATGGTCTTCTAGAAAAATATACCCCTATCAGTTACAGATCCATAGCCGTTGGAATCAGATCATTTACTCATGTGGACCGGAAGATATGGTCAAAATACCAAAACAGGTCAGCACAGACGTCATTGCACATCAGCCAACTTGATGGTCGATTTCGCTAGGGAAAACGACTCCGTTTCAAGAAGTGTAAAACATGAAAAAGATAGATATGCCTCTTAACTATGCACTGTAAAAGTTTCAGCCTTAATGCTTCAGTGAAACTCCAGATATAGCTGATATGGAAAAAGGTGTCGGAACTGGAACTGAATTGGATTTGCCCTTAATTCTTGATTTAACCTAGTAATCTGAAATCACTCAAAGAAACTCGTGAAAAACACCAAATTACATAAAAATATAAAATATCATAAACACAATTAGACTAAGCAATAATAACTCGTATTTGACACAAAACAATAATAAAACATAACTAAGAACTATATAATTATACGAGTTATCACACCCCCACACTTAGATTGTTGCTAGTCCCTAGCAACGACTCAATAAAAATAAAATAAGAAAATCTAATCTAATCCATTTTCGTTGGAAATCACGGTGGCACTTAGCATGTGACACAAGCCTTTAAACCCCTAGGTGTCCCTAGTGGACGAGTTTAGTCTCGTGAGGGTTCGCTAGAACGATACCCACAAACATTGAAAAACTAAAATATAAGTAAACTACATACACTAAAAATATTTACTCCTAATCCTTTCAATATAAATTAGAGACAATCTTTGAACAAGTCTTATAAACTAATCAATAGCTCAAAGAATTTCACAAAAATTTATGCTTGAATGTAAATAAATGAGTTAAGCCACTATTAACATAACATATTTCAATCAAAATAGTGCATATTCAACTTAATCTCAACTTCTCACTATACTCTCATGATTTTCACTCTTTAAAGTAGTGGTAAAGTGTTTACACTCAATCAATCTCATGAAAACAGTTCTACCATATGCTTGCTTGTCCACCTATTCTCCACTATTTAGATCATACAACTTCATAAATCAAGAGATCTTTTTTCAAGGTTGTAATGGGGCCAAAGGGTTATAATGTGGTTAAAGAACAAAAGGATAAAGATATCACAAAGGTTCCAAAGAGTTCATAGAGTTTAGAGACATAATAAGATCATACGAATAAAACTTCTCAAAACTCTTATAAAGCACATAATAACATAGGCTAAATATTCATGTTGAGCCTTTGCTTCATTCTAACCAACTTTGTAACACCTTTTTCTTTACTTTAACTAGAAGTTCAAGAGAAGATTTTTTTTTTTTTTAATATGGGAATGTATTTGACAATGATCCTTTTCTTTTTCTCTTGACTTTTGCCTCTCTCCTCCCCCACACTTATCTTTCGTTCTAACCCAAATTTTCAAAAAGTATCCCTTGTTTTTGCAATATGTCTCAAAATATATAATCCATCTTTAGAACAAGGGTAAGGATATAAGTATATTTAGGCTAGGTGTAAGTTCTGGTTACCAATAAAATAGCATATTTAATGTAGGCTCAAATTGGCTCACTAGTGGGGATGTTCTCTTAGAACATTAATAATGGATGGCTGTTTGGCTCTGGTTATAATCCTAATGCCTCTATCATATTCATGTTGTCACATGTATCAATATAGTCTCAAACGGTTTAAAGCAAGTTCTAGAGAATCATGTAATCATAAGAGCACTCAAGAAAGAAATTAGATTGATTTGTATAATGCATCAATCATTATAGGCTCAAAAACTCACAAGGATGATTATACAAGTCAGATTAAGTCTAAACATGCTTCTTTCTCAATCAACATATCATATTAACATTGGCTCATAAAAAGGTTGATATCAAGCTCAATTCTCATGAAAATCTTCTCGCTAATAAATCTGCTTTAGACTTATGCAATTCATATCTCATTATAGTATTGAAAGTAACTAAAAAACACACTAAGTCTAAACATGCTTTTTTTTTTTTTTTGAAGAAGAAGAAGAAGAAGATTAAATCAAACTGACAAGGTATGTCTCAAGTCTCCCTTACTCAGACCTTGTTCAGAATGAATACTTCTAAATGTCTTAAAACACAACAATTTTTTTTTTTTAGCAAAATATGTCCCTTACCCCCTACTAAAATATGACATTGTCCCCAATGTCAAATTTTAAAGGTAGAATTTAGGAGATATTACCTGCAGAGGTTGCTAACCACTTATTATAACTGAGACACAACAAGCAAAATGTTAGATAATGTCACAAAGATAAAGTGCAATCCACTCCTTGCTCGTCCATATCTCTTTTTCTTTTTCCGAGCGTTTGCGAAACAACCGTAGCAGATAAACACTCATAAGCTTGTAGCTTTTTGAGTAAATCTTCAATGGTTGTAGCAGAAATTATGGTTCTCCTTGCCTCTGAAAACATGAATCCATTATCCACAGCATTATCTAAATATGAAAGCAAATTACTAAAATAACCATTAATATTAAGCAAACCAATGGGTTTCTTATTTGTGACCAAAGATGACCAAGAAGCCACGCAAGCTATTTCTTCCAATGTACCCAGACCTCCTGGTAAAGCAATGAATGCATCGGCAGAATGGTACATGATTGTTATCCGTTCAGGGATACTCCAGACTTGTATTTCCTTACCCAAGGTAGGTCCACAAAAATCTGTGAATAGTTTTGGCACGATTCCTAGAACTGGACTTCCTCCGGCGTGTGCTGCTGTAGCGACTGCTCCCATTAAACCCGTACTACCGCCTCCATAAATCAACTGGATCTTTTGTTGGGCAAGTATTACTCCAACTCTTATGGCTTCATCAGCGAATATTTTATTTTTCCCTGGATAAGCACCTCCAAAGACACAAATTTTTTCAATGCGCTGGGACGAAGTACTTTCCATTTTTTTTTTCGAGTGCCTGAAAGAGAATGAGTACATGGTGTAATATATAGAGGACTGAGTAGTGAATCAGACAAGAGTAATAATGTCTCCGAAAGTGTATTTGACCTCTCAGAAGAAAATGTTAACCTAACAAAAGATTTTTGCGTGATTTTAGGAAGAAAATCAAAAGGAGAAGAAAAATCAACCGTAAAAGACCAATGCAAAAAAAAACGAAAATAATTACACAAATCGAACAACACGTAAATTAAACCGAAATGAAGTTATTGCAAATCAAACCAAAAGCTGAGAAGTCATTTATTGTAGTTGTGATTGTGGCTCACATCTTCCTCTGGTTTTACGTCCAGAAACGGCTTAAACGCCTTCTATGAGTCGAGGATATGCTTCCCATCCAGTTTTCTTACAAGCTGGCAAACAGGGTCTTTTAACATCAGATTCCCAAGATGTTGCCATTCCCTTTGGAATTGCGGCCATAAATCAAGAATTTTTCTTTGTACGTCTCCACTAGGATGCGTCTCAAGAGAAAGTTGGATATTACCCAAATTCCCCTTACTCAGTCCATCCTTAATGAATTCAATTTTATCATCTCGATTAGAGGACAGAATCCCAATAGAACGACATTTACCGTTACACGTCCATCGTGCACATTTGTGGCAATTTGAACTCATGCGCTTTGCTCGTCGCTTCTTTGCAAAAGTGCTTCTACTTGTACCTTCTTGTAGTTCATCAAGATGTGAAGAAATTATGACTGAAAAAGTTTCATTCTCACCCAAAAAGGAATATTTTAGCTCGGATGGTAATGGTTTTAAATCCAGCTTGGGTGGTTTAATAGTTGATGGTACAGTGACATTTGTGAGTATGGAAGTTCCTCAAACTTTTGTTTCCAACGATGCTTATCCTGAAAAGAATTTAACAAAGAATCAGTGTGTGAAATTTCTGAAGCATTATCAAACTCACATTCAATTAAATAAGCTTCTAAAGGATCATGGAATATGGTAGTGGTGAGATGTTCATGAACAAGTTCTTCAATGAAATCCACTTCATGTACTTCTGAATCATCACCAGGTTGCTTGCAAATGTTGAACACATTTAATTCTAAAGTCATATTTCCAAAAGAAATGTTCAAAATACCATTCCTGCAATTTATCAGAGCATTAGAAGTTGCAAGAAATGGACGGCCTAATATAACAGGAATTTGAACATTTGGATTTGAAACAGGATGTGTGTCCAAAACAATAAAATCAATAGGGAAGTAAAAATTTTCAATTTGAACCAAAACATCTTCAACTATCCCTCGAGGAATTTTTACAGAACGATCAGCTAGTTGAAGTGTAACAGGTGTTTCCTTGAGTTCACCTAAACCTAACTGTTGATAAACAGAAAAAGGCAAAAGATTAACACTAGCACCAAGATCAAGCAATGCACGTTCTATTCTAGTGTTTCCAATGATGCATGAGATTGTAGGACATCCAGGATCTTTGAATTTTGGTGGAGTAAGGTGCTGAATGATTGAGCTCACACTTTCCGTCAGAAATGCTTTCTTTTGTACATTATGTTTCCTTTTAACTGTGCACATGTCCTTCAAAAATTTAGCATAAGATGGAACTTGTTTGATTGCATCCAATAAAGGAATGTTAATCTTAACTTGTTTGAAAAGTTCATAAATTTCTGCATTTTGATTCAAATTCTTTATTGTTTGCAACCTTTGAGGAAAAGGAGCAGGATGCATACCTTTTTCTTTGTCCAAATTTTCAAGAAGTTCAGACTTACCATCATCCTTACCATTACTTTTCGGAGGGGAAAGAGGATCTTGGTCTTTTGATGGAATGTTTTTGTCAATTGCCTTTCCACTTCGAAGAGTTGTGATAGAACTGGCATTTTCCTGTTGAGTTTCATTGGAGCAAGAAACAAGACATTGAGTAGAAGGGTTAGGCTGAGGTTGAGCAGGAAACTTACCTTTTTCTTGAGTGCGTAATGAAGCTGTCAATGTGGACAAGGTGTTTTTGATCTCATTGATGTCCTGTGAAGTTTGGTTATTCATATTTGCTTGTGTTTGCATGAATGCTTGCAATGTCTCTTCCAAGGTTTGTACACGTGAAGGTTGATAGGAAAAAGTGTTGCCCGACTTTTGAGATTGTGGTACCTGAACATGATTATTATTCCGCCAACTGAAGTTGGGATGATTTCTCCATTCAGGGTTATACGTTTCAGAGTAAGGAGAAGGAAAAGGCTTTTTAAATGTGTTTATGGAATTTACTTGATCATGCAACGCTTCTTTAAGAATGGGAATGTTTGGACATTCAGAAGTGGGGTGTCCCATGATTTCACAAATTCCACAACTTTCTTCATTTTTAACCGTTTTGACTTCTTTTACTTCTCTAAGTTCCATGGCTTCAATCTTTCTAGCCAAATTAGCTAGTTTAGCTTTTATCTCATCTTCTTGACTAAAATGATATTTTCCTCTGTTAGAAACAAGATTAGATCTATTGGAACTTTCAGAGGAATTATCTGTGTGCCAGGCTTAAGAGTTATCTGCCAAATGGTCTAGGTAGTCAAAGGCTTCTTCAGGTTCTTTTTCTAGAAACTCACCGTTACACATTGTTTCAACAAATTGTTTAGTTTCGGGAGTTAAACTTTCATAAAAGAAACTAATAAGACGCCATTTTTCAAAACCATGATGTGGACAAGAACTTAACAAATCTTTAAAACGCTCCCAGCACTGAAAAAATGCTTCATTTTGATTTTGATTGAAATTTTGAATCTGTCTTTTCAAAGCAGTAGTTTTATGTGCTGGGAAAAATTTCTTTAGAAACTCAGTTTGTAATTCTTGCCATGTGCCAATTGACCTTGGTTTTAAATTATGAAGCCAAATTTTTGCTTTATCTTTTAAAGAAAAAGGAAATAATTTTAGCTTGACAATTTCATTTGTACATTGTTGGTCATTAAAGGTGACACATACATCTTCGAAGTCTTTTAGAAACGAGTAAGCACTTTCCGATTCTAACCCATGGAAATTTGGAAGCAAAGCTATCATACCTGGTTTAAAACGAAAGTTGTTTGCATTGAGAGGAAAAATAAAACAAGAGGGTGATGAGCTTCGAGTTGGTTGCAAGTAGTCACGCATGGTGCGTACTTGTCTGTTCTCATCTTCAGCATGAACACTTTCATTGTCAGCCATGGTAGGAATTGTATTAGAAAGATTACCTGAAAAAGTTTCACAATAAAATCTAACTAAACGACGAGATCTAAAATCACGTCGCCAAACAAGCATAAAACAAAGTTAATATACAAATTAGGCGGTAAAACCAGCCAATAAAAATAAAACAAAGTTAATATACAATATAAATATAAATATATACAAATTAGGCGGTATAACCAGCCAATAAAAATAAATATAGGCGGTATAACCAGCCAATAAAAATAAATATACTTATAAACTTATATACTTAGTATTGCTTCCCCGGCAACGGCGCCAAAAACTTGGCGGTGACTCAATTAAGAGTTGTAAACCCAAGTGCAGGTTATGTTCAAGTAATAAATTCTCGGGTGTCCGAGGTCGAACCACAGGGAAGCGTATTAGTAAGTATAAGTTTATAAATATATAAGACAAAGAAAGTAAACAAGATATTAGGGAATCAACAACAAAATAAGATAAACAAGATATTAGAGAACAAAATAAACAAAATATAAAAGAAATTAAACAAGATATAAAAAACAATAAGAAAAGATGTTGAGGTTAGAGAATCCACTCTTGGTGTTATGCTAAGATTAATCTTGTTTTATTACACAATTGAAATTCACACATAAGGGAGATTCCAATCGGAAGGTTTAACAATTCAGTCCAAATTGTCCAACGTCCATAGCATATGATATTATGTTCATTTGGTGTCCTCAAAACTCATAAAAAGAGTCCAAGCATTCCTTATGCCAAGGTATATGTCTACAACAAATCAAGGTTATGAAACCAAGCATTTACTGTGCCATTTTCCTTGTCAATAATGAATCAAGATCCCTACTTTGTAAGTATGATTTTAAACCAAAAGAAAATATTATCTATACTAGTGTTTATAAATGATGATTCATTTTAGCTCATGTTTAAGAGACTAACCTTAGCATTTACCAAGAGCTTCACCTCAACAATATGATTAGCAACACATACTAGATATGAATAAAATGAAAAGAAATATAAGAAGCATAAGTAAATAAAGAAAAAGAAAACTAGAGAAAGGAAAGAAGAAGAAAACTTAGAGAATTTTATTACAATGGCTAATATCCTACCAATCTACTATAATGCTCATCCAAGGCCCTCTATTTATACACATTTTGGAGAGCTAAATGGCAAGAGACAAGCTTTATAAATTTCAAAGGTAGGTATAATAGGTGGGTGCATTTTTCTAACAATTTTCGTCATATTGTATGACAATTCTGATCAGCCAGCTTGATGGTCGATTTTGTCAATGTTGAAGGCTCGATCTGATCAAATGGTCTTCAAGAAAAATATACCCCTATCAGTTACGGATCCATAGCCGTTGGAATCAGATCATTTACTCATGTGGATCGGAATATATGGTCAAAATACCAAAACAGGTCAGCACAGACGTCATTGCACATCAGCCAACTTGATGGTCGATTTCGCTAGGGAAAACGACTCCGTTTCAAGAAGTGTAAAACATGAAAAAGATAGATATGACTCTTAACTATGCACTGTAACAATTTCAGCCTTAATGCTTCAGTGAAACTCCAGATATAGCTGATATGGAAAAAGGTGTTGGAACTGGAACTGAATTGGATTTGCCCTTAATTCTTGATTTAACCTAGTAATCTGAAATCACTCAAAGAAACTCGTGAAAAACACCAAATTACATAAAAATATAAAATATCATAAACACAATTAGACTAAGCAATAATAACTCGTATTTGACACAAAACAATAATAAAACATAACTAAGAACTATATAATTATACGAGTTATCAGTAGCAATGGCTACCTTCCAACACCCTCTCTTCCTTTCTTTCAAAAACATTTTTTTTTCAAAATTAGCTACTGACTTCCCCTTAAATGACCAGCCAACTTAAGGAAATAAAACATTCCCCCTCCCTTTCTCATGCTTGGCCGGTTGGCCTCCCAACCATAGGATGCAATGTGCTCCTTTTCTCCAACAATCCTAGCCTTTAGATTATGATTTTTTCATGACAAATAAAAATATCACCTTGCCATTTGATCTTGGCCCTTGAAAGGTGTACTCAGCCTTTACAAAGAACCTAATCCATTGGATGAAACAAGGACCACTTGCATGCTCCCTTGCTTGGCCGAACCTCTCCTCACCATTGGATGGATTGTGCTCATCTTTCTTCCACCAATCTTGGCCATTGGATGAGGATCTTTTGATGGAAAATAAAAATGTCATCTTGTAATTTGATCTTGACCATTGAAGGGTGTACTCATCTTTTCTACAAGGCACCTAGGCCATTGGATGAGGGGGGACCATTTGCAAGGCAATAAATATGGCATTTTTTAGCTTGCTAGTTGTCGCAACCTAAAAAATAACGAGTCTCATCGCAAGACTTTATTATTCGTTAAGCGTGACATTAAAAAAAAAACAAGGAAAAGTCAACTTAATTCCTCTAAAAAAATGAAAGTTTTGAAACTGACCTTAAAAAAGACATGGAGTCGCCACTAATCTTTTTTAGCTAGGTGTGATCGGCCACCTATTAAAACCGATTTTATAAAATATTTTAAAAATTAATTAAAACATTTAAAAAATCAATTTCAAGTCTGCGTTTTAAAACCAGAGAAATCAAAGAAGCGGGTTCGAGAGTCAGTTACGTGCGGGGAACGATTAGCACCCCCACAACGCCCGTATAAATCGGTAACTTATTAATCGTGTGTTATCTCAAGTCTCGGTAAAAAATCGGTTTTAAATTTAGTATTTCAAGTTAATTCCCAATTTAAAGAAAAATAATTCCATTTTTAATTGAAAATGATCCGGAATTTCTAAATTCAAAATTTTCCAATATTCCCCAACAAACGTGGCAAAATATAGAAATTTTTATTAATTTTGAAAAATTTTCTGAATCATTCTCTTTTTAAAGAAGATATTCCGTTATTAATAATAATTGATGATATCCTCCCCAGCAAACCCGGCAGAGAACTCATGAATTATTTTAACTCGGAAATATCTTTATTTTATTGAAAACCATTATCTTTTTTTGAAAACATTTAAAAGAAATGAATATGTATATGCATGACATAAATAAAATGACATAGAAAATATAAATAATATAATGCAACATAAATGATATGACATGATTTGAATGCCTTAGCATATTCTAAATGAAACAAAATATCCTAAGTTATATAATATATTCTAAATGAAATTAAATGACCTATGTAACATAATACATTCTATATGAAATGCAATATCCTAAGTCATATGATATAATCTAAATGAAAAAAATATTCTAGATGACATAATATATCCTAAATGAAATGAAATGACCTAGGTAATATAATATATTCTACATGAAATGCAATATCCTAAGTCATATGATATAATCTAAATGAAATAAAATATTCTAGATGGCACAATATATCCTAAATGAAATGAAATGATTTAAATGGAAAGACAAATATGAATGATATGGCATATAATTTAAATGACATGGAATAAAATAATGCTATCATATAATATGCATGAAAATGAAAATAATAATGCATGAACATAGTATATGCTAAATAAAAATAACTAAATAAAAGCATAGGATATCATGAAATATTCAAAACCATATAATAAACCATATAACATCAAAAAATATAAATCAAAATAATAACAATATCATAGAAATTATTATAGCAAGAATCACATATTATATAAAATGCATGATATGAAAAATGCAATGCATGAAATGTATTTTTTCCTTTAATTAAGGAAATCCGTATATCTAAAAAGATATCCGGCTACCTTAGGAAAACATGTCAAATTAAATATTCTAAAACCAAAATACTTTGTAATTGTTTGAAAACAATTTTGAAAAGCTTGAATTAAAAATAAAAACTGGGCTAAATCTTTTTTAAAATGGCTCTAATTTCCTAAGTTTAAAAAAATCCGGACTTGACTACCCTTAACCCAAGACTTAAAAAACCATTTTTAGAGTTTAAAAAGGCTTAGAAACTACCCTAAGTCAGTAACTAACCCTCCTAATCAGCCCACTCTAAGTAACTTAACCAAAACAGAAAAATGATTTTTCTTTAAATTCAATTTTAACTCTACTGTCCAGTTTTTTTATCCTATTTTCAAAAATTCAAAAAATTCTGAAAAAAATATTGGAGACTCAGGATATGTAAAAATACACGGAAAAAAATCGGCTTAATTTTCTGATTAAAGATGAATTCCTAGAAAAATCTGAAATGTACGAGTACTCGGTGAAAAAAAACTGTTTTGTCAAAACACATTTTTGCCTTTGATAAAATCATTTAAAAAATCAAAGTAAAAATATTTAAGGCTCATAAATGACTCACAAACAGTAGCTAGGACTTTTTGAAAGTTAGATAAAAATTGGCTAAGTAAAAAAAAAAAAAAAAATCACAAAGGTAGAATAATCAATTTGAAAAACTTAATTTTCCACAAGTGTGCTCAAGAGAGCATGACTTTGAACTATTAATTGGCCTAAGTCATTATTCAAGTGGCATGAACATGAAATGCATGAAAAATTATAGCAAACATAGTGCATGAAATGCATGAGCTTAAACCTAAATGTCATGAAAAAATGCATGGCATTCATAAAGTGACCTAGACCTAAATGAACTTGCATGGCATTTAATGCAACCTAGGCCTAAAATGCATTAACATGCATGGCAAATAAACCAAACCTAATAACTAAAATATGCATGGCATTTTCACAAACATAAAGCATGCTTAAACCAAAAACTCAACCAAATATCATGCTAATGCTAACCTATCAACTAACATAGCAAAAATGCACATACAATGCAAAGATTCCAAGAGTGGCCGAATGGAATAATGTAACTAGCAAACATGGCATTTTCACAAACACTTGGTATACTAGCATGTAAAACTAAATCAAATGTCATGCAAATGCAAAAACCTACAAACTAACATGGCAAAAAATGCAAAACACAATACAAAACACATGGAGTAGCCAAATGATCACAAGCTCCAACAAGCATGGCATTTTCACAAACACTTGGTATACTAACATGCTCAACTAAAATATAACACTCAAATCATGCAAAAACCACACAAGCATTTTCATAAACACTTAATATACTAAATCTAAAACATGCTCAACTAAGATATAAAACTCAAATCATGCAAAAACCACACAAGCATTTTCACAAACACTTGATATACTAAATATAAAACATGCTCAAATTTAAACATCATGAAAACAGAAAATTAAAATGCAAGAACATGGTATTTAAGTCATAAATGGTAACAAACAAAGTAACCAAATTAAAATATAACTCAAGAATATGAAGTAAAATAACATTTAAAACACCAAGATCAAAGAAAATAACATAAACAACATGATAAAATAAACCAAAACAGCAACTTAAATGAATAATGTAGGCCATTCGGCCATGGTGAGTATATTATAAAAAAATTGTAAAAAATATATTTAAGAAAGAGATGAAGGAAGAACTTAAGAAGAACAAGAAGAAAACATTTATTTAAAATGGAAACTCACCAAATAGTAATCAAAATAGCAAAATCAAGAATGGAAAATCAAGAAAGTGCAAAAGTTGGTGCTCAAGAGCAACCTCAAGAAGCTATATTTCAAGCTTTATCTCTTCAAACTTTCCTTTCTTTTCTAAACTTTTTCTTTTTGCTTTCACCCAAAGAGAGAAAAAACAAGTAAAAACCAAGAGAACTCAGCAAAATGAAATGTGAAAATAAAATTTCTGAACCCCTTTCCTATGCTGGCCGAATGGCCCTTAAAATGCTCAAGGATGTTGTCATTTTTTTGTAACCAATTTTCCATCAAATGGCTAATAATTCAAGGTGAAAAATCATGAAATTATCACCCTTAGATTAGCATCTCAGCTGTCCCAAATTACAGCTGTTCGAGAATAATGTTGACATCTTTCTTGGCCTATGTGGCTTAATCAACATGGCTTGATCAAAGAGAATCTCTAACTAACTCTTAATTCTTGGCCATTTGATTGAAAAATCAGAAGCTTCCTCCTTCTTTTGGGCCTTGGCAGGCCAGCACTTCTCTTTTCCAGCCGAACTCTGATTTTTTGAAAGGCCCAAAGTAGCCCTTTTTGGTTTCTTGGGTGAAATGACCGTTTTGCCCCCCGGATGCAAATAAATATCAAACAGACTCCAAATTCAATTTTTATTTTTTTAATACTTCCAAAACAATAAAACAGTGAGTTCTGGAAGTTTTCAAAATTATCCGAGTCCGTTTGCTATTTATTTGGATTTTTTCTTCCAAAAATGCCCTTTTATGCCCCTACATTTTACCATTTTTTAAACGAGCTCCAAATCAAGATTTTTCTTCACCAATATCTTCAAAATAATTAAAAAGTGTGATCTGAAAGTTTTCATAATTTTTGGAGCTCATTTGGTATTTTTTTCGGGATTTATCGGCTTGAATTACTGCATAGGAGCTTGGGATTTGGCCATTTTGCAAACGAACTCCGAATCAAGATTTTATTTCGCCAATCTCTTCAAAATAATTTGAAAATGAGATTTGCAAAATTTCAGAATTTTTAGAGTCCATTTGCTATTTTTCCGGGATTTATCTTCTTGAATTATTGCATAGGAGGCTCGGGATTTGGCCATTTTGCAAACAAACTCCGAATCAAGATTTTCTTTCGCCAATCTCTTTCAAATAATTTAAAAATGAGATTTACAAAATTTCAGAAGATTTGGAGTTCATTTGCTATTTTCCCCAAATTTTCCAATTTTGCCTTTTTGCCTCCAAAACCCGGTTTTGCTCAAAACAAGTCCGATTTTCAGATTTTCTTCAAGCTGAGCCTTGGGCTATCCTTTTTTAATCATTCCTCATCCATTGGGGGCTTTGGTCTTACCTATTCGGGCCATTTCTGTGATTCTTCCCGATTTCACCGAAATCTATTAAAAACCCTAATTCTCGGTTTTCTCCCGGATTGACTTTTTATTCGATTTTTCTTGCAAGTGGCTTCTCCATTACCCGTAGTCAGTGCTTATCTTTCATTTGGAACCTTCAATTTTGACAAATTTGATCGTTTAAGCACTTTTCCCCAAATTTCTCGGATTAGGGTTTCCTTTCTACTAAATCCCAACTTCCGAACTCCATATCTTTCAATGTAGACCTCGGATTATCAAAATTCTTTCTCCATTTTTCAATTGAACTTAAAATCTTGATTTTAAAAGTGGGTTGACTTTTTCAGTAGTTGACTTTCTAGGTTGACTTTTTTGGGGTTGACTTTTTTTGGTGTTGACTTTTTTCAAGTTTGACTTTTTATGCTCGTCCTCTTAAACTAAGTCTCGGAGTACCACCTGCAGGATGAAAAAAGTCTTTTTACACTCGAAAACCTCAATTTAGGAAGAAAATACTTGTTTTAGTGTTCCGGACAAAATTAGGTGTCTACAGCTGCCCCTCTTTGGCTATTGCTGAGAATCAGGAATCAGGCAAAGATAAACAAACACTAATTTTGTACGGTCAGTGAAATCACATGTGAAGGAAAGGGAAAAGGGGTTTTATTATTATTGAAAAAGCTGTAAATTGAAGATTTGTCCTTAAATTGAATTCCCTAACTAATCAAGGCTCGACCCGTCTTAAGGAAACGGATTCGATTTTCAAAAAGAAAAATTGCTGTAAATTGAAGATTTGTCCTTAACTTGAGTTCCTTGACTAATCAAGGCTCGACCCGTCTTAAGGAAACGGATTCGATTTTCAAAAAGAAAAATTGGGCCCGAAGGTCTTAAGAATAGTGCCCAAAGGTCTTAAAAAACTGGTGCCCAAAGGTCTTTAAAATGGTGCCTGGAGGTCTTAAAAACTGGTGCTCGAAGGTCTTTAAAATGGTGCTCGGAGGTCTTAAAAACTAGTGCCCGAAGGTCTTTAAAATGGTGCCCGAAGGTCTTAAAAAATTGGTGCCCGGAGGTCTTTAAAATGGTGCCGGGAGGTCTATAAAACTAGTGCCCGAAGGTCTTTAAAATTGGTTTGAACCTTGACGACGGTCTTAAGGCTCGATTTGTCTGAATAACAAAATGAATTCAATTTAAAACAGGAGGAAATACCTTGATGGCGATCTCAGACTCTGAGTCTTTTGAGAAGCAAAACGAGTTCTCTTTGGGGAAGTCCAAGTTTTCCTGATTTCTGCACTGTTAGCTAAATGCAATGATGAGAATGCCATGATTTTGCAAATGCTTGTATGCTTCCTAAAATAAATGCAATCAAATGATTGTGCCATAATTTCTAATCCATGGTTTCTTTGAGGTTCACAGATTATATGACTTCAATGACGGAATCTTCAATTGTTTATTGATGCCCCACTTAAGGAATTCTTCACTCAAGATATCTTGTCAAACAGTCTCAACTTCTGTCTCTCGCTGAAGTTCACAGATTTTCTGACTTCGTGATGGAGTTTCCACCATGTTCACTGTTTTTCCTTTTCTTGGTGAACTTTCCAAACCTTTCCCAAGATTTAAATCTATTCCTTAGTAATACTTTGAAATCCCTTTATTTAAAGATTTTTATTACTAATCATCATTCAATTTAATAATAACCATAATGCATCTCAAAAGTATATGAAAGAGAATATGAATCAAGCAAAAATTGTCATGAAAAGGATAACAAGAATTTATTGCAAGAAATGTTTTAAAATGGTAAAAATAAATATCAAGGATATAAGAAACAAATATAAGGTTATAGGCTGTAAATGCCCCGGATGCGGAATATCTTGGACCCCTCCTTTTTCAAACCATCTGAAATTTCTCTTGAACAAGCAATTCACTTGGGTAATCTCTTAGTTTTTGTAGTTACATCAGACTGAGTTGTTCCCATTTCCTTTGATTGTCAGATATTTTCTCCCCTTTTACACGGAGCATTGATTCAAACTTTGATTAGTACTTGAGCCGCTTTTTACGGGTTTTCAACTCAAGTGTCCTCCGTTCGGCATTAAGTCGCCTTTTGCGGGTTTTCGGCTTAAACCTCTCCTTTTACATTCTTTTTTCATTTCCATTTTTTTATTCTACCGTGCATCTGAGAATTCTAAATGCTTCCAAGGTAAAAATATCAATTCAAAAGATGGGATAAATTCTGAGAATAACCTTTCAAATTAAATATCCATGCTTGATCAAAATGGGCTTTTAAAACATGTAATGTAGGCCAAGGTTTAGGTTTAAAAAGAAAGGATAAATAGGCCCAAAATGTGTTTAAGAGTGATTGGATCAAGGATCACTTCTTGAGGAGAACTCAATCTTGAAACATTTGTCCTTTTTTGGACTTTTTATTCTTTTTTTTTTTTTTTTTTTGCTTTGTTGGCTTTCATTTGCCACATTTTCTGATGGCTTTCTTTTTTTGCCATGATTTTTTATTATCTTTCCTCTTATTTGCCCTCCAGTGTAGAGGGTGATCCTTGATTAAATTTTTAAAGAAAGAAATAATTCTTAAGGCTCAAAGGGGTGACTAAGGATAATTTCTTCTTAGTGGAAGGAATATGAAAGACGGCCATTCATCATATCAAGCATAAATATTCTCTTTGAAAAGCAATTCTCACGGGTAATAGATATATAGAATTTCTATTTTTACACTTGGAATCATTCGAATTTTCATGTGCACAGCATCACACATTTTTTTTTAAGCATAATACTTCTTCAGTTCATCAGCATTCACGGGATGTCTAAAATCATCTCCGTCCATCCGAGTTAGAATCAATGCTCCTTCAGAAAAAGCTCTTTTTACCACATAGGGTCCTTCCCAATTCGAAACCCATTTTCCTCTCAGGTCCTTCACTATAGGGAGAATTTTTCTCAATACCAACTCCCCCTCTCGGAACTGTCTAGGACAAACCTTCTTGTTGTGGGCTCGAATCATCCTTTTCTGATACAACTGCCCATGACAAATTGCTTTCAATCTTTTCTCCTCGATGAGATTCAACTGTTCATAACGAGCTTTAACCCATTCTGCTTCCTCTAGGCCAACTTCCATCAAAACCCGAAGTGAAGGGATCTCAACTTCAATAGGTAGCACTGCTTCCATCCCGTATACCAAAGAAAATGGTGTTGCCCTTGTAGATGTTTGGACCGAAGTACGATATGCATGAAGTGCGAATGGCAGGATCTCATGCCAATCTTTGTACACATTGGTCATCTTCTCGACAATCTTCTTGATGTTCTTGTTAGCTGCTTCTACTGCGCCATTCATCTTCGGACGGTAAGGTGCCAAATTATGATGTGTGATCTTGAATTGAGTGCACACTTCTCTCATCATCTTATTGTTCAAATTGAGAGCATTATCCGAAATAATTCTTGCTGGTAAACGGCATATGATTTCTTTCTTGACGAATCTGCATACCACCGACTTTGTTACATTCGCATAGGAAGCAGCTTCTACCCACTTTGTGAAATAATCTATGGCCACCAAGATGAAACGATGTCCATTTGAAGCTTTCGGGGTAATAGGCCCAATCATATCCATTCCCCACATTGAAAAAGGACATGGTGCAGTCATGACATGTAATGGTGATGGCGACACATGAATCTTATCTGCATAAATCTGGCATTTATGACACTTCCTGGAATAACTGATACGATCTCCTTCCATCGTCAGCCAATAGTAACCTGCCCTCATAATCTGTTTAGCAAGCATGTGACCATTAGCATGGGTGCCACATATCCCTTCATGGACCTCTTCTATGATTCTTCGAGCTTCGGCAGACCCGACACATCGCAATAGGACTTGATCTTTCCCTTTCTTGTAGAGAATCTCGTCATCTAGAACAAAACCCATTGCTAACCTTCTCAGAGTCCTCTTGTCATTCTCTGTTGCTTGTTCTGGATACTGTTGACTCTTGATGTACTGCAAGATGTCATTATACCAAGGGAGATCATCTGCTTCTTCTTCGATACTCAAACAGTGGGCAGGAGACTGATATATGCTCATCTTGATCGGCATAACTTCCGTCCCTTCATTCACTTTGAACATTGATGACAAAGTAGCCAGAGCATCCGCCATCCGATTTTCTTCTCGAGGAAAGTAATTGAAATTCACTTCTTCAGACTCCTCCAATAAACTCAGTATGAGTTCTCGGTATCGGATTAGCTTTGTATCTCGGGTTTCCCATTCTCCTCGTAGCTGGTAAATCACCAAGGCTGAGTCTCCGTAAACTTCCAATACTTTGATCTTTCTGTCTACTGCAACACGAAGGCCCATAGTACATGCTTCATACTCGGCAGTATTGACTGTACAATCAAAATCCAATCTAGCAATGAAAGGATAATAATCTTCTTCTGGGGATATAAGCACTGCACCGATTCCATGCCCCATGGCATTAGATGCGCCATCAAAGTACATTTTCCATACTTTCTTCTTCAAGGGAATCTCATCTGCTTGCAACACATACATCAAATCCTCATCTGGGAAGTCAAAGTTCAATGACTCATAATCCTCCACTGCCCGACTTGCTAAGAATTCAGCTACCGCACTGCCCTTGATAGCTTTTTGACTTACATTTACAATGTCGTACTCTGACAATAAAACCTGCCATCTCGCTGTCCTCCCTGACAAAGAAGGTACTTCCAACATGTACTTGACTGGATCAAGCTTGGCAATTAGCCACGTTGTGTGATACAACATATACTATCTAAGTCTTCGAGTAGTCCAAGCTAAGGCGCAGCACAACTTTTCTACCGACGAATATTTCAACTCATAATCTGTGAACTTCTTGCTGAGGTAGTAAACTGCCTGTTCTTTCTTTCCAGTTTCATCAAGCTACCCCAAAACACAACCCATAGATCTTTCAAATACTGATAAATACAGTATCATTGGTTTATCCGGAATAGGTGGCATTAATACTGGTGGGTTTGATAGATAATGCTTAACCTTTTCAAAAGCAATCTGACACCCTTCATCCCACTCTCTTGGGTCATGTTTTCGAAGTAACTTAAATATTGGATCACATTTGTCGGTTAACTCTGAAATAAATCGAGCAATGTAATTCAATCTCCCCAGAAAGCCTCTTACTTCCTTTTGAGTGCGAGGTGGTGGCAGATTCTGAATAGCCTTCACTTTATCCAGCTCAATCTCAATTCTTTTTTTGCTGACGACAAAACCCAACAACTTCCCCGAGGTGACTCGAAAGTGCATTTTGCCAGATTTAGCTTCAGTCTAAATTTCCTTAATCGTTCAAAGAGCTTCTTAAGATTCGCAATATGCTCCTCTTCTCCTTGTAACTTTGCGATCATATCATCAACGTAGACCTCAATTCCCTTATGCATCATATCATGAAACAAGGTCAACATGGCTCTCTGGTATGTTGCCCCAGCATTCGTTAATCCAAATGGCATTACCTTGTAGCAGAAGGTTCCCCACATTGTAACAAATATGGTTTTCTCCATGTCTTCTGGTGCCATCTTGATCTGATTGTATCCTGAGAATCCGTCCATGAAAGAAAATAAAGAACTCTTCGCTGTATTATCCACCAGAGTATCAATATGGGGCAAAGGGAAATTATCTTTAGGGCTGGCCTTGTTCAAATCTCGGTAATCAACGCACATCCGCACCTTACCATCCTTCTTTGGTACCGGAACAATATTTGCCACCCATTCTCGATATTTTGCCACCTCTAAGAATCCAGCGTCAAATTGTTTCTTCACCTCCTCTTTTATCTTCAACAGCATAGCAGGCCTCATTGTTCTCAACTTTTGCTGAATTGGCTTGCATTCTGGCTTTAAAGGGAGCTTATGGACCACGATATCCAGATCCAACCCTGGCATGTCTTGGTAAGACCATGCAAATACATCCACTTACTCCTGGAGCAAAGCTATCAATTCACCTTTTATTGGTGGTGACAATGAAGTTCCAATTTTGACTTCCTTTATTTCTTCACCATTTCCCAGATCTATTGTTTCCAATAATTCCTTATGAGGAAGTACTTGCTTCTCCTCTTGTTCTATTTTCCTCAATAGATCCGAAGGTAGACCATAATCCTCAGTATCTTCATTAGCCTCAAAATCACCCGTGCAAATGGGTCTTTCAAAATCAATTTCAGAATTACTGACAGGAAGGTCCTCATATTCCGCATCCGCACACCTGTAAATAGGTAGAGAAGAAACAATATAGGAAAATATATAATGAAAACAAAATAAATAACAAAAATGAAAGAATATGGAGACATCAATATGGATAATGCATTGTGCTTGTTATTTATTGAATGAAAATGTTTAAAAAGCCCACTACAGAAAAAACTCTTAATATCTCTGGGTAAAGATAATTAAGATTGCTTTTTAAAAGTATTACTTTGGAATAGACTTAAAGACTATGGGCAACTCAGTCGCACTCTAGTTGGTTAGTCTATATCCTCGTGGACAAGGTCGCACCATCCAGCTAGTACTCTCTCTTTCAATCCTGTCTTTCTCGATCGTGCAGATCTCCACATCATACATCTGTTTATCACTATTCACCTGGAATCTCTTGAAGGCTTTCTCTATCATTATAAGCACATCATCAGAATTCTTTTCTCCGAACGGAGAACCAACTGAGCGGAAGTTGCGAAGGATAGCTGGGAATGTCATAGGCTCCCACTCAATATCCATACCCGTAAGACGGGCCATCCTCCTTTGTCGGTTCTTTTCAACTTGTCTTTTTTTCTCATGGGCCTTCGAAAGATATCCTAGGCCAAACCGGTCCTTCTTTTCTTTTACTTCTATGGCTCGAGCCATCCCCTGAAGATATTTCCCGAGACCCTTTCTAGCCCTGTAGCCTTTTCCTACGGTGGTTCTTACCCCCAGCCTTGTGTTCTTGGACAGCCTCGATTTCGGAATTTTTTGTCCTTCAGCGACAAAAACCGCATTTACAAATTCCAAAGACCGGAAAGAACACTCCACAGCCTCTTCATTGGGCTCCACATAAGGAGACTCAGTGGATGCGGAGGCTATTATGTCTTCCTCCCCTGATACTGTTTCAACCGGCCCTCCATCACAAATTTTAGTTTATGGTGAAGAGACGAGGGTACAGCCCCAGCTAAATGTATCCATGGCCTTCCCAACAAGCAGTTATAAGATGGATTGATATCCATGACCTGGAAATTTACTGTATATGTGCACAGGCCTATTTCCAGAGGAACTTCAATGGTTCCCATAACCTCTCTCCTTGTTCCATCAAAAGCTCTGACCACCGTGCAACTTGGTATCATATAGGACAAATCCACTGGCAATTTGGATAAGGTTGCTAAAGGCATCACATTTAGTGAAGAACCATTATCCAAAAAGACTCTCGGTAATATATGCCCCTTACAAGTGGTGGTTATATGGAGAGCTTTCATTGATCCAATACCATTGGGTAGTATCTCCTCATAGCTGAAAAATATGTAGTCATCAGCTGCGATGTTTCCCACCAACCTATCCAGCTTTTCCACTGATATATTATTAGCCACGTATGCTTGATTTAATACTCTTAACAGAGCATTTCTGTGTGGTTCTGAATTTAAAAGCAAGGATAAGATTGAGATCTTAGCTAGTTGACGTTGCAGTTGTTCAACCACGCTATACTCACTATGCTCTATAAATTTCAAGAACTCACAAGCTTTCTTCTCACATACTGGTTCTTTGATTCTGTTAACCGGGGCTGATCCCCTCTCTGTTTCCTCTGGCAAATCCATCTCAATATGGATTGGCTCGACGACCTTCTTCCCTTTATCAATTCCTCTGTCTTTCCCTGCTACCCCTTGTTCAACGGCCTCCGGAGCATAACACCTCCCGCTTCGGGTTAAATGCCCCACACCTATAATATCCTGCTGGCCTGAAGACCCGGGCATAACCATGCTGCAGTCATATTTCCATGGTGTAGCCTTGTTTTCCTTGTATGGAAAGGAAACAGGTAAATCAATGATTAATTTGGGCGCATTTTCCTCCATGACTGGCATAACTTTTTCCTCCGGTTTGTCATAGTAGATGATTAGAGGTCTTCCTATCCCATAACCACCTTCATTTTCAATGACTTCTATTTCCCCCTCCATCTCCTCGTAGAATTGGGCCTCCCCACTATCTATCATTCTTTGGACTTTAACCCGGAAGTCCCCGCAGTTCTGTATGTCATGGCCTTCACCCTTATGGAATGGGCACCCATTATGTACCCTTCTTGCAACCATTTTCAAACCTTTTGTACCTTCCACCAATCCTACCCTGACCATTTCAACCCATACTGTCATCATCGGAGTCTTAACCTCTCCAATATCCCTTTTGAATCTTCTGCCCTCTCCGGTCAATATTGCATTTACCTGATTCCCAGCATGATTAGGCAATGGATTTCCAGCTACGTTCGGCCCATTTTTTGATCCAAACTTCACAACCCCAGCATTAATCAGGCTTTGGACTTTCTTTTTAAAGGCCAGGAAATCTTCAATTGAATGTCCTTGGATTCCCGCATGGTATGCACAGTTGGTGTTTGCATTGTACCATCTTGGATATAGAGGTGTCAAAGGTTTTAGGTACACGGATGCAACAAGTTGACCCTGCAACAGTTTTGGATATAGCTCACCGTAGGTAGTGGGAATCGGATCAAATTGGGCTTTTTGATTGTTCCTTGGTGAACGTTGGTCATTGCACGCAGGCCCTTGTGTGTTTGGAACAGCATTTCTAGGAATGGTGATTTGAGGGGATATGCCAGTTGGGAATGGTTGTTGTGGTATATTGGTGTAGGGGAACGGGTTTTGGGTAATGTGGTTGATATTGGGGTAATAAGGATTATACCCCGTGTATGGTGTGTAAGGTGTCGAAGGTGCATAAGGTGTGGTAGGGGTATAAGGCCTCGATGGTGTGTATGGTGTAGGAGGTGTATAAGGGTATTGGTTGAAGCTTATTGCATGAATTTCCTCCTTTTTCTTTGTAGGAAAAGCTCACTTCGGGGTAGCAGACTCACCACTTTCCATCTTTCCATTCTTAATAGCTGACTCAATCATTTCTCCAGATATTACCATATCTGCAAAATCTTTGGTAGCGTTTCCCACCAATCTGTCATAATAGGGTGCTTTCAATGTGTTGATGAAAAGCACCGTGGTTTCTTTGTTGGTTAAAGGGGGTTGCACTTGTGTGGCCAGATCCCTCCACCTCTGTGAATACTCCTTGAAGGTCTCATTGGACCTCTTTTCCATGTTCTGTAATGACAGCCTATCCGGTACCATGTCAGAAATGTGCTTATAGTATTCCATAAAAGCCCTGGCCAAATCCGTCCATGAACGAATCTTGGTATGACTGAGTTGGTTGTACCATCGGGTGGCTGACCCTGTTAAGCTGTCCTAGAAGCAATGAATAAGCAATTTCTCATTATCCTCATGCCCAGTCATCCTTCTACAGTACATAGTCAGATAAGCCGATGGGTTGGTGGTCCCATTATACTTTTCAAAGTCAGGTACTTTGAACTTCGGTGGAATTATTAGATCATGTACCAAGCTCATCTCTTTGGCATCTAGACTGCCAAACAACTCTGCTCCTTCCACGGCTCTTAGCCTTTCTTCCAACAACTGATATTTTTTCTCAGATTCAGCAATTTCGACCCTCTTCAATTCAGTCATTTTGGCCCTTTCCTTCTCTGCCATTTCTTCGAAGTCTGGAACCTCATCCTCAATTGGATCAACTCCGATGTTACCCCTTTTTTGACCGAAATTCTGTGCTTCGACCGCCGGCTGGATGTAGATGTAGGATGTTGCCCCAGTTAGGATTTCATTTCCCACAAGTTGGGATGTCTGGCTATTTCTCTGTACCACTTCTGGTCTATCCTCCTAATTCACTACCCCCATTCCAGCAACTGAATTCTCTCCGGGCCACTTCTGCTTCATCATAGTGCTCATCATCTCCATGAGCTTTGTCATCTGTTCTCGTGTCTCCTCTTGAGACTTAGTCAACTGTTCTTGTAGTTCTTTCTGGATTCTTTCCATTCTCTCAATTCTGGCAAGCTGATCGTTTTCCATGGCTTTTGCTCGAGATCGAGTATTGTAAGAGTGTTGGAAGTCTAGTTCTTTCTGAGTGCGACCAATTGTACCTTTAGTTTTAAAAACCATGGATTATAAATTATTGACACATTTCTTATTTTATTTTATAAAAAATGAATAAATGAATGAATGAATGTTAGTGAATGCTTAACTAAATAAATGACTAAGTGTATGAACTTAGATGACTAATTATAAAGAATAAATGAATGAACAAATAAATAAATGGCTAAGTGTATGAACAATTTATAAAGAATAAATGAATGAATGATTATAAATATAAATATAAATGAACAAATAAAATATATAAAAGAAAAAAAAACTAATGAATGATGAATGTATTTAAAGTATTGGCCTCGAGATAATTCCAACCAAACGGTCTTTCATTGATTTCCTGGAACTAGATACATCAAAGAAAAGATCCCTACTTTAAACAACATGATAACCTATCTCTCCTAAAAACTATTACAAAATACTGGCAACTCCCTCGGATTCTGGACCTTCTTCACTGTCCTCTTTTGATTGCCTTGCTATTCCATCTGATCCCTACTTGTTCACGTCCCTTTGACGTGTCAGCAAAAGCATTGCCGTGTAAGCTTTCTCTAGTTGTTTCTCCAGTTGATTGGCTCGGGCTTCCTCGTGTTTTGCTTTTTCTGCCCAATAGTTCTTCTCCTTTTTGAGGTTTCTGACTTCTTGTTCCCATTCCCTGGAAGTCTTGAGAGTTCCCTCGAATTTGAGTTCGAAACAGTACCTCTTGTTCTCCAAGTGTAATTCCTGAAGATCACTTTGAACCGTGTCCCGCTCTCTCTTGATCTTTTCCTTTTCTTTTTCTTGGGCTACCTCCCGATCTTTCATATCCTCAAGCTCTTCTTGCAGTCGGGCAATCTCCTTGTTCATCCGAGCCTTTTCTTTTTCAAATTCCGCCCTTGCAATTTCTAACTCTGATGGCGCTTCCTTAGGAAGCGAACTCAAATGCCGAACTTCTTCCCTATCCGATGTCAACAACCTATCATTAACCCTTGATTCCCTCCATGTCAGGTAGTCAGGTGTGACGATATCAACATATCTAGCTACCTCAACCCGATGAGTTTCTTTCCATGCCACCACAATCTCACGGACCTTACTCGAATATCCATCTTCTCCGTAAGCAAATTCCAAATTACCAAGGTTATGGGTCATTGGAGTAAACTGACGAGATTCTGATTGCCTCAGTACTAGTAGTGGTGCATAGCTCACTTCTCCCCATACTCCCAATAATGGAACAGAGGCTTTATCTCAGCCCTAATATTCCAAGAATATATTGATCCATTGCTCCTCAGTCCTATTCTCAAGCAAATCCCTTTTAAGAAATTCGCCAATTGGTGCAAAAGATTTCCAATATGAACGAAGAGGGAAATTCTCCTGTTTACAGAAATGGCTCTGAACCCATATGTAGAGGAGCTGTATACATCCTAGAAAACGACCTTTGCCTTCCCGTCTACAGAAATTCAGGGATTGGATTGTTTCTGCTATGATTGTCGAGGCTGGGTCTATCCTTTGCTCAAGCCTCTCAAAAACTTCAAATATCGCCACATCCACATACCCTAATGTTTTTGGGAAGATAACTAAACCATAGATAGCCAAAGCAAAAATATTCCTAACTGTCTCCTTGCTTGAATGGCTATGGATTAAAGCCTGTAAAATGTACCATGATATGCAGTAGCTTACTCCTTTTCGGACAACACGGCTTTCTACCCAATTTCTTTCCACTCCCAAAATCTTCGACACCTTTTTCTTGAAACCCGGCGTCTTTGTATCCTTCAAATAAATATGATCGGGAATAACATTCTCAATATGCAGCAAAGTCGAATACTCCTCTATGGTTGGAGTCATATCCTCTCGGTTGAGAGTAAAACACCGATAAGCGGGATTCCAGAATTGTACCGTAGACCGGATCACCTCATCACTGACCTTAACCTGAGCTAACAGAGCTATGTCCCCATATGTCTGAGTGAAGGCTTCTTTTTCTGATATATTCCACTGATTCCATATATCAATCAAATCCCGAAGATCATTTTGCTTGATAATAAGATCAACCTCAGCTGGCAATGCTGACACATATCCCATCTTCAAACAATCCCTATTATCCTGTTGAACTTTCTCGGACTGTTTCCTAACCTCTAAATGTTTCTCGACCACTGAGACACTCTGACCCTCCATGAAAGCCCTTTTGGTTGAATAATATCCCAAGACCAATAACCTTCAAATGTGCAAAAATGATGGCAAGAATGCAAAAAAGAAACAAAAAAAACAACAACAAAAAGAAAATAAATTAGTAACGGGAATAAATATGAATAATACAAAAAAACATATAATTCAAAGCAATAATTATCCCTGAGGATGCCAACAAAATTTCGGCATTATAACACCCCGGGGATGAAAATATCAACATTTATTATGGGCATTGTGATGTACGTTCATCATTGTCCAAAAAAATAAACTTATTCGGAAAGTAGAATAGAAGGTAAAAGGATTGGAAATATTTCTCCATGTGTTCTTAACTTCGGGATACCTAATTGGAAATCTGTCATGGCTTCGCCTAGGTTTACTATATGAAGGTGAATGAATTCTAAAAAGCCCCGAATTTTTCCTCACTGTCGTCGGTGAAGGCTAGTAAGGCACCCCGATAAAAGCGGGTTCAATTCGTTAGAGTCTATTTCCCTAGCCCATGCGGATTGTTAATCACGAAGGCTTAGGTCATTTAGTACTCCGGAAGTGTTTCACTAGCCCATGCGGATTGTTAATCACGAAGGCTTAGTTACTTTGCTCCCACCTAAAAGGACAGAACCCGGGTATAGGATTCATGATATGCAAATGCACGTGTAGTATGTGAGGAGAAATAACAAACCTTTCACCACCTATTCTATATCCCTTATTCTAAATGCCCCAACAAGATTAAACAATATAAATCATCAATTAATCAATAAATAAATATATGCACCGAAATAACAAGAGAACAATTATAATATGTATGCACATGAATATGGACATATTTAAAAACATTTTATTATTTTTTGAAATTATTCTTATTTTTTAAAATGTGGGAATTAAAATTAAATACCAATTAAACCAACAAAACCGAGACTTTGATGACACACGACTAATTCTAGGCCTGACTCTCTAATATGTCCCCAGTGGAGTTGCCAAGCTGTCGCAACCTAAAAAATAACGAGTCTCATCGCAAGACTTTATTATTCGTTAAGTGTGACATTAAAAAAAAAACCGAGGAAAAGTCGACTTAATTCCTCTAAAAAAATGAAGGTTTTGAAAATTACCTTAAAAAAGACATGGAGTCGCCACCAATCTTTTTTAGCTAGGTGTGATCGGCCACCTATTAAAACCGGTTATATAAAATATTTTAAAAATTAATTAAAACATTTTAAAAACCAATTTCAAGTCTACGTTTTAAAACCAGAGAAATCAAAGAAACGGGTTCGGGAGTCGGTTACGTGCGGGGAAGGATTAGCACCCCCACAACGCCCGTATAATCGATACCTTATTAATCGTGTGTTATCTCAAGTCTCGGTAAAAAATCGGTTTTAAATTTAGTATTTCAAGTTAATTCCCAATTTAAAGAATTATAATTCCATTTTTAATTGAAAATGATCCGGAATTTATAAATTCAAAGTTTTCCTATATTCCCCAACAAACGTGGCAAAATATAAAAAAATTTATTAATTTTGGAAAATTTTCCGAATGATTCTCTTTTTAAAGAAGATATTCCGTTATTAATAATAATTGATGATATCCTCCCCAGCAAACCCGGTAGAGAACTCATGAATTATTTTAACTTGGAAGTATCTTTATTTTATTGAAAACCATTATCTTTTTTGAAAACATTTAAAAGAAACGAATATGTATATGCATGACATAAATAAAACATAGCAAAATCTAAATAATATAATGCAACCTAAATGATATGACATGATTTGAATGCCTTAGCATATTCTAAATGAAATGAAATATCCTAAGTTATATAATATATTCTAAATTAAATTAAATGACCTATGTAACATAATACATTCTATATGAAATGCAATATCCTAAGTCATATGATATAATCTAAATGAAATAAAATATTCTAGATGACATAATATATCCTAAATGAAATGAAATGGCCTAGGTAATATAATATATTCTAATGAAATGCAATATCCTAAGTCATATGATATAATCTAAATGAAATAAAATATTCTAGATGACACAATATATCCTAAATGAAATGAAATGATTTAAATGACATGACAAATATGAATGATATGGCATATAATTTAAATGACATGGAATAAAATCATGCTATCATATAATATGCATGAAAATGAAAATAATAATGCATGAACATAGTATATGCTAAATAAAAATAACTAAATAAAAGCATAGAATATCATGAAATATTCAAAACCATATAATAAACCATATAACATCAAAAAATATAAATCAAAATAATAACAATATCATAGAAATTATTATAGCAAGAATCACATATTATATAAAATGCATGAATATGAAAAATGCAATGCATGAAATGTATTTTTTCATTTAATTAAGGAAATCTGTATATTTAAAAAGATATCCGGCTACCTTAGGAAAATATGTCAAATTAAATATTCTAAAACCAAAATACTTTGTAATTGTTTGAAAACAATTTTGAAAAGCTTGAATTAAAAATAAAAACTGGGCTAAATCATTTTTAAAAATGGCTCTAATTTCCTAAGTTTAAAAAAATCCGGACTTGACTACCCTTAACCCGAGACTTAAAAAACCATTTTTAGAGTTTAAAAAGGCATAGAAACTACCCTAAGTCAGTAACTAACCCTCCTAATCAGCCCACTATAAGTAACTTAACCAAAATAGAAAAATGATTTTTCTTTAAATTCAATTCTGACTCTACTGTCCAATTTTAAGCCACGATTTTTTATCCTACTTTTAAAAATTCAAAAAATTCTGAAAAACATACTGGAGACTCAAGACATGTAGAACGACACGGAAAAAAATTGGCTTAATTTTTTGATTAAAGATGAATTCCCAGAAAAATCGGAAATGTACGAGTACTGGTGAAAAAAAAAACTGTTTTGTCAAAACACATTTTTGCCTTTGATAAAATCATTTAAAAAATCAAAGTAAAAATATTTAAGGCTCATAAAATGACTCACAAACAATAGCTAGGACTTTTTGAAAGTTAGATAAAAATTGGCTAAGTAAAAAAAAAAAAAAATCACAAAGGTAGAATAATCAATTTGACAAAACTTAATTTTCCACAAGTGTGCTCAAGAGAGAATGACTTTGAACCATTAATTAGCCTAAGTCATTATTCAAGTGGCATGAACATGAAATGCATGAAAAATTATAGCAAACATAGTGCATGAAATGCATGAGCTTAAACCTAAATGTCATGAAAAAATGCATGGCATTCATAAAGTGACCTAGACCTAAATGAACTTGCATGGCATTTAATGCAACCTAGACCTAAAATGCATGAACATGCATGGAAAATAAACCAAACCTAATAACTAAAATATGCATGGCATTTTCACAAACATAAAGCATGCTTAAAACAAAAACTCAACCAAATATCATGCGAATGCTAACCTATCAACTAACATAGCAAAAATGCACATACAATGCAAAGATTCCAAGAGTGGTCGAATGGAATAATGTAACTAGCAAACATGGCATTTTCACAAACACTTGGTATACTAGCATGCAAAACTAAATCAAATGTCATGCAAATGTAAAAACCTACCAACTAATATGGCAAAAAATGCAAGACACAATGCAAAACACATGGAGTAGCCAAATGGCCTCAAGCTCCAACAAGCATAGCATTTTCACAAACACTTGGTATACTAACATGCTCAACTAAAATATAACACTCAAATCATGCAAAAACCACACAAGCATTTTCACAAACACTTAATATACTAAATCTAAAACATGCTCAACTGATGGAGACTCAATTAAGAGTTGTAAACCCATGTGCAGGTTATGTTCAAGTAATAAATTCTCGGGTGTCCGAGGTCGAACCACAGGGAAGCGTATTAGTAAGTATAAGTTTATAAATATATAAGACAAAGAAAGTAAACAAGATATTAGGGAATCAACAACAAAATAAGATAAACAAGATATTAGAGAACAAAATAAACAAAATATAAAAGAAATTAAACAAGATATAAAAAAACAATAAGAAAAGATGTTGAGGTTAGAGAATCCACTCTTGGTGTTATGCTAAGATTAATCTTGTTTTATTACACAATTGAAATCCACACATAAAGGAGGTTCCAATCGGAAGGTTTAGCAATTCAGTCCAAATTGTCCAACGTCCATAGCATATGATATTATGTTCATTTGGTGTCCTCAAAACTCATAAAAAGAGTCCAAGCATTCCTTATGCCAAGGTATATGTCTACAACAAATCAAGGTTATGAAACCAAGCATTTATTGTGCCATTTTCATTGTCAATAATGAATCAAGATCCCTACTTTGCAAGTATGATTTTAAACCAAAAGAAAATATTATCTATACTAGTGTTTATAAATGATAATTCATTTTAGCTCATGTTTAAGAGACTAACCTTAGCATTTACCAAGAGCTTCACCTCATCACCTCAACAATATGATTAGCAACACATACTAGATATGAATAAAATGAAAAGAAATGTAAGAAGCATAAGTAAATATAGAAAAAGAAAACTAGAGAAAGGAAAGAAAAAGAAAACTTAGAGAATTTTATTACAATGGCTAATATCCTACCAATATATCTTTAATCCTCATCCAAGGCCCTCTATTTATACACATTTTGGAGAGCTAAATGACAAGAGACAAGCTTTATAAATTTCAAAGGTAGGTATAATAGGTGGGTGCATTTTTCTAACAATTTTCGTCATATTGTATGACAATTCTGATCAGCCAGCTTGATGGTCGATTTTGTCAATGTTGGAGGCTCGATCTGATCAAATGGTCTTCTAGAAAAATATACCCCTATCAGTTACGGATCCATAGCCGTTGGAATCAGATCATTTGCTCATGTGGATCGGAAGATATGGTCAAAATACCAAAACAGGTCAGCACAGACGTCATTGCACATCAGCCAACTTGATGGTCGATTTCGCTAGGGAAAACGACTCCGTTTCAAGAAGTGTAAAACATGAAAAAGATAGATATGCCTCTTAACTATGCACTATAACATTTTCAGCCTTAATGCTTCAGTGAAACTCCAGATATAGCTGATATGGCAAAAGGTGTCGGAACTGGAACTGAATTGGATTTGCCCTTAATTCTTGATTTAACCTAGTAATCTGAAATCACTCAAAGAAACTCGTGAAAAACACCAAATTACATAAAAATATAAAATATCATAAACACAATTAGACTAAGCAATAATAACTCGTATTTGACACAAAACAATAATAAAACATAACTAAGAACTATATAATTATACGAGTTATCACACCCCCACACTTAGATTGTTGCTAGTCCCTAGCAACGACTCAATAAAAATAAAATAAGAAAATCTAATCTAATCCATTTTCGTTGGAAATCACGGTGGCACTTAGCATGTGACACAAGCCTTTAAACCCCTAGGTGTCCCTAGTGGACGAGTTTAGTCTCGTGAGGGTTTGCTAGAACGATACCCACAAACATTGAAAAACTAAAATATAAGTAAACTACATACACTAAAAATATTTACTCCTAATCCTTTCAATATAAATTAGAGACAATCTTTGAACAAGTCTTATAAACTAATCAATAGCTCAAAGAATTTCACAAAAATTCATGCTTGAATGTAAATAAATGAGTTAAGCCAATATTAACATAACATATTTCAATCAAAATAGTGCATATTCAACTTAATCTCAACTTCTCACTATACTCTCATGATTTTCACTCTTTAAAGTAGTGGTAAAGTGTTTACACTCAATCAATCTCATGAAAACAGTTCTACCATATGCTTGCTTGTCCACCTATTCTCCACTATTTAGATCATACAAATTCATAAATCAAGAGGTCTTTTTTCAAGGTTGTAATGGGGCCAAAGGGTTATAATGTGGTTAAAGAACAAAAGGATAAAGATATCACAAAGGTTCCAAAGAGTTCATAGAGTTTAGAGACATAATAAGATCATACGAATAAAACTTCTCAAAACTCTTATAAAGCACATAATAACATAGGCTAAATATTCATGTTGAGCCTTTGCTTCATTCTAACCAACTTTGTAACATCTTTTTCTTTACTTTAACTAGAAGTTCAAGAGAAGATTTTTTTTTTTTTTTTAATATGGGAATGTATTTGACAATGATCCCTTTCTTTTTCTCTTGACTTTTGCCTCTCTCCTCCCCCACACTTATCTTTCGTTCTAACCCAAATTTTCAAAAAGTATCCCTTGTTTTTGCAATATGTCTCAAAATATATAATCCATCTTTAGAACAAGGGTAAGGATATAAGTATATTTAGGCTAGGTGTAAGTTCTGGTTACCAATAAAATAGCATATTTAATGTAGGCTCAAATTGGCTCACTAGTGGGGATGTTCTCTTAGAACATTAATAATGGATGGCTGTTTGGCTCTGGTTATAATCCTAATGCCTCTATCATATTCATGTTGTCACATGTATCAATATAGTCTCAAACGGTTTAAAGCAAGTTCTAGAGAATCATGTAATCATAAGAGCACTCAAGAAAGAAATTAGATTGATTTGTATAATGCATCAATCATTATAGGCTCAAAAACTCACAAGGATGATTATACAAGTCAGATTAAATCTAAACATGCTTCTTTCTCAATCAACATATCATATTAACATTGGCTCATAAAAAGGTTGACATCAAGCTCAATTCTCATGAAAATCTTCTCACTAATAAATCTGTTTTAGACTTATGCAATTCATATCTCATCATTGTATTAAAAAGGAACTAGAACACATTAAAATAATAATAATAATAATAAAGACTCATAAAAAAAATAGTAGACAAAAATAAAAGAAATCCTAAATCGTTCCCCCCACACTTAATTCTTACATTGTCCTCAATGTAAGTCTATTAACCCAAATGAAAGAATCATGTGTAAGAGAAAAGAACTAATAACATAAGAATAGGAATAACTAAGACTCAAAACAAAACAAACTCATGCAACCTAATTAATCCTAAAATACTAAACAAAAATTAACAAGTAAACATAAAAAGATTAAAATCAAACTGACAACGTATATCTCAAGTCTCCCTTACTCAGACCTTGTTCAGAATGAATACTTCTAAATGGCTTAAAACACATCAATTTTTTTTATTTTTTTTTTAAATTAGCAAAATATGTCCCTTACCCCCCTACTAAAGGTAGAATTTAGGAGATATTACCTGCAGAGGTTGCTAACCACTTATTATAACTGAGACACAACAAACAAAATGTTAGATAATGTCACAAAGACAGAGTGCAATCCACTCCTTGCTCGTCCATATCTCTTTTTCTTTTTCCGAGCGTTTGCGAAACAACCGTAGCAGATAAATACTCATAAGCTTGGAGCTTTTTGAGTAAATCTTCAATGGTTGTAGCAGAAATTATGGTTCTCCTTGCCTCTGAAAACATGAATCCATTATCCACAGCATTATCTAAATATGAAAGCAAATTACTAAAATAACCATTAATATTAAGCAAACCAATGGGTTTCTTATTTGTCACCAAAGATGACCAAGAAGCCACGCAAGCTATTTCTTCCAATGTACCCAGACCTCCTGGTAAAGCAATGAATGCATCGGCAGAATGGTACATGATTGTTATCCGTTCAGGGATACTCCAGACTTGTATTTCCTTACCCACGGTAGGTCCACAAAAACCTGTGAATAGTTTTGGCACGATTCCTAGAACTGGACTTCCTCCGGCATGTGCTGCTGTAGCGACTGCTCCCATTAAACCCGTACTACCGCCTCCATAAATCAACTGGATCTTTTGTTGGGCAAGTATTACTCCAACTCTTATGGCTTCATCAGCGAATATGTTATTTTTCCCTGGATAAGCACCTCCAAAGACACAAATTTTTTTAATGCGCTGGGACGAAGTACTTTCCTTTTTTTTTTCAAGTGCCTGAAAGAGAATGAGTACATGGTGTAATATATAGAGGACTGAGTAATGAATCAGACAAGAGTAATAATGTCGCCGAAAGTGTATTTGACCTGTCAAAAGAAAATGTTAACCTAACAAAAGATTTTTGCGTGATTTCAGGAAGAAAATCAAAAAGAGAAGAAAAATCAACCGTAAAAGACCAATGCAAAAAAAAAACGAGAATAATTACAAAAATCTAACAACACGTAAATTAAACCGAAATGAAGTTATTGCAAATCAAACCAAAAGCTGAGAAGTCATTTATTGTAGTTGTGATTGTGGCTCACATCTTCCTCTGGTTTTACGTCCAGAAACGGCTTAAACGCCTTCTATGAGTCGAGGATATGCTTCCCATCCAGTTTTCTTACAAGCTGGCAAACAGGGTCTTTTAACATCAGATTCCCAAGATGTTGTCATTCCCTTTGGAATTGCGGCCATAAATCAAGAATTTCTCTTTGTACGTCTCCACTAGGATGCGTCTCAAGAGAAAGTTGGATATTACCCAAATTCTCCTTACTCAGTCCATCCTTAATGAATTCAATTTTATCATCTCGATTAGAGGACGGAATCCCAATAGAACGACATTTACCATTACACGTCCATCGTGCACATTTGTGGCAATTTGAACTCATGCGCTTTGCTCGTCGCTTCTTTGCAAAAGTGCTTCTACCTGTACCTGGTAAATGCAAAACAGGAAGATATTCATCTTCACGTACCTTGGCTTCAATTATCCAACGTATGTCTTCAGGAATCCCTTTGTGCATAAGCATTCTTAATCTTTCAAATCGAACTTGGTAAAGCTTCAGTAAAATATTCCGAGGAAAAGGAGGAAATCGTTTCTGCAATCTTGTGAGAATATCATCCATCTTGAAAAAAAATGAAAAAGAAATTGAAAGAGAAATTTATATACAATATCAGTTTTGTGGGTAGCTGATGGAACCGACTTAAATAATCACGGAGTACCGTTATCCGCCATTTAACCGGGGTTAAAAAAAATGTATTTTTTTTTTGTTGAAGATTAGTAAAAATTATATTTACATCTAGTTATTTTCAAAACAAGGATCAGAAAGAAAAACAACCTCTTCTTGAGTAACATGATTTTCCAAAAAGAGTTTGAGTCTTTGTCCATTTACCTTGAATACGTTACCATTTTGAGGATTCTCAATGTCAATTGCTCCATAATGATACACATGCTTAACCACAAATGGGCCAGTCCATCTTGATCTCAACTTACCAGGAAATATGTGAAGTCTAGAATTATAAAGTAGAACTTTTTGCCCAACATCAAATGTTTTTCTTGAAATTAACTTGTCATGAAAGGCTTTAGTTCTTTCTTTATGAATTTTAGAATTCTCATATGCATCATTTCTGAGTTCCTCAAGTTTTTGTTTCCAACAATGCTTAACCTGAAAAGAATTTAACAAAGAATCAGTGTGTGAAATTTCTGAAGCATTATCAAACTCACATTCAATTAAATAAGCTTCTAAAGGATCATGGAATGTGGTAGTGGTGAGATGTTCATGAACAAGTTCTTCAATGAAATCCACTTCATGTACTTCTGAATCATCACCAGGTTGCTTGCAAATGTTGAACACATTTAATTCTAAAGTCATATTTCCAAAAGAAATGTTCAAAATACCATTCCTGCAATTTATCAGAGCATTAGAAGTTGCAAGAAATGGACGGCCTAATATAACAGGAATTTGAACATTTGGATTTGAAACAGGATGTGTGTCCAAAACAATAAAATCAACAGGGAAGTAAAAATTATCAATTTGAACCAAAACATCTTCAACTATCCCTCGAGGAATTTTTACAGAACGATCAGCTAGTTGAAGTGTAACAGGTGTTTCCTTGAGTTCACCTAAACCTAACTGTTGATAAACAGAAAAAGGCAAAAGATTAACACTAGCACCAAGATCAAGCAATGCATGTTCTATTCTAGTGTTTCCAATGATGCATGAGATTGTTGGACATCCAGGATCTTTGAATTTTGGTGGAGTAAGGTGCTGAATGATTGAACTCACACTTTCCGTCAGAAATGCTTTCTTTTGTACATTATGTTTCCTTTTAAATGTGCACATGTCCTTCAAAAATTTAGCATAAGATGGAACTTGTTTGATTGCATCCAATAAAGGAATGTTAATCTTAACTTGTTTGAAAAGTTCATAAATTTCTGCATTTTGATTCAAATTCTTTATTGTTTGCAACCTTTGAGGAAAAGGAACAGGATGCATACCTTTTTCTTTGTCCAAATTTTCAAGAAGTTCAGACTTACCATCATCCTTACCGTTACTTTTCGGAGGGGAAGGAGGATCTTGGTCTTTTGATGGAATGTTTTTGTCAATTGCCTTTCCACTTCGAAGAGTTGTGATAGAACTGGCATTTTCCTGTTGAGTTTCATTGGAGCAAGAAACAAAACATTGAGTAGAAGGGTTAGGCTGAGGTTGAGCAGGAAACTTACCTTTTTCTTGAGTGCGTAATGAAGCTGTCAATGTGGACAAGGTGTTTTTGATCTCATTGATGTCCTGTGAAGTTTGGTTATTCACATTTGCTTGTGTTTGCATGAATACTTGCAATGTCTCTTCCAAGGTTTGTACACGTGAAGGTTGATAGGAAAAAGTGTTGCCCGGCTTTTGAGATTGTGGTACCTGAACATGATTATTATTCCGCCAACTGAAGTTGGGATGATTTCTCCATTCAGGGTTATACGTTTCAGAGTAAGGAGAAGGAAAAGGCTTTTTAAATGTGTTTATGGAATTTACTTGATCATGCAACGCTTCTTTAAGAATGGGAATGTTTGGACATTCAGAAGTGGGGTGTCCCATGATTTCACAAATTCCACAACTTTCTTCATTTTTAACCGTTTTGACTTCTTTTACTTCTCTAAGTTCCATGGCTTCAATCTTTCTAGCCAAATTAGCTACTTTAGCTTTTATCTCATCTTCTTGACTAAAATGATATTTACCTCTATTAGAAACAAGATTAGATCTATTGGAACTTTCAGAGGAATTATCTGTGTGCCAGACTTGAGAGTTATCTGCCAAATGGTCTAGGTAGTCAAAGGCTTCTTCAGGTTCTTTTTCTAGAAACTCACCGTTACACATTGTTTCAACAAATTGTTTAGTTTCGGGAGTTAAACTTTCATAAAAGAAACTAATAAGATGCCATTTTTCAAAACCATGATGTGGAAAGAACTTAACAAATCTTTAAAACGCTCCCAGCACTGAAAAAATGCTTCATTTTGATTTTGATTGAAATTTTGAATCTGTCTTTTCAAAGCAGTAGTTTTATGTGCTGGGAAAAATTTCTTTAGAAACTCAGTTTGTAATTCTTGCCATGTGCCAATTGACCTTGGTTTTAAATTATGAAGCCAAATTTTTGCTTTATCTTTTAAAGAAAAAGGAAATAATTTTAGCTTGACAATTTCATTTGTACATTGTTGGTCATTAAAGGTGACACATACATCTTCGAAGTCTTTTAGAAACGAGTAAGCACTTTCCGATTCTAACCCATGGAAATTTGGAAGCAAAGCTATCATACCTGGTTTAAAATGAAAGTTGTTTGCATTGAGAGGAAAAATAAAACAAGAGGGTGATGAGCTTCGAGTTGGTTGCAAGTAGTCACGCATGGTGCGTACTTGTCTGTTCTCATCTTCAGCATGAACACTTTCATTGTCAGCCATGGTAGGAGTTGTATTAGAAAGATTACCTGAAAAAGTTTCACAATAAAATCTAACTAAACGACGAGATCTAAAATCACGTCGCCAAACAAGCATAAAACAAAGTTAATATACAGATTAGGCGGTATAACCAGCCAATAGAAATAAAACAAAGTTAATATACAATATAAATATAAATATATAGAAAATTAGGCGGTATAACCAGCCAATAAAAATAAATATACTTATAAACTTATATACTTAGTATTGCCTCCCCGGCAACGGCGCCAAAAACTTGATGGTGACTCAATTAAGAGTTGTAAACCCAAGTGCAGGTTATGTTCAAGTAATAAATTCTCGGGTGTCCGAGGTCGAACCACAGGGAAGCGTATTAGTAAGTATAAGTTTATAAATATATAAGACAAAGAAAGTAAACAAGATATTAGGGAATCAACAACAAAATAAGATAAACAAGATATTAGAGAACAAAATAAACAAAATATAAAAGAAATTAAACAAGATATAAAAAAACAATAAGAAAAGATGTTGAGGTTAGAGAATCCACTCTTGGTGTTATGCTAAGATTAATCTTGTTTTATTACACAATTGAAATCCACACATAAAGGAGGTTCCAATCGGAAGGTTTAGCAATTCAGTCCAAATTGTCCAACGTCCATAGCATATGATATTATGTTCATTTGGTGTCCTCAAAACTCATAAAAAGAGTCCAAGCATTCCTTATGCCAAGGTATATGTCTACAACAAATCAAGGTTATGAAACCAAGCATTTATTGTGCCATTTTCATTGTCAATAATGAATCAAGATCCCTACTTTGCAAGTATGATTTTAAACCAAAAGAAAATATTATCTATACTAGTGTTTATAAATGATAATTCATTTTAGCTCATGTTTAAGAGACTAACCTTAGCATTTACCAAGAGCTTCACCTCATCACCTCAACAATATGATTAGCAACACATACTAGATATGAATAAAATGAAAAGAAATGTAAGAAGCATAAGTAAATATAGAAAAAGAAAACTAGAGAAAGGAAAGAAAAAGAAAACTTAGAGAATTTTATTACAATGGCTAATATCCTACCAATATATCTTTAATGCTCATCCAAGGCCCTCTATTTATACACATTTTGGAGAGCTAAATGACAAGAGACAAGCTTTATAAATTTCAAAGGTAGGTATAATAGGTGGGTGCATTTTTCTAACAATTTTCGTCATATTGTATGACAATTCTGATCAGCCAGCTTGATGGTCGATTTTTTCAATGTTGGAGGCTCGATCTGATCAAATGGTCTTCTAGAAACATATACCCCTATCAGTTACGGATCCATAGCCGTTGGAATCAGATCATTTGCTCATGTGGATCGGAAGATATGGTCAAAATACCAAAACAGGTCAGCACAGACGTCATTGCACATCAGCCAACTTGATGGTCGATTTCGCTAGGGAAAACGACTCCGTTTCAAGAAGTGTAAAACATGAAAAAGATAGATATGCCTCTTAACTATGCACTGTAAAATTTTCAGCCTTAATGCTTCAGTGAAACTCCAGATATAGCTGATATGGCAAAAGGTGTCGGAACTGGAACTGAATTGGATTTGCCCTTAATTCTTGATTTAACCTAGTAATCTGAAATCACTCAAAGAAACTCGTGAAAAACACCAAATTACATAAAAATATAAAATATCATAAACACAATTAGACTAAGCAATAATAACTCGTATTTGACACAAAACAATAATAAAACATAACTAAGAACTATATAATTATACGAGTTATCATCAACTAAGATATAAAACTCAAATCATGCAAAAATCACACAAGCATTTTCACAAACACTTGATATAATAAATCTAAAACATGCTCAAATTTAAACATCATGAAAACAGAAAATTAAAAATGCAAGAACATGGTATTTAAATCATAAATGGTAACAAGCAAAGTAACCAAATTAAAATATAACTCAAGAATATGAAGTAAAATAACATTTAAAACACCAAGATCAAAGAAAATAACATAAACAATATGATAAAATAAACCAAAACAACAACTTAAATGAATAATGTAGGCCATCCGGCCATGGTGAGTATATTATAAAAAAAATTGTAAAAAATATATTTAAGAAAGAGATGAAGGAAGAACTTAAGAAGAACAATAAAAAACATTTATTTAAAATGGAAACTCACCAAATAGTAATCAAAATAGCAAAAACAAGAATGGAAAATCAAGAAAGTGCAAGAGTTGGTGCTCAAGAGCAACCTCAAGAAGCTATATTTCAAGCTTTATCTCTTCAAACTTTCCTTTCTTTTCTAAACTTTTTATTTTTGCTTTCAACCAAAGAGAGAAAAACCAAGTAAAAACCAAGAGAACTCAGCAAAATGAAATGTGAAAATAAAATTTCTGAACCCCTTTCCTATGCTGGCCAAATGGCCCTTAAAATGCTCAAGGATGTTGTCATTTTTTTTTTGTAACCAATTTTCCATCAAATGGCTAATAATTCAAGGTGAAAAATCATGAAATTATCACCCTTAGATTAGCATCTTAGCTGTCCCAAATTACAGCTGTTCAAGATTAATGTTGACATCTTTCTTGGCCTATGTGGCTTAATCACCATGGCTTGATCAAAGAGAATCTCTAACTGACTCTTAATTCTTGGCCATTTGATTGAAAAATCAGAAGCTTCCTCCTTCCTTTGGGCCTTGGCAGGCCAGCACTTCTTTTTTCCAGCCCAACTCTGATTTTTTGAAAGGCCCAAAGTAGCCCTTTTCGGTTGCTTGGGTGAAATGATCGTTTTGCCCCCCGGATGCAAATAAATATCAAACGGACTCCAAATTAAATTTTTATTTTTTTAATACTTCCAAAATAATAAAATATTGATTTCTGGAAGTTTCCAAAATTACCCAAGTCCGTTTGCTATTTATTTGGATTTTTTCTTCCAAAAATGCCCTTTTATGCCCCTACATTTTACCAATTTTTAAGCGAGCTCCAAATCAAGATTTTTCTTCACCAATATCTTAAAAATAATTAAAAAGTGTGATCTGGAAGTTTTCATAATTTTTGGAGCTCATTTTGTATTTTTTCGGGATTTATCGGCTTGAATTACTGCATAGGAGCTCGGGATTTGGCCATTTTGCAAACGAACTCCGAATCAAGATTTTCTTTCGCCAATCTCTTCCAAATAATTTAAAATTGATATTTGCAAAATTTCATAATTTTTGGAGTCCATTTTCTATTTTTTTGGGATTTATCTTCTTGAATTATTGCATAGGAGGCTCGGGATTTGGCCATTTTGCAAACGAACTCGGAATCAAGATTTTCTTTCGCCAATCTCTTTCAAATAATTTAAAAATGAGATTTGAAAATTTTCAGAAGATTTGGAGTTCATTTGCTATTTTTTCGGGATTTTTCTTTTTGAATTACTGCATAAGAAGCCCGGGATTTGGCCATTTTGCAAACGAACTCCGAGTCAAGATTTTCTTTCGCCAATCTCTTTCAAATAATTTAAAAATGAGATTTGAAAAATTTCAGCTGAGCCTTGGGCTATCCTTTTTTAATCATTCCTCATCCATTGGGGGCTTTGGTCTTATCCAGTCGGGCCATTTCTGTGATTCTTCCCGATTTCACCGAAATCCACTAAAAACCCTAATTCTCGGTTTTCTCCCGGATTGACTTTTCTTTCGATTTTTCTTGCAAGTGGCTTCTCCATTACCCGTAATCAATGCTTATCTTTCATTTGGAACCTTCAATTTCGACCAATTTGATCGTTTAAGCACTTTTCCCCAAATTTCTCGGATTAGGGTTTCCTTTCTACTGAATCTCCAAATCCCAACTTCCGAACTCCATATCTTTCAATGTAGACCTCGGATTATCAAAATTCTTTCGCCATTTTTCAATTGAACTTAAAATCTTGACTTTGAAAGTGGGTTGACTTTTTCAGTAGTTGACTTTCTAGGTTGACTTTTTTGGGGTTGAATTTTTTCGAGGTTGACTTTTTTCAAGTTTGACTTTTTATGCTCGTCCTCTTAAACTAAGTTTCAGAGTACCACCTGCAGGATGAAAAAATTCTTTTTACACTCGAAAACCTCAATTTAGGAAGAAAACATACCTGTTTTAGTGGTCTAGACAAAATTAGGTGTCTACAATAGTGACCATTGAATTCAATTGATCAAACCTCCCCTTCTCCCCTATGCATGGCTGGCCAAGACCTGGAATGTTCAAGAATTTCCTCCATCTTTCATATTTTTCTTAATTGCAAATTGGCCCTTTTTAGTCTCTTCGGTAAAATTATCTTTTTACCCCCCGAACTTAATTTAATTGCAAATGGACCCCAATTTTGGATTTGTCTTTTCCAACTCATCCCATTCAATGTAAAACTTGATTCTGGAGGTTTTCATATTTTTCGAGCTCATTTGCTATTTCTCCTGGATTTATCTCTAAAATTTCAGTTTAGTGCCTCCCAAATTTAGCCTTTTTCAAATGAGCTCCGATTCTGGATTTTTCTTCACCAATCTCTTCCAAAAATTATAAAACTCAGATATGAAAGTTTTCATAATTTTCAGAGCTCATTTGCTATTTTTCCCGGAATTTGCTTTTGTAATTTTCGGAGTAGTGCACCCGAAATTCACTTTTTTCATTTGAGCTCCGTTTCTGGATTTTTCTTCACCAATCTCTTCCAAAATTATGAAACTCAAATCTAAAAGTTTTCATAATTTTCCGAGCTCGTTTGCTATTTTTCCCAAAATTTTCTTTTGGACTTTCCGGATTAATGCACCCGAAATTCACCTTTTTCATTTGAGCTCCAGTTCTGGATTTTTCTTCACCAATCTCTTCCAAAAATTATGAAACTCAGATCTAGAAGTTTTCATAATTTTTCGAGCTCGTTTGCTATTTTTCTCGAAATTTTCTTTTGGATTCTTCGGATTAGTGTACCTGAACTTTGCCATTTTTCAAATGAGCTCCGATTCCGGATTTTTCTTCACCGATCTCTTCCAAAAATTATGAAACTCAGATCTAAAAGTTTTCATAATTTTCGAGCTCGGTTGCTATTTTTTCTGGAATTATCTTCTAGATTTTCAAATATTGCCCTTCAACCTCCGAAACCTCGGTTTTACTCAAAATGGGTCCGATTTTCGTATTTTCTTTTTCCACTTTCTTTGTCCTATATTGAATTTGAGTTGGTCCAAAAATGCCCAATTTTTACGACCAAATTTCCTTCCGATTTAGTTTTCCCCAAATTGGTTGGATTAGGTTTTTCTTTGCATTGAATTTTCGCAACCCATCTTCCGAACTCCATATCTTTCGTTGTAGATCTCAGATTGTCAAAATTCTTTCATCATTGTTCAATTTTTGAACCTTGATTTTGAATGGGAGTTGACTTTTTCAGTAGTTGACTTTTTAAGCTTGATTTTTTAGGGTTGACTTTTTGAAGTTGACTTTTTTTTAATTGACTTTTTGTGCTGACCTCCGAAACAAAGTCTTAGGGACTCATCTATGGAACGGTGGGAGTCTCTTTGCGTTCCGGAAAGTTGAAAAGAAGAATCTAACCGGTTTAGAGGGCCATGACAAAATTAGGTGTCTACAGCTTCTAATTGCTTAGCTACCAATTAGATTGATTTGGTAACCTAGATACAACTTGGAAAAGAGAGTTTAGTGTTAGACATGGATTGAATAACACATGTTTCATATTCATTTATTATGATGAATTGATTTGCATGTAGGGTAGGAATACACTTACGTGTCATGTATAACCAATTTTAGAGTCTAAACGTAACGAGTTTCTCTTTAATTCAATTATCATAGGAATATAGCTAATTGGTTAAGAGGGACATTTTTATAAGACTATCGGAAGATCCTTATAAATAGATTAGAACTCTATGTTAACAACTCAAGATCATTAATCAAGTTAAGAGGGTAAGAGAAGTTCATACGAAATATTGAGAAAAATTGTAATCCTATGCTTTTCTTAAGTGATTAATCTATCTTTTAATTTACTTTCTTTGTTCATTATTTTATTTAGTTTTTAATTTACAATTTCTAATTTTTTGTTTGAATAAGATTAAATTGTGTTAATTTTAGTACTTAGCAAATTTGATAATAATTTCTCGTGAAAATAATACTTTACTGTTCACTTCATTATTTATTAACGATACGTGCACTTACGTGATTAAATCCGACAACAACTATACATTTTTATTGCTTCTATGTGATTTTGAATTGTCATTTTTTGAAATTTCGCACCTATTGAGTATGTGTGTGAGTCATGCGGACTGTAAAATATAGCTATAGGCGACGTGTGTCTAATCCTTTGTTGCCACATGTCTGCCTCTTAAATGAAAAGCTACATTTTTTCCTGTTTTATTTTCTGATTCATCCACATGGCGTATTATAACTGGCGTACGGAGCATTTTTCTTAATTTTTGCTTTTTAAATTGATTTGCTTTTCATTAACCGTTTCGTCCATATAAATATATATATATATATATATATATATATATATATATATTGGACTACAAGTTGTTTTCATGTTTTGACACCTGTCTAAAAAACTTATAAGGGTTTTGTTAGTTTATAAAGATAGAAAAAGTTTTCAACTTTGATCCTTGAATAAATAAATAAAAAACACTATTAGGGGGAGAAGAAAGAATATGTAATAATATATAATAACAAAAAAGACAACTATCACATCACTAAAATTTGTAATTATCTTTTATTCAATAATTAAATTAAGTATTAATGTTCTATGAACATACATTAAAATTTTTAAATTCCAAAAACATGTCATATATTTATTTAATAATTTATTTATTTTTAAAAATATATACTAATAAGATATTTTTATTTTGATAATACGGTTAAAATTATTTTTCAGATGTGTTTAAACCTAATTTCTTCTATAAAAAATCTTTAAAATGTACTTCTCATATTATTATGGTACATTTAAAATTTTACTTTCGAAATACATTAACAAGATTTGAATCTAATTATCTAAAATTTTAAAAATTCTTTTTTAATATTTTTTTAAGAAAAAAGGTTCATTTCTTTATCAAAACTAAAATCTAATCCATGTAGATATCCATAAAATACACATGTTAGCTAGCATTCACCAAAAAAAAAAAAAACATTGTTTGCAGAGCTTAATACCTTATCTGTCAATGTAAAACATAGTTTTTTTTTTTTATGACCAAGTAAATGCATAACATAGTTTTCTTAAATTAATATATTTTATATCTAATATCTATCTATACATACATATATTTTTTACTACACAAATTCTTCACAAACTAACACGTGGTAATTTTTTTTTTCGGGAAGGAAAGAAAGAAATGAAAGAAAAAGAGGAAGAAAGGAAAGAAAACAAAAACAAAAATAAAAGATGATAAAAATTTGTGTGTTTGTATTTGTATTATTTTTTTAAGTGTTTAAAATATTATAAATTTGAATAAGTTTTCTACATGTTAATAATTTATTTTGTATATTTTGATACGTTCGTATATTCGTATAGTGTTCATATTATTTTTCGTGTTGTGTTTTAATTATTTTTTTCTATGCTATGTTCGTGTAGTATATCAATTCATTTCATATTTTGCATAATTTGTCATTGTGATTCAATTTAGAAAAAAAAAATGTGTGTTTGTGTCGTATCTCATTTCATGACTTATTTTGCATAATTTGTTATAGTGATTCATTTTAGAGAAAATTTTGTGTGTTTGCGATGTGTTCATGTTATTTTTTATATGTTTAAAGTATTATAAATTTATATAATTTTTTACATATTAATAATCCGTTTTATATAGATTTTGACATGTTCGTGTTCATGTTATTTTTCGTGTCGTGTCGTATTTTAATTATTTTGCTATGTTGTGTTTGTGTCGTATCTCAATTCATCTCATATTTTGTATAATTTATTATAGTGATTGGATTTTAACTCTAAATTTATTTACTTGCGATGTTAAAATATAAAAAAAAATATTTAAATAAATAATAATTATGTTATATAATTCAACTCATATTTATTTATAATTTTAAATTTATTAAAATTTTATAAATATTAAAAAGAAATCTTCAAACGAAGCGGAGAAAGAATTTTAGTATATATATATATATATATATATATATATATATTTCTAGCTTTAGTTTTCTTCTCTTGCTTGTTTCATTTTTCCTTATGATTTTTCCTTTATTTCTTTTCTGTTGCTTTGTTTCTTTCTTTCTTCTAGAAGCTTTGCTTTTTCGTACATAGGCCTTTTATTTTAATAAGCTCTTGATTTTCTTTTTTGCTAAATTTGTTTGTATATTTGGTGTCATAACGTGCAAATTCAGAACTCGACCGTTAGACACAAAAAAAAGAGTTATCATTAATTTTTTTTATTAGGTGTAATCAGTCATAAGGTAGTTAGTATCGTATCGGTGAACGTATCGTTTTTGTTCTGGTACTAATACGTATAAATACCGATAATTTCGACGAACTGTTTCGGATTTATCGATATTTTTCAAATATTTTATATATATATATATATATAACATATTTTAAAGTTTCACAATAAAATATATATTATATACATATGCAAATATATCTCAATTACCTACATAAAATATATATTTATATGTAAATATAAAATTTTAAATATTTAATATTTAAATTTTTTAAACATCAAATAATAAAATAAATATAAAAATAAATATTAAATTATTATTAATTAATTTCAATAGATTAATTTAATAAATATATTTATTTTTAAATGTAATTACGAAAAAAAATAAAATGATCATGATAGAGAAAACATTAGAAATTGATTTAAAACAATCAAATACGTGAAAAAAATTAAAAAAAAAAAAAAGAAATTAAAATCTTGTACAAATCGGTACGTATCGATATGGTACCAACTACCCTGATTAGTCACCTATATAAATCTATTCTGTCTAAAGTAATCCTAAGGTTAATAAGACACCCTAAAAAGAATAGGTTATGATCTAAATTTTTTGAACTGAATTCAGAAGTTCGGTTATGTGTGAGAAATGGTTAGCACCCTTATAACGCCCATCCAAAGGATGATACCTAATTAGTCTTATGTAATCCTAAAGTGATCGTAATTAAATGTTTTTTTATTTCTTAATTAAATTCATAATGAAAATATTGGAAAAAATTCTTAAGATTTTCTCCATCATACTAGCAAAATTCCAAAAGAAATTTTTTACCTCAAAAGTATTCAAGAGAAACTGTTTTTTTCTCTGAAAATGCTCTGTCGTCAAATTTATTAAATTTAAATGTTTAAATATTATAAAAATTTTAAAATCCTTTCCACCATTCGAGAGTAGACCTGCTCACGGGCCGGGCAGCCGGCCCATATTGGGGCGGGTTTGGGCAGAAATATTTGTAATTCGGGTCGACCCGATTCGGATTACTGTTCACACATTAAAATAATAATATTTTTTTAAATTTAATTATAAAAATGTATTAAAAAAATTATATATAATGAACAGTAACTTCGAGCCTGCCGAGGGCCGGGCCTGGGTAAGGAAAGGAAAAACAAAATCGAGCCGCGACCCGACCCATGAACAGGTCTATTCGAGAATAATTGTAAAAGTTTTCCTCACCTCAAGAGTTTTCAAAGAAATCATTCGTTCTTGTGAAAAAACTCCATTGTTGGATTATTTTTGTGTACTTTTATGGAAGCATCTTAAATCTAACTTTCAAAATTTTATTGGTTTTTGTCTTTAACACCCTTGAAAATTTTAGCTTTTTAATATTTTTTTTTTTCAAAAATAAACATCGATCTTTGGTGTTGAAATCTTTTTTTTGAAATTTTCACCATTCTGAAAAACTTCTAGAAAATTTATCACCTAAAAAATTCTTAAAAATCATCTATTCGTAACCTTTTAAATTTTTATAATCGAAAGAATCTCAATTTATTTTCATAGATTTATTTTATTAAATTTAAATTTTAGGTTTTATTAAATTAAGACTTCAATCTTAATTAAATAATGAATTATCTTCAAACATATAAATAATTTAATGACTAAATAATAAAGAACAAATAATATATAACAATTAAAGAGTTAAAGAGCAAATAATAAATAAATAAATCAAATAAATAAATAAATAAAAGAACATAATAAATAATAATAAAAGACACAACATTTAAAAAACAAATAAAAGTAAAAAAGTAAAAAATACTAATTAATAAGATAATTAAATAACTAAATAAAAAATTATTCAAAAATAAAATAAAAAATATCAAACAGCAAACGGGTCGGATCGATTGCAGGTCAAGTCGTGGGTTGAAGCGCAAGTTCTTTGCACAAATCCTGGGACCTAGGTCGGATAGATGCACAAATCCCCTTAAAACACCCCGTTTTGACATTTCAATTAAAAATAATTTTTTTATTTCTTTCATTTTCACTTATTTCTTCTCTCTCTATCTCTTCTTTCTCTTTAATCATTTCTCTCTCTTCTTCAAGAATAACCATCGTGCTTCGCCGCAGTTCCCAAATTTCGAGGATGGCTCATCGTTCACCATCATCGAAAAACTCAAGCTAAATTCAGAAACCAACCAAAACCCAAAAAACCTATGATTACCCAGATTTTGACACTTGAAAATTCAACTGATCACTCGAAAACTCAAAATCTCATCGGAATCTTCAAACTAAACCCCAAAAATTTCTAGAAAAAATTCAAATCAAACCTCCTCTGTATTTTTCTCGGTTTACTTTCCTAAAATCTCAACAACTAAGCCTAGATCTAAAAAACTTTTTTGGGAACCTTTTCTGTCAAAATCCTCTCCGCCGTCGAAAACACCTAGAAAATCATTCAGAAAACTACTTCATCTTTTCTTCCACTCTTACTAACCCACAAAAAAAACCCAAAAGAAATCGAAACCCTAAAAAATCAGCCCGAGCATTTCTTTTGTTTTTTCTTTTGTGATTTTCTACAGGTTGTTCTGTTTGCTTCTCCCACCTCCTTTTTGTAATTGTTAAAGGTCTGGTTTAGCATTGCTTCTAGCATAGCTTTTGAGGTCGAAAGCTGCATTTCACCGCAAACGCAATGCTAAACAGATAAAAAAAATTAGCTTCTGCTGTTGAAACAATGGTTAGAAAAGCCAAACTAAAAAGCCAAAAAATATAACTTTTGGGCTTTAAAAACTGGCTTTTGGATAAAATGACTTTATTATCCTCACATCTCTACACTTTTATTATTTTAAACATATCTTTTTTTGACATTTCAATTTCCAACAACATTTTTTCACAGCAATGCTAAACACTTAAAAGTTTTTAAACCACACTTTTTCACCACATTTTATAAACACACTTTTTCCAACTCGAGTTTTTCCCAACCCAAGCTTTTTTCAACAACAATGCTAAACTAGCCCGTTCTGTGTTTCATCCAATTTTGATTCTATTTTTTTTAATCTGATATTCTGTTTTGTTTTATCTGATTTCTTGATTTATTTTGTTTTGTCTTTCTCTTTTTTTAGTCAATTTTCTTGAGTATCCTAAAAAGAAAATTTAAAAGATACTTAAAAAAATTTTGAAAAAAAGAAAAGAAAATAAAGAATGAAATAAATAATAATATGAATAATAAAAAATGTGGACCGGGTCAGGAGTCAAAAACAAAAACCCAAAATAATTGGGTCAAAGCTCAATTTAATTTAAGGCCCAAAAATTATCTAAAGCCCACAAATCATTTTTTGAGGTTTCAAATACAAATTATGACCCGAAATTTGGACTACAATCGGATTCATAAAAAAAAAATTGACTTTAAATCCGAAACCTAACTTTATTCCTGAATTTGAATTAAAATTGTATTTGACTAAATTAAAACGTTTCAAAAGAAATCAAATTATTGCTCAAATAATTTAATTCAAATTATCTCAAATACCAATTTAAAAACTTGGATAAAATTAAATGTCTACAGAAGAAGAATGGCTAGGGGGAATGGGGTTATTTTATCCGACGAGAGTGCTTTGCAAGATAGTGAGGGGAGTGCTGCTCTTGAGAGGTGAATGTAAGCTTCTTGAGATCTCTCGAGTTCTGAGAGTACTCCCAACCCTGACAAATCTAGGAACACTTCTGCTGCTAGTGGTGGAGATGCTTAGGAAGAGAATAGAAATGCTCCTGGTGAAGAATGGATCGCTACAACAGTTGATGTATTTTTGGAGTTGATGGAGAGTTTGGAGAAGCAACATAGAAGAGGGTTGGCAAGACCTGTCAAGCACAGAATACGGTTAAAGAGGCGTCGAAATTGGGACTACAAAGCAAGTTCCAATGTTTAAGTCAGCAAAAATCCAAAAAAAAAAAAGAAGAGACAGAAAATAATAAAGGCAGTAGAATATTAGAGAAATGTGATATATGATTTTGTGCATTTATCTCATACATTTTATATATTGAATCATGTGTAGTTGATAATGATTGGAATTGCCTTTTTTTGATCTATGTGTCGTACCTGTTTGACGGCTAAACCTATTTTCGGGCCTCTGATCTAGGTGAGTAATGGACATACCATTGTTCAATTTCCATTTACAAGAAGCTAGACTTGCGAGACCAAACCAGTCGTAGGGATGACGACCATTTTATACTATTTGTTAGACTACTACACATTAAGGGCTTCAACAACCTTATGAACCCTTTTTCAAAAAATATATATTTAAGAATTAAGACTCAGAGCCTCTCTATAAGCTAGTCTATTACTACCAAAATTTTCAAATCCTGTAAGCAAGCTCATACAACGTTGCTTCACAGGAAAAACTAATTAATTGCATTTATTTTTATCACGAAATTAATTTTATAGAAGTTGATTTGGGAATGTATACCTGTTTAACAGAAATTTGAACTTGTAATTTTCTTATTGATATTTAACTATCACTTTTTACGGTACAATGTGTAATAATTTATTAACACCTTATCTGCTTAAATTTGAATTTAAAAATCTTAGTATTTTAATTCATGATCATATATAGGACATATAATCCTTTAATTTTTTTTTTTTTTTGAGTTCCTAATCAATACATGAATGATGATTAATGGTGTGAATATATAATGCTACCAAACCTATGATTTGTGATAAATCAAAATTCAAAATTTGCGGAATTTCACAAATTAAGATTTTTATGGATGGAAGTTAATGCTTGTATAATACGGACTGTTAATTCACTTAACTAGAAAAAAGATCTCGCTTTGTCAGGGTTCTTTTAATTTTTTTAATTAATTAATAATAATAATTTAATTTTAGTTTATATTTTATTAAATAATAATTATTTATTCAATTGTTTTATTTTTAAATTATCATAATATTAATATAATAATATTTGTTTAATTATGAAAATTAAATTTATGATTATTCTTTATTTATAAATTATATAATATAAATGCATTTTCAAATGTTATTTATATGTGTTTTTGAAAAATATTTAAACCTTATTATACACTGTATATTTTTATTTATAGGAGAAAAAAATAAGAAAAAAATAAAAAATTATGCTTTGTATTTTATTCTCTCGTATGATTGATTTTCTCTTAGGTTAACAGCAAATTTGTTTTTTTTTTTTTTTAACTTTTTTCCCCAACTAGTCAGGTACAGATTCTAAATCGACCCGCGAGTCAACTTGCGGATCAATCACTTTAAATTCATCATTTAAAATTAAAATTAAAATAATTAGTAAAAAAAAAAAAATTTAACTTTTTCCCGAGCGGTTCGAGTACGGATCCTAAATCAACCCGCGAGTTAACGTGCAGACTATCCCCTTTAAATACGTAATTTAAATAAAAATAAAATAATTAATAAAATATATTTTTTTAACTTTCTCCCCAAGCGAGTCGGATACGGATCCTATATCAACCCGCGAGTCAACATGTGGATCAACCACTCTAAATTCATCATTTAAAATTAAAATAATTAGTAAAATATTTTTTTTAACTTTTTCTCCGAGTGGGTTGAGTACGGATCCTAAATCGATTCTTGAGTCTACGTGCGGACTAACCCCTTTAAATACATCATTTAAAATTAAAATAAAATTTTCTTTTTACTTTTTTTTTTAACGGGTCGGGTACTAATCCTAAATCGACCTAAAAAATAAATAAAAAATTCTAGAATATATATTTATTACTTTTTTGCCTCAAAAAGAGACATTTTTGTCCCAAATAAAAGATAAATAGGACAAACAAATTTTGAACTTTTGAAGAAATATCCCTTGAATCTCTAAAAATTATTTGTGAAAAGTTAAAATACCCATAAAAATGATAAAATAGGACAACAAAATCCTTTAACTAAATTCAAAAATACCCAATGAATCCCTATGGACTCAATTTTCATTATAGTAGATGATGACAGATGGCAACACAACTAGACTTGCTCAAGGGCCGGGTAGCCTACTCGGCCCGACAAGCCTGACCCGGTCCGTGCCGGGCTTGGGTAAGAGTATTTGTAATTCGGGTCAGTCCGAATTATTATTCATCAATTAAAAAATAATTTTTTATTTAAATTTAATTATAAAATATATATATATATAAATATTAATATAAAAATGATTTTTTAATATTTTAATAATTTATGAATAGTAAAATGGCTTATTGGCCGGCTAGGGCCCTACCCGAAACGGGCTTGGGTAAAGAAATTTTTTTTTCGGGCCTAGACCCGGCCCATGAGCACCTCTAAACACAACCTGCCAACCTAGATCTCATGTATCTCCTACGTGTATTTTTGGATATGTACTTTTATTTTATTAAATGAAAAAAGAATTTTTAAAAGGAAGAACATGAAGGAATTGGTAAAATAAACAGAAAAATTGCAAAAAAAAATAAATAAAAAAGATCTAAGAATGTCTAAGAGAATGGTAGTAATCTAAGTGAATAATGAAAATACCTTTTGAGATCCACGTAGCAGTAATCTGAGAATGTCTTTGGTTCTTGGAATTCTGAAACTATCGAAATCAATCAGAAACAGAAAAGAGAGAATTATGAAGAACAGAGGAAGAAAGAAGAGAAGAAAGAAGAGAAATAGAGAAAATTTGAGAGAGAATTTCTTTTAGATATTTCATCATAGTCTGGTGGAGTGATCACACCCTTTACATATATTCCCCATTACCTGGATTCTCGGATCCCAATACAATTACTCATAATAGAAAAGAGAAAAACTAATAGAATGATGCTAACAGCACCGACTCTGGACTTGGCTTTGATAGGGTATCTGCTTTGGGCTGGCCTAATTAGGACAAAAGGAATTTGGCCCGTAACAGTACTCCCTCTGTCAAAACAATCCTTGTCCTCAAGGATTGAACTCAGGAAACCTTTGGTGAAGTTCATGAAGCACCTTCCACGATGCATCATCAGGAAAAGAGTTTGTCCACTCAACAAGAACCTCTGTGACTGCTCTATTACCTTTCTTAACCATCATTCTATCAATTACCCGAACTGGCTCCTTAAACACAGTGCCATCCTTCGCCAGTATAGGTAGTTGTGGTTGTGTAGGACTGCTCCCAACATGCTTCTTGAGTTGAGAGACATGAAAGACAGGATGGACCTTCGAACCTGGAGGAAGAAGAAGTCGTTATGCAACATTACCAACCTTGTCAGAAATCTGAAATGGCCCAAAATACTTGGGTGCAAGCTTCATGCTCTTTCTATTGCTGATGGTGTGCTGCCTGTAAGGCTGCCGTTTAAGGTAAACCCAATCTCCTTCAATGAAAGATAACGATCTTTCACTATGCTTCTTGTCTGTAAAGGTCTTCATACGATTTTGGGCTCTCTGCATATAGAACTTCAACATTTTGATGGCTGCCTCTCTAGCTTGCAGGCTCCTACCAACTGTTGCAATCAGAGACTCCCCTGCTAAATAAAGAATATGGACAGGAGGCTGCTGACCATACACAGCCTCGTATGGAGTTGAACGAATGGCTGAATGGTAGGAAGTGTTGTACCACTATTCAACCAATGACAACCACCTGGACCATTCCATCGGCTTCTCCCCTGTCATGCAACGAAGGTACCCTTCCAGACATCTGTTAACAACTTTAGACTGACCATCCGTCTGAGGGTGATAAGCAGTTGAAAACTTCAACATGGTACCAAATCTCTTAAAAAGCTCCTGCCAAAATTTGCTCATGAAGACTTTGTCCCTGTCAGAGACAATGGTGTTTGGCATTCCATAAAGCTTAAAGACTTGATCCATGAATAGACTATAACAACTTTGAAAGGGTGAGCTAGAGGTAAAAAATGGGCACTCTTGGTTAATCTATCCACTATCACCAAAATTTTGTCCTTCCTAGTAGATTTTGGAAGCCTATCGATGAAGTCCATGTTGAGGTCAGTCTAGATTCTTTTAGGTATGTGCAGAGGTTGTAGGAGCCATGGAGATGCTGAGTGGTCATATTTGCACTGTTGGCAGACTAAACACTCTTGGGTGACCCTCCTAACATCTTTTCTAAGCCCCTTCCAGTAAAAGACACTGGCGATCCTGTTAATGGTTACATGAGCCCCTGAATGGCCCCCAGATGGACTGTTATGAAAATAAGCAATCAACTCCTCTCTTAGAAGAGGTTGATTACCTACCAGCAATTTCCCTTTTCTCCTCAACTGCCTTTGCTTCCAAGTGTATTTGGAAGTAGGTGCTACAGCTTGTGTAAGCTCAGAAATAAGCTGTTGTAGCTTAGGATCTCGTTCCCATGACTCTTTGATCCTGTCTAGCAAATTGATGTTTATAGCTGAAATGGCCAAAAACTGACCCGTAGGAACCACTGGGTGCCTAGACAAAACATTTGCAACAGTGTTAAAGGTACCCTTCCTGTATATGACTTCATAGTCATATCCCATCATTTTGGAAACCCAAAGCTGCTGAGTTGGAGTGGCAGCTTGCTGTTCTAGAAGGAATTTGAGGCTTTGATGATCTGTCCTAACTTTAAAGTGTCTACCCACCAGGTAAACACTCCATTTCTTCACTGCTAACAATACAACCATCATTTCCTTTTCATAAAAGGAAAGTGTCTGGTGTCGGGGCCCTAGTGCCTTGCTGAAGTAGGCCATTGGTCTACCTTTCTCTGTGAGGACAACCCCTACACCTATACCAGAAGCATCTGTCTCCACTATGAAGTCAATGGAAAAATCAGGCATGGCAAATACAGGCGCTAATGTCATGGCTAATTTGAGTTGGTGAAAAGACCGTGTGGCCTGATCAGTCTATCCCCACCCTTTTTTTCTTAAGCAGATCGGTTAAGGGCTTTGCAATTTCACCATATCCCTTAATGAACATGCGACAGTACCTTGTGAGGCCTAAAACCCCCCAACTCTTTCACTGACTTTGACAGTGGCCATTCTTTGATGCACCTGACCTTACTCTCATCCATAGATATACCCTACCTGTTGATCACATGACCAGGGTAATCCACCTCTATGGCCCCAAACTGGCATTTGCTTATCTTCACAAAGAGTTGATTGGTTTTGAGTATCTCAAGCACCAATCTGAGGTGTTGCAAGTGAGTCTCCCAATCACTTGAATAAACCAGAATGTCATCAAAAAAGACTAACACGAACTTTCGAAGGTAAGGCTTAAAAATCTGGTTCATCAGTTCTTGAAATGTAGTAGGTGCATTTGTCAAGCCAAAGGGCATGACCAAAAACTCATAGTGCCCCTCATGCGTTTGGAATGTAGTCTTATGTATGTCTCTTCAAACATTCGGATTTGGTGGTACCCCGAACGAAGGTCAAGCTTAGAGAAGGAAGTGGTATGCACCAGTTTATCCAAGAGTTCATCCACCAAGGGGATTGGAAACTTGTCCTTGATGGTGAGCTGATCCAACTGCCTGTAGTCTACACAAAGCCTCCAGCTATCATCTTTTTCCTTTAGCATTACTGCAGGAGGGGCAAAAGAGCTGCTTCTATTCCTGATAATACCCGAATCCAGCATTTGTTGTATCATCTTCTCTAGTTCATCCTTCTGAATGGTTGGATATCTGTAAGGTCTAAGCCTGACAGCTTGGATTTCATCTTTCAAGAGTATACGATGGTCTTGGACTCTGATGGGAGGCAGTCTAGTGGGTTCTTCAAACACTTCTCCATACTCTTCCAGAAGCAATTGTGGAGCTGCATTGTGGTCTGTGACATAGCTCTCACTTGCAACTGAGGACTAGCAGTCATCATGAAGGCACATGGATGAGGCCCTGTTACTGTCATCATCGAGGCCAGTAACTTAGTACCCTGCTTGGAACTCATCATATGCAACTGATCAGTGTGAATGCCTTGGAGTGTTAACCATCTTGCATCTACTTGAAACTGCATTGTCAATGCTGTAAAGTCCCACAGTATGGGGCCCAATGTCACTAGCCACTGCACCCCCAACACCACATCACACCCCTTCAAAGGCAAGGCCATGAAATCATTAGTGAATTAAGCTCCCTGCACCATCCATGGAACCTGTTTGCATATTCCTGTAGTATACAAACTACCACCATCGGCTATAGTGACCCTCAACCTTGACTGTTGCCAGATAGGTAACCCCAGCAACTTGGCCAGATTGCTATCTATGAAGTTATGGGTACTCCCGAAGTCAATGAGAATAGCCACTATCTGCTTGCAGAGCACCCCTTGCACATGCATAGTCTGATAACCAGTAGTGCCTAGCATAGCATGCAATGACAGGGTGGGTTGTTTAGTGCCTTCTTCTTCAGTTACCAACAACTTAGGTACCTCAATGCAATCCGAGAAGACCTTTTGCTCAACTTCCTCTTCTACACCTTCAGTGATGATTTGATACATTTGTGGCCCATTGTCTACTTGGCGCCACACTAGTAGCAGAGCCCCTTCTTCCTCCTTTCTTCTATTTCAGGGGTTATCCATGGTCTAGGATGGGTAGTGTTTTGGTTAGTGAATGATCTGGTATTATTGGTTGTGAAGGATTTTAGAGTATTGGTGGTTGATAGGTTATTGTGGTTGATAGCTGCTGAACTTCATTCTGAACCTTAACGAGTTCATGTTGTGTCTAATTAAGCTCCTTCTGGATACGTGTAGTGATCCCTTCAGCCATTGATGCCAAGAAACGACTGCTCTAATACCACTTGATACTGTCGAAATCAAGCAGAAACAGAAAAGAGAGAATTATGAAGAAAAGAGGAAGAACTTCAGAGAAGAAAGAAGAGAAATAGGGGAAATTTGAGAGAGAATTTCTTTTAGATATTTCATCATAGTCTGGTGGAGTAATCACACCCTTTACATATATTCCCCAGGATTCTCGGATCCCAATATAATTACTCATAACAGGAAAGAGAGAAACTAACAGAATGACGCTGACAGCACCGACTCTGGACTTGGCTTTGACAGGGTATCTACTTTGGGCTGGCCCAATAAGGACAAAAGGAATTTGGCCCGTAACAAATTCAAGAAGAATTGATAAAAGTTTCCAGTTGATATCAAGAAACATGGACGGATTGCATTTGTTTTTTTTTTTTTTTTGGAAAAATCTTGAATTTGAGAAGAACTAAGTTTAGGATATAGATTTTGCTTGCAAACTCTGCATGGGTCTCGGGTTTTTCTTGCAAGTTCTTTGAAGATTCTTGAATATTCTTACAATTTTTCCTAAAATTTGACTTCAAACATGAGTTATTCTTGGTTCTTCAATATTTATTTCAAATTTTTACTTTTTACATGTTTCAACCACCTAATCTTCATGAGTTATTCGCTTGAAATTTTGTTTGAGTTTTGAAATTGCGATGGGGTTTAGGGATGGGTCTTTAGATTTGAATTCATTTAGGTTACGTTTAAAAAATTAGAATTTTAATTTAAAAAATAATGTAAATTATGGAAAAAAATACATGTAAATATAATATTTATGATTATTTTTTAAATTTATGGATTTGTTGAAAGATTATTTGCATTTTCCTGAGCATGAGTTTAAACTTCAAAGTTAATTCTTCTTTTGATACTTTTTTGGTGATACGAGTGTAAATTGAGATTTTTTTTTTTTGGGTTCATCGTGATTTTTGGGTGGGATTGTTATTATTACTAGATAGATGTTCGCATTTCTCTCTGGGTATGTTATGAGATTTGAATTGATACTTTATAATAAATTTGAAAGATAAAAAAGCAAGAGGAGTAAAGATGATTTAGAAAAATAATAACTCTAATCATTATACACACATATAAATTGAGAGTTATTTGAATATGGTCAATTAGATCTGACAATTTCGGATACAATATAATTATATGATATGAACATAACATGGGAAAAATAACTAAAACACGATACGACACGGAAAATAACATTAACATGACATAAATACACGAATGTGTCAAAATCTACATAAAACGAATTATTAACGTGTCAAGATTTATATAAATATATTATAATTTGAATATGATTATGATTATGACATAAAAAATAACACGAATACGACAACACGTAACACAAAATTTGAAGTTATTTGAATATTGTCAATTAGACTTGGTAATTTCGGACACAACATGATTATATGACACGAACACAATATGAAAACAAATAATTAAAACACGAGACAAAAAATAAAAATAAAAATGAACATGACACAAATACACAAATGTGTCAAAATCTACATAAAATGAATTATTAACATGTATAAATTTATAATACTTTAAACACACGATAAAGTAACACGAACATGTTACGAACATATAATTTTTTCTCTAAATTGAATTATTATGACAAATTATGCAAAATATGGGATGAATTGGGACACAACACGAACACACAAAATCTTCTCTAAATGAATCATCATGACAAACTATGCAAAATATTTGAATGAATTGAAACATGACACGAACACAACATAAAAAAATAATTAAATTACGACACGATACGAAAAATAACATGAACACAAAATAAATACACGAACGTGTAAAAATCTATATAAAATGAATTATTGACACGTAAAAATTTATATAAATTTATAATACTTTGAACACACGGAAAAAAACACGAACGCGACACAAAAGTGTCAAAATCTACATAAAACGAATTATTAACTTGTAAAAATTATATAAATTTATAATATTTTGAACACACGAACACGAATACTTTGAGCACACGAAAAAATAAAGAACACGACACGAAAAATAACATAAACACGACACAAATACACTAACGTGTCAAAATCTATATAAAACGAATTATTAACATGTAAAAATTATATAAATTTATAATATTTTGAACATACAAAAAATTAACACGAACACAAAAATGACATAAACACACAATTTTTTTTTTCTCTTTCCTTTTTTCCTTATTTTTTTTCTTTCTTTCCTTCTTCATAAAAAAAAAAAAAAAAAAAACTTAAAATACCTTAATTAACCCTCCAATCCCTTTAACACCCAAATTTAATTGTGCCCAAGCAAAAACACTCAAAACTGAAATCGAATACTTGGGGACAACTTTTAATGTAGGTGTAGATTTTGTTTAGGATTATTTCCCAAATTTAAGTTCCTTCTCTTTTTAACCTTCAAAAATAAAGATATGGCCATGTGTGCCACATGACCGTATAAATGACATGTCACTCTATTATTAAGTGATCACACATTTTAAATGCACGTGTACAACACGCACCAATTTCCATCAACAAAATCCTAATTTATGAAATCTCAAAAAGTTTGAATCTTGATTTGTCACAAATCATAAGTTAGGTCCTGAAATGAGATTAGGTCAAAGATTTAATTCTAAATTGAGCCTTTAATCGAATAGAAATAATGTTCAATTAAAAGGAGTCGTATAGTTGCACTTTAGTTGTTCATCAATTTAATTTTCTTATTTAGTTATTGTTTCGTAAATTGAAAAATTTGATTCCAAAAATTAAATACTGAGTTGTTAATTTTAAAAAAATAAATAAATATTGAATTTATAATATAAAAATTATTTGATATACTACATAAACTTATTTTGTGTAAAGTTTTAATTAAATCTTTTATTAAAAATATATATATATATATATATATATGATTTTAAAGTATTTTGTACATGTAAAAGTTTTAAAAAAATGATTATAAAGAAGTAGAAATATAGATTAATGGAATTAAACAACATAATTTTTTCAATAAAATTGACCCAACACATTAACTAGCTTTTAGTTAGCTAAGATTTTCAACATTTTTTCATTAAAACCATTTCATTAAGTGATTTTTAAAAATAAATTATCAATGACTTATCAAATGAACCCTTGAAATATCAAACACACCCTTACTGCATTTTAAATCCAGTGAATAAAAATGGGATCGACCAGTCAGACTAGTTGGATCGGGAATTGGTGATCTATCCAGTCCAATATGTATATCTAAATTGGATTTTAATGAATCGATCAAGAATTGATAAACTAGTTAAAAATCGGATTAAATCGGTAATTGAATTGGTTTTAGATTTTTTATTATTATATTTTTTTTGTTAGTGGTTGGATTTGAACCTTTGATATTTTAGTTATATAATAAATATCATACCATTAAGCCAAATATATTTTGTTAGTTTTAAATTGATCACTGTTTTGAAATGACTAAAACTTTAAGTGTGTTTTATAATCTAAATTTGCTTTAGACTTTTTGTGCATTTCTTAAACCAAAAATCTTCTATAAAGTTATTTATTTGAAAATTAAATTCAAATTCATTTGCTATTTCAAAGAAAAAAAAAATTGGACATAATAAAAGTGGATACTATTGGTTTTGAGAAGAAGAAAAATTCTATGAGCTTAATTTGAAAATGCAAGTCTAATATTCAAAGAAATTTTTATTTTTTTGAACTTAATATAATTTTGATTATATTGGATTTGAGTTCTATGTAATTTAGTTGACGAGAACATTTGGGAAAAAAAAGGGAAAAGTATTAAAAAACCCGTGAGATTTGGGTATAATTCCAAATACCCTATTGAGGTTTGGATAATACTTTTTTTCCCCTCTGAGGTTTGAATAATATCCTTTTTCCTCTCTGAAAATTAATATCATGCCAAAACTGCCCTTCTATGGTATAGAACATGTCTATGGTTGGCAAAATAATATGAACCGTCGGGTTAGACAGATAATTTCAAAAAATAACGGGTTCGAGTCGGGTTCGGGTTTACTATAAACCCGAATTGACCCGCCCCCGATTATTTTTTTATTTTTCTAACTTTTAAATTTTTATATATGTTAATTTATATATTATTAGGGGTGAGCATTCAGTCGATTTGGTTGGTTCGGTTTCAAAATTTTGAAAATCGATTAAACCGACTAAACTTATAAAATCGACCGAGCCAAACAAAGATTCTAAAATTGAAAAAATCGAAACCAACTTAAGTCGACCGGAACGGTCGGTGTAATCGGTTTTAACTATTTAAAAAATAATTTATTTATTGTATATTATATATTATTATATAATATAAATGATATATTATATTATATATGATTTTAAATTATTATATAAATAATTATATTTAAAATAAAATTAAAAGGGTTGGTTAGTTCAGTTTATTCGAGATAGGATTGAGGGGTTTTTTTTGGGGTCGGGTTCGAGGGCTAAATTTTTAAATAAAATCGGATTCCGGGCGATTTCGAGTATATCTAAATGGAACCTTTATAGGGAAAAGTATTAAAACCCTTCATGAGGTTTGATCATAATTTCAGATACCCCCTATAATTTGGATAATACCCTCTTTTATCCTAAAAATTAATATTATGCTAAAACTGTCATTCTATGGCATAGAACATGTCTAGGGTTGGCAAAATAATCCGAACCGTCGGGTCAAACAGGTAATTTCAAAAAATAACGAGTTCGGGTCGAGTTTGGATTTACCATAACCCGAATTGAACTATTTAAAAAATAATTTATTTATTGTATATTATATATTATTATATAATATAAATGATATATTATATTATATATAATTTTAAATTATTATATAAATAATTATATTTAAAATAAAATTAAAAGGGTCGGTTAGTTCAATCTATTCGGAATGGGATCAGGGGTCTTTTCGGAGTTGGGTTCGGGGTCGGTGGCTAAATTTTTAAATAAAATCGGGTTCGGAGCGGTTTCAAGTATATCTAAACGGAGGTCGGGTCGGGAGCTAAAATTTTAAATAAAATCGGGTTCGGATACGAACTGATGAATTCAATTCGGGTTGGTACAATTTTTGATTCTATTTGGTTCGATAATCACAAAGTGTTAAAAACCAAAATACTGCACATTAACCGTAATTTTTGTCTAAAACCGAACCTAACACAACCCCCTAATCTCCAAAAACCTTAAAAAATAAAATTATCATTTGATTCTTTAATAACTTGAAAAGGGGGTAAAGTGAAATTTTCAAAACTTTAGGGGGTAAGTGGAATTTTCATTAAATCTTAGGGGGTAAGTGTCTTTTACCCCAAAACAATGTATTGAGCTCTATGCAAAATATTTATTCTTGGAATCGAAAATAACTTTGAAAATATTTTGGACTAATTCCTTTCCCAATGATTTCCCAAATAAATTATTTTTGTCAAATGTGTTTGAGATAAAGTAAACCCTTTTTTCAAAGTAAAATACTCAAATTTTTTAATTTTTTTTGTGAAAAAGAGATTGACCTCTTCCTTAAAAGGATCGATCCGTTTTGCTTGCCAAGCTAAAATTTGTCTTGCAAAATTATGATGGATCAATCCTAAAAAAAAATGTCAACCCATTCGAGCTTGACAGCTCTTTGGGATCATTCTATGTTATGCATTTGAGAAATTGTATTTTTGAGAAAAAGACTTAAGTCCAAAATGATTTTTTAAGTCAAAACATATAAATTTAAAAGTCTAGATTTCATTTAATAACAAAATTGGTATATTTTAAAAGCTTGTATTTAAATAAACCTTCCAAAATGCTTAATCAAACTACTTAACTTAATGTTTGGTCATTTCAAATTACGGTTCAATTCGAACCTAACACATAATTCTTTACTTTTAGTTTTACTCTATATCTCCGTCTCATGGTTGTAGACACCTAATTTTGTCCGGACCACTAAACAGGTATGTTTTCTTCCCATATTGATGTTTCCGAGTATAAACAGACTGTTTTCATCCTGCAGGTGGTACTCCGAGACTTAGTTTAAGAGGGCGAGCACAAAATGTCAAACTTGAAAAAAAGTCAACCCGAAAAAGTCAACCCCGAAAAAGTCAACCCCAGAAAGTCAACTACTAAAAAAGTCAACCCACTTTCAAAATCAAGATTTTAAGTTCAATTGAAAAATGGAGAAAGAATTTTGATAATCCGAGGTCTACATTGAAAGATATGGAGTTCGGAAGTTGGGATTTGGAGGTTCAGTAGAAAAGAAACCCTAATCCGAGAAATTTGGGGAAAAGTGCTTAAATGATCAAACTGGTCGAAATTGAAGGTTCCAAATGAAAGATAAGCACTGACTACGGGTAATGGAGAAGTCACTTGCAAGAAAAACCGAAAGAAAAGTCAATCCGGGAGAAAACCGAGAATTAGGGTTTTTAGTGGATTTCGATGAAATCGGGAAGAATCACAGAAATGGCCCGACTTGGTAAGACCAAAGCCCCCAATGGATGAGGAATGATTAAAAAGGATGGCCCAAGGCTCAGATTGAAGAAAATCTGAAAATCGGACTTGTTTTGAGCAAAACCGGGTTTCGGAGGTTAAAGGGGCAAAATTGGAAAAATTTGGGAAAAATAGCAAATGGACTCCGAAAATTCTGAAAAAATTGTCAATCTCGTTTTTAAATTGTTTGGAAGAGATTGGCGAAAGAAAATCTTGATTCCGAGTTCGGTTGCAAAATGGCCAAATCCCGAGCTTCTTATGCAGTAATTCAAAAAGATAAATCCCGAGAAAATAGCAAATGGACTCCAAAAATTCTGAAATTTGGCAAATCTCATTTTTAAATTATTTGGAAGAGATTGGCGAAATAAAATCTTGATTCCGAGTTCGTTTGCAAAATGGCTAAATCCCGAGCCTCCTATGCAGTAATTCAAGCCGATAAATCCCGAAAAAATACCAAATGAGCTCCAAAAATTATGAAAACTTCCAGATCACACTTTTTAATTATTTTGAAGAGATTGGTGAAGAAAAATCTTGATTTGGAGCTCGTTTAAAAAATGGTAAAAAGTAGGGGCATAAAAGAACATTTTGGGAAGAAAAAATCCAAATAAATAGCAAACGGACTCGGATAATTTTGAAAACTTCCAGAACTCAATATTTTATTATTTTGGAAGTATTAAAAAAAGAAAAATTGAATTTGGAGCCCGTTTGATATTTATTTTGCATCCCGGGGGCAAAATGGTCGTTTCACCCAAGCAACCGAAAAGGGCTTCTTTGGGCCTTTCAAAAATCAGAGCTGGGCTGGAAAAGAGAAGTGCTGGCCTGCCCAAGCCCAAAGGAAGGAGGAAGCTTAGGATTTTTTCAATCAAGTGATTAAAAATCAAGAGTTAAGTTAGAGATTTTCATTTTTGAGCCTAAGTCCCAATCCCACATCCCTTTGTAATGTCAAGCCAAGGAGGTGCTCACCTTATAAATAAGGAGTCTTGGCCTTTGGTTGAGATCACCCATCACCCCTTGTGAGATAGTCTATACACTTGTATTAGGATTATCCGGGTGGTGAGTCATAGTGTTTTACTCTGAGGGTTTATAGCTTAATCCGTTCAAAAGCTACTTGTGAGAGGGTTTGTAGCTTAATCCGTTCAAAAGCTACTCTGAGGGTTTATAGCTTAATCCGTTCAAAAGCTACTTGTGAGAGGGTTTGTAGCTTAATCCGTTCAAAAGCTACTCTGAGGGTTTATAGCTTAATCCGTTCAAAAGCTACTTTGAGGGTTTGTAGCTTAATCCGTTCAAAAGCTACTCTGAGGGTTTATAGCTTAATCCGTTCAAAAGCTACTTGTGAGAGGGTTTGTAGCTTAATCCGTTCAAAAGCTACTTGGTGAGTTTTCATTTTAAAATAATGTTTTTTGTTCTTCCTTCATTTCCTTTCTTAAGTATATTTTTCTTACATTTTGTTTTTACAATAAACTCACCATGGCTAAATGGCCTACATTATTTATTTTAAGTTGTTATTTTTGATTCATTTTACCATATTGTTTATGCTATTTTCTTTATTTTTGATGTTTTAAATATTATGTTATTTCATGTTCTTAAGTTATATTTAATTTGGTTGCTTTGTTTGTTGCCATTTATGTCTTAGATATCATGTTTTTACATTTTTAATTTTCTGTTTTCATGTTGTTTAAATTTGAGCATGTTTTAGAGTTAGCATATTAAGTGTTTGTGAAAATGCTTGTGTGATTCTTTGCATGATTCTTGTTTTATATCTTAGTAAGCATGTTTTAGATTTGGTATATTAGGTGTTTGTGAAAATGCTTGCATGATTTAAGTGTTATGACTTCGTTTTTCATGTTTGTATGCTACTGTCTTCAAGTCATTCTATGAGTTTCAAATATTTTTATTTTGGTTTTTAAATGATTTTATCAAAGACAAAAAAAAATGTGTTGGCAAAGCAGTTTTTTTCCACCCAAAACTCGTACATCTCCGATTTTTCTGGGAATTCATCTTTGATCAGAAAATTAAGTCGATTTTTTCCCGTGTATTTTTACATGTCCTGAGTCTCCAATAATTGTTTCAGAATTTTTGGAATTTTTAAAAATAGGGTAAAAAATCGTGGATTAAAACTGGACAGTGAAGTCAGAATTGAATTTAAAGAAAAACAAAGCAGTTTTTTATCCTCCAAAAACTCGTACATCTCTGGTTTTTCTGGGAATTCATCTTTGATCAAAAAATTAATCCAATTTTTTCTCGTGTAGTTTTACATGTCCTGAGTCTCCAGTATTTTTTTTATAATTTTTGGTATTTTTAAAAATAGGGTAAAAAATCGTGGATTAAAACTGGACAGTGGAGTCAGAATTGATTTTAAAGAAAAACCATTTTTCTGTTTTGGTTAATTTACTTAGAGTGGGCTGATTAGGAGGGTTAGCTACTGACATAGGGTGATTTCTAAGCCTTTTAAACTCTAAAAATGGTTTTTTAAATCCCGGGTTAAGGGTAGTCAAGTCCGGATTTTTTAAACTTAAGAAATTAGAACCATTTAAAAATTTTTAGCCCAGTTTTTATTGTTAATTCAAGCTTTTCAAAATTGTTTTCAAACAATCACAAAGTATTTTGGTTTTAGAATATTTAATTTGACATATTTTCCTAAGGTAGCCGGATATCTTTTTAGATATACGGATTTCCTTAATTAAAGGAAAAAAAAATACATTTCATGCATTGCATTTTTATTTTCGTGCATATTATATGATAGCATTATTTTATTCCATGTCATTTAAATTATATGCCATACCATTCATATTTGTCATGTCATTTAGGTTGCATTATATTATTTAGACTTTACTATGTCATTTTATTTATGTCATGCATATACATATTCATTTATTTTAAATGTTTGCAAAAGATAATGGTTTTCAATAAAAATAAAGATATTCCCGAGTTAAAATAATTCATGAGTTCTCTACCGGGTTTGCTGGAGGGAATATCATCAATTATCATTAATAAAGGAATATCTTTCTTTCAAAAAAGAGAATGATTCGGAAAGTTTTCCAAAACTAATAAAAATTTCTATATTTTGCCACGTTTGTTGGGGAATATAGGAAAATTTTGAATTTATAAATTCCGGATCATTTTCAATAAAAAATGGAATTATTTTTAAATTGGGAATTAACTTGAAATACTAAATTTAAAACCAACTTTTTACCGAGACTTGAGATAACACACGATTAATAAGGTACCGATTTATACGGGCGTTGTGGGGGTGCTAATCCTTCCCCACACGTAACCGACTCCCGAACCCGCTTCTTTGATTTCTCTGGTTTAAAACGCAGACTTGAAATTGGTTTTTAAAATGTTTTAATTAATTTTTAAAATATTTTATAAAACCGGTTTTAATAGGTGGCCGATCAAACCTAGCTAAAAAAGATTGGTGGCGACTCCATGTCTTTTTTAAGGTCATTTTCAAAACCTTCATTTTTCTAGAGGAATTAAGTCGACTTTTCCTCGGTTTTTTTTAATGTCACGCTTAACGAATAATAAAGTCTTGCGATGAGACTCGTTATTTTTTAGGTTGCGACAACTTGGCGACTCCGCTGGGGAATATTAGAGAGTCAGGCCTAGAATTAGTCGTGTGTTATCAAAGTCTCGGTTTTGTTGGTTTTATTGGTATTTAATTTTAATTCCCATATTTTTGTTAATAAGGAGAATTTTGAAAATAATAAAATATTTTTAAATATGTTCATACTCATGTACATGCATTTTATTATTCTTCTCTAGCTATTTAAGGTTGTATATTATAACTGCTTGTCGGTTAATGCGTTACACTATTCTTGAATGTTTTAATTGTTAGGACATTTAGAATAAGGTTTGTAGAATAGGTGGTGACAGGTTTGTTTTGTTTCTCCACTCACACTACACGTGCATTTGCATAACATGAATCCTCTACCCGGGTTCCGTCCTTTTAAGTGGAAGTAAAGTAACTAAGCCTTCGTGATTGATCCTCCGTATGGGCTAGTGAAACACTTTCGGAGTATAAAGTACCTAATGCCTTCGTGATAATCCTCCGTACGGGCATAGGAAAATATACTCTAACGAATTGAACCCGCTTTTATCGGGGTGCCTTACTAGCCTTCACCGGCGACAGTGAGGAACAATTCGGGGCCTTAGAACCGATTCACCCTCATATAGTGAACCTAGGCGAAGCCATCCCGAATTTCCGTTAGATATACCGAAAATAGGAACACATGGGAAGGACATTTCTAAACTTTTTGTTACCTGTTTTACACTCCGAATAAGTGTGGTAGATCGGGCAACGATGTACGTACATCGCCCATAATAAATGTGATACTCCGCCTCGAAGGCATCGTGATGCCTAAATAAGCAGACATTGCTGGGGCAGATGTTCATTAGCTGTTTTTTTTATAAAAAAAAAAATCCTTTTTCAAGCATTTTTGCATGTGGCACATTTCATGCATGTGTAAATAAAGCATGTACATTTTTGGTTGTATTATTGATCTCATTCTTTGCAATAAACAGTTGGTAATTGAATTTGATGATTTCATAAAACCGGTAGTGTCACATGAACATTTGCATATTGTACCATAGTAAGATCCACCCTGAAATTCTTTTGAAAATGATGTGATTGGTTTATCAAAAAAAAAAAAAAAAAAAAAAAAAAAAATTGGAGGCAAATCCTGCATAATGAGATTTTTGAATAGTCCCACCAATTTCGTGTAATCATTGATTTCTTTGTATATACCTTTGTGTTAATTCATTTATTTTTGCATGTATCATTTTGACATCATATTATAGTCATAGCATGCATGGTCATTCATTGTAAGATACGTTTATGACATGCACAGTCATTATCTGTATATACCTGGCATTAGATTGCATCCATAGCATACATAGTCATCATAATTTCTCTGTATATGTTCATGCATTAATCATCAGTTTATTCATGCACATAGGAATAGAGCATGTACATTCATAATTGTATTCCTAATCTCATGACATTTTCATTTGCATGAAAGGGATTCGAGATATGAGGAATGAATCGGAGGAACGATTGGGTGCTTTGGAACGCAATCAAGAGGAATATGGACATGAAATCCGAAAGGTGAAGGAACAACTTGCCAAATTGCTAAAAATGGTTGAGGATATGGGTAACAGTAAAGGTGAACTTCCTCAGGGCTTCGCATCATCTTCGGATCAACCAAAACCATTAGGCCCAGAACACATAATCCCTGCTGGATCCTGCGCTTGTCAATACCACAAAGGTTGCAATCCTGATGAAATTATGGACAAAATCGTGAAAATGATTAAACCTGAGAGCTTGATACCAAAGATAGAAACCTTGGATCCTGTACCATACCTGCAAACTGTTCGAGGTCCAAGCCAGTATCCCCACCCTACCATGGTCCAATCGTCCATTGGGATGAACACTACGGGATTCCTGAATCCCACTCCATCACCAACAACTACCAGTTCATACTATTTCCTTCATCAACCACCTTATCCAGCATCTGGGATAGGAACCTCGAGCTATGTACAACCTCCAAAGGCCCCGTGTCCGAATCCATACCCTCACCATGCTGTTCCGCCACATCTCCATGTAAACACTCCGGTTCGGACCTTAGTGCCACCACCAAGTGCCCCAACTCCTAGGCCATGTGTAACTAAGAAACGACCCCAGGATAAGACCCAAATGCCTTTTGATCCCATTCCAATCAGCTACCAAGAGCTCCTCCCTATACTGATCCAAAATCACATGGTTGCCTGTGTCCCATTGAAACCCCTGTTACCACCATATCCAAGGTGGTATAATCCAAATGCAAAATGTGATTATCATTGTGGAATTGTTGGCCATAACATTGAAGACTGTATGGCATTCAAAAAGAAAGTGCAAACTCTTATAAATGCCAAGTGGTTGGATCCCACGACACTGATTGATAGAGGACTGGGAAAGCGTCATTAGGATTGGGAGATTTACATCATTGAGGTGGAAAGACTTCGGTCTTATATGATGTAATAAGATTTCACTTTTTCAGTAGCCGGCTCTTATAGCCTTAGGATGTTAGGAAGAATAAAGTGCTTGTAAGGACAGTCTTAACCACTGTTCAAATTTTGTAAAACATGGTTTATACCATTGTGAATGTTGATGTGGGAATGAATTGATTATGTTTCAAATTTATGAGAGGTTGATGATTAAGTTCCTCCGATTCTTATTTCCTCCGTGATATCTCCCCCTTTGCATTTTGCATCCCATCAATTATTTGTCAGGTTGCATTCATGCATTCATAATCAGCATGATTTTTCTGTATATATCTATGCATTAATTTGCTTATTACATACATCATGATTAGCATTAGGTCACATTCATGACACACATGGTTAGTATGATTTTCTTTGTATATATTCTGTATCAATCATTCATTGTTTGCATGTATCATAATTGACACCATGTTGCATTCATAGAACATATGAACATTCATTGGGAAATATGCTGAAATGCACATGATCAGTCATTGCATATATCCATGTGTTGATTTGTTTATTCTTTGTTTGCAACATGTTGGCATTGTGATTGCATTTATTACATATATGGTCAGCATGTTTCCATTATACATGTCCATACATCATATTGTTTAGGCTTCACATGCATCAAATTACATTCATGGCTCATTCATCATGACATACATTTTGGGGAAAATAGAATAGAAGTTGGCTTGGCTTTAGGAGTCTTTGAAAGAATTTCCATTTCAAATCAGAAGAAGTACTGAATACACTTTTAATACAGGCTGGTGCTATGGAGGATGAACATGTTGCCCGACTGGAAAAAATGGAAAGGGAACGAGAACAGCTAGCAAAGTCTCAAGCAGAATCTAAAGGTCAGATGACTAAATTGATAGAGCTGATGTCTGCCGTAATCAAAGGAAAAGGATACACCGAAAACGTTATCGCCAGAGAAGGGTTAGAGGCACAAAAGGGCCAGGATGAGGTCATAATAAGCGATGCCCAGAACACTGTTAACCTCGTCAATGTCCTATGATAACTCGTATAATTATATAGTTTTTAGTTATGTTTTATTATTGTTTTGTGTCAAATACGAGTTATTATTGTTTAGTCTAATTGTGTTTATGATCTTTTATATTTTTATGTAATTTGGTGTTTTTCACAAGTTTCTTTGAGTGATTTCAGATTACTAGAATTAAGGGCAAATCCAGTTCAGTTCCAGTTCCGACACCGTTTGGCATATCAGCTATATCTCGAGTTTCACTGAAGCAATAAGGCTGAATTTGTAGCCGTGCAAAGCTAAGAGGCATATCTATCTTTTTCATGTTTTACACTTCTTGAAACAGAGTCGTTTTCCCTAGCGAAATCGACCATCAAGTTGGCTGATGTGCAATGACGTCTGTGCTGACCTGTTTTCGTATTGTGCCCATATCTTCTTATCCAAATCAGCAAATGAGCTGATTCCAACGGCTATGGATCCGTAACTGATAGTGGTATATTTTTCTAGAAGACAATTTTATCAGATCGAGCCTCCAACATTGACAAAATCGACCATCAAGCTGGCTGATCAGAATTGTCATACAATATGACGAAAATTGTTAGAAAAATGCACCCACCTATTATACATACCTTTGAAATTTGTAAAGCTTGTCTCTTGTCATTTAGCCCTCCAAAATGTGTATAAATAGAGGGCCTTGGATGAGTATTGGGATACATTATACATTGGTAGGATATTAGCCATTGTAATAAAATTCTCTAAGTTTTCTTCTTCTTTCCTTTCTCTAGTTTTCTTTTTTTTTTATTTACTTATGCTTCTTACATTTCTTTTCATTTTATTCATATCTAGTATGTGTTGCTAATCATATTGTTGAGGTGATGAGGTGAAGCTTTTGGTAAATGCTAAGGTTAGTCTCTTAAACATGAGCTAAAATGAATAATCATTTATAAACACTAGTATAGATAATATTTTCTTTTGGTTTAAAATCATACTTGCAAAGTAGAGATCTTGATTCATTATTGACAATGAAAATGGCACAGTAAATGCTTGGTTTCATAACCTTGATTTATTGTAGACATATACCTTGGCATAAGGAATGCTTGGACTCTTTTTATGAGTTTTGAGGACACCAAATGAACATAATATCATATGCTATGGACGTTGGACAATTTGGACTGAATTGCTAAACCTTCCGATTGGAACCTCCCTTATGTGTGGATTTCAATTGTGTAATAAAACAAGATTAATCTTAGCATAACACCAAGAGTGGATTCTCTAACCTCAACATCCTTTCTTATTGTTTTTTATATCTTGTTTAATTGCTTTTATGTTATTTTGTTCTCTAATATCTTGTTTACTTTCTTTGTTATTGATTCCCTAATATCTTGTTTATTTTCTTTTTCATATATATTTATAAACTTATACTTACTAGTACGCTTCCCTGTGGTTCGACCTCGGACACCCGAGAATTTATTACTTGAACATAACCTGCACTTGGGTTTACAACTCTTAATTGAGTCTCCATCAAGTTTTTGGCGCCGTTGCCGGGGAGGCAATACTAAGTATATAAGTTTATAAGTATATTTATTTTTATTGGCTGGTTATACCGCCTAATTTGTATATTAACTTTGTTTTATGCTTGTTTGGCGACGTGATTTTAGATCTCGTCGTTTAGTTAGATTTTATTGTGAAACTTTTTCAGGTAATCTTTCTAATACAACTCCTACCATGGCTGACAATGAAAGTGTTCATGCTGAAGATGAGAACAGACAAGTACGCACCATGCGTGACTACTTGCAACCAACTCGAAGCTCATCACCCTCTTGTTTTATTTTTCCTCTCAATGCAAACAACTTTCGTTTTAAACCAGGTATGATAGCTTTGCTTCCAAATTTCCATGGGTTAGAATCAGAAAGTGCATACTCGTTTTTAAAAGACTTCGAAGATGTATGTGTCACCTTTAATGACCAACAATGTACAAATGAAATTGTCAAGCTAAAATTATTTCCTTTTTCTTTAAAAGATAAAGCAAAAATTTGGCTTCATAATTTAAAACCAAGGTCAATTGGCACATGGCAAGATTTACAAACTGAGTTTCTAAAGAAATTTTTCCCAGCACATAAAACTACTGCTTTGAAAAGACAAATTCAACATTTCAATCAAAATCAAAATGAAGCATTTTTTCAATGCTGGGAGCGTTTTAAAGATTTGTTAAGTTCTTGTCCACATCATGGTTTTGAAAAATGGCGTCTTATTAGTTTCTTTTATGAAAGTTTAACTCCCGAAACTAAACAATTTGTTGAAACAATGTGTAACGGTGAGTTTCTAGAAAAAGAACCTGAAGAAGCCTTTGACTACCTAGACCATTTGGCAGATAACTCTCAAGCCTGGCACACAGATAATTCCTCTGAAAGTTCCAATAGATCTAATGTTGTTTCTAACAGAGGAAAATATAATTTTAGTCAAGAAGATGAGATAAAAGCTAAAGTAGCTAATTTGGCTAGAAAGATTGAAGCCATGGAACTTAGAGAAGTAAAAGAAGTCAAAACGGTTAAAAATGAAGAAAGTTGTGGAATTTGTGAAATCATGGGACACCCCACTTCTGAATGTCCAAACATTCCCATTCTTAAAGAAGCGTTGCATGATCAAGTAAATTCCATAAACACATTTAAAAAGCCTTTTCCTTCTCCTTACTCTGAAACGTATAACCCTGAATGGAGAAATCATCCCAACTTCAGTTGGCGGAATAATAATCATGTTCAGGTACCACAATCTCAAAAGCCGGGCAACACTTTTTCCTATCAACCTTCACGTGTACAAACCTTGGAAGAGACATTGCAAGCATTCATGCAAACACAAGCAAATGTGAATAACCGGACTTCACAGGACATCAATGAGATCAAAAACACCTTGTCCACATTGACAGCTTCATTACGCACTCAAGAAAAAGGTAAGTTTCCTGCTCAACCTCAGCCTAACCCTTCTACTCAATGTCTTGTTTCTTGCTCCAATGAAACTCAACAGGAAAATGCCAGTTCTATCACAACTCTTCGAAGTGGAAAGGCAATTGACAAAAACATTCCATCAAAAGACCAAGATCCTCTTTCCCCTCCGAAAAGTAATGGTAAGGATGATGGTAAGTCTGAACTTCTTGAAAATTTGGACAAAGAAAAAGGTATGCATCCTGCTCCTTTTCCTCAAAGGTTGCAAACAATAAAGAATTTGAATCAAAATGCAGAAATTTATGAACTTTTCAAACAAGTTAAGATTAACATTCCTTTATTGGATGCAATCAAACAAGTTCCATCTTATGCTAAATTTTTGAAGGACATGTGCACAGTTAAAAGGAAACATAATGTACAAAAGAAAGCATTTCTGACGGAAAGTGTGAGCTCAATCATTCAGCACCTTACTCCACAAAAATTCAAAGATCCTGGATGTCCAACAATCTCATGCATCATTGGAAACACTAGAATAGAACGTGCATTGCTTGATCTTGGTGCTAGTGTTAATCTTTTGCCTTTTTCTGTTTATCAACAGTTAGGTTTAGGTGAACTCAAGGAAACACCTGTTACACTTCAACTAGCTGATCGTTCTGTAAAAATTCCTCGAGGGATAGTTGAAGATGTTTTGGTTCAAATTGATAATTTTTACTTCCCTGTTGATTTTATTGTTTTGGACACACATCCTGTTTCAAATCCAAATGTTCAAATTCCTGTTATATTAGGCCGTCCATTTCTTGCAACTTCTAATGCTCTGATAAATTGCAGGAATGGTATGTTGAACATTTCTTTTGGAAATATGACTTTAGAATTAAATGTGTTCAACATTTGCAAGCAACCTGGTGATAATTCAGAAGTACATGAAGTGGATTTCATTGAAGAACTTGTTCATGAACATCTCACCACTACCACATTCCATGATCCTTTAGAAGCTTATTTAATTGAATGTGAGTTTGATAATGTTTCAGAAATTTTACACACTGATTCTTTGTTAAATTCTTTTCAGGATAAGCATTGCTGGAAACAAAAGTTTGAGGAACTTCCATCACTTACAAATGTCACTGTACCATCAACTATTGAACCACCCAAGCTGGATTTAAAACCATTGCCATCCGAGCTAAAATATTCCTTTTTGGGTGAGAGTGAAACTTTTCCAGTCATAATTTCTTCACATCTTGATGAACTACAAGAAGGTAAGTTGTTACAACTTTTGAAGATGCACAAAAATGCATTAGGATGGACCTTAGCTGACATAAAGGGAATAAGCCCATTAATCTGCACACATAATATTTATTTAGAGGAAAATGCTAAACCCTCTAGACAAATGCAACGAAGGCTTAATCCTAATATGAAAGAAGTAGTGAGAAATGAAGTCATTAAACTTCTAGATAATGGAATCATTTATCCTATCTCTGATAGCAAATGGGTAAGTCCTACTCAAGTCGTACCTAAGAAATCTGGAGTTACTGTAGTTAAAAATGAAAACAATGAATTAATTCCAGCTAGGACTGTTACTGGTTGGCGCATGTGCATTGACTATAGGAAACTTAACTCAGTGACGAGGAAAGATCATTTCCCTTTGCCTTTCATGGATCAAATCTTAGAAAGAGTTGCAGGGCATGAGTTTTATTGTTTTCTAGATGGATATTCTGGGTATAATCAAATAGCCATTGCACTTGAGGACCAAGAGAAAACCACTTTTACATGTCCTTTTGGTACTTTTGCATATCGTAGAATGCCATTTGGATTATGTAACGCCCCTGCCACATTTCAAAGATGCATGCTTAGCATTTTTAGTGACATGATTGAACGTAATCTTGAGATTTTCATGGATGATTTTTCTGTTTCTGGTGATTCATTTGATGATTGCTTAGCCAATTTGAAAAATGTATTGATTAGGTGTGAAGAAAAAAATCTTGTTCTTAATTGGGAAAAATGTCATTTCATGGTCACTAAAGGTATTGTACTAGGTCACATTGTTTCTGCAAAAGGGATTGAGGTAGACAAGTCAAAACTTGAATTGATTGCTAATCTACCCACACCAAAGACAGTAAAGGACATTAGGTCATTCTTGGGACATGCAGGTTTTTATAGAAGATTCATAAAAGATTTTAGCACGATATCTAAACCTCTATGTAATCTTTTAATGAAAGACACTGCATTTGAATGGACTAAAGATTGTGAAGATGCTTTTGAAAAACTCAAAAATATGCTCACTACTGCTCCTATTATGAGATCTCCTGATTGGTCTTTACCATTTGAAATAATGTGTGATGCTAGTGACTATGTTGTTGGTGCTGTGTTAGGACAAAGGAAAGATAATAAACCACATGTAATTTACTATGCAAGTAAAACTTTAAATAGAGCCCAAATGAATTATTCCACTACAGAAAAGGAATTACTTGCAGTTGTTTTTGCATTGGATAAATTCAGATCTTACCTTGTTGGATCATCAATTGTTGTCTTTAGTGATCATGCAGCTTTAAAATATCTTCTCTCTAAGAAGGATGCAAAACCTAGGTTGCTGAGGTGGATCCTTTTGCTGCAAGAATTTGACATCACCATTCGAGATAAAAAAGGAGTAGAAAATGTGGTGGCTGATCATTTATCAAGACTTGTTTGTGATGAATCTTTTGGAACCTCACCAATAAATGATACTTTTCCTGATGAACAACTTCTAATTGTCTCCACGACACCTTGGTTTGCTGACATTGCTAATTTTCTTGCTACAGGAAAAATTCCTTCTCAATGGAGCACCCAAGATAAAAGGAAGTTTCTGAATGAGGTAAAGAAGTTCTATTGGGATGACCCTTACTTGTTCAAATATTGTCCTGATCAGATTTTTCGAAGATGCATTCCCGACAATGAGGTAAGTAGTGTAATTAAGTTTTGTCATTCCGAGGCATGTGGTGGTCATTTTTCATCAAAGAAAACTGCTGCAAAAATTTTACAGTGTGGATTTTACTGGCCAACTTTATTCAAAGATGCACATAATTTTTGCAAGTCATGTGAAAGTTGTCAAAAATTAGGTTCCATTTCGAAAAGAAACATGATGCCTTTGAACCCAATTCTTGTAATTGAAATTTTTGACTGTTGGGGTATTGATTTCATGGGACCATTTCCACCATCTTTTGGTTTCTTATACATTTTAGTTGCAATAGATTATGTTTCAAAGTGGATAGAGGCAATTCCATGTCGAAATAATGATCACAAAACAGTGATTAAATTTTTAAAAGAAAATATTTTGAGTCGATTTGGAATTCCACGATCTATCATAAGCGATGGGGGAACACATTTTTGCAACAAGGTTTTTGAAACATTAATGAAGAAATATGCCATTACACACAAAGTTGCAACCCCTTATCACCCGCAGACAAATGGACAGGTAGAATTAGCAAATAGGGAGATTAAACAAATTTTGGAAAAGACGGTTAATCCAAATCGCAAAGATTGGTCTCTTAGACTTAACGATGCATTATGGGCCTATCGAACAGCTTTTAAAACAGCATTGGGCATGTCTCCTTATAGGCTAGTTTATGGAAAACCTTGTCATTTACCTGTGGAACTTGAGCATAAAGCATATTGGGCCATTAAAATGTTCAACTCAAACCTTGATGACGCTTCTAATTTACGAAAATTACAAATAAATGAACTTGAGGAACTCAAAAATGATGCATATGAGAATTCTAAAATTCATAAAGAAAGAACTAAAGCCTTTCATGACAAGTTAATTTCAAGAAAAACATTTGATGTTGGGCAAAAAGTTCTACTTTATAATTCTAGACTTCACATATTTCCTGGTAAGTTGAGATCAAGATGGACTGGCTCATTTGTGGTTAAGCATGTGTATCATTATGGAGCAGTTGACATTGAGAATCCTCAAAATGGTAACTTATTCAAGGTAAATGGACAAAGACTCAAACTCTTTTTGGAAAATCATGTTACTCAAGAAGAGGTTGTTTTTCTTTCTGATCCTTGTTTTGAAAATAACTAGATGTAAATATAATTTTTACTAATCTTCAAAAAAAAAAAAAAAGAATTTCCCGGTTAAATGGCGGATAACGGTACTCCGTGATTATTTAAGTCGGTTCCATCAGCTACCCACAAAACTGATATTGTATATAAATTTCTCTTTCAATTTCTTTTTCATTTTTTTTCAGGATGGATGATATTCTCAAAAGATTGCAGAAACGATTTCCTCCTTTTCCTCGAAATATTTTACTGAAGCTTTACCAAGTTCGATTTGAAAGATTAAGAATGCTTATGCACAAAGGGATTCCTAAAGACATGCGTTGGATAATTGAAGCCAAGGTACGTGAAGATGAATATCTTCCTGTTTTGCATTTACCAGGTACAGGTAGAAGCACTTATGCAAAGAAGCGACGAGCAAAGCGCATGAGTTCAAATTGCCACAAGTGTGCACGATGGACATGTAACGGTAAATGTCGTTCTATTGGGATTCCGTCCTCTAATCGAGATGATAAAATTGAATTCATTAAGGATGGACTGAGTAAGGAGAATTTGGGTAATATCCAACTTTCTCTTGAGACGCATCCTAGTGGAGACGTACAGAGAGAAATTCTTGATTTATGGCCGCAATTCCAAAGGGAATGGCAACATCTTGGGAATCTGATGATAAAAGACCCTGTTTGCCAGCTTGTAAGAAAACTGGATGGGAAGCATATCCTCGACTCATAGAAGGCGTTTAAGCCGTTTCTGGACGTAAAACCAGAGGAAGATGCCAAATACACTTTCGGCGACATTATTACTTTTGACTTTTACGGTTGATTTTTCTTATCTTTTTGATTTTCTTCCTGAAATCACGCAAAAATCTTTTGTTAGGTTAACATTTTCTTCTGACAGGTCAAATACACTTTCGGCGACATTATTACTCTTGTCTGATTCACTACTCAGTCCTCTATATATTACACCATGTACTCATTCTCTTTCAGGCACTCGAAAAAGAAAAAAAAAATGGAAAGCACTTCGTCCCAGCGCATTAAAAAATTTGTGTCTTTGGAGGTGCTTATCCAGGGAAAAATAACATATTCGCTGATGAAGCCATAAGAGTTGGAGTAATACTTGCCCAACAAAAGATCCAGTTGATTTATGGAGGCGGTAGTACGGGTCTAATGGGAGCAGTCGCTACAGCAGCACACGCCGGAGGTAGTTCAGTTCTAGGAATCGTGCCAAAACTATTCACAGATTTTTGTGGACCTACCATGGGTAAAGAAATACAAGTCTGGAGTATCCCTGAACGGATGACAATCATGTACCATTCTGCCGATGCATTCATTGCTTTACCAGGAGGTCTGGGTACATTGGAAGAAATAGCTTGCGTGGCTTCTTGGTCATCTTTGGTCACAAATAAGAAACCCATTGGTTTGCTTAATATTAATGGTTATTTTAGTAATTTGCTTTCATATTTAGATAATGCTGTGGATAATGGATTCATGTTTTCAGAGGCAAGGAGAACCATAATTTCTGCTACAACCATTGAAGATTTACTCAAAAAGCTACAAGCTTATGAGTGTTTATCTGCTACGGTTGTTTCGCAAACGCTCGGAAAAAGAAAAAGAGATATGGACGAGCAAGGAGTGGATTGCACTTTGTCTTTGTGACATTATCTAACATTTTGCTTGTTGTGTCTCAGTTATAATAAGTGGTTAGCAACCTCTGCAGGTAATATCTCCTAAATTCTACCTTTAAAATTTGACATTGGGGACAATGTCATATTTTAGTAGGGGGTAAGGGACATATTTTGCTAAAAAAAAAAAAAAATTGTTGTGTTTTAAGACATTTAGAAGTATTCATTCTGAACAAGGTCTGAGTAAGGGAGACTTGAGACATACCTTGTCAGTTTGATTTAATCTTCTTCTTCTTCAAAAAAAAAAAAAAGCATGTTTAGACTTAGTGTGTTTTTTTAGTTACTTTCAATACTATAATGATATATGAATTGCATAAGTCTAAAACAGATTTATTAGTGAGAAGATTTTCATGAGAATTGAGCTTGATATCAACCTTTTTATGAGCCAATGTTAATATGATATGTTGATTGAGAAAGAAGCATGTTTAGACTTAATCTGACTTGTATAATCATCCTTGTGAGTTTTTGAGCCTATAATGATTGATGCATTATACAAATCAATCTAATTTCTTTCTTGAGTGCTCTTATGATTACATGATTCTCTAGAACTTGCTTTAAACCGTTTGATACTATATTGATACATGTGACAACATGAATATGATAGAGGCATTAGGATTATAACCAGAGCCAAACAGCCATCCCTTATTAATGTTCTAAGAGAACATCCCCACTAGTGAGCCAATTTGAGCCTACATTAAATATGCTGTTTTATTGGTAACCACAACTTACACCTAGCCTAAATATACTTATATCCTTACCCTTGTTCTAAAGATGGATTTTTATATTTTGAGACATATTAAAAAAAAAAAAAATAAGGGATATTTTTAATTGAAAATTTGGGTTAGAAACAAAAGATAAGTGTGGGGGAAGAAAAGAAAAGAAAAAGTCAAGAGAAAAAGAAAGGGATCATTGTCAAATACATTCCCATATTTAAAAAAAAAAAAAAAAAGAATCTTCTCTTGAACTTCTAGAAAAAGATGTTACAAAGTTGGTTAGAATGATGCAAAGGCTCAACATGAATATTTAGCCTATGTTATTATGTGCTTTATAAGAGTTTTGAGAAGTTTTATTTGTATGATCTTATTATGTCTCTAAAATCTATGAACTCTTTGGAACCTTTGTGATATCTTTATCCTTTTGTTCTTTAACCACATTATAACCCTTTGGCCCCATTACAACCTTGAATAAAGACCTCTTGATTTATGAAGTTGTATGATCTAAATAGTGGAGAATAGGTGGACAAGCAAGCATATGGTAGAAGTGTTTTCATGAGATTGATTGAGTGTAAACACTTTACCACTACTTTAAAGAGTGAAAATCAAGAGAGTATCCCATGTGAGAAGTTGAGATTAAGTTTGAATATGCACCATTTTGATTGAAATATGTTATGTTAATATTGGCTTAACTCATTTATTTACATTCAAGCAAGATTTTTTGTGAATTTCTTTAAGCTATTGATTAGTTTTTAAGACTTGTCCAATGATTATCTCTAATTTATATTGGAAGGATTAGTTATAATTATTATTTTTAGTTTTTCTTCTGTCTTCAATGTTTGTGGGTATCGTCCTAGTAAACCCTCACGAGACTAAACTGGTCCACTAGGGACACCTAGGGGTTTAAAGGCTTGTGTCACATGCTAAGTGCCACCGTGATTTCCTACGAAAATGGATTAGATTAGATTTTCTTATTTTATTGAGTCGTTGCTAGGGACTAGCAACAATCTAAGTGTGGGGGTGTGATAACTCGTATAATTATATAGTTTTTAGTTATGTTTTATTATTGTTTTGTGTCAAATACGAGTTATTATTGTTTAGTCTAATTGCGTTTATGATCTTTTATATTTTTATGTAATTTGGTGTTTTTCACAAGTTTCTTTGAGTGATTTCAGATTACTAGAATTAAGGGCAAATCCAGTTCAGTTCCAGTTCCGACACCGTTTGGCATATCAGCTATATCTCGAGTTTCACTGAAGCAATAAGGCTGAAATTTGTAGCCGTGCAAAGCTAAGAGGCATATCTATCTTTTTCATGTTTTACACTTCTTGAAACAGAGTCGTTTTCCCTAGCGAAATCGACCATCAAGTTGGCTGATGTGCAATGACGTCTGTGCTGACCGGTTTTCGTATTTTGCCCATATCTTCTTATCCACATCAGCAAATGAGCTGATTCCAACGGCTATTGATCCGTAACTGATAGGGGTATATTTTTCTAGAAGACAATTTTATCAGATCGAGCCTCCAACATTGTCAAATTCGACCATCAAGCTGGCTGATCAGAATTGTCATACAATATGACGAAAATTGTTAGAAAAATGCACCCACCTATTATACCTACCTTTGAAATTTGTAAAGCTTGTCTCTTGTCATTTAGCCCTCCAAAATGTGTATAAATAGAGGGCCTTGGATGAGTATTGGGATACATTATACATTGGTAGGATATTAGCCATTGTATTTACATCTAGTTATTTTCAAAACAAGGATCAGAAAGAAAAACAACCTCTTCTTGAGTAACATGATTTTCCAAAAAGAGTTTGAGTCTTTGTCCATTTACCTTGAATACGTTACCATTTTGAGGATTCTCAATGTCAACTGCTCCATAATGATACACATGCTTAACCACAAATGGGCTAGTCCATCTTGATCTCAACTTACCAGGAAATATGTGAAGTCTAGAATTATAAAGTAGAACTTTTTGCCCAACATCAAATGTTTTTCTTGAAATTAACTTGTCATGAAAGGCTTTAGTTCTTTCTTTATGAATGCTCATATGCATCTTTTCTGAGTTCCTCAAGTTTTTGTTTCCAACAATGCTTAACCTGAAAAGAATTTAACAAAGAATCAGTGTGTGAAATTTCTGAAGCATTATCAAACTCACATTCAATTAAATAAGCTTCTAAAGGATCATGGAATGTGGTAGTGGTGAGATGTTCATGAACAAGTTCTTCAATGAAATCTACTTCATGTACTTCTGAATCATCACCAGGTTGCTTGCAAGTGTTGAACACATTTAATTCTAAAGTCATATTTCCAAAAGAAATGTTCAAAATACCATTCCTACAATTTATCAGAGCATTAGAAGTTGCAAGAAATGGACGGCCTAATATAACAGGAATTTGAACATTTGGATTTGAAACAGGATGTGTGTCCAAAACAATAAAATCAACAGGGAAGTAAAAATTTTCAATTTGAACCAAAACATCTTCAACTATCCCTCGAGGAATTTTTACAGAACGATCAGCTAGTTGAAGTGTAACAGGTGTTTCCTTGAGTTCACCTAAACCTAACTGTTGATAAACAGAAAAAGGCAAAAGATTAACACTAGCACCAAGATCAAGCAATGCACGTTCTATTCTAGTGTTTCCAATGATGCATGAGATTGTTGGACATCCAGGATCTTTGAATTTTGGTGGAGTAAGGTGCTGAATGATTGAGCTCACACTTTCCGTCAGAAATGCTTTCTTTTGTACATTATGTTTCCTTTTAACTGTGCACATGTCCTTCAAAAATTTAGCATAAGATGGAACTTGTTTGATTGCATCCAATAAAGGAATGTTAATCTTAACTTGTTTGAAAAGTTCATAAATTTCTGCATTTTGATTCAAATTCTTTATTGTTTGCAACCTTTGAGGAAAAGGAGCAGGATGCATACCTTTTTCTTTGTCCAAATTTTCAAGAAGTTCAGACTTACCATCATCCTTACCATTACTTTTCGGAGGGGAAGGAGGATCTTGGTCTTTTGATGGAATGTTTTTGTCAATTGCCTTTCCACTTCGAAGAGTTGTGATAGAACTGGCATTTTCCTGTTGAGTTTCATTGGAGCAAGAAACAAGACATTGAGTAGAAGGGTTAGGTTGAGGTTGAGCAGGAAACTTACCTTTTTCTTGAGTGCGTAATGAAGCTGTCAATGTGGACAAGGTGTTTTTGATCTCATTGATGTCCTGTGAAGTCCGGTTATTCACATTTGCTTGTGTTTGCATGAATGCTTGCAATGTCTCTTCCAAGGTTTGTACACGTGAAGGTTGATAGGAAAAAGTGTTGCCCGGCTTTTGAGATTGTGGTATCTGAACATGATTATTATTCCGCCAACTGAAGTTGGGATGATTTCTCCATTCAGGGTTATACGTTTCAGAGTAAGGAGAAGGAAAAGGCTTTTTAAATGTGTTTATGGAATTTACTTGATCATGCAACGCTTCTTTAAGAATGGGAATGTTTGGACATTCAGAAGTGGGGTGTCCCATGATTTCACAAATTCCACAACTTTCTTCATTTTTAACCGTTTTGACTTCTTTTACTTCTCTAAGTTCCATGGCTTCAATCTTTCTAGCCAAATTAGCTACTTTAGCTTTTATCTCATCTTCTTGACTAAAATGATATTTACCTCTGTTAGAAACAAGATTAGATCTAGTGAAACTTTCAGAGGAATTATCTGTGTGCCAGGCTTGAGAGTTATCTGCCAAATGGTCTAGGTAGTCAAAGGCTTCTTCAGGTTCTTTTTCTAGAAACTCACCGTTACACATTGTTTCAACAAATTGTTTAGTTTCGGGAGTTAAACTTTCATAAAAGAAACTAATAAGACGCCATTTTTCAAAACCATGATGTGGACAAGAACTTAACAAATCTTTAAAACGCTCCCAGCACTGAAAAAATGCTTCATTTTGATTTTGATTGAAATTTTGAATCTGTCTTTTCAAAGCAGTAGTTTTATGTGCTGGGAAAAATTTCTTTAGAAACTCAGTTTGTAATTCTTGCCATGTGCCAATTGACCTTGGTTTTAAATTATGAAGCCAAATTTTTGCTTTATCTTTTAAAGAAAAAGGAAATAATTTTAGCTTGACAATTTCATTTGTACATTGTTGGTCATTAAAGGTGACACATACATCTTCGAAGTCTTTTAGAAACGAGTAAGCACTTTCCGATTCTAACCCATGGAAATTTGGAAGCAAAGCTATCATACCTGGTTTAAAACGAAAGTTGTTTGCATTGAGAGGAAAAATAAAACAAGAGGGTGATGAGCTTCGAGTTGGTTGCAAGTAGTCACGCATGGTGCGTACTTGTCTGTTCTCATCTTCAGCATGAACACTTTCATTGTCAGCCATGGTAGGAGTTGTATTAGAAAGATTACCTGAAAAAGTTTCACAATAAAATCTAACTAAACGACGAGATCTAAAATCACGTCGCCAAACAAGCATAAAACAAAGTTAATATACAGATTAGGCGGTATAACCAGCCAATAAAAATAAAACAAAGTTAATATACAATATAAATATAAATATATAGAAAATTAGGCGGTATAACCAGCCAATAAAAATAAATATACTTATAAACTTATATACTTAGTATTGCCTCCCCGGCAACGGCGCCAAAAACTTGATGGTGACTCAATTAAGAGTCGTAAACCCAAGTGCAGGTTATGTTCAAGTAATAAATTCTCGGGTGTCCGAGGTCGAACCACAGGGAAGCGTATTAGTAAGTATAAGTTTATAAATATATAAGAAAAAGAAAATAAACAAGATATTAGGGAATCAATAACAAAGAAAGTAAACAAGATATTAGAGAACAAAATAAACAAAATAACATAAAAGCAATTAAACAAGATATAAAAGACAATAAGAAAAGATGTTGAGGTTAGAGAATCCACTCTTGGTGTTATGCTAAGATTAATCTTGTTTTATTACACAATTGAAATCCACACATAAGGGAGGTTCCAATCGGAAGGTTTAGCAATTCAGTCCAAATTGTCCAACGTCCATAGCATATGATATTATGTTCATTTGGTGTCCTCAAAACTCATAAAAAGAGTCCAAGCATTCCTTATGCCAAGGTATATGTCTACAACAAATCAAGGTTATGAAACCAAGCATTTACTGTGCCATTTTCCTTGTCAATAACGAATCAAGATCTCTACTTTGCAAGTATGATTTTAAACCAAAAGAAAATATTATCTATACTAATGTTTATAAATGATGATTCATTTTAGCTCAAGTTTAAGAGACTAACCTTAGCATTTACCAAAAGCTTCACCTCATCACCTCAACAATATGATTAGCAACACATACTAGATATGAATAAAATGAAAAGAAATGTAAGAAACATAAGTAAATAAAGAAAAAGAAAACTAGAGAAAGGAAAGAAGAAGAAAACTTAGAGAATTTTATTACAATAGCTAATATCCTACCAATGTATCAATGTGTCCCAATACTCATCCAAGGCCCTCTATTTATACACATTTTGGAGGGCTAAATGACAAGAGACAAGCTTTACAAATTTCAAAGGTAGGTATAATAGGTGGGTGCATTTTTCTAACAATTTTCGTCATATTGTATGACAATTCTGATCAGCCAGCTTGATGGTCGATTTTGTCAATGTTGGAGGCTCGATCTGATAAAATTGTCTTCTAGAAAAATATACCCCTATCAGTTACGGATCCATAGCCGTTGGAATCAGCTCATTTGCTAATGTGGATAAGAAGATATGGGCAAAATACGAAAACAGGTCAGCACAGACGTCATTGCACATCAGCCAACTTGATGGTCGATTTCGCTAGGGAAAACGACTCCGTTTCAAGAAGTGTAAAACATGAAAAAGATAGATATGCCTCTTAGCTTTGTACGGCTACAAATTTCAGCCTTATTGCTTCAGTGAAACTCGAGATATAGCTGATATGCCAAACGGTGTCGGAACTGGAACTGAACTGGATTTGCCCTTAATTCTAGTAATCTGAAATCACTCAAAGAAACTTGTGAAAAACACCAAATTACATAAAAATATAAAAGATCATAAACACAATTAGACTAAACAATAATAACTCGTATTTGACACAAAACAATAATAAAACATAACTAAAAACTATATAATTATACGAGTTATCAAATATCTTGTTTACTTTCTTTGTTATTGATTCCCTAATATCTTGTTTATTTTCTTTTTCATATATATTTATAAACTTATACTTACTAGTACGCTTCCCTGTGGTTCGACCTCGGACACCCGAGAATTTATTACTTGAACATAACCTGCACTTGGGTTTACAACTCTTAATTGAGTCTCCATCATCCTAAACTCAGATGATCTAGCTGAACAGGCAAAGTTGAAAAGGGTTGCAGTAAATGAGGTTGAGTTGGCAGATTCCCAAGGGAAATATCAGTTGTTAGATGAAAGGCTCCGGGCAATAGAAAGAACAGATGTATTCGAGAGTGTGGAGGCGAAAGAACGATGCTTGGTCCTCGATTTAGTCATTCCTCCTAAGTTCAAGATCCCTGACTTTGTGAAATATGACGGGACGACCGATCCATCAGCCCACGTCACTATGTTCTGCCGGAAGATGACAAGTCATATAGGTAATGATAAGCTTTTGATTCACTGTTTTCAGGATAGCCTCAGCGGGTCCACAATTAGGTGGTATAGTCAGTTGAGCAAGGACCAGATACGCTCTTGGAATGATTTGGCTAGGGCTTTTCTAAACCACTACAAGCATATGACCGACATGGCGCCTGACCGTCTCACCTTGTAAAATATGAAGAAAAGAGCTACTGCTTCAAAGAATATGCGCAACGGTGGATGAGCCTGGCCGTCCAAGTACAACCGCCTTTAACTCAGAAGGAAACCACTGTCCTTTTTGTGAATACACTACAGGCCCCATACTACGATAGACTTGTGGGCAACACCACGAAGAATTTTTCGAACATGGTAATTTCAGGGGAGATGATTGAAAATGCTATCAAGGATGGGAAAATTGAAGGAGAAAGAACATCCAATACCAAGAACAAGGGGGCATCTAAAAAGAAAAAGGAAGATACCCAAGTCGTGGAAGACTTTGCCCCATCTCCCCAATTCTCCTCATATCAGCCATTTTACTCTACCCTGAATAATGTCTCTCATGGTTTTTATCCCTACCAACCAATGACTGCAACTACACCAGAATTTACATCTGTCTATCAATCGAACACCTTTGGGAATAATCGAAGGGGGCATAAAAAGCGAAGAAGAAATCAGGTTGACCCGATTCCTATGACATACAGTGAGATACTACCTCAACTCATCCAGAATCACCTTGTGACACCCATGCAAATAGCGCCTCTGAAGCCCCCTTATCCGAGCTGGTATGATGCTAATGAAAGTTGTGGGTACCATTCTGGCAATCAAGGTCACTCAACAGAGAACTGCACCGCTTTGAAGTACAAGGTCAGAGATCTCATCAAGGCTGGTTCGATAAGTTTTGAAGATGGGGAAGCGAAGTGTCATAAGAAATATTGTGCATGATCATATTAGGTTTTTGACACATGTAGTTCTATACACGGTGATGATGAAAGCACTTGTCTCATGTTAACATCTACATGAATTAAATGAATTTTGAATTTTAAATGCTTTGTGTTTGTTGTGTTTCAACAATAACTTGAATTTGCAAAAACAAGCATTAAGGAATTTTTAGTGATGGATAGTCTCAAGAAGATTGATGATCAGTGTTACAAATGACCCAATACCTTCTCCATTCTCTTTAGGTTTTCCTAAGCCTAAATCTCTTAAACCAAGAGCACTTGAAAGACCTAATGCTTCAAGGAAAAATGAATGAAAAAAGAGAAGCATTGTCATTGCAAAATAAGCAAGGATGTAAATCCTAGTCTAGGCTATGAACAAAGGAACGAACTTTTTGAAATTTTTCGAATTCCTTGAAAATCAAACAAATGAGATATTCTTTCAAGAGTCTAGATTTTGATAATTTGGTGTGTGTCAAGATTGTGCTAAAACCATTCATGACCTTTCCCAATAACCACAAAACACTAATTGCCCAAACATCACTTCATGATTGACATCCTGGGGCACAATGATTAAACTAGATTATCCCTTGTCCCAGAGAAAACCCGTTTTTGGGTCATATTTTCCTTATCTCTTCAAAAAAACTCAGATTGGAAACTCAGCCTTTTCAAAATAGACCTAGACTTGCTATGTTCCTCGTTGATACAGATTCTCATGGTTAATCAAATTGGGGCATCATATATGGAAATGATGGACACATGGTAAAGAAGGATGGGCTAATGCATGAATCATTGGGGGGATGCGACGAAAAAAAAAAAGAAAAAGAAAAATCGTGATTTCATGCATGTGAGAATTCAGATGATTTCAAAGTGCAAAATGAAATTCTGAATATCTATTTCCCCTGGGGATTGCTTTTCAATGTGAATATTTGTGCTTGACATGAGAAATGGCCATCTTTCATATCCCCTTCACACAAAAAGAAATTATCCATAGTCACCCCTTTTGAGCCAAAAGAATTCTTTCTTCTTTGAACCCTGATCAAGGATTACCCTCTACACTGGAGGGCAAATGCGAGGAAAGATCTTTTCAAAGATCATTGAGAAATGAGTGATAGCTCAAGGACAGACACAAAGCAAATGGAGCCCCGAATAAATACGGGCTCACTCTGTCAAAGAAAAAGAAGAGAAAAAGATGGTGAAATGAAAGCCAAGAAAAACAAAAGAAAAACACAATAAAAAAAGAAAACAAAATGTGTGAAAGACATGGCAAATGGAAAGCCAAAAGCAAGGAAGAAAAAGAGCAAAGTCAAAAGGAAAGAAATGTCCGAGAAGGGACAAATGCTTCAAAGAGAATCCTCTTCAAGAAATGATCCTTGATCTGATTATCCTCAAACACATATTTTGGGCCTATTTATTCTTTCTTTCTGAACCCTGAGCCATGGCCTACATTATATGCTTTAAAAGTCCATTTTGATCAAGCATGAATATTTAATTTGAAAGGTTTTTCCTCAAATTTTATCCCATTTCATCGAATTATCATTTCACTAAGGAAGAATTTAGAATTCTCAAGTGCATGGTAAAACAATGAACAAAAAAAAAAAAAAGAAAATGGAAAGAATGGGACTCTAGGGCGAAAACCCAAAAACGGGCGGTCTAGAGTAAAATGAGAATTTTCGGTGCCATCGATGATAGTGCTGATACCACAAAAGAAAAGATTTTCTTAAAGGGGTGGTCATCGAGGAACATCTAGGAATTCTTGAACCCCCAAATTGCCAACTCTCATTCAGAGGATTGTCTTCAAAAAAATTGAAACTTTTTCTCCAAAATTAAACTTTTCGGTTTGAACATCCCGGCCAATCTTGACGCTTGCCAAAATGCCTTGATATGGAAACTAAAAGAATGTTGAATTTGTTTGGTTCTCAATAAATTCATGATTTATAAAACCAGTTCCATTTGTGAGCCTAGAAGGGATATACATTTTTGTCATGAAGTTTTCCTGGAAACGCCAGAATCTTGTTATACCAAGCCTTGCCAATCCCAGTTGGAAAAACCCTGATTGATACTTAGAGAAATTTCTAACAATGATCATCAGTCTTCAAAAGATTTATATATCACACATTGTGGGGTTAATATTTTTTGTTCAAAAGTTTTCAAAATGCGAAAACAAATAAAAATATTTTTGAAATACCCATTTTTGATGTTGACATGAGACAAGGGTTTTTCTAACCCAAAGGTATAGAACTGCCAGGATAGATCCTGACTTCCAGATATGAGAAGAAGAAATCGAACCCAGTGCAGATCTCTGTTGATGAAAGTTTGAAAACTGTTGGGGCAAAGAGAATAGCCAAAATGAATTGAAGATATACTCTGATTTGAAGAGGAAAAATGAATTTGAAAGGCTAAGCCAAAGTAAAAAAAAACCGGGGGCATTTGCATCACTCATGAGCATTCATCTCTTTATCGAGCTTTTACATTTGCACAGTGTCGGTAAGCATTTGCATCATTCATGGGTATTTGCATTGGCATTATTCCACAAGCATCTTCATTTTACCTTTACATTTACATTCTTCATAGAATTCGCATTTGCGTCATCTCAAGCAATTGCATCATTTCTAGAATCATTGCATTTTCATTATTGTATGGTAATTGTAGTTACACCATTCATAAACCAGTTACATGAACACAATTAGTAGGGGCATCTGCATCATGAAACATGGGCATCAATCCAAGCCATTTGCACTAAGAAATATTTTACATTTGCACCATGAAGCATGAGCACCTTGTTAAAAGACATGTGCATCTGCATCATTTCTCAAAGCTTCTGGTGGGGATATCCAGAATTTTACAGTTTTAAAAGAACAAGTCTTCGGTGGTGATAGTTGAAGCCTCTGGTGGAGATATCCAGGGTTTTATAATTTTGAAACATGAGAAATCTTCTTCTGAAGGAGTTACTCAAAAATTTTACAATGAGCAAGTCTTTGGTGGTGATAGCCAAAGCTTCTGGTGGGGATATCCAGAATTTTATAGTTTTTAAAAGTGAACAAGTCTTCGGTGGTGATAGCTGAAGCCTCTGGTGGAGATATCCAGGGTTTTATAATTTTGAAACATGAGGAATCTTCTTCTGAAGGAGTTACCCAGATTTTTACAATGAGCAAGTCTTTGGTGGTGATAGCCAGAGCTTCTGGTGGGGATATCCAGAATTTTATAGTTTTTAAAAGTGAACAAGTCTTCGGTGGTGATAGCTGAAGCCTCTGGTGGAGATATCCAGGGTTTTATAATTTTGAAACATGAGAAATCTTCTTCTGAAGGAGTTACTCAAAAATTTTACAATGAGCAAGTCCTTGGTGGTGATAGCCAGAGCTTCTGGTGGGGATATCCAGAATTTTACAGTTTTTAAAAGTGAACAAGTCTTCGGTGGTGATAGCTGAAGCCTCTGGTGGAGATATCCAGGGTTTTATAATTTTGAAACATGAGAAATCTTCTTCTGAAGGAGTTACTCAAAAATTTTACAATGAGCAAGTCTTTGGTGGTGATAGCCAGAGCTTCTGGTGGGGATATCCAGAATTTTATAGTTTTTAAAAGTGAACAAGTCTTCGGTGGTGATAGCTGAAGCCTCTGGTGGAGATATCCAGTGTTTTATAATTTTGAAACATGAGGAATCTTCTTCTGAATGAGTTACCCAGATTTTTACAATGAGCAAGTCTTTGGTGGTGATAGCCAGAGCTTCTGGTGGGGATATCCAGAATTTTACAGTTTTAAAAGAACAAGTCTTCGGTGGTGATAGTTGAAGCCTCTGGTGGAGATATCCAGGGTTTTATAATTTTGAAACATGAGAAATCTTCTTCTGAAGAAGTTACCTAGAATTTTACATTGAGCAAGTCTTCGGTGGTGATAGCCAAAGCTTCTGGTGGGGATATCCAGAATTTTACAGTTTTAAAAGAACAAGTCTTCGGTGGTGATAGCTGAAGCCTCTGGTGGAGATATCCAGGGTTTTATAATTTTGAAAAATGAGAAATCTTCTTTTGAAGGAGTTATCCAGAATTTTATTCAACATGTGCATCCACATCAAGAAGCGCTTGCATCAACTAAAGACATTTGCATTTGCATCATGAAGCATTTGCATCATCTCTTAAAGCTGTCATGTAGAATCGAACTCGTTTGCTTCTCAAATGAGTCGAGCCCCGAGATCATCGTCGAGGTACTTTTTTTTATTATGAACAAGTCTTTGGTGGTGATAGCTGAAGCCTCTGGTGGAGATATCCAGAGTTTTAAAATCCTTTGAAAAGGTTAAAAGTCTTTGGTGGTGATAGCTGAAGCTTCTGGAAGTGACACCCAGAATTTTTATATTTTAAAAAATGAGCAAGACTTTGGTGGTGATAGCCGAAGCTTCTGGAGGAGATATCCAGAATTTTTAAACACAGCTGAGAACAAGAAAGGTTAAGGCCCCGAGAACATCGTCGAGGTCGTTTCCTTTCTTGCAAATCGAATTCGTTTCCTTAAGACGAATCGAGCCTTGATTAGGTAGGGAATTCAATTTAAAGACAAATCTTCAATTTACTGTTGTTTAAAAAAAAATTGAAAAAAAGAAAAAAAAGAGGAAAAATGAAAAAAAATGAAAAAATAGAAAATGAAAAAAAATGAAAATGAAAAAGAAAAAGAAACCCCTTTCCCTTTCCTTCACATGTGATGTCACTGACCGTACAAAATTACTGTCGGTTTATCTTTGCCTGATTCCTGATTCTCAGCAATAGCCAAAGAGGGGCAGCTGTAGACACCTAATTTTGTCCGCACCACTAAACAGGTATGTTTTCTTCCCATATTGATGTTTCCGAGTATAAAAAGACTGTTTTCATCCTGCAGGTGGTACTCCGAGACTTAGTTTAAGAGGGCGAGCACAAAATGTCAAACTTGAAAAAAAGTCAACCCCGAAAAAGTCAACCCCGAAAAAGTCAACCCCAGAATGTCAACTACTGAAAAAGTCAACCCACTTTCAAAATCAAGATTTTAAGTTCAATTGAAAAATGGAGAAAGAATTTTGATAATCCGAGGTCTACATTGAAAGATATGGAGTTCGGAAGTTGGGATTTGGAGGTTCAATAGAAAAGAAACCCTAATCCGAAAAATTTGGGGAAAAGTGCTTAAATGATCAAACTGGTCGAAATTGAAGGTTCCAAATGAAAGATAAGCACTGACTACGGGTAATGGAGAAGTCACTTGCAAGAAAAACCGAAAGAAAAGTCAATCCGGGAGAAAACCGAGAATTAGGGTTTTTAGTGGATTTCGGTGAAATCGGGAAGAATCACAGAAATGGCCCGACTTGGTAAGACCAAAGCCCCCAATGGATGAGAAATGATTAAAAAGGATGGCCCAAGGCTCAGATTGAAGAAAATCTGAAAATCGGACTTGTTTTGAGCAAAACCGGGTTTCTGAGGTTAAAGGGGCAAAATTGGAAAAATTTGGGAAAAATAGCAAATGGACTCCGAAAATTCTGAAAAAATTGTCAATCTCGTTTTTAAATTGTTTGGAAGAGATTGGCGAAAGAAAATCTTGATTCCGAGTTCGGTTGCAAAATGGCCAAATCCCGAGCTTCTTATGCAGTAATTCAAAAAGATAAATCCCGAAAAAATAGCAAATGGACTCCAACAATTCTGAAATTTGGCAAATCTCATTTTTAAATTATTTGGAAGAGATTGGCGAAATAAAATCTTGATTCCGAGTTCGTTTGCAAAATGGCTAAATCCCGAGCCTCCTATGTAGTAATTCAAGCCGATAAATCCCGAAAAAATACCAAATGAGCTCCAAAAATTATGAAAACTTCCAGATCACACTTTTTAATTATTTTGAAGAGATTGGTGAAGAAAAATCTTGATTTGGAGCTCGTTTAAAAAATGGTAAAAAGTAGGGGCATAAAATAACATTTTGGGAAGAAAAAATCCAAATAAATAGCAAACGGACTCGGATAATTTTGAAAACTTCCAGAACTCAATATTTTATTATTTTGGAAGTATTAAAAAAAGAAAAATTGAATTTGGAGCCCGTTTGATATTTATTTTGCATCCGGGGGGCAAAATGGTCGTTTCACCCAAGCAACCGAAAAGGGCTTCTTTGGGCCTTTCAAAAATCAGAGCTGGGCTGGAAAAGAGAAGTGCTGGCCTGCCCAAGCCCAAAGGAAGGAGGAAGCTTAGGATTTTTTCAATCAAGTGATTAAAAATCAAGAGTTAAGTTAGAGATTTTCATTTTTGAGCCTAAGTCCCAATCCCACATCCCTTTGTAATGTCAAGCCAAGGAGGTGCTCACCTTATAAATAAGGAGTCTTGGCCTTTGGTTGAGATCACCCATCACCCCTTGTGAGATAGTCTATACACTTGTATTAGGATTATCCGGGTGGTGAGTCATAGTGTTTTACTCTGAGGGTTTATAGCTTAATCCGTTCAAAAGCTACTTGTGAGAGGGTTTGTAGCTTAATCCGTTCAAAAGCTACTCTGAGGGTTTATAGCTTAATCCGTTCAAAAGCTACTTGTGAGAGGGTTTGTAGCTTAATCCGTTCAAAAGCTACTCTGAGGGTTTATAGCTTAATCCGTTCAAAAGCTACTTTGAGGGTTTGTAGCTTAATCCGTTCAAAAGCTACTCTGAGGGTTTATAGCTTAATCCGTTCAAAAGCTACTTGTGAGAGGGTTTGTAGCTTAATCCGTTCAAAAGCTACTTGGTGAGTTTTCATTTTAAAATAATGTTTTTTGTTCTTCCTTAATTTCCTTTCTTAAGTATATTTTTCTTACATTTTGTTTTTACAATAAACTCACCATGGCTAAATGGCCTACATTATTTATTTTAAGTTGTTATTTTTGATTCATTTTACCATATTGTTTATGCTATTTTCTTTATTTTTGATGTTTTAAATATTATGTTATTTCATGTTCTTAAGTTATATTTAATTTGGTTGCTTTGTTTGTTGCCATTTATGTCTTAGATATCATGTTTTTACATTTTTAATTTTCTGTTTTCATGTTGTTTAAATTTGAGCATGTTTTAGAGTTAGCATATTAAGTGTTTGTGAAAATGCTTGTGTGATTCTTTGCATGATTCTTGTTTTATATCTTAGTAAGCATGTTTTAGATTTGGTATATTAGGTGTTTGTGAAAATGCTTGCATGATTTAAGTGTTATGACTTCGTTTTTCATGTTTGTATGCCAAGTGTTTGTGAAAATGCCATGCTTGTTGGAGCTTGAGGCCATTTGGCTACTCCATGTGTTTTGCATTGTGTGTTGCATTTTTTTGTCATGCTAGTTGTTAGGTTTTTTCATTTGCATGATATTTGGTTGGATTTTTGAATTAAGCATGCCTTGTGTTTGTAAAAATGCCATGCATGTTTTAGGTCTAAGTTACATTAAATGTCATGCAAGTTCATGTTAGGTCTAGGCCATATTATTTATGTCATGTATTTTCCTTACATTTAGGTTTAGATCCATGCATTTCATGCATTATGTTTGCTGCATTGTTTCATGCATTTCATGACCATGCCACTTGAATAATGACTTGAGCCAATTGATGGTTCAAAGTCATGCTTTCTTGAGCACACTTGTGGAAAATTAAGTTTGTCAAATTGATTATTCTACCTTTGTGATTTTTTTTACTTAGCCAATTTTTATCTAACTTTCAAAAAGTCCTAGCTACTGTCTTCAAGTCATTCTATGAGTTTCAAATATTTTTATTTTGGTTTTTAAATGATTTTTATCAAAGACAAAAAAAAATGTGTTGGCAAAACAGTTTTTTTCCACCCAAAACTCGTACATCTCCGATTTTTCTGGGAATTCATCTTTGATCAGAAAATTAAGTCGATTTTTTCCCGTGTATTTTTACATGTCCTGAGTCTCCAATAATTTTTTCAGAATTTTTGGAATTTTTAAAAATAGGGTAAAAAATCGTGGATTAAAACTGGACAGGTTTTTAAAATGTTTTAATTAATTTTTAAAATATTTTATAAAACCGGTTTTAATAGGTGGCCGATCACACCTAGCTAAAAAAGATTGGTGGCGACTCCATGTCTTTTTTAAGGTCATTTTCAAAACCTTCATTTTTCTAGAGGAATTAAGTCGACTTTTCCTCGGTTTTTTTTAATGTCACGCTTAACGAATAATAAAGTCTTGCGATGAGACTCGTTATTTTTTAGGTTGCGACAATGGTATCATGCAATCTTTCAACACAGAAGGTAAACTGAGATCTTATAAAAGATTAAAATAAAATACCATAACTTTTAATCTCAAAATTTCAACTTTATTCTTTTAAATATATATTTATTTTTCTTGTATTGATAAAAATATATATTATTTATTCATTGATTTATATATTTTTTGTTTCAATTTTAAATTGCCAAAAAAATCCTCATAATTCATTAAAAATTATACAATTAATAATTCTATTTACCATTATTTTGGAAGTTTTGATATTCTTAAGTTTAATTTTGTCATAATTATATTTTTATTTTATAATTCGAACTTGTTATTTTTTTATTAGTATACTATATTATGCCTTAAAAAATATAGTAAAGTGTAGGTCCTCCTAGGGATGAATTATAATGAGAACTTTTTTTAATGAAACCATAAGAATCAGATTGTTTATAATGGTTAGATGAAGTTTATTATTTTGTAACTTTTGATAATCTTCATGTCATCATATAAAAGAAACCGGTAACTTATAATACCAGGTATTGAGTTCAAAACACACAAAAAATGTCAACAAGCGGGAACATGCTGCGATTTGCTGAATACAAGTAAATGGACGAGAACAAGTTGTAATTTACTGAATACATGTTTACTATTGCTGGGTTTCAATTGCTGAACCTACTGTGTTTCAAACTTTTAATTGCTGAGTTTCTTTTTTTTTTTTAGTTGCAGAGTGAGAAAAAAGGTTAAATCTGTCAAGCATAAGAGTGAATGAGAGAAACAAGAGAAGAATAGCAGGAAACTAAACCAAGACTCAAAAAAATTTGAAAATTAGAATTTTACCTAAATTGTTACCAATGATCTGCTATTTTCCTTAACAGAAAACTCTTTGTTCTTTTCCCTCTTTTTCTTCCTTCTTCATAACAAATACCAAATTTTTTTGCAGTAAATTCCCACTACAAAAAACTCTTCTCTTCTCTTCTTCTTCTTCCTCTTCCTCTTCCTCTTCCACTTCCACTTCCTCTCCCTTTCCAATTTCTTGTTTCTATACGGATAAAATTTTGAACACTCTTTCTCACTTTTCTATCCTTGCTTCAAAATAAGAAACTCTTTTCATTTGGCAAGCATCGAAACTCAGATTTTGAAATTTTGGTGAGAGACAGAGATGACTTTTTGTCTAAAAGTTACCACTTCCTTCTTTAATCTTTACACGGAAAAATCAACGGTTATAAAATAATAAGCTTTATCTAATGGATATAAAAAAAAAAAAAAAAAAATTCTCACGATTCTCACCTTAAGAGTTTTCATTGTAATTGACACGGTCTGTCCCAAAAATAAATATCAAAACTAAATTTCAAGATCTGCCTCTGCCCTAATTCCCACCCCAATCACTTCACGTAGCTGAGAAAATTGATGCTTAATGACAACGAGCCACCAATCTTTGAGCGACTAGGATTTGTCCATTTGCTATCATCAACCTCTCCTGAGCAGACCAACCTGACATTCCTTTCAAATAATCTTTGCTTTCAATTTTTTAGCACACTCTCTATTGACGAGTACCAATAAATTCAATGCACTTAGAAGAGGCTGCTTGGCATTTATTTTTGGTTTGTTTTGTTTTAATTGTATTTCGTTTTACACAATCAGCATTTTGGCAATTTTATTATTGCTGCAAGAGGTGAGCTTTAACCAAACCGGCCTGATTAACCATGGTCAACCACCTCCTTCACTAACTCATCTTTTCAAATCCTAAAAACCCACCAGTAAGGAAAATTTGAAGCTCTGAGGACAAAATCACCTCCTTTCCGCAGGTTGGGAATTGAAGGGAAAGCTGCAATTGCCAACCAAAAATGACTGGATAATGTGTTGAGAGAAAATCATGCGGCACACTCCACCTCCACCCCCCCTAAAATTACCTGATGGTTCAATCTCCCACTTTCAAGTTGAGTCTTGATTTTATCAGGTCTTAGTTTTACCAGGTATGATTAGAGAGGTGATTATTTATGGTTTAATAGCGAAGTCAAGCTCATTTGGCCTCCGATAAAGCAATGCTGAAGCTTCCACCCTGTAGTTTTTTAGGAAGGGGAACAAAAAACAAGAAACAGAAAGCATGTCAAGTCTAAAGAGCTAATAATCGCCATCATACAACTAAAATTGAGAAGTATAGACAATCTCACCAGCCTGGGCGAACAACAAGTTTTCCAGTAGATAGAGCCCAATTCACCTGATTAAAACAATATCATGAATTAAATTTGGTTATAGATACGAGATCAAATAAGCAACTCACGACTAAAAAAACGAGCTGCGGTTTCCCATGCTATCATCAGTAAATGAAACAAGAAAAACCAAAAGGCAAGAAGCAATTATAAATAAATGTCAAGCAGAAAATACAAAAAATATGACCGCTAAGCAATTCCAGGAAGGTTGATTAAAATGGTGTCTTAAACAAAGCCAAAAACTACTATATTTAAACCTATGTTATTTCGACTTTTCATTTTTTTTTTTGAAGTACCTATGTCTGACACCCGTATCTAATACATATTCGGACATAGATATGGGGATATGATCTTCCAAGGATTCTCCAAATAGATGGAAAAACTTAGAAAAAATTGAACATACCCATGTCGGAAACATACCTGTATCCGACACTCAAACCCGAGTCTGAGTAATATAGATTTAAACAATTAAACAACTCCAAAAACAGAATTAGTTTGGAAAGCAAGAATTGCAAGCATCAGTACCTTATCAGTTCCAAGAGAGTTGGCCACCACATGTGTCACATGCTCATCTATCTGATTTGTGCACGCAGCTCCAAATTGCTCAGCTGTCTGCCACAATGGGTGTAGGTGAGGATTGGCTTCACCTACAGGAAATACCCTACTAAATACTATACGACAACCAGACAAAATCTTCTGTTGCTCTGTGGCTAGGATATTTCTAACATCCACATCATCTAAATTCTGATGTGAAAAGAAACTTTGATGTATTCTCTCAATAACCTATTTGAACAAAAATAGGGGTGAGACAAATATTAATTTTTCATAAATGAATATATCAAGCAAAACGGACGTCTCACCGCCAAAGAAGATGCCAAAGTCCCATCTTCTGATCTCTCATCATGGTCAATCTCAAGAAGCGATGGACCTAAAAGCCCAAATTGGCGCCTACTACAAGGAAAATAAGTATACCTATAGAACATATGATTAGATGGACATGAGGATTAAGACAGTGGCATGGATCAAAAAACTTATAGCGGTCAATCAAGGAATGCATACCTCTCTACAACTATCAAGTTAAGTTTATTATGCGGCCAGACTCTCACAGAGTCATCAATGATAACCACAGCTGATTCCATACCCAGAACCCCTTCAAGATCCTTACTCCGGGGAACCCTCTCATCACCATCAAAGGGATCTCCACCATCACCCCTAGAAATAACTCGTCCAGCAAACAAAACCCCTTTTGGATCAAGCACTTTTGCCATCTCTGTAGCATAGAGCTTGTTCCCCATTGTGTAAACATGCAGCTCATACAACTTACTAGCCTGAAATGATGAGAGAGAATAAAATTGGTGTCACTTCAAATCAAGTCCCAAAGTGTCCTGAAGCCAAGGAAGAATTGCAATGACTCACCTTCTCTAAGAAATTCCAGATTCCAGGTCGCAATTTGGTCCACATTCCCATATGATGAAAGCGGAAGAGATGTCTCTGAGGTTTTTCACGATCCTTTTCCTCTTTCTTTCTTAAGATATCCTCATGCACCGGATCTACTTCAATAAACTGAGAAGATAACAAGTAAATGGCTTAAACAAACACACTTTACCAGATAAATTTAAAAAAAAAAAAAAAAAAGAGTTAACACTTCATTTTTGAAAACTCACTTTGGCAGAATTTAGAAGTGTATGATCTAGATCCAAGACAAGACAGAGTTTGCGTGCAGCAAACATTTGCTTCTGTTCTTCTATCCTCCTTGCCCTTTCTCTCTGGATAGCTGCCTTTTGCTGGTCATCATATCTTTCAAATAGATGCTCAACATCTCCCCATTTATTCTGTGAACAAGGAGGGCATGTTGCACCTACTTCAGGTGCTGAACCAGTCCCAATCTGCTGATCCTCAGAATTAGAAACTACTGTTTTCATATCCATGCTGTCAGACTTAATTTGTACTGGTTGGGAGACTAAATTCTGGGACACTGCTGGCAGACTAGTCAATGATTGTGTAACAGACATAATATCAGCAATATTTTTGAGATTTTTGGTAAATTGCTGGGTGATATCTGGTTGTGGAACAAGCTGAGATTGCATTGGCTTAGATTCTGTCTGACTCTCCAGCTTTTGGGCATTCAGATTGTCCTTGCTTCCCTGGGTGCTTGATGTAGGGGTGGTTCCATTTGTTTTTAATTGATCAGGTCCCATGCTACCACACCTTTGAAGTGCATTGCCAAGAAGAACATGGCGAGGGTCACGAGGCTTCATGTGATTTTTTCCAGACTTATCCTGAAAAATTATCAATTATCAAACATCAAGACTAAAAAAAGAAATGTGAAATAAATATCAATTTTCAAGATGCTAAACTAAAGGCAATTTGCACAATTTTATTTATCCTCATCTGGGAGAAAAAGGGTAATCACATGAAGATGAGACTTGCTGAAAGACATATGCTCAAAAGTCAAAACAAGTATGATTCCCACATTTTTAGAGGAAAACACAATACAATGAAGTGCTAAACAGAGGAGGAACCTGAAGATTTCCTGCAGGTTTTGACAAAATACTAGACGAGTTTGAGGGAACAATGTTTGCAGGGGGAACTACTCCCAGAATTGGATTTGAGCTTGGCTGATGCAATGTACTTTTTAGAGGATCAGGAGATTTCTGCTGGGCTTCAGATGCTAATCTGTGATGTTGTCCCATCTTAAGTATATTTATCAGCACAGTTGGATTCACTGCAATATCTTTCAACAAAGCAGGCAAGGAAGGGGTACTCATACTTGTCAGTGGCACCCACTCATTTCTGTTAACAGTCATATCGTTTTTATCACTTAGAGTACTTGAACAACTTACTCCATTATCCATTTTCCTGGAATTGGAATCCAAACTCACTACAGTTTGGTTTCTGTTTGTTATCTGAGACCCACTAACATCAGTGTCCTCTAACCAGCCACCATTTCCAGACACAGTTTGGACATCCCTAACAACCCCAAAATTTTCCAACTCATTCCTTTGTCTTTTGAGTGCAGGACCATCCAAAACAGGTTCTTCCACACTCTTTTGCTTTCTTGAACCCATTATTCCTCCAACAGGCGCCACTTTAGATGCATTATGCAACGGCCGTTGGTTTAGATCCAAAGCACTCACATTAGAGCTGGCAAAACGAAGTCTAGGGTCTCTGCTTTTTGCTGAGGCTTTCGACACTATATTAGATGCAGAACTCACAGTTACAGGTATAGCATTGTGAGTTGTAAACTGTCCCTGCATGCTGGAACTGGCACTATCAATTTGAGGTGGTGAGTAAACAATTGGATGCCCCAGAACAGGTAGATTTGGTTTAAAGTTACCAATGCTGGAGGAACTAGAAACCTCCCCACCATTATCACCACCCTCATCACCGGATTCTTCAGAAGGGGTTGGGCTTGGAAGTCTATCACTCGAAAAGAAAGAACCTCGACCAAATTTTTGTTGATAGTTAGAAAAGGCTTTGAGGGCACCCGTTTCATAAGGGTGCAATTTATTACCTTCTGCATCATGTGAACCCTTAGCCATCAAAAATCCAGATTTAACCATGCCATCTCCAATAGTCAATGGCTTGTGCACTTGTAAACATGGCGTTGTTTCTCGTGTAGGCGAAGGAAGGCTGTCTGCATCATGATCCTTGTGAAGGTCTAGCAGGGGGAGTGAAATCCCTCGGTTCCTAAAATTAGGTACTCCGGACTTCAAAATTTCTGCTAACATATTTGGCTTATTATGGATTACGGAATTGACAGATAAAGGCAACTTATTTGTGACAGTCAAATCATGACCAACATTTTCAGCTAAAGCATCAGAATTCTTCTTATTAACAATCTTTATCCCTTTCTCCATCTCAATTGCTCTAGCAGGGGAATTCAGAGAGAGCAGCATGACTGCTATCTGTAAAGATAGACACCCTTTTTAAGCTTTTCATAAACACAACAATCTTACCAAGCTAACAGTTCCTAAACTAACAAGTCATGAACCACACCTCTTTCATCTTGTCAGGAGGGAACAGAGGAGGATCATAATCCTTTACAACAGAAAGCAACCTGTTCCCAAAATGCAAAACAAACAGATAACTAAGCAAATTGATTTCATAAAAAACTTAAGAAAAGAAAAGCTATTAAAACCTTATAAAATACCTTGATAAAATTGACGCATTCTGTTCCTTTAAATGACCGTTCAAAGCAATGAATGCCTGCAACGAGAAAGAAATCAGAAATCAGACTCTACAATATTTGCAACCAGCATTTCATCATGTAACCAAAATTTTCATATAACAGTTAGAGCAAAACAACTATTAAAATAAGACTCCCAGATTTCTTACGGAATTAACTGCTCCAAACGCCAGTTGAATAAGGGTATCCTTTGTGGGAACACTACATTCAAATACCAATCGTCGTAAGCTCTCCAGAGCATTCTGCAGTCTGGAACAAACTCCCTCAAGTGATCTACAAAAAGAAAAAAAAAATGGAAATAATCATTTCAACAAAGCGTCTTACTCACTAGGCTAAAAAATGGGCAATTTTCCAATGCAGTATTCATACTTCTCTGCTTCAGTCACAGTAATGCCTTCGAGTACTCCCCGAATCAGGTTAACTCGCTTCTCCAACTCATCCAAGTTACCAACATTACCATCGTCACTACTCAAAACCCTTTCTTTTACCGGCTCCAAATCGAAATCGATCTCCTCCTCTTCCAACTCCCCTTCTTCCTTGTCTAGAATCACAACCTTGTCCTCCCCCATTTCATCCCCACTATCATCAACAATCACAACTCTATCAGCTGAATTTCCACTACTACCCTTCTCCTCTTTGATATTTACAGAAGCCACCGAAGACGACGGTGACGATCGCTTGGAGTTGTTGTTCTCGTCTTGTTGAGGCTGTGGCTGTACAAACTCCTTAACAAAAATATCATTGAGAGGTTTATTCTGAACTGCTTGTGCCCAAGCAAAATTATACAAACCCGAAGCGTACCCTCGAATAACCGATGGGTACTTGCACAGATCATGCATAGTCCAAACTCTTGAATTCGAATTTGTTTCCCCTCCTTTCGATGATTTCGATTCCTTCAAAATCTTAACCTCTTGCTTGTTAAAATCTTCCTCACTGATCTCCTCTATTGAAGCTGAATCCGATATTTCACCTTCTTCAATATCCTCCACTTTGTTTTCATCTTTTCCCATCTGACCTAGGGTTTCCCTTTTTCTTTTCTTTAATTTACTTCACTCGATCCAATTAGATCCAACAACAAACATATATTTACACCAATTTCTTCTTTAAAAAAAAAAAAAAAAAAAAAAGTAACAATCGATCCAAATCTCTAGCTTTCAACACAAAATAAAAAAATCCACGAAATTTTCTTCACTAGATCTCGCAAGCAATTATATTAGGATTAGGAAGAGGAGTGGAGCACGCACAAATCCTCGAACTCAATGTCTCCCAATAATATAGACCAGTTGATTGGAAGAATCGGATTGAGTTTTGATCGGATTAATTTAAGTCGAGTTAATTTGGGTTTTAAAAATCAAATAAACTAGGAATATAACCCCGTCATGCAGGGTTGATTTTTTAATATTTATATATAAATTTTTTATTTTTTTGTGATTTTTTTGAATTATTATATGTATTAAATAGTAGTTATTACTTATTATATAGATATGAGTTAATTGATTTATAATTGATTCTTTTAAATTAATGTATTCAAAAAATAATACTATAATATTATTACAAAGTGAATACCATATCATTATATAAATATTTAAAAGAGCATGCAGGTTAACTTTTCTTTTTAAACATATGTTTTTCATTTTATTACTTTTAATATTTTTAGATTTAGATATGTGTTAAATTATATAATTTTATTTCCATTTTAAAAATAATTTTATAAGTGTTAAAATAAAATAATAATCAAATTTAAAATTTAAAACCATTAAAAATGTCATATTCAAAATTTAAAACATTTGCCATAATATATTATCTTTTGTTTATTTACAATCAAAACAGAAAAAAAAATGTATAAAAACACACTCCTTTCACATGCCATCAAGGAGGAAAAATATACACAAACAAAATAACAATTAAAAAATAATAATTAAATGAATGAGATAAAAAATATCTAAATATTTCAAATAGATAGATTTTGACAAATTATAAACACAATAAAAAAATAAAGCTATTTATACACCAAAAATAAAAATATTTTGTACGCTTGAGATTAACTCAAATGATTCTTTTATCAAAATATTGCTTTTTTTTTTTAATCTACCGAAATACCACTGTTTTCAAATTAATTTTTAAAATCCGCTCCTTTTTAAAAATTAAAAAAGTACCAAGGTAAATCGTCACCGGGGCGATTTCCTTTGGTTTTTTTTTTTTATAGCAATTTTATTTAAAATTTATAATATAACCATTTGAAAAAAATCAAAATCAAAATTTTTGAAGGCAACGGTAACTTGACCGTTGCCTTCAAACCCCCCCCCCACACACCACTCTTCTATAAATAAAACCCACCCTCCCTCATTTTTTTTTTACAACTTAATTTACTTTTCTTTCTTCTTTCTACAACAAAATTTTTTTTCTACCAACAATATATTTTTCTACAACAATATTTTAAGATGGCTTCATCATCACTACTGAAGTTACAAGAAAATCACATATCCTCTATTATATTTAAAGAGGTAAGTAAATTATTGTAATATTATTTATATTATATTATCGATTTTTAATAATTTTTTTAATTATTATTATTTTGTCATTTTATATTTTTATAATTTTTAATGTTTTAATTATTATAGAATTTTTTTTAATTATTATTGTTTTTTCATTTTATAGTTTTACAATTATTTATTTTTTATATTGTTTATTTTTTTATTATTATAGTTTTTTCATTTTATAGTTTTTTTATTTTTTATATTATTTAATTTTTTATTATTATAGTTTTATAATTATTATTGTTTTTTCATTTTATAGTTTTTTATTTTTTTTTATTGTTTAATTTTTTAATAATTATATAAATAATTTTAAAATTTTATATTATTATTGTTTTGTTATTTTATAGTTTTAGAATTTTTTTAATTTTTATATTGTTTAATTTTTGAATTATTATAGTTTTATAATATATTAATTTTTAATTTTATAATTATTTAATTTAATTTAATTAATTATCAACAGGATACTTGTCGCGTGTTACGTTCGAGGAAATTTACATTGGAGGACCCGCATCCATATATTATCGACCACTTAAGAAGAGCCAGATTTTATCACGCAACTCAAATTCGACGATTTTTGCTATAAACCGACTTAATCAGTGCGTTGATCGAACGATGGAGACCCGAGATGCACACTTTTCATTTTCCATTTGGTGAATGGACGATAACTCTATAAGATGTTGCGCTTCAACTTGGACTTCCGGTCCATGGCGATGCAGTTACAGGCGAAGCTTGCTAGATTGGAATGAAGAGTGTCAAAATCTATTGGGCGAGGTACCTCTAGATGAGTATGTACCTGTCTCAACGGTGAGACTAAATTGGTTGAAATCCTTTCAAAATATTCCATTACACGCAATTGAAGAACAGATACAATATGCTGCTAGAGCATATATTTTACGTTTGATTGGAGGATTACTAATGCCTGACAAATCGAGCAGTCGAGTACATTTAATGTATCTTCCATTACTACGTGATTTAGAGCATACGGCAAATTATAGTTGGGATTCTGCATGTTTAGCGGTTTTGTATAGAGAACTGTGCCGGGCTACAGTTCCAAAAAGCCATGACATAGGTAGATGTTTTGGTGCTTCTACAATCATGGGCTTGGTATCGGCTGCCATTTCTTGCTCCGCGCGTAGATGTTTCGGCTGTATACCTGTAACACCCTGTCCGGATAATCTACCTAAAATCCGGCAGAGTTTCCTTTCTATCTCAACGATAATCTTCCTGCAAATAACACTCAATTCATATCCTCAACCAGCAATATTCCTCAATACTATTATCACATATATCCATATATATTCAAAAAAATTTCCATGATCAATTTATGCTCAAATCAAAACATATTGATCTATTGTCTCATATCTTCAAATATATACAATATATCCAAAAGTAAACCTATCTCAGCAAGGTTTACTAGATAAAAACATCAAAAGATCAAGACTTCAATAAAATTTTACTATGATGCCCACCACGTCACAATACTATTTGAAGCAGAGAATAGAGGAAGATTGCAATCCCAACACCTAACTATCACCTGAAAATGAGAATATGAAATGGTGAGATATATGAATATCTCAGTGAGTAAACAACTTTTAAAACATTTGAAAACTATGATTATAATCCTTTAAAACATAATAGACATTTTCAAAATAAATCATAATAAAATCATAATGAGTAATTCAAAGACGTAGCAAAGTTTTCAATTGCATAACAATATTATAATATTAAATCAATGTATAAAATCTGTGAAGTAAATCAAGTTACGTATAATTGGGCTCCAACTTTCTGTCGTGCACAAGAGTACATCCATGAAATAACCAGGCAATATCCATGTAGGCATACTAGTAGCCGGCCCCAAAGGCCAATACCACCATAGGACGCCCCAAAGGCATATGTGTCACTATGATGTGCCCCCAAAAGGCAAATATAATGGGATAGGGACTCTGGAGGTGGCTCCCACCACAAAGGCGTAGCACGCAGCTCCCATACCCCAGTATAATATCACGGAATAGGGACTCTGGAGGTGGCTCCCGCCACAAAGGCGTAGCACGCAGCTCCCGTATTCCGGTCTAATATCACGGAATGGGGACTCTGGAGGTGGCTCCCGCCACAAAGGCGTAGCACGCAGCTCCCGTATTCCGGTCAAGGAAATAATCTCATACATTAAGTCAGGTGGAGCCAAAACCATGTACGTCAAATTCTATGTAAAATCATATTTCATAAATCAACCAACTTACTCGATATAATATTTCTTGAAATAAAAATACTTTAATAACAAATCAATTCATATGATTAAATATTATATATACCTTTAATACGTAAAATAAATATTATGTAAAAAAATATGTAATTATAATTAAAAATATTTCAAATAACTATAGTTGTTGTCTACTCACTATCCTTTGGATGATCTCACTGTACACCTCGACCTGAAACTTCGGGATCCACAGGTGACGTCGGATCTACGTGGCCTAGAGATTAACGATAATTAGTATCTATACATACTCAAAGCATTACACACTTATGAATGCAACTTAAATCTCATAATCTTTCCTCAAGGTCAATACTAATTTTTCATACTCAAAACAACATATCCTTAATTTTTAATATCATGTCCATAATCATTTTCTCCCAAATTCAACTCCATATTCATGTCCTTATCAAATTCCTTTCTAGTACTCCATGCCTTAGAGATTTTCATAATCCATAACCATCATTTAGTACTATATTTCTCTTAAGCAATAAATTCCTTAATATCAAGTTAGATTAGAAAATCATAACTTGAGTTTGGTACCAATAAGTCTAATTTATGAAGAAAATAACTAACTTATACAATTAGAACAAGATTTTGATCAAATTTGATAAAACCCGAAACTATGCTGAAACAGGGGTCACACTGAACAGTCAACTTCACCGAATTTTATCTTTTTAACCGCTTATCGGTTTTGGGTGATTCAAAGACCAAAATTCTCGTATTGAAGTCTAGTTTCTAGGAAAAATATCAAACAAATATAAACCCAACTGTGACGAACCCAGAAAATCCGAACAGCAAGCATGCTCAGAAAACAGGGGTCACACTGAACAGCCAACTTCACCGAATTTTATCTTTTTAACCGCTTATCGGTTTTGGGTGATTCAAAAACCAAAATTCTCATATTGAAGTCTAGTTTCTAGGAAAAATATCAAAAAAATACAAACCCTAATGTACCGAACCCAGAAAATCCGAACAGAAAGCATGCTCAGTTTCCCCTGTTTTGCTTTTTCTTCCCATTTTCTTGTTCATGCTTTCAAATCCTTTTAATTCTTACCAAGAATGAGTAAAATTCATACTTAATAGATGGATTTCAGACCTTAACATGTTTATGGAGCTATGATCTTAGCATGCCCAAGTAGATATCTAAAGAAAATGAAGAATTTATCAAGAAACTAACCTTGGATGTAATTGTTGTTGAGATTATGGTGGAGTTCTTGAAGAGAAATGGAGGAGATGAAGAAATTGGAGAGGGAGGCTGCCGGCTGCTCATTTTGCAAATGAAGATGTCAAGATTTTTCGGGAGACAATATGAACATAAGGGATATTTTTTTATTTTTGGGATAATTGCATATTAGTCCCTCAACTCTTTATAAATAACCATGAAGCCCCTAAACTTTTTTAATATATTCAATTTGATCCTTTCTTCTTTTATTTCCTTCACTTATAACTTTTTACCAATTTCCAAGTTTGTCCTTAAAATTTTCGGAATTTAACTTTACATGATTATACGTAACCTCGGTTGTTACAACTTTCCCCCCTTAGAAAAATTTCGTCCTCGAAATTTACTTACCAACTTGATTGAACAAGTGAGGATATTGAGTCTACATATCTTCCTCAATTTTCCATGTAGCTTCTTCGTATAAATGATTCCTCCAAAGAACTTTCACTAATGGAATAGTCTTAGTCCTTAGAACTTGGTCCCTTCTATCCAAAATCTCAACCGGCTGCTCTTCATAAGTTAAATTTTCCTCAATTTCCATAGGCAAATCCTTCAATATATGTGAAGAATCGAAAATGTACTTTCGGAGCATGGAAACATGAAACACATTATGAATTCGTGACAATTCTTCTGGTAAGGCCAATCTATAAGCAACTGGGCTAATCCGTTCAATGATCTCATACGACCCTATATATCGAAGACCCAACTTTCCTCGTCTTCCAAATCGGATTACTCCCTTCCAATGAGTCACTTTCAAAAACACCATATCACCAACTTCAAACTCTAATTATTTTCTTCGATTATCTGCATAGCTCTTTGTCGATCTTGAGCTATTTTTATCTTTTCCCGAATTACCTTAACTTTGTCTGCAGTCATCATAACAATTTCTGGACCTAGTAATTTCCTTTCATTTGTATCATCCCAACACACCGGAGTTCTACACTTCCTTCCATACAAAGCTTCAAATGGAGCCATGTCGATGCTGGACTGATAACTATTGTTATACGCAAACTCTGCTAGAGGCAAGTGTTCATCCCAATTTCCTTTGAATTCCATAATACAAGATCTGAGCATATCTTCCAAAATTTGAATTGTCCGTTCAGATTGTCCATCCGTCTGGGGATGAAAAGCAGTACTGAACTTGAGTTTAGTACCCATAGCATTCTGCAAACTTGGCCAGAAGCGAGATGTGAATCGGGGGTCTCGATCAGATACAATCGATACTGGGGCACCATGTAGCCTAACAATTTCGTTCACATAAAGTTTAGCCAATCTTTCCATGGAAAAAGTCTTCTTGACTGGCAAAAAGTGAGCTGATTTTGTCAAACGATCAACAATCACCCAAATACTATCATAACCAGACTGTGTTCTTGGTAATCCCGAAACGAAATCCATAGCAATATCTTCCCATTTCCATTGAGGAATAGGTAGAGGGTTCAATTTCCCAGAAGGTTTTTGATGCTCGGCTTTAATTTGTTGGCATACCAAGCATCTAGAAACAAACTCAGCTATGTCCTGTTTTATATCTTGCCACCAATAATGTTCTCTTAAGGTTCGATACATCTTCACACTACCAGGATGTAACGCGTATGGTGCATTATGAGCTTCCTCCAAAATCACCTTTCGGAGTTTTTCATCCTGAGGCACACAAAGCCTATTTTTCATTATCAATACATCCTCATCTTTTATTTGAAAGTCAGTCCTCACACCATCATTTACTTCTTGCTTTAACTTTACCAACATAGGGTCATTATTTTGTGCTTCACGTATCCAATCAATATGAATCGATTTAACCTTCAAGTGGGCTATCAGGAGATTATTCTCATCAATCATCAATTCTAAAGGTAAAGACTTCAACTCATTTTGTAAGGGTTTCTGAATTGCTCGGATATGAGCAAGAGAACTAGAAGACTTTCTACTAAGAGCATCGGCCACTACATTGGCCTTTCTTTGGTGGTAGTCAATTACACAATCAAAATCTTTTATCAATTCCAACCATCTCCTTTGCCTCAAATTTAATTCTTTCTAATCCATCAGATATTTCAGACTCTTATGATCAGTGTAGATTGTACATTTTTCTCCAAATAAATAATGCCTCCAAATTTTTAGTGCAAACACCACTGCCGCCAACTCCAAATCATGAGTGGGATAGTTTTGCTCATGCTGTTTCATTTTTCGAGAAGCATAAGCTATCACCTTCCCATGTTGCATCAAAATGCAACCCAAACCTCGCCTCGAGGCATCACTGTATACCACAAAGCTTCTAGTCCCTGATGGTAGTGTAAGAATTGGTGCTGTGGCCAATCTACGCTTGAGCTCTTGGAAAGCTTACTCACATTCGTCAGTCCACTCAAACTTAGCATACTTCCTTGTTAGTTTTGACAAAGGAGAGGCAATCATGGAAAATCCTTCCACGAATCTTCGATAGTACCCTGCCAATCCGAGAAAGCTCCTAATTTCTGTGACATTAGTGGGTCTTTCCCAAACAACTACAGTTTCTATCTTTTGTGGATCCACAAAAATCCCTTTCTTAGATTTCACACTTGGAAAATTTAGCATAAAGTTGCTTTTCACGCATAGTCTGCAACACTGTTCTCAAATGGCTTACATGATCATCCTTATTCCTGGAATAAACTAGGATGTCATTGATGAAAACAATAACAAACTTATCTAAGTAGGGCCGAAACACCCTATTCATCAAATCCATAAAGACTGCAGGTGCATTAGTTAGCCGAAAAGGCATAACTAAGAATTCATAATGACCATATCGAGTTGTAAAAGCAGTCTTTGGAATATTATATTCTTTAATCTTCAATTGATGATAACCCGATCTTAGGTCTATTTTGGAGAACAAACTTGCACCTTGCAACTGATCAAACAAGTCATCAATCCTTGGCAAAGGATACTTATTCTTAATGGTGACCTTGTTCAGTTGCCGGTAGTCGATTCATAATTGTAAAGATCCATCCTTTTTCTTTACAAATAAAACCGGTGCTCCCCATCGTGAAGTACTAGGCCGAATGAAACCTCTGTCAACTAGGTCTTGCAACTAAACTTTCAATTCCTTTAGCTCCGAAGGTGCCATTCTTTAGGGTGCCTAAGAAATAGGAGCACTGCCAGGGATTAAGTCGATAGTAAACCCCAATTCCCTGTCAGGGGGTAAACCAACCAATTTTTTTTTTTTTTTTTAAAAAGATCTCAGGAAACTCTTTGACCACAGATATAGTTTCCAACTTTGCCTCATGTATATCCTGGTTAATCACATAAGCAAGGTATCTGAATACCCTTTCTGCAAGTATCTATTGGCTGCCATCTTGGAGATAAGGCAAGAAGGTAAAACTTTCATTTCTCCTTGAAAGGTAAACTCTAAGTCTCCCGACTTCTTAAAAGTCACAGTTTTGGAAAAAAAACAATCTATTACTGCATTGTTTGCTACTATAGATGGAGCAAATTCTGATAGTTCACTGAATTTTTGCTCATACTCTACTACTGACATACCACCCTGTTTTAAATTCATAAACTCAGTCCATTTCTTTTCCCGCAAGGCCCGAGAATAGTATTTTTCTTCAAACTCTCTTCGAAAATCTACCCAGGTTATGGCAGGACGTCCAACATACCTTTGCACTGTAGTTTTCCACCATGTGTGTGCATGATCCTCCAAAAATTGCACCGCACATGGTAACCTCATAGACTCGGGAATCTGAAGAGTAATGGAAGTAGTCTCAAATTTTTGTAGCCATGACCAGGCTAAATCTGATTCCAAAGACCCCGTGAAAATCTTGCAACCCATATTCTTTAAATCTTTACAGTAATCAACTATCCCCTTTTCAGCAGGGGCAGTCAAAGCGGAAATTACTCTTGCCAAGGCCGCAACTGCCTCAGCTAAATTACGATCAGCTGCTGGAGGTGCTGCTGAGGGTGCAGCAACTGAAGATGAACCAGCAACTGAAGCTTGTTCTCCAATTTGCTCATCAATATTCACATTTCTATTCCTATCCCTATTTTGGGCTAGGGGATTGATTCTAGGCCTTCCTCTTTGACGTGGTGGCATCGTGTCTGATTTCTTACACAAGTGACAATATTTTAATACTTCAACAAACAGTTCCTAAGTCTACAGGACCTATAACCTTGCTCTGATACCAAATTGTAACACCCTGTCCGGATAATCTACCTAAAATCCGGCAGAGTTTCCTTTCTATCTCAACGATAATCTTCCTGCAAATAACACTCAATTCATATCCTCAACCAGCAATATTCCTCAATACTATTATCACATATATCCATATATATTCAAAAAAATTTCCATGATCAATTTATGCTCAAATCAAAACATATTGATCTATTGTCTCATATCTTCAAATATATACAATATATCCAAAAGTAAACCTATCTCAGCAAGGTTTACTAGATAAAAACATCAAAAGATCAAGACTTCAATAAAATTTTACTATGATGCCCACCACGTCACAATACTATTTGAAGCAGAGAATAGAGGAAGATTGCAATCCCAACACCTAACTATCACCTGAAAATGAGAATATGAAATGGTGAGATATATGAATATCTCAGTGAGTAAACAACTTTTAAAACATTTGAAAACTATGATTATAATCCTTTAAAACATAATAGACATTTTCAAAATAAATCATAATAAAATCATAATGAGTAATTCAAAGACGTAGCAAAGTTTTCAATTGCATAACAATATTATAATATTAAATCAATGTATAAAATCTGTGAAGTAAATCAAGTTACGTATAATTGGGCTCCAACTTTCTGTCGTGCACAAGAGTACATCCATGAAATAACCAGGCAATATCCATGTAGGCATACTAGTAGCCGGCCCCAAAGGCCAATACCACCATAGGACGCCCCAAAGGCATATGTGTCACTATGATGTGCCCCCAAAAGGCAAATATAATGGGATAGGGACTCTGGAGGTGGCTCCCACCACAAAGGCGTAGCACGCAGCTCCCATACCCCAGTATAATATCACGGAATAGGGACTCTGGAGGTGGCTCCCGCCACAAAGGCGTAGCACGCAGCTCCCGTATTCCGGTCTAATATCACGGAATGGGGACTCTGGAGGTGGCTCCCGCCACAAAGGCGTAGCACGCAGCTCCCGTATTCCGGTCAAGGAAATAATCTCATACATTAAGTCAGGTGGAGCCAAAACCATGTACGTCAAATTCTATGTAAAATCATATTTCATAAATCAACCAACTTACTCGATATAATATTTCTTGAAATAAAAATACTTTAATAACAAATCAATTCATATGATTAAATATTATATATACCTTTAATACGTAAAATAAATATTATGTAAAAAAATATGTAATTATAATTAAAAATATTTCAAATAACTATAGTTGTTGTCTACTCACTATCCTTTGGATGATCTCACTGTACACCTCGACCTGAAACTTCGGGATCCACAGGTGACGTCGGATCTACGTGGCCTAGAGATTAACGATAATTAGTATCTATACATACTCAAAGCATTACACACTTATGAATGCAACTTAAATCTCATAATCTTTCCTCAAGGTCAATACTAATTTTTCATACTCAAAACAACATATCCTTAATTTTTAATATCATGTCCATAATCATTTTCTCCCAAATTCAACTCCATATTCATGTCCTTATCAAATTCCTTTCTAGTACTCCATGCCTTAGAGATTTTCATAATCCATAACCATCATTTAGTACTATATTTCTCTTAAGCAATAAATTCCTTAATATCAAGTTAGATTAGAAAATCATAACTTGAGTTTGGTACCAATAAGTCTAATTTATGAAGAAAATAACTAACTTATACAATTAGAACAAGATTTTGATCAAATTTGATAAAACCCGAAACTATGCTGAAACAGGGGTCACACTGAACAGTCAACTTCACCGAATTTTATCTTTTTAACCGCTTATCGGTTTTGGGTGATTCAAAGACCAAAATTCTCGTATTGAAGTCTAGTTTCTAGGAAAAATATCAAACAAATATAAACCCAACTGTGACGAACCCAGAAAATCCGAACAGCAAGCATGCTCAGAAAACAGGGGTCACACTGAACAGCCAACTTCACCGAATTTTATCTTTTTAACCGCTTATCGGTTTTGGGTGATTCAAAAACCAAAATTCTCATATTGAAGTCTAGTTTCTAGGAAAAATATCAAAAAAATACAAACCCTAATGTACCGAACCCAGAAAATCCGAACAGAAAGCATGCTCAGTTTCCCCTGTTTTGCTTTTTCTTCCCATTTTCTTGTTCATGCTTTCAAATCCTTTTAATTCTTACCAAGAATGAGTAAAATTCATACTTAATAGATGGATTTCAGACCTTAACATGTTTATGGAGCTATGATCTTAGCATGCCCAAGTAGATATCTAAAGAAAATGAAGAATTTATCAAGAAACTAACCTTGGATGTAATTGTTGTTGAGATTATGGTGGAGTTCTTGAAGAGAAATGGAGGAGATGAAGAAATTGGAGAGGGAGGCTGCCGGCTGCTCATTTTGCAAATGAAGATGTCAAGATTTTTCGGGAGACAATATGAACATAAGGGATATTTTTTTATTTTTGGGATAATTGCATATTAGTCCCTCAACTCTTTATAAATAACCATGAAGCCCCTAAACTTTTTTAATATATTCAATTTGATCCTTTCTTCTTTTATTTCCTTCACTTATAACTTTTTACCAATTTCCAAGTTTGTCCTTAAAATTTTCGGAATTTAACTTTACATGATTATACGTAACCTCGGTTGTTACAATACCCCCTTGCAAGCAGGCAATAATTTTTACTATTTTATTAATTTTGTACGAACTTGTAGTTTTATAGTTCTATTAAGATTTTATACGCATTTTAACAGGTGGAGTAGGAGTAGAGATCTTACCGAGATTCCGACCGATCTTGCAAGTATAAAATTGCGACTAGATCGAGTAGGATATGATAAGGTAAATGTTTCGATTGTTATTTTCAAGTATTTTTGTATTTAATCCATTTGAAACTAATAATTTATAATAATTTTTTGCAGTTTTTGTGGATGCCATATTCCTCTAGTGAAATTATAGCATACCTCCCATCGGATACCTACAATAACTATAATATATGGAAAGCAAACACAACATTGATATGGTTTTCATATGTAGAGTGGCACCAAACTGACAGGGTGTTGCGACAATTTGGGATGCAACAACCAATTCTGCAAGCACCGGTGAACCTTGACCAGGTTCACAAGATCGACATGCGTGGGGGTCATGAAGAATTCTAGCCTGCGAAATATGAACATTGGATCCATTGATGGAATATACGTTCTCAACGAATTCCAACAGGTTATCCGATTGTTGGAAATAATTTCAACCCATCTGATGAATACATAGGATGGTATAAAAATGAAGGTCGGCCTTTTGTTTGTCCACCGTCGGTGTATGAGGATGTTAGAAGTATGCCATTTACCGGACGACCTTCAACTCCAGTCCCTCTTACACAGGATATGGAAGCTCCTAGACCTAGACGACAATGTGGGCGGACGTGTTAACCGGCCTCATTGGAATTCACTGCACCGAAGATGTCATTTAGTCATCCTGAACGGGATCATAAAGTACCATCCAGTCATCGTTATTTCGTTAGTCACCCCGGATATGACGTTGATGAGTGTTACCGACCATCACCGCTAATGACGAGGTTGGATGACCAGCTCCCCATTCTAAGTCCAAGTTCAACATATCTAACATCAATGTATCAGTTTGGAACCCCTGCGTCAGCATTTGATGGTAGATCATTTGTGGGTCCATCTAGTAGTCAGGTTCCCTTTATGGGTGAACCAGATTGATGCGGACATTTTCGACGGCTATGACCTTCATTTCTGCATAATCCACAACGTTTTGGTTGGCCTTTCTCCCTGAGGTCCATTTCATTACGAATACGACTTGATTTTGCCCGACCATGTGGATTTCTTCGCATTTCTTGATTGGAACACACTTCTGGACCATCATATTGAGGCCAATAACCTTCATTTCCAACTGGTTGCAACTCATGTCTATAAACATTCAATATAGTTTCCAGTCTATAGACATTGTCCACATATTGCATGCAATCTACATGGACATGTGCACAAGCAGCAACTACATGTGAACAAGGAAACCTTTGTGCTTGAAGCTTCCCACAGTCACACCACATGTCACTAAGCTTGACTCTGTACTTTATTGTAGGAACACCCTCTTGTGGATCAACTAACTCTTCAATCAGAAAAGATTGATTTGCTCGCGTAAAATTACGAACAAAGTGGGAGTTAGCTTTCCTGCGATTTTCTTTCATAGCCTGTGTGACTGTTTCACAGTATGTGTGGCCTCCGTCCATCATTGCAATTTGCTTGTTCCCCATCTTAACCAAAAGTGCAGCCAACCTATAATATGTTGATTGCACTAAAGCAGTAATAGGAAGATGACGCGTTCCCTTCAACACCGAATTGATAGATTCAGCTAGGTTGGTTATCATATGGCCATAACGTCTTCCTTGATCATATGATTGGGCCCACTTCTCCTTGGGGATCCTATCAAGCCAATTAGCCGCCTCTGCATTTTCTCCACAAAGATTCTCATACATGAAATGAAAATTCGGTCACCTCAACTCATATCCTGATAAAATTAAAAACAAAAGACTTGTGAATTTCAGTATTATTTTATATACTCAAGGAAATATAAGAGATCAAATAGCTATCATAACTTTCCATACCCATGTTAACAATGTGTCAACGCAATTTCTTATTGTTAAACTTCTTCATCAAGTTAGCTGCAATGTGTCGAATGCAGTACACTGAATATACATGTGGAGGGTTCCATCCACTACCATCGCGTCTAATCGCAGCTTTGATAGCTTCATGCGATCAAACATCAAGCATATGCTAGGCTGTTTTGTCACATGTCTATGCAAATTAGTGAGAAAGAATGACCAAGCCTCCGTTGTCTCACCCTCTATAATGGAAAAAGCAATTGGCAGTATGTTTCGGTTGCCATGTTGTGCAATAGCTAACAATAATGTTCCTTTATATTTTCCATACAAGAAAGTACCGTATATTTGCACAATAGGTTTACAATATGGATACCCTTCAATGCACGATTTGAATGTCCAAAAGAGTCGACAGAATATTCTCTTACCCTGGACCAGTCGATCATCGTGATATGCAGTTCCGTTTGCAATTCCAAAATTGTACCAGGAACGAAATGTTGCATTGCACCTAACCATTTAGATAGCTCATTGTACGATCTATCTCAATCGCCAAAAACTCGAACAATTGCCTTTTGCTTTGCTTTCCACACTTTCTTATAGGAGGTGATGTATCCATACCAGATTCGCATCTCAGCGATCAAAACTGAAATGGAGATCTTCAGATTTGCTTGGACCAGTGACAGAATGCGTGAACAGATCATGTTAGAATCTAACTTGTAATGATCTTGTGAAATCCTCCCCGATGTGCAAGTATGAGGCCACTTCATATGTTCTAATCTCCCATGCCTATTTTTTCTTCATAAATGTTGCCCTTATTCTCCAATTGCACCCTTTCCCATACATTAGACATTTGGCATAATATTTGGTCTGCTCAGATTCAATTACTCTGTAATCTACATAGTTTTTGATGTTATAGTGCTTAATAGCTGAAAGCACATCCTCTTTCGTTGAAAATTGTAACCCAACACACAGATCAACTATCGATGGATCAAAAGTCAGAGGCGTAGCAAATGTATGAGCATACTCAGGAAATTGTGGCAGTTGCATTGCCTCCAGATCCAGGGTGTCCATATGGGATGAAGCCTCATATGGGGGAAGATCTCCATGAGTGTTGATCTCAGCAGCAACGACGTCTGGGTTAGAATCACTGTTATCATCACTTGCGAATTCAGCATCCTCTTCCTACTCACTAAAGTCACCAACATATTCACCATGGACTCCACATGGCAGAACAGGATCAACACCAGCTGGCTCATCTTCGAGGGCAATAGGAATTGTTTGTGAGACTAATGAATTATGAAACGTTTTAGCTTGAGATAGCGGAACGACTTCTTCTGTGGGAACGTCGTATGTAGTGTGAACATAGAACGACCCAGAATCATCATCTTCTGTGGGAAAGTTTTCTGTAGTGCGAACATTTGAAGGCCAACAATCATCGTGAACATTCTCTATGTCAGCATATAACTCAAGTACACCAACATTTGCAAATGTCTCGTGAGCATAAAACATGCATCTGATATCATCATCATCTTCAAGTGGAAATGTTCTATATCAGACACATCCTTCACCAATAGAAAGAGGATGCCTATACTTAATCTCTGAAACTCTTTTGCTATTTTCAGCTTTAAATTTTGTATAAATTTGAAGCTTCAGTTCCTCTAATGTGACGTCTTCATCAACATGAAAGCTTTTAGGACGTTCACAATCAAAGTTAGCACCTTCGTCAGTATTATGAATTTGGCCATTATAGTAAACCAATGCGATCACTCTGTTGTTCATGTTGTTTAGTAATGAAACTGAGAAGGATGAGAATGGATGTATTATCACTCAACAAAATAAAGAAGAAATAGAGAATGATGAGGTATCAGCACTCAGAAAAAATCTGATTGAAAAACTGCTGTATGAGGTATTGTAAACCTTCATCAGTTTTATGAATTTATAATGGTTCATTGTGTTGTACCGGATGACAAATCCCATCCTTTGTACAGGATAGAATCTGATTCTCATTTTCTAGCTGGGGTTAATTGACTGAAAAATTGATAACTCATTCAGTGCAAAAACTGATGATAAATCCCATCCTTTGTACCGGATTGTCCAATAGTCACATCCATTGCAGAAGGAATCCAATTCCAATGTTTTCTACAGCATTTGATTGACTGGAAAATAGCTGAAACCTATCCCTAACCCTAAATCATTAGTCCCATCCATTGCAGGAGAAATCCAATTCCAATATTTTCTACAGCATTTGATTGACTGAAAAATAGCTGAAACCCTAACCCTAAATCATTAGTCCCATCCATTGCAGAAGGAATCCAATTCCAATATTTTCTACAACATTTGATTCACTGAAAAATAGTTGAAACCTAACCCTAAATCATTAGTCCCATCAATTGCAGAAGGAATCCAATTCCAATATTTTATGCAGCATAAAATTATATAAATTTAATATAAGAAATTAATTTTTAATTTGTATAAATTAATATAAGAAATCAAATTTTAATTTATATAAAATTTAAAAAGAAATTAAATTTTAATTTTTATAAAATTTTAATAAGAAATACATTTTTTTAAATAAAATTTTAATAAGAAATAAATTTTTATTTTATATAAAATTTAAATAAGAAATAATTTTTTAATATACAATTTTAATAAGAAATAAAATTTTATTTTTTTATATAAAATTAAAATAATAAAATAAAATTTATTTCTTATAAAATTTCAATAAAAAGTAAATTTTACTTTTTATAAAATTAAATAAATTATAAAATTTTTGTATCTATATTTAAAAAAAATTAAAAACAAACCAAGGTATTTTTTGTATACCCGTTTGTTACAGATCTCACATATAAAATTTAAATAAGAAATCGAATTTTAATTTATAACTAATTTAATTAAGAAAAAAATGTTTTTTATATTTAAATTTAAATAAGAAATACATTTTTTTATATAAAATAATAAGAAATATAATTTTTTTTATGAAAATTTAAATAAGAAACAAAATATTATTTTTTATAAAATTAAAATAATAAATTTTATTTTTTTTTAAAATTAAAAAATTATAATATTCTCTTATATTATTTAAAAAACAAATGAAGGTAAATTTTTTTATACCCGTTTGCAATTTTTAAATTTAAAATACAAAATTTTTAAAAAAAATTAATTTTTTTTGAAACGGTTATATTATAAAATTTAAATAAAATTGTAAAAAAAATTACCAAGGGAAATCGCCACCCCTCGTGGTTATTTTGCAAAAAAATTGAAAAAATACCAAGGAAAATTGCCATGGGGGGTGGCGATTTCCCTTGGTATTTTTTAAAGTTTTTTTTTTTCAAATTAACCAAGGAAAATCACCATCCCCCATGACGATTTTTCTTGGTATTTTTTTTTTAATTTTTAAAAAAAATTTCGTTGGGAAATTGCCATGGAGATGGCGATTTTTCAACTGATTTTAAAAGTAACGGATTTTGAAAATTAATTTAAAAACAACGATAATTCTATAAATAAAAAATAAAACAGCAATATTATGATAAAAAACCCTTAACTCAAATGGTTCATCCATTTTTTTAGAAGATAGATTCTAGCAAGAGTGAGGGAATTCTTAACACTTCCAAATTCTTCTTCCCCTATTCTCCAAGACCTTAATATCCTTTGTACAAAATATTTTATTTCGCTGAAAACACAATAGAACTTATAATAATTATACATTTTTAAACACATTAAGGATCGGTTTCATATAAGTTCTACTTTTTCATTTTGATATAGACTTATTTTTTAATTCAATTTTAGCATTATTATGTTAGTAAATATATGTTAAATAGTTACTTATCATATTATTATAAGATATTTGATTTTCAAATGTTTTTTTTTTGTTATTTGCTTGCGTTAATTTTGTTGGTTTTAACTTAAAGATATAGAGAGAAGATATGGTGGAAAATGGTTTAAATTATTGATAATCTTAAAAAATCTCATTTATTAAAAAATGTATATTCTATCATCAGAGAAAAGCCATAAAAAAATTCGGTAAATATTTACTTTAATTATCTAAATAATTATTTATTAAAAATTATAGTCATTAACATATAATATGATGATTGTTAAGAAAATGAAGGGATTCCATATGTTAAAAGGTTGAAGGATTGTTAAGTAAAAAAAATTTAATTTGATTCACCTTTTATAAAAAAAAAAAAATTGTAGTAGTAAAATCCAAAAGAAAAATGATTGGTTTAAAAAATTATCAATTTATTTTTAAATATTGGTAGTGTCCAAAAATTTACTTTTTTACAATATAGAAGTTATTTTGGAATAATAAATTAATTGATGACCTTACATGTCTTTTAATTTGAGCAATATAAGAGCATTGAATGACATTTAATATAAAAGAAATTTATGTATTTAGAATTTTGGATATTAAGTATAATACCAAAAATGACATGTTTATTTTCTTTACTTAAATTGTGCATAAATATAAACTAATAGTTACTATACTGTTAAATATCATCATAAAATATATTATTAAAGTATATTTTTCAATTGGATTTTTTCCTTTCAAAAAAGGACATATTAATTAGTAATTAATTAAAAATCAATAGATATATAAATTGTATAAAACATATAAATATGTAATGAAATGAGAAAAAAAAAATGTTAGAACCTTTGGTTTGTTTATTAGAAAAACTTAGAATGGTTGTCACTAGGGCTGTAATCGAGCCAAACCGAGTTCGGATAGTGAAAAGCTCAAGCTCACTCGAAATTCGTTGCTCGAAACTCGATTCGAGCTCGATCGAATACTATTTTTTAAATTCGAACTCGACTCGATATAAAATCAAACTATTCGAAATCGGTTAGATTAAGCTCATTTACTTGATTTAAATATTCGAGCTCGAGTCCGAGTTCGTTTCATATACAATTTTTTTTAAGATAATATAATATATAAAAAAAAACAGCATTTTTTTTTTTATAAACTTGATAAAAAAAAATTCTCAAATTAACATCTTGAATTGATTCCGGCAAATCAATAAACCCGAATGTCAATACCAAGACTGCTCAATGAACCAGGCTTCCTAGATGTCTTCTGATCCGCATGGTAACGAAGCCATAGGCATGAAAGTCTGGCAATAGCTGCCTGACTAGCAAAGTGAAACCTGCCTGCCAGGCTTCCCTCTCCCAATATCTCTTTAGCTGACAAACCTTCGTCAACGCTAGCATCATATCCATCAAGGTCTGACTCTGTTACAAGTTACAACTACTAAAGAGCCATCAACAAAGGGAAAAAAATAAATTTTTTTAAAGAAAAATTAAAAGCATTTAAATACTCTATTAAGTTTCGGGCACGAAGCTTTTGTAGTGAGAGGAAGATAACTGTTTCATGGTTGTTAATGGTGATGAGAAAAAGATCCCAGAGAAAAGAGAAACAGAGGAGCGGCTGAATGGGAGTGGGAGAAGGAGAGAAGATGAGAGTTTGTGAGGAGAGAAAGTGAGAGCGGCTGACAGGAAACAAGGAAAAAAAAATAGGTTTTGGGTTTTAAGTATATATATATATATATATATATAATAGTAAATTAATATTAAAAATATATATTAAAATTAAAAACTTCGATTAGGTTCGCGAGCTACTCGAATCGGATATTAAAATACTCGAATTTGGCTCGCTCGATAGCTGCTTGAGCTCGAGCTCGGCTCGATAATAACTAAATCGAATTCGAATTTTTTTTAGTCGAACTTAATAGCTTATGAGCACAAATGTCTCGTTTACACCCCTAATTGTAACCGATCATATTGAATTAAATTTGGAATTAAATGGATTGGTAACGTTATTACATCATTCATATCGTTTCTAGTCGTCATCAATTATTAACTTCATAACAATTTTAATAGCTCATGGAGATTTTCTATTTTTAATTGAAATAATCATTAAATTTTCAAAGAAGTGGATGAAAAGATCAAAATCTTCATCAAAGATTAAATAATCATGAAAGATAGACAATTTAAATGAATTAGATAAAATAAGAATAGGGGAAACGAAAAAAAAGATAGAATCTTTTGAACTCCTCAAGCTTGTTTTTGCAAGATCCATATATATTAGAATCTCTTATGCAAGTTCTTATCAAATTTGAGAATATCTACGTGCCATTCCCAACCTTTATAACTCCTCCAAATCCAGCCTGCTCTCTTAATTATATTGCATCTGGTATGTCCTGCCATTTGTAATAGACCTTTTACTTTATCTTATATTTGTGGAAAAAAAATGTAATTGCATATTTATAATGCATAAAACATATAATAAATGTTACATAAATAAAATTAAATCTCATCCTCACAATTAAAAATGAAAATATAATTTCTCAAATTAATTCAAACCTAAAGTGCTCATATAATAAAAATTGCTTATTCCTAAGCTAAACTTTGAGGAGAATGTTTAACTATTTCATGTCAATCCTGAAATTAAACAATTTATCAGTTATCTATAAAACTATAAAGACATGCAATATTTAACTGTTATTATAATTGTACCCTTGATCTGGGATCAGTATGTGGAATTGCAGTGTCAAATGTATATATATACATATATTATTTTATGTTCCTCAAAGATTCTTATATCTCCATAATTTATTGATCAATTGAGAGAAAAACCAAAGCAATATAATATTGGCGAAAGAAATTTAGTGGTTCAAATATCACGAAAGGAGTTTTGATCAACAACCTAAATTTTGATAACGGTACTCTTAAGTCATTTCTTACGACAGAAGAATATGCTAATGCATTGTCGAAAGGAAGCAAAAATGGTGGCGTCTCTCCTATCCTTGATGAGATACCCTACATCAAGATATTCTTTGTGTAGACACTTAATTTTGTCCGGACCCTTAAATCAGGTAAATTTTTTTTCTTGATGATGTTTAGAATGCATAAAGTCTCTTCTCATTCTGCAGGTGGTACTCCAACACTTTGTTTAAGAGGTTAAACACAAAAAGTCAATTCGAAAAAAGTCAACATCGAAAAAATCAACCCTGAAAGTCAACTACTAAAAAAGTCAATCCTTATTCAAAATCAAGATTCACAGTTTAATTAAACAATGGTGAAAGAATTTTGATAATCCGAGGTCTACAACGAAAGATATGGAGTCCGGAAGATGGGTTACGGAGATTCAGTAGAAAGAAAATCCTAGTTCGAAAAATTTGGGGAAAAGTGCTTAAACGATCAAATTGGTCGAAATTAGAGGTTCCGAATGAAAGATAAGCAATGACTACGGGTAATGGAGAGGCCATTTGGAAGCAAAACCAAAGGAAGAGTCAATTCGGAAGAAAACCAGGAATTAGGGTTTTTGGTGAATTTTGGCGAAATTGGAGAAAATTACAGAAATGGCCCGATTCGGTAAAATCAAAGCCCCTAATTGATGAGGAGTGGATAAACAAAGATAGCCCAAGGCTTAATTTGAAGTAATTCCGAGAAAAGAGCCGATTGGAGAAAAACGGAAAAATGAGGAAATTCTCGATATTGGAAAAAGGAAAAATCAAGACGGAGGGAAATTTGTTCGTAAAAATTGGGTGTTCTTGGACCAACACAAATTCATTATATAACAAAGGCCTGGAAAAAGAAAATTTGAAAATCGGGCTTGTTTTAAGTAAAACCTTTGGAGGTAAAAGAGCAAATTTGGAAAATTCGAAAAAAATAGCAAATGAGCTTCAAAAATTACCAAAACTTCCAGATCTCAATCTTATGTCATTTGAAGAGATTGGTGAAGAAAAATCCAGATTCGGAGCTCGTTTGCAAAATGGCAAATTTCGAGCCCATTAAGCTGAAATTCCAAAAAATAAATCCCGAAAAAATAGCAAGTGAGCTCGGAAAATTACCAAAACTTCCAGATCTCAATATTAAATGATTTGAAAGATATTAGCGAAGAAAAATCCAGATTTGGAGCTCGTTTGCAAAATGACAAATCTCGAGCCCACTAAGCTGAAATTCCAGAAGATAAATCTCGAAAAAATAGCAAATGAGCTCAAAAAATTATGAAAACTTCCAGATCTCAATTTTAAATCATTTTGAAGAAATTGATGAAGAAAAATCCAAAATCGGAGCTCGTTTGAAAAATGGTAAAAGTTCGGGTGAACTAATGGGCAATTTTGGAAGAAAAATCCAAAAAAAATAGCAAATGGGCTCGGAAAATTATGAAAACTTCTAGAATTCAATTTTATATTATTTAGGAAGTGTTGAAAAAAATAAAATTTGGATTTGGAGTCCGTTTGCTATTTAATTAGGTTTGGGGGCTAAAAGGGTGATTTTTATCGAAGAAACCGAAGAGGGTCTTTCATGCAATTAAAAAAAATGGAGAGTGGGCTGGAATATGAAGGGTCAGCCGGCCAAGCTAGAGCAAGGTAACGCTGTTCTTTCATGCTCTCATCCATACTTTGTTGATATGATTTTGTTATTTTCATGGTTATTTTATTTTCTTTCATGAAATAAAATTGTTTTTCAAAACAAGTTCTTAAAGCTCTTATCTTATGTTTTCTTGAAAAAAATCAAAGAAAAAACAAAATTTCCTCCATTTTTACATGTTGGCCGAATGGTCCCTTATTGTGCATGTGTTGTGTTTGATTTATTTTCCATGGTGATTGTGATGTTCTAGCTTATTTTGATTTTCTAAATTTTAAAAATAATTAAGATATGGAGCTTGTTTTCAACCTTTTTCATTTACTTACTATTATTTTGCTGATTTTATCATTTTGTTTTCATCTCTACTTACTTTGTTTCCCATTTTTAATTTTCTGTTTTCACCATGTCAGGTTGTTAATGTTTTTGTTAATACCATACCATGTGTTTGTGATTTTGTCTAGCTATGTTCATGCATTTACATTATGTTTGTATGGTCTAACATGTGTCCTTTTAAGTCTTGCATATACTATGTCATGTGTTTGTGTTATTGCCATGCTAGAATTTCCTTGCATATTTTCATGACCATTCGGCTACCCCTTATTGTTTTGCCTTGTGTGTGCATTTTCATCTTGTTTAGTGGACATGCTTGCATTTCTATGCCATGATATTGTGTATTATATTTACTATGTCATGTGTTTGTGTTATTGCCTAGCTAGAATTGCATATGTTAATTAGATGACCATTTGGCTCCTACATTTGTGTATGTGCATTTTCATGTTGTTTGGACTATCATGATTTCTTATGCTTTGCATCTTCATGTCATGTGATTGTGTATTGGTTATGCCATGTTCATGCATTAGTATTGTGTTCATTTGGTCATTTTTGTTCATGTTGCTTCCATGCATTTTCATATGACATATTAAGTCTTAGGTCATTTTGTATTGCCATGCATTTCCATGTCCATTAGGTCTAGGTCATCTTGGTATGCCATACACATTTTCCATGCTATTTAGGTCTTAGGTCATATTGGTATTGCCATGCATTTTCATGTCCATTAAGTCTAGGTCACATTTGCATTGCCATGCATTTCATGCATATTAGGTATAGGTTGCATTTATTGCCATGCACAAGTTCATGTTAGGCATTAGGTCATTTTTTTATGCCATGCATTTTCTATGTCATTTAGGCCTTAGGTCATGCATTTCATGCATTTAACTTGCTGTTTGTTCATGCATTTCATATCATACCACTTGATTTTTGACATAAGCCAATCAATGGCTCAAAGCCAAGCTCACATGAGCATGCATGTAGAAAATTAAGAAGTTGTCAAGTTGGAATTTCTACCTTTGTGATTTTTTTTTCATTAGGCAATCCTTATCCAAATTTTTACTGTTTGTAGTTCCTTAGAGGAGCCTCCAATATTTTTATTATGATTTTTGAATGATTTTATCAAAGGCTTAAAAATATTTTTTAGCAAAAACAGTTTTTCACCCAGTGTTCCAACTTTCATGATTTTTCTGGTAGGTCATCCTTAGTATAAAAATTAAGCCAATTTTTTCCCATAGAGTTAGACATGTTCTGAGTCTCCCATATTTTTTTCAGATTTTTTTTGAAAATTTAAAAATAGGTTAAAAGGTCACGTTTTAAAACTGGTTAGTAAAGTCAGATTTGAATTCAAGGGAAAAATATGTTTTGGCTAAGGCATTAAGAGAGGGCTGATTAGGAACCTTAACTACTGTCCTAGGTTGATTTCTAAGCCATTTTAATCCTAAAAAAGGATTTTATAAAGCTCGAGTCAAGGGTGGTCAAGTCCGAGTTTTCAAAGTTAGGAAAATAGAGCCATTTTTAAAAGGGGGTTCGGCCATGTGTCATTTTTCATCCAAGAATTTTTAAAATTGTTTTCAAACCAATCACAAAGTTTATTTGATTTAGAAAAATCTTATTTGATGTATTTTCCTAAGGTAGTCGGATATCTTTTTAGATATACAGATTTCCTTATTTAAAGAAAAAAAATACACTTTCATGCATTGCATTTTCCATGTTCATGCATATTATATGATATATGACTTTTATATGAATATTTCTATGGCTATGCTATTGTTTTGATTTATATTTCATGATGTTATATTGATTGTTATATGGTTGTGAATATTTCATGTTATTATTCTATGTTTTTTTTTTTGCCATATCATTTAGAATATACCATGTCACTTAGGTTATATCATGTCATTTAGAATATACCATGTCACTTAGGTTATATTATATCATCTAGATTTTTGACTATGTCACACATGTTCATATTCATTTTTTAAAAAATGTTTTAAAATAAGATAATGATTTTCAATAAAATAAAGATATTCCCGAGTTAGAATAATTCATGAGTTCTCTGCCGGGTTTGCTGGAGAGGATATCATCTATTATCATTAATAAAGGAATATATTTCTTTCAAAAATCGAGAATGATTCGGAAAGTTTTCCAAATAAATAAAAATTTCTATATTTTACCGCGTTTGTCGGGGAATATAGGAAAATTTTGAATTAATAGATTCAGGGTCATTTTCAATTAAAAATGGAATTGTTTTTTTTTTTTAAATTGGAAATTATATTAAAATGCCAAATTTAAAATCAACTTTTACCGAGATTTGAGATAACACACAATTAATAAGGTATCGATTTATACGGGCGTTGTGGGGTGCTAATCCTTCCCCGCACGTAACCGACTCCTGAACCTGCTTATTTGATTTTTCTGGTTTAAAAAACGCAGACTTGAAATTGGTTTTAAAAATGTTTTAATTAATTTTAAAATGTTTTACAAAATCGGTTTTAATAGGTGGTCGATCACACCTAGCCAAAAAAGATTAGTGGCGACTCCATTTCTTTTTCGAGGTTGTTTTCAAACCCTCACTTTATTTCAAGAGGAATTCAGTCATCTTTTTCTCTATTTTCCAATGTCACGCTTAACGAGTAAAAGTCTCGCGATGAGACTTGTTATTTTTTAGGTTGCGACAGCTTGGCGACTCTACTAGGGATATTTAGAGAGTTAGGCCTAGAATTAATCGTGTGTTATCAAAGTCTCAGTTTTATTGGTTTTTATTCGGTATTTAATTTTAATTCCCATATTTTTTTCAATAATAAGGAGAATTTTAAAAATAATAAATTATTTTTAAATATGTCCATTGTCATGTGCATACATATTATTATTGTTCTTTGGTTATTTTGTTGCATATATTTATTCTTTGCATTGTTTAATCTTGTTGGGGCATTTAGAATAAGAGGTGTAGAATAGGTGGTGAAAGGTTTTTTATTTCTCCTCACACACTACACGTGCATTTGCATATCATGAGCCCTATACCCGGGTTTCGTCCTTTTAGGAGGGAGCAAAGTAACTAAGCCTTCGTGATTAACAATCCGCATGGGCTAGTGAAACACTTCCGGAGTACTAAATTACCTAAGCCTTCGTTATTAACAATCCGCATGGGCTAGGGAAATAGACTAACGAATTGAACTCGCTTTTATCGAGGTGCCTTACTAGCCTTCACCGGCGACAATAAGGAACAATTCGGGGCTTTTAGAACTGATTCACCTTCATATAGTGAACCTAGGCGAAGCCATGCCGAAGTTATATTAGATATCCTGAAGCTAAAAACACATGGAGGAATATTTCCAGTCCTTTTACTTTCTATTCTATATTCCGAATAAGTTTACCTTTGCAAATCAGGCAATGATGAACGCACATCACACCGCCCATAATAAGTTTTGAAAATAAAAAAATGTTTTTTGCATGCATATTATTATTGCTCTTTGGTTGGTTAATGCATTACACTATTCTTCATCTTTGTTTTAATAAATTGTTGGGGTATTTAGAATAAGGGTTGTAGAATAAGTGGTGAAAGGTTTGTTTTGTTCCTCCACACACATTGCACTTGCATAACATGAACTCTCTACCCGGGTTCCGTCCTTTTAAGTGGGAGTAAAGTAACTACGCCTTCATGATTGACCCTTCGTATGGGCTAGTGAAACACTTTCGGAGTATAAAGTACCTAAAACCTTCGTGATTGACCCTCCGTACAGGTTTAGAAAAATATACTCTAACGAATTGAACCCGCTTTTATCGGGGTGCCTTACTAGCCTTCACAGGTGACAGTGAGGAACAATTCGGGGCCTTTTAGAACTTTGTTCACCCACATATAGTGAACCATAGAGCCAACATAGGCGAAGCCCTGCCGAATTTTTGATAGATATACCGAAGCTAGGAACACTTGGAGGAATGCTTCTGATCTTTTGCCATTTATTTCTACATTCTAAATAAGCATTATAGGTCAGGCAATGATGAACGTACATCGCATGTAATAAGCTTAATACCCGCCCTAAAAAGGCACCGGGAGGCCTAAACAAGTTGATATCATTGGGGGCATTCATTAATTTTCTTACTTTGCATTGATTAATCACTCTTTTAGTGCTTTACTATTTTTTCAATGTAATAATGTTGGAAAGTAGTATCTTTGGGTTGTTTTTTTTTTTTTTTTAAAAATTCCTTTACAGGAATTTGAAAAAAAAGAAAAGATGATAGAAAAATATATTCTCTTTGAAGAGTGAAAAAATGAAAATAAAAAATGAGGAGAAAATGATGAAAAAGTTCTTTTGTAGTGGAGTAGTGAGGTAAAAATAATAAAAATCTCCTTTTAATTTTAGACTTTTGAGAAAATGAGAAAATAAAAAATGTCAAAAAAATAGTTGTCAAGAAAATTCAAGAAAAATAGAAAGAAGAAAAAATAAAAAAAAGTGATGTTAGTATCTTCTTTTCCTTGATCTTTTCATTTGCATTTTTGCATAACATGCAAGCAGTTGTAAATATGAAAATTCACCTCATCAAACATTTTTGTATCTTGTACATTTCATGCATCAATCATCATCACATTCATGCATATGTGAATAGAGCATGTCCATTTATTTGCATTTTTGATTTCATGATAATAATGTCATTTTCATTTGCATGAAATGGGTTGAAGATATGGGGAATGGATTGGAGGAACGAATTGATGTTTTGGAGCGCAATCAGGAAGAATTCGGGCATGATATCCGAGAGGTGAAAGAGCATCTCTCTAAGTTGATGAAAATGGTTGAAGACCTTTACAAAGCCAAAGGGGAATCCTCTCAAAGATCTTCATGGCCTTCAGTGCAATTGAGCCTTGAGAAACAATCCAGTCCAGATCGAAGGATCGCTGTTGAATCCTGCATTGGTCAACGCCATCTACGTAAGGAGTTACGCCTAGACGAAGTTGTGAACAGTATCGTGCGAACGGTCGAATTCGAAGACTCACAGTTCAAGGCAGGATCTCCGAACTCCACCCGACCCTTGCAAACTGTTCCAAATCCACGCCCTCACCCTGTTATCATTCGACCACCTTTTCGTCCAAGCCTTCCAATTCAAACCTGCATTGGTCAACACCATCGAAATGCATTGGTTATGCTCCAAATTTATGAGATGTTGTTGATTAAGTTCCTATGATTCTTATTTCCTCCGTGATATCGAATCCTTTTTCATTTTGGCATCCAATCAATTATTTGTCATACCATACATTTCATTCATACATGCATCTTGGTGGCATCAGGTTGCATTCATAACATACATAGTTAGCATGATTTCTCTGTATATGATTCATAAATTAACTTGTCTATTCTTTACATGCATCATATTGATATCGTGTTGCATTCATAGGGTCATTCATTGGAAAATGCATCTGGAACATACATAGTCATTCATTGCATATATCCATGTGTTGATTTGTTTATTCTTTGCTTGCATCATGTTGGCCTCATGATTGCATTTATTACATACATGGTCAGCACGTTTCCACTGTATAAGTCCATAAATTACATTGTTTATGCTTTGCGGGCATGAAGTTGCATTCATGGTTCATTCACCACGACACACATTTGAAGGAATAAAACAAAAGTTGGCTTGGCTTTAAGAGTCTTTGAAAGAATTTCCATTTCAAATCAAAGGTATAAGAAGTACTGAGTACCTTTTTGATACAAGCCAGAGCTATAGAGAATGAACAAGCTGGCCGAATGGAAATATTGGAAAGGGCACAAGAAGAATCATGAGAACAGTTGGCAAAATTTGAAGCAGAATCTAGAGATCAGAGGACTAAATTGATGGAGCTGGTATCTACCGTAGTCAAAGGAAAGGGATACACTGAAAACTTGACCGCAGAGAAGGGTTAGAGGCACAAAAGGCTCAGATTGAGGTCATGATGTTGGATAGCTAGAATACAGTTAATCCCAGCAACAGCCTGAACTTAGATGATCCAACTGAACAGGAAAAGTTGAAAATGGTTGAATCAAATGAGGCTGAGTCGGCAAATTCCCAAAGAAAGTATCAGCTATTGGAAGAAAGGATTCGAGCTGTTGAAGGTGGAGATGAAGTAAGTGTAGGAGAGTTTCTTTTGATCCCTAATCTGGTTATCCCGCCAAAATTCAAGGTTTCGGAATTCGAAAATTATGATGGACTTAAAAACCTCAAAACACACTTGTCTGCATATTGTAATAGGATAGTGGGGCACGCGCATGATGAGAAATTACTTATTCATGTTTTTCAATACAGCTTGACAGGAGGAGCATCTAATTGGTATTATCAGTTGAAAAAAGACCAAGTGCATACATGGAGAGACTTAGCTCGGGCATTCCTGAAATAATACAAGCACATGTTGGAAATGGCTCCAGATCGATTGACACTCCAGAACATGAAAAAGAAGTCCAATGAGAACTACAAAGAATATGCTCATAGATGGAAAGATGTAGCCTTGCAAGTTCAACCACTTCTTACTGATAGAGAAATGAATGCTTTGTTTGTGGATACCCTCCCACATCCATATTATGACAAGTTGATCGGCAATGTCTTTTCAGAATTTGCAGATATATCGTTTGCAGTGGGTAGGATAGAGGATGGGATAAAAAAGGGGAAAATTGTGGGTACTAATGCCGGAATGTTTTTCGAAAAGAAAAATGATGCTGCCAAGTGGCACGTTCAAGTCATAAATGTTGAAGTCAGAAATAAAATAAGGTTCAGTGCAATGCAAGATGATCCTTTTGGTGGGTATTTACATCCCCGATCCTATGTCGACCATTGGATTTAGCATGGTCATCATCTTGCTTCAAGGCCTTTCACATCATCTCATAATTTCGTCATGCCAAATGATCCAGAGTTTAGTTCAGTCTGTTCTCAGAGTAGTAAGAGAAAGAAGGCAAAGATGTACCATTCAATTCCGATGACCTACACAGAACTTCTTCCACTGCTTGTCCAAAGCCAAATGATCTCTGTTGTACTTGCAAAGCTTAGGAAATCTCCTTACTCGAAATGGTATGATCCTAATGCCACATGCGAGTATCATAGCGGGGTTAAAGGACATTCCACAGAGAACTGCATTGCATTCAAGGACAAATTTCAGGCTGTAATTGATGTAAACCCGATAAAGTTCAAAGAGCTCACGGATGCTTATCAAGGACGACGGGGCTAAGGATCATTTGTTCTCAGGGTAGCATGCTAATTAGGGGCAAACCTTAACCTTGTTTTAAGTTTTGTACTTACTTTCAATTTATTTGAAATGAATGAACTTTAAATTCCAAGCATCATATATCATCTCTCATTTGAAGTTTTTAATATTCTTCTTAAGTCTTGTTTATATGATTTGTGAAAAAAAAAGAGGTTGAGAATAAAAGTCTATAAGGATAATTTTTCATTTTGAAAATAAAAGGATATTTCTCTGAATAGTGAAATAAGTTTCGAAAGAATGGGTGATCATTATGGGGGATGGATTCCTAGGAAACACTTTGTCTCTACACATGCATAGATCAAAGACCAATTGAATAACTACCACTCAAAAGTCACAAAGAATAACCTTTATTGAGGCCATGAGTAATGAAAATTTGAAAAATTCTTTCGTGGATTTCTTGAAAGTCAAGCAAACATGACAATCTTCCAAAAGATCTAGATTAGGTAGCTTGATACGTGTTAAAGTTATGCCATGTTACAAATCATAGTAAAAACTCAAAGATGCAAAACCTTCGAATCCCTTAGAAAGAATTCAAATGCCAAGTCTCTAAGCCTTTTCCCATACCCTGATTTATGAGCACATGAACCAAAGGATGAACCAGAACACCTTTCTTTTTCTCTCCCCATGTGTTGGAAACACTTTGAAAAAATTGAAACCCAAACAAGTTCATTTAGCGAGAAGCTCAAAGATAAAATCTGAGATGTTTCTTCACAGCAAGGTTCTCGTAAACCAAAAGACCTTCACTTCAATGACATCATTTGTGGCTGAAAATGAATCACACATGAATTTTTTGGGGCATGCAGAAAAAAGGAAAAATAAGAAAAAAGAAAAAATATTGTGACATCATGAATATGAGAATTCGAATGATTCCAAATGCAAAATGAATTATGATTATCTATTCCCCTAAGGATTGCTTTTCAAGGAGAATATTAATACTTGATATAAGAAATGGCCATCTTTCATATCCCTTTCACAAAGAGAAATTATCCATAGTCACCCCTTTTGAGCTTAAGGAATTCTTTTCTTTGAACCCTGATTAAGGATCACTCTCCACACTGGAGGGCAAATACGAGGAAGGATTTTCTCAAAAATCATGGTGAAATAAGTCCCGACTGGGAGACAGAAACAAAGCAAATTGAGCTCCCAAACAAGTACAGGCTCACTCTATCAAAATGGAGATACAAGGAAAAAAAGGGAAAAGAAAAAAAGAGGAAAAATGGCGAATTGAAAGCCAAGAATGAAACACACACAAAAAATGTGTGAAAGAGATGGCAAATTGAAAGCCAAGAACAAAAAATAAAAGAAGCAAAACTAAAAAGAAGGAAAGAGAAGTCCAAAAGGGATAAATGTTTCAAAGGGAATCCTCATCAGGAAATGATCCTTGATCTGATTACCCTCAAACACATATTTTGAGCCTACTTATCCTTTCTTTGTGAACCCCGAGCCTTGGCCTACGTTACGTGCTTTAAAAGTTCATTTTGATCAAGTGTGGATATTTAACTTAAAGAGTTTTCCTCAGATTTTATCCAATCTTATTGAATTATCATTTCCTTGTGGAAGAATTAAGAATTCTCAGATGCATGGTGGAACAATAAAAAAAGAGAAACAATGAAGCTCTAGGGTGAAAACCCAAAAACGGGCAGTCTAGAGCATAATAAGAAGAAATTCTAATGCCACACATTGGTTTTGCCAAAGCCATCAGTTTGAGGAATACAAAGAGCATCAAGGAACTCCTACACATACCAAAAGGACAGCCTTTTCTTTGGAATTAATTTTGAAAGTTAAACTTTCTTCCTTCCAACATTGAACCTATTATGGCTAAGGTTAACACTTGTTAAAATGCCATATTTAGAGATTGGAGGATTGATGAGATTTAATTTTTTTTCCAAAAAAGCATTTGGTTTTTAGGAATTCATGTTTTAAGAAAACTTACTCATGAGCCGAGACAAAAGGACATTCACCTTCTCCTTTTTGTCAAGATGAAAAGCTTTCCTAGACAAATCTGGACCTTATTACATCAGCCCATTGACCTTGTTGCTTTAAACCGTTAAAGTCACTCGAAAAAGTGAGGTTGATTTCCTATCTCATTTAGAAATGTCTCCAATGATGATCACCAATTTCTGAAAGACTTCAATTTCACATATCTTGGAAGAACTGAGATTGACATGACCTAGGAAGAACAAACTAAAATTGAAATGTGGATATGCTCTAGAAAAAAGTTCATTTTGTTCAGGGGCATGAATTTGAGTTTGAACGAAGTTTGACTCTGTGTTTTGGTTTTGACCAGATAACTGAAAAGAAAGAATCTGATGGGGCAAGGACAAGTCAGGAATACGAAACCATGCGATTTCTTCCAACAAGATGGATTGGAAAATATAGACAAGGGGCAGGAATCACTCCCTCCAGCAGGAAACCTCGTCAGGACACGAGGAAAAAGGGAGATGATCAACCCTCTTAACATTCTCTTAATCTGAAATTGTGTCATAAGCATTCTTGCATCATGTAATGAACATGTGCATCTGCATTTTTGCAAGTTACATTCGTTTTTGCATCCATACATTTGATCATTACATTTGTCAAGCATTGAAAAGACAGAAAGGAAAAGAAGATAGGTTTCCTAAAAAGGGAAGGACCTTCTTTAGATTTAGAGGAAAGAATCTATTGAAGAAAAGAAGAAAAACAAAAGTTTGTGTGAAAAGAAAATATGTGAGTATTGAGATATTTTGGGACAATGAAGTCAAAAAAGTATTGAAAAAGTCTCAAGCTGATGAAATTTTTGAAAAATGAAAATGATTTTTAGATGAGATATTTTTAAAGTCGAGGAGCCTCGAAGGAGGAGTTTTTCAAGCGAAAGATTTGGTTAAGCCCAATATAAGCTAGCACAAAAATGATTAAGCCCAGTGAAGTTGGCATTTTAGATTTGGTTAAGCCCAATGTAATTTGCATAAAAATGATTAAGCCCAGTGAAGTTGGCAATTTAGATTTGGTTAAGCCCAATGTAAGCTGGCATAAAAATGATTAAGCCCAGTAAAGTTGGCATTTTAGATTTGGTTAAGCCCAATGCAAGCTGGCATAAAAATGATTAAGCCCAGTAAAGTTGGCATTTTAGATTTGGTTAAGCCCTATGTAAGCTGGCAAAAAAATGGTTAAGCCAGTGAAGTTGGCATTTTAAATTTGGATGAGCCCAATATAGCTGGCACAAAAATGGTTAAGCCCAGTGAAGTTGGCATTTTAAATTTGGTTGAGCCCAATATAGCTAGCACAAAAATGGTTAAGCCCAGTGAAGTTGGCACGTTAGATGTGATTAAGCCCAATATAGCTGGCACAAAAATGGTTAAGCCCAGTGAAGTTGGCACGTTAGATGTGATTAAGCCCAATGTAAACTGACGGGTAGGAAGTAAGCCCAGTGAAGTTGGCACATTAGATGTGATTAAGCCCAATGTAAGCTGGCACAAAAATGGTTAAGCCCAGTGAAGTTGGCACGTTAGATGTGATTAAGCCCAATGTAAGCTGGCGGTTATGGTTTAAGCCCAGTCAAGTTGGCACGTTAGATATAATTAAGCCTAATGTAAGCTGGCAGATATGGTTTAAGCCCAGTGAAGTTGGCATGTTAGATGTGATTAAGCCTGATAAGTGCTTAATTTCATACATTTTCCTATTTAATTTCCTTATACTTTGTGCTTTGATTCTTACGTCCTTGACATTTTACTAGGTTTTTATGCTTTGCAGGTATTTTGGAGGAGATGAAGTCAAAACATGTCAATTAGGATGTTAAAGAGCTTACAAAATCACAATCACAAGATGGAAAAAGAGTTGGGAGTCAGAAAGATCAAATTCTTGGTGCAAAGCAAGAAGACAGATTTGACCTCCGGAGCTTGTTGCTAGGAAAACATGATATTAGACTCTTTATTCGAAGAAACTTCCTTCTTGACTTTTTAAGATCACTTGATTACCTTTCCAACGGTTGTTCATGGGCTGAAATCAGATAAGAAATGGTTATCCAAATCGGCATTGGAATATCTCCCTAAAAACCTAGTGGCAGAAATAACCCTAGCCGCAAATCACATCTTTTTCTTAATACCCTAGCTGACATTTATGTTTATCCTTGCCAAAGAAGGATTAGTGGCTGTAAACTTGCATTAATTGCAATTATCTTTCCTTAAATCTAATCCTAGTCAAAGTAGGAGAATTAAATTAACCAAGACTTTCCTTCCTTACACTTACTTTGCCTGCAAGTTTGTAATCTTTCTTCATTAAAGAGTGCTTTGACTAAAACTTTCCTACTTTATTCAAACTTGGCTGCCAAGGCTTATATCTTTCCTTAAAACACAAAAGTCAGCCACTTTTCCTTAATTTTAGCCACAAGTCAGCATTTATTGAAGGGAAGAGCTGAAATTCACTTGTTTGATGCCCTAGCTATTGCCTATAAATAGAGATCAAGGGGGCAAACAAAATTGACACTTCTCCAAGCATCAAAGTTCTGATTTCTTCTTTGTTTCTTTGTTTTTGAGAGAACAAGAGGATGGATAATTAATATTCTTCTTCTTCTTTCTTTCTTTCTTTTATTTTTCTTCTTAGATTCTTTTTAATTTTATGTTTATGTTTACAATGCCTATGCTAGGCTAAACTTTTATTTGGTTAAGGGTGATTTCAAAGCCCTAGACATGTTATGTAATTAATTTTCAGAATCTATCTATCATTGTTTTCTATCAAAGTTGCTTATGTTCTTCCATTAAAATTGTTCATGATGATGTTTTGATTTGTTTAGGTGGCAAACTAGATAAATCTCGATAATTGTCTAATGCTAGTTTAGGAGTCTTGATCCGTGTAATTGTCTTTATTTCGTAATGTAGTAATTTGTGATTAATGATTATGGTCAAGTTTTCACTAATTGCAAAGTGAAACATAACCTAAGTTGAACAATCCGAGCTTATATGTTTGTTGCTTAGATCAACCTATCTTTCTCATCATAAAGCTGCTATTAAATTGAACTTGGAGAGCTTATTCTAGGTTGTTTGATAGTTAGTGATTAAATAGAGAGCTTGTTCTATTTAACGACAAACTAAGGAAAGATTGGGGTAACAGAGCTTGTTGTTATCTACGGTTGTTAACTTTGTTAGCTAATTAATGTTGATAGATATGAAATTGATTCTTAATGATGTCTAGTGGTGGAGAATGAAAGCTTAACCATATTTTTCATATTTGATTCTTCTTAATTACTTGTTTTCTCATTCTTATTGTTAACTTTTGTTTAAATCTGATTTCAAAATCCCCTTTACTTTTGTTTAATAGTTTTTAAGTGATAAACTATTAACTTATAAACTAAAACCCAATCCCTAAGGACTCGACCCTTGCTAATCACTATACTTTACAATTGATTCTTTTTAAGTGCAAGGTTAAATAAGATACACTCTTTTGGGTGCATCAAGTTTTTGTCGCCTTTGCCGGGGATTGCTTTCTTTAGTTTATTAGTTTATTGGTTTATTCTTATTTTCTGTTCTAATTACTTACTTTTTTTTATTAGTGAATGTTCCAAGCTCCCGAAGAAGACTTAAGACTTAGGAGAATTCGGGAATTTATAACTTCTCACCAACAACCAATCGAGGAGTTGATCCAAAACATCCAAGAGGAGTAAGGAGAGATGGCAGCAGCTGACAACCGAACTCTCAAGGAGCTAGCCGCTCCAGACTTGGGTCAACAACCATTATGCATTGAATATGCTAATCTTGAGGTAGCTTTTGAATTAAAATCTGGTTTGATTCATCTTCTCCCAACTTTTCATGGTTTTGCAGGAGAGGATCCAAATAAGCACCTCAAGGAATTCCATGTAGTTTGCTCAAGCATGAGACCAACAGGGGTCACGGAAGAGCAAGTTAAGTTGAGAGCTTCCCATTCTCTCTAGCTGATTCAGCAAAGGAATGGCTCTACTATCTACCATCCGGGACCATCACTACATGGAATGATATGAAGAAAGCATTCTTGGAAAGGTATTTCCCAGCATCTAAGGCTGCCAACATTAGAAAAGAGATATGTGGGATTCGGCAATACAACGGAGAGTCCTTATATGAATATTGAGAGAGGTTCGAGAAACTTTGTGCATCATGTCCACACCATCAGATAAGTGAACAACTTCTTATCCAATACTTCTATGAAGGTCTCATGCCCATGGAGAGAAGTATGATAGATGCCGCTAGTGGGGGAGCTCTAGTTGATAAGACTCCCGGGGCTGCTAGAACATTGATCTCCAACATGGCAGCCAATTCTCAAAAATTCTCAATGAGACATGATCCACCATCACAACCCAAGAAAGTCATTGAGGTAAGTATATCATCCCTTGAACAAAAATTTGATAAACTGACTTCTCTTGTTCAACAATTGGTTGTAGGTAATATACAACAAATAAAGGCTTGTGGCATATGTTCAAACATGGGGCACCAAACTGATATGTGTCCAACACTTCAAGAGGACACCAATGATCATGTGAATGCCATGGGTGGATTTCAGAACCAATCAAGGAAATATGATCCCTACTCAAACATTTACAATCCAGGATGGAGGGATCATCCAAACTTCAATTATGGAGGGAACCAATCATAAACTATTCCTCCACTATTTGACAACATGCCACCGGGTTTTCAGCAAAGAGTGCAATAACCATACCAAACCCAACAATAAGTGCCACCTACCCAAAATTCAGGTACTTCTCTTGAAGGTCTTGTTCAAGCTCGTTCTACTAATACAATTCAATTTCAACAGGAAACAAAGACAAGTATCCGAATTTGGAGACTCAAATTGGGCAATTGGCAACAACCATGAGTCAAATGCAAGCAAGGGATTCCGGGAAATTACCTCCCAAACCATAGTGAATCCAAGAGAGAATGCCCATGCTATAACTCTAAGAAGTGGGAAACAGCTTGAGACACCACAAAAGGATAGTGCTCAAGAGGAGGACAACACCATGGCATCATCTTCACATCCCAATAAGACATTACAAAAGGTAGCTCCTAAACCATCATTTCCTCTTATATAACTCCTCCACCTTTTCCTAGCAGGTTAGCAAAGTCCAAGAAGGAGGAGCAAGAGAAGGAAATTTTGGAAACCTTCCGGAAAGTAGAGGTGAACATTCCTTTACTAGATGCTATCAAGCAAGTGCCAAGATATGCCAAGTTCCTAAAAGAGTTGTGCACATCTAAACGGAAGTTGAAATGGAATGAAAAGGTAAGTGTGGGGGAGAATGTGTCAGCTGTTCTTCAAAAGAAACTCCCACCTAAATGCAAGGATCCAGGTATGTTTACCATTCCTTGTAAGATAGGCCACCAGATTTGAGCGTGCTATGCTAGATCTAGGGGCATCTATTAATGTCATGCCATATTCAATTTATACTTTAATGAATCTAGGACCATTAGAGGAAACCGGTGTTATAATACAACTTGCTGACCGTTCTAACACTTATCCAAGAAGAGTTGTAAAAGACGTTCTTGTACAGGTTAATGAATTGGTTTTTCCCGCTGACTTTTATGTTATTGAGATGGAAGATGAGATGTCTTCTAATCCCACACCTATTCTATTAGGGAGACCATTCTTGAAAACAACAAGAACTAAAATAGATGTACATGATGGCTCTTTAACTATGGAATTTGATGGTGAAATAATTCGCTTTAACATTTTTGAGGCCATGAGATATCCTAGTGATGTGCATTCTGTTTTTAATATTGATATAATTGACTCACTAGTGCAGGAAGCTTATGAGCTAGATGGTGAAGATAGTGTGGAGATAGTTCTTAGCAAACATCTCGGAATGGGGAATGCTAAAGGGGAACTAGCCTTGCGTGACCATGTGAAAGGGGCACTAGAATCTTTACACTCGCTGCCACCTAAAGATGCAAGGTTTGATGTTTCAGTTATTGATTTGCCTTTATCTAATAAGAAACTTCTACCTTCCATTTTGCAGGCACCAACTTTAGAGTTGAAACCACTACCAAATCACTTGAAATATATGTTCTTAGGTGAAAAGGACACACTACCGGTCATCATTGCCAAAGAGCTCACACCTTTGCAAGAAGAGCGACTTATCCGGGTGCTTAGAGAGCATAAAACTGTAATTGGTTGGACAATTGCCGATATCAAGGGAATAAGCCCATCCATGTGCATGCACCGGATTTTGTTAGAGGAGGCGTCCAAACCAACAAGAGAAGCACAAAGAAGATTGAACCCTCCTATGATGAAGGTTGTGAAAAAGGAGATACTGAAGCTCCTAGATGTTGGAGTGATCTGTCCTATCTCGGATTGCAAATGGGTGAGCCCGGTCCAAGTGGTTCCAAAGAAATCAGGTGTAACGGTGGTAACAAATAATGAGAATGAACTTGTTCCTACTAGGATTCAAACAGGGTGGTGAGTTTGTATTGATTATCGTAAACTTAATTCGACAACTCACAAAGACCACTTTTCTTTACCTTTTATTGATTAAATGCTTGAAAGGTTAGCTGGCCATTCTCATTATTGTTTTCTTGATGGTTTTTCAGGTTATAATCAGATTGCCATTGCTCCGGAGGACCAAGAGAAAACAACATTCACATGTCCATTTGGTACTTTTGCATACCGTCGTATTCCATTTGGTCTTTGTAATGCACCAGCTACATTCCAAAGGTGTATGGTTAGCATATTTTCAGATTATGTAGAGAACATCATAGAAGTGTTTATGGATGATTTTAGTGTCTATGGTGATTCTTTTGATAGATGTCTAGAGAACCTTACACTTGTACTTGAAAGATGCATTGAAACTAACCTTGTTTTGAATCGGGAAAAATGTCACTTTATGGTAGAACAAGGAATAGTTTTGGGCCATGTTATTTCTTCTAAAGGAATAGAGGTTGATAAATCTAAAATAGATATCATGAATTCTTTACCACCTCCTACAAATGTGAGAGAGGTTCGTTCTTTTCTTGGACATGCAGGTTTCTATAGGAGATTTATCAAAGACTTCTCAAAGATCACACTACCTCTTTGCAAGCTACTACAAAAAGATGTGGTTTTCAACTTTGATGATAAATGCAAAGAGGCATTTGAAACATTGAAGGGACTCTTGACATCAGCTCCTATCATGCAACCACCAGATTGGAATATACCTTTTGAAATCATGTGTGATGCTAGTGACTTTTATTGCATCCCTAAACTTATAGAGCGATTTTTAGAATCTCTTCCCCCAGCTAGCCTATTTCAAAGCTCTGAACTCAGCCTTTCAAATTACAGGGTTTAAAGAGCTTGCCTTAGGCTTAGCCTTACTTAGTATTCATTGCATATCTCAAGACTAATGCAAAAAAATAAGACTAAAGCACTAATGCTACAACTCTGGGAAAAAAAAAACATCCCCCTTCCCTCTTGCTTGGATGAATGGCCCCTCCACCATTGGATGATTTTTGCACTTTTTCTCCTCCAATCTTGGCCCTTTAGATTAAGATATTTTCATGACAACATAAAAATGTCATCTTGCCAATTTATAGCAGCTCTTAAGATGTGTACTCTGCCCTTGTAATATCCTCAACCCCTAGATGAAAAATAGGACCAATCCCATGCACTCCCTTGCTTGGCCTTTTAATTGCCTACCCTTGGATGAGTTGTGCTCTTCCATTCTGGGTCATTGGATGAGGACAACATAAAAATGAAATCTTGTAGATTAAATCCAGCCCTTAACATGTGTACTCAGCCCTTGTACATGGCCTAAGCCATTGGATGAAAAGGAACAATCCCATGCACTTCCTTACTTGGCCAAATGGATGTCCACCTTTGGATGAGTTGTGTTCTTCCATTCTTGGCAATTAGATGAGGGTTCTTTCATGACAAATAAAAATATCATCTTGGCATTTAATCTCAGCCATTGAATGATATATTCAATGTTTCTACGAGTCACCTAAGCCATTGGATGAAGGAGGGACCATTTGCAAGGTACTAGTGGTAGCATGTGAGCTTGATAGTGACTAAGGAATTAAATTGATCAAGCTTCCTTCTTCCCCTCTATGATTGCTGATCAAATGAGGTAAAATCCCAGCAATTCCTTCTTCTTTCATATTTTTCTTATTTACAAATTTGCCCTTTTTGGTTTCTTCGGTAAAATAACCTTTTTGACCCCCGAACCTAAATAAATAGAAAACGGACTCCAAATTCAAATTTTCTTTTTTCAATACTTTTTAAATAATAAAAATTTGAATTCTGGAAGTTTTCAAAATTTTTCGAGTCCATTTGCTATTTATTTCAGATTTATTTCCAAAATTGCCCCTTTTATGCACCCGAACTTTACCATTTTTAAATGAGCTCCGAATCTAGATTTTTCTTCACCAATCTATTCCAAATAATTTAAAAATATGATCTGGAAGTTTTCATAATTTTTGGAGTTCATTTGCTATTTTTTCGGGATTTATCTGCTTGAATACTATATAGGGGACCCGAATTTTGGCCATTTTGCAAACGAACTCCGAATCAAGATTTTCTTTTGCTAATATCTTCCAAATAATTTAAGAATGAGATCTGCAAATTAGAATTTTTGGAGCTCATTTTCTATTTTTTCGGGATTTATCCTTTTGAATTTCTACATAGTGGTCTCGGGATTTGGCCATTTTGCAAACGAACTCCGAATCAAGATTTTCTTTCGCCAATCTCTTCGAAATGGTTTAAGAATGAGATCTGCAAATTTTCAGAAATTTTGGAGCTCATTTGCTATTTTTCCCAAAATTTTCTATTTTGCCCTTTTGCCTCCGAAGCCCGGTTTTGCTCAAAACAACTCCGATTTTCAGATTTTCTTCAAACTGAGCCATGGGCTATCCTTGTTTAAATCTCTCCTCATCAATTAGGGGCTTTAGTCTTACCGAATCGGGCCATTTCTGTAATTCTTCCAAATTTCACCGAAATCCACCAAAAACCCTAATTCTCAGTTTTCTTCCGAATTGACCTTTCTTTCAGTTTTTCTTTCAACTAGCTTCTCCATTACCCATAGTTAGTGCTTATCTTTCATTTGAGACCTTCAATTTTGACCAATTTGATCGTTCAAGCATTTTTCCCTAAATGTTTTGAACTAGGATTTCTTTTCTACGGAGATTCCGTAACCCAACTTTCGACCTCCATATTTTTCAATGTAGACCTCGGATTGTCAAAATTCTTTCACCATCTTTCAATTGAACTTCAAATCTTGATTTTGAAAGTGGGTTGACTTTTTGAGTAGTTGACGTTTTTGGGTTGACTTTTTCGGGGTTGACTTTTCCTGTCTGCTTTCTTAGACTAAGTCTCAAAGTACCACCTACAGGGTGAGAAAAGCCTTTTTGCATTCTGAATCATCAATTTAGAAAGAAAACATACCTGATTTAGTGGTTCGAAGAAAATTTGGTGTCTACAGCTGCTCCTCTTTGGCTATTGCTGAGAATCAGGAATCAGGCAAAGATAAACAAACACTAATTTTGTACGGTTAGTGAAATCACATATGAAGGAAAGGGGAAAGGGGTTTCATTCATTGCCATTATTTTTGTTGAAAAAGTTGAAAATTGAAGATTTTGTCCTTAAATTGAGTTCCCTGACTAATCAAGGCTCGACCCGTCTTAAGGAAACATGTTCGATTTGGAAGAGGAGAAATAACCTCGACGATGGTCTCGGGGTCTTAACCTGTCTTGTGCTAACCTTACTGACATGGATAAAATCGAAAATTGAAAAAGATCTGGATGAAACCAGAGATTAAAAAGGCATGGTGAAACCAGAAAATTAAAAAAGATCTAGATGAAACCAAAAAATTGAGATAACATGGGTGAAACCAGAAAATTGAGAAAGATCTAGATAAAACTAGAAAGTTGAGAAAGATCCGAATAAAACCAGAAGTCGAAATGACATGGGTAAAACCAAAAAATTGAGAAAGATCTTGATGAAACTAGAGATTAAAAAGGCATGGGTGAAACCAGAAATTTGAAAATGATCTGGACGGAACCAGAAATTGAAAAGCATGGTGAAACCAGAAATTTGAAAAAGATCTGGATGAAACCAGATATTAAAAAGGCATGGGTGAAACTAGAAATTTGAAAATGATCTGGATGGAACCAGAAATTGAAAAGCATGGGTGAAAGCAGAAATTGAAAAAGATCTGGATGAAACCAGAAATTGAAAAGCATGGGTGAAACCAGAAATTTGAAAAAGATTTGGATAAAACCAGAGATTAAAGGCATGGGTGAAACCAGAAATTTGAAAATAATCTGGATGGAACTAGAAATTGAAAAGCATGGGTGAAACCAGAAATTGAAAAAGATCTGGATGAAACCAGAAATAGAAAAAGATCAGGATAAAACCAGAGAATAAAAGGGCATGGGTGAAACCAGAAATTTGAAAAAGATCTGGATGAAACTAGAGGATAAAAAAGCGTGGGTGAAACTAGAAAATTGAAAATATCTGGATGAAACCATAAATTAAAATGACCTAGAAATTAACCTGAAGAATTTGAGAGAGGATGCAAATGCTTCATGGTGTAAATGCAAATATCTTGGATTGATGCAAATGCTTCTTGAAATGATACAAATGTCTTGGATTGATGCAAATGCTTCTAAATGCAGATGCAGATGTCCCTAAGAATCATGTTCATGTAAGTGGTTCATGAATGGTGTAATTGCAGCTAGAATGAAGATGCAATGATCCTAGAAATGATGCACTTGCTTGAGATGATGCGAATGCAAATATCTACGAAGGATGTACTTGTAAAAATAGAATGCAGATGCTCATGGAATAGTGCAAATACAAATACTCATGAATTATGCAAATGCTTGCTGACACGGTGCAGATGCAAAGCTTAATAAATAGATGAATGCTCATGAGTGATGCAAATGCCCCTGATCATTTTTCTAGATTTTGGCTTAGCCTTTCCAATTCATTTTTCCTCTTCAAATCAGAGTATATCTTCAATTCATTTTTCAATCTTTGGCTATTCTCTTTGCCCCAACAGTTTTCAAACTCTTATTGAAAGAAGTCTACTTGTCGAGTTCTATTTCTTCTTCACATATTTCAAAGTCAAGGTTAACCCTAATAGTTCCACACCTTTGAGTTAGAAAAACCCTTATCTCATGTTAATATCAAAAATGGGTATTTCAAAAATATTTTTATTTTCCCTTTTTGAAAAAGAATTTTGCTTATCTAATGACAACTTCTGAGCCAAAAATATTAACCCCACAGAGTGTGATGTATGAATTTTTGAAGACTGATGATCACTGTTAGAAATTTCCCTAAGTGTCAATCTGAATTTTTCAATTTGAATTGGCATGGCTTGGTATAACAAGATTTTGGTTGATCGAAGAAAACTTCACAACAAAATGTATGTCCCTTCTAGGCTCACAAAAGGAACAGGTTTTATAAATTACGAATTCATTGAGAACCGAACAAATTCAACATCCTTTTAGTTTCCATATCAAGGTTTTTTTGACAAGCGTCAAGATTGGCCGGAATGTTTAAACCGAGAAGTTTAATTTTGGAGGGAAAAAGTTTTAGTTTTTGAAGACAATCCTCCGAATGAGAGCTGTCAATTTGGGAGGTTCAGAATTTCTAGATGTTCCTCGATGACTACTTCTTCCATTTCAACTCTAGACCGCCCATTTTTGGGTTTTCGCCCTAGAGTCCCATTCTTTCCATTTTTTATTCTCCATTTTTTATTTATTTATTGTTTTACCATGCACTTGAGAATTCTAAATTCTTCCTTAGTGAAATGATAATTCAATGAGATGGGATATAATCTGAGGAAAAACCCTTCAAGTTAAATATTCATGCTTGATCAAAATGGACTTTTAAAGCACGTAATGTAGGCCATGGCACGAGGTTGAGAAAGAAAGGATAAATAGGCCGAAAATATGTGTTTGAGGGTAATCAGATCAAGGATCATTTCTTGAGGAGGGTTCTCTTTGAAGCATTTATCTCTTTTTGGACTTTTCATTCCTTTTTGACTTTTGCTCTTTTTCTTCCTTGCTTTTGGTTTTCATTTGCCTTACTTTTTCACATTTTTTATTTTTGTTTTTCTTGGCTTTCATTTTGCCATTTTTCTTTTTTTTTTTTCGACAGAGTGAACCCGTATTTATTCGGGGCTCCATTTGCTTTGCATCTGTCTTTGAGCTAGGACTCATTTCTCAGTGATCCTTCCTCGCATTTGCCCCCAGTGTAGAGGGTAATCCTTGATCAGGGTTTAAAGAAGAAAGAATTCTTTCGGCTCAAAAAGGGTGACTATGGATAATTTCTTTTTGTGACAGGGACATGAAAGATGGCCATTTATCATGTCAAGCACGAATATTCATATTAAAAAGCAATCCCCAGGGGAAATAGATATTCAGAATTTCATTTTGCACTTTGGAATCATCCGAATTCTCATATGCATGGTATCACAATTTTTTTTTGTCGCATGCCCCAATGATTCATGCGTTAGTCGATCCTTTTTCACCATATAACCATCATTTCCACATATGATGCCTCAGTTTGATTAACCATGAGAATTTGTATCAACGAGGAACATAGCAAGTCTAGGTCTATTTTAAAAAGGCTGAGTTTCAAATATGAGTTCTTTGAAAGGAAAAGGAAAATACGACCCAAAAACGAGTTTTCTCTGGAACATGGGATAATCTAGTTTAATCATTGTGCCCCAGGGTGTCAATCATGAAGTGATGTTTGGGTAATTAGTGTTTTCTGGTTATTGGTAAAGGTCATGAATGGTTTTAGCACAATCTTGACATACATCAATTTACCAAAATCTAGATTCTTGAAAGAATGTCTCATTTGTTTGAATTTCAAGGAATTCGAAAAAATTTCAAAAACTTCGTTCCTTTGTTCATGGCCTAGAACATCGTTGCTTATTTTGTGATGACAATTTTTTTTTTTATGAAGTTCAATCATTCATATTCCTTGAAGCATTAGGTCTTTCAAGTGATCTTAGTTTCAGGGATTTAGACATATAGAAGCCCAAAAGAGAGGGGGAGGGTATTGGGTCATTTTTAACAATCATCATCAATATTCTCGAGACCGTCCATTATTAAAACTTCCTTAATGCTTTTTTTTTTTTTTTGCAAATTCAAACTATTGTTAAAACACAACAAACACAAAGTATTTAAAATTCAAAATTCATTTAATATGGATGTTAACATAAGACAAGTGTTTTCATCATGAGGTATGAAACTAAATGCATAAAAAGATCCCATTGACATGTTCTCCCTAATTCAAACTTGCTATTCCTCGATACTCTTTTCGACTTTTCCATCTTCTTCCCCTATTATGACATCCACAATGGTCTCATTATTCCTATTCAGTAGATTCTCCACGCTGTCTGACCTTTGTTTCTTCCCCACATCCAACTGTCCTTTATTGATGAGTGCTTGAACCTTCCATTTCAGACATAAGCAATTTTCTGTGGAGTGTCCTCGAATCCCAAAATGATAATCACAATATGCATTCTCGTCATACCAACTCGGATATGTGGGTTGGATAGGCTCCACTGGAACTTTAGTGAGGAGTTGCTCTTCGACCAGCTGGGGCAATAGTTCAGAGTAAGACATGGGGAGTGGCTCAAACTGATCTCTTTTTCGGACATTCTTTGGTTTCCTCTGGCTGACAAAAGGTTGAAAATTTACTGGATTCTGAGAGGCCATCGGGTATAAGTATGAACCCTGGGATACATAGTTCGTAGAAGGACAGGTGGTTGGTATGAAGTAGCCGGAATATACGGGGCAAAGTCTCCCACAGCTTGGACATATTCCTCTTTCTTTTTGGGCGTCTTGTTTCTCTCTGCATTAAATGTTTTACCTCCTTCGAGTTTCCCAGCCTTGATAGCATTTTCAATCATTTCCCTAAAGATTACCATATCCAAAAAATTCTTCGTGGTGTTGCCAACAAGTCTATCGTAGTATGGGGCATGTAGGGTATTCACAAAAAAGGACAGTAGTTTCTTTTTGAGTTAAAGGCGGTTGTACTTGGGTGGCCATGTTCCTCCACCTCTGAGCATACTCTTTGAAGCTCTCAGTAACCTTTTTCTCCATATTTTGCAAGGTGAGACAGTCAGGTGTCATGTCGGTCACATGCTTGTACTGGTTTAGAAAAACCCTGGCCAAATCATTCAAAGAGCGAATTTGATCCTTGCTCAACTGACTATACCACCTAATTGCGGACCCACTGAGGCTATCATGAAAGCAGTGAATCAAAAGCTTATCATTATCTATGTGACTTGCCATATTTCGGCAGAACATGGTGATGTGGCTTGATAGATCGGTCGTCTCGTCATATTTCACAAAGTTAGAGACCTTGAATTTAGGGGGAATGACTAAATTGAAGACCAAGCGTCGTTCTTTTGCATCCAAACTCCTGAATACGTTTGTATTTTCAACTGCCCGGAGCCTTTCATTTAGCAACTGATATTTCCCTCGGGAATCTGTCAACTTAGCCATATTTGACTCAACCATCTTCAGTTTTGCTTGTTTAGCTGGATCATCTAAATTCAGAATGTTGCTAGGATTAACTGTATTCTGGCCATTTAACATCATGACCTCACTCTAACCCTCTTGTGCCTCTAACCCTTCTCTGGTAGCTAAGTTTTCATTGTATCCTTTTCCCTTGATTACGGTGGACATCAGCTCCATCAATTTAGTCATCTAATCCTTAGATTCTTCTTGAGACTTTACCAGTTATTCTCGCAATTCTTCATGTGCCATTTCCATTCTTTCCATTCGGGTAGCTTGTTCATTCTTCATAGCTCTAGCCTGTGTTAAAAGGGTAGTCAGTACTTCTTATACCTTTGATTTGAAATGGAAATTCTTTCAAAGACTCTTAAAGCCAAGCCAACTTTTGTTTTATTCCCCCCAAATGTATGTCATGATGAAGGAGCCATGAATGCAATTTGATGCCCGTGAAACATAAACAATGTGATGTATGGACATGTATAGTGGAAACATGCTGACCATGTATGTAATAAATGCAATCACGATGCCAACATGCTGCAAGCAAAGAATAAATAAATCAACGCATGGATATATGCAATGAATGACCATGTATATTTCAGTGTATTTCCCTATGTATGATCATATACACTATGAATGCAACACCATGTCAATTATGATGTATGTAAACAATTAATGATTGACACAGAGTATATACAAAGAAAATCATGCTGACCATGTGTGTCATGAATGTATCCTAATGTTAATATGACAGATTAATGCATGAGCATATCATGATAACTATGTATGCCATGGATGTAATCTAATGCCAATATGATGCATTTAAAGAATAAATAAATTGATACACAGGTATATACAAATAATGACCATGCATGTCATAAATGTATTTACAATGAATGACCATGAATGCTATGACTGTAACATGATGTCAAAATGATACATGTAAAGAATAAATGAATTAACACAAAGGTATATACAATGACCAATGATTTCACGAAATTGGTGGGACAAAATTTTGATTATTCAAAAATCTAAACTATGCAAAATTTGCCTCCAAATTTAATCTATGATTTTTGAAACATGTTTTCTCTATGAAAAGCCAAACATATTATTTTCAAAAGAATTTCAAGGTAGTGGATCCTAATATGGTATAGTAAGCAAATGTTCATGTAACACTACCGGTTCATAATTCTTATTCAACCAACAAATATTTATGAAATCATCAAATGAGGTTATTATTTCCAGCTGTTTATTGCAAAGAATGAGATTAAAGATGCAACCATGAATGTACATGCTCTACTTACACATGCATGAAAAATGCAAAAATGTTTGAAAAAGAATGTTTGTATTTTGAATTTCAAAAAGTTAGTGAACACTTGCCCCAACAATATCTACTTATATAGGCATCACGGTGCCTTTGGGGCAGAGTATCACATTTATTTATGGGCGATGTACGTACATCTTTGCCCAATCGACAACCCTTATTCAGAGTGTAAAGTAGTCAACAAAAGGTTAGAAATGTCCCTCCATGTGTTCCTATCTTCGATATCTATCAAAAATTCAGCAGGGCTTCGTCTATGTTGGCTCTATGGTTCACTATATGTGGGTGAATGGTTCTAAAAAGCCCTGAATTGATCCTCACTATCGCCTGTGAAGGCTAGTAAGACACCCCGATAAAAAACAGGTTCAATTCGTTAGAGTATATTTCCCTAGCCCATGCGGATTGTTAATCACGGGAGCTTAGGTAATTTATACTTCGGAAATATTTTGCTAACCCATGCGGATTGTTAATCACGGGAGTGTAGCTACTTTATTTCCACTTAAAGGGACGAAACCCAGGTATAGGGCTTATGTTATGCAAATTCATGTGTAGTGTGCGAGGAAGAACAACAAACCTTTCACCACCTATTCTACAATCCTTATTCTAAATGCCCCAGCAATTTATTAAAAGAACATTCAAGAATAGTGTAACACATTAATCAACAAGCAATTATAATATACAACCTTAAATAACTAGAGAACAATAATAAAATGCATGCACATGAGTATGACCATATTCAAAAACATTTTATTATTTTCAAAATTATCCTTATTTTTTTTTTAAAAAAAATATGGGAATTAAAATTAAATATCAATTAAACCCGACAAAATCGAGACTTTGATAACACACGACTAATTCTAGGCCTGACTCTCTAATTTTTCCCAGCGGAGTCCCCAAGCTGTCGATACATGATCCCGTCGCGGGGACCCGTTCGAGTGAGGGGGAAACAGAAGCAGAGGAAAAGACGACTTAATTCATCTAGATTGAAGTAAAAGGTCAAGGTTATGAAAACGGCCTCGGAAAAGGTCATGGAGTCGCTACCAATCTTTTTTTGGCTAGGTGTGATCGGCCACCTATTAAAATCGGTTTTGTAAACCATTTTAAAATTAATTAAAATATTTTTAAAACCAATTTCAAGTTCGCATTTTAAACCGGAGAAATCAAAGAGCTGGGTTCGGGACTCAGTTACGTGCGGGGAAGGATTAGCACCCCCACAATGCCCGTATAAAATGGTACCTTAATAATCGTGTATTATCTCAAGTCTCGATAAAAAGTCAGTTTTAAATTTAATATTTCAAATTAATTCCCAATTTTAAGAAAAAAATAATTTCATTTTTAATTGAAAATAATCCGAAATTTATTAATTCAAAATTTTCCTATATTTTCCTACAAACGTGGCAAAATATAAATTTTTTTATTTATTTGGAAAAGTTTCCGAATCATTCTCATTTTACAGAAGATATTTCGTTATTAATGATAATTGATAATATCCTCCCCAGCAAACCTGGCAGAGAACTCATGAATTATTTTAACTCGGGAAATAACTTTATTTTATTGAAAATCATTATCTTTTTCAAAACATTTTAAAAAAATAGGAATATGAACATGTGTGACATAAATAAAATGACATAGCAAATTCTAGATAATATAATGCAACATAAATTATATGGTATAATTTAAAAGGCATATCATATCCTAAATGAAATGAGATATCCTAAGTATCATGATATTCTAAATGAAATGAATAAGATTTAAATGATATGGAAAATTTAAATGACATGGCATATCCTAAATAAGATAATCTAAATGACATGGAATATTATCTAAGTGACATGGAATATGAAACATTAAATAATGCTATCATGAAATATGCATGAAAATAAAATAACAAAATGCATGAACATAATATATGCGAAATAATGCGACAACAATAAATAACTAAAATAAAAAGCATAGGATAGCATGAAATATTCAAAACCATATGGCAAACAATATAACATCATAAAAATGTAAATCAAAATAATAATAATAATACCATAGAAAAATATCATAGCAAAAATCACATATTAAATAAAATGCATGAAAATGGAAAATGCAATGCATGAAAATGTATTTTTTCCTTTAAATAAAAAAATCCGTATATCTAAAAAGATATCCGACTACCTTAGGAAAATATATCAAAATAAATCTTCAAAAATCAAAATACTTTGTGATTTGTTTGAAAACAATTTAAGAGACTTGAATAAATATTAAAACCTTAGCCAAAACCTTTGAAAATGACTCTAATTTTCTAAGTTTAAAATCCAGACTTGACCACCCTTAACCCGAGATTTATAAAATCATTTTTAAAGTTTAAAAATACTTAGAAACTATCCTAAGATAGTAGCTAATGCTTCTAACCAACCCCCTCTAAATGCCTTATCCAAATTCAACAATTGTTTTTCTTTTGAATTCAAATCTGCCTCTACTGTCCGGTTTTGACACACGATTTTTTAGCCTATTTTTCAAAATTCAAAAAACTCTAAAACAAATAATGGAGACTCAGAACATGTAAAACTACATGAGAAACAATTGGCTTAATTTTTTTATTAAAGATGAATGCCCAGAAAAATCAGGAAATTACGAGTACTAGATGAAAAATTGTTTTGCCAAAACACATTTTTTTGCCTTTGATAAAATCATTTACAAATCAAAGTAAAAATGTTGGAGACTCTCATAAAGACCTACAAACAGTAGCTAAAACATTTAAAAACCTTGGACAAGAATTGGCTAAGTAAAAAAAAAAATCACTCAGGTAGAATAATCAATTTAACAACCCTTTAATTTTCCACAAGTATGCTCAAGTGAGATGACTTTGAGCCATTGATTGGCCTAAGTCATAAATCATGTGGCATGACATGGAATGCATGAAAATACAGCAAAGTAAATGCATGAAATGCATGGTTTAAAGTCTAGTAATATGGAAAATGCATGGCATAAATAACCTAAATGCCTAGCATGAGTTTGCATGACAATAAATGCTATCCTAAATTAATATGCATCAACTAGTGTCTAAATGACATGGCAAATGACATGAAATAATGAAAATGGCCTAGTGCCTAAATATCATGGGAAATGACATGGCATATGAAAATGGCCTAATGTCTAAATGTCATGGAACAACAACATGTCATTTGAAAATAGCCTAATGCTTAAATGACATGTAAAATGACATGGAATAATAAAAATGGCCTAAAGCTAAATGACATGTGAAATGACATGGCATATGAAAATGGCCTAATGTCTAAATCTCATGGAAAAATAACATGGCATATGAAAATTGCCTAAAGCTAAAAGAAAATACACATGGCCGAATGGCCTAGGAACCAAAGTGTTGTGAGAAATGTCATCTAAAATGACCTAACTAAATGCTATGGAAGATGATATGAAAAATGGAAATGGCCTAAAATATATGACAATAGCACCAAGAAGCAAAAATATGACCTAGGTCAAAAGAACAAGATGGTTAGCAAGAATACAAATATACATGAAGATAAACAATAATAGAAATAAGCAAGTTAAAGTAAGCAAATAAATAACAAAGAGATGAGCTCCATGGTTGGTACATTGGACAAAGCCCCCCCCAAACAATTGTCTCTTGATTTTCATCAAGGTCATGAAGCCTTTTCAATCTCAAAATCATAAAAAATAACTAAGGTAAGAAAAAAAAATATCGAGATGAGCTCCATGGTTGGTATATTGGACAAAGCCCACCCTAACCATTATCACTTGATTTTCATCAAGATCATGAAGCCTAACCATTGTTTTATTTATTTTTTGGAAAGCAAGAACAACAAGAAAGTTGTAAAAAAAATGATAGGAAATCACATGGAAAACAAGAAATAAAGCATGAGGAAGAAGAAGAAAGAATGTAGTAGCAATGGTAGAGTGGCTACCTTAACAAAAGATTTTCTTTCTTTCTTACAAAAACTTTTTTTTTTTCAATTAGCTACTGACTTCCCTTCCTAAATGATCAGTCTATATGGAAAAAATCAAACATTCCCCCCTTCCCTCTTGCTTGGCCGAATGGCCCCTCCACCATTGGATGATTTTTGCACTTTTTCTCCTACAATCTTGGCCCTTAGATTAAGATATTTTCATGACAAAATAAAAATGTCATCTTGAAAATTGATAGAAGCCCTTAATATGTGTACTCATCCCTTGTAATAACCTCAACCCTTAGATGAAAAAGAGGACCAATCCCATGCACTCCCTTGCTTGGCCCTTTGAGTGCCTACCCTTGGATGAGTTGTTTTCTTCCATTCCTGGCCATTAGATGAGGATTCTTTCATGAAAAATAAAAATATCATCTTGGCATTTAATCTCAGCCATTGAATGGTGTACTCAACTTTTCTACAAGGCACCTAAGCCATTGGATGAAGGAGAGACCATTTGCAAGGTACTAGTGGTAGCATGTGAGCTTGATAGTGACTAAGAAATTAAATTGATCAAGCTTCCTTCTTCTCCTATATAATGGCTGATCAAAGGAGGTAAAATCCCAGCAATTCCTTCTTCTTTCATATTTTTCTTAATTACAAATTTGCCCTTTTTCGGTTTCTTCGGTAAAATGACCTTTTTGACCCCCGAACCTAAATAAATAGCAAACAGACTCCAAATTCAAATTTTATTTTTTCAATAATTCTGAAATAATAAAAAATTGAATTCTGGAAGTTTTCAAAATTTTTCAAGTCCATTTGCTATATATTTCGGATTTATTTTCAAAATTGCCCTTTTTATGCACCTGAACTTTACCATTTTTTAAACTAGCTCCGAATCCAGATTTTTATTCTCCAATCTCTTCCAAATAATTTAAAAATATTATTTGGAAGTTTTTATAATTTTTGGAGCTCATTTGCTATTTTTTTGGGATTTATCTGCTTGAAAAACTGTCTAAGGGACCCGAATTTTGGCTATTTTGCAAACGAACTCCGAATCAAGATTTTCTTTCTCCAATCTCTTCCAAATAATTTAACAATGAGATTTGCAAATTTTCATAATTTTTAGAGCTTATTTACTATTTTCTCGGGATTTATCCTTTTGAATTTCTACATAGTGGACCCGGGAATTGGCTATTTTGCAAACAAACTTCGAATCAAGATTTTATTTCTCCAATCTCTTCGAAATAGTTTAAGAACGAGATCTGCAAATTTTCATAATTTTTGGAGTTCATTTGCTATTTTTCCCAAATTTTCCAATTTTGCCATTTTGCCTCCGAAGCCCGGTTTTGCTGAAAACAAGTTCGATTTTCAGATTTTCTTCAAACTGAGCCTTGGGATATCCTTGTTTAATCACTCCTCATCAATTAAGGGCTTTAGTCTTGTCGAATCGGGCCATTTCTGTAATTCTTCCAAATTTCAACGAAATCCACCAAAAACCCTAGTTCTCGGTTTTCTTCCGAATTGTTCTTTCTTTCAATTTTTCTTTCAAGTAGCTTCTCCATTACCTGTAATCAATGCTTATCGTTCATTTGAGACCTTCAATTTCGACCAATTTGATCGTTCAAGCACTTTTCCCCAAATTTCCCGAATTAGGGTTTCTTTTATACTGAGATTCCGTAACCCAACTTCTAACCTCTATATTTTTCAATGTAGACCTCGGATTGTCAAAATTCTTTCACCATCTTTCAATTGAACTTCAAATATTGATTTTGAAAGTGGGTTGATTTTTTTAGTAGTTGACTTTTTTTGGGTTGACTTTTTCAGGGTTGACTTTTCCTGTCTACTTTCTTAGACTAAGTCTCAGAGTACCACCTGCAAGGTGAGAAAAGCCTTTTTGCATTTTGAATCAACAATTTAGGAAGAAAACATACCTGATTTAGTGGTCCGAACAAAATTAGGTGTCTACATACAACTTTTTAATAATAAAAAAAATGATGATGAAAAAATGAAAAGAAAAAATAAATGAAATGGTGATAAATGAAAACTCCATTTCCTTTTCTTCACATGTGATTTCACTAACCGGACAAAATTAGTGTTTGTTTATCTTTGCCTGATTCCTGATTCTCTGCAATGCCAAAGATGCGTAGCTGTAGACGCCTAATTTTGTCCGGACCCCTAAATCAGGTAAAATTTTCTTCTTGATGATGTTTAGAATGCAGAAAGTCTCTTCTCATCCTGCAGGTGGTACTCCAAGACTTTGTTTAAGAGGTTAAACATAAAAAGTCAATTCGGAAAAAGTCAACTTCAAAAGTCAACTACTAAGAAAGTCAACCCTTATTCAAAATCAAGATTCAAAGTTTAATTGAACAATGGTGAAAGAATTTTGATAATCCGAGGTCTACAATGATTGATATGGAGTCCGGAGGATGGGTTACGGAGATTCAGTGGAAAGGAAACCCTAGTTCGGAAAATTTGGGGAAAAGTGTTTAAACGATCAAATTGGTCAAAATTAGAGGTTCTGAATGAAAGATAAGCAATGACTACGAGTAATGGAGAGGCCATTTAGAAGCAAAACCAAAGAAAGAGTCAATTCGGAAGAAAACCGGGAACTAAAGTTTTTGGTGAATTTTGGAGAAAATAGAGAAAACTGCTAAAATGGCTCGATTCAGTAAAATTAAAGCCCCTAATTGATGAGGAATGGGTAAACAAAGATATCTCAAGGCTCAGTTTGAAGTACTTCCGAGAAAAGAGTCGATTGGAGAAAAAACGAAAAAACGAGGAAATTTTCGATATTGGAAGAAGGAAAAATCAAGACGGAGGAGAATTTGTTCGTAAAAATTGGGCGTCTTGGACCAACTCAAATTCAATATATAACAAAGGCCTGTAAAAAGAAAATTTGGAAATCGAGCTTGTTTTGAGTAAAACCGAGCTTCGCAGGTAAAAGGGCAAATTTTGAAAATTCGAGAAAAATAGCAAATGTGCTCCAAAAATTACCAAAACTTCCAGATATCAATCTTATGTCATTTGGATTGGTGAAGAAAAATCCGGATTCGGAGCTCGTTTGCAAAATGGCAAATTTCAGTCCCACTAAGCTGAAATTCCAGAAGATAAATCCCGGAAAAAATAGCAAATTAGCTCAAAAAATTACCAAAACTTCTAGATCTCAATCTTAAATTATTTGGAAGATATTGGCGAAGAAAAATCTGGATTCGGAGCTCGTTTGCAAAATGGCAAATCTCGAGCCTACTTAGCTGAAATTCCAGAAGATAAATCTCGAAAAATAGCAAATGAGCTCGGAAAATTATGAAAACTTTCAGATCTCAATTTTAAACTATTTAGAAGATATTGGTGAAGAAAAATCCAGAATCTGAGCTCGTTTGAAAAATGGTAAAAGTTCGAGTGCACTAAGGGGCAATTTTGGAAGAAAAATCTGGGAAAATAGCAAATGGGCTCGAAAAATTATGAAACCTTCCAAGATTCAATTTTATATTATTTAGGAAGTATTGAAAATATAAAATTTGGATTTGGAGTCCGTTTGCTATTTAATTAGGTTCGGGGGCGAAAAGGGTAATTTTTATTGAAGAAACCGAAGAGGGCCTTTCTTGCAATTAAAAAAATGGAGAGTGGGCTGGAATATGATGGGTCAGCCGGCCAAGCCCATGAGGAGAGTGATTTTTTGCTGATCTCTTGCATCTAAAGGCCAAAAGTGGATAGTAAGGTAGTTATTTTTTTGGTCAAGCCTTTGTAATTGTGCCACATGGACCAATGCATGGAGAGGGAGGATGTCAACATAATGGCTTCATATTTTTGAACAATTGTATTAGTGAGGGGCTGATCACTTAATCTAAGGTGGTAATTTCATATTTTAAGCATCTTGGATTAGTGGCCTTTGGATCAAATTGGCTAGGGGAAAAAATGACAACATCCTACACCTAAAGGGCCATTCAGCTACCACGATTTAGAGGGAGGGGTTTCATTTTTTTTTTGGCTAATCATAGAGAGGGCAGTAGCTATTATGGAGAGGAAAAAAAAAGAAAAAAAAAGGAAAAAGAAAGAAAAAAGAAGGGCTTTCTTACTACTCTTTGATTTGGAAAGCTAGAGCAAGGTAGCAATGTTCTTTCATGCTCTCCTCCATACTTTGTTGATATGATTTTGTTATTTTCATGGTTATTTTATTTTCTTTCATGAAATAAAATTGTTTTTCAAAACAAGTTCTTAAAGCTCCTATCTTATGTTTTCTTGAAAAAAAATCAAAGAAAAAATATATTTTCCTCCATTTTTACATGTTGGCCGAATGGTCCCTTATTGTGCATGTGTTGTGTTTGATTTATTTTCCATAAGTGATTGTGATGTTCTAGCTTGTTTTGATGTTCTAAATTTTAAAAATAATTAAGATATGGAGCTTGTTTTTAACCTTTTTCATTTACTTACTACTATTTTGCTAATTTTATCATTTTGTTTTCATGTCTACTTACTTTGTTTGCCATTTTTAATTTTCTGTTTTCACCATGTTAGGTTGTTCATGTTTTTGTTAATACCATACCATGTGTTTGTGATTTTGTCTAGCTATGTTCATGCATTTACATTATGTTTGTTTGGTCTAACATGTGTCCTTTTAAGTCTTGCATATACTATGCCATGTGTTTGTGTCATTGCCATGCTAGAATTTCCTTGCATATTTTCATGACCATTCGGCTACCCCTTATTGTTTTGCCTTGTGTGTGTATTTTCATCTTGTTTAGTGACATGCTTGCATTTCTATGGCATGATATTGCGTATTATATTTACTATGCCATGTGTTTGTGTTATTGCCTAGCTAGAATTGCATATGTTGATTAGGTGACCATTCGGCTCCTACATTTGTGCATGTGCATTTTCATGTTGTTTGGACTATCATGCTTTCTTATGCTTTGCATCTTCAGGTCACGTGGTTGTGTATTGGTTATGCCATGTTCATGCATTAGTATTGTGTTCATTTGGTCATTTTTGTTCATGTTGCTTCCATGCATTTTCATATTACATATTAGGTCTTAGGTCATTTTGTATTGCCATGCAATTCCATGTCCATTAGGTCTAGGTCATCTTGGTACGCCATACACATTTTCCATGCTATTTAGGTCTTAGGTCATATTGGTATTGCCATGCATTTTCATGTCCATTAAGTCTAGGTCACATTTGCATTGCCATGCATTTCATGCATATTAGGTATAGGTTGCATTTATTGCCATGCACAAGTTCATGTTAGGCATTAGGTCATTTTTTTATGCCATGCATTTTCTATGTCATTTAGGCCTTAGATCATGCATTTCATGCATTTAACTTGCTTTTTGTTCATGCATTTCATATCATACCACTTGATTTTTGACTTAAGCCAATCAATGGCTCAAAGCCAAGCTCACATGAGCATGCATGTGGAAAATTAAGAAGTTGTCAAGTTGGAATTTCTACCTTTGTGATTTTTTTTTTCATTAGGCAATCCTTGTCCAAATTTTTAGAAATTTTAGCTACTGTTTGTAGGTCCTTAGAGGAGCCTCCAATATTTTTATTATGATTTTTGAATGATTTTATCAAAGGCTTAAAAATGTTTTTTAGCAAAACAGTTTTTCACCCAGTGTTCCGACTTTCATGATTTTTCTGGCAGGTCATCCTTAGTCTAAAAATTAAGCAAATTTTTTCCCATAGAGTTAGAAATGTCTGAGTCTCATATATTCTTTTTAGATTTTTTTTGAAATTTTAAAAATAGGTTAAAAGGTCACGTTTTAAAACTGGTCAGTAAAGTCAGATTTGAATTCAAGGGAAATATATATTTTTGTTTTGGCTAATGCATTAAGAGAGGGCTGATTAGGAACCTTAGCTACTATCCTAGGTTGATTTCTAAGCCATTTTAATCCTAAAAAACTGATTTTATAAAGCTCGAATCAAGAGTGGTCAAGTCCGGATTTTCAAAGTTAGGAAAATAGAGCCATTTTTAAAAGGGAGTTCGGCCATGTGTCATTTTTCATCCAAGAATTTTCAAAATTGTTTTCAAACCAATCACAAAGTATATTTGATTTAGAAAAATCTTATTTGATGTATTTTTCTAAAGTAGTTAGATATCTTTTTAGATATACGGATCTCCTTATTTAAAGGAAAAAAATACTCTTTCATGCGTTGCATTTTCCATGTTCATGCATATTATATGATATATGATATATGATTTTTGATATGAATATTTCTATGGCTATGCTATTGTTTTGATTTATATTTCATGATGTTATATTGATTGTTATATGGTTGTGAATATTTCATGTTATTCTATGTTTTTTTTGCCATGTCATTTAGAATATATCATGTCACTTAGGTTACATCATGTCATTTAGAATATACCATGTCACTTAGGTTATATTATATCATCTAGATTTTTGACTATGTCATCTTTACTATATCGCACATGTTCATATTCATTTTTTAAAAAATATTTTAAAATAAGATAATGATTTTCAATAAAATAAAGATATTCCCAAGTTAAAATAATTCATGAGTTCTCTGCCGGGTTTGCTGGGGAGGATATCATCAATTATCATTAATAAAGGAATACTTTTCTTTCAAAAGTCGAGAATGATTCGGAAAGTTTTCAAATAAATAAAAATTTCTATATTTTGCCGCGCTTGTCGGGGAATATAGGAAAATTTTGAATTAATATATTCTAGGTCATTTTCAATTAAAAATGAAAATATTTTTCTTTAAATTGGGAATTATATTAAAATGCCAAATTTAAAATCAACTTTTACCGAGATTTGAGATAACACTCAATTAATAAGGTACCGATTTATACGGGCATTTTGGGGGTGCTAATCCTTCCCCGCACGTAACTGAAACCTGAACCCGCTTCTTTGATTTCTTTGGTTTAAAAAACGCAGACTTGAAATTGGTTTTAAAAATGTTTTAATTAATTTTAAAATGTTTTACAAAACCGATTTTAATAGGTGGCTGATCACACCTAGCCAAAAAAGATTGATGGCGACTCCATTTCTTTTTCGAGATTGTTTTCAAACCCTCACTTTATTTCAAGAGGAATTAAATCATTTTTTTCTTTGTTTTCTATTGTCACGCTTAACGAGTAAAAGTTTTGCGATGACACTTGTTATTTTTTAGGTTGAGACACCTTGCAAAGTATTCTGCTGATTATTCCTTGGTCAAATCCTTGCCTACCTCCAATGGTTTTGTCTCTGTAAGTATCAATATCAATATCAATTAAAAGAGTTAGTAAAAAATAGTTTTTTTTTTTTTTAAATAAGAATTCGACTTTTGTGGGATGCCTTTTAAGAAAGTATGAAAAATGAGAATGGAAAATTTTAACATTCTTTTCTTCTATAATGACAATAGCTTGTGCTAATTCTTCATCCTAAAAACTTATTTTATAAAAGTAAATGTTATAAGAGTACATATATTAGCTTGAAAACTAATAAATACAACAAAAAATATCATACCTTTTCCTTACGCGTATCATGATGGCCAGAGACATTATCGCACAAAAAATATTTGTGAAAACAATATTCAAAGAAACAAAAGGTTGCTTCTTATTTGGTTTCAAATGCATTTCTAGATAGTAATACATCTATGTATATATATATAGTTTAAAAAATTGTACCTGAAAGATAAACAATAATTAAAGTAAAATGTAATGTCTACTTATCATAAAAAAATGTAACTGTAAATTTATAATGCATAAAACATAGGCTTATATATATAAAAAAACCCTAACCTATATTCAAAAATCATCTAAGCCTCTGTTTTTTTTTTCAATCAATTAAACTCTCAAATATTTATTTCACCTTAATTAAGCCCTCTTATAAAAGGAAAGTGTCACAAACTTAAAATTCTGTTAACAGTTGGCTGACATGGAATAAAATAGCCACGTGAATAAAATTTGAAAAAAAAAATCGTTTAAATGAAACAAAAAATAAATTGAAAATTCCTAATCCTTTATGGTTTAGATGAAAAAAAAATCATATGAAAACAAGAAATCCTTAATCCTCTAAAACTAAAAACTTTAAAATCAATTCCCAAAATTTATCCCCAAAATAAAAAACTGATACCCATCACTGAACAACATTTTAAAGCTAGTTGAGACAAGGAGAGTGAGAGGGAGACGGAGACAACCAAGAGGGGAGACTGATTTTTGTGGCTAAAAAAGGAAAAAAGTTGTACAAGAATAAGGGAAAGGGCAACTGGAGAAAAAAAAAAGAAGGGGATGAGTGAGAGCAATGAAACAAACGAAAGGGAGCACGAGAGAGAGGAGATCGGCACCAAAAAGAAAAAGAAAGAAAAAGAACAAGAAAAAAAAAAAAAAAAAAAAAAAGAATAGAAAGGTTACATTTTTTTTTTGGCTAAAAGAAAGAGGCGGGGGGTTTTTGGGAGGAACACATCAAGTAAAACAAAAACAAAAAAGGGAAAGGATTTAGGCGATTTTGAGGAGACAGAGACTAGGTGAGATTTTGATGTTTCTTTTGGGTTTTGATTTCTTTTGATTCTACTTTGTGGGGTATAGTTTCATTTTTATTTCTATTTTTTCTGGAAAATGGTTGTGTGGACAAGATTGAAACTGTAAATTTTTCATGGTTTTGAGTTATGTGTTGCTGTTATTTTTGGGTTTGATTTTGAAAATTTATTTTGAAGTTTCGGTTTGAGGATAAAAGATTTTCTCATTTCATATGATTTTTTTTTTCAGATTGGGGATTTTTTTTTAAATCGATTTAAATTTTTTTCATCTAAACGAATTTTTTTTTTTAAATTTTGACCAATCAAGTTATGTCATGTATACATAAAAAATATTTTATTCTTATCTACCTAAATTATACTTGCCACGTTGTATTTTTTAAGCCACATCATTCGACATGTGTTAATTTTATTCCACGTCAGCCAACTGTTAACAGACTTTTAAGTCTGTGACAGTTTCCATTTATAAGAGGGCTTAATTAAGTTGAAATAAATATTTGAGGGCTTAATTGATTGTAAAAAAAAAGATAAGGACTTAGATGATTTTTGAATTATAGTTTAAGAGCTTTTTTTATATATAAACCTAAAACATATAATAAATATTACATATAAATAGAATTAAATCTCATCCTCACAATTCAAAATAAAATATAAGTTTTCAAATTAATTCAAAACTAAAGTGCTAATATTTACTCAAAATAAGAGTTGGGAATATATGTATTTCTCACTTCTTATTATGAAAGAAAAATATAACTTCAAAATAAAATTAAAGTGACCATAAATTGAAAACAATTTAAAGAAAACATAACCTCAATTTTTTTTTTAATTAAATTAACTCTTATTATAAAAGAAAATTGTAACTTCCAAATCAAATTAAAACCACCATAAATTGAAATCAAATTAAAGTCCCATAGATTGAAAACAATTTACAGAAAACCATAACCTCCAAAAAAAAATGTAAATAAAAAATAATATAATAAAATTAATATTTCAATAAGACCAAATATTAAAAACCTAACTTTTGCATTCCCAAAGTACCCCTATTTCTCAAAAGGGAGTGGGAAATACTATAATATATAGATTTTGAATTCAGATCATTTCAAGTTTGGATCATTTTAGATTTTGGTTCGGGTTATCTCAAGTTCGTGTCATTTCGAGTTTGGATCATTTGGGTTTGATACTCGAGTCATTCGAGTTCAGATCATTTTGGATTCGAGTAATTCGAGTTTGACACTCGAGTTATTCAAATTTAGGTCTTTTTGAATTCAATTTATTAATTTTTAAAATCGAATCAGATTAAATTTAAACAGGTTATTAATAGATTAAAATTTTATTAGAGTTTTATTAAAAGATAAAAATAAAAAATAAATTATATTTAAAAATAAATGAGATATTATCGTGTATCTGAAATCATTACTTGGATCTACTTAGATATTTATAAAATATGTAAAATTTTATGTTTATTGAAAGGTTCGAATTTTGATAAGCAACTATTAAACTAAAAGTTTTACCAAGTGAACCAATCTTAGATTTGAAATGATTTGCTACTAAAATTAAAATAGATTAAAAGTTTGATTATTAAGTATAATGAAATATAATAATAATAAATGTTTATTCACAATAGAAATATAATAATAAATTAATTATGAAATTAAATTAAATTAGTTAATTATGCTAAATATTTCTAAAGTTTAAATGTAATGTATGAAATTAAATTAATAAAAAATTTATAATAAGTAAAGATGTAATTCTTAACATATTGATGTACTGACATATATAATATTTTTGTATAATGTATAATTTTTATTATATTAATATACATATATATTTATATGCGTGAATATATATATATATATATATATTTCTTTGTAACTCTTTAAGATAAAATAAAATAAAAAATTATTTATTTTTTATGAACTTGGTAACAAGTATCGTTAAAAGAATCAATATTATGACTATTGACCAAGCTAATCTAATCATATGATAAGAGAATATAAATTTGAAATTAAAAATAACACATTTATTCTAATTAATATGTATAACTATAAGAGATTAATTTATTATATATCACATAATAAGGTATTATTATAATTATACAAATCATTATAAAAAAAAGTACACATATCAATGATCTATTTTATATACTTTTAAAAGATTACATTATAAGACTTGAGATTATACATTTGAAATTAAAAACAACACATTTATTGAAAAAATATGTATATTAAAAAAATTTATCTAATTTAATTTAAATAATATGATAAGAGATTATTATTTGGGTTGTAAATGAATCGGACTTGAACGAACAGACCTCTGTTCGTGTTCGCTTATTTATTTTTGAGCTTGTTTGTATTTGGTTCATGTTCATTAAAGATTTTAAAATTGTGTTCAAGCTCTGTTCATTTACATTGAGTGTGTTCATGTTCGTTCATTTAAATTAAATGAACTTATTTGCGAACATTAAATGAAAATGCATATAATCGAACATGTTAGCGAACAATTAAAAATATGTTCATGAACAATAAACAAACAAATCTAAACAAATTTTACAAACAAACAAATAAAAAATAAGTCAATTTTAAGTTATTATTAAATATTAAATAATAAAATACAAATGTAATTAAATTTAAGTTATTATTAAATATAAAAAATAAAACACAAATATAATTAAATATAAAATAATAAAACACAAATAATATTAATTATAATATAAGTAAATAAAATACAAATAAATTAAAATAAAATATTATTAATTATATTATAATCGAACAATAAACGAGTTTTAAAAAGTTTTAAGCAGTCTATTAAATGATTCATAAATGAGCTTGTTCGTGAATATAAATGAACTTTACATACCTTATTCGAGTTTGGTTCGTTTAATAAACGAACCATAAAATCATGTTCATAATCGTTTATTTAGCTTGATAAACGAATAAAAATCGAACTGTTCATGACCGTTCGTCGAATACTCTGTTCATTTACACCCTTAATTATTATAATGTAATGTACCAATCATTAAGATAAAATAACATTATCATTATTGTCGCAACCTAAAAAATAACGAGTCTCATCGCAAGACTTTATTATTCATTAAGCGTGACATTAAAAAAAACCGAGAAAAAGTCGACTTAATTCCTCTAGAAAAATGAAGGTTTTGAAAATGACCTTAAAAAAGACATGGAGTCGCCACCAATCTTTTTTAGCTAGGTGTGATCGGCCACCTATTAAAACCGGTTTTATAAAATATTTTAAAATTAATTAAAACATTTTAAAAACCAATTTCAAGTCTGCGTTTTAAACCAGAGAAATCAAAGAAGCGGGTTCGGGAGTCGGTTACGTGTGGGGAAGGATTAACACCCCCACAACGCCCGTATAAATCGGTACCTTATTAATCGTGTGTTATCTCAAGTCTCGGTAAAAAGTTGGTTTTAAATTTAGTATTTCAAGTTAATTCCCAATTTAAAAATAATTCCATTTTTTATTGAAAATGATCCGGAATTTATAAATTCAAAATTTTCCTATATTCCCCAACAAACGTGGCAAAATATAGAAATTTTTATTAGTTTTGGAAAACTTTCCGAATTATTCTCTTTTTTGAAAGAAAGATATTCCTTTATTAATGATAATTGATGATATTCCCTCCAGCAAACCCGGTAGAGAACTCATGAATTATTTTAACTCGGGAATATCTTTATTTTTATTGAAAACCATTATCTTTTGCAAACATTTAAAATAAATGAATATGTATATGCATGACATAAATAAAATGACATAGTAAAGTCTAAATAATATAATGCAACCTAAATGACATGACAAATATGAATGGTATGGCATATAATTTAAATGACATGGAATAAAATAATGCTATCATATAATATGCACGAAAATAAAAATGCAATGCATGAAATGTATTTTTTCCTTTAATTAAGGAAATCCGTATATCTAAAAAGATATCCGGCTACCTTAGGAAAATATGTCAAATTAAATATTCTAAAACCAAAATACTTTGTGATTGTTTGAAAACAATTTTGAAAAGCTTGAATTAACAATAAAAACTGGGCTAAAAATTTTTAAATGGTTCTAATTTCCTAAGTTTAAAAAATCCGGACTTGACTACCCTTAACCCGGGATTTGAAAAACCATTTTTAGAGTTTAAAAGGCTTAGAAATCACCCTAAGTCAGTAGCTAACCCTCCTAATCAGCCCACTCTAAGTAAATTAACCAAAACAGAAAAATGATTTTTCTTTAAATTCAATTCTGACTCCATTGTCCAGTTTTAATCCACGATTTTTTACCCTATTTTTAAAAATACCAAAAATTCTAAAAAAAAAATACTGGAGACTCAGGACATGTAAAACTACACGAGAAAAAATTGGATTAATTTTTTGATCAAAGATGAATTCCCAGAAAAACCAGAGATGTACGAGTTTTTGGAGGAGAAAAAACTGCTTTGTTTTTCTTTAAATTCAATTCTGACTTCACTGTCCAGTTTTAATCCATGATTTTTTACCCTATTTTTAAAAATTCCAAAAATTCTGAAAAATTTATTGGAGACTCAGGACATGTAAAGATACACGTGAAAAAATCGAATTAATTTTCTGATCAAAGATGAATTCCCAGAAAAATCGGAGATGTACGAGTTTTGGGTGGAAAAAAACTGCTTTGCCAACACATTTTTTTTTGTCTTTGATAAAATCATTTAAAAACATAATAAAAATATTTGAAACTCATAGAATGACTTGAAGACAGTAGCTAGGACTTTTTGAAAGTTAGATAAAAATTGGCTAAGTAAAAAAAATCACAAAGGTAGAATAATCAATTTGACAAACTTAATTTTCCACAAGTGTGCTCAAGAGAGCATGACTTTGAACCATCAATTGGCTCAAGTCATTATTCAAGTGGCATGAACATGAAATGCATGAAACAATGCAGCAAACATAATGCATGAAATGCATGGATCTAAACCTAAATGTAAGGAAAATGCATGACACAAATAATATGGCCTAGACCTAACATGAACTTGCATGACATTTAATGTAACCTAGACCTAAGACATGCATGGCATTTTCACAAACACAAGGCATGCTTAATTCAAAAATCCAACCAAATATCATGCAAATGCAAAAACCTAACAACTAGCATGACAAAAATACAACACACAATGCAAAACACATGGAGTAGCCAAATGGCCCCAAGCTCCAACAAGCATGGCATTTTCACAAACACTTGGTATGCTAGCATGAAAAACTAAGTCATAACACAAAAATCACACAAGCATTTTCACAAACACCTAATATACCAAATCTAAAACATGCTCACTAAGATATAAAACAAGAATCATGCAAAGAATCACACAAGCATTTTCACAAACACTTAATATGCTAACTCTAAAACATGCTCAAATTTAAACAACATGAAAACAGAAAATTAAAAATGCAAAAACATGATATCTAAGACATAAATGGCAACAAACAAAGCAACCAAATTAAATATAACTTAGGAACATGAAATAACATAATATTTAAAACATCAAAAATAAAGAAAATAGCATAAACAATATGGTAAAATGAATCAAAAACAACAACTTAAAATAAATAATGTAGGCCATTTGGCCATGGTGAGTTTATTGTAAAAACAAAATGTAAGAAAAATATACTTAAGAAAGGAAATGAAGGAAGAACAAGAAACATTATTTTAAAATGAAAACTCACCAAGTAGCTTTTGAACGGATTAAGCAATAAACCCTCAGAGTAGCTTTTGAACGGATTAAGCCACAAACCCTCTCACAAGTAGCTTTTGAACGGATTAAGCTATAAACCCTCAGAGTAGCTTTTGAACGGATTAAGCTACAAACCCTCAGAGTAGCTTTTGAACGGATTAAGCTACAAACCCTCTCAACAAAAACACTATGACTCACCACCCGGATAATCCTAATACAAGTGTATAGACTATCTCACAAGGGGTAGTGGGTGCTCTCAACCAAAGGCCAAGACTCCTTATTTATAAGGTGAGCACCTCCTTGGCTTGACATTACAAAGGGATGTGGGATTGGGACTTAGGCTCAAAAATGAAAATCTCTAACTTAACTCTTGATTTTTAATCACTTGATTGAAAAAATCCTAAGCTTCCTCCTTCCTTTGGGCTTGGGCAGGCCAGCACTTCTCTTTTCCAGCCCAGCTCTGATTTTTGAAAGGCCCAAAGAAGCCCTTTTCGGTTGCTTGGGTGAAATGACCATTTTGCCCCCCGGATGCAAAATAAATATCAAACGGGCTCCAAATTCAATTTTTCTTTTTTTAATACTTCCAAAATAATAAAATTTTGAGTTCTGGAAGTTTTCAAAATTATCTGAGTCCGTTTGCTATTTATTTGGATTTTTTCTTCCCAAAATGTCCTTTTATGCCCCTGCTTTTTACCATTTTTTAAACGAGCTCCAAATCAAGATTTTTCTTCACCAATCTCTTCAAAATAATTAAAAAGTGTGATCTGGAAGTTTTCATAATTTTTGGAGCTCATTTGGTATTTTTTTGGGATTTATCGGCTTGAATTACTGCATAGGAGGCCCGGGATTTGGCCATTTTGCAAACGAACTCGGAATCAAGATTTTCTTTCGCCAATCTCTTCCAAATAATTTAAAAATGAGATTTGCCAAATTTCAGAATTTTTGGAGTCCATTTTCTATTTTTCTGGGATTTTCCTTTTTGAATTACTGCATAAGAAGCCCGGGATTTGGCCATTTTGCAAACGAACTCGGAATCAAGATTTTCTTTCGCCAATCTCCTTCAAATGATTTAAGAATGAGATTGACAAATTTTCCATAATTTTCGGAGTCCATTTGCTATTTTTCCCAAATGTTTCCAATTTTGCCCTTTTACCTCCGAAACCCAGTTTTGCTCAAAACAAATCCGATTTTCAGATTTTCTTCAATCTGAGCCTTGGGCCATCCTTTTTAACCATTCTTCATCCATTGGGGGCTTTGTTCTTACCAAGTCGGGCCATTTCTGTGATTCTTCCCGATTTCACCGATATCCACTAAAAACCCTAATTCTCGGTTTTCTCCCGGATTGACTTTTCTTTCGGTTTTTCTTGCAAGCGACTTCTCCATTACCCGTAGTCAGTGCTTATCTTTCATTTGGAACCTTCAATTTCGACCAGTTTGATCGTTTAAGCACTTTCTCCCAAATTTCTCGGATTAGGGTTTCTTTTCTACTGAACCTCCAAATCCCAACTTCCGAACTCCATATCTTTCAATGTAGACCTCGGATTATCAAAATTCTTTCTCCATTTTTCAATTGAACTTAAAATCTTGATTTTGAAAGTGGGTTGACTTTTTCAGTAGTTGACTTTTTGGGGTTGACTTTTTTGGGGTTGACTTTTTTGGGGTTGACTTTTTTTTCAAGTTTGACATTTTGTGCTCGCCCTCTTAAACTAAGTCTCGGAGTACCACCTGCAGGATGAAAACAGTCTTTTTATACTCGGAAACTAGGGCTGAGCAAAAAAACCGAGAAAACCGAAAACCGATCCGAACCGTAGTGTTCGGTTCGGTTTCGGTTCGGTTTTTTTTAATTCGGTTAAAATTCGGTTCGGTTATTAGTTCGGTTTTTTCGGTTCGGTTCGGTTTTCGGTTCGTAAGTCCAAAAACCGCAATTAACCGAACCGAACCGAATTCTATTTTTTAATTGATTTTTTTATTATTTTTTTATTTTTATAATATAAAAATAAATATTTTATTTCTAAATTAGTGAAAAAAATTAAAAATACTATAAAAAAAAGATAATTTTTAAAAATTTTAAAAATTAAGATACTTTGATTGTGGAAATAGCATGTTAGGCATAAATAACCTATTAAAATAGCATGTAATATAGCCCAAATTTTCAAAAGCCCAAAAAGCCCAAAAAAATATGGAAAACCGATAACCGAACCGAACCGAACCGAGATACGACGGTTCGGTTATAACCGATTTTTTGATTATTGCGGTTCGGTTTCGGTTACCCATTTGGAAAAACCGAATTTCTCGGTTCGGTTTGTAAAACCCGAAATAACCGACCCGACCCAAACCGAACTCACCCCTATCGGAAACATCAATATGGGAAGAAAACATACCTGTTTAGTGGTCCGGACAAAATTAGGTGTCTACAATTATCAATAACTTATTTTTATGTATTTTACTCTACATTGCATGAGCAGAGGTTACACTTTTAAAATAATATATTTATTTTAAATAATATGTATAACGATAAAATATTATATAATTTATTATAAATCATATGTATAGCATGAGAATAAAAATATATAATTTATATTACATCATATTATTAAATTATCATAAGTAATATAACATATATTAATTTGTTTAAAATTAAATTTTAAAATTATCATAAGTAATATAACATATAATTTTATTGAATTATTGTTAATTATTTTTTATTTTAAAATAATCATTATAGATCTATTTTATTATTTTATCAAAATAAAAAATATATATATAAAGTTTTATTTATGATATATACTAATAAATATGAAAATTAAAATTCAATTATAACAATAACAATAATTTATTTTTTAATTATAATTAAAAAAATAATATGAAAAAATATATAAAATTGTAATAGTAAAGAAAAAGGTTTTAAAAGAAAATTTAAAGTTATAAAATTAAAATAAATTAATAATCTTTTCATATTTATTTATTTTATTAAATTAATATTTTTACAATAAAATTATACTTAATTTAATTTCGAGTTAATGTTTCAGATCATTTCGGGTTTGGGTTAATTTGGATTCGAGTTATTTCGGGTCTGGATCATTTTAGGTTCTAGTTGAACGGATTCGAGTTGTTGACTTTTTATGATCAAATTGGTTTGAATCGAGTTAAAATTCGGATGATTCGAGTTGATATTTCAAATTCAGATCAGAATTGATAAGTTTACCTAAAATATCCATATCTTTTTGTTACCCTTTTTCTTTTTCAATGGAGCACGCTCCCAAGTAAGAATACCATGTACGAGAATGAAAGGGAAATCCTTTCAAGTTTTAAACCCAAAAATTAATTAATTTTTTTTTTTATTTTAATAACTTTGTGCAATAAGAAAAATTTAAGGCTGTAAATGAATCGAACTTAAACGAATCTCTCTGTTCGTGTTCGTTTATTTTATTTTTGAACCTGTTTGTGTTCGGTTCATATTCGTAAAGAATTGTAAAATTATGTTCAAGCTCGATTCGTTTAAAATTGAGTGTGTTTGAGTTTGTTCGTTTAAATTAAATGAATTTGTTCGCGGACGTTAAACGAACATATTCATGAACATATAATCGAACATGTTCGCAAAAAATTAAAAATCTGTTCATTAACAATAAACAAACAAATCTAAACAAATTTAAACCAATAAACAAATAAGTCAATTTTAAATCATTATTAAATATAAAATAATTAAATATAAATATAAATATAATTAAATATAAGTTATTATTAAATATAAACAACAAAAGATAAATATTATTAAATTTAAGTTATTATTAAATATAAAATAATAAAGCACAAATAATATTAATTATATTATTATAGATAAATAAAATAATATAAAATAAAAATAATAAAAATAATAAAAATAATAATATTATTATTATTAATTTATATTATAACAGAATAATAAACGAGTTTTAAACGATCTATGAAACGAATTTTAAACGATGCATAAACGAGCTTGTTTGTGAACATAAATGAATTGAACGTACTTTGTTTGAATTCGGTTCATTTAATAAACGAACCTTAAAATCATATTTATAATCGTTTATTTAGCTTGATAAATGAATATAATGAACAGAAATCGAATTGTTCACGAATCGTTCATCAAATGCTCTATTCATTTACAGCCCTAAAAAATTTGACTGTAAAGTTTGGGATTATGATCCTAAAACATTTCCAACGGAGTTTAAAATTTTCATTGATTAATTTATGAGTTTGGTTTTTATACATTGTCGGTTGAGATTTTTAAATTCATAAGTGGAGTTAAGTAACTGTTACATGTTACGTTTGTTTTTTAAATTAATTTTTTTAAATATACCCTAAGGGTTTGTATAATTTTGTAAATTCCATTTGTGTAATTTAAAAATTTTATTAACAGTAGATGAGATAATTTCTCTTAATTTATATATTAGATTAAGTAGTTATTTAAGTTTCAATTAGACTTATCAAAACTAAGGCGAATCTGAAAATGATCCAAAAGCAAAATAATCCTAATCCGAAATAATCCGAATCGAAAGACAGACCAGAAATGACCAGAATACAAGTTAAATATAATTTTATTCTTAAAAAACATTAATTTAATAAAATAATAAATATGATAAAATATTTGAAATTTTTATTGACAATGTGTGAAACTTTTACTAATTTATTTTTCCTCTATAAATATTTTACTTGGAGCCACCAATATGAATTGACAATTGTTTGTCGTCATTTCTCAATTATCAATTTCATTATTGTGATATGAATATTTGTAATATTATTAATATATATCCAATTAATTTGGAAATTAACTAATTATGCAAGTACAAAATATAAAACATAAAAAATTATGTTTTTAAAAAAGGAATTAGCAATTGAAATAAATATAATTACCAAGACTTAACTCGATATTAGAAACTATTATTTTTATATATAAATAATAACTTTATACTAATAAGTCTACTATATATTAATAATTCTCTAATGAATAATTATTCTTTTTCTAGTTTTAGTTTATTTTATATTCAACATCATATATAAAAAAAAATAAAGATAGATTCAACTAATTAAGTTTATTAAAATGTTATTATTTTCTCTATAAATTATGATTTAATTTATAATTAAATGATTGTATGGACATATGACATATGATTATGGGCATACATGATCCATAATTGGTGGTAATTTACTAAATATTGGGTTAGTTTACAAAAATGATGACTTTTTAAAAACAAAATTTGCTAACAGACCTTTTGAAAGTTTTTTTTTATTTTATAGAAATCGAGAATTGAGATGATTTTGTTGGATTTAATTAAAAGTGAAACAATGACTACAATGAAACATCAAGTAAAAATATTTTATTTTATAAAATCTCATATTTTTCATTTATGAAAAATATATTTAAATTTAATTTAAAACACACAAATTATAATGTTTATATTTATTTTTAAATATTATTTTTTATTTTTTATCTTTCAATAAAATTCTAATAAAATATGATTTAATTAAATAATTGTTTAAATTTAGTCTGATTTGATTTAAAAAATTAATAAATTGAATTCGAAATGATCTCAACTCGAATGACCTGAATCCGAATAACCCGAGTGTTAAACTTGAATTACCCGAATCTGAGATGACCCAAACCCAAACTGACTCGAACTCGAAGTGATCCAAACCCGAAATGACCTGAACTCAAAATGCTCGAAATAATTCAAACCCGAAATTGACCCAAATTTTTGAAACCCGGATTAACCCAACTTAAATTGACTCAACTTCAAACAAATTGTTGATCAACAGTTGATAGTGTCAACCGATAGAGTCCTTGTTGCTCTATAATCCGTGCTACTGATCAGTGTTGGGAATAATGTTGCAACCCACAACAAGAATTAAACCACATGCACTCGGGAAGAAGAGAAAAAAATAACACAATATTTTTCGCGTGGTTCAGCCCTTCTTGGCCTACATCCCAGATCCCAAAGTGATAAACATACTTCACTAAGGAAGAATTCCAACTTGTAGCTTTTGCACGGATAAAGCTATAAACCCTCCTCAACAAAATATTATGACTCACCATCCATAGAGCCTCAATACAACTTCTATTTAAATGTGTAGAGTCTCTCTCACAAGGGGTGGTAGTGGTTCTCTTCCAAAGGCCAAGGCTCCTACTTATAGGTGAGCACCCTCTTTGTCTCATCCAAAACTACTCAATGTGGGATGAAGGATGAACACTCTACTTGACTTAGCTAAGTTAAGCAATGTGGGATGAACACTCCCCTTAGCTTAACCAAGTTACTCAATGTGGGACTTGGACTCAATAACCCAACAAATCCTCCCTTGAGTCAAAGTCTCAATTACCTCTTGGCAAGAACTCAACAACTCTTCTTCTTCGAACAAAAAACTTCTCTCATTGCTCGAATAAAAAAACTCTTGGCAGCATCTCTCATTGCTTGAACCAAAAGCTTCTAAGCAACTCCTCCCTCAAACCAAAAACTCTTATACTAGCTGTTGGGAATAACGTGGCAGCCCACAACAAGCATTAACCCACAACATGCACTCGGGAATAAGAAAAAAAGAGAACACAGTATTTTTAATGTGGTTCAGCTTTTCTTGGCCTACGTCCATGATCCAAAAGGGATAAACATACTTCACTAAGGAAGAATTCCAACTTGTAGCTTTTGCACGGATAAAGCTACAAACCCTCATCAACAAAATACTATGACTCACCACCCATAGAGCCTGAATACAACTTCTACTTAAGTGTGTAGAGTCTCTCTGACAAGAGGTAGTGGTGGTTCTCTTCCAAAGGCCAAGGCTCTTACGTATAGATGAGCACCCTCCTTGGCTCATCCAAAACTACTCAATGTGGGATAAGGGATGACCACTTTACTTGACTTAACCAAGTTAAGTAATGTGTGATGAACTCTCCCCTTAGCTTAACCAAGTTACTCAATATGAGATTTGGACTCAATAACCCAACAATCAACACATACATTTTTAAATAATGATGCATTTAGATGTTTTTCTTATCATATATATTATATAATATAACAAGGTACATGTTGACCGTGTAAACTTTGCTGACATAGATATCTATTTGGATATCTTTTTCTAATAATACGTAAGATAAGTAAAAGTAAAATATATCTTATCAACTCATTAAACTTAAAATTCAAAATCAAAATTGAATTGTGAGAAAATAATTTATTATCAATATTTTTTATCCAATAATTAAAATTTTTAAAATTATCCATTTAAATAATTAAATTTCAAAATTTAAAATCAAACTAAGTTATCAGGATTTGATATGCAATAATTGAATAGCTAAACATATATGGATGTCGAAAGATCAAATCGTTGCCTATTTCAAAAGCCATATACAGGTACAACACAGAATTAAAAATTTAATTTACGAAATAATTAAGCATAATATAATTCTATATATTTAGTTGTTTATCTAATAATTCTATATATTTAATAAATTCTTCATAATTTAATTATCTTTTAACAATAAAATTTCATAATTTTTTAATTAAATAAAGTATTTTTATTATTTGATATAAATATATAGTATAGATGAGAGTTTTATTTATTTTTATCATATATTTTTTTTATAATCTTAAGACTATTTACCATATATGTAAAAAGTTTGTTTTTTTATTTTATGATATATCATTTTAATATTTGAAATTTAAGTATTTTATAAATTTTGAAAGATCAAATATAAATGTGTATAAAATGCTAATTTATATGTATTTATAAATATTTAAATACATAAAATTATTCTATGCATTGCACAGGTTACAAACTAGTTTTCAATGAATGAGAAGGTTTGAGGTTGATTTTGGAGATAAGGATGAACCTGGATTGAACTTTGATAAATTTTGAATTAGAGAAAAATCAAGCGTGCCGATCAATAGTCATTAATGGTGATTGGCACCAATGTGCTGTCAACTAGAGATAATTAACCTTGAGAATTATCACTTCCAGTTGATAAATTCAGAGTTTTATCTTTAATCTGGGTTGTCTGTCACCTCTCATATCGACAGTTGATTCCACCCTACATCCGTTATATAACCCCACTACCCCCCAACAAGAACAGAAGCCAAGAATTATCCTTTCATTCTTTAGAGCTCTCTCCTCCTTACTTGTTAATATTTCCCGAGCCGAAAGGGTAAAATTAGCCTAAGCCCATAAGTTTAGGAGTCTTAGTCTAGAAGTCCAAAAAGCACCCAAAAGCCTAGAAGTCCTAACCTAGAAGCGCGGAAGGGACCTAGACCCAGTTAAGCCTAAATACTACCCCAATCCAGCATAATCTCAACCCACAAGCCTATATACTCTGCCAAAATAAGCCCAACCAGGCCCAATAAAACCTAAACACCCAAAAAGAGTCTAGACTCTGCCGAAGTCATCCCAAACAGGCCCAATATAGCCAAGACAATCAAGGAGAGCTTTAGATTATATCGAAACTAGACTAAACAGACTCAAAAGAGCCCAAACTCTACAGAAATTGATTCACTAACAAGCCCAAACCTATAGTTGTCATTTTGGATCTAGTAACAGATAGGTCCACTCTATTAAGATATAAATCCAAACTTACTCTTATTAAAGCATGACAAGCATGTGGCATATGAATTGTAACATTCATCATGTAGATATAGGAATGCATGATGACATGCTGAAATGCTAGCTTGCCATATAACTGTATTTTACTAGAATTATCATTATGGTAGACAATGGATGATGAGTACTTTCTATCTTTATCTTAAGTATGCCATAGGCATGTTATTATGCCATTCAAGTATGCCGTATGTATTTTGCATAATTATACATTGGAGGTATCTTAGTCATTTTATATGCAATATAGGCTAGGGGCATTTTATTTATTTTCCATAATTTTTTTAGGATTCCCTATTTACCCCTATTTATTCTTCTAAGTTATTATATGTTATGGATGTCTTTACTTTATTCTATTTAAGTGTTAAAAATGTCGATTGCATCATGTTAATAGTCGATAGACCATCAAAGGTTGTCAGCCTACTTGTATCTCTTTAGATACATGTGTGATAGCATGAGATATATGATTGTACATAAATGGGTGTTAGTAAACAAATGATGAGATGTTCTCTTTGATTTGGAGGCCTAACGGAGTTGATCCGAAGTAAAATAGTAAACGTTGGATTTTTTCAAGAAAAATTATAAATTTTAATTCATTTTATCTTCTAAATCCAAATCTCCAAACCAAATTCTTTAATAAAGATAAGAGTACTTGTGGACTTGAGGCCTATGATCGATTCTCGACTTTCGACTAAAAATCGGGTGACGACTCCCAATTACCCTAATATGCATATCCCGAGTCTGGTTAAAATTTGGACTCATAATAGAGCCTAGGGGGGGATTCACGTGCCACTCACACTACTCTTGAGAAGATAGATTTTCTATCTTCTAGTTTAGTGTTAGGTTACGCAAAACATTATCATTATGTGATACCTTAATTGGGAATAAATATTTTAAATTTTCACTGCATATACATGTCAATTGCATGATTAATTCCCAATAGGGACTTCCTTTTGTTTTGCTAAGCTTCAACCTTCTTCTCGACAGTTTGTTTAGCAAATCAACAATCTTTCTTCTTCCTCTTTTACATTGATACCAAACTATTCTTCCAAATTCATCACTATTTCCACTAGAAAAAACAGCTTTATAGTGACGAAATTTTCCGTCGTTAATGAGCCGTCTCAAAAACTCATTTGCGATGAAAAAATCCATTGCAAAACTTAAAATTGCTGAAAGTATTTTGTTGCAAACGAAGTTTTCCATTCCTAATATGGAAACATTTAGCGACGAAAAATCTTTCGTTGATACAAGAAATCCATCAATAAAATATTTGTAAAACAATTTATAATTTTTTTTTTTGCTTTCTTAGTTGAGTTTCTTCGGAAAGATCCTTTAGCAACAAAATATTCCGTCGACGAATGCAAATAATTTCAATGATTTTTCGTCGCTAAAATTATATTTTTCTACGTAATTTCATCTTACTTTATTGAACGATTCCATCGATCATACCACTTTTGCGACGGATTTCTCTCGAAATTATTTGTATGTTCGATAAAATTTCACCCCTAATTTAGAGAATTTCGTCAAAATTTTACCTATTAGCGAAGAAATTCCGTTGATAATACTCTCTGTTGCACATTGTTGTGACGCAAATTTGGAGGGTACTAAATTGTCATTTTTTTTTGCAAAAAAATTTTGATTTTTGTTTTTCTAAAGTCAAGGAAAAAACCATTTTCATTACTAATTAACCATGTAATTATAAAATTAATTCTAATTATTCTAGGTAACCATGCAATAAATCACAATTAAGCATTCCTTTATAAATATGATCAAAAACTATATATCTAAATGAAAGTAACACGTTATATTTGTTATTTTGGGCATTAAATAGGCTTCGTACTAATTTGATTAGTGGCAGAGAAGATAAATTACAAAGTTAAATGTTTATTGATAATATTGGAAGAAACACGCATGAAGATGGAATTTACTGGTTGATCTTTTTACAAGATGAATCTTTCATCACGATTGGTAATAGGATTCCTTCTTACAAGATAACGAAGTCACATTCCCGTGCATTTTACATGCATGCGTTTGGTTGACCGTCACTTCATTTAAGATGATCATGTTTGGTTGCTAGAATGTAACATTACTTAAATACCCTTACCTTTCTACAAGCTAGTAGTAGATGGTGACCTGCAGTGATCCAAAGCCCTCCCTCTTTCCCTCCATGATAATCAGGACAAACCAGTGTGGATTTTAAAATTTTCAGTTTCATCAATTCATAATCTACTTACAATCCTTTAATCCTCAACTTCCTCAATCACCATGGAAAGTTATTTGGAAAATTCAAGCTATACCAAGAGTTAAAATTTTCTTTTAGCTTTGGGACTGCCCACCTCCAACCTTCTTTTCCAAAGAAGAATTATTTCTTCTCTTACTTGTCAACTGTGTAACATTGAGGCTGAAAATGGAAGCCTCAATAACCCAAACATTGAGGATGGAACATTATTTAAGTATTAACAAAAAGAAAACTACTATTTAAGTCTCAAAATAATGCTACAATTCTTAAATTATCAAGCATACACAAACAAAATTATACACAAATACATTGATCAACAACAAAATTTACCCTACATAAGTTGTTCAAATTTACAAGGAAATTAAAATCATTTGCCAATATACAAAATAAGCAAAGTTGTGCATACTCCAATAAAAAATCCCATAATTAATCCTTTATTATAATAAGAAGAATGAGATGCATAATTGCTACTGCACATATCATTTGATTTTTTTTGAAATATTTCTTCATGTTGTTCCTTACCTTTAAGTTCCAATACTCTACAAATGCAGTTTCGGCATCCCTTCGATCCTTATACATCTTGTGATGGGCACGCCGATAACCCAAGACTCGCACTTTAGCTTCATCCCAAGTATTATAAATACCTGGTCTACACCCGTCGAAAATAACATAATACTTTCCAATCATTTTCAAAAAACCTAAAAACATAAAGTAATTATCAATATAATTTTCAAAACATCTAAAAACAACAATAATTATGTGCTACATTCTATGCATATCTACAAGGCAACAACCGATATTCAAGCGTGGGTCAAGCTATCACCATGAAAAACGAATGCTAACTAGCTTAAGCTAAACAGATAGGAGATGGTCTATTGGACCATTGGTCCTACATTGAGACAAAAGTCTACTTTGTTGGTCCCATGCATGCTTTCAGCAAGTGATATATATTGTGCAATACTTTTTGCTTAATTATTATTTGCCAATCATGTGTCTATATATCATGAAAATATATAACTAATTTTTTCTTTTCAAACCCTAATCTACAACTGATTCAAGCTTAATTGTCATTTTAAAAAAGGATTATGAAATAACTAACAATAAAGCCTATAAAAATATATATATATATATATATATATATATTGTTTTCTGATACATGCAGGCATGGCAATAATCTTCTTTTTCAAATATAACAATTACTCTGATCATCATCACTTGCAGAAAATGGATACATATGGTCTTAAACTATGAGCGACAATTAATGATGGTAACAACAAGTACTGAAATCAGGGTGTGAGCCAATGTTAGATTTTACAAATTGGGTGATGATGAACGAACATCATATCGCTCGTAATAAATTTATTATTTTGTCCCTAAGGTGTCATAATGCCGAAGCTCTGTTAAAAATTTCGGGACATTTTTTTAGAGAAAGCATGTTGTTATTTATGTTATATTTGTGAATTCATTTCTTTACTAATCTATTTCTTTATGTTTTCTTTTCTTTGACATGCATCATAGACATCATCATACATTTGGAGTTTATTGGCCTTGGGATAGTCATCAACCCAAAGAACTTTCATGGAGTGTTATTTTAGTGATAGAAGATCATGCAGTAGTCAGGGCACAGTCGGAAAAAGATCAGAGGGAGGATGGTGATTGCTTGAAGAAAGATATGTGTCAGTATTGCCGAAAAAGGTCAAAGTGGATTCTAGACAGAATAATCTCTGAGGGTTAGTCGACATTTAGAATCAGTGGAATGTATTAGAGAAAGAAGCGTTCACTCAGAAATATGGAGATATAGCACTCTTAATTCCAATTCGGGTCAATAGTGGGTTGATTCAGGCTATGGTACAGTTTTGGAATCCTGCTTATAGATGTTTTACTTTTAACAAGGAGGATATGACCCCATTGATTGAAGAATATTCAGCACTGTTATGTATTGAATGTCCTAATCCTGATCGGGTATATTTGAAGGAAGTGAAACCTTCAGGTTTTAAGAGGAAAGTGGTTAGGATCACAGGAATGGATACAACATGGGTTGAGAGTCATGTGGATACAAAGCAGAAAAATGGATGCATTCTGTGGGAAACTCTCCGACAGTTGATATTGGGTTGTTCCGATAAAGAAAAAGCCAGGGAGATCTTCGCTCTAGCCATTTACGGATTAATCATATTCCCGAAGATATTGGGTCATGTGGATATAGCCGTGTTTGATTTCTTTGAAAGTTGGAACAGAAGATCAACCCATCTCCGGCCATCCTAGCTAAAACTATCCGATCTTTGAATTTTTGCAAAAGGGAAGGATAAAGGAGAATCAAGGGGTGTGTACAACTCCTTTATATTTGGATTCAAAGTCACTTTTGGAAGATAAAAGAGGTTTCCTTCAAATCGTACATGAAGTCTTTAGTTTCGATTAGGGAATTCCTTCAAAATGATTGGCCTGAATATGGAGATGAAGAGAAATGGGTCAACATGTTCCGAAATCTAAAAGGGGAGATGGTGACTTGGAGAGCTCCATGGATGGTTCTTATGCCGATTATGTACAAATGTGGGGACAACTCGGGAGTTCCACTATTTAGAATTTGGGGGTCTGTGAGTTATGCGCCTCTGTTAGTGCAAAGACAGGTTGAGTCTCGGCAATTCACACCTGTGACTCATAAGATATGATCATCAGAGTTCACTTATGGAGAGGATGGGTATTCTGGAAAGGTGCGGGTAGTGATTGAAGCATGGAAGAAAACTCACCGGATAAAAGCGGCAAAATATGCCGACATCGTCACACCTGATTACCTGGTATGAAGGGAATTAAGGGTTAATGATAGGTTACTGACATCAGATAGGGAAAAGGTCCAGTTCATGAATCCACCACCGAGGGAAATGCCATCAGAATTAGAAATCGCAAGGGAAGAATTTGAAAAAGAAAAAGCCCAGATGAGCAAGGAGATTGCCCGACTATAGGAAGAACTTGAGGACATGAAAAATAGGGAATCAACTTGAGAAAGAGAAAAGGAAAAGATCAAGAGAGAAAGGGACACTGCTTAGGGCGATCTTCGGGAATTACATTTGGAGAACAAGAGGTATCGCTTTGAGCTCAGATTTGAGGGGACTCTCAAGACTTTCGGGGAGTGGGAGCATAAGGTCAAAAACCTCAAGAAGGAGAATAACTACTGGAAAGAGAGAGCGAAACATGAGGAAGCCCGAGCCAATCAACTAGAGAAGCAAGCTAAGGAAAGATTACACGGTGATGCTTTTGCTGACGCGTCAAGGGGTCAGATTGAAGAGCAGGGCAATCAGAAGGAAACTGTGAAAGAAAGTCCAAGATCCGAGGAAGTCACTATAGGACTAATTTTGTAATAGCATTTTGAAAGGCGAATTACGGACTTATCTTAGGAAGTGATCTTTTTATTCTATCTGTGATGTATTTAGTTCCAGGAAATCAATGAAAAACTGTTCGATTGAAATTATCCCAGGGCCAATACATTCAAATGCATTCATATTTTATATATTTTGTTTGTTCATTTGTACATTTACTCATATTTATAATCATTCATTTTTGAAATTCGTTTATGTTCATACACTTAACCACTTATTTATTCCTTTTACTTGTTCATTCATTCATATTCACACATTTAATCACTTATTTATTCCTTTTACTTGTTCATTCATTCATATTCATACACTTAACCACTTAATTGTTCATTTCGCTTGTTCATTCATTAATTTTTTCGTATTCATATACGTAGTCATGTACATATCCATTCTATTTGATTCATTCATTCATTCATTTTTTATCAAACATAAAAGGATGTGTCAATAATTTCTAATTCATGGTTTTCAAAACTAAAGGTACGATTGATCGCACTCAGAAAGAATCAGATTTTCCACACCCTTACAATACTCGATCTCAGGCCAGAGCTATAGAAAACGACCAGCTTGCTAGAATTGAAAGAATGGAAAGAACTCAAAGGGAACCGCAGAAACAGTTAGCTAAATCTCAGGAGGAGTTTCGAGAATAGATGACTAAACTCATGGAAATGATGAGTGCCATGATGAAACAAAAAGGGTTGGGAGAGAATTCGGTCACCGGGAAAAGGGTGGTAGTTGAAAAGGATCAACCTGAAAACATACAGCAAAAAGGCCAAGAGGTGCCAATTGGAGCAGCCTCTTATGTTTATATCCAGCCAGCTGCTGAGTCACAGGACTATGTTCCCGAAAAGGGTAATATGGGAGCCGACCCAAATGATGTTAACGTTCCAGACTTTGAGGAACTAGCTGAAAATGAAAGAGCAAAGATGACTGAGCTGAAGAGGGTCAAAATGGCAGAATCACAGAAAAAATATCAACTGCTGGAAGAGAGGCTGAGGGCCGTTGAAGGGGCGGAGTTATTTGGCAGTCTAGATGCCAAAGAGATGAGCTTAGTACACGATCTAGAAATTCCCCCAAAGTTCAAAGTACCAGACTTTGAAAAATATAATGGGACTACCAACCCATCAGCACATCTGATCATGTACTGCAGAAGAATGATAGGGCACGATGATAATGAGAAACTGCTTATCCATTGTTTCCAAGATAGCTTGACAGGGTCTGCAACCCGATGGTATAACCAACTGAGTCGTACCAAGATTCGTTCATGGATAGATTTAGCCAGGGCTTTCATGGAATATTATAAGCATGTATCTGATATGGTACCTGATAGGTTGTTTCTACAGAACATGGAAAAGAGGACCACTGAGAGTTTCAAAGAATACTCGCAAAGATGGAGGGATCTGGCCACACAAGTGCAACCCCCTTTAACTAGCAAAGAAACTACAGTGCTTTTCATCAATATCTTGAAAGCACCCTATTATGATAAATTGGTGGGGAGTGCCACCAAGGACTTTGCAGACATGGTAATATCTGGGGAGATGATAGAGTCGGCCATTAAGAATGGGAAAATGGAAGGGGGAGAGCCTTCTACTTCGAAAAAGGTATTCCCTGCCAGGAAGAAAGAGGAGACCCACACAGTTAGTATAAACCAATACCCATATGTACCTCCCATACCACATATACCACCAAGGCCCTATACTTATACCACATCTTATGCACCTCCTACACCCTACACACCTTACCTGGGGTATAATCCATATTACCCCAATGTGAATCACCTTACCCAAAATCTCTTCCCTTATACCAATATACCACAACAGCCATTTACGATTGGCATATTCCCATAGATAAACCTTCCTCAAAACACTGTCCCAAACACTCAGGGAGCTGGGCGCAATAACCAACGTTCACCAAGGAACGATCAAAAACCCCAATTTGATCCGATTCCTACCACCTATGGTGAGCTATGTCCCAAACTGTTGCAGTGTCAACTTGTTGCACCCGTGTACCTCAAACCTCTAACATCGCCATATCCAAGGTAGTACAATGCAAATACTAACTGCGCGTACCACGCATGAATTCAAGGACATTCGACTGAAGATTGCCTGGCCTTTAAAAAGAAAGTCCAAAGCCTGATCAACTTTAGAGTTTAGAAGTTTGGGGCAAAGAATGGGCCGAATGTAGCAGGAAACCAATTCCCAGATCATGCGGAGAATCGGGTAAATATGGACAGGGAAGTCAGAAGGGTAAAAAAGGATGTCAGGGAAGTCAAGACTCCAATGTTGACAATATGAGTCGAGATGGTTAAGGCAGGAATGGTGGGGGATGTAGACAGTTTAAAAATGGTTGCAAAAAGGGTACAGAATTGGTGCCCGTTCCATAAGTTTGGAGGTCATATCATACAGGACTGCAGGGACTTTCTGGCTAAAGTTCAAAAGATGATAGATGATGGGAGGCCTAGTTTTACAAGGAGACAGAGAAGGAAGTAGAGGTTATTGAGAATGCAGCTAGATACGGGATAGGATGACCTTTGATCATCTATTATGATGAACTAGAAGAGAAAGTTATGCCAGTGATTGAGGAAAGTACGCCTAAGTTAATCATTGATTTGTCTGTTTCCTTGTCGTACAAGGAAAACAAAGCTGCATCATGGAAATACGACTGCAGCATGGTTCTGTCTGGGTCTTTGAGTCAGCAGGATATCACAGGTATGAGGCATTTAACACGAAGTGGAAGGTGTTATGCTCCAGAGGTTGCTGAACAGGGGTTAGCAGGAAAAGATAGAAGAACAAACAAAGGAAAGAAAGCAGCTGAACCAATCCATATTGAGATAGATTTGTCAAAAGAAGCAGAAAGGGGGTCAGCCCCGATAAACAGAATAAAAGAGCCGTTGAATGAGAAAGAAGCTTGCGAGTTCTTAAAATTCATAAAGCATAGTGAGTATAGAGTGGTTGAGCAACTGCAACGTCAGCCAGCTAGAATTTCAATATTATCTTTGCTTTTGAACTCGGAGCCACACAGAAATGCCCTGTTGAGAGTGTTGAATCAGGCATATGTGGCTAACAACATATCGGTAGAAGAATTAGACAGGCTGGTGGAAAACATCGCGGCAGACGACCATATATATTTCAGTTATGAGGAAATACCACCCAATGGTATTGGGTCAACAAAGGCTCTCCACATAACTACCACTTGTAAGGGGCACATATTACCAAGGGTCCTTTTGGATAATGGTTCTTCATTAAATGTGATGCCCTTGGCAACCTTGTCCAAACTACCAGTGGATATTTCTTATATGCTGCCAAGTTGCACGGTGGTCAGAGCCTTTGATGGTACCAGGAGAGATGTAATGGGAACTATTGAGGTTCATTTGGAGATAGGCCCATGCACCTATATAGTGAACTTTCAGGTCATAGATATTAATCCGTCCTATAATGGCATGTTGGGAAGGCCGTGGATACATTCAGTAGGGGCTGTACCTTCATCTCTCCATCAAAAGCTAAAATTTGTGATAGAGAGGCGTTTGGTCACTGTATCAGGAGAGAAGGACGTAATAGCCTCTGCATCTACTGAATCTCTTTATGTTGAACCCAATGAAGATGCAGTAGAATGTCCCTTTCGGTCTTTGGAATTCATAAACGCAGTTTTCATCGCTGAAGGACGAAAAATTCCAAAACCAAGGCTGTCCAAGAACACAAGGCTGGGGGTAAGAACTACGGTGGGAAAAGGCTGCAGGGCTAGAAAAGGTCTCGAAAAATATCTTCAGAGGATGGCTCGAGCAATGGAAGTAGTGGGAAAAAAAGACTAGTTTGGCCTACGGTATCTTTCGAAGGCCCATGAGAAAAGGAAACAAGTTGAAAGGAACCGACAAAGGAGGATGGCCCGTCTTGCGGGTATGGATATTGAATGGGAGCCTATGACATTCCTACCTATCCTTCACAGCTTTCGCTCAGCCAGTTCTCTGTTCGAAAAAAAAGAATTCTGATGATGTGCTCATAATGATCGAGCAAGCCTTCGAGATATTCTAGGTGAATAGGGATGATCAGATGTATGATATGGTGATCTGCACGACTAGGGAAGAAAGAATTGAAAGAGAGAATGCTAACTGGATGGTGCGACTTTGTCCACCAGGATATAGACTAACCAATTGGGGTGCAACCGAGCTGCCCATAGTTTTTAGGTCTATTCCAACGTAATGCTTTTAAACAAATCATAAATATCTTTGTCCGAAGATATTAAGAATTTCTTTTGTAATGGGCTTTTGTCTAAAACTTTTCATCCAATAAATAACAAACATGATGCATTTCTTTCATATTGATGTGTCCATATTCTTTCATTTATGCTATTTATTTTGGTTCCATTGTATATATGTTTTCCTATATTGTTTCTTCCCCACCTATTTACAGGTGTACGGATGCGGAATATGAGGACCTTCCTTTTAGTGATTCTAAAATTGATTTTGAGAGGCCTATTTGCACGGGTAATTTTGAGGCCGACGAAGATATTAAGGATTATGGTCTACCTCCAGACTTATTAAGAAAAATAGAACAAGAAGAGAAACAAGTACTTCCTCATGAGGAGCTATTGGAATTGTTGAATTTGGGAAGTAGTGAGGAGATTAAAGAGGTTAAAATCGGGAGTACATTGTCGGTATCAATAAAGGGTTAATTGATACCCTTGCTCTGGAAATATTTAGATGTATTGGCATGGTCATACCAAGACATGCCGGGTTTGGATCCAGACATTGTGGTTCGTAAGCTCCCTTTAAGGCCAGAGTGCAAGCCAATTCAGCAAAAGTTGAGAAGAATGAGGCCGGACATGCTGTTAAAGGTAAAAGAGAAAGTGAAGAGGCAGTTTGATGCTGGATTCTTAGAGGTGGCGAAATATCCAGAATGGGTGGCAAACATTGTTCCAGTACCAAAAAAGGATAGCAAGGTGCATATGTGTGTCGATTATCGAGATTTGAACAAAGCCAGTCCCAAAGATAATTTCCCTTTGCCTCACATTGATACTTTTGGTGGATAGTACGGCGAAGAGTTCCTTGTTTTCTTTCATGGATGGATTCTCGAGATATAATCAGATTAAGATGGCAACGAAAGATATGGAGAAAACCATATTTGTTACAATATGGGGAACATTCTGCTACATGGTAATGCCGTTTGGGTTGAAGAATGCTGGAGCAACATATCAGAGAGCCATGGTGACCTTGTTTCATGACATGATGCATCAGGGAATTGAGGTTTATGTCGATGATATGATTGCAAAGTCACAAGGAGAAGAGGAGCATATTGCGAATCTTAGGAAACTCTTTGAAAGACTAAGGAAGTTTCAACTCAAGCTAAACCCGGCAAAATGCACTTTTGGAGTCACCTCGGGGAAATTATTGGGTTTTGTTGTCAGCAAAAGGGGAATTGAGATTGATCCAGATAAAGTGAAGGCCATCCAGAATTTGCCACCTCCACGTACTCAAAAAGAAGTAAGAGGTTTTCTGGGGAGATTGAATTACATTGCTCGGTTTATTTCTTAGTTAACTGATAAATGTGATCCAATATTCAAGTTACTTCGAAAACGTGATCCAGGAAAGTGGGATGAAGAGTGTCAGATTGCTTTTGAAAAGGTTAAGCATTATCTATCAAACCCACCAGTACTAATGCCTCCGGCTCCGGATAAACCGATGATATTGTATCTATCAGTATTTGAGAGATCCATGGGTTGTGTTTTGAGGCAGCTTGATGAGACTGGAAAGAAAGAACAGACGGTTTACTACCTCAGCAAGAAGTTCACAGATTATGAGTTGAAATATTCTTCGGTAGAAAAGCTGTGTTGTGCCTTAACTTGGACTGCTCGGAGGCTCAGACAGTACATGCTGTACCACACGACGTGGTTGATCGCCAAGCTAGATTCGATCAAGTACATGTTGGAAGCACCTTCTTTGTCAGGGAGGACGACAAGATGGCAGGTTTTGTTGTCAGAATACGACATTATATATGTGAGTCAGAAAGCTATCAAGGGCAGTGCAGTGGCTGAATTCTTAGCAAGTCGGGCAGTGAAAGATTATGAGCCGTTGAACTTTGATTTCCCAGATGAAGATTTGATATATGTTTCACAAATGGATGAGGTTCCCTTGAAGAAGAAAATATAGAAGATGTACTTTGATGGGGCATCCAATGCCATGGGGCATGGAATCGGTGCAGTGCTTATATCCCCAGAAGAAGATTGTTATCCCTTCACCGTTAGATTGGATTTTGATTGTACAAACAATACGGATGAGTATGAGGAATGCACTATGGGCCTTCGTGTTGTCGTAGACAGAAGATCAAGAAACTGGAGGTTTTCGGAGACTCGGCCTTAGTGATATACCAGTTATAGGGAGAATGGAAAACCCGATATACAAACTAATCCGATACTGAGAACTCATACTAAGTTTATTGGAGGAGTTTGAAGAAGTGACTTTCAATTACTTCCCTCGAGAAGAAAACTAGATGGCAGATGCTCTGGCTACTTTGTCATCAATGTTTAAAGTGAATGAAGGGACGAAAGTTGTGCCGATCAGAATTAGCATATATGAGTCTCCTGCCAAATATTTGAGTATCGAAGAAGAAGCAGATGGTCTGCCTTGGTATAACGACATCTTGCAGTACATGAAGAGTCAACAGTATCCAAAACAAGCAACAAAAAATGACAAGAAGACTCTGAGAAGGCTAGCAATGAGTTTTGTTCTAGACAGTGAGATTCTCTACAAGAAAGGGAAAGATAAAATCCTGTTGAGATGTGTCGAGTCTGCCGAAGCTCGAAGAATCATAGAGGAAGTCCATGAAGGGATATGTGGCACCCATGCTAATGGTTACATGCTTGCTAAGCAGATTATGAGGGCAGGATATTATTGGTTGACAATGGAAGAAGATTGTATCACTTATTCCCGGAAGTGTCATAAATGCCAGATATATGTAGATAAGATTCATGTGCCGCCTTCGCCATTGCATGTCATGACTGCACCATGGCCGTTTTCAATATGGGGAATGGATATAATTAGGCCCATTACTCCAAAAGTTTCAAATGGACATCGCTTCATCCTGGTGGCCATAGACTATTTCACAAAGTGGGTGGAAGCTGCTTCTTATATGAATGTAACGAAGTCGATGGTATGCAAATTTGTTAAGAAGGAAATTATATGCCGATATGGACTGCTAGCAAGAATTATTTCAGATAATGCTCTCAATCTGAATAATAAGAAGATGAGAGAGGTATGTACTCAGTTCAAGATCACGCATCATAATTCGGCACCTTATCGTCCGAAGATGAATGGGGCAGTAGAAGCGGCCAACAAAAACATCAAGAAGATTGTCGAGAAGATGACTGATGTGTACAAGGATTGGCATGAGATTTTTCCTTTTGCTCTTCACGCATATCGCACTTCAGTTTGCACATCTACAAGGGCAACACCATTTTCTTTGGTATATGGTACGGAAGCAGTGTTACCTATTGAAGTTGAGATTCCTTCACTTCGGGTCTTGATGGAGGTTGGCCTAGAAGAGGCAGAATGGGTTAGAGCTCATTATGAACAGCTAAATCCCATCAAGGAGAAAAGATTGAAGGCAATTTGTCACAGGCAGTTGTATCAGAAAAGGATGATTCGAGCCCACAACAAGAAAGTTTGACCTAGACAGTTCCGAGAAGGAGAGTTGGTATTGAGAAAAATTCTCCCCATAGTGAAGGATCCGCGAGGAAAATGGGCTCCAAATTGGGAAGGACCCTATGTGGTAAAAAGAGTTTTTTTTGGAGGAGCATTGATTCTAACTCAAATGGAAGGAGATGATTTTATACATCCCGTGAATACTGATGAACTGAAGAAGTATTATGCTAAAAAAAAAGTGTGATGTTATGCACATGGGAATTCGAATGATTCCAAGTGTAGAAATGGAAATTCTATATATCTATCTCCCCTGAGAATTGTTTTTCAAAGAGAATATTCATGCTTGGTGTGATAAATGGCCATCTTTCATATTCCCTTCACTAAGAAGAAATTATCTCTAGTCACCTCTTTGAGCCTTAGGAATTATTTCTTTCGTTGAACCCTGATCAAGGATCACTCTCTAAACTGGAGGGCAAATACGAGGAAAAAATAATCAAAATCATGGCAAAAAAGAGAGCCATTAGAAAATGTGAAATCAAAGAATGGCAAATGAAAGCCAGCAATGAAAAAAAAAGTCCAAAAAAGGGACAAATGTCTCAAGAATGAATTCTCCTCTGGAAATGATCATTGATCCAATTACCCTTAAACACATTTTGGGCCTATTTTATCCTTTCCTTCTAAACCCGAACCTTGGCCTACATTACGTACTTTAAAAGTCCATTTTGATGAAGCATGGATATTTAATTTGAAAGGTTTTTCTCATAATTCATCCCATTTTTGAATTGACATTTTTACCTTGGAAGCATTTAGAATTCTCAGATGCATGGTAAACAAAATGTGAGGTTTAAGCTGAAAACCCGCAAAGGGAGACTTATTACCGAATGGAGGACACTTGAGTTGAAAACTCGTAAAGGGTGGCTCAAGCACTGATTAAGGTTTGAACCAAAGCTTCATGTAAAGGGGAAGAAAGTATTTGAAAATCAGAGAAAAAGGGAACAACTCAGTCTGATGTGACTACGAAAGTCGAGGGATTACCCAAGTAAATTGACTGTTCAAGAGAAATTTCAGATCATTTGAAAAAGGAGGGGTCCAAGATATTCTGCATCCGGGGCATCAACAACCTATAACTTTACATTTGTTTCTTATATCCTTGATATCCACTTTTATCATTTTAAAACATTTTGTTGCAATAAATTTTGTTACCCTTTTTATGACAATTGCTTGTTTCATACTTTCTTTCATACATTTTTGAGATTGCATTTTGATTGTTATTAAATTGAATGATGATTAGTAAACATAAATTTTTAAAATAAAAAGGAGTTTAAAAGTATTACTAAGGAATAGATCTAAATCTTAGAAAAAGTTTGAAAACCACTAATCCTGATGGAAAATTCACCAAGAAAATGAAAACAGTGAATGTGTTGGAGACTTCGCCATGAAGTCAGAAATTTGTGAATTTCAGCGAAGTCAAAAACTGGGACTGTTTGACAAATTATCTTGAGTAAAGTGTTCTTTAAGTGGGGCATCAGTGAACAATTGAAGACTCCATCATGAAGTCGGATAATCTGTGAACCTCAAAAAAACCATGGATTAGAAATCATGACACAATCATTTGACTGCATTCATCCTCAGGAAACATATAAGCATTTGCAAAGCATGTCATTCTTATCATTGCATTTAGCTAACATTGCAGGAATCAAGAAAACTTTGGCTTCCCAAATCGAACTCGTTCTGCTTCTCAAATGAGTAGAGCCTTGAGACTAGTGTCAAGGTATTTCCTTTTGTTTTAAATCTAATTCATTCTGTTTTATCAAATGAGTCGAGCCTTGAGACCACTGTCGAGGTATTTCATTTTGTTTTAAATCGAATTCATTATGTTTATCAAATGAGTCGAGCCTTGAGACTGTTGTCGCAACCTAAAAAATAACGACGTCTCATCGCAAGACTTTATTATTCGTTAAGCGTGACATTTAAAAAAAAACCGAGAAAAAGTCGACTTAATTCCTCTAGAAAAATGAAGGTTTTGAAAATGACCTTAAAAAAGACATGGAGTCGCCACCAATCTTTTTTGGCTAGGTGTGATCGGCCACCTATTAAAACCAGTTTTATAAAATATTTTAAAAATTAATTAAAACATTTTAAAAACCAATTTCAAGTCTGCGTTTTAAACCAGAGAAATCAAAGAAGCGGGTTCGGGAGTCGGTTACGTGTGGGGAAGGATTAGCACCCCCACAACGTCCGTATAAATCGGTACCTTATTAATCGTGTGTTATCTCAAATCTCGGTAAAAGTTGGTTTTAAATTTAATATTTCAAATTAATTCCCAATTTAAAGAAAAATAATTTCATTTTTTATTGACAATGATCCGAAATATATAAATTCAAAATTTTCCTATATTCCCCAACAAACGTGGCAAAATATAGAAATTTTTATTAGTTTTAGAAAATTTTCCGAATCATTCTCTTTTTTGAAAGAAAGATATTCCTTTATTAATAATAATTGATGATATTCCCTCCAGCAAACCGGGTAGAGAACTCATGAATTATTTTAAATCGGGAATATCTTTATTTTTATTGAAAACCATTATCTTTTTTTGAAAACATTTAAAAGAAATGAATATGTATAGGCATGGCATAAATAAAATGACATAGCAAAATCTAAATAATATAATGCAACCTAAATGTCATGACACATAGAAATTAATATGGCAAGAATCACATATTATATAAAATGCATGAATATAAAAATGCAATGCATGAAATGTATTTTTTCCTTTAATTAAGGAAATCCGTATATCTAAAAAGATATCCGGCTACCTTAGGAAAATATGTCAAATTAAATATTCTAAAACCAAAATACTTTGTGATTGTTTGAAAACAATTTTGAAAAGCTTGAATTAAAAATAAAAACTGGGCTAAAATTTTTAAAATGACTCTAATTTCCTAAGTTTAAAAATCCGGATTTTACTACCCTTAACCCGAGACTTGAAAAACCATTTTTAGAGTTTGAAAAGGCTTAGAAACCACCCTAAGTCAGTAGCTAACTCTCCTAATCAGCCCACTCTAAGTAAATTAACCAAATCAGAAAAATGGTTTTTCTTTTTAAATTCAATTCTGACTCCACTGTCCAGTTTTAATCCACGATTTTTTACCCTATTTTTAAAAATCCCAAAAATTCTAAAAAAAATACTGGAGACTCAGGACATGTAAAACTACACGAGAAAAAATTGGATTAATTTTTTGATCAAAGATGAATTCCCAGAAAAACCAGAGATGTACGAGTTTTTGGAGGAGAAAAAACTGCTTTGTTTTTCTTTAAATTCAATTCTGACTCCACTGTCCAGTTTTAATCCACGATTTTTTACCCTATTTTTTAAAAATTCCAAAAATTCTGAAAAAATTATTGGAGACTCAAGACATGTAAAAATACACGGGAAAAAATTGAATTAATTTTCTGATCAAAGATGAATTCCCAGAAAAATCGGAGATGTACGAGTTTTGGGTGGAAGAGAAAAAAAAAAACTTGCCAACACATTTTTTTTTGTCTTTGATAAAATCATTTAAAAATCAAAATAAAAATATTTGAAACTCATAGAATGACTTGAAAACAGTAGCTAGGACTTTTTGAAAGTTAGATAAAAATTGGCTTAAGTAAAAAAATCACAAAGGTAGAATAATCAATTTGACAAACTTAATTTTCCACAAGTGTGCTCAAGAGAGCATGACTTTGAACCATTAATTGGCTCAAATCATTATTCAAGTGGCATGGTCATGAAATGCATGAAACAATGCAGCAAACATAATGCATGAAATGCATGGATCTAAACCTAAATGTAAGGAAAATACATGACATAAATAATATGGCCTAGACCTAACATGAACTTGCATGACATTTAATGTAACTTAGACCTAAAACATCCATGGCATTTTTACAAACACAAGGCATGCTTAATTCAAAAATCCAACCAAATATCATGCAAATGAAAAAACCTAACAACTAGCATGACAAAAAAATGCAACACACAATGCAAAACACATGGAGTAGCCAAATGGCCTCAAGCTCCAACAAGCATGGCATTTTCACAAACACTTGGCATACAAACATGAAAAACTAAGTCATAACACTTAAATCATGCAAGCATTTTCACAAACACCTAATATACCAAATCTAAAACATGCTTACTAAGATATAAAACAAGAATCATGCAAAGAATCACACAAGCATTTTCACAAACACTTAATATGCTAACTCTAAAACATGCTCAAATTTAAACAACATGAAAACAGAAAATTAAAAATGTAAAAACATGATATCTAAGACATAAATGGCAACAAACAAAGCAACCAAATTAAATATAACTTAAGAACATGAAATAACATAATATTTAAAACATCAAAAATAAAGAAAATAGCATAAACAATATGGTAAAATGAATCAAAAATAACAACTTAAAATAAATAATGTAGGCCATTTAGCCATGGTGAGTTTATTGTAAAAACAAAATGTAAGAAAAATATACTTAAGAAAGGAAATGAAGGAAGAACAAGAAACATTACTTTAAAATGAAAACTCACCAAGTAGCTTTTGAACGGATTAAGCTATAAACCCTCAGAGTAGCTTTTGAACGGATTAAGCTACAAACCCTCTCACAAGTAGCTTTTGAACGGATTAAGCTATAAACCCTCAGAGTAGCTTTTGAACGGATTAAGCTACAAACCCTCAAAGAAGTAGCTTTTGAACGGATTAAGCTATAAACCCTCAGAGTAGCTTTTGAACGGATTAAGCTACAAACCCTCTCAACAAAAACACTATGACTCACCACCCGGATAATCCTAATACAAGTGTATAGACTATCTCACAAGGGGTAGTGGGTGCTCTCAACCAAAGGCCAAGACTCTTTATTTATAAGGTGAGCACCTCCTTGGCTTGACATTACAAAGGGATGTGGGATTGGGACTTAGGCTCAAAAATGAAAATCTCTAACTTAACTCTTGATTTTTAATCACTTGATTGAAAAAATCCTAAGCTTCCTCCTTCCTTTGGGCTTGGTCAGGCCAGCACTTCTCTTTTCCAGCCCAGCTCTGATTTTTGAAAGGCCCAAAGAAGCCCTTTTCGGTTGCTTGGGTGAAACGACCATTTTGCCCCCCGGATGCAAAATAAATATCAAACGGGCTCCAAATTCAATTTTTCTTTTTTAATACTTCCAAAATAATAAAATTTTGAGTTCTGGAAGTTTTCAAAATTATCCGAGTCCGTTTGCTATTTATTTGGATTTTTTCTTCCCAAAATGTCCTTTTATGCCCCTGCTTTTTACCATTTTTTAAACGAGCTCCAAATCAAGATTTTTCTTCACCAATCTCTTCAAAATAATTAAAAAGTGTGATCTGGAAGTTTTCATAATTTTTGGAGCTCATTTGGTATTTTTTTGGGATTTATCGGCTTGAATTACTACATAGGAGGCCCGGGATTTGGCCATTTTGCAAACGAACTCGTAATCAAGATTTTCTTTCGCCAATCTCTTCCAAATAATTTAAAAATGAGATTTGCCAAATTTCATAATTTTTGGAGTCCATTTTCTATTTTTCCGGGATTTTCCTTTTTGAATTACTACATAAGAAGCCCGGGATTTGGCCATTTTGCAAACGAACTCGGAATCAAGATTTTCTTTCGCCAATCTCCTTCAAATGATTTAAGAATGAGATTGACAAATTTTCCATAATTTTCGGAGTCCATTTGCTATTTTTCCCAAATTTTTCCAATTTTGCCCTTTTACCTCCGAAACCCGGTTTTGCTCAAAACAAATCCGATTTTCAGATTTTCTTCAATCTGAGCCTTGGGCCATCCTTTTTAACCATTCTTCATCCATTGGGGGCTTTGGTCTTACCAAGTCGGGCCATTTCTGTGATTCTTCCCGATTTCACCGAAATCCACTAAAAACCCTAATTCTCGGTTTTCTCCCGGATTGACTTTTCTTTCGGTTTTTCTTGCAAGCGACTTCTCCATTACCCGTAGTCAGTGCTTATCTTTCATTTGGAACCTTCAATTTCGACCAGTTTGATCGTTTAAGCAATTTCCCCCAAATTTCTCGGATTAGGGTTTCTTTTCTACTGAACCTCCAAATCCCAACTTCCGAACTCCATATCTTTCAATGTAGACCTCGGATTATCAAAATTCTTCGCCATTTTGAAAATGGGTTGACTTTTTCAGTAGTTGACTTTCTGGGGTTGACTTTTTTGGGGTTGACTTTTTTCGGGGTTGACTTTTTTTTCAAGTTTGACATTTTGTGCTCGCCCTCTTAAACTAAGTCTCGGAGTACCACCTGCAGGATGAAAACAATCTTTTTATACTTGGAAACATCAATATGGGAAGAAAACATACCTGTTTAGTGGTCCGGACAAAATTAGGTGTCTACAGCAGTTTAAGTCATTTCGTATCTTATTCAACATATGCATTTGCATCAAAAAGCATTCGCATCTTCTCAAAATCTTTAGGTTAATTTTCAACAATTCTTCACCAACATCTTTAAGACCTCCGGGCATAACTTTTTTTTCAGGGGTAAGGCCTATGGGCACCATTTTTAAGACCTCCGGGCATAATTTTTCAAATCACAGGTAAGACCTCCGGGCAACATCTTTAAGACCTCCGGGCATAACTTTTTTTTTCAGGGGTAAGGCCTATGGGCACCATTTTTAAGACCTCCGGGCATAATTTTTCAAATCACAGGTAAGACCTCCGGGCAACATCTTTAAGACCTCCGGGCATAACTTTTTTTCAGGGGTAAGACCTCCGGGCACCATTTTTAAGACCTCCGGGCATAATTTTTCAAATCACAGGTAAGACCTCCGGGCAACATCTTTAAGACCTCCGGGCATAACTCTTTTTTTCAGGGGTAAGGCCTATGGGCACCATTTTTAAGACCTCCGGGCATAATTTTTCAAATCACAGGTAAGACCTCCGGGCAACATCTTTAAGACCTCCGGGCATAACTCTTTTTTTTCAGGGGTAAGGCCTATGGGCACCATTTTTAAGACCTCCGGGCATAATTTTTCAAATCACAGGTAAGACCTCCGGGCAACATCTTTAAGACCTCCGGGCATAACTCTTTTTTCACAGATAAGACCTCCGGGCACCATTTTTAAGACCTCCGAGCATAATTTTTCAAATCACAGGTAAGACCTCCGGGCAACATCTTTAAGACCTCCGGGCATAACTCTTTTTTCACAGATAAGACCTCCGGGCACCATTTTTAAGACCTCCGGGCATAATTCACAGGTAAGACCTCCGGGCAACATCTTTAAGACCTCCGGGTATAACTTTTTTCAGGGGTAAGGCCGCCGAGCACCAATTTTTAAGACCTCCGGGCACCAGTTTTTTAAGACCTCCGGGCACCAATTTTAAAGACCTTCGGGCATAAATTTTTCTTTTGAAAATCGAATTCGTTTTCTTAAGACGAATCGAGCCTTGTTTAGGCAGGGAATTCAATTTAAGGACAAAATCTTCAATTTATTGTTTAAAAAAAAAATAAAAAAAAACCCTCGGTTATTTTCAAAACCTTCATTTTTCTAGAGGAATTAAGTCGACTTTTCCTCGGTTTTTTTTAATGTCACGCTTAACGAATAATAAAGTCTTGCGATGAGACGTCGTTATTTTTTTAGGTTGCGACAACTGTTGTTAAGGTATTTTAATGACGGGTAAGACCTTCGGGCATAATTTTTCATCATGGGTAAGGCCTCCGGGAACCAATTTTAACACCTCTGGGCACCATTTTAAAGACCTTCAAGCACCATTTTTAAAACCTTCGGGCATAATTTTTCATCATGGGTAAGGCCTCCGGGCACCATTTTTAAAACCTCCGGGCACCATTTTTAAGACCTTCGAGCATAGTTTTTTCTTTTGAAATTGACCTGTTTCCTTAAGACGGGTCGAGCCTTGATTAGTCAGTGAATTCAATTTAAGGACAAAATTTTCAATTTACAGCATTTTCAAAAAAAAAAAAAAAAACATTTTGAGGAAGAATGAAAAAATGATGAAAAAGAATAAATGAAAAAAGAAAACCCCTTTCCCTTTCCTTCACATGTGATTTCATTAATCGTACAAAATTAGTGTTTGTTTATCTTTGCCTGATTCTTGATTCTCATCAATAGCCAAAGAGGGGCAGCTGCAGAAACCTAATTTTGTCCGGACCCCTAAATCAGGTACATTTTCTTCTTAAATTGATGTTTCAAAATGCTAAAAGGCTTTTCTCATCCTGCAGGTGGTACTTCGAGACTTAGTCTAAGAAAGCAGACAGAAAAAGTTAAACTCAAAAAAGTCAACCCGAAAAAAGTAAACTACTAAAAAAGTCAACCCACTTTCAAAATCAAGATTTGAGGTTCAATTGAAAAACAGTGAAAGAATTTTGATAATTCGAGGTCTACATTGAAAGATATGGAGGTCGAAAGTTGGGTTACAGAATCTCAGTAGAAAAGAAACCCTAGTTCGGGAAATTTGGGGAAAAGTGCTTAAACGATCAAATTGGTCAGAATTGAAGGTTCCAAATGAAAGATAATGCTGACTACGGGTAATGGAGAAGACACTTGGAAGAAAAACTGATAGAAAAGTCGATTCAGACTAAAACCGAGAATTAGGGTTTTTTTGGTGGATTTCGGTGAAATTTAGAAAAATTACAGAATTGGTCCGATTCGGTAGGACTAAAGCCCCTAATTGATGAGGAATGATTAAACAAGGATAGCCCAAGGCTCAGTTTGAATAAAATCTGAAAATTGGACTTGTTTTGAGCAAAATCAGGTTTTGGAGGCAAAAGAGCAAAATTGGAAAATTTGGGAAAAATAGCAAATGAACTCCAAAAATTCTGAAAATTTGCAAATCTCATTATTAAATCATTTTGAAGAGATTGGCGAAAGAAAATCTTGATTCGGAGTTCGTTTGCAAAATGACCAAATCCCGGGTTTCTTATGTAGAAATTCAATAGGATAAATCCTGGAAAAATAGCAAATGAACTCCAAAAATTCTGAAAATTTGCAAATCTCATTTTAAATTATTTGGAAGATATTGGCAAGAGAAAATCTTGATTCAGAGTTCGTTTGCAAAATGGCCAAATCCCGGGCCCCCTATACAGTAATTCAAGCAGATAAATCTCGAAAAAATAGCAGATGAGCTCCAAAAATTATGAAAACTTCCAGATCATATTTTTAAATTATTTGGAAGAGATTGGTGAAGAAAAATCTGGATTCGAAGCTCGTTTAAAAAACGGTAAAGTTCGGGTGCATAAAAAGGGCAATTTCAGAAATAAATTCGAAATAAATAGCAAATGGACTCGGAAAATTTTGAAAACTTTCAGAATTCAATGTTTTATTATTTTGGAAGTATTGAAAAAAGAAAATATGGAGTCCGTTTGCTATTTATTTAGGTTCGGGGGGCAAAAATGTTATTTCACCGAAGAAACAAAAAAGGGCAAATTTGTAATTAAGAAAAATATGAAAGAAGAAGGAATTGCTGGGATTTTTCTTCCCTTGGTCAGCCAGCATAGAGGAGAAGAAGGAAGCTTGAACAATTTAATTCCCTAGTCACTATCAAGCCACATGCTACCACTAACACCTTGCAAATGGTCCCCCCTTCATCTAATGGCTTAGGTACCTTGTAGGAAAATTGAATGCACCATCCAATGGCCAAGTTTAAATGCCAAGATGACATTTTTATTTTTCATGAAAGAACCCTCATCTAATGGCCAAGAATGGAAGAAAAAAGATGAGCACAATTCATCCAAGGGTGAGCATCCATTCGGTTAAGCAAGGGAGTTCATGGAATCGTCTCTTTTAATCCATTGGCTTAGGCCATCTACAAGGGCTGAGTACACATGTTGAGGGCTGGATTTAATCTACAAGATGTCATTTTTATGTTGTCCTCATCCAATGACCAAGAATGGAAGAGCAGAACTCATCCGAGGGTAGGCACTCAAGGGGGCAAGCAAGGGAGTGCATGGGATTGGTCCTCTTTTGCATCTAAGGGCTAAGGTTACTACAAGGGCTGAGTACACATCTTAAGGGCTGCTATCAATTGGCAAGATGACATTTTTATGTTGTCATCAAAATATCTTAATCTAAAGGCCAAGATTGGAGGAGAAAAAAGTGCAATTCCCATCCAAGGGTGAGAGGCCATTCGGCCAAGGCTAAAGAGGGGGGTTGGTTTCATTTTTTCATAAGTTTTTTTGGTTGGAAACGGTAGCTAATTTGGCAAAGAAAAACGTTTTGGAAGAAAAAAAAAGGGTTTCCAAGAGAGAGCTTGAAGGTAGTCATCTCTACCAAGCTCTAGCAAGCTTTCTTTTTGTTTTCCATTGTGTTTTCTTGATTTTCTATCATGTTTTCCTACTACATTTTTCATAGAAATAAAGTTTTTAATGTTTACTTATGTTTTCATTCTCTTCTTCTTCATTAAAATGGTGGAAAACAATTTTTTTTACATGGTTTCATGCTTGGCCGAAAATGGCATGTTTGCTTGCCTTAGTTTTCTTTTCCTTTCTTCCTATGTTGTTGTGAAAAATGATTTTTAGAAGGTTTTTTAGAGTATTCTAAGGTTCTGATTTTTTACAAAAGATGAAGCAAAAAGGTTGAAATGGCTACATGATCTTGGTTAGACCAAGTGACAATGGTTAGGGGAGAGATTATGCCCATTTTTACCTACCATGAAGCTCACCTTAATTTTGCTATTTAGCATGGTTTATTTTCTGATTTTTGAAATGGAAAGGCTTCATGATCTTGGCAAAACCAAGTGATTATGGTTAGGTGAGAGGCTATGCCCATTTTATACCAACCATGGAGCTTAACTTTCCTTGTTTTATTTACTAGTTTTGCTTGTTATTTGCTTTGCATGTCTATGTTTAATTTTATATATGTTCTTTACATTATTTTCTATGCTATATTTGTTTCTATATTTCATTTCCATGCTTAATATGTTTTCCTTGAAGATTCGGCCTTGTTGTCTATTGAAGTTATATTGTGCATTTTTCATATTTCATGTCTTATATTATAAACATGTTTGCATTTTTCATATTTGTCATATGGCCATTCAGATACTCCATGTTGATATGCCTTGCATGTGCATTTTCATTTTGCTTCTTGACTTGTTTGCATCTCCATGCCATGTGCTTGTGTATTTTGATTTTAGTATGTCATATGCTTATTAAAATGTCATGACATTATGCATCTTGATATGATTTGTCATGTACTTGTGTCATTTACTAGATAGGATTGCATTAGAGTATCATGTAACCATATTCGGCCTCTTCATGCATCCCTTGCCTTATCATGTATTTGCATTTTGTTTAGGTAACATGCTTTACATTATCATATCTTGAAATTGTGTATTAGTTGCTGTTTGTTCCAGCATTAACATTAGTTTCATTGGTCATTGTATGTTCATAGGATTGCTATGCATGTTCATTACATTTTAGGTCTAGGCCATATTGGTATTGCCATGCATATTGGGTCTTAAATCACATTGGTATTGTCATGCATTACTATGCTTTAGGTCTTAGGTTACATTAGCATTTTCATGCATATTCATATCATATTAGGTCCAGTCATATTTACATTATCAAGCATTGCATGCATGTTGAGTTAGGATAGCATTTATTGCCATGCAAACTCATGCTAGGCATTTAGCTTACTTTAAATTGTCTTGCATTTCCTTTACCATTCAGGCTTTAGACCATGCATTTCATACATTTCATTTGCTGTATGTTCATGCATTCCATGTCATTGCCACATGATTTATGACTTAGGCCAATCAATGGCTCAAAGTCATGCTCTCTTGAGCATACTTGTGAAAAATTAAGGAATTGTCAAATTGATTATTCTATCTTTGTGATTTTTTTTACTTAGCCAATTTTTATCCAAGGTTTTTAAATATTTTAGCTACTGTCCTTAGGTATTTAGGATGACCTCTAACAATTTCTACTTTGATTTTTGAATGAATTTATCAAAGGCAAAAAACGTGTCTTGACAAAACAGTTTTTTTTTCACCCAATACTCAAACTTCTCTGATTTTTCTGGGAAGCCATCTTTAATCAGAAAATTAAGATAATTTTTTATCGTGTATTGTTACACGTTCTGAGTCTTCAGTATTTTGTTTAGATTTTTTTGAATTTTTAAAAATAGTCAAAAAAATCGTGTGACAAAATCGGACAGTAGAGGCAGATTTGAAATCAGAAGAGGAATAATGGTTGAATTTGGCTAAGGCATTTAGAGGGGGTCGGGTAGAAGCTTTAGCTACTGTCTTAGGGTAGTTTCTAAGCCTTTTTAAATTTTAAAAGTGATTTTATAAATCTCGGGTTAAGGGTGGTCAAGTCCGGGATTTTAAACTTAGGAAATTAGAGCTATTTCAAAAGGGTTTTGTAAGGGTTTTAATTTTTATTCAAGTTTTTCCTCAAAATTGTTTTCAAACAATCACAAAGTTTTGTTTTTTTTTTAGAAAATCTAATTTGACATACTTTTCAAAGGTAGCCGGATATCTTTTTAGATATACAGATTTCTTTATTTACAGGAAAAAAATACATTTTCATGCATTGCATTTTCCATGTTCATGCATTTTATTTAAATGTGTGATTTTTGCTATGATATTTTCCACGATATTATTATTATTTTGATTCACATTTTATGATCTTATATTGTTTGCCAAATGATTTTGAATATTTCATGATATCCCATATTTTTTATTTAGTCATTTATTTTCGTCACATTATTTAGCATATACTATGTTTATGCATTTTTTATTTTATTTTCATGCATATTTTATGATAGCATTATTTTATGTTTCATGTCATTTTTTTGTTATTTAGATCATATTCCATGTCATTTAGGTTATTTTATTTATAATATGCCATGTCATTTAAAATATGCCATATCATTTAAAATTGTCGTGTCATTTAAATCATTTTATCTCATTTAGAATATACCATGATACTTAGGATTTTTCATTTCACCTAGAATATACTATGCCATTTAAATTATGTCATATCATTTAGGTTGCATTATATTATCTAGACTTTGCCATGTCATTTTATTTATGTCATACTTTTAAATGTTTTGAAAAAGATAATGATTTTCAATAAAAATAAAGATATTCCCGAATTAAAATAATTCATGAGTTCTCTACCGGGTTTTCTAAAGGGAATATCATCAATTATCATTAATCAAGGAATATGTTTCTTTAAAAAAAAAAAAAAGAGAATGGTTCAGAATGTTTTCCAAATGAACAAAATTTTTTATATTTTGCTGATTTTGTCAGGGAATATAGGAAAATTTTAAATTAATAAATTTCGAATCATTTTCAATAAAAAAATGGAATCATTTTTCATAAAATTGAAAATTAACTTGAAATACTAAATTAAAAACCAATTTTTTACCGAGACTTGAGATAACACATGATTAATAAGGTACTGTTTTATACGGACGTTGTGGGGGTGCTAATCCTTCCCCACACGTAACCGAGTCCCGAACCTGCTTCTTTGATTTCTCTGGTTTAAAAAACAGACTTGAAGTTGGTTTTAAAAATGTTTTCATTAATTTTAAAATGTTTTATAAAACCGGTTTTAATAGGTGGCCGATCACACCTAGCTAAAAAAGATTGGTGGCGACTCCATGTCTTTTTACGAGGTCGTTTTCATACCCTCGACTTTTTATTAAGTCGTCTTTTCCTCTGTTCACCCAATGTCACGCTTAAAGAGTAATAAAATCTCACAATGAGACTTGTTATGTTATTTTTTTCGGATGCGACAATGGAAGTTATAGCTTAGCCTTGACGCTCATCAAATTACAACTATCTAGATCCCTTTTTTAAAGAATGTCATGCTTGTCTATTTCCCAAGGAATTCAAAAAAATCTTTAAAATGGTCTGTTTCATAGCTCATAGCTTTAATAGTGATTTTCATCTCAATTCCCTCACATGAAACTCAAAATGGTGTTTCTTAAAGGTGGAAAGATCTCAATTGGTGTTTTATCCAAATGATCTGGTGTTGGGAATGTTTTGGGAAGTCATGGTGTTGGTTCATTCTCAATAATGGTCACCAATGTTTTCAAGACTTTTTTATCACATCTTACTTGAAAAATCCAGGAAACTAGTCATGTAAGGTCGACTTATCGCAAATTGACTTTTCTTAAAACTATTCAAAATTTCAAGCAAAACCTTTTAAGTCTACATCTACAAACCCAATTTTATCTTAGAAACATAATATGACAAAGAGTGCTTGGAAATTAAAAATCCATTCATTTCATGCAAGTATTAATGTGAAACAAGAGTTCTCTTTCTCGGGAGTACTTTCATAATTAGAACAAATCTACAAACATAAGTCCCCTTCATGACATGCTTCCCATTAATTCCATGTTCCTTTTATCCTAGCATGCCTCATGTTATGCCACTTATGTTTGCCCACCTTAATTAGGCAAAAATCGGCCCTCCGTTCCTGTCGAAGCTCAACAACCCAGCTTTGATAAGATCTCTGACTCTATACTTCAGTGCGGGACAATTCTCTGTCGAGTGGCCTTGATTACCACAATGATAATTGCAACACTCATTAGCATTATACCAACTCGAGAATAGAGGTTTAAGGGGTTTCGACTGTATTGGCGTCACAAAGAGGTTTTGGACGAGTCGGTGTAAGAGCTCAGTGTAGGACATGGGAATCAAAGCAACTCGATTTCTTTCCGGGTTGTTTCTCGACTTCTTTTGATCATTTCCAAGGTTCTTTGGATGGTTCAGAGATGGAGGAATAGGCACAAAGATGGGTGAACGGAAAGTGGTGTTCATGTGCGATTGGAGATTTGTCGGGTAAATTGGCTGAGAAAATGGTTTGTGAAGGAACAGGCTATGGGAAATGTTGTTCATACCTGGATACTAAGTGTGGCATGTGGAATAAGGTTGGTATAGAGCAAAGTTCTCAGGTACTCTATCCTCAAAACTGATGGCTTGTGCTTCTCGTTTTAGTTCCTTAGCTAACCCTTCGTTCTTGGGAGAAGCAGTATTTCCCGTATTAGTTTTCCCACTTTTGATTGCACTTTCAATCATCTCACCAGAAATGACCATATCAGCAAAATTTCTTATAGTGTTTCCAACCAATTTGCCATAATACAATGCCGGTAGTGTATTGATGAACAATACAGTGATTTCTTTCTCAGTGAATTGTGGTTGCACTTGTGTTGCCAGATCTCTCCACAGTTGGGCATACTCCTTGAAACTTTTAGTATTCTTCTTTTCCACATTCTGCACGGATAACCTATCCGATGCCATGTCGGTCATGTACTTATACTGAGCCGAGAAAGCTCTTGCGAAATCCTTCCAAGAACGAGTACGACTCCAATCTAACTGATTGTACCATCTCGCAGCTGACCCTATTAGACTGTCGTGGAAGTAGTGAATTAACAATTTTTCATTGTTGGTGTGGCCACCTATTTTCCGATAGAACATAGTAAGGTGGGCCAATGGACACTTCGATCCGTCATACTTTTCAAATTCGGGGACCCTAAATTTTGGTGAAATCACCAAATCTGGGACCAGGCTGAGCTCATTCGGATCCACATTCCCGAAAGCGTCCATTCCTTCTATGGCTTTGAGTCTCTCTTCTAACATATCATATTTCTGCCACACCCTTGTGTCTTCTACTTGCTTTTTCACATGTTTCTTCAACTTTTCTGGTTCTATCGGATCATCTTAGTTTGGAATAAATGTCGAGTCTAAAAACTGAGCTCCTGAGTTCGATCCAGATGGCATTTGGCCTTGTTGACCCTCGGGAATAGGCATATTGAAGTGAGCATTAGGTCATCCTTCGGCTGATGATCCATCTTAAGGACGTGTATCATGTGATGTTTGAGCTTGGGGAGGAGTGAACCTTGGTCGGCAAACCAGATCTTTGCTATAGGGTCAGGGCTCTTCCCGTGTGACTGTACCTTCAGCAACCCCTCTTCCTTGGGTCATACTCATCATCATTTCCATCATTTTAGTCATTTGCTCATGTGACTCCTCCTGCGATTTTGTTATCTGTTCCCGTACTTCCTGCTGAGATTTGGTTAACTGTTCTCGCAATTCTCCTTGTACTCTTTCCATTTGCTTTATTTGCGTTGTTTGTTCATTTTCCATGGCTTTATCTTTTGTTCTGAAAGTGAACTTTCCTTAGAATGCTCTTAAAGCCAAGCAAAGTCTTATTAACCCCCAATTTATTGTATGTATGCTTATGAATGAATGCATGCATGTATGGGTGCAACATGATGTTAGTGTGATGCAAGTAAAGAAAAGAAAACAATTTACTATAGACATAATGTACACATACCAAACAATGAATTTTTTATTGCGAAAGATTTTATTTACAGAACAAAATTTTCCTCTAAAAAAATTGGATTTTGGTCGAAAAAGAATATACTCTTAAAACAAAAGTCTTTCGAAAAAGATTTCAAAATTTATGACAATGCCTCTTGGGTAATGGTTCATGGGCACCTATATGTACATTCGATCTTACACACTCCATGGTTTGTAAAATGAAAAGCAGAGAGTAATGAGGTTCATTCGTGTATCTAATCTTAAGTACCTTTTAAGTAATGGGTAAGCATGACCCTACCTTAGGCAGACCTCCTACGTTTCATTATATGCTAGGTTCGAATTTACACTGATCTAAAGGTTCGCAAATTGTTCCTCACTGTTGTCCACACGGACTAGTAAGGCACCCTGATCCTCACCTATTACAGGCTACGAACGAAAAAGGTTCAATTTGGGTGAGAGTATTTTCCAAGCATGTGCGGAGGTTATTCCCTCACAAGAGCATAGGTACATTACTCCCTCTTAAAAGGACAAAGCTCGGGTATAGAGCTTATGCATGAAATGCGCGTGTTAGGTGTGTGAAGAGCACAAACAACATTTTACAACCCGATCCTAAAAGGCCCCAACAAAAATAATATATATTTATATATAAAAAAAACATGAAAAGAAAGAAATATATATATATATATATATCTAAATCCAAGTTTATTGAAACATTTACACACAAAAAAGGAGAATTTTTTATTTAAAAAAAAAAAAGAATCATGATTAAATACCAATAAAACCATTAAATCAAAAATTTGGATAACACGTGATTAAATTATGGCTCGACTCTCAAAAAGGTCCCCAGTGGAGTCGCCAAGCTGTAATAACGGTTTTTCGATCGCTAGACGAGTTTTAAAATAAACACAAGGAGTCGCCACCAATCTTTTTGGTTAGGTATGATTGGTCACTATCGATACGTGATCCCGTCGCGGGGACCCGTTCGAGTGAGGGGGAAATAGAAGCAGAGGAAAAGACGACTTAATTCCTCTAGATTGAAATAAAAGGTCGAGGGTATCAAAACGGCCTCGTAAAAAGACATGGAGTCGCCACGTGATGGGCCACCTATTAAAACCGGTTTTATAAAATATTTTAAAATTACTTAAAACATTTTTAAAACCAATTTCAAGTCTGCGTTATAAACTAGAGAAAATCGAAGAATCGGGTTCGGGACTCGGTTACGTGAGGGGAAGGATTAGCACCCCCACAACGCCCGTATAAAACGGTATCTTATTAATCGTATGTTATCTCAAGTCTCGGTAAAAAATCGGTTTTTAATTTAGTATTTCAAGTTAATTCCCAATTTAAAGAAAAATAATTCCATTTTTAATTGAAAATGATCCGGAAATTATTAATTCAATTTTTTCCTATATTCCCCGACAAAATCGGCAAAATATAGAAATTTTTATTTATTTGAAAAACTTTTCGAATCATTCTCGTTTTTTGAAAGAAATATATTCCTTTATCAATGATAATTGATGATATTCCCTCCAGCAAACCCGATAGAGAACTCATGAATTATTTTAATTCGAGAATATCTTTATTTTTTATTGAAAATCATTATCTTTTTCAAAACATTTAAAAAATATGAAAATAACTATGTGTGACATAGTAAAGATGATATAATAAAGTCTAGATATTATAATGCAACCTAAATGAGATGATATAATTTAGATGGCATAGCATATTCTAAATGTTATGAAATATCCTAAGTAACATGATATATTCTAAATGAAATAAAATGATTTAAATGACATGGAAAATGTAAATTGATATGGCATATTTTGAATGACATGGAATATTCTAAATAATCTAATCTAAATGACATGATATATAATCTAAGTGACATGAAATGACATGAAACATAAAATAATGCTATCATGAAATATGCATGAAAATAAAATAAAAATGCATGAACATAGTATATGCTAGATAATGTGACAAAAATAAATGACTAAATAAAAAGTATAGGATAGCATGAAATATTCAAAAAATCATATAACAAACAATAACCATCATAAAAAGTGAATCGAAATAATAATAATAATACCATAGAAAAATATCATAGCAAAAATCACATATTAAATAAAATGCATGAACATGGAAAATGCAATGCATGAAAATGTATTTTTTTCCTCTAAATAAAGAAATCCGTATATCTAAGAAGATATCCAGCTACCTTAGGAAAATATATCAAATTAGATTTTCTAAAAACAAAACTTTGTGATTGTTTGAAAACAATTTTGAAGAAAAACTTTGAATGAAGATTAAAACCCCTACCAAACCCTTTTAAAACGGATCTAATTTTCTAAGTTTAAAATCCCGGACTTGACCACCCTTAACCCGAGATTTATAAAATCATTTTTAAAGTTTAAAAAGGCTTAGAAACTATCCTAAGACAGTAGCTAAAGATTCTAACCAACCCCCTCTAAATGCCATAGCCAAATTCAACCATTGTTTTTCTTTTGAATTCAAATATGCCTCTACTGTCCGATTTTGACACTCGATTTTTTAGCCTATTTTTAAAAATTCAAAAAAATCTAAAAACAATACTGGAGGCTCAGAACATGTAAAACAACGCGAGAAAAAATTGGCTTAATTTTCTGAATAAAGATGACTACCCAAAAAAATCGGAGAAGTTCATGTACTGGGTGAAAGAAAAAAACTGTTTTGTCAAAACACATTTTTTGCCTTTGATAAAGTAATTTAAAAATCAAAGTAAAAATTGTTGGAGATCATCCTAAAGACCTAAAAATAGTACTAAAACATTTAAAAACCTTGGACAAAAATTGGCTAAGTAAAAAAATCACGAAGATAGAGTAATCAATTTGATGACCTTTTTATTTTCCACAAGTATGCTCAAATGAGCAAGACTTTGAGCCATTAATTGGCCTAAGTCACAAATCAAGTGGCAATGACATGGAATGCATGAACATACAGCAAATTAAATGTATGAATTGCATGGTCTAAAGCATAAATGGTAAAGGAAATGCATGACAATTCAAAATAACCTAAATGCCTATCATGAGTTTGCATGGCAATAAATGCTATCCTAACTTAATATGCATGCAATGCTTGATAATGCAAATATGACTTAGACCTAAATGTTATGAATATGCATGAAAATGCTAATGTAACCTAAGACCTAAGTAGCATAGCAATGCATGACAATACCAATATGATTTAAGACCTAATATGCATGGCAATACCAATATGGCCTAGACCTAAAATGTAATGAGAATGCATAGCAATTCTGTGAACATACAATGACCAATAAACCGAATACTAATGCTTGAACAAACAGAAACTAATACACAATTTCAAGATAGGATAATGCAAAGCATGTTACCTAAACAAAAAGCAAATGCATGACAAGGCAAGGAATTCATGAAGAGGCCAAATGGTCACTTGGTACTCTAATGTAATCCTATCTAATAAATGACACAAGTACATGACAAACCATATCAAGATACATGATGTCATGACATTTTCGCAAGCATATGACATACTAAAATCAAAATACACAAGCTCATGGCATGAGAATGCAAACAAGCCAAAAAGCAAGATAAAAATGCACATGCAAGGCATACTAAATATCAAGATATGCTAACTCATGGCATGGAGATGCAAACAAGTCAAGAAGCAAGATGAAAATGCACATGCAAGGCATAGAAAAATGGAGAAGTCGAATGGTCATATGATCAAATATAAAATGCAAACCTGTTTATAGTATAAGACATGATATATGAAAAAAATGCACAATATGATTCCAATGAACATAAAGGCCGAACCTACAAGGAAATATTATTAAGCATGGAAAAGAAATATAAAAGAAAATATAGCATAGAAAATAATGTAAAGAACATATAAAAAATTAAGCATATACATGCAAAGCAAATAACAAGCAAAACTAGTAAATAAAACAAGGAAAGTTAAGCTCCATGGTTGGTATATAGGCATAGCCTCTCACCTAACCATAATCACTTGGTCTTGCCAAGATCATGAAGCCTTTCCATTTCAAAAATCAGAAAATAAACCATGCTAATCAACAAAATTAAGGTAAGCTTCATGGTAGGTAAAAATGGGCATAGCCTCTCCCCTAACCATGGTCACTTGGTCTTGCCAAGATCATGTAGCCATTTGAACCTCTTTTGCTTTATTTAAAAAAAAAATAAAATAAAATAAAATACTTAACTAAACCTTCAAAAATCATGTTTCCCACAACATCATGCAAAGAAGAAAAGAAGAAAGATCAAGGCAATCACTCATGCTACATTCGGCCAAAGCAAGAATCTTATAAAAAAAATTGTTTTCAACCATTTTTTATGAAGAAGAAGAGATGAAAATTTAAATAAAACTTTTAAAACTTTGATTTCTATGAGAAATGTAGTAGGAAAACAAGATAGAAAATCAAAATTATCACCATGGAAAACAAGAAGAAAACTATGCTAGAGCTTGGTAAAGATGACTACCTTCAAGCTCTTCTATTGAAAAATTTTCTTTTTTCTTTCAAAACCTTTTCTTTTCTAAATTAGCTACTGTTTCCAGCCTCCAAACTTGTAAAAAAAATTCTCACCCCCCCCCCTCCCTTAGCCTTGGCCGAATGGCCTCTCTACCATAGGATCAAATATGCACTTTTTTCTCCCCTAATTTTGGCCTTTAGATTAAGATATTTTCATGACAACATAAAAATGTCATCTTGACAATTGATAGCAGCCCTTAAGATGTGTACTCAGCCCTTGTAATAACCTTAACCCTTAGATGAAAAAGAGGACCAATCCCATGCATTCCCTTGCTTGGCCCTTTGAGTGCCTACCCTTGGATGAGTTGTACTCTTCCATTCTTTTTCATTGGATGAGGACAACATAAAAATGGCATCTTGTATATTAAATCCAGCCCTTAACATGTGTACTCATCCCTTGTAAATGGCCTAAGCCATTGGATGAAAAGGAACAGTCCCATGCACTTCCTTGCTTGGCCAAATGGATATCTACATTTGGATGAGTTGTGTTCTTCCATTCTTGGCCATTAGATGAGGGTTCTTTCATGAAAAATAAAAATGTCATCTTAGCATTTAAATTTGGCCATTGGATGGTGCATTCAACTTTTCTATAAGGCACCTAAGCCATTGGATGAAGGGGGGACCATTTGCAAGGTACTAGTGGTAGCATGTGAGCTTGATAGTGACTGAGGAATTAAATTGATCAAGCTTCCTTATTCTCCTCTATGCTGGCTGATCGAAGGAGGTAAAATCTCAGCAATTCCTTCTTCTTTCATATTTTTCTCAGTTACAAATTTGCCCTTTTTGGTTTCTTCGGTAAAATGACCTTCTTGACCCCCGAACCTAAATAAATAGAAAACGGACTCCAAATTCAAATTCTATTTTTTCAATACTTCTGAAATAATTAAAAATTGAATTCTGGAAGTTTTCAAAATTTTTTGAGTCCATTTGCTATTTATTTCGGATTTTATTTCCAAAATTGCCCCTTTTATGCACCCGAACTTAACCATTTTTTAAACGAGCTCCTAATCCCGATTTTTCTCCACCAATCTCTTCCAAATAATTTAAAAATATGATCTGGAAGTTTTCATAATTTTTGGAGCTCATTTGCAATTTTTTCGGGATTTATCTTCTTGAATTTCTACATAGGGGACCTCGGATTTGGCCATTTTGCAAACGATCTCCGAATCAAGATTTTCTTTTGCCAATATCTTCAAAATGATTTAAGAATGAGATTTTCCAATTTTCAGAATTTTTGGAGTTCATTTGCTATTTTTCCCAAATTTTCCAATTTTGCCCTTTTATTTCCGAAACCCCGATTTTGCTCAAAACATGTCCAATTTTAAGATTTTTTTTTTCAAACTGAGCCTTGGGCTATCCTTGTTTAATAACTCCTCATCAATTAGGGGCTTTAGTCTTACCGAATTGGGCCATTTCTGTAATACTTCCAAATTTCACCGAAATCCACCAAAAACCCTAATTTTCTATTTTCTTCTGGATTGACTTTTCTTTCAATTTTTCTTTCAAGTGGCTTCTCCATTACCCGTAGTCAGTGCTAATCTTTCATTTGGGACCTTCAATTTCGACCAATTTGATCGTTCAAGCACTTTTCCCTAAATTTCCCAAACTAGGGTTTCCTTTCTACTGAAATTCCGTAACTCAACTTTAGACCTCCATATTTTTCAATGTAGACCTCGGATTGTCAAAATTCTTTCACCATATTTCAATTGAACTTCAAATCTTGATTTTGAAAGTGGGTTGACTTTTTCAGTAGTTGACTTTTTGGGGTTGAGTGTTCTGGATTAACTTTTTTGGGGTTGACTTTTTCAAGTTTGACTTTTTCTGTATGCTTTCTTAGACTAAGTCTCGGAGTACCACCTGCAGGATTCTAAAACATCAATTTAGAAAGAAAACATACCTGTTTTAGTGGTCCAGACAAAATTAGGTGTCTACGGCTACCCCTCTTTGGCTATTGCTGAGAATCAAGCAAAGATAAACAAACACTAATTTTGTCCGGTTAGTGAAATCACGTGTGAAGAGAAGGGAAAGGGAGTTTTCTTTTTCCATTTTTCTTTTTCATCGTTTTTCGTTTATTTTTATTTTTTTTTTGAAAAAACTGTAAATAGAAGATTTTGTCCTTAAATTGAGTTCCCTAACTAATCAAGGCTCGACCCGTCTTAAGGAAACGGGTTCAATTTTCAAAGTGAAAATTGTGCCTGAAGGTCTTAAAAATAGTGCCCAAAGGTCTTAAAAATGGTGCTCGGAGGCCTTATCCATGATTTGGAAAAATGCGTTGTATGCGACTTTAAAAATGATGCCCGAAGGTCTTAAGAATGGTGCCCGGAGGCCTTACTCATGATTTGGAAAAATGCGCTGTATGCGACTTTAAAAATGATGCCCGGAGGTCTTAAGAATGGTGCCCGAAGGCCTTACCCGTGATTTAAAAAAACTATGCCCAGGGTTCTTAAAAATGGTGCCCGGAGGCCTTATCAGTGATTTGGAAAAATGCGCTGTATGCGACTTTAAAAATGATGCCCGAAGGTCTTAAGAATGGTGCCCGGAGGTCTTATCCATGATTTAAAGAGGAAAAAGTATGCCCGGAGGTCTTAAAAATGGTCTTAACAATGATCTTTGAAGAATTGTTGAAAATTAACCTAAAGATTTTGAGAAAATGCGAATGCTTTTTAATGCTGGTGCAAATGATTATCAGGATTCACATACCTCATATTGCATATGTAAATGTTTTGAGTTGATGCAAATGTTTCTTGATGCTGATGTTGGATAAGATGCAAATGCTTCTAAATGCAACTGCAAATGCTCTTAGATTGATGCAACTACTTCATAGAGTGATACAAATGCAAAATTTAACATTATACAAATGCTTCTAAATGATGCAAATGCTTGATGAAAATATACAAATGCCCTGATCATTTTCTAAACTTTGGCTTAGCCTTTCCAATTCATTTTTCCTATTCAAATCAAAGTATATTTTCAAATCATTGTTCAACCTTTGGCTATTCTCTTTGCCCCAACAGTTTTCAAACTCTTATTGACAGAAATCTGCTTGTCGGGTTCTATTTCTTCTTCTCATATTTGGAAATCAAGATTAACCCTAGTAGTTCCACACCTTTGGGGTTAGAAAAACCTTTATCTCATGTCAACATCAAAATTGGGTATTTCAAAAAAATATCTTTATTTGTTTTCTCATTTTGAAAACTTCTGAACAAAAAATATTAACCCCATAGTGTGTGATGTACAAATCTTTCGAAGACTAATGATCACTGTTAAAAAAATTTCTAAGTGTCAATCTGGGTTTTTCAATTTGAATTGGCAATGCTTGGTATAACAAGATTTTGGTTGATCAAAGAAAACTTCACAACAAAATGTATGTCCCTTCTAGGCTCACGAATGGAACAGGTTTTATAAATCATATGAATTTATTGAAAGTCAAACAAATTCAACATTCTTTTAGTTTCCATATCAAGGCATTTTGACAAGTGTCAAGATTGGTCGGGATGTTTAAATTGGAAAGTTTAATCTTGAAGGGAAAAAAATCTCAGTTTTTGAAGTTAACCCTCCAAATGAGGGCTAACAATTTGGGAGGTTCAGGAATTCCTAGATGTTCCTCGATGACCACTTTTCCAAGATGACTTTCTCTTTTGTGGTATCGGTACTAACATAAATGGCATTGGAAATTCCCATTTTACTCTAGACCATCCATTTTTGGGTTTTCGCCCTAGAGTCCCATTCTTTCCATTTTTCTTCTCCTTTTTTTCATTTTTTCATTGTTTTACCATGCACTTGAGAATTATAAATTCTTTCTTACTGAAATGATAATTCGATGAGATGGGATAAAATCTGAAGAAAAACCCTTCAAATTAAATATTCATGCTTGATTAAAATGGACTTTTAAAGCACGTAATGTAGACCACAGTTTAGGGTTTAGAAAAAAGGATAAATAGGCCCAAAATATGTGTTTGAGGGTATTTAGATCAAGGATCATTTCTTGAGGAGGATTTTCTTTGAAGCATTTGTCCCTTTTGGACTTTTCATTCCTTTTGACTTTGCTCTTTTCCTCCTTTGCTTTTGGCTTTCATTAGCCATAATTTTTCACACTTTTTTCTTTTGTTTTTGTTTTTCTCTTACATCTTTATTTTGACAGAGTGGACCCATATTTGTTTAGGCCTCAATTTGCTTTGTATCTGTCTTTGAGTTAGGACTCATTTCTCAGTGATCTTTCCTCTCATTTGCCTCCCAATGTAGAGGGTGATCCTTGATCAGGGTTCAAAGAAGAAAGAACTCTTTTGGCTCAAAAGGGATGACTATGGATAATTTTCTCTTTGTGAGAGGGATATGAAATATGGCCATTTATCATATCAAGCACGAATATTCTCATTGAAAAGCGATCCCCAGGGGGAATAGATAATCAAAATTTCATTTTACACTTTGGAATCATTCGAATTATCATATGCATGATATCACAAATTTTCTTTTTTCTTTTTTTCTTTCTTCTTTCTCTTTTTTTGTCGCATGCACCACTGATTCATGCGTTAGTCCCATCCTTTTTCACCATATATCCATCATTTCTACATATGATGCCCCAATTTGATTAACCATGAGAATTTGTATCAACGAGGAACATAGAAAGTCTAGGTCTATTTTGAAAAGATTGAGTTTCAATTATGAGTTCTTTGAAGAGACAAGAAAAATATGGCCCAAAAACGAGTTTTCTCTAGGACATGGGATAATCTAATTTAATTATTGTGCCCCAGGGTGTCAATCATGAAGTGATGTTTGGGCAATTAGTGTTTTGTGGTTGTTGAAAATGTCATGAATAGTTTTGGCACAACCTTGACACATACCAAATTACCATGATCTAAATTCTTGAAAGAATGTCTCATTTGTTTGAATTTCAAGGAGTTCAAAATTTTTTCAAAAAGTTCGTTTCTTTGTTCATAGCCTAGAATAAGATCTATATCTTTGCTTATTCTATGATGACAATGGTTTTATGAAGTTCATATTCCCTGAAGCATTAGGTTTTTCAAGTGGTCTCAGTTCAAGGGATTTAGGCCTAGGAAAGCCTAAAAGAGAGGAGAGAAGGTATTGGGTCATTTGTAACAATGATCATCAATATTCTCGAGATTATCCATTATTAAAACTTCCTTAATGCTTGTTTTTGCAAATTCAAGTTATTGTTAAAACACAACAAACACAAAGCATTTAAAATTCAAAATTCATTTAATTGATATGAATGCCGACATGAAAAAGTGTTTTCATCGTAAGGTCTGAAACTACATGCATCAAAATGCTCTTACTGACATCTTTCAAGGTAGTAATTCTCCTCCTAAAACCCTGAACAAAACTGATTTACGGCAAAACGGACTTCCACTGATTGATAAGCTCCGATGTCAAAATGCCGTCACAGATAAGACCTTCATTCCTTTCCCTTAGTTGTCTGCATTTTTTAGTTGAATGACCAACTACCCCTAGCTGATAACCACACTTGCTGTCAGGGTCATAATTTCTTGCTGATGGATTCGAAGCTATTTTCAAAGTTTCCGGGGTAAAGTACTGATTCTTTATTAGTAAAGGCAGCAGGTCAAGGATAGGGATTGGAATTCTTTCTTGGTTGTCCCATGGTCATTTTCTGGAAGCAGGCCTTGTTGCAAGAACTGGTATAGGATTAGGTGCTTGGGTTGGTGGGTAAGGATAAAGGCTTGGAGATACCTCAGTAGGATAACATGATTGGTATGAGGGAAATTGAGAATATGGGATGAAATCTCCCATAGCTTGGACATCTTCCTCTTTCTTTCTAGGTACCCTATTTCTCTCAGCATTGGATTTTCCTTCTCCTTCAAGTTTCCTATTCTTGATAGCAGTCTCAATCATCTCCTCTGAGATTACCATATCTACAAAATTCTTCGAGGCATTGCCGACAAGTCTATCATAGTACGAGGCCCGTAGTGTACCCACAAAAGGATGGTGATTTCCTTTTGTGCCAAAGGTGGTTGTACTTGGGTGGACATGTTCCTCCACCTCTTAGCATACTCTTTGACGCTCTCAGTAACCTTTTTCTCCATATTTTGCAAGGTGGGACGGCCAGGTGTCATGTCAGTCACATGCTTGTACTAGTTTAGAAAAGCCCTGGCCAAATCATTCCAAGAGCGAATCTGATCTTTGCTCAACTGACTATACCACCTAATTGAGGACCCGCTGAGGCTATCCTGAAAGCAGTGCATCTAAATCTTATCATTATCTATGTGACTTGCCATCTTTCGGCAGAACATGGTCATGTGGGTTGATGGATTGGTCGTCTCGTCATATTTCACAAAGTCAGGAACCTTGAATTTAGGAGGAATGACTAAATTGAGGACCAAGCATCGTTCTTTCGCATCTATACTCCAGAATATGTTTGTATTTTCTACTGCCCGGAGCCTTTCATCTAGCAACTGATATTTCCCTTGGGAATCTGCCAACTCAACCTCGTTCGACTCAACCATCTTCAGTTTTGCTTGTTTAGATGGATCATCTAAATTCAGAATGTTGCAGGGATTAACTATATTCTTGCCATTTAACATCATGACCTCACTCTAACCCTCTTGTGCCTCTAACCCTTCTCTGGCGGCCAAGTTTTTAGTGTATCCCTTTCCCTTGATTACGGCGGACATCAGCTCCATCAATTTAGTCATCTGATCCTTAGATTTTGCTTGAGACTTTGCCAGCTGTTCTCGCAATTTTTCATGTGCCCTTTCCATTCTTTTCATTCGGGCAGCTTGTTCATTCTCCATAGCTCTAGCCTGTATTGGAAAGGTACTCAGTACTTCTTATACCTCTGATTTGAAATGGAAATTCTTTCAAAGACTCTTAAAGCCAAATCAACTTCCATTTTTTTCCCCAAATGTATGTCATGATGAATGAACCATGAATGCAATTTGATGCACGTAACGCCTAAACAATGTGATGTATGTACATATACAGTGGAGACATGCTGACCATGTGTGTAATAAATGAAATCACGATGCCAACATGATACAAGCAAAGAATAAATAACAACGCATGGATATATGCAATGAAAGACCATGTATGTTTCAGTGTATTTCCCAATGAATGATAATATACAATATGAATGCAACATGATATCAAATATGATGCATATAATCAATGAATGATTGACACAAAGTATATACAAAGAAACTCATGCTGACTATATGTGTTATGAATACGACCTAATGCTAACATGATGTATGTAATAAGAAAATTAGTGCATGAACATATAGAAAAAATCATGCTGACTCTATTTGTCATAAATACCACCTGATGCTACCAAGATGCATGTATGAATATATGGTATGACAAATAATTGATCGAATGCAAAATGCAAAGGAGAAGATACCACAGAGGAAATAAGAATCGAAGAAACTTAATCATCAACATCTCATAACTTGAAGCACAGCCAATTCATTCCCAAATCAACATTCACAATGGTATAAACCATATTTACAAAATCATGAGCAGTGGTTAAAACTGTCTTTACAAGCACTTTATTCTTCCTAGCATCCTAAGGCTATAAGAGCTGGCTACTGAAAAAGTGAAATCCTACTACATCATATCAGACTAAAGTCTTTCTACATCATTACCGTAAATCTCCCAATCCTAATGACGCTTTCCCAGCCCTCTATCAATCAGTGTCGTTGGATCGATCCACTTGATCTCTATAAGAGATTGCACTTTCTTTTTGAATGCTATACAGTCTTCAATGCTATGGCCAGCAATTCCAGAGTGATAATCACATCTTGCATTTGGATTATACCACTTTGGATATGGTGGTAACAGGGGTTTCAGCGGGATACAGGCAACCATATGATTTTGGATCAGTATAAGGAGAAGCTCTCGATAGTTGATTGGAATGGGATCATACTGCTCTTGAGTCTTGTTTTTAGGTTGTTTCTTAATCACATATGGCCTAGGAGTTAGGGCATTTGGTGGTGGCACTAAGGTCTGAACCAGAGTGTTCACATAGGGAGATGGCGGAATAACAAAACAAGGGTATGGATTTGGACTCGGGACCCTTGGAGGTTGTACATAATTTGAGGTTCCTATCCCGGATGCTTGATAAGGTGATTGATGAGGGAAATAATACGAACTGCCAGTTGGTGGTGATGGTGTGGGATTCAGGGGTCCCGTAGTGATCCTCACAGTGGACAATTGGGCCATAGTAGGGTGAGGATACTAGTTTGGACCTTGGACCAATTGTTGGGACTGTTTGGGATCTGAGGTTTCTATCCTTGGTATCAAGCTCTCGGGTTTAATCATTTTCACGATCTTGTCCACAATTTCATCAGGATTGCAACCTTTGTGGCATTGACAAGTGCAAGATCCAACAAGGATTGTATGTTCTAGACCTAATGGTTTTGGTTGATCTGAAGACGATGCAGAGTCTCGAGAAAGTTCCCCCTTACTCTTACCCATATCCTCAACCATTTTCATCATTTTGGTGAGTTGTTCTTTTTCCTCCCGGATCTCATGTCCAAATTTCTCTTGATTTCGTTCCAAAGCACCCAATCGTTCCTCCGATTCTTTCCTCATATCTCGAACCCCTTTCATGCAAATGAAAATGTCATGAGATTAAGAATACAATTATGAATGTACACGCTCCATTTCTATATGCATGAATATACTGATGATTAATACATGAGCATATACAGAGAAATTATGATGACTATGTATGAAATGGATGCAATCTAATGTCAACATGATGCATTTTTTTTAAAAATGAATAAATTGATACATGGGTATATACAAATAATGATCAGTCATAAACGTATTCTACAATGAATGACCATGCATGCTATGACTGTAACATGATGTCAGAATGATACATGAAAATAATAAATGAATTAACATAAAGGTAGGTACAAAGAATGACCATGTACTCACAAATGTTTTCTATAATGAATAACCATGCATGCTAGGACTGTAACATGATATTTAAATGATACAAATAAATTAACCAATGATTACACGAAATTGGTGGGACCTAAATCTTGATTATTCAAAAATCTCATTGTAGACACCAAATTTTTATCCGGACCACTAAAACAGGTATTTTTTCTTCCTAAATTGATGTTTCCGAGTGTAAAAAGACTTTTTTCATCCTGCAGGTGGTACTCCAAGACTTAGTTTAAGAGGACGAGCATAAAAAGTCAAACTTGAAAAATGTCAACCCCAAAAAAAAGTCAATCCTAAAAAAGTCAACCCCTAAAATTCAACTATTGAAAAAGTCAACCCACTTTCAAGATCAAGATTTGAAGTTCAATTGAAAAATGGCGAAAGAATTTTGATAATCCGAGGTCTACATTGAAAGATATGGAGTTCGAAAGATGGGATTTGGAGATTCAGTAGAAAAGAAACCCTAATCCGAGAAATTTGGGGAAAAGTGCTTAAATGATCAAATTGGTCAAAATTAAAGGTTCCAAATGAAAGATAAGCACTGACTACGGATAATGGAGAAGTCACTTGCAAGAAAAACCGAAAGAAAAGTCAATCCGAGAAAAAACCGAGAATTAGGATTTTTAGTGGATTTCGATGAAATCGGGAAGAATCACAGAAATTGCCCGACTTGGTAAGACCGAAGCCCCCAATGGATGAAGAATGATTAAAAAAGGATAGCCTAAGGCTCAAATTGAAGAAAATCTGAAAATCAGAGAAATTTGGGGAAAAGTGCTTAAACGATCAAATTGGTCGAAATTGAAGGTTCCAAATGAAAGATAAGCACTGACTACGGATAATGGAGAAGTCACTTGCAAGAGAAACCGAAAGAAAAGTCAATCCGAGAAAAAACCGAGAATTAGGGTTTTTAGTGGATTTCGATGAAATCGGGAAGAATCACAGAAATGGCCCGACTTGGTAAGAAAAAAGCCCCAATGGATGAAGAATGATTAAAAAGGATAACCCAAGGCTCAAATTAAAGAAAATCTGAAAATCGGACTTGTTTTGAGCAAAACCGGGTTTCAGAGGTAAAAGGGCAAAATTGGAAAATATGGGGAAAATAGCAAATGGACTCCAAAAATTCTGAAAATTTGTCAATCTCTTTCTTAAATCATTTGAAAGATATTGGCAAAATAAAATCTTGATTCGGAGTTCCTTTGCAAAATGGCCAAATCCCTAGCTTCTTATGCAGTAATTCAAAAAGGAAAATCCTAGAAAAATAGCAAATGGACTCCAAAAATTCTGAAATTTTGCATCATTTTTAAATTATTTGGAAGATATTGGCAAAAGAAAATCTTGATTCGGAGTTCGTTTGCAAAATGGCCAAATCCCGGGCCTCCTATGTAGTAATTCAAGCCGATAAATCCCGAAAAAATACCAAATGAGCTCCAAAAATTATGAAAACTTCCAGATCACACTTTTTAAATATTTTGAAGATATTGAAAAATCTTGATTTGAAGCTCGTTTAAAAAATGGTAAAATGTAGGGGCATAAAAGGGCATTTTTGGAAGAACAAATCCAAATAAATAGCAAACGGACTCGGATAATTTTGAAAACTTCCATAACTCAATATTTTATTATTTTGGAAGTATTAAAAAAGAAAAATTGAATTTGGAGTCCGTTTGATATTTATTTGCATCCAGGGGGTAAAACGGTCATTTCACCCAAGCAACCGAATAGGGCTTCTTTGGGCCTTTCAAAAAATCAGAGTTGGGCTGGAAACGAGAAGTGCTGACCTGCCGAGGCCCAAAGGAAGGAGGAAGCTTCTGATTTTTCAATCAAATGGCTAAAAATCAAGAGTTAGTTAGAGATTCTCTTTGATCAAGCCATGGTGATTAAGCCACATAGGCCAAGAGAGATGTCAACATTATTCTTGAACAGCTGTAATTTGAGAGAGCTGAGATGGTAATCTAAAGGTGGTAATTTCATGATTTTTTCACCTTGAATTATTAGCCATTTGATGGAAAATTGGTTACACAAAAAATGACAACATCCTTGAGCTCTTTAAGTCCCATTCGGCTAGCATGATTGAGAGGTCAAATTTTTCAATTTTCATCTTCATTTGGCTGAGTTCTTTGAGTTTTTACTTGGTTTTTCTCTCCTTGGTTGAAAGCAAAAAAGAAAAGTTTAGAAATAGAAAGGAAAGTTTGAAGAGATAAAGCTTGAAATATAGCTTCTTGAGGTTGCTCTTGAGCACCAACTCTTGCACATTCTTGATTTTCCATTCTTATTTTTGCTATTTTCATTAATATTTGGTGAGTTTCCATTTTAAATAAATGTTTTTTATTGTTCTTCTTAAGTTCCTCCTTCATTTCTTTCTTAAATATATTTTTTTTACAATAAACTCACCATGGCCGAATGGACTACATTATTCATTTAAGTTGTTGTTTTGATTTATTTTACCATATTGTTTATGTTATTTTCTTTGATCTTGGTGTTTTAAATGTTATTTTACTTCATATTCTTGAGTTATATTTTAATTTGGTTGCTTTGTTTGTTGCCATTTATGTTTTAAATATCATGTTTTTGCATTTTTAATTTTCTGTTTTCATAATGTTTAAATTTAGGCATGTTTTAGATTTAGAATATCAAGTGTTTGTGAAAATGCTTGTGTGGTCTTTGCATGATTTGAGTTTTATATCTTAGTTGAGCATGTTTTAGATTTAGTATATTAAGTGTTTGTGAAAATGCTTGTGTGGTTTTTGCATGATTTGAGTGTTATATTTTAGTTGAGCATGATAGTATACCAAGTGTTTGTGAAAATGCCATGCTTGTTGGAGCTTGAGGCCATTTGGCTACTCCATGTGTTTTGCATTGTGTGTTGCATTTTTGCCATGTTAGTTGGTAGGTTTTTGCATTTGCATGACATTTGATTTAGTTTTGCATGCTAGTATACCAAGTGTTTGTGAAAATGCCATGTTTGCTAGTTACATTATTCTATTCGGCCACCCTTGGAATTTTTGCATTTTATGGGCATTCTTGCCATGTTAGTTGATAGGTTAGCATTTGCATGATATTTGTTTGAGTTTTTGGTTTAAGCATGCTTTGTGTTTGTGAAATGCCATGCCCATTTTAGTCATTAAGTTAAGTTTATTTGCCATGCATGTTCATGCATTTTAGGTATAGGTTGCATTAAGTGCCATGCAAGTTCATTTAGGTCTAGGTCACTATATGAATGCCATTCATTTTTTCATGACATTTAGGTTTAAACTCATGCATTTCATGCACTATGTTTGCTGTAATTTTTTAAGCATTTCATGTTCATGCCACTTGAATAATGACTTGAGCCAATTAATAGTTTAAAGTCATGCTCCCTTGAGCACACTTGTGGAAAATTAAGTTTTGTCAAATTGATTATTCTACCTTTGTGATTTTTTCTACTTAGTCAATTTTTATCTAACTTTCAAAAAGTCCTAGCTACTGTTTGTGAGTCATTTTGTGAGTCTAAAATATTTTTACTTTGATTTTTAAATGATTTTATCAAAGGCAAAAATGTATTTTGGCAAAACAATTTTTTCAGCCAGTTTTCGTAATTTTTCGATTTTTCTGGGCATTCGTCTTTAATCATAAAATTAAGCTGATTTTTTTCCGTGTAGTTTTACATGTTTTGAGTCTCCAGTATTTGTTTTAGAAGTTTTTGAATTTTTAAAAATAGGATAAAAAATCATGGCTTAAAACTGGACAGTGAAGTCAGAATTGAATTTAAAGAAAAATCATTTTTCTGTTTTGGTTAAGTTACTTAGAGTGGGCTGATTAGGAGGGTTAGCTACTGACTTAGGGTAGTTTCTAAGCCTTTTTATACTCTAAAAATGGTTTTTCAAGTCCCGGGTTAAGGGTAGTCAAGTCCGGATTTTTAAACTTAGGAAATTAGAGCCATTTAAAAAAATTAGCCCAGTTTTTATTTTTAATTCAAGCTTTTCAAAATTGTTTTCAAACAATTACAAAGTATTTTGGTTTTAGAATATTTAATTTGACATATTTTCCTAAGGTAGCCGGATATCTTTTTAGATATACGGATTTCCTTAATTAAAGGAAAAAATACATTTCATGCATTACATTTTCCATATTCATGCATTTTATATAATATGTGATTCTTGCTATGATAATTTCTATGATATTGTTATGATTTTGAGTTATGTTATATTGTTTATTATATGATTTGGAATATTTCATGATATCCTATGCTTTTATTTAGTTATTTTTTTTTGTCATATTATTTAGCATATACTATGTTCATGCATTATTATTTTCATTTTTATTTTCATGCATATTATATGATAGCATTATTTCATATTCCATCTCATTTAATTTATATGCCATATCATTCATGTTTGCCATGCCATTTAAATTATTTCATTTCATATAGAATATGTTATGTTACTTAGGTTATTTTATTTCATTTAGAAAATATCATGTTACTTAGGTTATTTCATTTCATATAGAATATGTTATGTTACTTAGGTTATTTTATTTCATTTAGAATATATCATATGACTTAGGATATTGCATCTCATATAGAATATACTATGTTACCTAGGTCATTTCATTTTATTTATAACATGTCATATAACTTAGGATATTTTATTTCATTTAGAATATGCTAAGGCATTTACATTATATCATATCATTTAGGAAGCATTATATTATTTAGATTTTGCTATGTCATTTTATTTATGTCATGCATATACATATTCATATCTTTTAAAATGTTTTCAAAAGGATAATGATATTTCAATAAAAAATAAAGATATTCCCGAGTTAAAATAATTCATGAGTTCTCTACCGGGTTTGCTGGAGGGAATATCATTAATAAAGGAATATCTTTCTTTCAAAAAATGAGAATGATTCGAAACGTTTTCCAAAAATAATAAAAATTTCTATATTTTGCCACGTTTGTTGGGGAATATAGGAAAATTTTGAATTTATTAATTCCGATTCATTTTCAATTAAAAATGGAATTATTTTTCTTTAAATTGGGAATTAACTTGAAATACTAAATTTAAAACTGATTTTTTACCGAGACTTGAGATAACACACGATTAATAAGGTACCGTTTTATACGGGCATTGTGGGGGTGCTAATCCTTCCCCACACGTAACCGACTCCCGAACCCGCTTCTTTGATTTCTCTGGCTTAAAACGCAGACTTGAAATTGGTTTTTAAAATGTTTTTTTTAATTTTTAAAATATTTTATAAAACCGGTTTTAATAGGTGGCCGATCACACCCAGCTAAAAAAGATTGGTGGCGACTCCATGTCTTATTCAAGGTCATTTTCAAAACCTTCATTTTTCTAGAGGGATTAAGTTGACTTTTCCTCGATATTTTTTTTAAGTCACGCTTATCGAATAATATAGTCTTGAGATGAGACTCGTTATTTTTTGAGGTTGCGACAGCTTGGCGAATCCACTGGGGACAATTAGAGAGTTATGCCTAGAAATTAGTCGTGTGTTATCAAAGTCTCGGTTTTGTTGGTTTAATTGGTATTTAATTTCAATTCCCATTTTTTTTTAAAAAAATAAAAGAGAATTTTGAAAATAAAAAAAATATTTTAAATATGTCCATCGTCATGTGCATTCATATTATTATTTGTTCTCTGGTTATTTTGTAGCGTATATTTATATGTTTGCTTGACGGATGCTTTATATTGTTTAATTTTAGTGGGGTATTTAGAATAAGGGGTGTAGAATAGGTGGTGACAGGTTTGTTTTGTTCCTCCGCACACACTGTACTTGCACTTGCATAACATGAATCCTCTACCCGGGTCCGTCCTTTTAAGTGGGAGTAAAGTAACTAAGCCTTTGTGATTGATCCTCTTTATGGGCTAGTGAAACACTTTCGGAGTATAAAGTACCTAATGCCTTCGTGATAATCCTCCGTATGGGCATAGGAAAATATACTCTAACGAATTGAACCCGCTTTTATCGGGGTGCCTTACTAGCCTTCACCGGCGACAGTGAGGAACAATTCGGGGCCTTAGAACCGATTCACCTTCATATAATAAACCTAGGCGAAGCCATGCCGGATTTCCGTTAGATATACCTAAAATAAGAGCACATGGAGGGACATTTCTAAACCTTTTGTTACCTATTTTACATTCTGAAGAAGTTTTGTAGATCGGGCAATGATGTACGTACATCGCCCGTAATAAATGTGTTAATCCGTCCCAAAGGCACTGTGATACCTATATAAGTAGATATTTGTCGGGGCAAAATATTCATTAATCATTTGAAAAAATAAAAATCATTTTTCAAGCATTTTTTCATTTTGCACATTTCATACATGTGTGAATAGAGCATGTACATTTTTTGTTGTGTTATTGATCTCATTCTTTGCAATAAACAGTTGGTAATCTCATTTGGTGATTTCATAAAACCGGTAGTGTTGCATGAATATTTGCATATTGTACCATAGTAAGATCCACTACCCCGAAATTCTTTTGAAAATAATATGTGTGGTTTTTCATAGAAAAAACATGTTTCAAAAAATTGTAGATTAAATTTGGAGGCAAATCTTGCATAATGTGATTTTTGAATAATCAAGATTTAGGTCCCACCAATTTCGTGTAATCATTGGTTAATTTATTTGTATCATTTTGACATCATGTCACAGTCCTAACATGCATGGTTATTCATTGTAGAGTACATTTGTGATATACATGGTCATTCTTTGTACCTACCTTTGTATTAATTCATTTATTCTCCGCATGTATTCATTTTGACATCATAACATGCATGGTCATTCGTTGTAGAATACATACATGGTCATTATTTGTATATACTTGTGCATCAATTTATTCATTTTTTTAAATGCATCATGTTGACATTAGATTGCATCCATAGTATACATAGTCATCATAATTTCTCTGTATATGGTCATGCATTAATCATCAGTATATTCATGCATATAGGAATAGAGCATGTACATTCACAATTGTATTCTTAATCTCATGACATTTTCATTTGCATGAAAAGGGTTCAAGATATGAGGAAGGAATCAGAGGAACAATTGGGTGCTTTGGAATGCAATCAAGAGGAATGTAGACATGAAATCCAGGAAATGAAAGAACAACTCGCCAAATTGCTGAAAATGTTTGAGAATATGGGAAAGAGTAAAAGGGAACTTTCTCAGGGATTTTGCATCGTCTTCGGATCAACCAAAACCTTTAGGTCCAGAACATACAATCCTTGCTGGATCCTGCACTTGCCAATGCCACAAAGGTTGCAATCCGGATGAAATTATGGACAAAATCGTGAAAATGATTAAACCTGAGAGCCTGATACCAAAGATAGAAACCTCGGATCCTGTACCATACCTGCAAACTGTTCTAGGTCCAAACGAGTATCCCCACCTTACTATGGTCCAATCGTCCATTGGGATGACCACTACGGGATTCCTGAATCCCATTCCATCACCAACAACTGCCAATTCATACTATTTCCCTCATCAATCACCTTATCCAGCATCTGGGATAGGAACCTTGAGCTATGTACAACCTCCAAAGGCCTCGTGTCCAAATCCATACCCTTACCATGCTGTTCCGCCACATCTCCATGTAAACACTCCGATTCGGACCTTAGTGCCACCACCATGTGCCCCAACTCCTAGGCCATGTGTAACTAAGAAACAATCCCAGGATAAGATCCAAAGGCCTTTTGATCCCCTTCAAATTAGCTACCGAGAGCTTCTCCCTATACTGATCCAAAATCACATTGTTGCCTGTATCCCATTGAAACCCCTGTTACCACCATATCCAAATGGGTATAATCCAGATGCAAGATGTGATTATCACTGTGGAATTGTTGGCCATAACATTGAAGACTGTATAGTATTCAAAAAGAAAGTGCAAACTCTTATAGATGCCAAGTGGTTGGATCCAACGACACTGATTGATAAAGGACTGGGAAAGCGCCATTAGGATTGGGAGATTTATAGCATTGAGGTGGAAAGACTTCGGTCTTATATGATGTAATAGGATTTCACTTTTTCAGTAGCCGGCGACTCTTATAGCCTTAGGATGCTAGGAAGAATAAAGTGCTTGTAAAGACAGTTTTAACCACTATTCAAATTTTGTAAAACATGGTTTATACCATTGTGAATGTTGATATGGGAATGAATTGATTATGTTTCAAATTTATGAGAGGTTGATGATTAAGTTCCTCCGATTCTTATTTTCTCCGTGATATCTCCCCCTTTTGCATTTTGCATCCGATCAATTATTGGTCATACCATACATTCATACATGTATCATGTTAGCATCAGGTTGCATTTATGCATTCATAATCAGCATGATTTTTCTGTATATATCCATGCATTAATTTGCTTATTACATACATCATGATTAGCATTAGGTCGCATTCATGACACATATGGTTAGCATGATTTTCTTTGTATATACTCTGTATCAATCATTCATTGTTTGCATGTATCATAATTGACACCGTGTTGCATTCATAGGATATATGATCATTCATTGGAAATATGCTAAAATGCACATGATCAGTCATTGCATATATCCATGTGTTGATTTGTTTATTCTTTGTTTGCAACATGTTGGCATTGTGATTGCATTTATTACATATATGGTCAGCATGTTTCTGTTGTACATGTCCATACATCATATTGTTTAGGCTTTATATGCATCAAATGACAATCATGGCTCATTCATCATGACATACATTTGGGGGAAATAAAATAGAAGTTGGCTTGGCTTTAGGAGTCTTTGATTGAATTTCCATTTCAAATCAGAAGAAGTACTGAGTACACTTTTAATACAGGCTGGTGCTATGGAGGATGAACAAGTTGCCCGAATGGAAAAAATGGAAAGGGAACAAAGAGAATTGCGAGAACAGCTAGCAAAGTCTCAAGCAGAATCTAAGGATCAGATGACTAAATTAATGGAGCTGATGACCGCCGTAATCAAGGGAAAAGGATACACTGAAAACTTTGTCGCCAGGAAAGGGTTAGAGGCACAAAAGGGTCAGAATGAGGTCGTAATGATGGATGCCCAAAACACAGTTAACCCCGTCAATGTCTTAAACTCAGATGATCCAGCTGAATAGGCAAAGTTGAAAAGGGTTGCAGTAAATGAGGTTGAGTTGGCAGATTCCCATGGGAAATATCAGTTGTTAGATGAAAGGCTATGGGCAGTAGAAAGAACAGATGTATTTGGGAGTTTTGATACGAAAGAACGATGTTTGGTCTTCGATTTAGTCATTCCTCCCAAGTTCAAGATCCCTGACTTTGTGAAATATGACGGGACGACCGATCCGTCAGCCCACATCACTATGTTCCACAGGAAGATGACAAGTCATGTAGATAATGATAAGCTTTTGATTCACTGCTTTCAGGATAGCCTCAGCGAGTCCGCAATTAGGTGGTATAGTCAGTTGAGCAAGGATCAGATTCGCTCTTGGAATGACCTGCCTAGGGTTTTTCTAAACCAGTACAAGCATATGACCGACACGACTCCTGACCGTCTCACCTTGCAAAATATGAAGAAAAGAGCTACTGAGAGCTTCAAAGAATATGCGCAACGGTGGATGAGCCTGGCCGCCCAAGTACAACCGCCTTTAACTCAGAATGAAACCACTGTCCTTTTTGTGAATACACTACAGACGCCGTACTATGATAAACTTGTCGGCAACACCACAAAGAATTTTTTGGACATGGTAATTTCAGGGGAGATGATTGAGAATGCTATCAAGGATGGGAAAATTGAAGGAGAAAGAACATCCAATACCAAGAAAAAATAGGCATCTGAAAAGAAAAAGGAAGATACCCAAGTCGTGGAAGACTTTCCCTTGCCTCCCCAATTCTCCTCGTATCAGCCATTTTACTCTACCCTGAACAATATCTCTCAAGGCTTTTATCCCTACCAACCAATGACTGTAACTACACCAGAATTTACATCTGTCTATCAAGCGAACACCCTTGGGAATAATCGAAGAGGGCATAAAAAGCGAAAAAGAAATCAGGATGACCCGATTCCTATGACATATAGTGAGCTATTACCTCAAATCATCTAGAATCACCTTGTGACACCCATGCAAATAGAGCCTCTGAAGCCCCCTTATCCGAGCTGGTATGATGCTAATGAGTGTTGTGGTTATCATTCTGGCAATCAAGGTCACTCAACAGAGAACTGCCTCGCTTTGAAGTACAAGGTCAGAGATCTCATCAGGGCTGGTTCGATAAGTTTTGAAGATGGGAAGCCAAGTATTATAAGAAACATTGTGCATGATCATATTAGGTTTTTGACGCATGTAGTTCTATACACTGTGATGATGAAAGCACTTGTCTCATGTTAACATCTACATGAATTAAATGAATTTTGAATTTTAAAATGCTTTGTGTTTGTTGTGTCTTAACAATAATCTGAATTTGCAAAAACAAGCATTAAGGAATTTTTAATAATGGATAGTCTCAAGAAGATTGATGATCAGTGTTACAAATGACCCAATACCTTCTCCTTTCTCTTTAGGTTTTCCTAAGCCTAAATCTCTTAAACCAAGAACACTTGAAAGACCTAATGCTTCAAGGGATATGAATGATTTGACTTCATAAAACCATTGTCATCACAGAATAAGCAAAGACGTAGATCTTAGTCTAGGCTATGAACAAAGGAACGAACTTTTTGAAAATTTTCAAATTCCTCGAAATTCAAACAAATGAGACATTCTTTCAAGAATCTAGATTTTGATAATTTGGTGTGTGTCAAGATTGTGCTAAAACCATTCATGACCTTTCCCAATGACCAAAACACTAATTGCCTAAACATCACTTCATGATTGACACTTTGGGGCACAATGATTAAACTAGATTATCCCTTATCCCAGAGAAAACCCATTTTTAGGTCATATTTTCCTCGTCTCTTCAAAGAACTTAGATTTGAAATTCAGTCTTTTCGGTATAGACCTAGACTTGCTATGTTCCTCGTTGATACAAATTCTCATGGTTAATCAAATTGGGGCATCATATGTGGAAATGATGGATACATGGTGAATAAAGATGGACTAATGCATGAATCATTGGGACATGCGAAGAAAAATGAAAAATGAAAAAAATTGTGATATCATGCATATGAGAATTCGGATGATTCCAAAGTGCAAAATGAAATTCTGAATATCTATTTCCCTTGGGGATTGCTTTTCAAAGTGAATATTCGTGCTTGACATGAGGAATGGCTATCTTTCATATCCCTTTCGCATAAAAAAAAAATTATCCATAGTCACCCCTTTTGAGCCAAAAGAATTCTTTCTTCTTTGAACCCTGATCAAGGATCACCCTCTACACTAGGGGGCAAATGCAAGGAAAGATCTTTTAAAGATCATTGAGAAATGAGTCCTAGCTCAAAGACAGATGCAAAGCAAATGGAGCCCCGAATAAAGACGGGCTCACTCCGTTGAAAAAAAATAATGAAAGCAAAAAAAAAGTGTTTGAAAGACATGGCAAATTGAAAGCCAAAAGCAAGGAAGAAAAGGAGCAAAGTCAAAAGGAAAGAAATGTCCAAGAAGGGACAAATGCTTCAAAGAGAATCCTCCTCAAGAAATGATCCTTGATCTGATTACCTTCAAACACATATTTTGGGCCTATTTATCCTTTCTTTCTGAACCCTAAGCCATGGCCTACATTACGTGCTTTAGAAGTCCATTTTGATCAAGCATGAATATTTAATTTGAAAGGTTTTTTCCTCAGATTTTATCCCATCTCATCGAATTATCATTTCACTAAGGAAGAATTTAGAATTCTCAAAGTGTATGGTAGAACAAAAAAAATTGGAAAGAATGTGACTCTAAGGCGAAAACCCAAAAATGGGCGGTCTAGAGTAAAATGAAAATTTTTGATGCCATCTATGAAAGTTCCGATACCACAAAAAGAGAAGGCCATCTTAAAAAAGTGGTCATCTAGGAATATTTAAGAATTCCTGAACCTCCCAAATTGTCAATTCTCATTCAGAGGATTGTCTTCAAAAACTGAAACTTTTTTTCTCCAAGATTAAACTTTTCGGTTTGAACATCCCGGCCAATCTTAACGCTTGTCAAAATGCCTTGATATGGAAACTAAAAAAAATGTTGAATTTGTTTGGTTCTCAATAAATTCATGATTTATAAAACATGTTCCATTTGTGAGCCTAGAAGGGATATACATTTTTGTCAGGAAGTTTTCCTGAAAAAGCCAGAATCTTGTTATACCAAGCCTTGCCAATCCCAGTTGAAAAAACCAGATTGATACTTTGAGAAATTTCTAACAATGATCATCAGTCTTCAAAAGATTTGTACATCACACATTGTGGGGTTAATATTTTTTGTTCAGAAGTTTTCAAAATGCGAAAACAAATAAAGAGATTTTGAAATACCCATTTTGATGTTGACATGAGAAAGGATTTTTCTAACTCAAAGGTATAAAACTGCCAAGATAGGTCCTGACTTCCAGATATGAGAAGAAGAAATAAAACCCGGTTCAAATCTCTGTTGATGAAAGTTTGAAAACTGTTCGGGCAAAGAGAATAGCCAAAATGAATTGAAGATATATTCTGATTTGAAGAGGAAAAATGAATTGGAAAGGCTAAACCAAAGTCTAGAAAAACAATCGGGGGCATTTGCATCACTCATGAGCACTCATCTCTTTATCAAGCTTTTACATCCGCAAGTGTCGGCAAGCATTTGCATCATTCATGGGTATTTGCATTGGCATTATTCCATAAGCATCTGTATTTTACCTTTACATTTACATTCTTCATGAAATTCACATTTGTGTCATCTCAAACAATTGCATCATTTCTAGAATCATTGCATTATTGTGTGGTAATTGTAGTTACACCATTTATAAACCAGTTACATGAATACAATTAGTAGGGGCATCTGCATCATGAAACATGGGCATCAATCCAGGCCATTTGCATTTGCACTAAGAAATATTTTACATTTTGCACCATGAAGCATGAGCACCTTGTTAAAAGACATGTGCATCTGCATCATTTCTCAAAGCTTCTGGAGGAGTTACCCAGAATTTTACAATGAGCAAGTCTTTGGTGGTGATAGCCAAAGCTTCTGGTGGGGATATCCAGAATTTTGTAGTTTTAAAAGTGAACAAGTCTTCGGTGATGATAGCTGAAGCCTCTGGAGGAGATATCCAAGGTTTTATAATTTTGAAAAATGAGAAATCTTCTTCTGGAGGAGTTACCCAGAATTTTACAATGAGCAAGTCTTTGTTGGTGATAGCCAAAGCTTCTGGTGGGGATATCCAGAATTTTACAGTTTTAAAAGTAAACAAGTCTTTGGTGGTGATAGCTGAAGCCTCTGGTGGAGATATCCAGGGTTTTATAATTTTGAAAAATGAGAAATCTTCTTCTAGAGGAGTTACCCAGAATTTTACAATTAGCAAGTATTTGGTGGTGATAGCCAAAGCTTCTTGTGGGGATATCCAGAATTTTACAATTTTAAAAGTGAACAAGTCTTCGGTGGTGATAGCTGAAGCCTCTGGTGGAGATATCCAGGGTTTTATAATTTTGAAAAATGAGAAATGTTCTTCTGGAGGAGTTACCCAGAATTTTTCAATGAGCAAGTCTTTGGTGGTGATAGCCAAAGCTTCTGGTTGGGATATCCAGAATTTTACAGTTTTAAAAGTGAACAAGTCTTTGGTGGTGATAGTTGAAGCCTCTGGTGGAGATATCCAGGGTTTTATAATTTTGAAAAATGAGAAATCTTCTTTTGAAGGAGTTACCCAAAATTTTATTCAACATGTGCATCTACATCAAGAAGCATTTGCATCAATCTAAGTTAGTTGAATCTGCATCAAGAAAGTTTGCATCAAATCAAGTCATTTACATTTGCATCAAAGACATTTGCACCAATCTAAGTCATTTGCATCTACATCAAGAAGCGTTTGCATCAACTAAAGACATTTGCATTTGCATCATGGAGCATTTGCATCATCTCTTAAAGCTTTCAGGTATAATCTAACTCGTTTTGCATCTCAAATGAGTCGAGCCCCGAGATCATCGTCGAGGTACTTTTTTTTTATTATGAACAAGTCTTCGGTGGTGATAGCTGAACCCTCTGGTGGAGATATCCAGAGTTTTAAAATCCTTCGAAAAGGTAAAAAGTCTTCGGTGGTGATAGCTGAAGCTTCTGGAGGTGATACCCAGAATTTTTACAGTTTTAAAATGAGCAAGACTTTGGTGGTGATAGCCGAAGCTTCTGGAGGAGATACCCGGAATTTTAAACACAGCTGAGAACAAGACAGGTTAAGGCCCCGAGATCATCGTCGAGGTCATTTCTTTTCTTACAAATCGAATTCGTTTCCTTAAGATGAGTCGAGCCCCGAGATCATCATCGAGGTACTTTTTTTTATTATGAACAAGTCTTCGGTGGTGATAGCTGAAGCCTCTTGTGGAGATATCCAGAGTTTTAAAATCCGTTGAAAAGGTAAAAAGTCTTCAGTGGTGATAGCTGAAGCTTTTGGAGGTGATACCCAGAATTTTTACAGTTTTAAAAATGAGCAAGACTTTGGTGGTGATAGCCGAAGCTTCTGGAGGAGATACCCAGAATTTTAAACATACCCAGAATTTTAAACACAGCTGAGAACAAGACAGGTTAAGTCCCTGAGACCATTGTCGAGGTCATTTCCTTTCTTGCAAATCGAATTCGTTTCCTTAAGACGAGTCGAGCCTTGATTAGTCAGGGAATTCAATTTAAGGACAAAATCTTCAATTTACTGTTTAAAAAAAATTAAAAACTGAAAAAATCAAAAAAGCAAAAAAGAAAAAAAAAAGAGGAAAAATGAAAAAATATAAAATGGAAAAAAATGAAAAATGAAAAAATGATAGAAGAATGAAAAAGAAACCCCTTTTCCTTTCCTTCACATGTGATTTCACTGACCGTACAAAATTAGTGTCGGCTTATCTTTGCCTGATTCCTGGTTCTCAGCAATAGCCAAAGAGGGACAGCTTTAGACACCTAATTTTGTCCGGACCACTAAAACAGGTATGTTTTCTTCCTAAATTGATGTTTCCGAGTGTAAAAAGACTTTTTTCATCCTGCAGGTGGTACTCCAAGACTTAGTTTAAAAGGGCGAGCATAAAAAGTCAAACTTAAAAAAAGTCAACCCCATAAAAAGTCAACCTCGAAAAAGTCAACCTCGAAAAAGTCAACCCCGAAAAGTCAACTATTGAAAAAGTCAACCCACTTTCAAAATCAAATTTTAAGTTCAATTGAAAAATGGCAAAATAATTTTGATAATCCGAGGTCTACATTAAAAGATATGAAGTTCGGAAGATGGGATTTGGAAATTCAATAGAAAGGAAACGCTAATCCGAGAAATTTGGGGAAAAGTGCTTAAACGATCAAATTGGTCAAAATTGAAGGTTCCAAATGAAAGATAAGCACTGAATATGGATAATGGAGAAGTCACTTGCAAGAAAAACCGAAAGAAAAGTCAATCCGAGAAAAAACCGAGAATTAGGGTTTTGAGTGGATTTCGGTGAAATCGAGAAGAATCATAGAAATGGCCCGACTTGGTAAGACCAAAGCCCCCAATGGATGAAGAATAATTAAAAAGGATAGCCCAAGGCTCAAATTGAAGAAAATCTGAAAATCGGACTTGTTTTGAGCAAAACCGGGTTTCGGAGGCAAAAGGGCAAAATTGGAAAATTTGGGAAAAATAGCAAATGGACTCCGAAAATTATAAAAAATTTTCAATCTCATTCTTAAATCAGTTGAAAGATATTGGCAAAATAAAATCTTGATTCGGAGTTCGTTTGCAAAATGGCCAAATCTCGGGCTTCTTATGCAGTAATTCAAAAAGAAAAATCTCGGAAAAATAGCAAATGGACTCCAAAAATTCTAAAATTTTGCAAATATCATTTTTAAATTATTTGGAAGAGATTGGAGAAAGAAAATCTTGATTCGGAGTTCGTTTGCAAAATGGCCAAATCCCGGGCCTCCTATGCAGTAATTCAAGCCGATAAATCCCGAAAAAATACCAAATGAGCTCCAAAATTTATGAAAACTTCCAGATAACACTTTTTAATTATTTTGAAGATATTTGTGAATTATAATCTTGATTTGGACCTCGTTTAAAAAATGGTAAAATGTAGGGGCATAAAAGGGCATTTTTGGAAGAAAAAATCCAAATAAATAGCAAACGGACTCGGATAATTGTGAAAACTTTCAGAACTTAATATTTTATTATTTTGGAAGTATAAAAAAAGGAAAAACTGAATTTGGAGTCCGTTTGATATTTATTTGCATCCGGGGGGCAAAACTGTCATTTCACCCAAGCAACCGAAAAGGGCTTCATTGGGCCTTTCAAAAAATCAGAGTTGGGCTAGAAAAGAGAAGTGCTGGCCTGCCCAGGCCCAAAGGAAGGAGGAAGCTTCTAATTTTTCAATCAAATGGCTAAAAATCAAGAGTTAGTTAGAGATTCTCTTTGATCAAGCCATGGTGATTAAGACACATAGGCCCAGAGAGATGTCAACATTATTCTTGAACAGCTGCAATTTGAGAGAGCTGAGATGCTAATCTAAAGGTGGTAATTTCATGATTTTTTCACCTTGAATTATTAGCCATTTGATGGAAAATTGGTTACACAAAAAATGACAACATCCTTGAGCTCTTTAAGTCCCATTCGGCCAGCATGATTGAGAGGTCATATTTTTCAATTTTCATCTTCATTTGGCTGAGTTCTTTGAGTTTTTACTCGGTTTTTCTCTCCTTGGTTGAAAGCAAAAAAGAAAAGTTTAGAAAAGAAAAGAAAGTTTGAAGAGATAAAGCTTGAAATATAGCTTCTTGAGGTTGCTCTTGAGCACCAACTCTTGCACTTTCTTGATTTTCCATTCTTATTTTTGCTATTTTGATTAATATTTGGTGAGTTTCCATTTTAAATAAATGTTTTTTATTGTTCTTCTTAAGTTCCTCCTTCATTTCTTTCTTAAATATATTTTTTTTACAATAAACTCACCATGGCCGAATGGACTACATTATTCATTTAAGTTGCTGTTTTGATTTATTTTACCATATTGTTTATGTTATTTTCTTTGATCTTGGTGTTTTAAATGTTATTTTACTTCATATTCTAGAGTTATATTTTAATTTGGTTGCTTTGTTTGTTGCCATTTATGTTTTAAATATCATGTTTTTGCATTTTTAATTTTCTGTTTTCATAATGTTTAAATTTAGGCATGTTTTAGATTTAGAATATCAAGTGTTTGTGAAAATGCTTGTGTGGTCTTTGCATGATTTGAGTTTTATATCTTAGTTGAGCATGTTTTAGATTTAGTATATTAAGTGTTTGTGAAAATGCTTGTGTGGTTTTTGCATGATTTGAGTGTTATATTTTAGTTGAGCATGTTAGTATACCAAGTGTTTGTGAAAATGCCATGCTTGTTGGAGCTTGAGGCCATTTGGCTACTCCATGTGTTTTGCATTGTGTGTTGCATTTTTGCCATGTTAGTTGGTAGGTTTTTGCATTTGCATGACATTTGATTTAGTTTTGCATGCTAGTATACCAAGTGTTTGTGAAAATGCCATGTTTGCTAGTTACATTATTCTATTCGGCCACCCTTGGAATTTTTGCATTTTATGGGCATTTTTGCCATGTTAGTTGATAGGTTAGCATTTGCATGATATTTGTTTGAGTTTTTGGTTTAAGCATGCTTTGTGTTTGTGAAATGCCATGCACATTTTAGTCATTAAGTTAGGTTTATTTGCCATGCATGTTCATGCATTTTAGGTATAGGTTGCATTAAATGCCATGCAAGTTCATTTAGGTCTAGGTCACTATATGAATGCCATTCATTTTTTCATGACATTTAGGTTTAAACTCATGCATTTCATGCACTATGTTTGCTGTAATTTTTTAAGAATTTCATGTTCATGCCACTTGAATAATGACTTGAGCCAATTAATAGTTTAAAGTCATGCTCCCTTGAGCACACTTGTGGAAAATTAAGTTTTGTCAAATTGATTATTATACCTTTGTGATTTTTTTTTTTACTTAGTCAATTTTTATCTAACTTTCAAAAAGTCCTAGCTACTGTTTGTGAGTCTAAAATATTTTTACTTTGATTTTTAAATGATTTTATCAAAGGCAAAAATGTATTTTGGCAAAACAGTTTTTTCAGCCAGTTTTCGTACGTTTCGATTTTTCTGGGCATTCGTCTTTAACCAGAAAATTAAGCTGATTTTTTTCCGTGTAGTTTTACATGTTTTGAGTCTCCAGTATTTGTTTCAGAAGTTTTTGAATTTTTAAAAATAGGATAAAAAATCGTGGCTTAAAACTGGACAGTGGAGTCAGAATTGAATTTAAAGAAAAATCATTTTTCTGTTTTTGTTAAGTTACTTAGAGTGGGCTGATTATGAGGGTTAGCTACTGACTTAGGGTAGTTTCTAAGCCTTTTTAAACTCTAAAAATGGCTTTTCAAGTCCCGGGTTAAGGGTAGTCAAGTCCGGATTTTTAAACTTAGGAAATTAGAGCCATTTAAAAAAATTAGCCCAGTTTTTATTTTTAATTCAAGCTTTTCAAAATTGTTTTCAAACAATCACAAAGTATTTTGGTTTTAGAATATTTAATTTGACATATTTTCCTAAGGTAGCCGGATATCTTTTTAGATATACGGATTTCCTTAATTAAAGGAAAAAATACATTTCATGCATTGCATTTTCCATATTCATGCATTTTATATAATATGTGATTCTTGCTATGATAATTTCTATGATATTGTTATGATTTTGAGTTATGTTATATTGTTTATTAAATGATTTGGAATATTTCATGATATCCTATGTTTTTATTTAGTTATTTTTTTGTCATATTATTTAGCATATACTATGTTCATGCATTATTATTTTCATTTTTATTTTCATGCATATTATATGATAGCATTATTTCATATTCCATCTCATTTAATTTATATGCCATATCATTCATGTTTGCCATGCCATTTAAATTACTTCATTTCATATAGAATATATTATGTTACTTAGGTTATTTTATTTCATTTAGAAAATATCATGTTACTTAGGTTATTTCATTTCATATAGAATATGTTATGTTACTTAGGTTATTTTATTTCATTTAGAATATATCATATGACTTGGGATATTGCATCTCATATAGAATATACTATGTTACCTAGGTCATTTCATTTTATTTATAATATGTCATATAACTTAGGATATTTTATTTCATTTAGAATATGCTAAGGCATTTACATTATATCATATCATTTAGGAAGCATTATAATATTTAGATTTTGCTATGTCATTCTATTTATGTCATGCATATACATATTCATATCTTTTAAAATGTTTTCTAAAGGATAATGATTTTTGAATAAAAAATAAAGATATTCCCGAGTTAAAATAATTCATGAGTTCTCTACCAGGTTTGCTGGAGGGAATATCATCAATTATCATTAATAAAGGAATATCTTTCTTTCAAAAAATGAGAATGATTCGGAAAGTTTTCCAAAAATAATAAATTTTTTTATATTTTTCCACGTTTGTTGGGGAATATAGGAAAATTTTGAATTTATAAATTCCGAATCATTTTCAATTAAAAATGGAATTATTTTTCTTTAAATTGGGAATTAACTTGAAATACTAAATTTAAAACCGATTTTTTACCGAGACTTGAGATAACACATGATTAATAAGGTACCGCTTTATACGAGCGTTGTGGGGGTGCTAATCCTTCTCCACACGTAACCGACTCCCGAATACGCTTCTTTGATTTCTCTGGTTTAAAATGCAGACTTGAAATTGGTTTTTAAAATGTTTTAATTAATTTTTAAAATATTTTATAAAACCGGTTTTAATAGGTGGCCGATCACACCTAGCTAAAAAAGATTGGTGGCGACTCCATGTCCTTTTCAAAACCTTCATTTTTCTAGAGGAATTAAGTCGACTTTTCTTTGATTTATTTTTTAAGTCACGCTTAACGAATAATAAAATCTTGCGATGAGACTCGTTATTTTTTAGGTTGCGACACTCATTATGCAAGATTTGCCTCCAAATTTAATCTATGATTTTTTTGAAACATGTTTTCTCTATGAAAAACCACACAAATTATTTTCAAAAGAATTTCGGGGTGGTGGATCCTAACTATGGTACAATATGCAAATGTTCATGTAACACTACCGGTTTATGAAACCACCAAATGAGATTATTATCACCATCCGTTTATTGCAAAAAATGAGATCAATAATACAACAATAAATGTACATGCTCTATCCACACATGCATGAAATGTGCAAAATGCAAAAATGTTTGAAAAAGAATGTTTTGATATTTTCAATTTTAAAAAGCTAGTGAACACTTACCCCAACAGTATCCACCCATTTAGGCATCACAAAGCCTTTGGGGCGGATTATCACATTTATTATGGGCAATGTACGTTCATCATTGCCCGATCTACAACCCTTATTCAGAGTAATAAAAGGTTAGAAATGTCCCTCCATGTGTTCCTAACTTCGGCGTATCTAAGAGAAAATTCAGCATGGCTTCGCCTAGGTTCACTATATGAGGGTGAATCAGTTCTAAAGGCCCCAAATTGCTCCTCATTGTAGCCGGTGAAGGCTAGTAAGGCACCCCGATAAAAGCTGGTTCAATTCGTTAGTGTATATTTTCCTAAGCCCATACGGAGGATCATCACAAAGGCTTTAGGTACTTTATACTCCACAAGTGTTTCACTAGCCCATACAGAGGATCATCACGAAGACATAGTTACTTTACTCCCTCTTAAAAGGACGAAACCCGGGTAGAGAGTTCATGTTATGCAAATGTAGTGTGTCCGGAGGAACAATAAACCTTTCACCACCTATTCTACATCCATTATCCTAAATACCCCAACAATTTATTAAAACAACGATCAAGAATAGTGTAACGCATTAACCTACAAGCAATAGTAATATACAACATTAAATAACTAGAAAACAATAATAAAATGCCTGTGAATGAATATAAACATATTTAAAACATTTTATTATTTTCAAAATTCTCCTTTATTTTAAAAAAATGTGGGAATTAAAATTAAATACCAATTAAACCAACATAATCGAAACTTTGATAACACACGACTAATTCTAGGCCTGACTCTCTAATATTTCCCAGCAGAGTCGCCAAGCTGTCGATGCATGATCCCATCGCGGGGACCCGTTCGAGTGAGGGGAAAAAGAAGCAGAGGAAAAGACGACTTAATTTCTCTAGATTGAAATAAAAGGTCGAGGGTATTTATACAACCTCGTAAAAAGACAAGGAGTTGCCACCAATCTTTTTTAGCCAGGTGTGATCGGCCAACTATTAAAACCGGTTTTATGAAATATTTTAAAATTAATTAAAATATTTTTAAAACCAATTTCAAGTCTACGTTATAAAATAGAGAAAATCGAAGAATCGAGTTCGGGACTCGGTTACGTAGAGGGAAGGATTAGAACCCCCAAAACGCCCGTATAAAACGGTACCTTATTAATCGTATGTTATCTCAAGTCTGGGTAAAAAATGGGTTTTTAATTTAGTATTTCAAGTTAATTCCCAATTTAAAGAAAAATAATTTCATTTTTAATTGAAAATGATCCGAAATTTATTAATTCTAAATTTTCCTATATTCCCCGACAAAATCGACAAAATATAGAAATTTTTATTTATTTGGAAAACTTTCCGAATCATTCTTGTTTTTTGAAAGAAAGATATTCCTTTATTAATGATAATTGATGATATTCCCTCCAGCAAACCTGGTAGAGAACTCATGAATTATTTTAACTCGGGAATATCTTTATTTTTTATTGAAAATCATTATCTTTTTCAAAACATTTAAAAAATATGAAAATGAATATGTGTGACATAGTAAAGATGATATAATAAAGTATAGATATTATAATGCAACCTAAATGAGATGATATAATTTAGATGGCATAGCATATTCTAAATGAAATGATATATCCTAAGTAACATGATAAATTCTAAATGAAATAAAATGATTTAAATGACATGGCAAATGTAAATGATATGGCATATTTTGAATGACATGGCATATTCTAAATAATGTAATCTAAATGAAATGGAATATAATCTAAGTGACATGAAATGACATGAAACATAAAATAATGCTATCATGAAATATGCATGAAATTAAAATAAAAATGCATGAACATAGTATATGCTAGATAATGTACAAAAATAATAGACTAAATAAACAGTATAGGATAGCATGAAATATTCAAAAAATCATATAGCAAACAATAACCATCATAAAAAGTGAATCGAAATAATAATAATACCATAGAAAAATATCATAGCAAAAATCACATATTTGTTTTTCATTTGAATTCAAATCTGCCTCTACTGTCTGATTTTGACACACGATTTGTTAGCCCATTTTTAAAAATTCAAAAAAATCTAAAAAATATACTGGAGACTCAGAACATGTAAAATTACACGAGAAAAAATTATCTTAATTTTCTGATTAAAGATGACTGCCCAGAAAAATCGAAGAAGTTCGAGTACTGGATGAAAAAAACTGTTTTGTAAAAACTCATTTTTTGCCTTTGATAAAGTCATTTAAAAATCAAAGTAAAAATTGTTGGAGATCATCCTAAAGACCTAAAATAAGTAGCTAAAACATTTAAAAACCTTGGATAAAAATTGGCTAAGTAAAAATTGTTGGAGATCATCCTAAAGACCTAAAAATAGTAGCTAAAACATTTAAAAACCTTGGATAAAAATTGGCTAAGTAAAAAAAAAAATCACAAAGGTAGAATAATCAATTTGACAATTCCTTAATTTTTCACAAGTATGCTTAAATGAGCATGACTTTGAGTCATTAATTGGCCTAAGTCACAAATCAAGTGGCAATGACATGGAATGCATGAACATACAGCAAATGAAATGTATGAAATGCATGGTCTAAAGCATAAATGGTAAAGGAAATGCATGATAATTCAAAATAACCTAAATGCCTAGTATGAGTTTGAATGGCAATAAATGTTATCCTAACTTAATATGCATGCAATGCTTGATAATGCAAAGATGACTTAGACCTAAATGTTATGAATATGCATGAAAATGCTAATGTAACCTAAGACCTAAGTAGCATAGCAATGCATGAAAATACCAATATGATTTAAGACCTAATATGCATGGCAATACAAATATGGCCTAGACCTAAATTGTAATGAGAAAGCATAGCAATTCTATGAATATACAATGACCAATAAACCTAATACTAATGCTTGAACAAACATCAACTACTACACAATTTGAAGATATGATAATGCAAAGCATGTTACCTAAACAAAATGCAAATGCATGACAAGGCAAGGAATGCATGAAGAGGCCGAATGGTCACATGGTACTCTAATGTAATCCTATCTAATAAATGATACAAGTACATGACAAATCATAACAAGATACATAATTTCATGACATTTTTACAAGCATATGACATACTAAAATCAAAATACACAAGCTCATGGCATGGGAATGCAAACAAGCCAAAAAGCAAGATAAAAATGCACATGCAAGGCATACTAAATATCAAGATATGCTAACTCATGGCATGGAGATGTAAACAAGTCAAGAAGCAAGATGAAAATACACATGCAAGGCATAGCAAAATGGAGTTGTCGAATGGTCATATGACCAAATATAAAATGCAAACATGTTTATAATATAAGACATGATATATGAAAAAATGCACAACATGATTCCAATGAACACAAAGGTCGAACCTACAAGGAAAAATTATTAAGCATGGAAAAGAAATATAGAAGCAAATATAGCATAGAAAATAATGTAAAGAACATATAAAAAATTAAGCATAGACATGCAAAGCAAATAACAAGCAAAATTAGTAAATAAAACAAGGAAAGTTAAGCTCCATGGTTGGTATAAAATAGGCATAACCTCTCACCTAACCATAACCACTTAGTCTTGCCAAGATCATGAAGCCTTTCCATTTCAAAAATCAGAAACTAAACCATGCTAATCAACAAAATTAAGGTGAGCCTCATGGTTGGTAAAAATGGGCATAGCCTCTCCCCTAACCATGGTCACTTGGTCTTGCCAAGATCTTGTAGCCATTTCAACCTCTTTTGCTTTATTTTTTTGTAAAAAAATATATATATATATATATAGAACATAAAATACTTAAATAAACCTTCAAAAATATGTTTCCCACAACATCATGCAAGGAAGAAAAAAAGAAAGATCAAGGCAATCACTCATGCTACATTCGGCCAAAGCAAGAATCTTATAAAAAAAATTATTCTCAACCATTTTTTATGAAGAAGAAGAGATGAAAATTTAAATAAAACTTTTAAAACTTTGATTTCTATGAGAAATGTAGTAGGAAAACAAGATAGAAAATCAAAATTATCACCATGGAAAACAAGAAGAAAACTATGCTAGAGCTTGGTAGAGATGACTACATTCAAGCTCTTCTATTGAAAACTTTTCTTTTTTCTTTCAAATTCTTTTCTTTTTACTTTCAAAATCTTTTCTTTTCTAAATTAGCTATTGTTTCCAGCCTCCAAACTTGTGAAAAACAATGCTCAGCCCCCCTCCCTTAGCCTTGGCCGAATGGCCACTCCACCATAGGATCAAATGTGCACTTTTTCCCCCCAATTTTGGCCTTTAGATTAAGATATTTTGATGACAACATAAAAATGTCATCTTGCCAATTGATAGTAGCCCTTAAGATGTGTACTCATCCCTTGTAATAACTTCAACCCTTAGATGAAAAAGAGGACCAATCCCATGCACTCCCTTGCTTGGCTCTTTGAGTGCCTACCCTTGGATGAGTTGTGCTTTTCCATTCTTGGTCATTGGATAAGGACAACATAAAAATGACATCTTGTAGATTAAATCCATCCCTTAACATGTGTACTCAGCCCTTGTACATGGCCTAAGCCATTGGATGAAAAGGAACAATCTCATGCACTTTCTTGCTTGGCTAAATGGATGTCCACATTTGGATGAGTTGTGTTCTTCCATTCTTGGCCATTAGATGAGGGTTCTTTCATGACAAATAAAAATGTCATCTTGGCATTTAAATTTGGCCATTGGATGGTGCATTCAACTTTTCTACAAGGCACCTAAGCCATTGGATGAAGGGGGACTATTTGCAAGGTACTAGTGGTAGCATGTGAGCTTGATAGTGACTAAGGAATTAAATTGATCAAGCTTCCTTCATCTCTGATGGAGACTCAATTAAGAGTTGTAAACCCAAGTGCAGGTTATGTTCAAGTAATAAATTCTCGGGTGCCCGAGGTCGAACCACAGGGAAGCGTATTAGTAAGTATAAGTTTATAAATATATAAGACAAAGAAAGTAAACAAGATATTAGGGAATCAACAACAAAATAAGATAAACAAGATATTAGAGAACAAAATAAACAAAATATAAAAGAAATTAAACAAGATATAAAAAAAACAATAAGAAAAGATGTTGAGGTTAGAGAATCCACTCTTGGTGTTATGCTAAGATTAATCTTGTTTTATTACACAATTGAAATCCACACATAAAGGAGGTTCCAATCGGAAGGTTTAGCAATTCAGTCCAAATTGTCCAACGTCCATAGCATATGATATTATGTTCATTTGGTGTCCTCAAAACTCATAAAAAGAGTCCAAGCATTCCTTATGCCAAGGTATATGTCTACAACAAATCAAGGTTATGAAACCAAGCATTTACTGTGCCATTTTCATTGTCAATAATGAATCAAGATCCCTACTTTGCAAGTATGATTTTAAACCAAAAGAAAATATTATCTATACTAGTGTTTATAAATGATGATTCATTTTAGCTCATGTTTAAGAGACTAACCTTAGCATTTACCAAGAGCTTCACCTCATCACCTCAACAATATGATTAGCAATACATACTAGATATGAATAAAATGAAAAGAAATGTAAGAAGCATAAGTAAATAAAGAAAAAGAAAACTAAAGAAAGGAAAGGAAAGAAGAAGAAAACTTAGAGAATTTTATTACAATGGCTAATATCCTACCAATGTATAATGATACTCTTACAATCATCCAAGGCCCTCTATTTATACACATTTTGGAGAGCTAAATGACAAGCTTTATAAATTTCAAAGGTAGATATAATAGGTGGGTGCATTTTTCTAACAATTTTCGTCATATTGTATGACAATTTTGATCAGCCAGCTTGATGGTCGATTTTGTCAATGTTGGAGGCTCGATCTGATCAAATGGTCTTCTAGAAAAATATACCCCTATCAGTTACGGATCCATAGCCGTTGGAATCAGATCATTTGCTCATGTGCATCGGAAGATATGGTCAAAATACCAAAACAGGTCAGCACAGACGTCATTGCACATCAGCCAACTTGATGATCGATTTCGCTAGGGAAAACGACTCCGTTTCAAGAAGTGTAAAACATGAAAAAGATAGATATGCCTCTTAACTTTGCACTGTAAATAATTCAGCCTTATTGCTTCAGTGAAACTCCAGATATAGCGGATATGGCAAAAGGTGTCGGAACTGGAACTGAACTGGATTTGCCCTTAATTGTTGATTTAACCTAGTAATCTGAAATCACTCAAAGAAACTCGTGAAAAACACCAAATTACATAAAAATATAAAATATCATAAACACAATTAGACTAAGCAATAATAACTCGTATTTGACACAAAACAATAATAAAACATAACTAAGAACTATATAATTATACGAGTTATCACACCCCCACACTTAGATTGTTGCTAGTCCCTAGCAACGACTCAATAAAAATAAAATAATAAAATCTAATCTAATCCATTTTCGTTGGAAATCACGGTGGCACTTAGCATGTGACACAAGCCTTTAAACCCCTAGGTGTCCCTAGTGGACGAGTTTAGTCTCGTGAGGGTTTGCTAGAACGATACCCACAAACATTGAAAAACTAAAATATAAGTAAACTACATACACTAAAAATATTTACTCCTAATCCTTTCAATATAAATTAGAGACAATCTTTGAACAAGTCTTATAAACTAATCAATAGCTCAAAGAATTTCACAAAAATTCATGCTTGAATGTAAATAAATGAGTTAAGCCAATATTAACATAACATTTTTCAATCAAAATAGTGCATATTCAACTTAATCTCAACTTCTCACTATACTCTCATGATTTTCACTCTTTAAAGTAGTGGTAAAGTGTTTACACTCAATCAATCTCATGAAAACAGTTCTACCATATGCTTGCTTGTCCACCTATTCTCCACTATTTAGATCATACAACTTCATAAATCAAGAGGTATTTTTTCAAGGTTGTAATGGGGCCAAAAGGTTATAATGTGGTTAAAGAACAAAAGGATAAAGATATCACAAAGGTTCCAAAGAGTTCATAGAGTTTAGAGACATAATAAGATCATACGAATAAAACTTCTCAAAACTCTTATAAAGCACATAATAACATAGGCTAAATATTCATGTTGAGCCTTTGCTTCATTCTAACCAACTTCGTAACATCTTTTTCTTTACTTTAACTAGAAGTTCAAGAGAAGATTTTTTTTTTTTTTAATATGGGAATGTATTTGACAATGATCCCTTTCTTTTTCTCTTGACTTTTGCCTCTCTCCTCCCCCACACTTATCTTTCGTTCTAACCCAAATTTTCAAAAAGTATCCCTTGTTTTTGCAATATGTCTCAAAATATATAATCCATCTTTAGAACAAGGGTAAGGATATAAGTATATTTAGGCTGGGTGTAAGTTCTGGTTACCAATAAAATAGCATATTTAATGTAGGCTCAAATTGGCTCACTAGTGGGGATGTTCTCTTAGAACATTAATAATGGATGGCTGTTTGGCTCTGGTTATAATCCTAATGCCTCTATCATATTCATGTTGTCACATGTATCAATATAGTCTCAAACGGTTTAAAGCAAGTTCTAGAGAATCATGTAATCATAAGAGCACTCAAGAAAGAAATTAGATTGATTTGTATAATGCATCAATCATTATAGGCTCAAAAACTCACAAGGATGATTATACAAGTCAGATTAAGTCTAAACATGCTTCTTTCTCAATCAACATATCATATTAACATTGGCTCATAAAAAGGTTGACATCAAGCTCAATTCTCATGAAAATCTTCTCACTAATAAATCTGTTTTAGACTTATGCAATTCATATCTCATCATTGTATTAAAAAGGAACTAGAACACATTAAAAAAATAATAATAATAATAAAGACTCATAAAAAAAAATAGTAGACAAAAATAAAAGAAATCCTAAATCGTTCCCCCCACACTTAATTCTTACATTGTCCTCAATGTAAGTCTATTAACCCAAATGAAAGAATCATGTGTAAGAGAAAAGAACTAATAACATAAGAATAGGAATAACTAAGACTCAAAACAAAACAAACTCATGCAACCTAAATAATCCTAAAATACTAAACAAAAATTAACAAGTAAACATAAAAAGATTAAAATCAAACTGACAAGGTATGTCTCAAGTCTCCCTTACTCAGACCTTGTTCAGAATGAATACTTCTAAATTGCTTAAAACACAACAAACTTTTTTTTTTTTTAATTAGCAAAATATGTCCCTTACTCCCTACTAAAGGTAGAATTTAGGAGATATTACCTGCAGAGGTTGCTAACCACTTATTATAACTGAGACACAACAAACAAAATGTTAGATAATGTCACAAAGACAGAGTGCAATCCACTCCTTGCTCGTCCATATCTCTTTTTCTTTTTCCGAGCGTTTGCGAAACAATCGTAACAGGTAAATACTCATAAGCTTGGAGCTTTTTGAGTAAATCTTCAATGGTTGTAGCAGAAATTATGGTTCTCCTTGCCTCTGAAAACATGAATCCATTTTCCACAGCATTATCTAAATATGAAAGCAAATTACTAAAATAACCATTAATATTAAGCAAACCAATGGGTTTCTTATTTGTGACCAAAGATGACCAAGAAGCCACGAAAGCTATTTCTTCCAATGTACCCAGACCTCCTGGTAAAGCAATGAATGCATCGGCAGAATGGTACATGATTGTCATCCGTTCAGGGATACTCCAGACTTGTATTTCCTTACCCACGGTAGGTCCACAAAAACCTGTGAATAGTTTTGGCACGATTCCTAGAACTGGACTTCCTCCGGCGTGTGCTGCTGTAGCGACTGCTCCCATTAAAACCGTACTACCGTCTCCATAAATCAACTGGATCTTTTGTTGGGCAAGTATTACTCCAACTCTTATGGCTTCATCAGCGAATATGTTATTTTTCCCTGGATAAGCACCTCCAAAGACACAAATTTTTTTAATGCGCTGGGACGAAGTACTTTCCATTTTTTTTTCAAGTGCCTGAAAGAGAATGAGTACATGGTGTAATATATAGAGGACTGAGTAGTGAATCAGACAAGAGTAATAATGTCGCCGAAAGTGTATTTGACCTGTCAGAAGAAAATGTTAACCTAACAAAAGATTTTTGCGTGCTTTCAGGAAGAAAATCAAAAAGAGAAGAAAAATCAACCGTAAAAGACCAATGCAAAAAAAAAAACGAGAATAATTACACCAATCGAACAACACGTAAATTAAACCGAAATGAAATTATTGCAAATCAAACCAAAAGTTGAGAAGTCATTTATTGTAGTTGTGATTGTGGCTCACATCTTCCTCTGGTTTTACGTCCAGAAACGGCTTAAACGCCTTCTATGAGTCGAGGATATGCTTCCCATCCAGTTTTCTTACAAGCTGGCAAACAGGGTCTTTTAACATCAGATTCCCAAGATGTTGCCATTCCCTTTGGAATTGCGGCCATAAATCAAGAATTTCTCTTTGTACGTCTCCACTAGGATGCGTCTCAAGAGAAAGTTGGATATTACCCAAATTTTCCTTACTCAGTCCATCCTTAATGAATTCAATTTTATCATCTCGATTAGAGGACGGAATCCTAATAGAACGACATTTACCGTTACACGTCCATCGTGCACATTTGTGGCAATTTGAACTCATGCGCTTTGCTCGTCGTTTTTTTGCAAAAGTGCTTCTACTTGTACCTGGTAAATGCAAAACAGGAAGATATTCATCTTCACGTACCTTGGCTTCAATTATCCAACGTATGTCTTCAGGAATCCCTTTGTGCATAAGCATTCTTAATCTTTCAAATCGAACTTGGTAAAGCTTCAGTAAAATATTTCGAGGAAAAGGAGGAAATCGTTTCTGCTATCTTGTGAGAATATCATCCATCCTGAAAAAAAAAAAAGAAATATAAAATGAAAGAGAAATTGAAAGAGAAATTTATATACAATATCAGTTTTGTGGGTAGCTGATGGAACCGACTTAAATAATCACGGAGTACCGTTATCCGCCATTTAACCGGGGTTAAAAAAATGTATTTTTTTTTGAAGAAATTAGTAAAAATTATATTTACATCTAGTTATTTTCAAAACAAGGATCAGAAAGAAAAACAACCTCTTCTTGAGTAAAATGATTTTCCAAAAAGAGTTTGAGTCTTTGTCCATTTACCTTGAATACGATACCATTTTGAGGATTCTCAATGTCAACTGCTCCATAATGATACACATGCTTAACCACAAATGGGCCAGTCCATCTTGATCTCAACTTACCAGGAAATATGTGAAGTCTAGAATTATAAAGTAGAACTTTTTGCCCAACATCAAATGTTTTTCTTGAAATTAACTTGTCATGAAAGGCTTTAGTTCTTTCTTTATGAATTTTAGAATTCTCATATGCATCTTTGAATAAAGTTGGCCAGTAAAATCCACACTGTAAAATTTTTGCAGCAGTTTTCTTTTATGAAAAATTACCACCACATGCCTCGGAATGACAAAACTTAATTACACTACTTACCTCATTGTCGGGAATGCATCTTCGAAAAATTTGATCAGGACAATATTTGAACAAGTAAGGGTCATCCCAGTAGAACTTCTTTACCTCATTCAGAAACTTCCTTTTATCTTGGGGGCTCCATTGAGAAGGAATTTTTCCCAAAAAGGAATATTTTAGCTTGGATGGCAATGGTTTTAAATCCAGCTTGGGCGGTTCAATAGTTGATGGTACAGTGACATTTGTGAGTGATGGGAGTTCCTCAAACTTTTGTTTCCAACGATGTTTATCCTGAAAAGAATTTAACAAAGAATCAGTGTGTGAAATTTCTGAAGCATTATCAAACTCACATTCAATTAAATAAGCTTCTAAAGGATCATGGAATGTGGTAGTGGTGAGATGTTCATGAACAAGTTCTTCAATGAAATCCACTTCATGTACTTCTGAATCATCACCAGGTTGCTTGCAAATGTTGAACACATTTAATTCTAAAGTCATATTTCCAAAAGAAATGTTCAAAATACCATTCCTGCAATTTATCAGAGCATTAGAAGTTGCAAGAAATGGACGGCCTAATATAACAGGAATTTGAACATTTGGATTTGAAACAGGATGTGTGTCCAAAACAATAAAATCAACAGCGAAGTAAAAATTATCAATTTGAACCAAAACATCTTCAACTATCCCTCGAGGAATTTTTACAGAACGATCAGCTAGTTGAAGTGTAACAAGTGTTTCCTTGAGTTCACCTAAACCTAACTGTTGATAAACCGAAAAAGGCAAAAGATTAACACTAGCACCAAGATCAAGCAATGCACGTTCTATTCTAGTGTTTTCAATGATGCATGAGATTGTTGGACATCCAGGATCTTTGAATTTTGGTGGAGTAAGGTGCTGAATGATTGAGCTCACACTTTCCGTCAGAAATGCTTTCTTTTGTACATTATGTTTCCTTTTAACTGTGCACATGTCCTTCAAAAATTTAGCATAAGATGGAACTTGTTTGATTGCGTCCAATAAAGGAATGTTAATCTTAACTTGTTTGAAAAGTTCATAAATTTCTGCATTTTGATTCAAATTCTTTATTGTTTGCAACCTTTGAGGAAAAGGAGCAGGATGCATACCTTTTTCTTTGTCCAAATTTTCAAGAAGTTCAGACTTACCATCATCCTTACCATTACTTTTCGGAGGGGAAGGAGGATCTTGGTCTTTTGATGGAATGTTTTTGTCAATTGCCTTTCCACTTCGAAGAGTTGTGATAGAACTGGCATTTTCCTGTTGAGTTTCATTGGAGCAAGAAACAAGACATTGAGTAGAAGGGTTAGGCTGAGGTTGAGCAGGAAACTTACCTTTTTCTTGAGTGCGTAATGAAACTGTCAATGTAGACAAGGTGTTTTTGATCTCATTGATGTCCTGTGAAGTTTGGTTATTCACATTTGCTTGTGTTTGCATGAATGCTTGCAATGTCTCTTTCAAGGTTTGTACACGTGAAGGTTGATAGGAAAAAGTGTTGCCCGACTTTTGAGATTGTGGTACCTGAACATGATTATTATTCCGCCAACTGAAGTTGGGATGATTTCTCCATTCAGGGTTATACGTTTCAGAGTAAGGAGAAGGAAAAGGCTTTTTAAATGTGTTTATGGAATTTACTTGATCATGCAACGCTTCTTTAAGAATGGGAATGTTTGGACATTCAGAAGTGGGGTGTCCCATGATTTCACAAATTCCACAACTTTCTTCATTTTTAACCGTTTTGACTTCTTCTACTTCTCTAAGTTCCATGGCTTCAATCTTTCTAGCCAAATTAGCTACTTTAGCTTTTATTTCATCTTCTTGACTAAAATGATATTTACCTCTGTTAGAAAAAAGATTAGATCTATTGGAACTTTCAGAGGAATTATCTGTGTGCCAGGCTTGAGAGTTATCTGCCAAATGGTCTAGGTAGTCAAAGGCTTCTTCAGGTTCTTTTTCTAGAAACTCACCGTTACACATTGTTTCAACAAATTGTTTAGTTTCGGGAGTTAAACTTTCATAAAAGAAACTAATAAGACGCCATTTTTCAAAACCATGATGTGGACAAGAACTTAACAAATCTTTAAAACGCTCCCAGCACTGAAAAAATGCTTCATTTTGATTTTGATTGAAATTTTAAATCTGTCTTTTCAAAGCAGTAGTTTTATGTGCTGGGAAAAATTTCTTTAGAAACTCAGTTTGTAATTCTTGCCATGTGCCAATTGACCTTGGTTTTAAATTATGAAGCCAAATTTTTGCTTTACCTTTTAAAGAAAAAGGAAATAATTTTAGCTTGACAATTTCATTTGTACATTGTTGGTCATTAAAGGTGACACATACATCCTCGAAGTCTTTTAGAAACGAGTAAGCACTTTCCGATTCTAACCCATGGAAATTTGGAAGCAAAGCTATCATACCTGGTTTAAAACAAAAGTTGTTTGCATTGAGAGGAAAAATAAAATAAGAGGGTTATGAGCTTCGAGTTGGTTGCAAGTAGTCACGCATGGTGCGTACTTGTCTGTTCTCATCTTCAGCATGAACACTTTCATTGTCAGCCATGGTAGGAGTTGTATTAGAAAGATTACCTGAAAAAGTTTCACAATAAAATCTAACTAAACGACGAGATCTAAAATCACGTCGCCAAACAAGCATAAAACAAAGTTAATATACAGATTAGGCGGTATAACCAGCCAATAAAAATAAAACAAAGTTAATATACAATATAAATATAAATATATACAAAATTAGGCGGTATAACCAGCCAATAAAAATAAATATAGGCGGTATAACCAGCCAATAAAAATAAATATACTTATAAACTTATATACTTAGTATTGCCTCCCCGGCAACGGCGCCAAAAACTTGATGGAGACTCAATTAAGAGTTGTAAACCCAAGTGCAGGTTATGTTCAAGTAATAAATTCTCGGGTGCCCGAGGTCGAACCACAGGGAAGCGTATTAGTAAGTATAAGTTTATAAATATATAAGACAAAGAAAGTAAACAAGATATTAGGGAATCAACAACAAAATAAGATAAACAAGATATTAGAGAACAAAATAAACAAAATATAAAAGAAATTAAACAAGATATAAAAAAAACAATAAGAAAAGATGTTGAGGTTAGAGAATCCACTCTTGGTGTTATGCTAAGATTAATCTTGTTTTATTACACAATTGAAATCCACACATAAAGGAGGTTCCAATCGGAAGGTTTAGCAATTCAGTCCAAATTGTCCAACGTCCATAGCATATGATATTATGTTCATTTGGTGTCCTCAAAACTCATAAAAAGAGTCCAAGCATTCCTTATGCCAAGGTATATGTCTACAACAAATCAAGGTTATGAAACCAAGCATTTACTGTGCCATTTTCATTGTCAATAATGAATCAAGATCCCTACTTTGCAAGTATGATTTTAAACCAAAAGAAAATATTATCTATACTAGTGTTTATAAATGATGATTCATTTTAGCTCATGTTTAAGAGACTAACCTTAGCATTTACCAAGAGCTTCACCTCATCACCTCAACAATATGATTAGCAATACATACTAGATATGAATAAAATGAAAAGAAATGTAAGAAGCATAAGTAAATAAAGAAAAAGAAAACTAAAGAAAGGAAAGGAAAGAAGAAGAAAACTTAGAGAATTTTATTACAATGGCTAATATCCTACCAATGTATAATGATACTCTTACAATCATCCAAGGCCCTCTATTTATACACATTTTGGAGAGCTAAATGACAAGCTTTATAAATTTCAAAGGTAGATATAATAGGTGGGTGCATTTTTCTAACAATTTTCGTCATATTGTATGACAATTTTGATCAGCCAGCTTGATGGTCGATTTTGTCAATGTTGGAGGCTCGATCTGATCAAATGGTCTTCTAGAAAAATATACCCCTATCAGTTACGGATCCATAGCCGTTGGAATCAGATCATTTGCTCATGTGCATCGGAAGATATGGTCAAAATACCAAAACAGGTCAGCACAGACGTCATTGCACATCAGCCAACTTGATGATCGATTTCGCTAGGGAAAACGACTCCGTTTCAAGAAGTGTAAAACATGAAAAAGATAGATATGCCTCTTAACTTTGCACTGTAAATAATTCAGCCTTATTGCTTCAGTGAAACTCCAGATATAGCGGATATGGCAAAAGGTGTCGGAACTGGAACTGAACTGGATTTGCCCTTAATTGTTGATTTAACCTAGTAATCTGAAATCACTCAAAGAAACTCGTGAAAAACACCAAATTACATAAAAATATAAAATATCATAAACACAATTAGACTAAGCAATAATAACTCGTATTTGACACAAAACAATAATAAAACATAACTAAGAACTATATAATTATACGAGTTATCAATCTCCTTTATGCTGGCTGACCAAAGGAGGTAAATCCCAGCAATTCCTTCTTCTTTCATATTTTTCTCAATTACAAATTTGCCCTTTTTGGTTTCTTCGGTAAAATGACCTATTTGACTCCCGAACCTAAATAAATAGCAAACGAACTCCAAATTCTAATTTTATTTTTTCAATCTTGCGAAATAGTAAAAAATTGAATTCTGGAAGTTTTCAAAAATTTTCAAGTCCATTTGCTATATATTTTGGATTTATTTCCAAAATTGCCCCTTTTATGCACCCAAACTTTACCGTTTTTTAAACGAGCTCCGAATCCAAATTTTTCTTCACCATCTTTCAAATAATTTTAAAATGTGATCTGGAAGTTTTCATAATTTTTGGAGCTAATTTGCTATTTTTTCGGGATTTATCTTCTTGAATTTCTACATAGGGGACCTAGGATTTGGCCATTTTGCAAACGAACTCCGAATCAAGATTTTCTTTCGCCAATCTCTTCGAAATAATTTAAGAATGAGATTTTCCAATTTTCATAATTTTTGGAGTTCATTTGCTATTTTTCCCAAATTTTCCTATTTTGCCCTTGTGCCTCCGAAACCCGATTTTGCTCAAAACAAGTCCGATTTTCAGATTTTCTTCAAACTGAGCCTTGGACTATCGTTGTTTAATCACTCCTTATCAATTAGGGGCTTTAGTAATACCAAATCGGGCCATTTTTGTAATTCTTCCAAATTTCACCGAAATTCACCAAAAATCCTAATTTTCGGTTTTCTTCCGGATTGATTTTTCTTTCAGTTTTTCGTTGAAGTAGCTTCTCCATTACCCATCCGTAGTCAGTGCTTATCTTTCATTTGGGACCTTCAATTTCGACCAATTTGATCGTTCACGCACTTTTCCCCAAATTTCTCGATCTAGGGTTTCCTTTCTGCTGAAATTCCGTAACTCAACTTTAGACCTCCATATTTTTCAATGTAAACCTCGGATTGTCAAAATTCTTTCACCATCTTTCAATTGAACTTCAAATCTTGATTTTGAAAGTGGGTTGACTTTTTCAGTAGTTGACTTTTTGAGGTTGACTTTTTTGGGGTTGACTTTTTCAAGTTTGACTTTTTCTGTATGCTTTCTTAGACTAAGTCTCGGAGTACCACCTGCAGGATGAGAAAAGCCTTTTAGCATTCTGAAACATCAATTTAGGAAGAAAACATACTTGTTTTAGTGATCCGGACAAAATTAGGTGACTACAGTCACCTATGAAACTTATCCTCTTAATAATATCCTAAAATTAATTAAGATATATTAAAAAGATAATTTTTGGTCTACGAAACAAAAATTAGATTCGGGGGTAAGGTTACGCGTGGGGAAGGATTAGCACCCCCACGGCGCTCGTTTTAAAAACGGTACCAATTAATCGCGTGTTATCTTTAATATCGAAAAAGTGATTTTTATTTTAATATTTAATAATAATTTCCTTAGTACACTTTATTCAAAAAGAATATTTTAAAACAAATGAGAGACAATGTTTTTTTTATAATCATTTTTGAAGTAAAAGAAATTACCCATGTAAAAATAATTCCCCGATCACTCTAACACTTTCGATAATGTTTCGATAACTATTTTTACACGAACCATTTTGAGGAACGATAGATATTTCAACCATCTTGAGAATGGATCTGTGTTTAGAGAATTTCGTTTACCAAAAGTAATTCAAAAAGCCATTTTTTATTTGTGGAGAAATAATAATAAAATATAACGTCTTTTTATAATTAATTCCGAGATAACATAAATCATCTATGTAAAAATAATTTTCGAATCACTCCGATAATTTCGATACTACTTCAGTAGTTAATTTTACCTGAACCGTTTCATGAGACGATTGATACTCCAACCGTTCGAGAAACAATCCATTTTTAGAGGATTTCATTTCCCGAGAATAATTTTAAAAAAAGATGTTTTATTTGCAGGGGAAATCATTTTAAAAAAAAATAAAAGTGAAAAATAATAAAAATGTCCTTTTAAAATTAATTCCAAAATAAACGAAATTGTCTATGTAAAATTAATTTTTGAATCACTTCAATATTTTCGATAATGTTTCGATGACGAATCTTACTCGAATCGTTTCGAGGAATGATTGATACTCCGACCATCTCAAGAAATAATTCGTTTTTAGAAAATTTCATTTATTAAAAATAATTATAGAAAGACATTTTATTGGCGGAGAAATTAATAAAAATAAAAATATCTTTTTTTAATTAATTTAGGAATAAAGAAATTACCTACGTAAAAATAATTTTCGAATCACTCCGATACTTCCGATAATGTTTCGATAATTATTTTTACACAGGTCATTTCGAAGAACGATTGATATTCCGACCATTCCGAGAAAGAGTTCGCTTTTAAAGAATTTCTTTTAATGAAAATAATTTTAAGGACACAATTTAGTACACGTGCACCAGAATGCCATCTTTGAATTTTTTTTCTTAAAATAAAAAATAAAAAAAGGGTATAACATTTTCAGTAATAATAATATATACATATATGTAAAGAAAATAATAATAAAATTATATAATAAAAATAAATGATAAATAAATAAATAAATGAAATGATAATAATAATAATAATAAAAGGAAAATCGAATGTATATTAAAATAATAACTATTATACAAAGAAATTTAAAAATTAAATTTTTTTCGAAAGACTACCAGAAGATAGAAATAAATTAATTAATTAATTAAATAATTAAATACATAAAATAAATAAAATAAGAAAATAGAATAGAATAAAGAAAAATAAATAAATAAATGAATATAATAAAACTTACCTCGAAAATTGCAAAAATTCGACTTGCAAACACTCGAATTAAGTCCCAAAAAACTTTTAGAATTTCTTTTTTCTTTTTTCCTTTTTCTTTTTTTTCTCTTTCTTTTTTTTTCTTTCTTTTTCTTTTTCCTTTATTTCTTTATTTCTTTATTTTTCTTTTTCCTTTTTCCTTTTTTCTTCCTCTTCCTTTTTTTTTTCTTTTTTGGCCTGGGTCCGGGTCAGGCGCGCGGATCTCGGGTCGGGTCACGAGTCCGCGGGCGAACCTTGACCCTTAATGAAACGATGTCGTTTGGCACCGGTATTAAACTTCCTTTTTTTTTTTTCAAAATCCCTTTCTCCTCTCTCTCTATAGTTTCTCCAATCTCTCTCCCTTCTCTCTAAGCCATCGGCCCCAGCTCAGATTTCGGCAGTCGGTCTGTCGCGCCGACCGTCGTGAACCACCATCGGCCGTCGCTCACCGGTGGTCGATCACGTCCCAAAACACAAACACTTTCCTCTTCTTCTCCTCTCCCCAAATCTGAACCTAGATTCTCCAAAAATTGCCTCTCGATGCCTAGATCTAAGTCCGAAGCTTCGGCCTTTCTTCCCTCTGATCTCCCAAATCAAACGTAGGATCAGCCCTACATTTCGGCCTTGGCCTTCTTCTCCTTTCCCCAAGCCTTGCACCGTTCGGGTCTTCAAAATAATATCCCTGATTTCCTGATCCCAAAGAGACCGAAACTTAATGGTCTTTGTTGTATTTTTTTCTTTTTGTGTTCTTTATTGTTGCTGTTGTTATTGTTGTTGGTTGCTATTTTCTGGGTTTTCAATTTTTTTGGTAGGGATCTGAGAGAACGGAGGACAAGGAGTGTGGGTGCTGGGAACTGGGAACTGGGGGAACTGAGGTTTTGTTTTTGCTGAAAATGGAGGTCACCAGGGGTAGCCCAGCCGACCTTGGCATAGGATTGGGCTAGGGTTTTATAGTGGTGAGGGGTTGTGGTGTTGGCTGCTTGGTGGCAGTGCCTGGGTGGCTGGGTGAGGCGATGCAAGCAGCTGGCAAGTGAGGCTAGGCAGGGTAGGGGGCGGCGGTTGCAGGCAAGTGAGGCTAGACAGGAGCTTGGGCCCAAATTTTGGGTCACCAAGCCCACTAAAAAAGGAAAAATAAATAAATAAATAAAAATTGAAACAAAATAACACAGCCCAAAAGTCCTAAAAGCCGGATTGACAATGCTTAGCTCGATGCGGGCTCACATTATCCGAAATTCAAATCAAATATTTGGACCCATTTCATACAATAGGATCGGTTCACATAATCACTTGCTAATTTGGCTCAGATTTACTAAATCGATCACGACAATGATAACGAATTAACGAGTGAGTAGATCATGACTAGAATTGCGAATAATCTTGATTATGAAATTTTAATTAGAGACTCGACTCGGGAATGACTTGGACTTAACTCGGGTTAGATTCGACTCTAACTCAAGGCTTGATCCTAACAAAATTAGGTTGCTACAAACATGATATGTTTATTATACGTATTACACGTGTCACGACATGATTAACACGTTTAAAAGTAATCTGTTTAAATTTGACACAATTAACATGGTTGATATGATTGACACGATTAATACGTTTAAAAGCAATATGTTTAAATCTGACACGCTTGACACAATTAATAAGATTGACACGATTAAAGTGTTTAAATAATATAAAAAAAATAAAAGAAAGTTTATTAAATTTTATGTTAGGTATATGAAAAATTATTGTAATTATTTTTTATATTTTTTTTTTTGTTCTTCAATCTTAATCTAATGTTTATTTTTTACATATGTTATATATATATATATATAAGTAGTTTAAAATAATATACTAAAGGATCATATTATTAAGTACTAATTAAAATGAGCTAGAATCATACTAATATTCATATTACTAATTTTTATATAAGACAATGAAATAAATTAAAGAAATAAGAAACAAAAACTCAATTAATATGAGATCTAAAATAAAATATGATACTTATATTACTACTAATTTTTATCTTTTCTTTCATGCTTAGGCTTAACTAGTTTATTCATACTCTCTATTCTTTTATAATTTACAAATTCTTTTTTTTAAGTAATTTTTCTTAATTACAATCTAATTATGATAATTATTATCTTATGACTTATATATATAAAACTTTTCAAAACATGATTTTTTTTTTTTTTTGGAACATGAATCTTGCATTGCAATTATAAATTGATAGCATCATACATTATTTTTTTATGAAAGAATTCAGTATAATCCTCGATCCAAAAAAAATCTTCTATTGAATTTAAACTAAAGCGAGCTATGGTGTGTGCAACTTGGGTCCCCTGTCTTATTGAGTGTACCACCTGGCATTCTTGAAAAGTTTTGATTCTTCTATTCCTTCAGCAATAATAGGACCTATACTGGAAAGGTATTCCTCAGCACCCAATAGTTTCTTAATTATTAGTAGGGGATCTCCTTCCAAAACAATTCGGTTGAAACCCACGTGACTTGCTACCTCCAAGGCCTTCACAGCTGCCAGTGCCTCACAAATGCAAGCCTCATTCACCCTATTTATCTTGATTGTTGCCCCTCCTAGAACAAAGCCTTCAAAGTCTCGTACAATAACTCCAATGCCTCATGTTTTCATGTGATCAATGAAGGCTCCATCAAAGTTTACTTTATAGTAATTCATGAGTGGTGACTTCCAGTGAGGACTGTTAATTGGAACCTTGGTTATAGGGTGTGATACTTGTGCACTTTGGTATTCAGTTAGCAACGTCCTGGTTTGATTCACCATAATGCTACTATTGCATTCTACCTGACTTTTGATCTCAACATTACGCACATTCCACAAAGCCCACAAAATCATCAAAAAAAAAAGTCGAACTCCTCTACCTTCGAAGTTTGTGATGCCATTTCGAACCAGTCGATCGCCCTCTCAGCTGGCCCTTGTAGTAGAATGTTGGAAACATTACATAGATGCAACACCTCCCTGGGGACAGGACATTCTTTCAAAGCATGAATTTCCGATTCCACTGCTTCACCATATCTTGAGCAACTCATATTCACACCCTCTATTTTGGTTGCAATCTTGGCAGCTGTTGGAAGGATCCCATGACATAGCCTCCACCCAAATAACTTCACCTTGTAGGGCACATTTCATCCCATAATATCTTCCAAATATTCCTGTGAGGGCCAACTCCAATCTTAGCTTCCACTATGGTTTTGTAACCACTCTTGACTGAATATGCTCCATCTTTAGTGTGGTGCCAAACCAGCTTATCAGGAGGTCTGTTGTTGTACAGTGTTATGTTGCAAATGATGTCTGCTACCTCTGGGCAAAATTCTGAGCAAATTAAACCTTCATTCCAGCTCATACTATCCTCATTCAGTAGCTCCTCCACTTTCGCCATATCTGACAGCCTACCCGAATTGTAGGATAAGCTAAACGAGCCTTTAACTGGCAACCAATTGTCACCCCAGATGTTTATTGATTTCCCATCACCAACTCTCCATCTAATACCCTGCAGAAGAACTGACTTTGACAACCAAATGCTTCGCCAAACGTATGATGGTTGAGTTCCCAAGTTTGAAGTTAGAAAATATCCATTTGAAAAGTACTTTGCTCTCAGCGACCTGTAACTCAAGGAATTGGTATTGCTTATCAATCGCCATCCTTGCTTACCCAACAAAGCCGTATTAAAGGATTGGAGCTCTCGAAAGCCTAGCTCGCCCATATGTTTGGCCGTACACAACCTATCCCAGCTGATCCAATGAATACCTTTCCTATCATTTTTGCTTGACCACCAATATCTCCTTATTAGCCCTGTTAATTCTTCACACGGAGTTTTTGGCAGGAGAAAACAATTCATAGCATAGGTACTTATATTAAGTAAATTAGTTAGTTTTTATAAGTTTTTTGTCATCTTATATATAAAACTCAAAGCATGATACTTATATTAAGTAAATTAGTTAGTTTTTATAAGATTTTTTGTCATCTTAAATATAAAACTGATCAAAGCATGATATACTATTATCTTTTAAGCATGATACTAATTAGACCTGCTAAAGGACCGAGCTACCCGTTCAAACCCGAAGGCCCGTCCATAATTTGGATGGTTTGAAAAAAATATTAGGCCTGAAATATGGGTTTGGACAAAAAAAAAAATGAGGCCCATTTAAAAAAAGGTCGGGCCTTGGCTCCAACAATTAAGGCCCGAGCCTGGCCCGGTCCTCATTTATATAATATATTATTTTTATATTTTATATTTTATATATTATGTAATTTAAATCATATAAAAAATAAATAAATATAATATTATAGTGTAAACATTTAAAAATATGCTAAGTTATCTATGTTTTAGAACTTAATAAAAAAAAAAAGATAAAATTACTAAAATTAAATAATAAAAAAAAATATTTGTTTAAATTTGTTTAGAAAAAAATAATATTATGGACGGACCTAAACGGGATTGGACTACTCATTTACAAATATGGGCGGACTTTGGCAGAATTTGAGACTCATATTTTCGGCCGGGTTGGGCTAGGGCAAGTAAATATGGTGTTGATACCATACCTAAGCCCGGCCCGAACTCGACCCGGCCCGGCCCATGAGCACCTCTAATACTAATAACATACTAACAATCATACTATTAATTTTTATATAAGATAATTAAATAAATTAAAAATTTTAATTATTTTTTTTTGTTGCAAAGAGATTGAATATTATAATATGTATGAGGAGAAAATAAGAATGATTTGCTTTACTTTCAATATCCCTTAACAATCATACTACCATTATATAATTAAATTAAATGTCTAAAATAGTTTTTATATATCTATATTATATATGTATATCATAACTAAAAGTATAAAATAATTTTTATAGTTTATATGTTATACTAAAATTAAATTGATTTCATGAACATGTTAAATGTGTCAAATTAGACGTGTTTACATGCTTAAGACACATTTAATTAATCGTGTTTTAAATGTGTTATTAGACACGATTGACACGATAACACATTTAAGACATAATTAATTAAAACTGTCTTAAGTGTGTTATCCGTGTTTAACAAGTTTATGATACAAAAATTGTCATGTCTTAAACATGTCAACATGATTAAGACACGAAATACGATTAGGTTAAATCCATACACGGTTTATCCGTATTGTTCAGGTGTCATATTTTTGTCTCATGTCCAAAATTATCAGTCTACTATTAATAAAGGTCAAAAGGATGGGAAAAAAAGGCTTAAATAAAAAAAATAAAAAAAGGCCCTTGTACTATACCACTTCTTCCACTTTGGTACTTAAAGAATCTTTTGTCCTAATCGGGTACCTGCACTATAATTCCTTCAAACAAGTTGGTACTTCACTCTAACATCGTTAAATAAATGTTGATGTGGCAGATAGCACCCAATTAGGTACATGTGGCAAAAATGCCATGTCACTGCCAACTAATGATGTCATGTCATCATTAAATTAAAAAAAAAAGGAAAATTCTAAAAAAAATTCTATAAAAAATAAAAAATATATAAAAAATTAAAAAAATTTAAATCAAAATCAAAATCAAAATATTTAAAAAATCAAAATATTTAAAAAATTAAATATTTATATCTGTTTTAGAAAAAATTGTAAAAAAGAAATTTGAAAATTAAAAAAAAAAATGAAATCTGGAAAAAAAAAAAAAAACAAGAGGAAGAGAAAGGAAAGGAAAGGAAGAAAGAGGAAAGGGTGACGGGAGGGCCGACCGACCGCCAATCGACCTTGCGTCGGCCAAGCTACGGCCGACCAGCACTTCTTTGCTCTCTTCTCTCCCATCTAGACCTGTCCATGGGCCGCGGCCCGAAAATTTTATTTTTTCCTTGCCCGTGCCAGCCCATATAAGCCCGTTTTACTATTTAAAAATATTAAAACATTATTTTTATATTAATATTTATATATATTTTATAATTAAAGTTAAATAAAAAATATTTTTTATTTAATAAATAGTAATTCGGGCCAGGCCAGCTCGAATTACAAAATACCTTGTCCAAGCTCGGCCCAATACGGACCGGGCCTACCAGGCCGGGCGGGCTACCTGGCCCGTGGACAAGTCTACTCCCTCCCCCCCTCTCTCTCTTTAATTTTTTTTCAATTTTTTTTCAGATTTTTAAAACTATTCAAAAAAATCAAAAATTAAAATCTTTTTAATTTTATAAATGTTTCATTTTTTTATTATATATATTTAAAATTTTCAAAATGTTTTAAAAAATAAATTTAAAAAATCATTTTTTATAATTTTTCTGAAATATTTTAATTTTTTTTAATTTTTTTTTTACTTTTTAGGATTTTTTTAATTTTTTTTTTTGAATTTTTATAACTTTTTCTATTTTTTTTGAATATTTTCTATTTTTTTATGTTAATAATGACATGGCAGTAGACCTGTCCACGGGCCGAGTAGCCCGTCCGGTCTGGTAGGCCCGGTCTGTATTGGATCGGGCTTGGACAAGGTATTTTGTAATTCGGGCCGGCCCGGCCCGAATTACTATTTATTAAATAAAAAATATTTTTTTATTTAAATTTAATTATAAAATATATATAAATATTAATATAAAAATGATTTTTTAATATTTTTGAATAGTAAAATAGGCTTATATGGGCTGGCCCGGGCCCAGCCCGAATGGGCATGGGCAAGAAAAAAAAAAAATTCGGGTCGCGACCCGGCTCGACCCATGGACAGGTCTACGTGGCAGCATTGATGTCGCAGTTTTTTGTCACATGTCATTACCTAACTGGATGTTAATGCCACATCATCTATTTATTTAACGGTGTTAGGACGAAATATCAATTTGTTTGACGGAATTATAATATAAATATCTGATCACTAACAAAAAAAATTTAAGTACCAAAGTAAAAAAAATGGTATAGTTCAAAAGTTAATTTTTTATTTAAGAAGGAAAAAAAAAAAAAAGGTCAAAAGGACCATGCTCCCGCCCCCACGCTGTCTCCTCCCCTTTCTCGTGCAATTTAGTTGATCTCATTCTCTCTACTAGCACTGTTTAGTTCTTAGTAGTATTTAGCTGTCCCAAAATGTACCATCCTCACAGCTAGGGATGGCAATGGAGCGGGGCGGGGGCGGATTTTGCAGTATCCGCCCCCGCCCCGCCATTGTACTGCTCCGCGCCCCGTCCCGCCCCGCTCCGCCATGGATGTTGAAATTTCAATACCACTACCACTTCCATTGATGTCGGTTACATCCATAACCGCCCCGCCCCGCTCCGCCCCATTTGATATTTATTAATTATTTTTATTTTTTTCAAATAATAAAGCATTTTAAAAATAAATTAAATATAAACATAAAAATAATAAGTTTAATTATATTATTTTATTATTCATTTAAAAGCTAAATATGTAAGGGTAAAATTGTAATTTCACTATTCGGGGCGGGGCGGTGCGGAGCAAGCAATTACCACAACTGCTCCATCCCCGCCTTTCAGACAAAAAAAACCGCCCCGCCCCGCCCCGCCTCCATTGTTCAAAAAAAAAAAACCTCTCCATTCGGATCGGATCGGTTCGAAATCCATCGGTCGGATCGGGTTTTGCCATCCCTACTCACAGCCACTCCCATCTGCCTCAAGGATCGATCAGATTCAGACGCTCCCATCGATCCATAACACTTTCCCGCCTATTAAATCGTAATTCCAAGGATTCATCAAATGTCGGCTTTTCCGAACCAGCATCTTCCTTTTGTTCTAAACTCCTTTGTCGAGCCAAACACCTTCAATTACATGTCTAGCTTACTCAGGGAAGAAAGTAGTGGGGCCCTGGAAACCTGTTTTTCTTCAAGCTTTTCAGATTCATGCTTTCAGGAAATTCCCGGACAGTATGCTCAAAACCATGGAGCTATAATTCTAGATGAAGCTAATTTACTAGTCCCTTTTAAGTTCAATGCCAACCCTTCTGCTGCTGTAAAACAGGCCTCAGATTCTACCGCTCTACCCATGGTGGTGGAGCTTGAACGACGAGGCGATCATCAACTACTTACAGCAAAAGTGTCAGCGTCGGAGAATACGAGAAAGAAAATAGAAACGAAGGTATATTAATAGGCGATTATTTTGTTGAATATGTTATATTGTTATGGACTAATTTTCTTGAAAGGTATTAAGTATTAATCCTTTGCAGGCAGGGAAAAATTAGTACCTAATTAATAGTTGATATGATACTTTGATGACCAGGTAGAAAGAGAGAAAAGACGTGAGAAACAAGGAAAAAAAGTTCGTGGCCTGGAAAAAGCAAAGGAAAGCAGGCTGAAGCCTGATGTAAAGAAGAAGAAAGTTACTGAGAAGGTTAAAACAGATAATTATGTTCATGTCAGAGCCAGGAGAGGTGAAGCAACAGACAAACACAGCCTTGCTGAGAGGGTATAATATCCAACAACATTAAGCAACACTTCTACTGGAAAATATACCTACTCATTGCCAACAACAACAACAAAAAAATCTGAAAATTTAAGACGCCAGAAATGAGAAATCCGTTCCATCTCCATTGAATAATATGAGCTTTGAAATGGGTTTTCAGGTCAGAAGGGCGAGAATCAGCGAGAGAATGAAGCTATTGCGATCGCTTGTTCCCGGATGTGACAAGGTGGAATTCTTGATCTCTTCAATCTTTTTTTGAAACAGGCCATTAATCCATCCTAAATATATAAACCTGGCTTCATTTGGTTTTCATTTGGTTGTCACTGAAGTCTCGGTTCGGTGCGTTATAGTGGTATAAACACATTGGAGTTATCCGTTTGGATAACAATGTTTCAGTGGAGAGAAAAAATTCCACTGGTGGGAAAAGCTCTATTGAAAAAATTTCTTTCCAATTGGTGGTTTTATTTTCTACTTTTACTTTGCATTATTTTTCTTTTCTCTATTTTACCATTAGTTTTAGTTTTATTTATTGTTTATGTTTTATTTATTTAAAATAAATTTATAATTATTTAACAAATTATTTATATAATTATTATTTTAAATAAATTATTTATGTATTCATTTAATATTATTTTTTATTTTTAAATGTGTAAGTATAATTTTATTTTATTTATTTTAATTTTAAATTTTTTAAATAATTTATTAATTTTTCAAATATGTTACAAATTTTAATCTAATGATCTTAATGGTCATTTTTTTCTCTCACTATAATTACCTCACCGCTACCGTTACTTTTGTATCCAAACATATATCTCACCACTTATTTTAATCTCACCGCTACAGTAACTAATCTCACCTCCACTGCTGTTTTTAATCTTACCATAACCAATCTCACCGTCCATCCAAATGAAACCTAAGGTCCCGTTTGGAATCAAACGGGGTCACTGTTCGGTGAGGTTGAGGCACTTTTTTGCCCCAACCTCACCGAAATAACCATTTGGGTAATAGGGGCCAGCACGGTCTCACTGTGCTAGCTCCCTTTTTCCCACTGGAGCATTTATGCTCCAGTGGAAGAAAAGGCCCTCTAGTGGAAGGGCCTTTTACTTTTTTGACCGTTATAATTATTTTTTATTTTTTATATAGTAAATATATAATAAATTTTATTATTATATAATAAATATGTATTTTATTTTTATATAATAATTTAATAAATATATAAATTTATTATTATAAAATTAATAGAAATTAATTGAAAATAAATAATTACATGAATAATAAAAAATAAATACAAAAATATTAGTTGATATATTTTTATGATTTTTATTAATAAAATTATTATTTTACATAAATATAATTTTAAATATTTATTAATTTTATAAATATCAAATAAACTAAAAATTTTATTATATATATACACATTTTAATCTAATGTCCTTAATGGTCATTTTTTCTTCTCACTATAATTCACCTCACCGCTACCACTACTTTTGAATCTAAACACATATCTAATCACTGATTTTAATCTAACCGCTACAGTACCCAATCTCACTGCTACAGTAACTAATCTCACCTCCACCGCTGTTTTTAATCTCACCGGGATTAATTTCACCGTTCATCCAAATGGATCTAAATCAGTACCTGAAAAGCTGTACCAATTGATTTTTTTTTTTTTTTTTTACCGGATGCCCATTTTTAGTTTTCTTAATTTTTGATGTTGCTAAACTGTTACCATTATTTCTTAAATTTCAATGTCCAAAGATAACTGGCAAGACTCAAATACTGGATGAAATCATTAGATATGTTCAATTCTTACAGCATCAAGTAGAGGTAAATTCTCCAAATCACAGCTTCTGATATTACTATTACGTACCGCTTCTTATTTTAACTTTATAATCTAACACTCAACATTTATATATATATATATATATGTTCTCAGTCTTTTGCAGCAAAATTTGCACCTATAGACTCCATGTTCAGTGAATTTGGAGCGGGCTTAAGTACTAACACCCTCGCGTTAGAGGTAAAGCATTCTAAGAAAGCCTATCATCTATATATCTGCACCTTCATTCTTTTTTCCGCTTCTGAATTTGCCAAACCGGACTTACCATATATAGAGGGTTTTCCTTATAATTTAAGTCGAATTTTTAAAATGAAATTGGGTAAATTTTTAAATGAAAATGATTAAATAAAAGCTGAAATTGAAAATTATACTAAACAAATATAAACTCAATGAAAAATTAAGGAATTAAAATAAACATGTATATACAAATCTAATCGACAATTGATGATCTATAAAAATTTGAATGTAATATTTTTTAATTTTTTTTTTAAGAACATAATAATTTTTAATTAATGCTCATTTAAATAAATTATAAAATTTATTAATTTTGTAATTTGAATAAATATATATATATATATTCAACTCTATCGAAATTAATAGTTTGTATTTTTTATAAGAAAAAGAATTTTCTAATAAAAATTTCCTTATGCTAGAAGTTTATTTATTTATTTTTAAAAGTGTATTTGGAGGAGACTCGTTAAACTTGCTTAATTACTTACTGTTTAAAGAAAGTGGCATTTTTAATAACACAAAATGAGTATAACATTTTTTTTAAAATTATCCCCAGTTTCCATGAGTAATCAATAGAAAAGCCATTATTATAAAATAATCCCCATTTCTTTTTTGTTCTCTAGGTAGTATGTGTAAAATGTCTTCCATGTTTATTTCATCACTGAAGCTGATCAGCCTTACCTTTTCTAACTTCACTGTCTTAAAAGTATCGACCATTGTTAAATTTCCAGGAATTTTCTAGCTTGGAACTACCATTGCCCCCCAATCATCTAGAATCCAGCTTCACCGGCCAGCTCACAACTCCCACTGCAGCAACTTCCTCGTTACTTCCTCAGCTCGACAGGCACCAGAGATTGAATATCACCGCTCAAGTACTTTCTATACCTTCAATATGTTTCATCTGAACCAAGCGAGCGTTTCTAGCTTTTATACTTATTTTTATTAATTAATTAAGGATCAAAACAATATGTTATGGGGAACGCAATATCAGAATCTGAAACTTGTTGAGGAGCAGTATGGATTAGACACTACTTTGACTTCTTTTTAGAAGCAAAGGAGAATAATCAAATGCTTTGCTGTCAAGCCTTGTAAGCTCTTTTTCGAGTATATAATTTTATTAATATCATAAACATACGAATTATTGTTAATCCCTCGATCAATTAATCTTTGTCGTTAATTTTCTTAGCAGGCAAGTCTACAGATGCTGACAAACATCAGTTATTTCTTTCGTCAAATATGCCAAACGGGTGACAATGATCGCTGTGTTGTTTCTGTGAGGCTAAACTCCAAAGGAATAAAGAATGAAATTTGTCCTGTTATTTGGATTTGATTTGACTTTTATTTGATTTGAATTCATTACTACTAGTGTTCACACCAATTGAAAAAAGAACAAAAATACATATCACATTTATTTTGTGACTAATTCAAAAACATTTCTTTTATAGAAAGAAAAAAATATATAAAAGTGAATTTTATCACTATAGTCAATATTGAATTTTGTTATTATATTTTAATTTCATTGAATTTTTTCACTATAGTTTGAATTTCCTTTAATTTTACTGTTTCACTTCCAATTTTACTGATTTTTAGACATGAAATAATGAAAATGAAAGAAATTTATCATTTTTATTAACAAAGTGTTATATAAAATATTCTAATTTCATTATCTTTTTATTTCAAAGATCGAAAAAAAATGAAAGTAATGACAAAATTTATCATTTTTACTGACAAAATATTTCTTGAAATATTTTGATTTCATTATCTTTTGTTCAATATATCAATGAAATCGAAAGAATAGTAAAATTCAATATGTACAATAGCAAAATTCATTTTTATCCCTTAAAAATTCAAATTGAAATGAAGGTAGAAAATGTGATCAAAAGCATGGACCAAATTCGTTGTGAAATAATTTTATATTATTTTAGCTGAAAATTATATTTTATCAATTAAAATAATTAATGTATATTTTTTTCCAATCTCAATATACAACATATTCTCAAATTTATAACAATATAGAGAAATATATAAAAAGAGAAGAAATTGTCAAAACTAAGAACTTCACAATTTTTTGTATAATTAGGGAATTACACTAGAACATGGCCTACAAAGATACCCAAAGATAAATTTAGGCAGAAGGTATAAAGATAAAAAAAAAAAAAAAAGCCACTTCTATATATTGGCCAAAAAATGAAGATACATTTATAAAGAGTTAACAGCACCAATGGTCCTCAAACTTTAAAGCATATTTTATATTGGACTCCAAACTTCAAAACGTATCAATCAGATCCTCGAATTTATAGTTTTGTATCAATGTAGTCCTTCCGTTAGCAAAACCGTTAGAATAGGCGTTAAATGACAGATAACATGTGACGTGTAAATTACAAAAATGTCATCCTGCTGATGTGGTCCTTCTTTTTTTCTTTTTTCTTTTATTCTTTATTCTTTTTCAAATTTTATATTTTTATAATTTTTTTATAAATAAATTCAAAAAATAAAAATAATTTATATAATAATTTAGATTAATTTTTTAAAAATATAATTAATTTATAAACATATAAAATATTTAGTTAAATTAATTTTATAAAAGCGTAACAATAAAATATTTTATATTTTATTTCTTCTTTATTATATTTTGTTCTCCTCTTTATAAATAAAAGAATAATAAATAATACTTATATTATAATTAAAACTAATTTTATAAAAAATAATAATTTATAAAAAAATATAAAATATTTATTTGCATTAATATTATAAAAATATTTTAAATATTTTAACTTTTTTCTCTTTTTTTCCTTTTCCCTTTTTCTTCTTTATAAATAAATAAAAATAATTTAAATTAAATTTTCAAAAGATAAAATAATTTATAAAAATATAATATATTTATCTATAGTATTTTATAATAAAAAATAAATTTTATTTTCCTTTTCTTATTTCTTTTTTCCTTTTTCTTTTTCTAAATAAATTATTTTTTATAAAAATTAAATAATTTATAAATATAAAATATTTATTTACATTCATTTAATTAAAAATTTATATTTTTTATATCGACTCCAATGCTGAAGTTGAGGCGGCTACTACCTTGACCGAATCTGCCATAAAACGCCAAATCAGACTCTCCTCGATCTAGCGCAAGGGATCAAATTTGACCTCTTACAATGCCTATCAAGCTTTATGAATCACAGTATGATCCTTCACAGGGTCGGACTAGTGGTGGAGATTCAACTTTCCTTTTTTCGATCGATGAGAGTTAGGTAGAGAGAATAGAAAGAAAAAAATTAATAAATGAAAGAAAAAGAAAAATAAAATACATTTACAAAAAATAATGTAAATAAATATTTATATTTGATAAATTATTTAAGCTTTTACAAAATTAATTAATTTATAAAAGGAAAGAAAGAAGAAAAAGGAAAATAACTTTTTTAATTAATTAAAATAAATATATTATTTTTTATAAATTATTTAATTATTTCAAAATAATTAATTTTTATTTAATTATTTATAAAGTAAATAAAAAGAAAATAAAATTTATTTATATAAATTAATTTAAATAAATATTTTTATATTTTTTATAAATTATTTACTTTTTTAATTTAATTTAAATTATATTATAAATTATTATTTTTTATTCTTTGTATTTATTTATTAACAAGAAAAAAAGAGAAAAAGAGTAAAAACAAACTTAAAATAATTTTTATAAAATTAATGAAAATAAATATTTTATATTTTTAAGAAATTATTTAATATTTATAAAATTAACTTAATATAATATAAATTATTATTTATGTTTTAGTTTATTTATAAAGAATATAAAATGAAAAAAAAGAGAGAGAGAGAGAGAGAGAGAGAGAGAAAAGAAAGAAACAAAAACATTAAAAATAGTTTTTATAAAATTAATTTATATAAATATTTTATATGTTTATAAATTAATTCTATTTTCAAAAAATTAATTTAAATTATAATATAAATTATTTTTTATTTTTTGTATTTATTTTTAAAAAAGAGAAAAAAAATATAAAATTTGAAAAAGAAAAAGAATAAAGAATAAAGGAATAATGAATAAAGACAAAAGACAAAAAGATAAAAAGAAAGATCACATTATGATGACATTTTTATAATTTACACGTCACATGTCACATGTCATCTGTCATTTAACGCCTACATTGATACAAAACTATAAGATTAAAGATCTGATTGATACATTTTAAAATTAATAAACCAATATAAAATATGTTTAAAGTTTGAAGATCATTGATGTTATTAACTCATTTATAAATTATAATTAGGGTCAACAAAATAGTAATAGATACAGATAGTATTGTTATAAATGAGTAGATTAGGTTGAATGAAATATTTAATGTATAAAGTTTCGGTGGTTGGTGGGTAACAAAAAAAAATTTGGGTTTTTATGGTTTTTTTTTGGCATTGGAAAATTCAAGTTCTGATGTCGGAATCTGAGTTTTGATAGAATTCCGACAATCGAAAAAAAAAAAATTAGCGAGAGGGAGAAAAACAGAGGGTTAAAGATAGAGCAATTTTGAAAAAAAAAAAAAAAATTAGCTTAAAAATAGCATTGTCCCAAGGAAATAGGATTGTAAATGAACCGGGTTTGAACGAACAAGCCTCTGTTCGTGTTCGTTTATTTATTTTTGTGTTCGATTCGTGTTCGTTAAGGATTTTAAAATTGTGTTCAAGCTCTGTTCGTTTAAAATTGAGTGTGTTCGTGTTCATTTATTTAAATTAAATGAACTTGTTCGCTAACATTAAATGAACATGTTCATGATTATATAATCGAACATGTTTGAGAACAATTAAAAATGTTCATGAACAATAAACAAACAAATAAAAGAATAAGTCAATTTTAAATTATTATTAAATGTAAAATAATAAAATACAAATGTAATTAAATTTAAGTTGTTATTAAATTTTATTAAATAATATTAATTATATTATAAGTAAATAAATAAATAAATAAATAAAATACAAATGACAATATTATTAATTATAATCGAATAATAAACGAGTTTTAAACAACCTATTAAACGAATTTTAAACGATCCATAAACGAGTTTGTTCGTAAACATAAATGAACTGAACAGACCTTGCTCGTGTTCAGTTCGCTTAATAAACGAATCTTAAAATCATGTTTATAATCGTTTATTTAACTTGATAAAATGAAATAAACTAACAAAAATCGATCTGTTCACGAATCGTTTGTCGAACGCTCTATTCATTTACACCCGTACAAAGGAAGGATTTGTGTGTCGACCTGCACATGGACCCGACTTGAGACCTGCACCTGCGCCTCGTTCTATTTTTTATTTTTTTACTTTACTTTTCTTTTCTATATTTTTTCTTTTCTTTTATTTGTTTATTTTAATTATTATTTAATCATTTGTTTTATTTGTTATGTATTTCTTAATTTTATTATGCTTAGAATTTTAGATTTTTTTTTTTTTTAAATTGATAAATTTTGAATGAGTTTGATAAAAGAGCTAATTGTTTTAAGAATTAATAAAAATATTTCAATGATGAAATTTTAAGAGAATCACGAATGAATGATTTTTTTTAAAAAAAAATTAATTGAGAGGTTTTTTTTTAAAAAAAAATTTAGAATGGTGAAAAATTTTAATATTAAAATTTAAAAATAAAAGCAAATCAAGATAAAAATAGATTGAAACTTCTTTCATAATATACAAAATAAATCCGACGATGAAATATTTTCAAGGGAAAGAATAATTGCTCTTGAATATTTTTGAATAGCGAGAATTTTTAGAAATTCTTTCCAGAAAGCTTAAAAGAAACCTAGGAAATTTTTTATTATTTAAGTAATTAAAAATTTTTGAATAATAATAAAACTTAAATAAGAATCAAGGATATCCGGCAATAGAGCCTCTTCAAGGAAAAAAATAATTTTTCTTGAATACTCTTGAGATGAGAAAATTCTTAAAAAAAAAAATTCTTTAGAATGATGGAAAGAAATTTAATTTTTTAAAAATATTTAATTAATAATAATTTTAAGAATTTTAAGAATAAATAAGACTATTTAGGACAATATAAGACTAATTAGATATCATTAGTTGGACAAACGTGTAAGATGCTAATATTTTTTCATACGTAATCATATTTTCAAACCTAATTATGATGATGTAGACTAAAATTTATTTTCTTTAAATAACATTTTTCAAGCTTATGATTTTTTAAAAGTGATAGATTCATTTTAATAGCCAATACTATCTAACAAAAAAAATCTTGTGACGATTTCATATTTTGTATCTAATGATTGAATTTTTAATTTTATATGTATGAAAAATATAATAATAATATATAAAATATAAAAAAGTAAAAAAAAAAATGGAAAGAAAAGACAAAAAAAAAAAAAAAGAAGAGAAAAGAAAAGAAAAGGCTTTGGTGATTGGAAGTTTTTTTTGGTGAAGGGGTGGATTGGAAAATTCACTATTGTGGTAATAGTGAATCAGAACTCTACAATTTAGCTATACAGTATAATTTTCCCATAACATCCTGTTGGCTACTCACAAGGTTCCGCTTGTTCGATGGGCAAAATGGCCAGCTAGAGTTAGGGGTTCCATAATGGGACCGAACGGCATCCAAGGGATTAGAGGTGACTCACTTGACATCTTTTTTTAAGTATTTGTTTAAGACTCGATTTGTTTCGTCGATAACATACAGTTTAGGTAAATCTGTCAATTTTGATCCGAATCCAAAAAATTAACTCGATCAATCCGAATTTGAACCCGATTCAATTCGATTTGATCATGAAAAGTTAATAACCCAACCCCGTCTAACCCGAACCCGAAATGATCTGAACTCGAATAACCTGAAAATTAACCGGAAATGACCCGACCCTAAATTAAGTATTATTTTATTTTAAAAAATATTAATTTAATAAAATAATAAATATGACAAGATTATTAATTTATTTTAATTTTATAACTTTAAATTATCTTTTAAAATATTTTTTTACTATTACAATTTTATATATTTTTTAATATTATCTTTTTAAATTATAATTAAAAATAAATTATTATTATTATTTAGTTTTAATTTTTATGTTTATTAGTATATTATGAATAAAGTTTTTTATTTTCTTTTTTTTTTTACTTTGATAAAATAATTAAATAGATCGAGAATAAATATTTTAAAACAAAAAATAATTAATAATATTTCAATAAAACTATATGATATAATATAATATAATTTTAAATTAATTAATCAAATTTATAATCTCTTATCATATGATTTTGATTAGTTTTGTCAATAGTCATCATATTAGTCCGTTTAACGATACTTGCTACTATGTTCATAAAAATAGATAAATTTTTATTTTATTATAAAGAGTTACAAAGAGAAATAAATCAACCGTTGGATTTAGCAATATAATTGTACTCGTCGTGCACGTAAAGTTTCGACTCGATCCAATATCTCTATCATATCAATCAAGAATACTGTTTTTTTTTTTCAATATATATTAAACAGTTGAAAGTTTTTTACATCGAACAAATAGTTAGACATTTTTAATTTACTCAAAATTCGGCGTGCATGATCTACGTGAATAGAACATGAAATATAACGGTCGGATTGTTAAAATATTAATCGTATAAAAAGTTATGAAAGTGTGTAAAACTAATTTTAGTTTTACACACTTTCATAACTTTTTATACGATTAATATTTTAACAAACTGGCCATTGAATTTAGCAATATAGTTGTACTAGTAGTGTACGTAAAATTTCAAATCGATCCAATATCTCTATCATATTGTTCGAGAATATTGTCTTTTTCAATTTATATTTAATAGTTGAAAGTTTTTTACATCGAACAAATAGTTAGACATTTTTAATTTACTCAAAACTCGACGTGCATAATATACGTGAATAGAACATGAAATATGACGGTCAGATTGTTAAAATATTAATTGTATAAAAAGTTACAAAATTTTGTAAAACTAATTTAGTTTTACACTAGTGTAAGTGGATCCCTCCTCTAATAAGAATTATATATTATACAAAAATATTATATATGTCAGTGCTTCAATATGTTAAGAATTTCATCTTTACTTATTATAAATTTTTTATTAATTTAATTCTATGCTAATGTTTAAAATTTAAAAATATTTAGCATAATTAATTAATTTAATTTAGTAATATTTATTATTATATTTTTATTTTGAATAAGCATTTATTATTATATTTCATTACACTTGATAATTAAACTTTTAAGTAATGTTCTTAAATCTAATTTAATTTTAGTAGAAAATCATTTCAACTTTGAATATTGGTTCACTTGGTGAAACTTTTAGTATTAAGGGTTACTTATTAAGGTTCGAACCTTTCAACAAATATAAAATTATATATTTTCCAAATATCTAAATAGATTCATATAACAATTTCAGATACACGATAATATCTAATTTATTTTTTATTTTTATATTTTAATAAAATTCTAATAAAATATGATTCGATCAAATAATCTATTTAAATTTAATTTGATTCAATTTTAAAAATTAATAAATTGAATCCAACATGATCCAAATCCAAATAACCCGAGTGTCAAACCCGAAATGACTCGAGTGTCGAACCAGAATGACCCGAACTCAAATAACTCGAGTGTTAAACCCGAATGATCCGAACCCAAGATGACCCGAATCCGAAATTAACCGAACCCAAGATGACCTGAATCCGAAATGACCCGAACCCGAAATTGACCCTAATTGATTCGATCCGAATTAACTCAACCCAAATCCAACCCGACCCGCCCAATTGACAGGTCTAAGTTTAGGCCATTACTATTTATAATAAAATTAAAATATTAAAAAAATTATATTAATGTTTTAAATATGTTTTAGAATTAAATTAAATAAAAATAATTTTTTTAATAAAATAATAAAACAAATTCGAATTAAAAAATATTATCTAAAACCCAATCCAAATCAAATCAAGTCCGTGAGCTTGACAGGTTCCCGAATCTCGACTCATGAACAGGCTAAAAGGATGCAACCAACCTTTCCTCTAACTGCTTATAAGAAATGGTTTATTAATCGGGATAAAAGTCTATTCATAACTTTTTAATAAGGGAAATATTCATATTTTCATCTTTAAGGTGATTAATATACATTGAAGTTAATATACTCAACTTTTTGGAAAATCATCTAACCCATCGTTATGAAATTTTTAAATTTCACCAATAGGATTAATAATAAGATGACACACATCCATATAAAATATATTAAAAATTAGACATGTGACGGTATTTAAAAACTTCACAACAATATAAAAACGAACTCCTATATTTTTAATGACCTAATTGAATAGGATAATAGGTAAAATTTAATTAAAAATATAAAGTGATGTGGACAAATTTTGTCCTATATTTATTTGAAAGTACATGTATCAATCCATATTAGAAATAGGGTCAAAATATTTGAAATTTTTTTTACTATACCATCTAATACAAATTAGTCTCTTTATTACAAAATTGAGTAATTTAGTCCATGTACTTTTAAAATTGAAGCAAAAAAATAAAATCACTAACTAATGTAACGAAAACTGTTAAAAAAACTAACGTGGCATTTAACCTAGTGTTTATTTGATGATGTGACACCAATAAAATATATTATTTTAAGCTGACGTGGACAAAATAATAAACTAAGTTGGCAAAAAAAATTTGATGTGGCATTTTTGCCAACTTAATTTGTTATTTTGTCCACGTCAGCTTAAAATAATATACTTTATTAATGCCACGTCAACATCTAACATCCACGTCATCAAATAAACACAAGATTAAATGACACGTAAGCTTTTTTAACAGATTCTGTTACACTAGTAAATGATTTTACTTTTTTGTTTTAATTTTAAAAGTACAGGACTAAATTACCCAATTTTATAATAGAAAAACTAATTTACACTAGATAATATAGTACACAAACTTCATAAGTACTTTGACCTATAAATAGTGAACTAATTTAAATAACATTATTCGTCGAATATCCAAATCCGTTAAAAATTCGAATTCAGTGTCTTAATAGTATCGACCATTGTTAAATTTCCAGGAATTTTCTAGCTAGGAACTACCATTGTCCCCCAATCATCTAGAATCCAGCTCCACCGGCCAGCTTACAGCTCCCACCTGCATCAACTAGAAGCAAAGGAGAATAATCAAATGCTTTGCTGTCAAGCCTTTTAAGCTCTTCTTCGAATGTATAATTTTACTAATATCATAAACATTCGAATTATTGTTAATCCCTCGATTAATTAATCTTTTTCGTTAATTTTCTTAGCAGGCAAGTATACAGATGCTGACAAAGATCAATTATTTCGTTCGTCAAATATGCCAAACGGGTGACAATGATCGAGATGTGTTTTTTCCGGAACTCCAGAGGAATAAAGAATATATATTTTGTCATGTCATTCTAATTTGATTTGTCTTTCATTTGATTTAATTCATTAACCAATTGAAAAAAGAATAAAAATATATATCACATTTATTTTGTGATTAATTCAAAAAACATTTTTTTATAGAAAGAAAAAATATATATATATATATATATATTTAAAAATATAAAAGTGAAATTTGTCACTATATTAAGGATCAATATTGAATTTTATTATTATATTTTAATTTCACTGAATTTTGTTATTATAATTTGAATTTCCTTAATTTTACTGTTGCACTTATAGTTTTATTCATTAGACATGAAATAATGAAAATGAAAAAAGTGTTATATAAAATATTCTAATTTCATTATCTTTTTAATTCAAAGATCGAAGAAAATAAAAGTATAATTGTAAATTAAATTTATCATTTTCACTGACAAAATATTTCATGAAATATTTTGAACAAGTGAAAATTATAATGTATATAATCTATAAAATAAATGCGGAATAAAATAACGAATTTATAAGATCGTTCGATGTGGAATCAATTTTGATTCACTGGTCGGAGACAAGATCACGTAATCAAAAATTGTCTATTTGCCACAACACTAAGTTTTTCAAAAATGCAAAGAGTTTCGGGTATTGTTTTCTTGATTTCAAAGAAAACTTGTTTTCTCTCTCGTTTTTTTTCTTCTCGACCTTAGTCGAATGAATCTCTATATTAGAAATAAAGGAAGTCATTCTTCCTTATATGCTTGTTAACTACCAAAGGGAAGTTAACATTTTAAATCTCTTATAAAACGTTGAAATGGTTGACCATCAGGGAACTGTTTTCAACATCTTCCACTCAAACATAATTGGTACAATATTCTCATAATCATTTTCAAGAGACCAGTATCTCTTCTTGTCACAACCCTAAAAAAGGTCTAAAATTGTCCCGTCGTGGGATGTCGGCTCTTTAAAGTGTGACATTTAAAAAAATAGAGAAAAAGATAACTTAATTTCTCTTGAAATAAAGGTTAATAGTTTGGAAACAACCTCGAAAAAGAAATGGAGTCGCCACCAATCTTTTTTGGCCAAGTGTGATCAGCCACCTATTAAAACCAATTTTTATAAAATATTTTAAAATTGATTAAAATATTTTTTTAAAATCAATTTTGAAGTCTGCTCTTTTAACTAGAGAAAACAAGTGCGGGTTCGGGAGTCGGTTACGTGCGGGGAAGGATTAGCAACCATCAATGCCCGTATAAAACGGTACCTTATTAGTCATGTGTTATTTCAAGTCTCGGTGAAAGTTGGTTTTAAATTTGGTGTTTAAAAATAATTCCCTTAAAAAAACAATCATATTTTATTTGAAAATGATTCGGGATTTATTAACGTAAAATTTCCTATGTTTCCTAACAAACTCGGCAAAACATGAAATTTTTCCTTGATTTTGAAATTCTCCGAATCACCCTCGATTTTTGAAAAAAGATATTCAGTCGTTAATGATAATTGATGATATTCTTCCTGGCAGACCCAGCAGAAAACTCATGAATTAATTTAACTCGAGAATAATCTTGTTTTTAAAATAAAATTAAAAAAATATTTATTTTTCATGTATGTTGAAATCATAAAAAAGATCATGAATAAGCAAAAATATTACTAAGACAAAAATTAAACAACATGCATATTTATCCTGACATGGCGTAATCTAGATGATATGGCACATGAATGAATGACCTGGCATATGAATGAATGACATGACAGGCTTAAGATGGCAAAATCCAAATGACATGGCACATGAATGAATAACGTGGCATGCTTGACATTGCAAAAATCTGAATGATATGGCATATGAATAAATGACATGGCATATGAAATGAATGACATGGCACATCTAAATGACATAGCATATGTATGAATGACATGGCATGCTTGACATGGCAAGATCTAAATGACATGGCATATGTATGAATGACATGGCATGCGAATGAATAACATGGCATGGTCTAAATGACATAGCATAAGTATGAATGACATGGCATGCTTCACATGGCAAGATCTAAATGACATAGCATATGTATGAATGACATGGCATGGCATGGCATGCGAATGAATGATATGGCATGCTTGACATGGAAAAATCTAAATGACATAGCATATGTATGAATGACATGGCATGCTTGACATGGCAAGATCTAAATGACATAGCATATGTATGAATGACATGGCAAGATCTAAATAACATAGCATATGTATGAATGGCATGGCATGCAAATGAATGACATGGCATACTTGACATGGTAAAATCTAAATGACATAGCATATGTATGAAGGACATGGCATGCTTGACATGGCAAGATCTAAATGACATAGCATATGTAAGAATGACATTGCATGCTTGACATGGGAAAATCTAAATGACATAGCATATGTATGAATGACATGGCATGCTTGACATGGGAAAATCTAAATGACATAGCATATGTATGGATGACATGGCAAAATATAAATGACATAGCATATGTATGAATGACATGTGATGAGAATGACAATGAAAAATGTCATATATTTCTCCCTTAATGTTTAATATTTTATACTTATTTGGTGCCTAAATGTACTTATTATTCTTATATTTTGATTTAGAATGCAAATGGAGGCGTCAAATGCAAAACGAAGCTAATTGGGCGATTTTGGACAGTTTCGACATCGCTTCGTAATTTGAGCATAACTCTCTCATCTGAGATCCGATTGCGATGATTCAAGATTATATGGAACACCAAGAGAAAGATACACAACTTTTGTGTTTTGCGTTTTGAGTGATACTGTCGGAATCAAGGTCGAAATTAGGCTTGAAGTTACTTCACCTACACTGTTTTCAGCTGGAACGTTCCTTATCATGCAATTCTAATACGCGGATTTGATGGGATTTATTTGCGGAAGTTTAAAGATTTGGTGCACGAAAATTCCAGCTGATAATACCACTTTTCTAGTTATACTAGGACTTTATCTTTATCTTTTACTTAAATAATCAGATTTGGATATTATATTGCTATCTTAGGATAATGCTTAGAATATTTTGAGGAGATTGAGATAGGCTTCTAAGGAGGATGGAGGCTGAACATTTTATAAAAAAGGGGGGCAGGGTCACCAGATTATTAGGATTCCTCTCTTTCCTTCTTTAACGTATTCCTCTTTTTCCTTCTTTTTCTTCTCCTTTGAGTTTTTATCATGGCCCTGCGCGGCTAACTTTCATAATTGGTCGAAGGAAACAGAAGCTTCAGAATCAATAAAACTGTGAGATCTAATTTGTTTTTATTGTTCAATTCATGCCTTGAGTATCGGATGTTCTTCTAAATCTATTTTCATGATTGTCTCATTTAATTACTAGGAGGCCTACTAGTTTATTATTCGTTGCAATCTACTGCTAAGTTAGATACATTTCAAATCCGTAATTGTTTGATTCCTCTAACTTATGAAGCAACTGAGATTTAATGATTTGCTGCGTCAGAATTATTAGGTCTTAGGAAGAATGCTCAACAAAATTAAATGTAAACCGCTTGTGCTTGTGTTGTTTAGCTTCACAGATTTCTCTAGTTCCTAAGGTTGCTATTAGATTAAACCTTTAGCACTTCTTTGGGTTGTTTAGTAGTTAAGGTTAATCAGATCACTTGTTTTCTAATTAACTGCGACTAAAGAGAGATAGGAAAATAGTGCCAACGGTGAATATTCAAAATATGAATTGATATATACTTGCATCCATGATCAGTTGTGAAATTCCGATGGTGGATGTTGACTTAGACCAATGTTAGTTCTTTTGATTAATTTCGAAAATTTTTAATTGTTCCTTAGTTGTTCTTCTTAATATTATTTTAGTTATACACAAAACACCCCTCCATCCTTGTTCACATAGCATAAGACTAGGCTAAACACTCTCCGAGGGAACGATCCTTGCTTGCACTACTACATGTATTTTTATAAGTAAAGGTTTTATTTTTGGTTGCCTGCGACAGCACACCAAAATGACATGCTTGACATGGCAAAAATCACAAAACGACATCATCATAAAATATTCATAATCACACTAGCAACATGGATATAAAATGACATAAACATGGAATATTGATGAACATAGAATTTTCATAATTAAGATGGAAAATGTAAATATCATAGAATATGCATGATCATGGAATATGCACACATCATCATTTTGAAATTGATTTTTCATGTGAGGAATCACATAAATGGCATATGTCGGAAAAATATTATCGTACTCCCCGGAACTCGACAAAGCTTGGAAAATAATTCTTTCATATGACATTTACATGATTTCGAGTAAAACGAAAACCATACGTTTCGATTCCATAAACACGTGCATTGAATAATTTCCTAACCTCCTCGATAAACCCGGCAAAGATTGGGAACTAATTCTCGCCAAATGTTTAGGAAACCGAAAAATACGTTTTTATGCCAAATTAAGTAAAAAAAAATTTTAATATGCAATGCATGAAGATGTATGTCTCCCTTGAAGTAAGGATATTCGTATACCTAAAAAGGTATTCGACTACCTTTGGAAGAAACTTAAATTGGATTTTCAAAAATCGAAAGACTTTGGGCTCGGGTTTTAAAATAATTGGATTTTTTTTATGGAAATAAGCCAAGGCCGAATACCCCTTAGAAAAAGGCTCTAGTTTCCCTAGTTTTGAAACCCGGGTTGACCATCCTTGACCCGATTTTTATAAAATCAAATTTTATTTTTGAATAACATGGAAATCAACCTAAGACAGTAACTAATGTCCCAAATCAGCCCCCCTTTGTATACTAATAAAAACAGAAAATTATTAGTTCTTAAAAACATATCTGACTCTCACAACCAGTTTTAAAAACCTATTTTTTTTACCCTTCTAAAAAATTTCAAAACATTCTGAAAAAATTAGTGCAGACCTAGAACATGTTGATCTCCATGGAAAAAAATCAACATAATTTTTGGATCAAGGATACCATGATCGAATTTTTACCAAAGTCAGAACAATGAGTTAAAAACTACTTTGTAAAAAGCCATTTTTTCAACCATGATAAAAAAAATCTAAAAATCTTGAAAAAAATACCATGACATCCTCTAAATGTATATTGCATGTGGTAACAAAATCATTTTATTTTGACCAAAGATGAGTAGTGAAAAAAAATCCCAAAGTCAGAATACCCAATCTAAACTATTACTCCTTCAACTAGCATAGGCAAAGGATTTTTGGCTTGAGATTATTGGTTGATCTTGGCCAAAAACCTAGTTGAAAATGTCATGAAATGCATGATTTTACAGCCCACAATCATATGACAAAAAACCAACCATGAGTTAAAAATATGAACAAACAAACAAGCAAGAACAAGCACAAAAACACTACCTAGGTTTCGGCTAGCACAAAAATATGTAAAAAAAAAAATTGTCAAACTTGGTTATTTGATAAAGAATGAGGAATAAAGGATAGAAAACCTTTAAAATTTATTTTTGAAAACCTTTTGATTCAACAAAAAGTTAACAAATCACATAGAAACAAGAGGAAAAAGGATCACAATATCAAAGAAAAATAATAAAGAAGAAGAAGAAAGGTGATAGCTACCTAGCTATTGCTTTCCAAATCAAGCTCTCTCAATTTTTCTCCTCTTTTTTCTTTTTCTTCCTTCTTTTTTCTCAAGAGTCTAGTGAAATGCCTTAAGAAAAAATGAATTCGTCCCCCCCTTTCTCTTTGGCCGGCTGCCTATATTCTATTTGGAGTGTGTTTTATTTTTTTATCCATTGTCATGCTTTGGATGCTTCCTCCAACGTCCCTTGCCACATGGCTAAAAATGTCTCCTACTTGCATGATGCTTTCCTTAAATTTAGGCCTCTTGTCCCCTTTTTGAATGGTGCTTCCCTTAAATTAAGGCTTCTTGTCACCTATTTGCATGATGCTTCCCTTAAATTAAGGGTTTCTCAACCTCCCATTGGCCAATAAATCCACCTCAACCATTTGTGTCTCCTGTCTCTACAAAATATCTACGCCATTTGTCATGATCATGGAGGCTACTATTAAAATATCTTTCTAGGTGCCATTTTTAATCCTACTTGACATCATCTCATAGCCTTCACATGCTCTTCACATAGCCTTCACATGACTTTGCAATTTGGAGACCTCCCATTGGTCTAAAATGCCATGTAGGCAAAGTAGTGGAGAATCTTGTCCTTTTAAAAATGTCATCTTGCTATTCAACCTTGGTCATTTGATTCAAGATGATCACGCACCCACCTTCGTCCAAGGGCTGACCAAAAATGGCCTAGAATTTTCCAGGCCATTCCCCATTTTTTTATTTGGAAAATGGCCCTTTTCGGTTTCTTTGGTAAAATTATATTTTGGCCCCCAAACTTAATTTAATTGCAAATGGACCATAATTTTAGAATTTTCTTTTCCAATTCATCCCATCCAATATAAAACTCAGTTCTGGAGGTTTTCATATTTTTTCGAGCTCGGATTCTATATTTCCAGATTTTTCTCTAAAGTTTCGGGTTAGTGCCTCCCAAACTTTGTCATTTTCCATTTGAACTCCGATTCTAGATTTTTATTCTCCAATCCCTTCCATAAAATATAAAATTCAGATCTGAAAGTTATCATAATTTTTCGAGCTCGTTTCCTATTTTTCTCGAAATTTTCTCTTGGAATTTTGGATTAGTGCACCCGAACTTTGTCTTTTTTCATTTGAGCTCTGATTCCCGATTTTTCTTCTCCAATACCTTCCATAAAATATAAAATTAAGATCTGAAAGTTTTAATAATTTTTCGAGCTCATTTCCTATTTTTCTCGAAATTTTTTCTTGGTATTTCGGATTAGTGCACCCGAACTTTGCCTTTTTCATTTGAGCTCCTATTTCAGATTTTTCTTCTCCAATCCCTTCTATCAAGTATAAAACTCAGATCTGAAAGTTTTCATAATTTTTCGAACTCGGATTCTATCATTTCAGGATTTTCTAAAATTGCCTTTTAACCCCCGAAACCTCGGTTTTACTCAAAACGGGCTTGATTTCAAGATTTTCTTTTTCCATTGCCTTTGTCATATATTGAATTGGAGTTGGTCCGAAAACACCCAATTTTTACATCCGAATTCCTCTCCGATTTAGCTTTCCCCTTTTCTCAATATTGGAAATTTTCTCGTTTTTCCTCCAATCGGCTCTTTCTTGGGATCCACTTCAAACTGAAACTTTGGATATTTTTATTGAATTATCCTTTATCAACTAGGGGCTTCAATTTCACCAAATCGGGCCATCTCTGCAATTTTCCCTAAATTTTGTGAATTTCCTATTTATTGATTAAATTCTTATTTTCCTTTTTCTCTTCAAACCAATTCTTCCTTCAACTCCGCTTCAAAATTAGACCTTGCGATATACATATTTATTGATCTTAATCCATTTGGAACCTCCAATTTCGTCCAATTTGATCGTTTTCGCACTTTTTTCCAAATTTGCGCAATTAGTTATTCCCTTACACTGAATTTTTGCAACCTGTTTTTCAAACTCTTTATCTTTCGTTGTAGATCTCTGATTATCAAAATTCTTTCACCATTGTTCAGTTCAACTTCGAATCTTGATTTTGACTGAGAGTTGACTTTTTTAGTGGTTGACTTTTTGAGATTGACTTTTTCGAAGTTAACTTTTTCAGAGTTGATTTTTTCGCTTTGACCTCCGAATCAAAGTCTTGGAGACCTATTAGCAAAATGAGGGAAGATTCTTTGCATTTCGGGAAGTCGAAAACAGAAAATCACCTTGTTTAGGGGGTTTAGACAAAATTAGATGTTTACAGTTGCCCCTCTTTGACTATTGCTGAGAATCAGGAATACGGCAATAGACGACCATTTTGTCTGGGTATAGAGACTGCTCAAAAAAAAGAGGGATTTTTTTCAAAAATTTTAAAGTAAAACAAAATATGAAAGATTTAGGTCTTGAATTGAAAATACCTTGACTGCGATACCAAGGCTCGATTCGTCTCAAGGGAACGAATTCGACTTTTGGAACTAAAAACAATACCTTGACGTTGATCTCGGGGCTCGACTTATTTGAAAAACAAGTTCGATTTAAAAGAAAAGAAAATACCTCAACGTTGATCTCAGGGCTCGACTCATTTGAAAAACAAGTTCGATTTAAAAGAAAATAAAATACCTTGAGGTTGATCTCGGGGCTCGACTCATTTGAAAAATAAGTTCGATTTAAAATAAAAGAAAATACCTCGACGTTGATCTTGGGGCTCTAGTCATTTGAAAAACAAGTTCGATTTAAAAGAAAAGAAAATACCTCGACGTTGATCTCGGGGCTAAACTCATTTGAAAAACAAGTTCGATTTAAAAGAAAAGAAAATACCACGACGTTGATTTCGGGGCTCGACTCATTTGGAAAACAAGTTCGATTTAAAAGAAAAGAAAAGAAAAAACCTCGACATTAATCTCGGGGCTCGGCTCATTTGAAAAACAAGTTCGATTTAAAAGAAAAGAAAATACCTCGACGTTGATCTCGGGGCTCGACTCATTTAAAAAACAAGTTCGATTTAAAAGAAAAGGAAATACCTAGACATTGATCTCGGGACTCGACTCATTTGAAAAACAAGTTCGATTTAAAAGAAAAGAAAATACCTCTACGTTGATCTCGGGGCTCGATTTATTTGAAAAACAAGTTCGATTTAAAAGAAAAGAAAATACCTCGACATTGATCTCGGGGCTCAACTCATTTGAAAAACAAGTTAATATAAAAAAAAAAAAAATACCTCGACGTTGATCTCTAGACTCGACTCATTTGAAAAACAAGTTCGATTTAAAAGAAAAAAAAATACCTCGACGTTGATCTCGGGGTTCAACTTATTTGAGAAACAAGTTCATTTTGAAAGAAAAGAAAATACCTCGACGTTAGTCTCGACTCGACTCTTTTGAAAAACACGTTCGATTTAAAAGAAAAAGAAATACCTCGACATTGTCACGGGGCTCGACTCATTTGGAAAACAAGTTCGATTTAGAAAAGAAAATACCTCGACGTTGATCTAGGGGCTCGACTCATTTGAAAAACAAGTTTGATTTAAAAGAAAATTCTCTACGATTCCTGCAAGGTTAGTCAAATGCAATGATGTTGATGACATGTTTTGCAAATGCATGTTTCCTAGAGATGAATGTAATTATATGTTCATGTCATATGTCTTAATCCATGGTTTCACTGAGATTCACAGGCTTTTCCAACTTTATGACGAATGTCTTTGATTTTTTCACTGTCTGCTCTGCCTGATGAATCTTCTATCTTTCAAACTGTCATGAGTTCTAACTTATGTTTTCACTGAAATCCTCAAATTTTTTGACTTCATGACGGTGACTTCAATATATCCACTATTCACCCTTCTTGACTAGTTTTTCAGTATCCGGGGTCAGTGTGTTTCCAAATTTTAGTGGTTTTCCAAAATTCCTCTGAAATTTTAACCCTACTCCATAGCAATACAAAGAAATCCTTATGTTTGAAGATTTTTATGTTTACTAATCATCATTCAATTCAATAACACTCAAAATGCATCACAAAATGTATCAAAGATGGTATGAAACAACCAAATGTCATAAAAGAGATAACAAAATTTTATTGCAATAATGTTTCAGATAACAGAAATGAATATCAAGGATACAAGAAACAAATGTAGAGTTGTAGACTGTAGATGCTGATAACTCTATGAAATATAGTTATTTTGCCACCTTTTATGCATTTAAATCGGCTAAGTCTTTGAGGCTTTTATTTGAATTTGATTAGTTTTAGATGTTTTTATATTTATTTTATTTATCCATTTTATCTTTAAAATAGTTATTTAGTTATTATTTATGTGTTTTTATAGGTCCAAGGTGATCTGGAGCTTCGAGGTGCAAAACGATGAAAAATGGTGCAAAGCAATGAGCAGGCAGATTCAACCTCTGGAGCTTCTTTTTAGAAAAAAGTTGATCTTAAAGACTTCATTTGAGAAAACTCCCCTCATAACTTTTGAAGCTGACTTCATACCTTTATAACGGTATTTTACTCGTCAAAATTGGACAAGATTTTTCCATCCAAATCAGCTGACGAAGTTTGAGAAGATGACAAAACCTACAAGCAGCAACCAGAGAGTTGGCGCCGCGGCTCTAGGTCGCGGCGCCGGGGAGGCAGAAAGTTGGTGCTGCGGCGCTAGGCCGCAGCGTCGAAACACGTAAAAAAAATTAAAAATCCTGCACTTACCTGGTTTGCTTGCATGCGAAGTTTCAAACTCCAAGGGCCTTGGGCACTTTAAATAAGACTCTTTTAGGTCAGAATAAAGGGGATTGGATACCTAGAAACCTAATTCTCTCAAGAAGATAGTTGCCACCAAAATTTCTCAAGAAGATTGGAATATTGGAAGATTCAAGAACTGACAACTCTTAGTTTTCTCTTTTCTCTTCTTTATTTTTCTTGTGTTGTTGATGATGGTGAAACCATTTGATTATTTGTTTTCATTAATTATCATGAACTAAATTCTTTTATTAGGATTTCAATGGAACTCAACACATAGTTTGAATTTACTTTCTCTCTCTAACTTGATTTAATGGTTTGTTGAGTTGTTTGTTCATTCTTGTTCTTAATGTTTCTAATTGCTTGATCATCAATTAGATTGATTTGTTAACCTAAATACAACTAGACATAGGGAGTTTAGTGTTAGACATGGATTGAATGACACATGTTTCATACTCATTTATTAGGATGAGTTGATCTGCAGGTAGGGTAGAAATATACTTACTTTTCATGTGTAACCATTGTTAGAGCCTAAACTTAATGAGTTCTTCTTTAATTCAATTATCATAGACATATAGTTAATTGGTTAAGAAGGATATTTTTATGAGACCATATACAGATACTTATAAATAAGATAGATCTCTAGGTTAACAATTCAGGATCATTAATCAAGTGAAGAGGTAGAGAAAGATTCAAGCGAAGTGTTGAGGGAAGTTGTAATCCTAGGCTTTTATAATTAATTGAATTCATCCTTTTTAATTTACTTGCTTTTAATATTAGTTTCTTTTAATTTAGTTTTTAATTATCATCTTTAATTAGTTGTTTAGAAAAGATTAAGCTGTGTTAATTTTAGTACTTAACGAATTTAATAGCAATTCCTCGCGGGTTCGACACTTTACTTCTACTTTATTACTTGTTTGCGATACGTGCACTTGCATAGTGAAATCTGAAAACAAGTTTTTGGCACCGTTGCCGGGGAATTGTTTTTTATTTTTGTTAATAATAATACCAAGCAACCTTAGTGTTAATTTAAACTTTCTTTTTCTTTCTCATTTTCAGGTGCATTTTTTTTGCATTTTCATTCTTGATTTACTGTTTTCATTTGATATTTGGTGAGTTTCTATTGATTTTAGTTTTAAAATAAGTGTTTTTAAGCTTTCTCTTAAGTTCTTCTTTGATGCTTTCTTGAAAAACTATGAAAAACCAAATTTTCTTACATCTTTTTCTAGTTGGCCGAATGGGTTGTTTTTTTTTTTTTTTGAAATGGTTGGTGTTTGTTTTTTATTTCATGTTGTTTGTAATGTCTAGCATGTTTTTGATGTTTTATATTTTGTTCGAATAACAAAAATATGGACCTTGTTTTGATATCTTTACTTACTTACCTCCATTTTTTATTTTACCATCTTGTTTTCATGTTTACTTTCCTTGTTTTACCATTTTTAATTTTCTGTTTTCAACATGTTTGAGTTGTTCATAGTTTGCATCTTACTATGCTATGTGTTTGTGAAAATGTCTAGTCTTGTGCATGTCTTTACTTCATATTTACATGGTTTAACATGTTTCTTTTTAGTTTTGCATTTTAGTATGTCATGTGTTTATGAAAATTTCATGCTAGGATTCCATCACATTGAGCATGTAACCATTCGGCCTCCTCCTTTTCTTTACTTTGCTTTGTATATGCATTTTCATTTTGCTTGTTGATTTGTTTGCATTTCCATGCTATGTTTTTGTGTATTTTGATTTAGTATACTATGTGTTTGTGTTATTTCCATGCATTGTTTAGGTCTAGGTTTCATTTGTATTTCCATGCATTTCATGTATGATTAGACCTAGGTTGCATTTATTGCCATGCAAGTTCATGGTAGGTCTAGACCATATTATTTATGCCATGCATTTTCCATGCCATTTAGGTTTTAAATCATGCATTTCGTGCATTCAATATGTTCATGCATCTCATGTCATACCACTTGATTCATGACTTAGGCCAATCAATGGCTCAAAGTCATGCTCACTTGAGCATACTTGTGGAAAATTAAAGAGTTGTCAAATTTGATTATTCTACCTTTGTGATTTTTTTTACTTAGCCAATTTTTGTCCAAATTTTTAGAAGTTTTAGCTACTGTTTTTAGGTCCTTAAGAGAGTCTCCAATATTTTTACTTTGATTTTTAAATGATTTTATCAAAATAAAAAAAAATGTGTTTTGGCAAAACAGTTTTCACCCAGTTTTCTAACTTTCAAGATTTTTCTGGGAAATTATCTTTAATCAAAAAATTAAGCCAATTTTTTATCATGTATTTTTACATGTTCTGAGTCTCCAGTAATTTTTTTATATTTTTTTGAAAATTTAAAAATAGGTTAAAAAATCGTGATTTAAAACTGAACAGTAGAGTCATATTTGAATTTGAGGAAAAATTATCTTTATGTTTTGGCTAAGTTACTTAGAGGGGGTTGATTAGGAACTTTAGCTACTATCTTAGGGTAGTTTCTAAGCCATTTTAAACTTAAAAAATGATTTTATAAAGCTCGGGTCAAGGGTGGTCAAGTACGAATTTTAAACTTAAGAAATTAGAGCCTTTTTTTAAAGGGAATTCGGCTAGGGTTTAATTTTCATCCAAGATTTTAAAAATTGTTATCAACCAATCACAAAGTATTTGGATTTTAGAAAATTTAATTTGATATCTTTTCCTAAGGTAGCCGGATATCTTTTTAGATATATGGCTTTCCTTATTTAAAGGAAAAAAAATACACTTTCATGCATTGCATTTTTCATGTTCATACATACTATATAATATGTGATTTTTGCTATGATAATTTCTATGGTATTGTTATTATTTTGATTTATATTTTATGATGTTATATGGTTTTTGAATATTTCATGCTATCCTATGCTTTTATTTAGTCATTTATTGTTGTCACATCATGTAGCATATACTATGTTCATGCATTATTATTTTTATTTTCATGCATATTTCATAATAACATTATTTTATGTTTCATATCATTTCATGTCACTTAGATTATATACCATGTCATAAAGATTATATTATTTAAAATATGCCATGTCACTTAGGATATTTTATTTCATTTAGAATATATCATGTCACTTTAGATATTTCATTTCATTTAGAATATATCATGTCACTTAGGTTATTTCATTTCATATATAATATATCATGTTACTTAGGATATTTCATTTCATTTAGAATATATCATGTCACTTAGGATATTTCATTTCATTTAGAATATGCTATGCCATTTAAATTATATCATATCATTTAGGTTTCATTAAGATTTTGCTATGTCATTTTATTTATGTCACACATATTCATATTCATATTTTTCTAAAATGTTTTGAAAAAGATTATGATTTTCAATCAAATAAAGATATTCTCGAGTTATAATAATTCATGAGTTCTCTGCCGGGTTTGCTGGGGAGGATATCATCAATTATTATTAATAACAGAATATCTTCTTTAAAAAGAGAATGATTTGAAAAAAATTTCAAATAAATAAAAATTTTTATATTTTGCTATGTTTGTTGGGAAATATAGAAAAATTTTGAATTAATAAATTTCGGATCATTTTTAATTAAAAATGGAATTAATTTTCTGTAAATTAGGAATTAATTTGAAATACTAAATTAAAAACCGACATTTTACTGAGACTTGAGATAACACATGATTAATAAGGTACCGTTTTATACGGGCGTTGTGGGGGTGCTAATCCTTCCCCGCACGTAACCGAGTCCCAAACTCGATTTTTTGATTTTCTATGGTTTATAACGCAGACTTGAAATTAGTTTTAAAATGTTTTACAAAACCGGTTTTAATAGGTAGTCGATCACACCTAGCTAAAAAATATTGGTGGGGACTCCATATCTTTTTCAATTTTATTTTCAAAACCTTTATTTTTCAAGAGGAATTAAGTCGATTTTTTTTCGATTTTTTTTTAATGTCACGCTTAACGAATAATAAAGTCTTAGGATGAGACTTGTTATTTTTTAGGTTACGATACTTACTATATGGACAATTTAAAGAATACGAGTTTTCCAACTAAGGGACTTGCCTTTGACCTTAATTTGTAATGTCTCTATTTTTAACACATTCATGACTTCTTATTGAATTGTTTCTATTTGAGATTATTTTGGCTTGGCTTAAGGATATTGTTTGGAGTAGTCTATGTTGTTTTTTGGTGTCTCTATTATGTACATGACATATTTTTTGGCCTTCTTATGATTAAGAGATGTTTGTCAAAACACCTATTTGAAGATCATCTTATTGCAGGGGTTTAGTTGTTCAGAGAACATGTGATGTTGTGCATGGGGGCTGTTGTCTTGGAATGATTAATGGTGTTGGCCTACTAGGTTTATAGAATTGGTAGTTTGACTTAGATCCTTATATGACTGGACAAAGTTATTGTAGATGATTTTGAACCAAATTACTCACTCTTTTTAAGAAAATGTGTTTTTTTTTTCATGTACTTCTCATTAAATTTAGCTATCTCAATTTTAAGCTTAACTCTTAATAATTTTTTCACTTTAACCTTTAACTCTTTATTAGACTGTTATAAAATATGCACTTGAGTTCCTATAAATATTATGGTATAGATATATACAAGAATGTTATCTTTTCCTGTTATTTAACAACTCCCGCAACAAAGCACGGGTTCTCTTACTAGTTATGTTATTAATTTTAACTTCTAAGTATGAAATTATCTGGATTACAATTTTATTATTTATCAAATAATTGTTTAATTTTTTAAAAATATTTATATTTTTATATTGACCTCAATTGACACAATTAACTCAACGATTGAACCATTGATCTGGAGATCCAACAACTTAAACAATTCATTATCACCTTTGAAGCTTGTTATATATTTATGATATACATTTTTTGGATGGAAAAAAAAAAGTTCACCTTTATTCACACTTGACAAAATAAACACACAAAAAAAAAGAGGAAAATATATATGTATATATCCTACAAACGTTAAGAAATTGAAGAATTAAAATGCAACATTACATTAAAAAAAATTCTAATAAATCCTGTCTATCATCTAAACTATGATCAGATCTAATTTTCTCCTTTTATTTCGAAATTTTTCTTCTTCTTTTTTTTTCCTTACATTTCTATTCTTTTTTCTCCCTTGATCTTCCCTCTCTAACCTCCAATACTAGTTGTCCCCTTTCTACATTTCTTTTCTTCCTCCCCTTTTTTTTTTTTTTTTTAAAGGAGCGGTTAGCACCTTTTTTCTCTTCTTTTGATCATATTTGATTTTTTTCTTTTTCTCCTTTTTTTTTCCTAGATCTTCTTCCTCTCGCCGCTACCACTAAGGCACTGACCTTTTCCATTTCCCTTTCCTCGCTTCCTTCTTTTTCCTCCTTTTGTTCTCCCCTTATGAGATATTTGAGGTTGTATTATCGACGAAATTAATTATGTTGGAACTACCTAATTTTAAATCTATTCATGGATCAAGTTATTCATTCAAATTCGAAAATTTATTCGATATTTGAGAGAATTTGTATAAAAATATTAAAGGAACTAGGATAAAAAAAATGAGATCCATTTTAAAAACAAATTTGGCCTTAGACATAGCATTTTTTGCTCATGCCTGGAACAGTCGACTCATTTTACTATTAATAAAATAAATATTCAAAAAGATCGATTCTTTTTTAAGAGGATTCGATCTTTTTATGTAAAAATTTAAACGAACATGTATGGATCTAGGTAGTGTTTTGAATATATAAGTCAGACTTAGACTTAAATTTCTATCCACATTTTGAACTAGATCAGCCTTGTACAATCATAAAATTCGTTAATATTCTACATAAACTCGATCTAAATCTTTGACTCGACGTGACTTATGAATAGACCTGCTCATAGGTGAGGTCGCAATTTGGATTTTTTTTAACTTTACCCAAACCCAACCCTAGGTCGGGTCGAGCCGAGTTGTTGACTTATATTACTATTCATATATTATTAAAAATTTTAAAATATATATTTTTATATTTTTATAATTAAATTTAAATAAAAAATTAATTTTTTATTTAAATAATGATCTAAATGGATTCGAATTACTAAAAACTTGTCTAAATTTAACCCTATATAAATGGAATTTACCTATAATGAGCATGTCTATTCATGAACAAATCTACCTAATTTCGTAGTCACCCAACTATTTCTATTTCTTTCTTTCTATCTCTCTCTCTCATCTTTTATTCCACATTTATCTGTCAGATTCTCCGACAAAATTAATTTTGTCGGAACTACCTAGTTTCCTGGTAGTTGCCTAACCATTTCTCTTTCTTTCTTACTATCTCTCTCTTCTTTGATTCATCTTTGATTCATCTTTGATTCCTAATGTTTTCTCTTTCAGATTCCCCTCTTTCTCTCTCCACTCTTCGTATCCTTATTGTGTTTTTTCTTTCGTTTTCTAGAAGCAAAATAATCTTAAACAAAAATAAGTAAATAAAAATATGTCATGTGCAAACTATCAACCTATGGTTGCCACGTGACACAAAAATCCCAGGGATTTTGTTTTAAATGTAAGATAAAATGATCTGATTTGTTTTGTTTTAATGTTTTCAAAATCTACAAGGCTACAAGCCAACAAGCTTCCGCTGTCAGAAATATTGTTGAGAGAGATCGAGATATATATATATATATGTATAAAAATTTAAATTAAAATAAAAATTGTTATGAAATAAATATGTTTAAGAATTAGGTTATTTATTTGATTTTATAAATTCGATTCAAATAGGTTTTTAAAATTTGGATCCTACTTGGATTTATTTTTTAATTTAAAAATATTTTTATTTAATTTTAATTATAAAACATCTTTAAAAATAAAATATAAAAAAATTATTTTTTAATATTAAAAAATTTTAAAAAATAATATAATTCATGAACAACTTTAGTATAAAAATATTAAATTTAAATATTATATATAATATTAAAATTACAAATAATATAAAAAAAATTTATAATAAAATAAATTTTTTTCAATTTTTAAATATTATAATTCATGTTGCATATGTAAAAAAGAACTTAAGTTTCAATGTCAAAAAAAATTATAATCTAAAAAAAATAATTAAAATATGTATAGAATTATTTGATATTAAAAAAGAAAAACATAAGAATATATATACATTTAGAAAAACTAAAATAAATTAAATATTTAATTCGTATTAAATATTGTAGTAATGATTTAATTTTCTTTATTTTTTTCTTATAAGCATATAATGAAAAATACTAACTCAATAATTAACGTAAATATATCTATTTAATTGATTGAAAAGTGAACAGAGAGAATTAAACTAATAATAATAAATGAGGTTTAAACCAAAAGTGTTATCAAATTTATCATATCAAACTATAAATTTTACAAGCGATCAAATTTAAAAAAAAAAAAAAAAAAATTGGAGGAGCCAAGCATAAATATACCTTATTTTTAAATAATGATAAAAAGCATTTCAAAAAACTTAAAAACTTTAGAGGGCCAAAACATAAATATATCTTATTTTGAAATGAAAAGATAAAGTATACCAAAACAAAATTAAAAAATTTAAGGGGGTCAAGCCCTGCCTGCCCTAGGGGTGTAAATGAGACACTGGTGCTCGCAAGCTATTCGAGTTCGGCTCGAAAAAAATTCGAATTCGATTCGATCATTATCGAGCCGAGCTCGAGCTCGAGCAGCTCGAGCTATCGAGCGAGCCGAATTCGAGTATCTCAATACTCGATTCGAGCGGCTCGCGAGCCTAATCGAGCTTTTGATTTTATAATATATATTTTATAATAATTTACTATATTACCCTTAGTATATATATATATATTAAGGGTAATATAGTAAATTAATATATATCCTTAAAAGTTAAAACCCTAAAACTTAATATTTTTTTTCACTCACTCTCAGCCGCTCCTCACCCTCACCCTCACCCTCAGCCACTCCTCACTAGGGATGGCAAAACCCGATCCGACCGATGGATTTCGAACCGATCCGATCCGAATGGAGAGGTTTTTTTTTTTTGAACAATGGAGGCGGGGCGGGGCGGTGCGGTTTTTTTTGTCTGAAAGGCGGGGATGGAGCAGTTGTGGTAATTGCCTGCTCCGCACCGCCCCGAATAGTGAAATTACAATTTTACCCTTACATATTTAGGTTTTAAATGAATAATAAAATAATATAATTAAACTTATTATTTTTATGTTTATATTTAATTTATTTTTAAAATGTTTTATTATTTGAAAAAAATAAAAATAATTAATAAATATCAAATGGGGCGGAGCGGGGCGGGGCGGTTATGGATGTAACCGACATCCATGGAGGTGGTAGTGGTATTGAAATTTCAACATCCATGGCGGAGCGGGGCGGGGCGGGGCGCGGAGCAGTACAATGGCGGGGCGGGGGCGGATACTGCAAAATCCGCTCCCGCCCCGCTCCATTGCCATCCCTACTCCTCACCCCCTCACCCTCACAAACCTAACTCCTTTGCCTGCCTTTGATTTCTTCAGAGATTCTCGTCGAGCTTTCGCCAAAGGCAAAAAATCAAGTACTTTTCTAACTCTCTTTTTCTCACTTTATGCTGGGATTTTGTTAAAAAAAAGCTGTTGTTTTTGTGATCTTTTCATTTTTTTGTTGTTGTGGTAATGGGTTTTTGAAATCTTTGGTTGTAGTTTTGTGTGATGGCAATTTTGAGTTTGCTGAACATCTACCGTGTTGATTCATTTCATCTTGGCAGAACTTCAAGCATATTATGAAGGAGTTGCAGGGGGCCATTATCATATCTTCAGCTTTTCAAGCAATACTTGGATATAGTGGACTAATGTCATTATTCTTGATCATCCTTGGCTAATAATTAATATACGAAATTAAAAGGGGGAGAATAACAATACAAAGAGTAAGAAGTCCTTTTAAATAAAAAAAGAAATGATTAAATTTTAAACTCTGCTTTATTTTGTCAAATTTAGGTGTCCGAATTTGTTGAATACAAAAGAAAAAATGTTATCCTCTGCTTCGATCTGAAACCGAAAGTAATGTTTGTCTATACTTTTTCTAAATCAAAATCACATTAACATGATGTACACGTTTTGGGTTACTATTAAAGAAAGAAGCAACCTAACTGCATGCACCAAGTGATAATTGACATGATGGCAGCAAGGGGGCACACAGTTTTTGATGATATAATTACGACGCATACTATATGGGCACTTGCCATTTGTGTCACCTCATCTCTCGCTCTTCCACCATCAAGCTATTTCTCACTTATATTAATCTTTGAGGTTTATCTTTTATATATTGATAATGTATATATTTATATACTGTAAATGAATCAGATGATATCATTTTATTAAAAATTTTAAAATTAAAATTAAATACAAACAAATTTATTTTTAATGAAGTGACATTATCTAATTCACTACAGTTTATAGATTTATACACTATTAATGTATTAAATATAAATCACTAATATTTGTGTTTTCACTTTAACATAACAAGACTTTGGAAAACAATGAGCTATATCCACGAAAAAAATAAATAAATTAATTAAATTTTAGTTATTATAATAATTAAAACATGATACGAAAAAATAACAAGAACATGATATGTATATAAAAACGTATCAAAATTTATATAAAATGAATTATTAACATATCAAAATTTATATAAATATATAATACTTTAAACATGAATATAATAAAAGAAAAAAACACGAATATGACATAAATATACAAATTATCAGATCTAATTAAAGATTTTCAATTCAATCTTGGACAGCAACAATCTTATTGTTTTTTATTTTTAATGAATTCTAATTTCTCCTTTGAATTGGTATTTGAAATTCCGATCTTCCTTTAACACATCTTTGCTTTTTAAAATCAATTCCTAAATTATCTTCCAATTTTAATTTTAATTTTTAATATTCTTAGTAATTCTCTTATATTACAAAAAGAAGAAGAAAAAAAACCCTGAATTTGAATTCGAATTTATTATTTTTCATGTGAGAAATGAAAAAGTATACCATAATCATATATGTTTTGCCCGTCCCTTGATGCAAAGGGAAAGAGCCAAAAAGCTGAGGCAGTAGACTTGACATAAAGTCCCTACCTAGCACTGGCAGTCGACATGAGCATCATTAGAATTCGAAAATTTAGAATCAAAAGACGATCTTCTTTCCCTCGCTGCTCAAACTAATCTGTTCTTTTTGAAGATTGCTTCTTTTATTTTTCTTCCATTTACCATTTACCAATTTCCAATTTACAAAGTAGTAAGTTTTCTTTCAATCTTATACTTGATTTATTGTCAATATATAATTTGTACATTATTGTTTGATATGAAGATATTTTAATTCGTAATTGAGAAAATATCTTTAATTTATAAAATTCAATTAAGCAATGCCCGAGAGCAATGCCTGTCTTTCATACCGAAAAAATTAAAACTTAATTTTCTTTTCTGTTTTCGATTTTTTTACTACTATCTTGTGAGAGAGACCATCATCTTTTTTTTTTGGTTTGCTGTGTTGTTTCGAATGTGCTATCAACTGTAACGTTATCGAGGAGACCTGAGAGACGAAATGCAATAATCTGTAAGCACCTTAGTGACATGCAATAATCGTCTTAAGGTCAGAGGTTCTATCTTAACTCGATAATATTATTCTGTATTTCGGTTCTGCTTAATAAAGTCTTATATGTTTATATATATGTATCAATCTGATCAAGCAAGTAGTGAAATAATTCTTTTATTAGAAACAACAGTTACTAGATCAGTTCAAAGGTCGAATTATTCGTTTGATGTAAATAAGATCGGGTTTGGGATAATTTTTTCAAACCCGTCTTGTTTGGATTATTGTGAAAAAATAAAATTATTTTTATTTAAATTTAATTATAAAAATATTAATATAAAAATATTTTTTTAATATTTTTTAACAGTAATTTGGGTTTTTAACAGTAATATTGTAACTATTTTAGTTACAATATATTCAACTTCCAACCTTTTACTGCTAAACTTCCAATTATAATTTTTCAGAGCCATAGCAATATCAAATTTGTAATTATAAAATTTTTACAATTTATGATGTGAAGTTCAATCGAGTCTTGTATAAAAGCTTCACGCCCACGGATAGTAGGATAGCATCTTTATTTTATTTTTGGATCAAACTTATTTCTTGAAAATGAAAATACATGCGCTTGCAATTAAAGATTTAAAGAAAATTCTTATATATTCTATCTCATGAAACCAACTCAATACTAATTACTAAATACTTAAAAAATTTACGAATAAGATTTTAGCTTAGTGGTAAGAATGAGGTATTAGTACTTTGAAATCTCAGATTTAAGTCTCATTATATGGGGGTTTATCCAATTATATGCTAGTTCATTAGTTCATTGATTTGTCTATTTGATTAATATATAATACTTGAATATGATTATAATTTCTCTTCTAAGAATAACTTCATAAAAAAGCACTTCAAAATTTTCAAACAATAACATTTTAATTCAAAATAATTATAATTGGTAATCACAAGTCTAAATCTAAATTAGGGTATACTATTAGTAGAAAGAAAACCCTTTGCTCATCGACGGACACACTACAACCAATAATTTTTCTAGTTGAAACTGGTTAATTTTTTTATTTAGATAAAATACTTTACTGTTAACTAAAACACTTCTCCAACATTGCACGGTTTTTTGGGTGTTAGACCCATACTTTTTTTTTTCTTTAATATTTTCAAAGCAATCTATATAAATGTTATATACAACAAAGAATCCTTCTGCTATCTCTAATATTATTAACAGTTTTAACTTTAAGAAAAACATGAAAAAAATTATCTAATCAATATGATATTTTAACTCATAAATTAACAGTTTTAAAATAACTTAATATTTTTATACCCAATATTATTTGATTTTCTGCATGTAAAACACCTAATATCTCTACTTCGGTATATACTTATTTTATGTTTGTCAAATGCACTTTAACAAAAACAATTTTTCTTAACCTTACACGACAATTATAATCTACTAACATAAATTACCAACCTATTTAAAGTTAAAAAAAAAAAAAAAAAAAAAAACATGAATTGGTAAAGAATGGATTCCAAATGTTCCACCTTAACAAAGAAATAAAATTTATATCCTACTTTAAAAAAGAACAATTTTAAATATATATATATATATATACATATATAAAACTTGTCTCAATATGAATTTGACTGGCCTAAATTAAGAAAAGAAAAATATTAAATTAATATTGCTTCCAGGTTTATTGATACTAATTATTAAAATAACTTTCAAAAGTATTAAGTTAATATAAATAAAACAAAAGAATATTAAGCTAATATTAATTTCTCAATATGATACATTTTTAAAATTTATAACTTTTAAAATTTTGTTTAGATAAAATATACGTGTATATGCTGAAATAGAACATAGTATTTTTTTCTTAATTAAAGTAATTTATATTTTATAAAAAAATAGATTTTAAAAAAATAAAAATGGAAAATAAAATAAAAAACTTTGATGTATCACTTAATGGTTTGCCAAACAAAATTATGAGCTCATAAAATGAGTTAAATAAAATTTAAAGCTTCACCTTCAACTAAAAAAAAAAAAAAAAAACATTACCGGTTATGCAAATTTTTGATTTCCTTAAAAAAAAATTCACGGCTAAAATTTGTTCATCATTCCAAGAGGGAGTGACGAACGGTTAGCTAAGTAAGGTCCTTAGTAGAACAAATAACCATTAAAAGATCTTTAGATTGCAATTAGAGATTTTAATTTGAGAACAATAATTTTTAGGAAATAAAAGGGATAATATCATATTTGACCTTTATAATTTAGGAAAATGTCTAATATAGTATATGCGCTGAAAAAATTTCAATGTGATACTTGAATTTTCATTTTACCTACTAATCCCTAAGCTTATGTTTGGACTGAAGGTAGTAAAGTAAAGGAAAGGAAAGGATGTTTCATTCACTTGTTTGGATAGCTAAAATAAGTAAAGGAAAGAAAATGAATGGATATATTATAATATATTATTTCAATTATACCCTTTTAAAATTAAATGTTTAATTAATTTATTATAAGAATAATAAAATTAATTGTTACAATTACATTTGAAATGTTAGAAAAAGAAAAGGAATTTCAATTAAAAAGATGTATTGTTTATGAATTTATAAAAAATATATGATTGAAATTATTTTTAGACAAACAATATAATTTTTAATAATTTAATTCCAATGAGAATATTCAAGAACCTAAATATTTCTTTTTAAGACAATTTATTATAAATTTGTATAAGTATTATTAGTATTTTATTATAAATTTAAAAAGCTTCATTATTATAGGTATTAATTCTTCATTGTTACATGTGTTTTTGTCTTCTTCTTTTTTTTTTTTAAATAAAAAATATGAAATAATAATAAAATGAGAGAAAATTAAGATCAAGCACAAAATAAAGGAAAAACGTTACTTAATGAATTACAAATGCAATGGCTTATAAATACTTTTGAAAATTGAATTTTTTTTACTAAGGGTATAAAAGTCATTTTACAATTTTTTTTTTTTAATCATTTCCTTTCCCTACCAATTTCCCCAATTTGGGGTAATTGAAAAATTGAACATTTGAAAGAAAGTGAGGAATGCTCAACTCCCCTTACTTTTTTTTATTAATTTTTTTTAATCCAAATAAGGGAAAGCTTTCCCTTTCTCCATTACTTTAGTTTACTTTCACTCCCCCTATCCCAATCCAAATATAGCCTAAATGTCTTAGGTTAAAAAATAGGGAAAAGTACACTAATTCCCTGAGGTTTAATAGAAAATACATTTATCCCTCTATAGTTTAAAAAATGCGAACTTACCCCCTGAGGTTTGATAAAAATACACTAACCCCCCTGAGATTTATTTACAAAATGAATTTTAAATAAAAATACAAATTTACCCTTTATTAATTATTTATTCTTCTATTTTTTTTTTTGTTCCTTTTTATCCAAGATCCTTTTAATTACAAAATAATAAAAGTTTAATTAGTTTTAGAATTATTTTTAATTAATATTAAATTAAGTTCTAATTAAATTATATTCTAATGCAAGTACATGTTAAATATTTTAAACTTATCTTTAATTCCATATATTAACTTTGAGATGAATGTATTATGTTTTTTATTTGAAATAAATTAATAAATTATTTTAAAAAGTTTAGTGACAAAGAAAATGATTAAAACCAAAAAAAAAAAAAAAAGGACGAAATAAGGAAAATAAATAAAATGAGGATATTTATTATTTAAAGTAAAATTTAAACAAATATAAATTTGATTAATGAAATCCTAACATTAGTTACTTTTAAAAAAAAGATAAAATATACTTTTCAAGTTAATATGTGTAAGTTTATTTTTAATAAAATCTCATTGATGATAATTATATATATTTTTCTCCTTTATTTCTCTTTATTTCTTTTTGTTTTTAATCAATTTTTATGGAAGTACCTGTTATATTTTAAACTTATCTTTAATTCAATTATATATTAACTTTGAGATGAAATCATTAAATTATTTTTATTTAAATAAATAAATTAAATTTGTTTTAAAAAGTTTAGTGATAAAAAATTATTTAAAATAAAATAAATTTAGAAAAAATAAATAAAATGAGGGTACTTTTAATATTTAAAATAAAATTTGAATAAATATTAGTTTGATTAATGAAATTCTAGCATTATTTATTTTTCTAGAGAGATAAATTTTGGTTTTCAAACTAATAGAGGTAAGTTTATTTTCAATAAAATCTCATGGATGATAGTTATATTTTAATTTTTTTTCTTCTCCTTTATTTCTCTCTCTCTTTTTTTATTTTAATCAATTTTTTTACCACTAAGTTTTTTAAAATAATGATAATTAATTTATTTTAAATAAAAAAATTTAATGAATTATCTCAAAATTAATATATAATTGAATTAAAAATAAATTTAAAATATTTAACATTTACTTGAATTAGAATATGTTAATTAGAATTTAACTTTATAGTAATTAAATATAATTTTAAAACTAATTAAATTATCATTATTTTGTAATTAAAAAATGAGTAAAAAATGAATAAAAAGAAAAAGACATGATTAATAATTAATAAAGGTATAATTGTTTTTTTATTTAAAATTTATTTAGTAAATAAATCTCAGGGTTGTTTGTGTGTTTTTCATTAAATCTCAAGAGGTAAATGGGTATTTTTCAGACGTCAAACCTCAGGGAGTTTGTGTACTTTATCCTAAAAAATATGGTGGTGTATCAACAAGGTAATCAAAACGAATTCTGATTTCACAAGCTTGGTCTCGTTAGAGTTGTCATAACGGTTTTTGAGATCTCTAGACGATTTAAAAAAAAATAATCAGAAAGGGAGTCGCCACCAATCTTTTTTGTTTTGGTGTGATTGGTTACCTATTAAAACTGGTTTTAGTAAAATGTTTTAAAATTAATTAAAACATTTTTTTAAACCAATTTCAAAGTCTGTCTTTTAAACCAGAGAGAAAACAAAATTGGGTTCGGGAGTCGGTTACGTGCGGGGAAGGATTAGCACCCCCACGACGCCCGTTTAGAAAACGATACCATTTAATCATGTGTTATCCTTTAATCTTGATAAAACGATTTTAATTTTGATATTTAAAAATAATTCCCATAACTCTCTTTATTGCAATTTTTTGTATTTGTAGAAAAGAACAAATTATTTCATTTAGGAATAAAATGAAAATCTTTGGCATCGAAAACTTTCACCGAATCCTCCAACGTCTAGGCAGAATTTGAGAAGAGTTTTTTCGCTTTCGAATTTGCATAATATTGCTCTAAATCAAATATGTTGCTTCGTAAACAAAAATTATTCAAAATCCTCCAACGTCTAGGCAGGATATCAATATTTGTATTTACTCGGAATATTATTTTATTTTTATTTCGTAGAAGCCTCTTAAAACTCTTGGTTTTCCTTTTTTTATTCTATTTTATAATAAAATGTGATACGCAATGAAAGGAATAATCAATAATAATGAATGAGCGTACATAGAAAAATAAAGAGTAATAATTTTGTATACACCTAATTTTGTCCGGACCACTAAAACAGGTATGATTTCTTCCTAAATTGATGTTTCCGAGTGTAAAAATACTTTTTTCATCCTGTAGGTGGTACTCTGAGACTTAGTTTAAAGGGGCGAGCATAAAAAGTCAAACTTGAAAAAGTCAACCCCGAAAAAAGTCAACCCCAAAAATGTCAACCCTAGAAAGTCAACTACTGAAAAAATCAACCCACTTTCAAAATCAAGATTTTAAGCTCAATTGAAAAATGGTGAAAGAATTTTGATAACTCGAGGTCTACATTGAAAGATATGGAGTTCGGAAGTTGGGATTTGGAGATTCAGTAGAAAAGAAACCTTAATCCGAGAAATTTGGGGAAAAGTGCTTAAACGATCAAATTGGTCAAAATTGAAGGTTCCAAATGAAAGATAAGCACTTACTACGGGTAATGGAGAAGCCACTTGCAAGAAAAATCGAAAGAAAAGTCAATCCGGGAGAAAATCGAGAATGAGGGTTTTTAGTGGATTTCGGTGAAATCGGGAAGAATCACAGAAATGGCCTGACTGGGTAAGACCAAAGCCCCCAATGGATGAGGAATGGTTAAAAAGGGATAGCCCAAGGCTCAGCTTGAATAAAATCTAAAAATCGGACTTGTTTTGAGCAAAACCGGGTTTCGGAGGCAAAATGGCAAAATTGGAAAATTTGGGGAAAATAGAAAATAGACTCCGAAAATTCTGAAAATTTGTCAATCTCATTCTTAAATCATTTGAAAGATATTGGCGAAACAAAATCTTGATTCGGAGTTCGTTTGCAAAATGGCCAAATCCCGGGCTTCTTATGTAGTAATTCAAAAAAGAAAATCCCGAAAAAATAGCAAATGAGCTCCAAATCTTCTGAAATTTTTCAAATCTCATTTTTAAATTATTTGGAAGATATTGGCAAAAGAAAATCTTGATTCGGAGTTCGTTTGCAGAATGGCCAAATCCCGAGCTTCTTATGTAGTAATTCAAAAAGGAAAATCCAGAAAAAATAGCAAATGAGCTCCAAATCTTCTGAAATTTTCTAAATCTCATTTTTAAATTATTTGGAAGAGATTTGCAAAATAAAATCTTGATTCGGAGTTCGTTTGCAAAATGGCCAAATCCCGGGCTTCTCATGTAGTAATTCAAAAAGGAAAATCCCGAAAAAATAGCAAATGAGCTCCAAATCTTATGAAATTTTGCAAATCTAATTTTTAAATTATTTGGAAGATATTGGTAAAATAAAATCTTCATTCGGAGTTCGTTTGCAAAATGGCCAAATTCCGGGCCTCCTATGCAATAATTCAAGAAGATAAATCCTGAAAAAATAGCAAATGGACTCCAAAAATTCTGAAAATTTTCAAATCTCATTTTTAAATTATTTGAAGAGGTTAAAAAAAGAAAAATTGAATTTGGAGTTCGTTTGAAAAATGGCCAAATCCTGGGCCTCCTATGTAGTAATTCAAGCCGATAAATCCCGAAAAAATACCAAATGAGCTCCAAAAATTATGAAAACTTCCAGATCACACTTTTAAATTATTTGGAAGAGATTGGTGAAGAAAAATCTTGACTTGGAGCTCCTTTAAAAAATGGTAAAATGTGGGGGCATAAAAGGGCATTTTTGGAAGAAAAAATCCAAATAAATAGCAAACGGACTCGGATAATTTTGAAAACTTCTATAACTCAATATTTTATTATTTTGGAAGTATTAAAAAAATAAAAGTTGAATTTGGAGTCCGTTTGATATTTATTTGCATCCGGGGGGGCAAAATGGTCATTTCACCCAAGCAACCGAAAAGGGCTACTTTGGGCCTTTCAAAAAATCAGAGTTGGGCTGAAAAAAGATGTTCTGGCCTGCCAATGCCCAAAGGAAGGAGGAAGCTTCTGATTTTTCAATCAAATGGCTAAAAATCAAGAGTTAGTTAGAGATTCTCTTTGATCAAGCCATGGTGATTAAGCCACATAGGCCAAGAGAGATGTCAACATTATTCTTGAACAGCTGTAATTTGAGACAGCTGAGATGCTAATCTAAGGGTGATAATTTCATGATTTTTTACCTTGAATTATTATCCATTTGACGGAAAATTGGTTACAAAAAAATGACAACATCCTTGAGCATTTTAAGGGACCATTCGGCCAGCTCTAGGGGAGGTTCAGAATTTGCAATTTTCATCTTCATTTTGCTGAGTTCTTTTGGTTTTTTACTTGGTTTTTCTCTCCTTGGTTGAAAGCAAAAAAGAAAAGTTTAGAAAAGAAAGGAAAGTTTGAAGAGATAAAGCTTGAAATATAGCTTCTTGAGGTTGCTCTTGAGCACCAACTCTTGCACTTTCTTGATTTTCCATTCTTGTTTTTGCTATTTTGATTACTATTTGGTGAGTTTCCGTTTTAAATAAATGTTTTTTTTCTTCTTAAGTTCTTCCTTCATCTCTTTCTTAAATATATTTTTTACAATATACTCACCATGGCTGAATGGCCTACATTATTTATTTAAGTTGCTGTTTTTATTTATTTTATCATATTGTTTATGTTATTTTCTTTGATTTTGATGTTTTAAATGTTATGTTATTTCATATACTTGAGTTATATTTTAATTTGGTTGCTTTGTTTGTTGTCATTTATGATTTAAATACCATATTCTTGCATTTTTAATTTTCTGTTTTCATGATGTTTAAATTTGAGCATGTTTTAGATTTAGTATATCAAGTGTTTGTGAAAATGCTTGTGTGGTTTTTGCATGATTTGAGTTTTATATCTTAGTTGAGCATGTTTTAGATTTAGTATATTAAGTGTTTGTGAAAATGCTTGTGTGGTTTTTGCATGATTTGAGTGTTATATTTTAGTTGAGCATGTTAGTATACCGAGTGTTTGTGAAAATGCCATGCTTGTTGGAGCTTGAGGCCATTTGGCTACTCCATGTGTTCTGCATTGTGTGTTGCATTTTTTGCCATGTTAGTTACTAGGTTTTTGCATTTGCATGACATTTGATTTAGTTGAGCATGTTAGTATACGAAGTGTTTGTGAAAATGCCATGTTTGCTAGTCACATTATTCACCCTTGGAATTTTTGCATTTTATGTGCATTCTTGCCATGTTAGTTGATAGGTTAGCATTTGCATGATATTTGTTTGAGTTTTTGGCTTAAGCATGCTTTATGTTTGTGAAAATGCCATGCATATTTTAGTTATTAGGTTTGGTTTATTTGCCATGCATGTTCATGCATTTTAGGTCTAGGTTGCATTAAATGCCATGCAAGTTCATTTAGGTCTAGGTCACTTTATGAATGCCATGCATTTTTTTTATGACATTTAGGTTTAAATCCATGCATTTCATGCATTACGTTTGCTGTATTGTTTCATGCATTTCATGTTCATGCCACTTGAATAATGACTTGAGCCAATTAATGGTTCAAAGTCATGCTCTCTTGAGCACACTTGTGAAAAATTAAAGTTTGTCAAATTGATTATTCTACCTTTGTGATTTTTTTTACCTAGCCAATTTTTATCTAACTTTCAAAAAGTCCTAGCTACTGTTTGTGAGTCATTTTGTGAGTCTTAAATATTTTTACTTTGATTTTTAAATGATTTTATCAAAGGCAAAATGTATTTTGGCAAAGTAGTTTTTTTTCACCTAGTACTCGTACATTTCCGATTTTTCTGGGAATTCATCCTTAATCAGAAAATTAAGAAGATTTTTTTCCGTGTAGTTTTACATGTCCTGCATCTCCAGTATTGTTTTCAGAATTTTTTGAATTTTTAAAAATAGGGTAAAAAATCGTGGCTTAAAACTGGACAGTGGAGTCAGAATTGAATTTAAAGAAAAATCATTTTTTTTGTTTTGGTTAAGTTACTTAGAGTGGGCTGATTGGGAGGGTTAGCTACTGACTTAGGGTAGTTTCTAAGCCTTTTTAAACTCTAAAAATGTTTTTTCAAGTCTCGTGTTAAAGGTAGTCAAGTCCGGCTTTTAAACTTAGGAAATTAGAGCCATTTAAAAAAAGATTTAGCCCAGTTTTTATTTTTAATTCAAGCTTTTCAAAATTGTTTTCAAACAATCACAAAGTATTTTGGTTTTAGAATATTTAATTTGACATATTTTCCTAAGGTAGCCGGATATCTTTTTAGATATACGGATTTCCTTAATTAAAGGAAAAAATACATTTCATGCATTGCATTTTTCATATTCATGCATTTTATATAATATGTGATTCTTGCTATAATAATTTCTATGATATTGTTATTATTTTGATTTATATTTTTTGATGTTACATGGTTTTGAATATTTCATGATATCCTATGCTTTTATTTAGTTATTTTTATTTAGCATATACTATGTTCATGCATTATTATTTTTATTTCCATGCATATTATATGATAGCATTATTTTATTCCATGTCATTTAAATTATATACCATATCACTCATATTTTTCATGTCATTTAAATCATTTCATTTCATTTAGGATATATTATGTCATCTAGAATATTTTATTTCATTTAGATTATATCATATGACTTAGGATATTGCATTTCATGTAGAATATATTATATTACCTAGGTCATTTCATTTCATTTAGGATATATTATGTCATCTAGAATATTTTATTTCATTTAGATTATATCATATGACTTAGGATATTGCATTTCATATAGAATGTATTATGTTACATAGATCATTTAATTTCATTTAGAATATATCATATAACTTAGGATATTTCATTTCATTTAGAATATGCTAAGGCATTCAAATCATGTCATGTCATTTAGGCTGCATTATATGATTTAGATTTTACTATGTCATTTTATTTATGTCATGCATATACATATCCATTTCTTTTAAATGTTTTCAAAAAAAGATAATTGTTTTCAATAAAATAAAGATATTCCCGAGTTAAAATAATTCATGAGTTCTCTGCCGGGTTTGCTGGGGAGGATATCATCAATTATTATTAATAACGGAATATCTTCTTTAAAAAGAGAATGATTCGGAAAATTTTTCAAAATTAATAAAAAATTCTATATTTTGCCACGTTTGTTGGGGAATATAGGAAAATTTTGAATTTATAAATTTCGGATCATTTTCAATTAAAAATGGAATTATTTTTCTTCAAATTGGGAATTAACTTGAAATACTAAATTTAAAACCGATTTTTTACCGAGACTTGAGATAACACACGATTAATAAGGTACCGATTTATACGGGCGTTGTGGGGGTGCTAATCCTTCCCCTCACGTAACCGACTCCCGAACCCGCTTCTTTGATTTCTCTGGTTTAAAACGCAGACTTGAAATTGGTTTTTAAAATGTTTTAATTAATTTTTAAAATATTTTATAAAACCGGTTTTAATAGGTGGCCGATCACACCTAGCTAAAAAAGATTGGTGGCGACTCCATGTCTTTTTCAAGGTCATTTTCAAAACCTTCATTTTTCTAGAGGAATTAAGTCGACTTTTCCTCGGTTTTTTTTAATGTCACGCTTAATGAATAAATAAGCCTTGCGATGAGACTCGTTATTTTTTAGGCTGCGACAAATTTAAACAATAAATTGTTTGATTTTAGAAATAAAATTTTATTTGGGTGAGGATAAGAATCTTCGATGTGAGAGCTTTCCCAAATTCTCCATCGTCTAGGCGGAGTTTGGAGAAGATCTCTACATTTTAAAATTCTTACCCCGGTCCTTAAAACTGACGTATTTCCATTTTTTGATCTGAAATATACAACAATGTTGATGATGAATTAATTTAATTGTAAAATGGAATATTTTATTTTTTTAAAGGCAATACGAGAACCCTCGATGTGAGATCTTCCCCAAATTCCCCATAGTCTAGGTGCAATTTGGAGAAGATCTCTACATTTGAAAATTCTCATTATAAGCACATTATTATTATTATTATTATTATTCGAGAAAATTCTTCTCTTTTTTTTTGTTAAAAAATTTAATTTAAAGTTTGTGCTACATAACATACTATAAACTGAACGAATAATATTAACATGTCAACCAGGGACGAATAAATAAGCACGAATAAATGGATGACATAACAAATTGATTAAAAATATATTTTATTATTTTTATTATTATCTTTTTTATTGATTTATTACTTATTTTAATTATTATTTTGATTATTTTTTTTATATTTTTTTACATTATTTTTTTAAAAATAAAACACGAACCCTCGACATATGTGAGAGCCTTGCCAAATTTCCCAATGTCTAGGGGAAATTTGAAAAGGCTCTCCATACTTGAAAGTTCCTATAACGAACCTTAAAACGACCATATTAAAAAATACTAGGATTCTTCCAACATCTAGGCAAGAATCAATAAATCGTTTTTATTTTTATTTTTTATTATTATTTTTTTTTAGTATGTCGTTTTATACAAATTTTGAGAAAATTATTTATTCCTAGTGCATTTATTTTTTCTATAAATTTTTATTTTTATTTTATTTTTATTTTTAAAGAAAAGAAAAGGAAAGTAAAGTATGTGTGATATAACACATAACCAAAATGAATTTTATTTATTTTTCTATTTTTATTTTTATAAAGGAACTTCATTATTTTTATTACTCATTTAAATAAATTGACCTTAATGTCTTTAAAAATAAATAAATATATATAAATAAATAAATAAATACATGGCAATTAAATATATATATATATCTATAATATAGGCATTTATGTAAAAAAAAAACTTGTACAAGCATTTAAATAAAATGGGCTAAAAAAGTACCCAAACAGGCCTCACTGTCAGGGTCCAAAATGCAGGTCTAAAGCCCAAGTCCAAGCCTGTTGCTGGCGAGTCAAATCAGGTCAGTTGGGCTACGGGTCGGGTTGCCTGCTGGTCCTCTACTTCTTCTTTTTTTTTTCGTCGGGCGGGTTGCGCGGATCCCGGGTTGCCTAGCGGGGCAAAGCGCGGGTCTCCCTTGGGCTAAATGAAACGGTGTTTTTTGCACCGTTATAAACCCCTTTTTTTTTCTTTCTGTCAATTTTTATTTTTCCTCTCTCTCTCTCTAAAACCCCAAACCTCATCCTTCTCTCTACCTATTCAACCCAAGCCGCCGGAATCATCAAACCAACCAAGATTCCGGTGACCTTTCCAGAAATCGGCACCGGTGCCGCCGCTGATCGTCGTGGCCCGACCTCTTTTTTATCCCAAAATTCACCTGGAAACTCTCTTTGACCTCCTCGTCTTGATTTTGGACTCCATTTCACCCGAATCTCAGCCCAAGTCCCTAGATCTAAAAAAATTCGTGACCTAAAATACCTTCCGATCCGCCACAAACCGCCATCGGATCAGCCCGAACTTCCACCGTGGCCTCCACTAACCCTAGGCACTATATTGACTGTTCAAATCCCTAGGAAAATACCCCTCATCTACCCCAGCCATGAGACCCGAAATCCATTTTTGGTGTCTGTTGTGTTTGCATTTTTTTGTTGATGATGTTGTATGTTTTTTTTTTCAGACCAAAAAAAAATCCTTCTCCTTCCCTCTGCCGGTGCTGCTCTTTTATGGGGCTTGGGGAAACAAAATCCCAAAAAATCCTGATTTGCTGGGATTTTGGGGATTGCTTGAAGGTTTGGGCATTCTAATCATGGAATGTGTGTGTGTAGGTGGCTGGATTAGGGCTGCTGGTAACCTGTTTTGGCGGGTGGCGTGTATAGAGGGTAGCCTTGGGAAGGGTGGCTGCTGCAGGGGTGGCTGCCTAGGTGACTAGGGTTGCAGGGGAAGGCTGGCGTGTGGAAAAGGGGAGGGTTCACGTGGGGCTGTAGGGATTTGGGACGATTGGGCATACTGGGCAGCAGTTCTGTGCCGAATGGCCTGCTAGGCCAGCAGGCCCAGTTGGCTTATTAGGCCAGCAGACTTGGTTGCTGGGCCAACGGGCTTGCTGTCTTGCAAGCCCAATTGGCCTTTTGGGCAGGCTTGGTTGGCCTGTTGGACCGGCAAGTGGGCCTGCTACATGGCAGGCCCAAGATGCTTGGTCTGAATCGGGTTTAACAAGGGCAAAAACCATTTGCTACAGCTGCCCCTCTTTGTACATTGCTGAGAATCAGGAATAGGGCAAAGATACAAGCAACATTTTTGTCTGGGATCATGGATCTATACCAAATTATTTTTCTTCTTTTGATTTTTTCTATTTTTTGGTTTGACTCTTTAATTTTAAAATTCAAAGGTAATTCCTTCCCCAAGGTTTTACAACTTCGAGATTAAGCGTTCTTTTCAAATAGAGGCTCGATAATTTTGAAATTAAATGCTCTTTTAATCAAAGGCTCCGCAACTTTGAAATTAAATATTGCTTCTCTAATCAGAGGCTCCATCACTTTAGAATTAAATGCTCCTTTAATCAAAGGTTCCACAACTTTGAAATTAAATTCTGCTCCTCTAATCAGAGGCTCCATCACTTTGAAATTAAATTCTGCTTTTCCAATCAGAGGCTCCATCACTTTAGAATTTAATGCTCCTTTACTCAAAGGCTCCACAATTTTGAAATTAAATTTCGCTCCTCTAATCAGAGGCTCCATCACTTTGAAATTAAATTATGCTCCTCTAATCAGAGACTACATCACTTTAAAATTAAATGCTCCTTTAATCAAAGGCTGCACAACTTTGAAATTAGACTCTGCTCCTCTAATCAGAGGCTCCGTCTCCTCTCATCAAAGGCTCTATCACTTTGAAAAATAAATTGCTCCTCTCATCAGAGGCTCTATCACTTGGAAAACTAAATTGCTCCTCTTATCAGAGGCTCCACAACTTTAAAAATCAAATACGTACCTTTCTTCTGTCATCAGGGTGACTTTCGACTTCCTGCTGCAGTCGAGTTCTGTCTTTCTTTGTCCACTTGTCATTCATATTTTTTTTTTGTACAATGATAAATCCTAATTGTTTGCAATGTCAAGACAATGCAATGCATGCTTATGATAATGGAATGCATAATTTAAAGCTCGAATCATGACTTGATGCCCCTGTGTGTATTTCATCAACTAGTGATTCTTCCAAAGCTTGACCTGATTAAGCCTCTTATCCCATTCTCTATAAACTTCTTTTCTATTTTTTCCAATTCCCTTTCTTCTCCCTCTTCAAGTTGACTAGCTGTCCACAACTTACTTCCTCACGATCCTTTCTTGGTCGGAGTCAATGCTTTGCACACTCTCTTCAAAATAATTTCACATATCAATCATCATTTCAATCATTGTTTTCTTCACTTCCAAAGGGTATAAATAAATCATGTCTCATATTGCCCCATCATTTCTTTCTCTCTTTCTAATTTTTCGATTCTCAAATTTCTCTAAAGTAATCATGAAAGCTCCGTTTATGCATTATTCATTTATTTATTATCATTCAAATTTCATGCCAACATAATGCATTATCTAAAGAAAATTTCAAAGAAATAAAGATAATTTAATGACGAAACTTTATGAATTGGGATGTGTATTTTCATTTCAGTGAAAGAGAAAGAACATACTGGCACTAATCAAAGAAAAGAAAGAAAGACAGAATAGGGACAGATCCCCACATAATGAAGAGGACAGATCCCCATATAATGAAGACTCAAACGACCTCAATCGAGCTAATCCGGATTTCTCTTTTGAAAATGAATATTCATCGATGTCTTTGACTCTTTTGAGAGCTTCCACCCACTAGTTACCTTTAAGGCCTTATGCAATTCGGTCATGTCGTACTTCGCTGCTTGCTTAGTTCTTCCATCCTGCTTTAATCCTTGTTTCCTGAATCACTTCACACGAGTTATTGCCGGTTGTCCCGACTCTTGTTTATCTTTCACCTAGGCCGCCTTTTAGGGTTTTTGACCTAGATTCATCCCTTGATTCGAATCTCCCTTTTGGGTTTTCAGTTCGAACCTCTCCTTTTTTTTCTTTTTTGACTCAAACCGCCCTGTCGGGTTTTCAACATGAATTTTTTTTATGCATAATATTTCTTCACCGCATCGGCATTGATTGGACTTGAAAAATCCGTGCCATCTATTTCTGCTAAAATCATTGCCCCTCTTGAAAAATACTCTTTTCACCATGTAGAGGCCTTCCCAGTTCGGTGCCTATTTTCCCCTTGGATCTTGCTGATTAGGAATGATCTTCTTCAAAACCAAATCACCTTCCCGAAACTCTCTTGGGCGAACTTTTATATTATGTTCCCTTATCATCTGCTTTCGGTATAACTGGCCATGACACAGTGCCGTCATCTTTTTTTCCTCGATCAAATTAAGTTGCTCATAGCGGGCTCGAACCCATTCTACTTCTTCCAATTCGACTTCCATCAAAATTCTCAAAGAAGGGATCTCAACCTCAATTGGTAAAACAGCTTTCATCCCGTATACCAAGGAATAAGGAGTTGCCCCCGTAGAAGTACATATGACATTCTGTAAGCGTGCAGAGCAAATGGAAGTTTCTCGGGCCAATCTTTGTACTTATCAGTCATTTTGGCCATAATTTTCTTTATATTCTTGTTAGCAGCTTCTACTGTCCCGTTCATCTTGGGGCGGTAAGGCGCCGAGTTGTGATGTCTGAATTTGAACTGAGTACAAATTTCTCTCATCATGGTGTTGTTTAGATTGAGAGCATTATCTGTAATGATTTTCTCCGGGAGACCGTACCGGCAGATCACTTCCTTCTTTAAGAACCTACACACCACGGACTTGGTCACATGAGCGTAAAAAACAGCTTCGACCCATTTCGTGAAGTAATCGATCACCACCAAAATGAAGCGATGCCCGTTAGAGGCCTTAAGGGTAATTGGCCCAATCACGTCCATTCCCCATATAGAAAAAGGCCAAGACGTTGTCATGACATGCATAGCTGTCGAATGAGCATGTATCTTATCCATATATATCTGGCACTTATGGCATTTTTGGATATATCTGATGCAATCCCTCTCCACGGTCATCCAATAATAACCTGCTCTCATAATCTGTTTAGCCATCATATGGCCGTTTGCATGTTTTCCATAAGCCCTTTCGTGGACCTCTTCTAGTATTCTTTTAGCTTTATTCGCTTCTACACACCTTAGCAGTGTATGATCTCTACTTCTTTTATACAACACTTCTTTATCCAGGAAGAATCCTATCGCCATTCTTCTCAAAGTTCTTTTGTCATTTTTCGTGGCATGTTCCAGGTACTTCTGATGTTTTATGTATTGTAGGATGTCATGGTACCACGATCTCCCATTCGGCTCTTCCTCAACATGCATACAGTGTGCGGGCGACTCTCGTATGCTCATCTTGATGGGCTGGACATCAGCGCTTGTATTTATCTTGAACATTGAGGCCAACGTAGCAAAGGCGTCGGCCATCTGATTTTCTTCTTGGGGTAGATAGTTGAATTCAATCTTTTCGAATTGCTGAACCAATTTAACTATGAACTTGTGGTAGAGGACCAACTTCAAGTCTTTTGACTCCCATTCTCTTTTTAACTGACAAATGACTAGGGCAGATTCCCAATACACCTCTAACTCACTTATCTTCTTTGCAATAGCTTCTTGAAGTCCCATGACACAGGCTTCATATTCTGCCATATTGTTGGTGCATTTGAAAGTTAATCTTGTAGTGATTGGGCAGTAGGTCCCTTCCGGCGATATCAAAACTGCTCCGACACCATGCCCCAAAGTATTCGATGCACAGTCAAAATACATTTTCCATGCGTCTTTCTTTGACTTCCCGTCTTCCTCTTCTTGAGAAATAGCCATCAAGTCCTCATCAGGAAAATGGAACTTCACCGGCTCATAATCTTCTGTGGCTCTATCCACCAGGAATTCGGCCACTGCACTCCCTTTTATGGCCTTCTGCGAGACGTAGGTGATGTCATATTTAGAGAGTATAACCTGCCATCTTGCTAGTCTTCCTGACAATGAGGGTTTCTCAAAGATGTACTTAATAGGATCCAATTTAGTGACAAGCAATGTGGTATGATATAACATATATTTGCGAAGTCTATGAGTGGCCTAGGCCAGTGCACAACACATCTTTTCTACTGCCGGATACTTGGCCTCGTAATTCGTAAACTTTTTACTCAAGTAATAAATGGCCTACTCTTTCTTACTTGTCTCATCTTGCTGTCTCAATACACATCCCATGGACTTCTCATGTACTACTAAATATAAATTGAGTGACCTTCTTGGTGTGGGTGATACCAACACCGGTGGATTGGTAAGATACTCTTTCACTTTGTCGAATGCCGTCTGGAAATATTCGTCCCATTCACCTGGATCATGCTTTCTGAGAAGTCTGAAAATCGGATCACACCTAGCAGTGAGCTGGGAAATAAAACGAGCAATGTAATTCAATCTTCCCAGAAATCCTCATATTTCTTTCTGTGTCCGAGGTGGGGATAAATTTTGGATGGCACGTATCTTGTCAGGGTCTACTTCAATTCCTTTCTCATTAACAATAAAACCCAGTAGTTTGCCGGATGTTACGCCAAAAGTGCACTTGGTCGGATTGAGCTTAAGCTGGAACTTCTTTAATTGCCCGAACAACTTTCTTAGATTAACCACGTGATCTTCATCTTCACGTGACTTTGCGATCATATCATCAACATAAACCTCTACCTCTTTGTGTATCTTTTCATGAAAGAGGGTCACCATTGCCCTTTGATAAATCGTACCGGCATTTATTAACCCAAACGGCATAACTTTGTAACAAAATGTTCCCCACATCGTCATAAATATGGTCATCTCCATGTCTTCTGGTGCCATCTTGATTTGATTGTAGCCTGAAAATCTGTCCATGAAAGAGAACAGTGAGTGCCTAGCGCTATTGTCTACCAAGGTATCGATATGGGGTAACGGAAAGCTGTATTTTGGGCTAGCCCTATTTAAATCCTGATAATCAACACACATCCGCACTTTCCCGTCTTTCTTCAAGACTGGGACTATGTTCGTCACCCATTCAGGATACTTGGCAACTTCCAAAAATCCAGCGTCGAACTGCTTTTTCACTTTCTCCTTGACTTTTAGCAACATTTCAGGCTTCATTCGTCTCAACTTTTGTTTCACAGGTTTGCATTCTGGCATCAAAGGCAAAAGGTGCACCACAATATCCATATCGAGCCCCGACTTGTCTTGATTGGACCATGCATACACATCAGCATATTCTTGGAGCAATTCTATCAATTCTCGTTTCTTTGCCAATAGTAGTGAAGTGCCGATTTTTATTTCCTTCTTATTATCCTCATTTCCTATATTAACAACTTTCGTTGTCTCCTGATGAGGCATAATTTTCTTTTCTTCTAACTCTATCAATCTCAACAAATCAGGTGGCAAGTCGTAGTTTTCTGCAGTCTCTTTATCGTCAATTTCACCAACATTAATACATTTCTCAAAATTGATTTTCGAATCATTGAGATTGTTTTTGCATTCATTATTAGGAGACCTGGAAGGCATAAGCAAAATAATATAGATACTTGTATAGAAGGACAAAATAAATAAAAAGAAATGGAAAATGAATCGAGACATAATGCATTATAATTGTCATTTATAATAATGATAACTTCATAAAGGAGCCTATGCACAAAAGAAACTCTCATAACACTCTTAGGCAGAAGTGTTTTTGAGGACTTAGTTTGTTAACCAGAAAGGGACCTAAACAAAGCAGGTAAATCTACAGCATGCCAATTCTTCAATTCAAATCCTGGGAGGCACGGGTAGATGGTCCTTTCTTCAGTCTTGCTTCCCTTCTCTTCTTCTTGTTCCATCATCTGGATGCAGAATCCCACAAACATTCCCTCCAAAGTCATGGCTATGGAGGGGTTGTACATCCTTGGAGTTTGGAGTTTGGAGGGAATGTAATCGGGAAAAATAAAACCAGCCGATCGAAATGTCTCATAGATATGGGGGGTTGTACATCCTTGGAGTTTCTATATCATATCCCTTGAATCTTGCAAGCCTTTGTTCTTTCCTTTATCTTATCAGTCTCTCCCTGTCTTCCCTGGTCGGCTTGTATCCCAACCCAAACTTGTCTTCCTTTCCTATTACAATTATACACTTTCAGATTCCTTGTAGGTTCCTCCTTAGACCGGTCCCAGCTTGGCACCCTTTCCCCACGACCTGAACAAGGCCGCTTCAAATAGCATAGGACAACTGAGGGATAGGCATCTTGGCACCTTCTTCTACAAATGTAGCATTCACAAACTCCAATGTCTGAAAAGAGCTTTCCCAGGCTTCCTCGGCAGCTTCTACGTAAGGGATAATCGAGGGTTTTGATACTAGCAAATCTTCCTCTCCATTGAAAATTATCAATTGCTCTTCCACTCTAAATTTTACCTTCTGGTGCAAAGTATGGATGGAACATTGCTAACCGTGTGAATCCAGGCCCAGCCAACAAGACATTATACGAGGGAATGATATCCACAACCTGGAAGGTGATATCAAATATGCAAGGCCTAATTTGCATTGGCAGCTCAATTTGTCCCACCACTTGTCTACAGGTCCCGTCAAATGCCCGCACTACCATGTGACTGTATATGTCGATGGGTAGTTTGACCAGTGTAGTCATAGGCATGACGTTTAGTGCGGAACCGTTATCAATGAGGACTTTCGCAATGATGTGGCCCTTGCACCAGGCAGTGATGTGGAGGCCTTTGGTACTGCCTGTACCCTCAGGCGGGATCTTTTCATTGCTGAAAGCTATGAAGTTGTTAACAGCCACATTACCTATTACTTGATCGAATTTTTCCAGGGATACAGCATGAGCCACATATGCCTCGTTTAGCACTTCCAAGAGAGCCATTCGATGGGACTCTGAATTCATCAGCAATTCCAAGATGGAAATACGAGCTGGTGAGCGTTTTAACTGTTCCACAACACTGTATTCGCTGTGTTTGATAAATTTTAGGAATTCACAGGCTTCATTCTCTGTTATTGGCTTGTTTATCCTTTGCTCGACTTCACTTTCTGGAGTAGCCTCTTCTTCGTCGAACTTAGTTTTCCCTTCCTAACCTTTTTCGATACTTTCGGTGTATAGCATCTTCCACTCCTAGTAAAACCCCAACATCGGTTATGTCTACGGCAGCCTTAGAAGCATTAAAATTGGTGCAGCATTAATAGGCTCTAGTGACATAAATTTACATTCGTATGTCCAAGGCACAGCCTTATCATTCTTGTATGGGAAAGGACTTGGTATTTCAATAGTCACCATCGGTCTTGACACCCTTGGTGTTTCCTTTATTGGCGAGCTTTGGCTTCCCTTGTAGTAGATAACCAATGGCTTTGGCTTAACCCATTTTTTAGTGGCCTTCGGGGTCTCCTCAATCACTACATCAACTGATTCTCCTTTCCATTATGTGAAGAATTCTGCTATGTTGATATCCATCATCTCTTGAATTTGCCTTGAAAATAGGAGCATTGGTCGACAGTGTATCCCACCAAGCCTCCGTGATACCTGTAGAAGCATCCAATATCCGGTTCTAGCCCCGAGGGCTTCTGCCCCATGTTGACTAGTTTAAACAGCCCGACTTAATTCATAGTATCCAAAACTTTTCCCATATGAGCTCGGACATCCTCAATCCTAGATATCACCCGGCACCTTTTTCCTTCTGTTATCGCGTTTGCTGCCTTTTTCCCATGGTCGGGTAATGAATTTGCAGTGACGTTAGGCTCCCCTTTGGTTGTGAAGCTTAGACAGTCGGCCCTGATTAGGTGTTGCACTTTGGTTTAAGAGCAGTGCAATTCTCCGTGGAATGACCCGGGTTGCCTCCATGGTAATCACAATTTGTGTTTGGGTCGTACCACCTTGGGTATAGGGGTTTCATGGGTTCCAGGAACATAGGTGCTACTAAATGGTTTTGGACTAACTTGGGGAAGAGCTGGGTGTATGTCATGGGAATCGGGTCGAACTGGGGTCTTTGTTGAATTGGCTGAGGCCCTCTTTGATTAGTTTCCCACATTGTTTACCGGACTGGTCGGGTTGGAAGCAGGTAAAGGTGTCGTGTACAAGGGTGTTGGCATGGGCGATGGTGTATACACTGGCGCTGGTGGTCGATAGCTCATTAGGTATTGGGGTTGTATAGAAGGATAGAAATATGGGTTAGGGGAGTAATTGTAGGGTCGGCTTCTAGGATAATGGGTATAACTTTGTGGTGGTCGACTCTCATACAAAACTGCTTGTACTTCTCCTTCTTTCTTCTTCGTTTCCCCTACTTTCTTACCATTGGCGGTTTCGCTTCCTTCGATCTTGCTGCTTTTTATAGTGCTCTCTATCATCTCTCAAGAAATGACCATGTCGGCAAAATTCTTGGTAGCGTTGCCGACCAACCTGTCGTAGTACGGCCCTCGCAATGTATTGATAAATAGTACAGTGGTTTCCTTTTCTATGAGAGGCGGTTGCGCTTGAGCAGCCAAGTCTCTCCATTTTGGGCATACTCTTTCAATCTTTTTCTTGCCTTTTTCTCCATGTTCTGCAGGGATAACCTATCAGGCGCCATGTCAGCCATGTGCTTGTATTGGGCCAAAAAGGCTCTTGCCAAATTTGTCCAAGTATAAATACGACTACAATACCACCTTGTAGCTGACCCCTTTATGCTGTCTTGAAAACAGTGGATCAATAATTTGTCGTTATGAGTGTGCCCAGCCATTTTGCGACAGAACATGGTGATGTGAAATGAAGAGCATTTGGTCTCATCATACTTCTCAAATTCCGAAACCTTGAACTTTGGTGGTATTACCAAATCCGGAACCAAGCTTAGTTCACTTGCATAAACTTTTCTGAAGGCGTCCATCCCTTCTATTGCCTTGAGTCTCTCTTCAAGCATATCATATTTATGTTTTGCCCCGGTGTCCTCCACATGTTTCGTCATACTTTTTCTCAACTTTTCTTGCTCTATGGGGTCATCCAAGCTTGGGACGAAGACTGGGTTCGAAGGATTAGTCCCTGGGTTAGATGCGAACTATCCTTGGCCTTATTGACCTGTGGGACTTGGTGTGCTTACGTAAACATAAGGGTGTCCTCCTACTGGAGGTTCTCCTTGTGGATGCCCGTCTTGCGACATTTGGGCGTAGGTCGGAGTAAAACATGGTGGGTATAGAGGATCTTCATTATTACTTTTTCGAGGTCGGGTTCTTCCCTCACAATCGAGCTCTCGGCTGGCCCTTTTCCCCTTGTTAGACTCATCATCATTTCCATCATCTTGGCCATTTGTTCTCGTGACTCTTCCTGGGACCTTGCTATATGTTCCCGTACTTCCTATTGAGATCTGCCTAACTGTTCTTGCAATTCTTTCTGTGCTTTTTCCATTCTCTCAATCCTTGTTGCTTGTTCGTTTTCCATAGTCTTGGCTTGCAAACGAGGATGGTAACGATGTTGAGTGGGTAATTCCAGATTTGTCGCAGATTTATCTATTTGAGTAACTTTTAAATTTTAATTATTGTAGATTAAAAAGATGGTATCATGATGATGATGTGCAAAAATATTTCTACAATTAGACGAAATTTTATGATCGAGGTTTTTGGGATGCATGATATGCATGAATGTAATGCGATGCGAGGTATTGGCCTTTTGAATAAACTTAACAAAAGCGACATTTCATTAATCATAAGCTTCATTGCATGTCGTCCAACATCCTAGGATTATATCCATAAAAACATTTGATTTGTTCATATTGCTCCTTCGCTTCCTCTAAAAAGTTCAGCAGCTTCTGCTCGCCCCTTCTAGTTGGGACAACTTCTTTCCTTAGAGCTTCTGCTTTTTCAACCATGTCTCTTGCTTTTCGTATAGCCTTTGAAATCTGTAAAGCCAAGTGCTCTATGTACATCTGCCTACCGAGGCATGCTACTGTGCTTAAACATTGCAGAGTGTTCCATTCCCTTTCTTTCTCTCCCATGCTCCGAGGATGTCAGGATGTGGTTCTTATGGCTCTGTAGTTGCAACTCCAAATCTTGGATCTTTTGCAGAGCATTTCGGTCTCACAATGTCTTTCTTTTTTAATTTTCAACTTGGCTTTTAAATTTTCATTCTTTTTTTGACTCTCTAAAGCTTTGCCGCGATTGCAGAATACATGTCCTCCCAACTTTGCCTTTCTTGAAATAGTCGAGTGGTCTTTTCTTTATCTTCCTTCGCTTTGCGTTTCCAATACTCCATCCTGTTTTTAAGCTCTTCAACTTCTCATTTTCGTTCCTCGAAAGTTTTCATGATTCCGCTGACCCTCATCTCGATCCTCAACCTTTTATTTTCTTGGTGTAGATTCTTTAAATCACCCTTAAAACTGGCGTATTTCCATTTTTTGATCCGAAATATACAACAATGTGGATGATGAATTAATTTAATTGTAAAATGGAATATTTTATTTTTTTTAAAGGCAATACAAGAACCCTCGATGTGAGATCTTCCCCAAATTCCCCATCGTCTAGGCGAAATTTGGAGAATATCTCTACACTTGAAAATTCTCATTATAAGCATATTATTATTCGAGAAAATTCTTTTTTTTTTTTTTTGTTAAAAAAATGGTATTTAATGTTTGTGCTGCGTAACATATTATAAACTGAATGAATAATATTAACATGCCAACCAGGGACAAATAAATAAGCACGAATAAACGGGTGACATAACGAATTAATTAAAAATATATTTTATTATTTTTATTATTATCTTTTTTTTATTTATTACTTATTTTAATTATTATTTTGATTATTATTTTTTATATATTTTTATATTATTTTTTTTAAAAATAAAACACGAACCCTCGACATATGTGAGAGCCTTCCCAAATGTCTAGGCGAAATTTGAAAAGGCTCTTCATACTTGAAAGTTCCTATAACGAACCTTAAAATGATCATATTCAAAAATACTAAGATTCTTCCAACATCTAGGCAAGAATCAATAAATCTTTTTTATTATTTTTTTAGTATGTCGTTTTATACAAATTTTGAGAAAATTATTTATTCCTAGTGCATTTATTTTTTCTATAAATTTTCATTTTCATTTTATTATTTTTTTTTTAAAGAAAAGAAAAGAAAAGGAAAGTAAAGTATGTGTGATATAACACATAACCAAAATGAATTTTATTTATTTTTCTATTTTTATTTTTATAAAGGAACTTCATTATTTTTATTACTCATTTAAATAAATTGACCTTAATGTCTTGAAAAATAAATAAATATAAATAAATAAATACATGGAAATTAAATATATATATATATATCTATAATATAGGCATTTATGTAAAAAAAAAAAAAAAAACCTTGTATAAGCATTTAAATAAAATGGGCCAAAAAAGTACCCAAACAGGCCTCACTGTCAGGGTCCAAAATGCAAGTCTGAAGCCCAGGTCCAAGCCTGCTACTGGTGGGTCAAATCAGATCAGCTGGCCGTGGTTTGGGTTACCTGCTGGGACGCGGATCAGGTTGCCTGCTGGTCCTCTTTCTCTTCTTTTTTTTTTGGTCGGGTCGGGTTGCGCGAATCCCGGGTTGCCTGGCGGGGCAACGCGCGGGTCTCCCTTGGGCTAAATGAAACGGTGCGTTTTTCACCTTTATAAACCCCCTTTTTTTCCTTTCAATTTTCCTCTCTCTCTCTAAAACCCCAAACCTCCTCATTCTCTCTATCTATTCAAGCCAAGCAGCCGAAACCATCAAACCAACCCAGATTTCGGTGACCTTTCCAGAAACCAGCACAGGCGCCGCCGCTGATCACCGTGGCCTGACCTCTTTTTAGCCCAAAATTCACTTGAGTACTCTTTTTGACCTCCTCGTCTCGATTTTGGACTCCATTTCACCCGAATCTCAGCCCAAGTCCCTATATCTAAAAAAAATCGTGACCTAAAATTCTCTCCGATCCGCCACAAACCGCCATCGGATCAGCCCGAACTGCCATCATGACCTCCACTAACCCTAGGAACTATATTGACTGTTCAAATCCCTAGGAAAATACCCCTCATCTACCGCAGCCATGAGACCCGAAATCCATTTTTAGTGTCTGCTGTGTTTGCGTTTTTTTGTTGATGATGTTGTATGTTTTTTTTTTTTAGCCCAAAAAAAATCCTCCTCCTTCGCTCTGCCAGTGCTACTCTTTTATGGGGATTGGGGAAACAAAATCCCAGAAAGTCTCGATTTTTTGGGATTTTGGGGATTGCTTGAAGGTTTGGGCATTCTAATCATGGATTGTGTGTGTGTAGGTGGTTGGATTAGGGCTGCTGGTAACCTGTTTTGGTGGTGGCGTGTATGAGGGGTGGCTTGGGGAAGGGTGGCTGCCTAGGTGACTAGGGTTGCAGGGGGAGGCTGACGTGTGGGAGAGGGGGAGGGTTCACATGGGGCTGCAGGGGTTTGGGACGGATGGGCCTGCTGGGCAGCAATCCTGGGCCGAATGGCTTGCTAGGCCAGCAAGCCCAGTTGGCTTGTTAGGCCAACAGACTTGGTTGCTGGGCCAACGGGCTTGCTGTCTTGCAAGCCCAATTGGCCTTTTGGGCGGGCTTGGTTGGCCTGCGGGGTCGGCAAGTGGGCCTGCTGCATGGTAGACCCAAGATGCTGGGTCCGAATCGGGTTTAACCCTGGCAGAAACCAATTGCTACAAGAGTTATAACAGAATTTTGATATGGTTTAACTATAATTACTACTTACAAAATTTTAATTAAAATCAAATTTATTAATAAAAGATCATATTTATTCAATTGAAATATTTGAAACAAAATCAAGAATATTCTGTTAAGTATAACTTCCACAAGACCGCGAGCTCATGAGACCAAAACATGCCATGTTACCAAATAAAAGCTATGTAATTCTTTGGTTGACATATTTTAAAAAAATAAAAAAAAAAAAGCAAAAAAGCAAAAGTTATATTTTTTTTTTAATATTAAAAACTAAAAATTTTAAAATCTTATTTTTTGAAAAATAAAAATCTCAAAATAGCATTTCCTTTTTTCCTTTCTAAAAATTTTTATATTTGAAAAATAAAAATTGATCTGTTTAAGAAAATCGCTAATTTTAGAAACATTTTATTTTTGGAAAATCAAACGCCAAAAACTTTTTAAAATAAATTTTTATTTTTGAAAAATAAAAAAGAATTTTTGAAATAAAAAAAAACTATTTTTAAAATTTTTCCTTCTTTCCTTTTCTATCCTCTCTTCCCTCTTCTCTCCCCTGATCTCCCTATTATACGTAACATAAGTTTAAGTATCATTCCATACAGATTTAAAGAAAAACCAAAAGTATTATTTCATACATTATTTTAGTTTGGCTATCAAATTGAACTATTTACAATATTTCAAATTATACCAACAGTGTAATTAACCCTAACTTTAACATAGGTCTTGAAAAAAATAAAAGAACGAAGTAAATTTTAGATTTAGAAAATGTTTTTTGCGCATATTTCTACATGTATGTAGTAGACCTGTTCATGGGTCGTTTCGAGTCGTGGTCCTAAAATTTTTTATTTCTTTTATTCAAATTCGATCTTGGGTAAGATCGGGCCGACCCGTCAGCCCGTTTTACTATTTAAATAATATTTAAAAAATTATTTTTATATTAAAATATATTTTTTATAATTGATTTAAATAAAAAATATTTTTTATTATTTAAACAGTAATTCTGGTCGGGTCGAACCGGCTCGAAGTAAAAAAAATTCTGTCCAAACCCAACCCAATACGAGCTAGACCAATCGAGCAGTGTGGACTACCCGACCCTTGAGCAGGGTCTCGTATGTAGGATCAAAGCTAATAAGTTTACTTTTTTTTATATTATATTAGAATGGGACACACTTATTGCGTAGTAGAAAATTTTGAATAAAAAAAAAAGTGAAGTGGTGGGTAATTTTTTTCTGTGAATAGTTATTTTTCAAAAAATAAAAAGATATATGTTTCGATATATAATTTTATATTTTTTATAATAATTTTATTAATTTTTTAATAAATACCTCTAGTTTTATTATTAGAGATGACGATTTGGACTGGTTGGCTGATGCTTAATATTGGTTATTTTTCACAAATTTTATGAACGAGAAGCACTCATTTTCATAGTTATAAAATTTCGAATCCACTTATTGATTTTTTTTTTTTTTTTTTTTGTTGAAAATTCTGAACTTTGATTTGGTTCATTCATGTTTAAATTGTCTCAAGTCAAAGTCGTTCAAGGATCAAGTCATCTTAAATCAGGAAAATTTTGAGTTTTGATCATCTTCTGATTTAGATTTAGATTATTTCAAGTAACAAAAAAAGAAAAGATCAAGGTCATTTTCTATAGTGAGTGCATTTGAGAATTAGGTTTGAAGTCTAATTTAAGTTAAACAACTTCTGTATTTTGATCCAATAAATATTTTGCATATATAATAATTTTTTTTTATGTTTCAATAGTCAATAGCGTATATTAACTTGAATTTAATTAAAAATTTAATTTGAATTTAAATCCTTAATAATACCTATGTAAAATATAAAGTTATCAAATTTAAATATAAACTTATCTAATAAATATTTCTCATACCTAATATGTATTTTAGTTTCAATATTCAATAGTACATAGTAACTTTAAAATGTTTTTAGACCCTCTAGGCCTGATGGGTTCAAACCAACCATCAAACCCAGCAAACCTTTTAGTATATGGGCTAGGCAAGAACCCAGAAATTGGCTCGCCAACAAGTCCGTGCTCGCCATACCTGTAGCGTTGGACGACCCCTTAATTATCGGGCGACCCTTTTCATTTATCACCCTGAGGAACCACATGGCCTTCCCGACAACCGTGTTACCTGTCACATCGCTGCCCATCACCTCAAGACCCACGTTGGACCTCGACCACTTGTCCCAGATTAAGCCCCAACACGCGTCGTATAGCGACCCGTCAGCAAAAATATAAATAGCCTTCTCAAGACCTGAGATTTTCTAGACACCTTCAACCTAAGACTTCTAGTTGCTCTGCCTCCCTTCTCACCTTCCTTCCCTTGGAACTACCTAACACCAGAAATAACCATCAACAAATGTAGAATTTGATTACAAAATCAATTTAAGTTTAAATATTTAATAATTCCTATATAAAATTAATATTATCAAATTTAATTACTTTATTTTTTGCCTAATTTTACATTGAACTAAAAAAATACAATTTGACATTAATTCATTTCACTCTACCAGAGATTTGGTATAAGTTTGATTTATTTTTGAATAAAATTATTTGAACTTAATAGTTTTATATTGTTTGCGAATATTATCTAAATATTAATTTTTTAAGAATTTTTTTAAATTAATTTTATATTTCAAAATTAGTTTTCATTTTTTTAATTTATCAAAATATAATTTAAAATCTTTTGACAGAATGGGGTTATGTCACACGTTTATCACACATGTCATGAACCAAAAAATGATGTGTCATTTATTTGGCCATTTGGTGCACTTTGATTGGTCTAGTGACACATTTTTATTTTTAGGATTTGATTAACGGGTGTTGATCGATACCAATTAAAGATTATTTAATTATTATTTTAGAAATTTTTTTTGCATTTAATATATTATTTTTATTGAATTCAAAAAAAAATAATAATGTATTGATTATTTAATTACACTTTTCTTTTTATACATATAACCTTAATTAGTGTCACTAGATATTAATTAATATTTCCCTATTTTTTAATATAGAGTTAGATATTGGAGCACATTGATATCAATGTAATGAAGGCTTAGGTACCATATTAAACATTATTTAATACAATAGCACATTAGACATTTTTTCTAAACTATAAAGATTAAATGTGACATTATCCTAAAAAAATAAAATTTATAAAGCAAGAAAGAATCACTTTTAGTTATATAGATTAAAATATAATGAATGTCATAAATATAAAGAAAATATAAAAAAAAATTAGAAGGATAAGTTTCAAATTTATCACTTTACTTAGGATGATAAATCAAATTTAATTTTTTTTATTTTTCAAAATCATTTATCTTTAAACAAGTATAATTTTACCATTAAATTTGATAAATCGGTCAAAAAATAGTGAAAAGTTAAGAATGTTCTTCACTAGATATTCTTTTCGAATGCGTTTGATATGATGAAAAGTGATCACTTTCCTGAAAAAGTTATTGGTGGGAATGTGATTCTCATGTTTAGTATGCTAAAAAGTATTCACTTTCCTAGGAATATAACTTTTTCTTGAATTTTTTTTCCCACAAGCATTGAAATGTGATTCCCATGAGAAGAGGTGAGAAAGTGACTTTCCCATGTAGTTGAAAAGTTAAAAAAAACTGTTAAGACAAAATTATTGTTCTTTTTATTTGATTTAAAATTACCAATTGAAATATTATTTTAAATATTTAGTAAAAATGTTTGTTAATAATAAATATCATTGAAATATTTAAATAATATTTAATTTGCATCCAGCATTTTAACTTTATAACTACACGGGAGTAATTTCAAAATTTTATTATTAACAAATATATTTTTTATCCTAAAATTAACTCAAATTACCAATTGAAATATTATTTTTAAATATTTAATACAAATATTTGTTAATAATAAATATCATTGAAATATTTAAATAATATTTAATTTGCATCCAACCTTTTAATTTTTCAACTACATGAGAGTAATTTCGAAATTTTATTATTAACAAACATTTTTTTTATCTTAAAAGTAACTCAAATTATCAAATAAAATATTATTTTTAAATATTTAGTATAAATATTTGTTAATAATAAATAACATTAAAAATGTTAAAATTAATAAAATTTGCATTTTTTATAATTCTTAGTAAAGTTTTTAGTGACCAAACGTGTTAATCTAACTTTTTTAGAATTTTAATCAGTACTTTTTCATCTATACCAAACGTTGTAAAATTATATTATCAGAAACCACATTTTCAGAAATTACATGCCATTAGAATCACAACAAGGGAAAGCACCAAACGTACCATTATTGTTAGCATTCAACTTAGGGATGGCAGCGGGTCGGATATCTGCAATTTTTGTACTATCCAAATTCGAATCCGCAAAACTGTTTTAAAATCCAAATCCGCAAATTATCCGCATTTAATCCGCATATTACTATCCGAATTCGAATCCGAATTCGAATTAAATAACATTATCCTCCAGATATCCGAATCCGCTAAAAATTCGAATTCAATAAATAAATAAATAATTAATTAATAAAAATATAAAATGAAAATTTTTATATGTTTTACAAATAGGCGGATTCGGATTCTGATATCCGAATCCGCTATCCGTATTCGCAGAAGTAATGCGGATTCGGATAATCGATATCTGAGGTTTCACATCCGCATCTACTCCGAATCCGCTGCGGATAGTAATTATAATATCCGAATCCGACTTTTATCCGAATCCGCAAATCCAAATCCGTAAAAAAAGGATTGGATATTCGAGGATATCCGAATCCGCATTTTAAATTGCCATCCCTAATTCGACTAGATGTTTTCATGGCCAAGAGCCAAGTTTGGTCCAATTGAAACTTCTAAGGCTCCATTTGGATAGGCGTTGAGATTGATTCTGGTGAGATTAAAAACAACTATGGCTGTGACATTAGTTACTATAGCGATGAGATTAAAATCAATGGTGAAATATGTGTTTGGATTCAAAAGCAGCGGTGACAATGAGATGGATTGTAGTAAAAGTAGATAATGACCATTATGGATATTAGATTAAATTTTGTATATAATGAAAATTTTAAATCATTTGGCATTTATAAAATTAATAAATAATTGAAAATTATTAAAATTATCTTTATGTCAAATAATAATTTTAATAATAAATAATTAAAAATTAATAAAAATGATAATAATATATCAAATAAAATTTTTATTATTTATATAATTACTTTTTTATTAACTCATATTAATTATATAATAATAAATTTTATATATTTATTAGTTAATTATATAATAAGAATTATTTGTTATATTAAATTTAAAAAATTATATAATATTTTTTAAATAAAAAATAAAATTAAAAAAAATTATAAAGAAGTATTTTAAAAATCCCCGCACCGAATTGAAAATCCGTTTAATTCCAAACGGACCCTAAAACTCAAGCACGAGTCCAACCGCCCTTTTAAGTTAAGTTTATTATTAAAATCTTAGAATATTTATATTTTCAAATTATTTTAGAATTAAATTTTAATTAAAATATGTTATTCTTAATATAAAACCATTTCAAGTTGGACTCGAGTCCAAAAAAATTATGTTCAATGCCTGGACTGAATCAGACTAAGGTTTCGTTTGAATTCAAACAGAGTCCTGGTGAGGCACGATTGGAGCACTTTTGTGCTCCAATCGTGCCATTAGATCTGTTTTGATAACAGGGCCAGCACGATCTCACTGTACTAACCCTATGTTTCTCCACTTGAGCTTCAAGCTGCAGTGGAGAAAAGACCCTCCAGTTGGAAGGTCTTTTAACTATTTTAGCCTTGGAGCTTTGTAGCTCCTGTAGGTTTTTTGTTTATCTTTTTATTATTATATAATAATGTATAATAAATTTTATAATTAAATAATAAATTAATAGATATATTATATAATAATATAAATTAATTAAAAAATAATAATTTATAAATAATACAAAAATAAATACGAAAAAATTATTTGATATATTATTATCATTTTTATTAATTTTTTTATTAATAAAATAATTATTTGATAAAAGTATAATTTTATAATTTTTAATTATTTATTAATTTCATAAATATCAAGTAATCTAAAAATTTCATTATATATACATTTTAATCTAATGTCCTTAATAGTCATTTTCGATTCTCACTATAATTCACCTTACCGCCACCGCTGCTTTTGAATTCAAATACATATCTCACCATTGATTTTAATCTCACCACTACAGTAACTAATCTCATTTCCACCACTGTTTTTAATCTCACCGAAATCAATCTCACCGTCCATCCAAATGGACCCTAAGCCTATAAACCTATAGGATAGCTTACCTAGTGGGCACCTCTACTCTTGGTTATTTTTAAACCAAAATAAAAGAATATAATGATAAAATAAATAATAAATTTGAATCATCCGCATAAGTAAAGTGGTAAAATCTGATCCTGATAAAAATCAACATTTCATTCCATTTTACCTTTTTGTTTTTTTTTTTTCCTCTCATACCCCATAAAAATGCTTGACTTTTCGTTATCAAATAATCAGTTTGAATTAATACAAAAAATAGTCAATTTGATATTTATTTAAGCTTTGAAACTCTATTAGCAAGATTAAGAATTGATACATATTTTTATTTTGATAGAAAACAGAGAATGTGTAACAAAATATATTTGGTTGAAAAAATAAATTTTTTTTTTTTGAAAAATTAAATGAAAATAGACCCAAATGAGAGAAAAGAAAAAATGTTTTTATTAATTTCATTCATGCTATGTTTGAAAACTTAAATTTTAAATTTTAAATTTGGATTTCATTTGCTATATAAATTATGAGAATAAAATGCATACATTATGTATAAGTTAGTTAAGATTCAATATGATGATATATTTGAAAGGCATAAAAACATGAATTTCAAATTCACAAATAACTATAAGTATTTCAAAATCACCATTAAATAAGCAAAAAACAAATCCAGAGATTTGAAAAAAATTATCAAATATTACATTTATATGTATTTTATTATACAATTTATATTATTTTTAAAATTTAAATTTATTTTTTAAAATTTAAATTCTCAAACGTATCTTCAAAGTATTTTGCAAATGTGAAAACACAAAAGGTTTAACAATATTTTATTATACATTACAAACTCCCAAAAGACCGGGTTCGAGGCACTTGAAGACCTTTTATTTTTTTTCATTTCTTTTATTTTCGTCATTAAATTCTAATCAGATTCTTATTGGTGCTGAAGGCCAAAGTAATATGTTAGTCAGTCAATACGTTGTACCTGTTCTCTTATGCATTCTTCACTTTGATAGGATATGTTGTTGGTCAGTCAATACTTCGGAATTATTTATAAACTCACTTTTGAGTTTGAAAATTGCGCCTATAAAATAATAATGCATGTTATAATATTAAATTCAAAACTACAATTGTTAAATACATGTTTCCATAGACTTTTGATAAGGCTAATGCTACATGTAGGGGACAAAAATGAGAAAAAAAAAATCACATTACTTTTCTTAGTGAGATTAAGAATGTACATATTCTATTACAGTGAATATCCATCTATCTCACCCATAATCGCCCAGCTTAACACAAACCCTAATAATATACAAAATAAGAGTCGGAGGAGATGAGAAAGACAGAGGCTGAGATAAATCATTTTTGCTTTGCATTGTTTGAGGAGGAAGATGAGATAGATGAATTTTTCTGGTGTTGTGCGGAAGCGAATTGATATTACTAAAACCGATTTAAACACACTGAAAAAACACCGATATTTTACGTGGTTCGGCAACTGTGCCTACATCCACGGGAGGAGGAGCTTGAAGCTTTGTATTAATGGAGTTTAGAGTACAAACATATACCGAATTCAAGGTGCTACACAAGCACTGAACTCACAACTCAACACAATACCGAATTACTCTATAAACACAGAGTATTTGCTTCAACAATTTAGCTCTAACACATACTCAACTCTACTCTACTCTACTCATCTCTACATGGCTATTTATAGCCATAATATCAAGGTGTGAACATGCATCAAGTGGCAGCCACCATAGCCTACCATAGCCACCATCCACCACCTATCTTGGTGTGAACACATGCAAGTGGTAGCCACCATAGCCACCATCCATTTGCAAGTGGTAGCTTCCATTATTGGTGGTGCAAGTGGTGCAAGTGGTAGCTCCATTATTGGTGCTAAGCCACCTATGGTGAATGAGCCATATTCAAGCTATATTCAAGCCATATTCTAAGCCATATTCCAACAATCTCCACCTTGGCGAGAATCCACAGAGAGAATTCACAGATCAGAGCTTCCTCCTTTTTCTCCTTCAAATGTACACACCATTACTCACATATCAGGGCACCTACTGCATTGGCATGATTCATCAATGCACTGAGCCTGAGTCAATTTTTCTGTCTACTTCCCAGGAATTTTCTTGGCTTCTCCAAGATCATCTCGAACTCTGAGCTCAGTTGAGCCTTCAGCCTGTCGATCTCCACCTTGCCTTTTTCAGCAGATAGACAAATGATCCATCTTGAAGTTTCCGGAAATAAACACAGTGATCAAATTGACTGTGTGTGTACTTTTCATCCTGTCATGAAACCGTCCAACCGTTTGTACAGCTGTCACGGGATTGTTTCAGACCATACAGTGATCAGTTCAACTTGCTTTTGTAATATTTGCGACCGGGGACTCCAGAACCATCTGGTTGAGTCATACAAATTTCCTCCTCTACGGAACCATGGAGGAATGCAGTTTTTACATCAAGTTGAACTATCTCTAGGTTATACTGTGCTACTAAAGCCAATAAGATCCGAATAGATGCATGCTTAACAACAGGTGAAAATACCTCATTGTAGTCTATTCCTTCTTTTTGAGCCTAACCTTTGGCTACCAATCTGGCTTTGTATCTGATACTGTCTTTGCCGGTAGCACTCTCCTTTTTTTGGCAAAGACCCATTTGCACTCAATTGATCTCTTGAGTGTTGGAAGTGGAACTAACTTCCAAGTCTGATCGCCTCCTTCCACTGGGCATGCACAGGGCTGTTTACAGCTTCTTTGTAATTGATCAGAACATCATCATCAATTACTGGAAGGGCGTATGTCACCACGTCTGTGTATCGAGCAGGTTTCCGAATATGTCTATTCGGTCTACTGGTGACAACTGATTCAAATTGCTGAAAGATTTCCGGTGATGACTCCTCCACTTCAATTAAGGTGTCATCAGATTCTGATTCAAAAACTCCACCTGCTTTAGAGAATCTTGGTTCACATTCTCTGGAGTTGACAGTTTCAGCATTACAGATTCGTCAAAGGCAACATCTCGGCTTACGATGACTTTCTTTGACTCAAGGTTCCACAATCGGACTGCTTTTACTCCTTCACTAAAGCCCATGAAGACAGCTTTCATGGCTCTAGGATCCAGTTTTGCATCCGTTACTACGAAGCCGATCATATTCAATGGCAGAATATCCGGACTACACCTCTATGGGAGTCTTCCCATCAGTGGAGGTTAGTCTGTTGATAATGTGGGAGGCGAACAATAAAGCCTCCGCCCAAAATGCTTTGCTCAAGCTCGACTGGGATAACATGCAGCGAACTTTATCAACCAAAGTTCGGTTCATCCTTTCTGCAACTCCATTCTGCTGGGGAGTGCTAGGAACAGTGAAGTGTCGGATTATCCCATCATTCTGTGAGAGGCTGCCGCTCTGCCTGTCACGGTTTCTCTGTCAAGGAGATACAGATTTCCCTTCATATAACCCTTCATTGCTAAGAATGCTCCACGTACAACTCTCAGGACTCCATTCTGAATGGTCACCTTGTAACCATTTGAGTCTAAGACCCCCAGTGATATGAGGTTCTTCTTGAGATCAGGGACATACCTTACGTCTGTAAGTTGTCTGATTGTACCGTCATGCATTTTCAGTCGGATTGTTCCGATGCCTCTAGTGTGACAAGTATTGTCATTGCCCATATGGACAATCCCTCCATCAAACTCTTTGAAGTTTGAGAACCACTTCCGGTTCGGACACATATGGTAGGAACATCCGGAATCCAGAATCCATTGATCTGAAGAGTGTGTTGTTGTGGAAATCGTAAATGCAGAGTCTTCCTCTCCCTCAGATTCTTGAGCTACACTCACAATCGACCTCTCCATGTTGGGACAGTTATTCCTCCAATGCCCTTTCTCATGGCAAAAGGCACACTCGTCCCTCGAGAGTCGTGTTCTCGATGATCCCCTCCTTGAGCGGGATTTACCTCGCTTGTTTTCTCCGGCTCCTCGGTTGTCCGTCCTGCCTCTGTACACAGTTAAAGCTTCTGGTGTAGTATTCTGGTGATCATGCTGATCCTTTTTCCGATACTCATTATTCACCAGAGCATTACAAACATTAACATATTCTATATCATTTTTACCATACAACAGTGTAGTGGTTAAATGATCATAGCTATCAGGCAAGGAATTTAACAGAGTAAGAGCCTTATCTTCATCAGAGATATTTGCATCTAGATTTTCAAGATCAGCGAGGATTTTGTTAAAACTTACTAGATGCTCCTGCATGGTGATACCTTGCATATACTGGAAGCGGAACAGCTTCTTCTTCAGATAGAGTCTGTTCTCCATGCTTTTTGTCATGTACTTGTCCTCAAGTTGTTTCCAGAGAGTTTTTGCATTATTCTCTCTCATGACAAAGTACTTCTGGTCCTTGGCTAGGCATAACCGGATTGTGCCACAAGCCTGACGGTTGACAAATTTCCAGTCATCTTCCGAAATATCTCTGGGCCTGTCTTCCAGAGCGATATATGAACCCTCTCGGAATAACAGATCCTGAACTTCGCACTGCCACATGCCAAAGTTGGTGGTGCCATCATATTTCTCCACCTCGAACTTTGCAGTGGTCATCGAGTTCTTTCTGATATAAGAACTTGATCGTGCGCTGCTGGTTGTTTCATGTGTCTCTAATGATTCTGCCATGGTAATAAAACAAAATTACCAACAAAGTGTTTTTCCGGTACCTGTATGGAAAAACGGATGCCGCGGTTGAGTCCGGAATAGTCGAAATAGCCAGGAACGGGTCCAACTGTGTAAATTTTGGACACACTGTGAATATTCTGCAAATATTCTGCTACAAGTGGCTCGAAATGGACTCGGTTTAGCTCAACCGGCTTGGAAAAGTCTCGGAATAGTGTTCTGAAACGGCTCAAAAAATAGCCCGAAAAAGTTGGTCGGACCTGCGGCGGCGCGTGGGCGGCGTACGGCGGCGCGTGGGGCGCGTGGAGCGCGTGGAGCTGTTTTGGTGGCCGGCGCGTGGGGCGCGTGGGCTTCACGCGTCTTCAACCTCTGGAGGCGCGTGTGGCGCGTGCTGCGCGTGGGTGTCACGCGTCTGCAACCCCTGGTGGCGCGTGCGGCGCGTGGGCGCGTGGACTTCACTCTCAGCCCTTCTGGCGGCGCGTGCGGGCGCGTGCGGGGTCTTCTGGGCCTCCGGTTGATTCAGCTGCACTCCTCTCAACGACCTCTTCAACCTGGTATTTTCAAAACACAATTTTGAGCACTTTTGAAAAACGGACAGAATCGAACAAACTCGGTTTTACGTAAAAATTGGCTCTGATACCAATTTGTTGTGCGGAAGCGAATTGATATTACTAAAACCGATTTAAACACACTGAAAAAACACCGATATTTTACGTGGTTCGGCAACTGTGCCTACATCCACGGGAGGAGGAGCTTGAAGCTTTGTATTAATGGAGTTTAGAGTACAAACATATACCGAATTCAAGGTGCTACACAAGCACTGAACTCACAACTCAACACAATACCGAATTACTCTATAAACACACAGTATTTGCTTCAACAATTTAGCTCTAACACATACTCAACTCTACTCTACTCTACTCATCTCTACATGGCTATTTATAGCCATAATATCAAGGTGTGAACATGCATCAAGTGGCAGCCACCATAGCCTACCATAGCCACCATCCACCACCTATCTTGGTGTGAACACATGCAAGTGGTAGCCACCATAGCCACCATCCATTTGCAAGTGGTAGCTTCCATTATTGGTGGTGCAAGTGGTGCAAGTGGTAGCTCCATTATTGGTGCTAAGCCACCTATGGTGAATGAGCCATATTCAAGCTATATTCAAGCCATATTCTAAGCCATATTCCAACATCTGGAAGTAGACGCACATTTTTCTACTTTCACTATGGGAAAAGTACCTTTTTGTTTCCCATGATCGAAGTAAAAAATATTGTTAAAGGGGGCCAAAATATATATATATATATATATATATATATATAAAAATTGTTATGGAATAGACATGTTGAAGATTTATTTTTTAATTTTAATTATAAAATATCTTTAAAAATAAAAAATAAAAAATAATTTTTTAATATTAAAAATGGACATCAAAGGCCAGACGGACTGGACTGGGCTAGGCTAGGCTAAGCAAGCAAATTTTTTTGCTATCCGAGTTTAGTCTGACTCGATCCATGAACAGTTTTATTATTAAAACATTAGATTTAAATATTACATATAATATTAAAATTACAAACAATATATAAAAATCTTATAACAAAATAAAATTTTCAATTTTCAAATATTATACATCATATTGCATATGTAAAAAATTTAATAAGAATTGAAGTTTCGATGTCAAAGAAATTATAATCTAATTAAAATATGCATAGAATTATTTAATATTACAAAAGAAAAATATAAGATTACATATATTTTAAGTAAAATAAGTACTGTACAATTTGTATTAAATATTGTAATAGTTTAATTTTTTTTTAATAGAATTAAAAATATTAAACAATAATTAACGTAAATGTATCTATTTGATTGATTGATTGAATAGATAGAAAGAAAGAATTAAATTAATAATAATGAATGATGTATAAATTAAAAATGTTATCAAATTTATTATATCAAACTACAAAATGGAAGGCTCCTGGAGATAGGTTTTACAAGGTGAATTTCGATGGTGCACTAGATTTGAAGGATAGCAAAGGAGGAATGGGGATTATCATTCGCAACTCAAGAGGGGAAGTTATGGGAGCCCTGTCTGCAAAGATTGACAGAGTTTGTGAACCATGTATGGCTGAGGCAATAGCAGCTTCTCGGGCTATGGAATTTGCAAAAGAGATGGGTTTTCAAAAAGTTGTTGTTGAAGGGGATTCTATGGAAATCATAAACAAATTACAGGCTAGAGATGCTAATTTTTCTTCCATTGGATCTCTAATATAAGAAGCTCGACTCAAGATCAACTAATTTACTGATATGGCTTTCTCACACACGAGACGATTCACAAATGAGGCTGCACATCTGTTAGCCAAAAATGGGGTGGGAATTCAAGAAGACATGTATTGGGTGTTTTCTTAGTGACGTTATAGCTGCAGAAGCTTGTGATAATCAATTTTAAATAAATGAAGTCATTTCTTAAAATAAAATAAAATAATTACAAATTTTACAAAAGGTCAAATTGAAAATTTATCTTATTTTTAAGTAAGGATAACGTACTCCAAAAATTTTAAAAATTTGGGAGGCCAAATGTAATTTTATATTTTTTTCATGTAAGGATAGAATACCTTCCAATAACCTTTAAAAAAATGTAAGTGGTAGATGTAATTTTACTTTTTTTCATGTAACGATAGAATACTTTTCAACAACCTTTGAAAAATATAAAGGGGCCAAGGCCTCTGCTTGCCCCTTAGCTACGCCCCTGCCCATGATGATATCTCAAATACAGCAGTGGAAATCAGATAAGCAAGCTAGAGATAAAATAAATAAAAAAAAGAAAAAAAAGAAAAAAAAAAAAGAAGAAGTTAGGGTCTTTTCTTTATACCAACTATAACTTAAGAATATGTATCACCTATTAACCAAGGTTAAAAAAATTGGATTAAAAGTCAAATCAGTAAAACTTTCGATTTTCGCTCCAATAGATTGGACCATCCAAGTTTTAAATATTTAAAAAATAATTTTAATGTTAATAAATTTTAAATATAGTAAATAATTAATAAAAATATATATATTTGACTTAATAATATAGTTTTTAATATAAAACTAAGTGGTTAAAAATTCAAATCTTATCAATTAAAAATATATAAATTGTTTTTTACTGGCTTTTATCAATTGAACCGGTTTTAGTCGATTCAATAGATTTTCGATTCAATATACCATATCGGATCGAAAAACCTATCAATTCTCGATTAAAACGGTTCGACCAACCGATCTGATCCAATTTTTCGTTATTGTTGTTAACATTTCTTGTGGAGTCTAATAATTTTCTACCAGTAAATGTGATCATTTATCTTTACGGGTTTAGGGTTAATTAGATGATCTAAAAATAAATACAGATAACTTTATTTTTAATGAGGTGACATCATTTGAGTCTAAACTGTGTATAAATTTATACACTCTCAATGCATCAAATATAAATCCTTTTTTTCTTCCCCTTCTCATATTATTCCATTCTAGACCATAATAAAAACTTTTACTATTTTAGCAACATTGAATATTTTTATCAAAAATTGTATTTTACTTTAATTATTTAATAACTATTTTCATTTTTTTTTTATTTTAAAATTTTAGATACCAAACACCTTTTCACTATTTTTTATTTTTGAAAGCAGTTTTTCATTTTCTCAAACCAAACTTTTTTTTCAAAATTCAAAAAACAAAAAGTGAAAATTACTTTCTAAAACTAAAAATAAAAAATATTTTTTCAAACCAAACCTAGCATAATATTCCTAATCTTCTCATTGAACACGTTTAAAATAACAATTGTAAAACTGCAGTCAAATTTTTCAAATTGGCCTGCCAAAAGGGGAGTTTTAGAGAAAGCTCTCTTATGATAAGTTTAAAAGAAGTTTTATTACATATAAATATGACAAATTACATAAAATTATCATGTTTATATGTAAATTTTTTTATATATATACATGACAAATTACATATAACATTACAATTACATATAAACATAACAAATTATATATAAACATGATAAATTACATATAAACATGATATATTTGTCATGTTTATATGTAATTTTTTAAATAGTGTAATTTTCTTTTTATATATGTAATTTTATTTTTACATATAAATTATATAAAAATTATATATGTAATGAAATTTAAGAGTTTTACCTAAAATTTTTCCAAAAGACAAGGCAACCAATCAGCCCACTATCGGTTTGTTGCGTGAGCAGTGGGGCAAGAGTAAAGCACGAAACCCGGATGACTGGCGACCCCACTTTGCAGATTAGGTGAAGATTACCCGCCCACACCAACTTGATTTCGGGCCCACATCTCGCCAGTCTCGTAGTCACGTTGTTTTAATGCCCATCTTTAGTCAACTACATATACTTACTTTTCAGTAATCTAACAAACAATACAAATACATTAGTCAATTATAAACACAGAGCTCTATAAATGTTGGGCAGGCAGGACTGATTTTACCGTCATGAAAATTTTTAGCACGTGATTAAGCTGCATCTTTATATTTTTAGAGGGTTTCAACTTTCAATGTTTTTAGCCACGTGATTCTTGAGTTTTTCTTTCAATGCGTACACGCTATCGGGATTTTCATCAGCCAGCAGCATCCGACGACAGCTAGCTCTCCACTGACTTGGCACTTTGGCTAAAAACTATGTACCAAACCAGACAAAACATGATCTTAAACCAAATTTCCTAACAACCAAAATTGACAATTAGACGGATCAGGTTAGTTTTCGATTGGATCAATTACAGTTTTAAAATTTTGATTATTTTTCAATTAGGATTATTTATAGTTCAGATCATTTTGGGTTCGAGTTATTCGGATTCAGGTCATTTTGAATTTGTATCATTCGGATTTGAAACTCGAGTTAGTGGGGTTCGAGTCATTCAGATTCAATTTTTTTTAATTTTAAAATAAAATCAGATCAAATTTAAACAAATTATCTAATTGAATCAGATTTAATTAGAATTTTATTAAAGTATAAATAATAAATAATATTTAAAAATAAATATAAACATTGTAATTTTTAATCTAAAAATAAATATCTATCTAACCCTATTTTTTTGGATTCGAGCATAATCCGATAATTTTCAAATCTTCAAATCATTAACCCAATTCATTTACATATTTGTAAATATATTGTTATAACCCAATGTACAAATTATTATAATACAATATACATATCAATAACCTAGTTTATATACTCATAGAAAATCACATGATAAAACTTAAGAAATTATATATTTAAAATAAAATTAACACATTTATCCTAAAAATAACATTTATAACGATAAGAGATTATATAATTTGATCTAAATTACATGATAAGATATTATTATAACACAACGTACAAATCATTATGATAAAATACACATATCAGTCTTAATAATATATTTTATATATTTTATCTTAAATTACATGAGAATAGATTATACTTTTAAAATAAAAATAATATATTTATTTTAAATAATATGTATAACGAGAAAAAATGTTATGAGATTATCATAAATATATCCACAGTAATTAAAATATATAATTTATTTTGAATCTTATTATAGAATTATTATAATTGATATAATATTTTATTATTTATTTAAGAAATTATTATATATTTAAAAGATTATTTTAATCTTTAAACAATTATTTTGAAGCCTTGAATAATTAATTTAAGAAGGTTAATGGTAATAATATAACAAACTTACTTATAAAAAATATAAAAAACTTACTATTTATTCAATCCAACGGTTTGATTTAAAATAAAGATATTAGGATTGATTTATAACCGATTGATTAAAATTTTATTTCCTAAATACACTAACATTATATATAACAATGTCAAGCTTTTTTCATTTTCAAATTTTTCTCACAGCCATTGACTGCATGATACATACTTTATTATATTAAAAATAGTAATTATAAGTTATAAAATTAAAATAAGTTAATAATTTATGTTATAGTTATTATTTTTATTAAATTAACATTTTAAAAATAAAATTATACTTAATTTAAGTTCAGGTCATTTCAGGTTAATTGTCCGGATCAATTCGGATTCGAGTCATTTCGGATTTGGGTCAATTGGGATTCTAGTCATTTCAGTTTTGGGTTTGATCGGATTCGGGTTGTTGACGTTTTTATCAAATTAAATTGGACCGAATTTGGGTTCGGATGAGTTGATTAAACTTTTCGAATTCGAGTCAGAATTGACCGGTAACAACCTATTTATTTGACAATTGCCCTATCAAAATTATCATCACTTTCATGTACCTATAATTTTTCTTTCGTCCCCAATCAAATGATCGGAGTCATTAACTAAGAATTGTGTTGATGACATGGGGATGAGGTGACTTAGGGTCCGTTTGTTTTGTAAAAATTATCTTTCATAAAATATGTTTTTGAAAATTGAAAATTTTTCGAAAAAGTAGAAAAATTTTTATGCTTGGATGATAGAATGAAAAATGTTTTTCGTTGTTTGATTATTTTTTTGAAAATTTTATTTTTTTCAAATAGCAATGTTGACATAAATATTAATTATTAAAATATTAAAAATTATTTATTATTAAAATATTAAAATTTTAATAATAATATTTAATACTAAAATATTATATTAATATTAAATACTTAAAATATATTATTTATTATTAAAATATTAATTATATTAATATTTAAAATATTAAAATAATTATTAAAATAGTATTTTTATTATTATAATTATTGTTAAATATTAGTTCTATTAATATAATTATTATAATAATATTATTTCAATTATTATATTTATATTAATATAATTATTATTAAAATATTAGTTCTAGTTTTCAAATAGTAGTATTGACATAAATATTAAAATATTAATAAAATATTACTTCTATTAATATAATTGCTATTAAAATATTATTTCTACTTTTTCAAATAGTAATATGGCATAAATATTAAAATATTAAAATTATTCGTTATTAAAATATTAAATATTATATTAATATTAATATTTCAAATAGTAATATTTTAATAATAATATTTAATACTAAAATATTATATTAATATTAAATAGTTAAAATAATATTATTTATTATTAAAACATTAATTATATTAATATTTTAAAATATTTAAAGTATTTAAAGTATTCTAATAATTATTAAAATATTATTTCTATTAATATATATACTATTAAAATAATCATGTTTTTATACTAAAAAACATTTATTATTAAATCTTTATAAAGTATGATTTATATATATTTATTATTAAAATAGTAATATAAACCATTTTTCAATAAAATAACAAAATACTATTTAAAATTTAAAATATTGATAATATTACAATTTATTATTAAAATAATAATATTTTTATATGAAATATTATTTTTTATTAAAATAATAAATAATATTCATTGTATTAATAAAATATTGAAAATTAAAATATGTTTATATTAATATATTAATATTTTAACATTTTAATATATTTTTTATAATTAAAAAATAAATAATTTTTATTAATATAATAATATTTGGTTCAAGTCAAGTTAAGTCTCGATCTAAAATATGATTTTCAAATCTCGATTCGAGTTGAATTAAGTTTACAGGTTTAGTGAGTAGCCATACTCATGGGCATTTTTTTTCTGAAAATTATCTTACCCTTTTGAAAAGAAAAAAATAATTTAAAAAAAAAATACCTTATTTTTCGTTAATCAATAAATTATTTTACGTTGACTAATTAATTTTTTGCCAAACAACACCAAAAAATACAAAAAATATTTTTCAAAAATCATTTTCATTAAAACAAATGAACCTTTAATTTATTCATCGACAATTGAATTGTCAGATCAAATATGAATATACTATAGTCTTATAAAGGGCATTATTGTACAGATTTATGACTTTTTAAATTGTGTTTTCTTAGCTAAAAGTTATTGACCTTGATATTTGATGGTATAATTGAACCTAACCCGAGTCATGGAATCTGAGGAGGAATGCCTACTCTTATAGATCAGCCAGTTGAAGGCAACTCAAGGGGTAGAAAGGTCTTTGAATTTGATAGAATCGTCCATAGAAAGAAATCAAATGAGCTGCTGAGTAAAATTAAAAAGAAAATGAAACATTATTCAAATTATAAACTGTGTCGCCTGGAGAAATCCAAAATCTAAAATATAGCGGGGTGCGAGTAAGGTTCTAAACTAAAGATTCAATCAATGTTTTCACCGTATATTAATGAGTCAAAGCAGAAAGCTCTGGAAATGATTTCCGACATTTTGATAGGCATGCATCTATTCATTGCTCCAGCACTCTCTCCAACTTTCCTTTACAAATTAAAGATTAGATTGAAATCCTAATTAATTCACAAGTAACATGTGAGACTCCAATTCGCTGTAGCTGATGTATCAACCACAAGTTTGATGGAACATTGGAAGTGACGCACAATATTTATTAAATGTAATAGTAACGAAAAGTTTAATTACAGTACTCAAAGTCTGAAATGAGAAACATTACAAAAACATTATTATTGGATAAATGGTGACACAATAGATTTCATTCATAACTTATGAAATATGAATTACTAATAATTTGAGAATAAAATTTGATTATAAGATTGAATATTGTTTCTGATAAAATAATAAGAATATACAAGTATAAAAATGAAAAACCCAATAATTATCTCATCTTAAAAAATACTTAAAAAATAAAAGAAATTAACAAAATGATACATACTTAAAAAAAATAAGATATGTGATAATTTTTCAATTCTGCTTGTAAACCTAAAAAGTTTGATTATTACTGTATAAAAAACTAACTCAAACTTAATAATTGTTAAAGTAATTTGTAAACTATAGTATGGTCAATGGTGTAAATGAAGTTATTTTAATTATAAAAAAAAGAAGTTATTTTAGTTTCAAGATAATCGAATTTTCATCAAACAATAGTTAGTTTTAGGTATATATATATATATATATATATATATCTCCAAATGTCAACAATCCATGGTGCTTATACAAAAGAAACGAATTTCTATTTTCTAAAAAATAGAAGATTAAAATCTAATTTCTAGACGAAATTTTTTTATAAGAATTTGTCAAACAAGGAAAAAATCAAAATGGTCCGACCTCCTATAAGTCTTACTTTCAATATCTGTCAAATATGCTACAAATGAAATATCTTTCCTAGCTCCCCATCCCATCACATTACTCCACGTCCGTCACGAGAAATAAAAGAAACCCAAGCAATGATACAGACTTGGCAGTTGGCACTACCCAGCCACATCATCATCAGACTAATTCTACGGTGAATATTAAAATAAGAGTTAATAGAATTAATGATCTTTAAATTATAGGATATATTTTATATTGATCATCAAATTTTAAAACGTATCAAATTGATCCTTACTTACAAGTATCATAACAAATTGGTCCCTTCCGTTAGCTTTTCCGTTACTTTTACTGTAGCAATCAACTTAATGACATGTGTCACTAGTTGATTGAATCACATTTCTCTTCATTTTTTTTCCTTTTTCTTTATTTTTTTCTTATTTTTTCTTTGATTTTTTTAATAAATAAATGTATATAAATATTTTTTATAAAATTAATATAAATTAATATTTATATTTTATAAATTATTTAATTATTAAAAAATTAATTTAAATTATTATTTATCTTTTGTATTATTTTTAAAGAATAATAAAGAAAAAAAAATATTAATAATAAAAAGATAAATAATAATTTAAATTAATTTTTTAATAACTAAATAATTTATAAAATATAAATATTTATTTACATTAATTTTATAAAAAATATTTTTTTTCTTTTTCTTTTACTTTTACTTTTTCTTCTTTCTTTCTTTTTTTCTTTTTATAAATAAATTAATTTCGTAAAATTTAAATAATTTATAATTATAAAATATAAAATATTTATTTACATTCATTTATTAAAAATATATTTTTTACTTTTTTATTTTCCTTTTCTTTCTTTCTTTTTTCTTTCCTTTTTTTTTCCTCTTTTCTTATAAAATTAATGTAAATAAAATATTTTATATTTTAAAAATTAATTTAAATTATAGTGTGAATTATTATTTATTTTTATTTATATTTATTTACAAACAAGAGAAAAAGGGAAAAGATAAGAAAGAAAAAATAAAAAACTTATAAATATAAAATAAATATTTTATATTTATAAATTATTTAATTTTTAGAAAGATAATTTAATTTAATTTAATTTAATTTAAAATATAATATAATATAATTATATATATATTGTATTTGTTTATAAATAAGAGAAAAAAGAAGAAAGGGAAGAAAAAAAATAACAATTTTTTTAAAAAAATATTAATGTAAATAAATAGTTTTATATTTTTTTTTCAATTACTTGATTATTACAATATTAATTTAAATTATAATGTAAATTATTATTTAGTTTTTAATATTTATTTATAAAGAAGAGAAAAGCAACAAAAAAAGAAAGGGAAGAAACAAAAAAAATAAAAATATTTTTTATAAAATTAAAGTAAATAAATATTTCATACTTTTTAAATTAATTATATTTTTACAAAAATTATTTTAATTTATAATATGAATTATTTTTTCTTTGTATTTATTTATAAAAAAATCAAAGAAAAAATAAAAAAGAAATAAAGAAAAAGGAAAAAAAAAAAGAGAAAAGTTGGAGCAATCAGCTGGTGACATGTGTCACTAGCTGGTTGCTACAGTAAAGATAACGGAAAAACTAACGGAAGAGACCAATTTGTTATGATACTTGTAATCAAGGACCAATTTGATACGTTTTGAAATTTAGGGACCAATATAAAATATGCACTATAATTTGAGGACCATTGATATTATTAACTCTTAAAACAATAAATGATTTATTATAAAGATAAAAGTTTAAACGATGAGGAAAAAAATTAAAAAATGTAATTTATATTATATATAAAAATTTTGATTGAAGTAATGTTATGAGTCAAATCAATTGAACAATTGATAAAAAAAAAATTAAATTATAAAATAAAATAGTATATATTTAATAAGGTTATATTGATAATTTAATTTTTGAAAAAAATCAAAGAAATCACTTTTTTTTATATATATATATATATATATTTTTTTTCATTTGAAAAATCAGTAAATGTTGTTAAACAATTTTTTCTTTCTTTCACTTATTTTTTCTTATAGTTTTAATTTTTTTTATCTATTCTTTTACCCATAAAGTGAATGTGTCATAATCTAATTATTTAAATATGAGAGAAAGAACGAGATAATTGAACAATGAGAAAAAAAAAAAAATTTTAATCAAAATCTTACTTTTAAAGAAAAGTAAAAGACTTCTATATCTCTTTAAAAATACGTGCTATTATCTTTTTATTTTTTAATTAAATTGGTGTTTGGTTAATTTTATTGGTTTCTTTACCCTAATATTGATAATTTTTTATTTATTTATCCAAATACTGTTGTTTTCAAATTATTGTCCAAAATTCGTCAATTTTATAACATGCTAGGAAATCGCCATGGCTCATGACGATTTTCCTTGGTGTATTAATTTTTTTTTTTTAAAACACCCAAGTAAATCGCCATGAGTCATGATGATTTTTCTTGATCATAATAATTTTTTTTTGGTATTTTAGGTTGGATATTTTTTTAATTTTATTAAATAATATATATTTTTCGGTATTCTTCAATTGGTATTTTCGCAAACCAGCTTAGCTTTTTTTTTAATTATTAAATAATAAAATTTAAATAATTTATAATTTTAAAAAAATAAAAAATTAATAATTTTTATATATAATTTTTATCCCATGGTGGTAAGTCCGGTCCGGTAAATTCGGATCGTATTTATATAATTTTTAAAATTGTTATTATTTAAATTTTTTATTTAAAATTTATTAATTTTGAAATTTTTTAAATTATAAATTATATAATTTTTATTTTCGGGCTTGGGCAAAGGAAATAAAAAGATTTCAGGCCTCAGCCCAGCCCGGTAAGCCATGGCAATTTCCCTTGATCATTTATATAAAAAAAATTTCATATTTTAAAAAGGAAATAAATTCATTATTTATAAAAATTCATATTTTACAAGGCTAGACTGAGGTCCGAAATTTTTTTATTTCCTTTGCCCAAACCCGAAAATAAAAATTATATAATTTATAATTTGAAAAAAATTAAAAATTAAAAATTGTAAAATTTAAATAATAACAAATTTTAAAAATTATATAAATACGATCCGGGTTTACCAGATTGGACTTACCATCATGAGATAAAAATTATTAAATTATTATTTTTTAAAATTATAAATTATATAAATTTTATTATTTAATAATTAAAAAAAAAAAAAGGTGAAGTTTTTCACGAATGGAAATCGCCACCGTGGGTGACGATTTTTCGATGTAAATTTTGAATTTTATTTTTAAAGATTTAGTTGAAAAATCGTCATGGCTCATGGCGATTTCCCAACTTAATTTTAAAAAAATATATAAAATTTACCATTGGAAAATCACCATGAGCCATGGCTATTTTCTAACTAATTAAAAAAAAAACGAATTTTGATACTTAATTTGAAAACAACGATATTTTAAGAAGAAAAAAAAAAAGCAACCATATTAAGATAAAAAAATCCCAATTTTGTTACATCAACTCAATTCAATTTTTTTATAATTAATATATAGATTCACATTCACATTCACAATCACGTTCAGGTTCACATTCACATTCTCATATCATATCATAATATTCTCTATCTCATTTTCTTTGCTCATATGTCTCAAAATTTTTTTGAACACTTAAAACTCGTATTTTTATATGTTAAAATTCTTTTCATTTTTTGTTTTTTTATATTAAAAATCATTAAATATTAATTTTATAAAAATTTAAAAAATTGATATTAATTACACCAAAATCAATGATTTTTTAAACTTCGTAAAAATTAAAAGGGTAAAAAATTATTATAGTAATAGCAATAGTAAGTAACTTTTATATAAACTAGTGTTTTGCCCCTGCTTATCAATAAGTTATATAGAATACAAATTTTAAAATCATAATGCAATAAATTATCATTAATACTTGAGATTTAAATATATATTATATGTATAAAAAATTTATACCTTGTATATAAGAAAACAATTATAATGAATATCAAATTTAAATGACTATCTTAATATTCATCACTGATGTCAAAAGTTATAAAAAATAATAAAATATAAATCAATAAATATCGTATAATAATTCATAAATTATAGTAATATTATTATTTAACATAATAGTTTCTTTCATTTAACTATCATATAGTAGACTTCCTATGCTATTATGGTCATATAGTTGGACCTGCTCCTTTATCGGTGGCACAGATTCCACGTGGAAGGCGTGTACGTTTTTTCAATTATAGCACTCTCTCCCTCGCCGCTCCCCGCCTCTCCATTTATATTCACCTTTCTCGTCTTCCTTTTTTCTTTAAAACAAAAACATTCTCCTTCTTACCTTCTATATATGTTTTCTTAACGGAAACTGAACCAAGGAAAAAAAAAAAAACTTTTTGTCTTCTCATTTCAAGTTAAAGAAGATGTCAAGAGCTACCGTTGAGCTTGATTTCTTTGGAATGGAGAAAGAAAACTCTTGCAAATCTCAGTTTCAGAAATCCCTCGATCGCCGTCGAAGCTTTCGAGGTACGTTTGAATCTACTTTTTTTTTGTTCTTTTGTTTTTAGTGGATGAATGTTTGAAAAACGTTCGTGGTTAATTTTAACAGGTCTTCAAGGCGCCATTTCGAAGATGAATCCTGAGCTTATCAAATCTGTGATTGCCTCTGGTTTAACGAACCTGCAGAGTCAGGATATTGTGAATCAGATTGATTCGAGCAAGTCTTTTTCGGTGCCTTCGAGTCCTAAAGAAGCTCAGAGTCTGTTTCCAACTTTACCTCTTCTTAGCCCTGCTGCCAGGTACTCAATTAGTTCCTTAATTTCATTTCATGTGGCTAATCTAATTATCTTTTCTTTTCACAAAATGGATTTAAATTCTTACTGACATGAAAAGTGTGTATCTTCTTTTATTCAGGTTCAGGGCTACTTCTGAGAATGGTCCTGAAACAGCGCCCTTGACCATTTTCTACAATGGAACGGTTTCCATATTTAATGTTCCTCGAGATAAGGTATTGTTTAATAATAATCATTATCTAATATCCGTGTATTTATAATCTTTGAAAAAATTTAAATTTAATTATCCAAAAAAATAAAAAGAAACTAGTTATTTTTGTTTTTTAAAATCAATGTATTAACTTGTCTAAAAAATTTTGATTAGGCGGAGAGCATCTTAAAACTTGCGGTTGAAGTTGAAGGAAGCTCAAAAAATATTGAATCAACAGACTCAAAAGAGGCAAGTCCTTCAACCGATAAACAACAGCTTCTGGAAGCTCTTAATGGAGGTCAGTGTGTGCTTTCTTTCCTCCTTTTTTTTGCCAATATTATATTTTCATGTTGAACTTGCTAAATTCGTGTAAAAACTGATGGTATTTCTAATCTTAATATATTTAAGCTAAAGTAAGCGATTGTTTTGGATTTTTATGCAGATTTGCCAATTGCCCGGACAAAGTCTTTGCAGAGATTTCTGGAAAAGCGCAAAGAGAGGTAATTTTTGTCTCTTTTTACTAGTTGTAGCGCATAAAAGAATATGCTGGATCACAAATTACAAAGTCTTGCTAAAAATAAAACAACTGAAAGGCCTATTTATCAAAAATTCAAAATTTTTAAAAGCCCCCGTAAGTCCACACTTCCTGATATATTTTCCAGGCAGCAAAAACAATATCCCGATGAGACATTTGAAGTTGTAGCAATTCACAAATAGATTATCCGAGTTTTGCATCCTAGTTTTTTATTTTTCTGGTTTTGCATCCTAGTTTTAATCATATGTTTTGGATGGGAAATCCATAAATGAAAGGGTTGCAACTTGCAAAATTGAACCAAAGGGAATTCAGAAAATTTCAGGCAAAGAGTCGGGTAAAGCAAAAGAAAAGAAGTACTACTAAAAACTAGCAATACTAATTCACTTATCCATAGCCTTAGGCCTTGTGTACATATAGCTAAATCGTCACAGTTATTAAAATTTATGTGTGATTTAGGAAATCCGAAATCCTTTTATTTATAAAAATCTCTCTCCTTTGAAACCAGGATATCAACCTGGATCAAGTAAAAATTAGACTTAGTCCAAGGGTCATATCTATACGATTCAATTCGAGCCGGATCTTAGTTAAAAGTTTTCAAAATTTGGACTTAGGTTTGGCCTGGAGTTATTTTTTAATTTAATTTTAAGTATGATATATATTAAAAATATAAAAAATTAATTTTTTAATATTAAAAATATAAAATAAGTTTTAAAAGCTCAAAGGATGAAATGAGTAAGTAAATTTTTTTTTTTTTAAATCCGAACTTAATCTGATTTGACTCAGACTCATGAATTGCTATATTAAAACCTTAATAAAAGGTAATTTTGCTTGCTTCCATTTAAGCACATGGAAAATGCAAAGAGTCGGCAAATGACCAAATTACGTTTTTGTTGATCCGTGTCATCTAAAGCTATCTGATAAAAGAAAGTCATTTGCTTCTTTGAAATTTGAGTGGCCAAAGTAATGCACCGAAAGGTAAAAAAAAATGGAAAAGAAGAGCACAAGGTATTGAATAGGGACTAGGGAGGCACATTGACCATGTATGACTATGCCCAAGTAATTTTTTCCTGACCAAAAACTTCCTTAATTTCTTGATTTGCCAAATACCAACACCGGCAAACATTTAATTTGTGGATCAAAATCATAAATGAACAAATTTTTTTTTTTGTTTGTTATGCTTGAAATTAGTAATGAAATTATTAAGTATTTTCAAATCTGTCAAATAATAACACGTGGTTTTTTATTTGTTTTTAGGTTGACTTCTGTATCCCCTTATGCTTGCTAGTCGCTACACCAAAAAAAAGGCGGTTTGGGACAATAGGGAAGACCCCATTATTCTAAGCCTGCATAGAGGAGATTAAAGAAGGACCCAACAGGAAGATTGTTTTAGAGATGCTGTCCAAGTCGGTGGGGCGGTTTAATCTAATTTTAATTTTTAATAGCCCTTTGCCTGCCATCGTTTTTGACGTATAAAATACAAATAGAAAATATATAGAATGGCTGAATTAAGTAGGGACGGTCTTTGAAGTTTGAAGTTGAGAGGCGCACGTTTTTGGTGATGGGGTGTTTGGCATTTATTCGATGCCTGCTTCCCTTTCACTTTCCTAATGCTTATCTCTACGAAGGATTTGGAGCCATTCTTTTAATTTATGTGGGTTTGGACTTTGATTTAAGTCACATGTTTATGTTGTATATTGACCTTTCTTTGGAAAAAAGATACCTTCTTCATTACTTCTGTATTTATTTATTATTAGTACTGTTCTTATTAAATTATATTCTAATATAAGTACGTTTATTATTGACTTCTTCCTGTTTCTCCGGTCGTTTCGTTTATCGTCCCACTCATAAAATATAAACTCGGTTGGTACACCGAAATTGGCACGTTTGTTGAAAATATACGTTAAGGCTGTGCTTGGTACGCAGAAAAATTAAAAAATGGAAAGTGGTGTATGAAAAAGTGAAAAGAAAATTAATTTGAACCATTAAAATTAAAAAATGGAAAATGGTGTATGAAAAAGTGAAAAAAAAAATGAATTTGAAGAATGCTTGGTATAACAAAAACTAGAGGTGGCAAAATGAACCCGAACCCGAAAACCCGCCCAGGAAAACCCGAACCCGAACCCGCCCAAACCCGATTTGACCAAAAAGTCAAAAACCTGAACCCAAAAAAGCCCGAACCCGAATGGGCCCGAACCCGAATGGACCCGAACCCGAATGGGCCCGAACCCGAATGGACCCGAACCCGAATGAGCCCGAACCCGAATGAGCCCGAACCCGAATGGACCCGAACCCGAGACCGGCCCGAACCCGAACCCGAATTTAATACTAAAAATAAAAATAAACAAATTGCAATTATTTTTTTTTTACAAAGCAATAACTTTAATTATTAATTTTATTCTAATTTTTTTTAATAATTTAATTAAAATTTAATATATTATATATATATATATATGATGAAATAATAATTTTATCAAAAAGTAAATTATATTTTGTACTTATAAGTTATAATTTTAACGTCTCATATCATGATGAATTTACAATCTAAATATTTTAAATTCTTGAAAATTTTAAAGATGTGAAAAAAAATTTGACAATAATTCAATTAATCTATAAGGGTAAAAAAATTGACAATAATTCAATTATTTTGGCCTTTTGGGTTATACTTAGACCTGCTCACGGGCCGGGCAGCCCGCAGGATATTTTGTGTTCCGAGCCGGCCCGGAACAGTAATTTTTATTATAATAATATTATTTTATTTAATTTTAAATATAAAAAAATAAAAAAAAAAATTTTTTATTCCAATGAACAGTGTTTCAGGCCTAAACGGGCGGGCCGGGCCGACCCAGGGCCAGGCCTGGGCAGAGAAAATAAAAAAAACTGGGCCGCGGCCCGGCCCATAAGCAGCTCTAGTTATACTTATGCGGTTAGGTTAGGGTGGGTTTAATTGGATTATGGCTTTCATGTGATTTTATTTTAGCGGGTGGATTTAATGGAGTTTTGGGTTTTATGGCCTTTTGGTTTTGGGTATATTTATTATATATTAATAAATAATCATATTAATTATATATTTATTACGTATAATTTAAATATAAATTATATTTTTTAGTACTACTTTATAATTTATACTTTATACTGATGAAAAAAATATAAGTACTCGATATATATATATATATATATATATATATATATATATATATATATATATATCTTGACTATAAGCATAAATTTTTTGCATTTTATAAGTATATAAACGAATAGATGAAGGCCAGGATTTATTTTTATAAGTTTTTTATTTTATAGTGAATATAAATTATAATGTATTTATATTTTGAAATTCGAGCTCATCAAATCAATTATTTTAAATATCAATATATTAATTTATAATATATCATATTTTTTATAATAAATTATTTCAAAATTTGATTTTATATAACAAATTAATTTCTTATTCTTTTGGTGCTAACAAATATTAATTTTAAAAAATAAATATAATTAAAAATATCATATAATAGCAAAAGTATAAAAATAAAAATAATAATAATAATAAATTAATAATTTGTTTTTAGATATAAATATTTAAATTACGTAAAAATGATTACATCTAATATAAAATAAAATAATGTAAAACATACCCGTACCCAGATCGAACCCGAACCCAGACCGAACCCGAACCCGAATGGGCCCGAACCCGAATGAGCCCGAACCCGAATGGGCCCGAACCCGAATGGGCCCGAACCCGAATGAGCCCGAACCCGAATGAGCCCGAACCCAAATGGACCTGAACCCGAATGAGCCCGAACCCGGATGGACCCGAACCCGAATGAGCCCGAACCCGAATGAACCCGAACCCGAATGAACCCGAACCCGAATGAACCCGACCCGAACCCGCCCGAACCCGCCCAATTGCCACCTCTAACAAAAACTAGGAAGGAAAGAAAAGGGAAGAGATAGTTTTTTTTTTTATTCACAAAATGCAATCTGTTTAAATTGGGCAGATGAAAAGAGAGAAAAGGTGGTCATTGTTAGTAAATTAAGTAAAAATACTAAATTACCCTTGGTCAATATGAGTTTCTTACTCCTAATCAACGAAAGCATTTCTAAACCGTTGTACACTTTTTTTTTTTTTTTTGCCAAGTTACACCTAGTTTCTTCATCCACAAATCATCAAAGGACTGGAGATTAGGACTCAATTTTATTTAAATATATATATTTATTTATTATAAGTATATTATCTCTAATACTATAAAAAAATTTGTGTTAGACTAACACACCACCTCAATTTAAAATTTTGATATAAAAATTTAAATAAAAATAAAAATATTATTATGAATACATGATTAAAAGTTCTTTTTAACAAATTATTATATTTTTATTCACGTAATTTTTTATTTTTAAACCACCTTCAATTAAAAATAAAAAAATATTATAACTTTATTAAATAATTTTTTTTTTTAACTTTAAAATATATAATTTAAAAAACATATAACTTTGATTTTTAACTTCAACCTGTAATGGAACAAAGAAAAAAAGGACCCTGTGATCATGCTTTTATTCATGATGAAATTTCAATTTCTCATTTGTACCCCAGCCTGCAAAAGATCATAAAAAATAGCTCATGGTCATAACCTGTCCTTTCAGCGTACAGAAGGAAACATTAATAGGAACTATCTGTTTATTGTGTATTATAATATTTATAACCAAAACAGCACAAATTCAATATTATTTCATTACCTCTTATGCTGATTGAGAAAAGAAAATGATTTTGCAATATAAGCATATAAATGTAAGATGATAACAATAAAATTTAATGCTTTGTTTGGGAGAGGGGAGTGGAAGGAGAGCTTAAAGGATGGAAAGGTGAAATGATCTACAATTTATAAAGGCAAATTCTAATGTGGCTAGACTGTCATATAATCAAAGTTCCAAATACCTTTTAGTCTTAATTGCAATTAACCAAAATTAGGAAGCACGTTAGACGAGTAATATGAGTACGAGTACGATACGATACGGTTAGGACAATACATTAATTACTAAAAAAAAATGAAAATATAGGTATGATAGGACATGGGAAAAAAATATTTTTTATGTAAAAATATTTAATGTAAATGTAAATATTGATACTATTCATTAATATGTAATCAATTTTTTCACAAAATTCTTTTGGCATTACACAAAATATGTCAATCAACCCAATTTTTAAATTCAATTTATATCCCTAAATATAATAAAAAAGCTTGTTAAAAAAAAAGGAATTTGCAAGCACAATTCATAGCATTAACATTTCTCATATCCTTTCCTTCATTGATCATCATTCATTAAAACACTTTGAGCTATGAGTTCCACAAATAAAATACTACTTGTATTAGTAATTTTTAGTTATTTTTTCCTATTAAATGACTATAAGTGAAGCAAAATGAATTAAATTTATTAAATTTGTTATTATTTTATTTTAAATCAAATAAAATTTGGTAATGTTATATATATTTCTTTGTATAATATTTATACACTTAATCCAAGCAAAAAATGAATATTATATATATATATATATATTTATATTAAAATGAAACAGAGACAAAAAGTTAGCCAAAAAAAGAAGAAGAATGAAATACAAAATCCACTGTGCGTCGTCCCCTGAATCCATTTTTTTTTCTCAACTTCTTCTCAATCCCTTCTTCCCATATGTCATTTTTCTCTCAAAAGCTGTCGTGCAATCATTTTTCTCTCATCTTCTTCCCCTTCCCTTTCTCATCTGTCATTTTTCTCTCAAAGAAAATTTCGCTGTTCAGTAGATTGGGGATTTTGCATGACATTGGACAGAGCCTTCATATTCTTCGAGATTTCAACCTTCAACAACAAATTAACAGATTTCAATCTTCATATTGTGGATTTAAGATTTAGAACAAAAATTCCAAAAAAAAAAAAAAAAAACTTGTCATCATCGTATCTAATTATTTTTTTATTTTTTTTATGTGTATCGACGTATAAGATATGTATCCGATTGTATCAAAAATGTGTTCGTACCGAACACCAATACGACACCGGTATGCAGAAGTATATGCTGTGTTTGTGTTTCATAGACCAAAAAAATCTTCCAGAATATTTGATTCAACAATCACTATCATTTCTCACTTAGTAGACTTCAAAAAAAAAAAGTTACTCCTATCAAATCATATGACTAACTCCAAAAATCATAACAAAAGACAGATTACAAAACATTGAACAAAGCAGATCAATCAAAATACATATAGCCCATGATCCAATAGAATGTGACATGATCAAACATCAGCAAATCAAAGATGTCTTTAAATTAGCTCATGAACCATCAGTAAAGCCCTTTACCTCTTTCTTCTTCAAATATGTCTTTAAATTATATGGTAATGGTAATTCTATAAATCCATAAGATTAGGAAGCAATTTAGCATAATAAATTAATTTTCTAAAATTTTATCTGGAAATGGTCATAACCGTGAAGTTTGTGGTGAATCTTTTTATCATGAAACGCTGCTGTGTTATATAATTTTAATTTAAGAACATCTTAGATACAAGAATGCACATAAGAGCTGAGGCCTGTCAGTATTTCTCTATTATGCTAGATAATGACCTCAACACTAGATGCGACACTAACTGCTAAAAATCCATACAATAAAATAGAGAGGGAATTGCTGAAATTAGAGTGAAGAGAGAGAAAGAATTGGAGAAATTACCTTTAGTGAGAAAAGTTACCAAAATGAGGATTTGCTGATTAGTAAATGACAAAAGCAAGTGAAACACCAAGCTGAATATCAAAATAAAATTAAAATCACATCTTACATGAGACTAAAGTCATGAAGCAAAATTCAACCTTTGGACTTAAAATCTTAGTTGATAGATGAATTGTTTAACGAGTACAACTGAGAAGATACAAGAGGGTTAAAATTTAAAGCAAAATTCCATGTAGATGCTTACCCGTATAGCATGTAAATTAAAATGCTGAAAGACACCAATCTCAATTCCAAGAAATAATTTTTGTAGCTACACCTGTCAATTTGGATCCGAACCTGAAAAATTCGATCAACCTACTCAAATCCGACCCAATTCAATTTGACTAGAAAAAGTAAACAAACCGAATCTGACCAACCCAAACCCAAAACTGACCCGAACTCGAAAAGACTTGAACAATTAACTCAAAATGGCCCGAACTTAAATTAAGTATAATTTTATTTTTAAAAAATTAGTTTAATAAAAATAATAACTATAACATAAACTATTAACTTATAATTAACATTTTGGAATACTAGATTTTAACACACCCACAATGTAGGTGAAAAAATGAAAAATATGTTTTAAAAGATAAAAAAAGAAATTATATTATAGAAGGTAGTTTTTTTTTTTTTTTTAAGAAGTTAATTCAATTTCATAGTAGGTATTTTTAATATTTAAAGAAAGTTATTTTATAGTGTGTGATTTTTTTTAAGACATGTAAATAAATAAAAAATTATTTTATAAGTAAATAACATAAATATCCCTAATTTATATTTTTGTTAATGTTTTACTTTTTATCTTTTTGTAATTTTTTTTGACTGAGTTGGTATCACTTGACTCGTGACACCAATTCAATCATAAACTTTAAATATTGTATAGATAATAAAGTATGCAGTTACTATTAGGTATGTATAAATTGATCATATATTTGTTATCTTCTCTATATGTAAAATAATAATGTGACTATACATGCACAGATACAACATAAGTCAATTGGCAAGTTATTAGTTAAGCAAATTTTAAGGATGCTTCATGAAAGTCAATTACAATTCATAATCTAAATTAGAATCTAAATGAATTATGAATAATTGAATAATTAAAATAAATTTTGCCCATATTTCTGGTTACCAGTTATATCAAGCAAACCCTTCTTGAAGCAACCAAATCAAACAAAATCGAACCTACAAACATAACCAAATCGAACCTACAAACCCAACCCAACCCAACCCAACCAAATCAAACAAACAAAAGCAACAACAAGATGTGACCATTATACCCAAAAATCGAAACCCATAACCAAAAAACACAAAGCCACAAAGACATCCAACATGCAATAACCCAAAAACCGAAAAACACAGAAATTAACTAGCATATAACATTCTATTATTTGGTTGAACAACATCAGGAAGAAATATTAATGTTGAGCAAAGGAAAATACCCAGAAAAAAGAGGGAGGTGCCAAGGGAGTGCAGGAAGAAATGCCTAGAAGCCTTGACTGGTGATGTGACCGACAACAGGTTCACTGACGACGATGAGGCTCGGGGTGTTGTAACTTTGGGCTAGGAGAGAGGAGCAGCTAGGATTTTACTGTGAAGAAGATGAATGTGCTCCAGAATTAGGTTTTGCGTGTGGTTTAGTTAGATTGGTATGGATTCATATATTTCATAATTAATGAAAAAAATAAGGGTAAAATGACCCCAAAAGTTAAAGTAGTTAGGGCATAAAAGAGACAAATATTATATTCCTCACGGAATGGAACAATATCTAAGGGTGAGGTGGGTATGAGATTACCCCTAATATGACTGAATAGTGTCACTGTAGGTAATGTTATATTACCGAATTTTAAGAATGTTTTTGAACTAAACGCGGTTATCTCATGACGAAAATTTAGATTCTGGACAGTAATGTTAGATTATCCAAATCAAACAGCCCATAAGAGTGCAATTGCATGCCTCCAAGACATCTCCATTTGTACTTGTAAGATGATGGTGGTGGTAGTGGTGGTGGTGTTGATGAGAATTTGAGTCTTCAAACTTGAAAATATGTATGATTAGAGTGATTATATATTCTCAATAATATCATATTTAACAAACTTATATAAGGAATTCCTTCAATGAAAATTAATAATGAACAATTAAAACGATTTATTTAATTTAATGTGTAGACACCTAATTTTGTTCGGACCTCTAAATCAGGTAATTTCCTCCTTGTGCTTTTTAGAATGCAGAAAATCTCTTCTCAACCTGCGGATAGTACTCCAAGACTTTGTCTAGGAGGTCAAGCATGAAAAGTCAATCCGAAAAAAGTCAATCCCAGAAAAGTCAACCCAAAAAGTCAACATTGAAAAAGTCAACCCTCATTCAAAATCAAGATTCAAAGCTTAATTGAACAATGGTGAAAGAATTTTGATAATCCGAGGTCTACAACGAGAGATATAGAGTTCGGAAGATGGGTTATGGAATTTCAGTGAAAAGGAAACCCTAATTCGGTAAATTTGGGAAAAAGTACTTAAACGATCAAATTGGTCGAAATTGAAGGTTTCAAATGGAATATAATCAATGACTACGGGTATTGGAAAGGCTAATTGGAAGCAGAACCAAAGGAAGAGTCAATTTGGAACCGAAAATTAAGGTTTTTGGTAAATTTTGCGAAATTGGGGAAAACTGCAGAGATGGCCCGATTCGGTAAAATTAAAGCCCCTAATTGATGAAGAGTGAGTAAAAAAAGATAACCCAAGGCTCAGTTTGAAGTAATTCCGAGAAAAGAGCAGGTTGGAGGAAAAACGGAAAAACGAGAAAATTTTCGATATTAGAAAAAGGAAAAAATCCAATCGGAGGGGAATTTGATCGTAAAAATTGGGTGTTTTCGGATCAACTCCAATTCAATATTTAAAAAAGCCAATGGAAAAAGAAAATCTGGAAATCGGACCTGTTTTGAGTAAAATCGGGGTTTCGGGGGTTATAGGGCAATCTTGATAAATCCAGAAAAAATAGGAAACGAGTTCGGAAAATTACCAAAACTTCCAGATCTCAATATTATATTATTTGGAAGAGATTGACGAAGAAAAATCTGGAATCGGAGCTCATTTGAAAAATGGCAAAACTTCAGGTACACTATGCTAAAATTTTAGAAGATAAATCCGGGAAAAATAAGAAACGATCTCGGAAAATTACCAAAACTTTCAGATCTCAATTTTATATTATTTGGAAGATATTGGTGAAGAAAAATCCAGAATCGGAGCTCAATTGAAAAAGGCTAAATTTGGGAGGCACCAAACCAAAACTTTTAAAAACAAATCCGGGAAAAATAGGAAACGGGCTCATAAAATTATGAAAACTTCCAGAACCCAATTTTAAATTATTTAGGAGGTATTTGAAAAAGAAAATCAGGATTTGGGGTCCGTTTGCAATTTAATCAAGTTTAGGGGGCTAAAGTGCAATTTTATCGAAGAAACCGAAAATGGCCATTTTTGCAATTTAAAAAAAAAGAGAAGATGCTGGAATTTTAAGGGCCATTCGGTCAGCCCATGAAAAGGGGAAGGGATGGCTGAGTTCTTTCATCCAAAGGCCAAAATTGGATAGCAAGATGGTATTTTTATTTGATTGAGCCTTTGTGATCTTGCCAAGTGGCCAAATGAATGATGAGAAAAGATGAGCACATTATGGTTACATATTTTAGGCCAGCTGTTATTGTTAGGGGCTGATCACTTCATTTTATGGTTGCAATTTCACATTTTTATCATCTTTGATTAGTAGCCTTTGGATCTTGCTAGCTAGAAAAAAAAATGACAACATTATGTCAACACTATGGACCATTCGACTGCCTATATTAAGAGGGGGTTTTCATTCTTTTAGGAGTTTTTTTTTTGGCTGAGTATTTTCATGTTTGAGCAATAGCTAAGTGGTAGAAAAGCAAAGAAAAATTTAGAAGAGAAGGAAGCTTGAAAGATAGCTTTGAAAGGTAGCCTTTTGGCACCTAACTCTTGCATTTTTCTTTCTTTTTCTATGCTGATTTTGCTTATTTTCATATGATTTCTTGTTATTTATTATGAAATAAAGGTTTTTAAAACTCCCTTTTAAGGTTCCTATCTTGTGTTTTCATAAAAAAGATCAAAAACAATTTTTTACTACTCCTTTTCAAAGTGTCCGATTGGTCTCCTTTTGGTGTGATTGTCTTGTGTTTGATTTTATTCCTATGTTGGTTGTGGTATGTTAGTTTGTTTTGATGATTTAGCTTTCTAAAATAATCAAAGTATGAAGTTTATTTCTACTTTCTTTCTTTCTTTACTTGTTCTTATTTTTCTGTTTTTATCATTTATTTTCATGTCTACTTGCTTTATTTACTAACTTTAATTTTCTGTTTTTACTATATCAAGTTGTTTATGCTTTGCATAATTGCCATACCATGTGTTTGTGTATTTGCCTAGCTATATCTTTGCATTTTCATCATGATTATTTGTCTATCATGCTTTCATTTATGTTTTGCATATTTTCCATGCCATATGTTTGTGTTATTGCTTTGCTAGGATCTCACATATTTTTTTAAGTGATCATTTGGTTTCCATCTTTTCTTGCCTTGTGTATTTGCATTTTCATCTTGATTGTTTGACTACCATGCTTTCATTCATGCTTTACATCATTATGCCATGTTATTGTGTATTTGTTTTGCCATATTCTTGCATTATTATTATGTTCATTTGGTTATTATATGTTCATGTTATAGCCATGCATATTTATATGTCATGTTAGGCATTTGGTCATATTATATTGCCATGCATATTCTCATGATATTTTAGGTCTTAGGGTCATCTTTGTATGCCATGCATATTTTCATGCTTATTAGGCCTTAGGTTATCTTGTATTTCCATGCACAATTTCATGTCCATTAGGTCTAGGGTCATGTTTATTGCCATGCATGTTTCATGTTTATTAGGTATAGGGTTACATTTATTGCTATGCATATTTCTATCTAGGCATTAGGTCATCTTTTATGCCATTCATATTTTCAATGTCATTTATGCATTAGGTCATGAATTTCATGCATTTAACTTGCTATTTGTTCATGCATTTCATATCATACCACTTGATTTTTGACTTCAGCCAATCAATGGCTCAAAGCCAAGCTCTCATGAGCATGCATGTGGAAAATTAAGATGTTGTCAAGTTGGATTTTCTACCTTTGTGATTTTTTTTCATTAGGAAATCCTTGTCCAAACTTTTAGAAATTTTTACCACTGATGTTAGGATCTTAGAGGAGTATCTAATATTTTTATTCTGATTTTTGGATTTTTTTTATCAAAGGTTTAAAAATGTTTTTTGGCTAAATAGCTTTTCACCCACTATTCTGTCTTTCATGAATTTTCGGGTAGGTCATCCTTAGTCTAAAATTTAAGCTGATTTTTTCCCATAGAGGTCAACATGTTATGAGTCTCCAATATGTTTTTTAGATTTTTTTGAAAATTTTAAAATAGGTAAAAAAATCACGTTTTAAAACTGGTCAGAAAAGTCAGATTTGTTTTCAAGAAGAAAATAATTTTCTGTTTTGGTTAAGGCATTAAGTGGGGGCTGATTTATAACAATAGCTACTGTCCTAGGTTAATTTCTAAGCTATTTTAATCCTAAAATTTGATTTTATAAAAGTCGGGTCAAGGGAGGTCAACCCGGGATTTCAAAGTTAGGAAAATAGAGCCTTTTTAAAGGGGGGTTTCGACCATAGTGACATTTTCATCCAAAATTTTCAAATTGTTTTTCATCCAATCATAAAGTATTTAGAAAATCTGATTTAAGTCTTTTCCTAAGGTAGTCAGATATCTTTTTAGGTTTACGGATGTCCTTATTTAAAGGAAAAAATACACTTCCATGCATTGTATTTTCCATGTTCATGCATATTCTATGATATATGATTTTTGCAATGAATATTTCTATGGTGATGTTTAGAGGTGGCAAAATGAACCCGAACCCGAAAACCCGCCCAGGAAAACCCGAACCCGAACCCGCCCAAACCCGATTTGACCAAAAAGTCAAAAACCCGAACCCGAAAAAGCCCGAACCCGAATGGGCCCGAACCCGAATGGACCCGAACCCGAATGGGCCCGAACCCGAATGGACCCGAACCCGAATGGACCCGAACCCGAATGGGCCCGAACCCGAATGAGCCCGAACCCGAATGAGCCCGAACCCGAATGGACCCGAACCCGAGACCGGCCCGAACCCGAACCCGAATTTAATACTAAAAATAAAAATAAACAAATTGCAATTATTTTTTTTTACAAAGCAATAACTTTAATTATTAATTTTATTCTAATTTTTTTAATAATTTAATTAAAATTTAAAATTTAATATATTATATATATATATATGATGAAATAATAATTTTATCAAAAAGTAAATTATATTTTGTACTTATAAGTTATAACTTTAACGTCTCATATCATGATGAATTTACAATCTAAATATTTTAAATTCTTGAAAATTTTAAAGATGTGAAAAAAAATTTGACAATAATTCAATTAATCTATAAGGGTAAAAAAATTGACAATAATTCAATTATTTTGGCCTTTTGGGTTATACTTAGACCTGCTCACGGGCCGGGCCTGGGCAGGATATTTTGTGTTCCGGGCCGGCCCGGAACAGTAATTTTTATTATAATATTATTTTATTTAATTTTAATTATAAAAAAATAAAAAAAAATAAAAAAATTATTTTTTTATTCCAATGAACAATGTTTCGGGCCTAAACGGGCGGGCCGGGCCGACCCAGGGCCAGGCCTGGGCAGAGAAAATAAAAAAAACTGGGCCGCGGCCCGGCCCGGCCCATAAGCAGCTCTAGTTATACTTATGCGGTTAGGTTAGGGTGGGTTTAATTGGATTATGGCTTTCATGTGATTTTATTTTAGCGGTTGGATTTAATGGGGTTTTGTGTTTTATGGCCTTTTGGTTTTGGGTATATTTATTATATATTAATAAATAATCATATTAATTATATATTTATTACGTATAATTTAAATATAAATTATATTTTTTAGTACTACTTTATAATTTATACTTTATACTGATGAAAAAAATATAAGTACTCGATATATATATATATATATATATATATCTTGACTACAAGCATAAATTTTTTGCATTTTATAAGTATATAAACAAATAGATAAAGGCCAGGATTTATTTTTAAAAGTTTTTTATTTTATAGTGAATATAAATTATAATGTATTTATATTTTGAAATTCGAGCTCATCAAATCAATTATTTTAAATATCAATATATTAATTTATAATATATCATATTTTTTATAATAAATTATTTCAAAATTTGATTTTATATAACAAATTAATTTCTTATTCTTTTGGTGCTAACAAATATTAATTTTAAAAAATAAATATAATTAAAAATATCATATAATAGCAAAAGTATAAAAATAAAAATAAAAATAATAATAAATTAATAATTTGTTTTTAGATATAAATATTTAAATTACGTAAAAATGATTACATCTAATATAAAATAAAATAATGTAAAACATACCCGTACCCAGATCGAACCCGAACCCAGACCGAACCCGAACCCGAACCCGAATGGGCCCGAACCCGAATGAGCCCGAACCCGAATGGGCCCGAACCCGAATGGGCCCGAACCCGAATGAGCCCGAACCCGAATGAGCCCGAACCCGAATGGACCCGAACCCGAATGAGCCCGAACCCGGATGGACCCGAACCCGAATGAGCCCGAACCCGAATGAGCCCGAACCCGAATAAACCCGAACCCGAATGAACCCGACCCGAACCCGCCCGAACCCGCCCAATTGCCACCTCTAGTGATGTTATTGTTTCGATTTAGATTTCATGGTGATTGTCATGGTGGTTATATGGTTATGGATATTTTATGTTATTCTATGCTTTTTGCTTAGTCATTAATTATTTTTCCATATTTAGAGTTTATTATGTTCATGCATTGTTTTTTCATTTACATGCATATTTTATTGTTATTTTATGTTTCTTATTATGTCATGTTATTAAATTACACCATATCATTTAGAATATACTATGTCATTTAGATGTTGCCATGTTATTTAGATTATACTATGTCATTTAGATTTTGCTATGTCATCTTTTACCATGTCATACATGTTCATATTCATCTTTTTAAAATGTTTTTAAAAAAAGATAATGATTTTCAATAAAAATAAAGATATTCCCGAATTAAAATAATTCATGGGTTCTCTGTCGGGTTGCCGGGGAGGATATCATCAATTATCATTAATAAAGGAATATTTTTCTTTCAAAAAATGAAAATGATTCGTAGATTTTCCAAATAAATGAAAATTTCTATATTTTGCCGAGTTTGTCGGGGAATATAGGCAAATTTTGAATTAATAAATTCCGGATCATTTTCAATTAAAAATGGAATTATTTTTCTTTAAATTGGGAATTATTTTGAAATGCCAAATCTAAAACCAACTTTTACCAAGATTTGAGATAACACACGATTAATAAGGTACCGTTTTATACGGGAGTTGTGGGGGTGCTAATCCTTCCCCGCACGTAACCGACTCCCGATCCCGCTTCTTTGATTTCTCTGGTTTAAAAACGCAGACTTTGAAATTGGTTTTAAAAAATATTTTAATTAATTTTAAAATATTTTACAAAACCGGTTTTAATAGGTGGCCGATCTCACCTAGCCAAAAAAAAGATTGGTGGCAACTCCATTTCTTTGTCGAGGTTGTTTTCAAATTCTCGTTTTATTTCAAGAGGAATTAAGTCCTCTTTTCATCTGTTTTCCCCAATATCACACTTAACGAGTAATGTCTCGTGATGGGACTTGTTATTTTTTAGGTCGCGAAAGCTTGATGACTCCAATGGGGACATTTAGAGAGTCAGACCTAGAATTAGTCGTGTGTTATCAAAAGTCTCGGTTCTGTCGGTTTTAATTGGTGTCGCAACCTAAAAAATAACGAGTCTCATCGCAAGACTTGTTATTCGTTAAGCGTGACATTAAAAAAAAAAAACGAGGAAAAGTCGACTTAATTCCTCTAGAAAAATGAAGGTTTTGAAAATGACCTTGAAAAAAACATGGAGTCGCCACCAATCTTTTTTAGCTAGGTGTGATCGGCCACCTATTAAAACCGGTTTTATAAAATATTTTAAAAATTACTTAAAACATTTTTAAAACCAATTTCAAGTCTGCGTTTAAACCAGAGAAATTAAAGAAACGGGTTCGGGACTCGGTTACGTGCGGGGAAGGATTAGCACCCCCACAACGCCCGTATAAAACGGTACCTTATTAATCGTGTATTATCTCAAGTCTCGATGTAAAGTTGGTTTTAAATTTAGTATTTCAAGTTAATTCCCAATTTAAAGAAAAATTATTCTATTTTTTAATTAAAAATGATTCGGAATTTATAAATTCAAAATTTTCCTATATTTCCCAACAAACGTGGCAAAATATAGAAATTTTTATTAGTTTTGGAAAACTTTCCGAATCATTCTCATTTTTTTTTGAAAGAAAGATATTCCTTTATTAATGATAATTGATGATATTCCTTCCTGCAAACCCGGTAGAGAACTCATGAATTACTTTAACTCGGGAATATCTTTATTTTTTATTAAAAAATCATTATCCTTTTGAAAACATTTTAAAAGATATGAATATGTATATGCATGACATAAATAAAATGACATAGCAAAATCTAAATAATATAATGCACCCTAAATGATATGATATGATTTAAATGTCTTAGTATATTCTAAATGAAATGAAATATCCTAAGTTATATGACATATTCTAAATGAAATGAAATGATCCAGGTAGCATAATATATTATATATGAAATGTAATATCCTTAGTCATATGATATATTCTAAATGACATAATAAATCCTAAATGACATAATATATATCCAAAATGAAATGACCTAGGTAACATAATATATTTTACATGAAATGACCTAGGTAACATAATATATTCTATATGAAATGAAATAATTTGAATAACATGGCAAATATGAATGATATGGCATATAATTTAAATGACATAAAATATAAAATAATGCTATCATATAATATGCATGAAAATAAAAATGCATGAACATAGTATATGCTAAATAATATGACAAAAAAAAAAAAAAACTAATAATATGACCAAAAAAAAAAAAACAGCATAGGATATCATGAAATATTCCAAATTATATAATAAACAATATAACATAACTCAAAATCATAACAATATCATAGAAATTATCATAGCGAAAATCACATACTATATAAAATGCATGAATATGGAAAATGCAATGCATGAAAATGTATTTTTTCCTTTAATTAAGAAAATCCGTATATCTAAAAAGATATCTGGCTACCTTAGGAAAATATGTCAAATTAAATATTCTAAAACCAAAATACTTTGTGATTGTTTGAAAACAATTTGGAAAAACTTAGATTAAAAATAAAAACTCGGCTAAACCTTTTTTTAAAATAGCTTTAATTTCCTAAATTTAAAATCCCGGACTTGACCACCCTTAACTCGAGACTTAAAAAATCATTTTTAGAGTTTAAAAAGGCTTAGAAACTACCCAAAATCAGTAGCTAAACTTCCTAATCAGCCCCCTCTAAGTAAATTAACCAAAACAGAAAAATGATTTTTCTTTAAATTCAATTCTGACTCCACTGTTCAGTTTTAAGCCACGATTTTTTACCCTATTTTTTAAAAACTGAAAAAAATCTAAAAAAAAAAATACTTGAGACTCAGGATATGTAAAACTACAGGGGAAAAAATCGGCTTAATTTTTTGATTAAAGATGAATGCCCAGAAAAATCGCGAAAGTACGAGTACTGGGTGAAAAAACTGTTTTGCCAAAATACATTTTTGCCTTTGATAAAATCATTTAAAAATCAAAGTAAAAATATTTAAAACTCACAAAATGACTCACAAACAGTATCTAGGACTTTTTGAAAGTTAGATAAAAATTGGCTAAGTAAAAAAAATCACAAAGGTAGAATAAACAATTTGACAAAACTTAATTTTCCACAAGTGTGCTCAAGAGAGCATGACTTTGAACCATTAATTGGCCTAAGTCATTAGTCAAGTGGCATGAACATGAAATGCATGAAAAATATAGCAAATATGATGAATGAAATGTATGAGTTTAAACCTAAATGTCATGGAAAAATGCATGGCATCCATATAGTGACCTAGACCTAAATGAACTTGCATGGCATTTAATGCAACCTAGGTCTAATGCATGGACATGCATGGCAAAATAAACCTAACCTAACCTCTAAAATATGCATGGAAATAACACAAACACAAAGCATGCTTAAACCAAAAACTCAAAAAAATATAATGCAAATGCTAACCTATCAACTAACATAGCAAAAAAAAAAAAAAATACACACATGATGCTAGAAGACAAGGTAGCCGAATGGCCTGTGTTCCTAACAAGCATGGCATTTTCACAAACACTTGGTATACTAACATGCAAAACTAAATCAAATGTCATGCAAATGCAAAACCTACTAATTAACATGTCAAAAATGCACATACAATGTAAAACACATAGAGTAGCCGAATGGCCTCAAGCTCCAACAAGCATGGCATTTTCACAAACACTTGATATGCTAACATGCTCAACTAAAATATAACACTCAAATCATGCAAATACTAAAACCAAACAAGCATTTTCACAAACACTTAATATACTAACATGCTCAACTAAAATATAAGACTTAAATCATGCAAACACAAAGTAAAGAAACTCACACGCATTTTGACAAACACTTGATATACTAAATATAAAATATCAACAAATTTAAACATTATGAGAACAGAAAATTAGAAATGCAAGAACATGATATTTAAATCATAAATGGAAACAAACAAAGCAACCAAATTAAAATATGACTCAAGTATATGAAGTAGAATAACACTTAAAACATCAAGATTAAAGAAAATAACATAAATAACATGATAAAATAAACAAAACAACAACATTAATAAAGAATGTAGGCCATTCGGCCATGGTGAGAAAAATGTAAAAAAAATATTTAAGAAAGAGATGAAGAAAGAACTTAAGAAGAACAATAAAAAACACTTATTAAAAAGGAAACTCACCAAATAATAATTAAAATAATAAAAGCAAGAATGGAAAATCAAGAAAGTGCAAGAGTTGGTGCTCAAGAGCAACCTCAAGAAGCTATATTTCAAGCTTTATCTCTTCAAACTTTCCTTTCTTTTCTAAACTTTTTCTTTTTGCTTTCAACCAAGGAGAGAAAAACCAAGAGAAACTAAGAGAAATCAGAAAAATGAATTGTGCCCCTCCTCTATGTCAAGGCCGAACCAACCCTCTCTCTCATGCAAGGATGTTGTCATTTTCATCCTAACCAATTTCCATCGAATGGGTAATAATTCAAGGTGAAAAATCATGAAATTACCATCCTTAGATTAGCATATCAGCTGTCCCAAATTACAGCTGTTCAAGAATAATGTTGACACTCTCCCTTGGCCTATGTGGCTTAATCACCATGGCTTGATCAAAGAGAATCTCTAACTAACTCTTAATTCTTGGCCATTTGATTGAAAAATCAGAAGCTTCATCCTTCCATTGGGCCTTGGCAGGCCATCACTTCTCTTACCCAGCCCAAGTCTGATTTTTTGAAAGGCCCAAAGAAGCCCTTTTCGGTTGCTTGGATGAAATGACCGTTTTGCCCCTCGGATGCAAATAAATGGAAAATGGACTCCAAATTCAATTTTTTTTAATACTTCCAAAATAATAGAACATTGAATTCTGGAAGTTTTCAAAATTTTTCGAGTCCGTTTGCTATTTATTTGGATTTTTTTCCAAAAATGCCCTTTTATGCCCCTACATTTTACCATTTTTTAAACGAGCTCCAAATCAAGATTTTTCTTCACCAATCTCTTCCAAATAATTTAAAAGTGTGATCTGGAAGTTTTCATAATTTTTGGAGCTCATTTGGTATTTTTTCGGGATTTATCTGCTTGAATTATTGCATAGGAGGCTCGAGATTTAGCCATTTTGCAAACGAACTCCGAATCAAGATTTTCTTTCGCTAATCTCTTCCAAATAATTTAAAAATGAGATTTGAAAATTTCAGAATTTTTGGAGTCCATTTGCTATTTTTTCGGGATTTATCTTCTTGAATTATTGCATAGGAGGCCCGGGATTTGGCCATTTTGTAAACGAACTCCGAATCAAGATTTTATTTCACCAATCTCTTTAAAATAATTTAAAAATGAGATTTGCAAAATTTCAGAAGATTTGGAGCTCATTTCTATTTTTTTGGGATTTTGCTTCTTGAATTACTACATAAAAAGCTCGGGATTTGGCCATTTTGCAAACGAACTCTGAATCAAGATTTTATTTTTCCAATCTCTTTAAAATAATTTAAAAATGATATTTGCAAAATTTCAGAAGATTTGGAGCTCATTTGCTATTTTTTTGGGATTTTCCTTCTTGAATTACTGCATAAGAAGCCCGGGATTTGGCCATTTTGCAAACGAACTTCGAATCAAGATTTTATTTTTCCAATCTCTTCCAAATGATTTAAGAATGAGATTTGCAAATTTTTATAATTTTCGGAGTCCATTTGCTATTTTTCCCAAAATTTTTAATTTTGTCCTTTTGCTTTCGAAACCCGATTTTGCTCAAAATAAGTCCGATTTTTAGATTTTCTTCAAGCTGAGCCTTGGGCTATCCCTTTTTAATCATTCCTCATCCATTGGGGGCTTTGGTCTTACCAATTCGGTTCATTTCTGTGATTCCTCCCGATTTCACCGAAATCCACCAAAAATCCTAATTCTTAGTTTTCTCCCGGATTGACTTTTCTTTCGGTTTTTCTTTCAAGTGGTTTCTCCATTACCCGTAGTCAGTGCTTATCTTTTATTTGGAACCTTCAATTTTGACCAATTTGATCGTTTAAGCACTTTTCCCCAAATTTCTTGAATTAGGGTTTCCTTTCTACTGAATCTCCAAATCCCAACTTCCGAACTCCATATCTTTCGATGTAGACCTCGGATTATCAAAATTCTTTTGTCATTTTTCAATTGAACTTAAAATCTTGATTTTGAAAGTGGGTTGCTTTTTTCAGTAGTTGACTTTTTGGGGTTGACTTTTTTGAGGTTGACTTTTTCCGAGGTTGACTATTTTTCAAGTTTGACTTTTTATGCTCGCCTTCTTCAACTAAGTCTTGGAGTACCACCTGCAGGATGAAAAAAGTTTTTTACATTCTGAAACATCAATTTAGGAAGAAAACATACCTGTTTTAGTGGTCCGGACAAAATTAGGTGTCTACAATTGGTATTTAATTATATTTCCCACATTTGTTTTTTAAAATAAGGAGAATTTTTGAAAATAACAAAATGTTTTTAATATGTTCATTTGCATGCATATTATTACTGCTCTCTGAATGTGTTACACTATTCTTGGTCTTTGTTTTAATAAATTGCTGGGGCATTTAGAATAAGGATTGTAGAATAAGTGGTGAAAGGTTTGTTGTTCCTCCTCACACACTACACGTGCATTTGCATAACATGAGCTCTATACCCGAGTTCCATCCCTTTAAGTGGAAGTAAAGTACCTACGCTTCGTGTGGCAATAGCCTCCACATAAGCTAGCGAAACACTTTTGGAGTGTTAGATTACCTACGCTTCGTGTGGCAATAGCCTCCGTATAAGCCTAGGAAATGTACTCTAACGAATTGAACCCGCTTTTATCGGGGTGCCTTACTAGCCTTCACCGACGACACTGAGGAACAATTCGAGGCTTTTAGAACCTAATGCAACCTCATATAGTGAACTTAGGCGAAGCCATGGCGGATTTTCGATTAGATATGCCGAAACTAGGAACACATGGAGGAATGCTTCGAATCTTTTGCCATTTATTTCTGAATTCTGAATAAGCATTATAGATCGGGCAACGATGAACGTACATCACCCATAATAAATGTGATAATGCACCCAAAGACACCGTGATGCCTATAGAAGTAGATACTGTTGGGGCACATGTTCATTAACTTTTTCACTTTGATTGATGATTGTACCCTTGTACTTGCTTTGTTTCTTTTCCACACACATCATTTGTAATAATACCGAAACCTAGTGTTTTTGGGTTATTTTGAAATTTTTTCTTTTTTAGGTGTTCCTAAAAAAAAGAGATTTTATTCTTTGAAAATTTTTTCTCCTTTGAAAAAGAATAAAGAATGATATTAAGATCTTATTTTCCTTGATGTTTTCACTTGCATTCTTTGTATAACATACACATTGTTTTAGCAGTTGTAAATATGAAAATTCATCTCCTCAAGCATCTTCGCATTTTGTACATTTCATGCATTAATCATCATTATATTCATGCATATAAGAATAGAGCATGTACATTCATAATTGTATTCTTGATCTCATGATAATAATGTCATTTTTATTTGCATGAAAGGGGTTCGAGATATGACGAATGAATCAGAGGAACGATTGGGTGCTTTAGAACGCAATCAGGAGGAATTTGGACATGAAATCCGGGAGGTGAAAGAACAGCTCGCCAAATTAATGAAAATGGTTGAGGATATAGGCAAGAGTAAGAGGGAATTTTCTCAGGGTTCTTCATCATTTTTGGATCAACCAAAATCATCAGGTCTAGAGCATACAATCCTTGCTGGATCCTGAGCTTGTCAATGCCACAAAGGTTGTAACCCTGATGAAATTGTGGCAAAATCATGAAAATGATTAAACTAGAGCGCCTGATACCAAGGATAGAAACCTCAGATCCCAAACAGTCCCTGCAATTGGTCCTAGGTCCAAACCAGTATCCTCACTCAACTATGATCCAGTCATCCACTGGGATGACCGCTACGGGATTCCTAGGTCAAACTCAATCAGCACCAATTGGCAGTTCGTACTCCTTCCTTTATCAAGCACCTTATCAAGCAGCCGGAATAGGAACCTCGAACTATGTACAACCTCTAAGGGTCCCCGTGTCCAAATCCATACCCTTACCATGCTGTTCCGCCACCTCTCCATGTAAACACTTCAGTTCGAGCCTTAGTGCCACCATCAAGAGCCCCAACCCCTAGGCCATGCGTGACCAAGAAACAATCCAAGAATAAGAATCAAGAGTAGTATGATCCTATTCCAATCAGCTACCAAGAGCTTTTCCCTATATTGGTACAAGATCACATGATTGCCTGTGTCCCGTTGAAACCCTTGTTACCATCGTATCCCAAGTGGTATAACCCAAGTGCAAGATGTAATTATCACTGCGGAATTGCTGGGCATAGCATTGAAGACTGTATAGCCTTCAAAAGGAAAATGTAGTCTCTTATAGATGTCAAGTGGATCGATCCAATGACACTGATTGATAGAAGGCTGGGAAAGGGTAATTAGGAGTGGGAGATTTATGACAATGATGTAGAAAGACTTCGGTCTGATATGATGTAGTAGGATTTCACTTTTTCAGTAGCCAGCGCTTATATCCTTAGGATGCTAGGAAAAATAAAGTGCTTGTAAAGACAGTTTTAACCACTGCTCAGATTTTGTAAACATGGTTTATACCTTGTGAATGTTGATATGGGAATGAATTGGTTATGCTTCAAATTTATGAGATGTTGATGATTAAGTTCCTCCGATTCTTATTTCCTCCGTGATATCTTCCCCTTTGCATTTTGCATCCGATCAATTATTTGTCATACCATACATTTATACATGCATCTTGGTAGCATCAGGTGGTATTCATGACAAACATAGTCAACATGATTTTTCTGTATATTTTCATTCACTAATTTGCTTATTACAAACATCATGTTAGCATGAGGTCGCATTCATGACAAACATAGTCAGCATAATTTTTCTGTATATGTTCATACATTAATTTGATCACTTTTTACATGCATTGATTTGTTTATATAAATCATGTTGACATCTGGTTGTATTCATGGCATACATAGTCATCATGAATATGCTCTTGCATTAATCCATCATGTTAGCATCAGGATATATTCATGACACACATGGTCATCATGATTTTCTTTGTATATACTCTGTGTCAATCATTCATTGTTTATATGCATCGTATTGCATTCATAGTGTATATGATCATTCATTGGGAAATACATATGAAATATACATGGTCATTCATTGCATATATCCATGCGTTGATTTGTTTATTCTTTGCTTGCATCATGTTGGCATCGTGATTGCATTTATTACATACATGGTCAGCATGTCTCCACTATATATGTCCGTACATCATTGTTTATGCTTCATGGGCATCAAATTGCATTCATGGCTTATTCATCACGATACGCATTTGAAGGGATAAAATGGAAGTTGGCTTGGCTTTAGGAGTCTTTGAAAGAATTTTCATTTCAAATCAGAGGTATAAGAAATACCGAGTACCTTTTTAATACAGGCTTGAGTGGAGAATGAACAAGCTGCTCGAATGGAAAGAATGGAAAGGGCACAGGAAGAATTGCAAGAAAAGTTGGAAAAATCTCAAGCAGAATCTAGAGATCAGATAACTAAATTGATGGAGCTGATGTCCTCCGTAATCAAGGGAAAGGGATACACTGAAAACTTGACCGCCAGAGAAGGAACGGAGGCACAAAAGGGACAGAATGAGGTCATAATGTTAGATGCCCAGTCTTTTTAGAACACAGTTAATCCTGTCAATATTCTGAATTCAGATAATCCAGCTGAACAGACAAAGTTGAAAATGGTTGCGTCGAATGATGTTGAATTGGCAGGTTCCTAAGGGAAATATGAGTTGTTATATGAAAGGCTACGGGCAGTGGAAGGTGCAGATGTATTTGGAAGTGTAGATGCGAAAGAACGTTGCTTGGTCCTCGATTTAGTCATTCCTTCTAAATTCAAGGTTCGTAACTTTGAGAAATATGATGGGACGACCGATCCGTCAGCCCACATCACTATATTCTGCTGAAAGATGACGGGTCATATAGATAATGATAAGCTTTTGATCCACTATTTTCAGGATAGCCTCAGTGGGTCCGCCATTAGGTGGTATAGTTAGTTGAGCAAAGTTCAGATTCGCTCTTAGAATGATCTTGCTAAGGCTTTTCTAAGCCAGTACAAGCATATGAACGATATGGCGCCTGACCGTCTCACCTTACCAAATATGGAGAAAAGAGCTACTGAGAGCTTCAAAGAATATGCTCAGCGGTGGATGGACATGGCTGTCCAAGTACGACCATCTTTGACACAGAAGGAAATCACCGTCCTTTTTGTGAATACACTACGGGCCCCGTACTGTGATAGACTCGTCGACAATGCCTTGAAGAATTTTGCGAATATGGTAATCTCAGGGGAGATGATTGAGAATGCTATCAAAGATGGAAAACTTGAAGGAGAAAGAACATCCAATGCCGAGAGAAATGGGGCACCTAGAAAGAAAGAGGAAGATGTCCAAGCTATGGGAGATTTCGTCCCATATTCCCAATTCCCCTCATACTAGTTGTCATAACGTGCCAAATACGAATTCAGCATGCTAGACACAAATCAATGGAGTCGTCACTAATCATCTAACTAGGTGTGATTAGTCACCTATATGAATCTATTCTTCTTAAAGTAATCCTAAGCTTGACTAAGGCACCTTAAAAAGAATAGGTTCTGGTCTGCTTATCAGAACTAGGTTCGGGAGTACGGTTACATGTGAGGAAGGATTAGCACCCTCACAACGCCCATCCAAAGGACGGTACCTAATTAGTCTTGTGATACTTAAAAAGTCTTAACTAACTGGTCTTATCTATCCTATCATTATTTAAATTGTTAAAATTAGAAATCTCGAAAATCATTTTTTAGGTCCTCCTTCCATTCATTCTGGAGAAATTACTAAAAAACGTTTCCTCACCTTGAGAGTATTCAAAAGAAACCATTCGTTCTATTGAAGAGGCTTCGTCGTCGGAAAAGTTAGATTATTTAACAAAGTTATTATTCTTCCAAAATTAATCCCCATTTTATTAATGTTTGTTCGGAAAATAAATTATGATCTTAATATCGAAAATTATCCCTTAGAATATTCTTCCATTCGTTATGGAGAATTTTTAAGAGAATTTTTCTCACCTAGAAATTTCTTAAAAGTCAACCATTCGTGACTTTTTTTGAATTTCATCATCGGAAAAAATCTTAATTTATCCTTCGATTTTAATTAGGCATTTATTATGGACAATTATCTTGAAAAAGAGATATTGAAAATTAATTATTTTAAAAAATAAATTTTGACCACTATTGATATCGAAAATAATCCCTTAAAAAAATCCTTCCATTCGTTCTGGAAAATTTTTAAGAGAATTCTCTCACCTAGAAATTTCTTAGAAATCCACCATTCGTGATCTCTTCGAATTTCATCATTGGAAAAGATCTCAATTTATTAATTTCAAAATAACTAATCATCAATTAGAAAACTTATCTTATTAATAAATAAATCAATAGTTAATAATAATAAAATATACTTAAATATAATAATAATATAAAATAAAAACAAAATAATAATAGTTAATAAGTATCTAATAATAAATAATTAGTAAACAACTAATAACGAGGCATCAACTTTAAATTACGCAATGTGAAAACATACTCCTCTACCGAGGCTTCAACTTTAAATAATCTAAACGAAATCTGTAAATTCACCAAACGTAAATACTTTCCCATATAAACTTCAAAACCTTACCTTGAATCCCAAAAGAAAATGCTAACCTCGCCAATTGGCATTCCAAATTGAAGTTCCTGTCCAAATCATACTGAATATCTGAAATAATATTTCTTGGATGTAATGCATGAATGCAATGCAATACATGAATGCCATGAATGAAATGCAGATGCATATTGTACAATGGATGTCATGAATGCTCTGTAATATCAATTCCCTGAATATCTAATCAAGATAAAAGGTTCTCAAGCTTATCATTCATCTCTATCTATGCTAGGCTTCAAACTGGTAGAATGAATCGTATTATCTCTTTCTTTTTTCAAAATCTGCTGAATATGAACAATTTCTTTTCTCGAAGGTTTCAAAACATCAATCATTCTGTATCTCATCTTATGCCAGCTCAACTGGACTTAACGTTTCATCATAGAAATTCTCATCTTCAAAAATTCTCACTTTATTTCTCATTTCATCTCATCTCCCTACTTTTCTGTTCAGCTATCCATAGATTTCTCATAAAAATAAATGCAGGGATCTCTTAAGATTATATTCCAATTTATCAATCATTATTCTAATTTCATAGCAAACGCAATGCATGATGGATTCCCTTTATTCAATCCAAAGGTATAAAATTGAGAATAACAAATGGAAGGCAAAAATAAGCTAGAAAGAAAGATCTTTATTAACAAAAATAAGGAAAAGAATTCATCTCGAAGAACAAAAGAGCATCTCAAAATGTTTACCATAAATGTGTTAGGATAACAACACAATATCCAAACAATGAATACTTAGACAACCTTAACAGTTTATTCAAAATTCTCATCCGAAAACCAATCCCAATCGATGTCTTCAATCCTTCATAGTTCATCAAACTAGATATTGCCCCCATCTTCATGAGACTTTCCAAATGACGCTAATCCTCCTCAAATCTAAGCCGTCCTTTCGGGTTTTCAACTCAGACAACCCTCATTGACCCAAACTGCCCTTTTCGGGTTTTCAATTTGAGTCCTCTTTTTTTTTTTCTTTTTTTTTTTTTTAAAGAAAAATACTTCTTCACAGCGTCTAAATTAATCGGGTTTGGCAAAACATCCCCATCCATTCCAGCCAAAATCAAAGCTCCACCTGAAAAAGCTTTTTTCACCACATAAAGACCCTCCCAATTCGGCGTCCTCTTCCCTCGATGATCATGCTGATACAGAAGAATCTTTTTCAAGACTAACTCTCCTTCCCTGAAATGTCTGGGATGGCCTTTCTTACCATGCGCTCGCATCAGTCACTTCTGGTACAACTGACCATGGCACAACTCTGCAAGTCTCTTTTCCTCAATGAGATTCAACTGCTCAAAATGATCTCGTAGCCATTCTGTTTCTTCCAAATCCAACTCCTTCAACACTCTTAAAGAAAGTATTTCTACCTCAACTGGTAACACAGCCTCCATCCCATATACCAAAGAAAACGGGGTTGCCCCTGTGGATGTGCGAACCAAAGTTCTATAAGCATGCAAGGCAAAAGGCAACTTCTCATGCCAATCTTTGTAGACATCACTCATCTTTTCTACAATCTTTTTGATGTTCTTGTTGGCTACTTCCACAACTCCATTCATCTTTGGACGATATGGTGCTGAGTTGTGATGCTTGATCTTAAACTGTTCACAAACCTCTTTCAACATCTTGATATTCAAATTACGAGCATTATCAGAAATGATTCTCTCTGGTAGTCCATATCGACAAATTATCTCTTTCTTTATGAACTTTCAAACCACTGCCCGTGTTACACTCGCATACGACATCAATGGATTACCGTAATCAGGGGATAGTTGGCCATTCAGTTCAGAGTTGTGATGAATTTCGACAGGTAATCCATTGATGTCGTAACTTCATCTACCTTTCCCTTGATTACGGTAATCTTATCATCTCCCAAAGCATTTACCGCTGGCCCCGCGTGGTTTGGTAAAGGATTACTGTTGACGTTCAGGCCACCTTTCTCTTCAAAGTTTCAACCCAGCCTTAACCAAACTTTGCACTTTGTACTTCAAAGCTGTGCAATTTTTGGTGGAGTGTCCGACGTTCCCCGAATAGTAGTCACACCTGGCATTAGGATCATACCACCTAGGGTATGGAGGTTTCAAGGGTTCCAAGTGTATCGATGCAACCATATGGTTCTTGATAAGATCTGGAAGCAGGTCTGCATAGGGCATGGGAATCGAATCAATAGGCGTTCTTTCCTGGCCAGCTCGTGGTCCCCTCAGATTAATTGATGTTGATTGGTTTGTGTGGGTGGCCCGACTGGAGGAGCCAATGGTTTGGGGCAAAAATTAGGTTGGAATACCTATGGTGGTGCTGGTGGATAAGCATATAGGCCCGGATTGATGGCATTGGTATTTGGGTAGTATGGTTGGTACACGGGTTGTGGGAAATGCGAGACGTAACCTCCCATTTGTTGCCCTCCATATGCAACAGTTTGGACATCAACTTCCTTCTTATTTGACACGTTACTCTTCTTTATAAAAGACTCACCTCCTTCAATCTTGCCATTCTTGATGGCATTCTCTATGATTTCACCGAAAATCACCATATCAGCAAAGTTCTTTGTGGCGTTCCCAATCATCCTATCATAGTACGGAGCCTTAAAAGTACTAACAAACAACACTGTAGTCTCTTTCTCAGTTAGAGGCAGCTGGATCTGAGCAACAATATCTCCATCTCTAGGCATAGTCCTTAAAACTTTTGGTGGACTTCTTCTCCATATTTTGTAGAGACAAACAATCTAGGGCCATATCAACAATGTACTTACTGGTTGATGAATGCCTTGGCCAATTCCTTCCTAGTACGAACCCGATTCTTATCGAGTTGAACATACCACCCGGCAGCAGACCCTGTAAGACTGTCCTCAAAGACATGGACAAGCAGCTTGTCATCTTTAGTGCGGGCGGCCATTTTTCGGTAGTACATGGTGATATGGGATATGGAACACTTGGACCCATCAAACTTTTCGAAGTCAGGAGTCTTGAACCTAGGTGGGATCACTACATCTGGCACTAAACAAAGCCCCTCACCATCCATAGAACCATAGAAGTCTAACCCCTCAACAGCCTGAAGCCTTTCTTTAATCAATTTCATTTTTCGAGACTCGATCTCTTCTGCCAGTTTCAGCTTCTCTATCTCTTTGGGATCGTCTAAGTCTGGAATTTGGACTGGGTCTATCTTTGTCCCAGGAACAGGAATGGTGAATCCCGGGATTTGAGGTTGGCCGTATGGGTACGTGAATCCTTCCATGTATTGCACCTATTGTGATTGTTCCTGTTGAGCTTGAGATCAGGGACCGGGTGGATATAAAGATTCGCCCATATTTTGCTCTTTCCCTTGAGAACCAAATTCATCTTCCTTATTTTTCCCTTTCAGACTCTTCATCATTTCCAACAAAGAACTTAATTGTTCTCTAATCTCATCCTGAGCTTGTTCTACCCTATCTATCCTTGAGGATTGTTCTTCGGCCATTTCTCTAGCTCTTGATCTGGTATTGTAAGAGTGATGAGAAAATTGTCCCGAAGACTCCGACTGTCGAGCTATCCTTGAAATTTTATCAAAATTTGTTAAATCATGATGATGTGTTTAAAAGTTAAAGCTAAACTGATGATGTTTATGCACATATGGATGAGATGTATGAAAGAACACCAGCCACATAACAAATGTAGATAAAAAGAATCTTATAAATAAAATCACCGAATCCATAAAAATCCTAAAACCAAAGCGAACGTAAAGATAAAAAACTTCAAACTAGTCCTAAAGCATGAAAATATGAAAATTCTTACAATAATCCTAAAAACATAAATCTAAAATCCTAACATCTCCAAAGGAACTTGATGATCTGACAGTAATGAGATTGAGCTTCATCCAAAAGTTCGAATATAAGCTGGCCATTCTTATGGAATGGATGTACTTTCGCCTTTATCTCCATAAATCTATCATACATATCTTCTGCCTTGCGGGATGCCACATCGAAGTGATCAAACATATTCTTCAGAAGATTCTGCTTTTTAGAGTCCGCATCTCAAAGTTGCGAGCATTCTTCCTTCAAGTTCATTAATTCGATAACCAATTCTTGGCAATCAGCTTCTTTCCTTTCTTGATCAAATAGTAACTCTTCATTTTTTCTTTTAGGCGTCCGACCTCAGAAGTCAAAAGCGAAGATGTCTTTTCCATACTTGTCAAGGATTCCTTCAAAGTGTCACCATCTTCGGTAAGTTTCTGAATAATGCCATCTTTTTCCACTAAATCGTTCTCCAACTTTTGAACTTTTGGTCGAAGTTTCTAGGCCTTGCCTTTTTCTTTGTTCAAATCCTCTTCTAACTCTTCTATCCTTGGCTGCAGTTTCTGGTTTTCTTCCCCCAATTCATCTTTTTCTTCTTGTAGCTTCCTTTTAGCCTTTTCAATCCTCAGCATAGGGTCCGAGATTATAACCTGGGCTGGACCATCTGGACTTCTTTCACAAGAAATCACAACATCTTTGCTCTTCTGGCCTGCCATACAGAGTATTCGGAGTAGTGTTCCATGAGATACTACCTCCTTCAACTCTAATCGTTAATGTCCAAGCCTTTGTAAGTTTCCATATCTTGTTGATAACCCCTTTATCTGAATAAGAGAAATCCACCTGGTTAAGTCCATGAGTCATTGGTATGAACTGCTTATACCCCGCCTGTCTCCGTACCATGATGGGAGAGTAGCTAATGACACCCCGAAGTCCTAAAAGAGGAACCCAAGGTTGATCACCACAGCTAAATAATATTAATCCATGGGGCATCCATGGTGCTTTCCAAATCACTTGTCGGCTCGTAAGTTCTTGCAACATCATTACCCAGTCTTCTTTTGACCTTGATTCAGGCCATGTACTATCGTAGAACTCCTTGATAGGGATACTAGTGGTGAAGTATGGCTTTCGAAACTTCGACTCTTGGCACTCAAAATAACTTTTCATCCAGATGTAGAGTAACTGTAAACATCCGATGAAACGTCTTTTTCCATTTCGCCTACAGTGATTTAATGACCTGATAGTCTCGGCTAATATAGCTAGAGCCGTATTAATTTGGTGTTGAACTTGGTCTATGAAATTCACCACAGTTGTTTCAACAAATCCCAATATCTTCGGGAAAACCACAAGTCCGTAGATAGCCAAGGCCATCACCTTTAGACCTTTATCATCATCTAAGTGTTTGACAATGAAGTTTCGGAGAACACTCCATGGGATACAAGTACTCATACCCTTTGTCTTCACAGTTTTGTCAGTATCTATCAAGCTGATTCCCATGATCTTTGCTAACTTCTTCTGATAGCATCTCTTGTTTTTCCAGTAAACTTTGTCCGGATTCGGAGGATCCAAACGAAGTAATGCTGAATATTCTTCTATAGTTGGAACCATATCTACTTCATTGAACACGAAGCACCTGTATGATGGGTCCCAGAACTGTATCATGGCCCTTACCAAGTTATTATCGACTTCAACAGATAGAAGCAAAGCCAGATCCCTATATTTTCGTCTGAATGCCTCTTGTCGAGTTTATCCCAAGAATGCCAAATACTGATAAAATCTTCGAGGTTGTTCTGTGCCAGATCCATGTGAACTTTCTCGGGAAGAGTGGAGACATACCCGACTGGAAGACAATCCTTTGTGTTCTACTGAACTGCTTTAGGTCTAAGTTTCAAGCTAACCTTAGACTCACGCTTGGCGACTGTTAGACTTTCCATGGATTTAGCGAACATTCTTTTTATCTAAACCGCTATGTGGCAAGATAACTTTATGATGATGCATGATGTATGAAAAGAAAGAAAACAAGAAGTTAGATATTATATCAACAATCTTATGGAAGGATAAAAAATACAACAACATGTGTAAGCATTATCATGGTGAGCATATCATCAAAACAAATATCATGTCAATGAAAAGGTATAAGTATAAGAAGTGTTCCTTCGTGTGTCCTAATTTTGGGTTTTCCTCTATACAAGGGTAGACATGGCTCTATCCTAAAGTTGGCCCTTAAGTGCTGTTTATATGCTGGTTTTAGGATACTTGACCAAGCTAAAAAGGTCCCCAAAATGCTCCTTAACATCATCCATGTAGAATGAGTAAGGCACCCCATTCCTCACCCATTATAGGCTCCAACCTGAAGGGTTCAATTCGGGTTAGAGTATTTTCCAAAGTTGCTGCGGAGGTTACCACCTCACGAAAACTTTGGTACTTTAGACTCTGAAGGTGTTTCACTAGCCGTTGCGGAGGTTATCACCCCACGAAGGCGTAGGTACTTTACCCCCTCCTAAAAGGGACGAGCCCGAGTATATAGCTTTATGATATGCAATGTGTCGTGTGTGCGAAGGAACATTCAAACCTTCTCTTTCCTACCAATGTATAAGAAACAAGAGTTATCACAAATAATAAAATAAAAAATAAATAAATAAACATTTAAGACCAATTATTAAAACCTAAGGTATCATAAGACTAATCTTTGGCTCGACTCTCTAAAGTCCTCAGTGGAGTCGCCAAACTGTCATAACGTGCCAAATACGAATTCAGCATGCTAGACACAAATCAATGGAGTTGCCACTAATCATCTAACTAGGTGTGATTAGTCATCTATATGAATCTATTCTTCTTAAAGTAATCCTAAGCTTGACTAAGGCACCTTAAAAAGAATAGGTTCTGGTCTGCTTATCAGAACTAGGTTTGGGAGTACGGTTACATGTGAGGAAGGATTAGCACCCTCATAACGCCCATCCAAAGGACGGTACCTAATTAGTCTTGTGATACTTAAAAAGTCTTAACTAAATGGTCTTATCCATCCTATCATTATTTAAATTGTTAAAATTAGAAATCTCGAAAATCATTTTTTAGGTCTTCCTTTATTCATTATGTAGAAATTACTAAAAAACGTTTCCTCACCTCAAGAGTATTCAAAAGAAACCATTCGTTCTATTGAAGAGGCTCCGTCGTCGAAAAAGTTAGATTATTTAACAAAGTTATTATTCTTCCAAAATTAATCCCCATTTTATTAATGTTTGTTCGAAAAATAAATTATGATCTTAATATCGAAAATTATCCCTTAGAATATTCTTCCATTCGTTCTGGAGAATTTTTAAGAGAAATTTTCTCACCTAGAAATTTCTTAAAAGTCAACCATTCTTGACTTTCTTGAATTTCATCATCGGAAAAAATCTCAATTTATCCTTCGATTTTAATTAGGCATTTATTATGAAAAATTATCTTGAAAAAAAGATATTGAGAATTAATTATTTTAAAAAATAAATTTTGACCTCTATTGATATTGAAAATAATCCCTTAAAAAAGTCCTTCCATTCGTTCTGGAGAATTTTTAAGAGAATTCTCTCACCTAGAAATTTCTTAGAAATCTACCGTTCGTGATCTCTTCGAATTTCATCATTGGAAAATATCTCAATTTATTAATTTCAAAATAACTAATCATCAATTAAAAAACTTATCTTATTAATAAATAAATCAATAGTTAATAATAATAAAATATACTTAAATATAATAATAATATAAAATAATAATAGTTAATAAGTATCTAATAATAAATAATTAGTAAACAACTAATAATTAGCTCTGCAAAAACTTAAAAAAGACCATTAGTAATAATAAATAAATAATAAATAATAATATAAAAAAATGTTTCTAAAAAAAATTAAAAAATAATAATAATAAAAGAAAAGGAAGCAAAAAGAAATAAAGGAAATAGATAAAGGAAATAGGTAAAGGATACAACACAAAAACAAACACAACCCAGCAAACGGGTCGGGCCCAGGCGCGGACCGCGCGTGGGCTGACCCGACCCATTGCTGGTTCTCTCATTCAAATTCAATTTTTTTTTTCACTTTTCTTACCTTTCTAAAAAAAAACCTTATCTTTTCTCTCAACTTCTTCTTCTTCTTCAAAAATACCAGGAACACCAAAAATACCAATCCAAAAAATTTCCAGACTTTTGGTCACTGCCTGCTGCCATCGCCGCTACTCCTCGCCACCGCCGTTGCCAACCTCCACCGCCGCTGCAGATCTTCGAGTTCAGAAAAATCCCAAAAAATACTAAAAATTCCTTTCGACCTCCTCTACCCAAAAATCAACTTAGTTTTTCATGAATCAACCCAATAATCCTAGATCTGAGTTTGAAAACCTCAACTTCGACCTCTTCGATCTCCTCCGTTGATCGCCGAACAATCACCAAACCCCAACCTAAGCTTCATCTAATTGAAACAAAGATTTCCACTACTAAACACTCTTCGAAACAAATCCTAGCACTAAGAACCAAGAATTTCGAAACTCACGAAAAAATAGAAAAAAAAATTTCTTCTACTGATCTTGCTTGCTTATTCCGAAAATTGTATCTTTTTCTCTAATCTCTTTGTGGTTGAGCCTAGGGTTGATTATATAGGAAAAAAGTTTTGGTTTCAATCTACTTATGAATCCTAATATGATTAAGATAGGATTTTTGTTCCAATCACACCTCTTAGAATCCAGGTTTAATCTAAAGAAGAGACCAAGTCCCACCCAAACCTGGTTTGTCAATTTTTTATTATTTTTTAATTATTTCTCCTTTTCTTTTCTGATTTTCTCTTCTTCTTTTTTTTTTGTTTTTTTATTTAAAATAAAAAATTACACAAATTAATCAAAATTAAAAATAAAAAACTAATTAGTTAGAAATGAAAAAAAAATCAAAATATAACCGGATAAAATCCGTTGTCTACACCAGTCATGTTACCCTACTAAGGTATCTCCAAGCCTTTATCCTTACCTACCAACCCAAGCACTTAATCCTATACCAGTCCTTGCAACAAGGCCTGCTTCCAAAAAATGACCGCGGGATAACCAAGAAAGAATTCGAATCCCAATCCCTTACTTGCTGCTATTACTAATAAAGAATCAGTACCTTACCTCCGTGCCTTTGAAAACAGCTCTGAATCCATCAGCAAAGAGTCATGACCCTGATGGCAAGTGTGATTATCACCTGGGGGTAGTTGGGCATTCAACTGAAAAATGCAGACAACTGAAGGAAATGATTGAAGGTCTTATCCACGATGGCATTTTGACACCGGAGCTTATCGATCAGTGGAAGTCCACTTTGCCATAAGTCAGTTTTTTCAGGGTTTTAAGAGGAGAATTACTACCTTTGAAGGATATCAGGAGCATTGTGATGAATATAGTTTCATACCTCATGATAAAAACACTTTTCTCATGTCGTCATTTCATATGAATTAAATGAATTTTGAATTTTAAATGCTTTGTATTTGTTGTGTTCTAATAATAATTCAAATATGCAAAAGCAAACATTAAGGAAGTTCTAATAATGGACAGTCTCGAGAATATTGATGATCATTGTTAGAAATGACCCAATACCCTCTTCTCTCTCTTTTAGGCTTTCCTATGCCTAAATCCCTTGAACTAAGATCACTTGAAATACCTAATGCTTCAAGGACTATGAATGATTGAACTTCATAAAAAATTGTCATTACAAAATAATAAAAGATGTAGATCCTAATCTACGCTATGAGCAAAGGAACGAAAATTTTTGAAAATTTTCGAACTCCTGGAAATTCAAACAAATGAGACATTCTTTCAAGAATTTAGAAAATGGTAATTTGATGTGTTTCAAGGTTTTGCCAAAGCCATTCATGTGTTTTTCAATAACCAGAAAACACCAATTGTTCAAATATCACTCCATGATTGAAACCCTGGGGCACAATGACCAAACCAGATTATCCCATGTCCTAGAGAGAACCTGTTTTTTGGTAATATTTTCCTTGGTATTTCAAACAAACCCAAGATTGAAACTTAGCCTTCTCAAAATAGACCTAGACTTGTTATGTTTCTCGTAGTGATACAAATTCCCAAGGTTGATCAAACTGAGGCATCATATCTAGAAATGATGAATACGTGGTGAATAAGATGGATTAACGCATGAATCATTGGGGGATGCGACAAAAAAGAGCAAAAAGAAGTAAAAGAAGAAAAATTGTGATATCATACATATGAGAATTCGGATGATTCCAAGGTGCAAAATGAAATTCTGATTATCAACTCCCCCTGGGGATTGCTCTTCAATGAGAATATCTGTTCTTGATATGAGAAATGGCCATCTTTCACGTCCTTTACAAAAAAAACAAAATTATCCATAGTCACCTCTTTTGAGCCAAAATAATTCTTTCTTCTTTGAACCTTGATCAAGGATCACCCTCTACACTGGGGGGCAAATGCGTGGGAAGATCTTCTCAAAGACTATTGAGAAGTGAGTCCTAGCTCAAAGATAGATACAAAGCAAATTGAGCTCTTAAATGAATAAGGGCTTACTTTGTCAAAAGGAAAAGGAAAAGATAGCAAAATGAAAGCCAAGAACAAAACAAAAGAAATGGAAAAAGAAAAAAGTGTGAAAAAGTATGGCAAATGAAAGCTAAAAGCAAATAAGAAAAAAAGCAAAGTAAAAAAGAAAGAAAAGTCCAAAAGGGACTAATGCTTCAAAGGGAATCCTCCTCAAGAAATGATCCTTGATCTGATCACCTTCAAACACATATTTTAAGCCTATTTATCCTTTCTTTCTGATCCCTGAACCATGGCCTACATTACGTGCTTTAAAAGTCCATTTTTATCAAGCATGAATATTTAACTTGAAAGGTTTTTCCTCAGATTTTATCCCATCTTATCGAATTATCATTTCACTGAGGAAGAATTTAGAATTCTCAATTGCATTGTAAAACAAAAAAAAAAAAACAGAGAAAAAAGAAGAAAAAAAGTGGAAAGAATGGGACTCCAGGGCGAAAACCCAAAAATAGGTGGTCTAGAGTAAAATAGAAATTTTTGATGCCATCTTTGTCAGTACCAATGCCACAACAAAAGAAGTGGTCATCGAGAGACATCTAGGAATTCCTGAACCTCCTAAACTGTCAACTCTCATTTGGAGGATTGATTTCAAAAACCGAAACTTTTTCCCTCCAAGATTAAATTTTCCAGTTTAAACATCTCGGCCAATCTTGACGCTTGTCAAATGTCTTGATATGGAAACTAAAAAAATGTTGAATTTGTTTGGTTCTCAATGAATTCATGATTTATAAAACCTGTTCCATTTGTGAGCCTAGAAGGGACATACATTTTTGTGAAGTTTTCTTCGATCAACCAAAATCTTGTTATACCAAGCCTTGCCAATTCAAATTGAAAAATTCAGATGGCACTTAGGGAAATTTCTAACAGTGATCATCAGTCTTCAAAAGATTCATACATCATACACCGTGGGGTTAATATTTTTGGATCAAAAGTTTTCATTAAATGAGCAAGATTGTTTTTCAAAAAAAAAAAAAATTTTTGAAATACCCTTTTTTGATGTTGACATTAGATAAGGGTTTTTTCTAACCCAAAGGTGTGGAACTACTGGGTTAACCTTGACTTCCAAATATGAGAAGAAGAAATAGAACTTGGCAAGCAGACTTCTGTCAATAAGAGTTTGAAAACTGTTGGGGCAAATAAAATAGCCGAAGATTGAAAAATGAATTGAAGATATACTCTGATTTGAAGAGGAAAAATGAATCAGAAAGGCTAAGCCAAAGTCTAGAAAAATGATCGGGGGCATTTGCATCTTTTCATGAAGCATTTGCATCATTATTGATCTTTGCATTTGCATCATGTAGAAGCATTTTGCACATTGTCAATCCTTGGATTTACATCATTTAGAAGCATTTGCATAATGTCGATTTTTGCATCTACATCATTCCATGAAGTAGTTGCGTTAGCACCAATTTTCGCATTTGCATCATTTAGAAGCATTTGCACATTGTTGATCTTTGCATTTGCATGAAAGGGGTGAAAGCATTTGCATTTTCATTCCTCATATCTCGAACCCCTTTCATGAATCAGAGGAACGATTGGGTGCTTTGGAACGCAATCAAGAGGAATTTGGACATGAAATCCGGGAAGTGAAAGAACAGCTCGCCAAATTGGTAAAAATGGTTGAGGATATGGGTAAGAGTAAGAGGAACATTTATCAGGGCTCTTTGTCGCCTCCGGATCAACCAAAACCATCAGGTCCAGAACATACAATCCTTGCTAGGTCCTGCCCTTGTCAATGCCGTAAGGGTTTGAGCCTTGTTGAAATTGTGGACAATGTTATGAAAATGACTAAAACAGAGAGCCTGATACCAAAGATAGAAACCTCAGATCCCAAACAGTCCCTGCAATTTGTCCTAGGTCCAAACCAGTGTCTTCACTCTACTATGGTCCAATCGTCCACTGGGATGGCCACTACGGGATCCCCGGGTCCTACTCCATCACCACCAATTGGCAGTTCGTACTACTTCCCTTATCAAGCACCTTATCAAGAATCTGGGATAAGAACCTCGAACTATGTACAACCTCCAAGGGTCCCGTGTCCAAATCCACACCCTTATCATACTGTTCAGCCACCTCTCCATGCAAACACTCCGGTTTGAGTCTTTGTGCCACCATCAAATGCTCGACTCCTAGGCCGTGTGTGACCAAGAAGTAGCCCAAGAATAAGACTCGAAAGCAGTATGATCCAATTCCAATTAGCTACCAAGAGCTTCTCCCTATATTGGTACAAGATCACCTGGTTGCCTGTGTCCCATTAAAACCCCTGCTACCACCATACCCCAAGTGGTATAACCCAAGTGCAAGATGTGATTATCACTGCGGAATTACTAGGCATAGCATTGAAGACTGTGAAGCCTTCAAAAGGAAAGTACAGTCTCTTATAGATGTCAAGTGGATTGATCCAACGACACTGATTGATGGAGGACTGGGGAAGGCTAATTAGGGTCGGGAAATTAATGATGTAATAGGATTTTGCCTTTTCAGTCGCCGGCTCTAATAGTCTTAGGATGCTAGGAAAAATAAAGTGCTTGTAAAGACAGCTGCTCAGATTTTGTAAACATGGTTTATACCTTGTGAACATTGACATGGGAATGAATTGGTTATACTTCAAATTTATGAGATGTTGATGATTAAGTTCCTCCGATTCTTATTTCCTCCGTGGTATCTTCCCCTATGCATTTTTCATCCGATCAATTATTTGTCATACCATACATCTCATTTATACATACATCTTGGTGGCATCAGGTTGCACTCGTGGCATACATAATAAACATGATTTCTTTGTATGTTTTCCATGCATTGATTTGTTCATTCTTTACATGCATCGCATTAGCATCAGGTTGCGTTCATGACAAACATAGTCAGCATGATTTCTCTATATATGTTTTGATTTGTTTATTCTTCACCTGCATCATTCTAGCATCAGGTTGCATTCATGACAAACATAATCAATGTTTTATCTGTATATGTTCATGAATTAATTAGTCTATTCTTTACATGCATCATATTGATATCGTGTTACATTCATAGTATATAGGATCATACATTGGAAAATGCATCTGGAACATACGTGGTCATTCATCGCATATATCCATGCGTTGATTTGTTTATTCTTTGCTTGCATCATGTTGGCATCGTGATTGCGTTTATAACATACATGGTCAGCATGTTTCCACTATATATGTCCATACATCACTTTATTTATTCTTCACGTGCATCAAATGACATTCATGGTTCCTTCATCACGACACGCACTTGGAGGGATAAAACAAAAATTGGCTTGGTTTTAAGAGTTGTTTAAGGAATTTCTTTTTCAAATCAGAGGTATCAGAAGTACTGAGCACCTTTATGATACATGCCAGAGCTATGGAGAGTGAACAATCTACCCGAATGGAAAGAATGGAAAAGGCACAGGAATAATTGCGAGAACAGCTAGCAAAATCTCAAGCAGAATCTAGAGATCAGATGACTAAACTGATGGAGCTGGTGTCCGCCTCGATCAAAGGAAAAGGATATACTGAAAACTTGACCGCCAAAGAAGGGTCGGAGGCACAAAAGGGTCAGAATGAGGTCATAATCTTAGATGTTCAGTCTTTTCGAAACAAGGTTAATCCTGTCAATATTTTGAACTCAGATGATCCAGCTGAACAGGCAAAGTTGAAAATGGTTGCAGTGAATGAGGTTGAGTTGGCAGATTTCTAAGGGAAATATCAGCTGTTAGAGAAAAGACTCCGGGCAGTAGAAAGTACAGATGTATTTGGGAATGTAGATGCGAAAGAATGTTGCTTGGTCCCTGATTTAGTCATTCCTCCTAAATTCAAGGTCCCCGACTTTGAGAAATATGATGGGACGATCGATCTGTCAGCCCACATCATTATGTTTTGTCGAAAAATGATGGGTCATACAGATAATGATAAGCTTTTGATCCACTGCTTTCAGGATAGCCTCAGCGGGTCCGCAATTATGTGATATAGCCAATTGAGCAAGGATCAGATTCACTTTTGGAATGATCTGGCTAAGGCTTTTCTAAGCCAGTACAAGTATATGATCGATATGGCGCCTGACCGTCTCACCTTGCAAAATATGGAGAAAAGAGCTACTGAGAGCTTCAAGAATATGCTCAGCAGTAGATGGACATGGCTGCCCAAGTACGACCACCTTTGACACAGAAGTAAATCACCGTCCTTTTTGTGAATACACTACGGGCCCCGTACTATGATAGACTCGTCGACAATGCCACAAAAAATTTTGCGGATATGGTAATCTCAGGGGAAATGATTGAGAATGCTATCAAAGATGGGAAATTTGAAGGAGAAAGAACATCCAATGCTAAGAGAAATGGGGCACCTAGAAAGAAAGAGGAAGATGTCCAAGCTATGGAAAATTTAGTCTCATATCCCCAATCCCCTCATACAAATCTTGTTACCATACCAAGCCTTTATCTTTACCTACCAACCCAACTAATCCTATACCAGTCCTTGCAACAGGGCCTGCTTCCAAAAAATGACCGCGGGACAATTAAGAAAGAATCCCAATCCCTGACCTGCTATCGTTACTAATAAAGAATCAGTACCTTACCACTGTGCCTTTGAAAACAGCTCTGAATCCATCAGCAAGGAGTTATGACCCTGACAGCAAGTGTGAGTATCACCTGGGGGTAGTTGGGCATTCCACTGAAAAATGCAGACAACTGAAGGAAAGGATTGAAGGTCTTATCCACGATGGCATTTTGATCTCGGAACTTATCGATCGGTAGAAGTCCGCTTTGCCGTAAATCAGTTTTTTTTTTGAGGTTTTAGGAGGAGAATTACTACCTTTGAAGGATATCAATAGGTGCATTTTGATGCATGTAGTTTCATACCTCATGATGAAACCACTTGTCTCATGTCGACATTCATATGAATTAAATGAATTTTGAAATTTAAATGCTTTGTGTTTGTTGTGCTATAACAATAATTTGAATATGCAAAAACAAGTATTAAGGAAGTTCTAATAATGGATAGTCTTGAGAATATTGATGATCATTGTTAAAAATGACCCAATACCCTCTCCCCTCTCTTTTAGGCTTTCCTATACCTAAGTCCCTTGAACTAAGATCACTTGAAAGACCTAATGCTTCAAGGAATATGAATGATTGAACTTCATAAACCATTGTCACTACAAACTAAGCAAAGATGTAGATTCTAGTTTAGGCTATGAGCAAAGGAACGAAAATTTTTGAAAATTTTTCGAGCTCCTCGAAAAATCGAACAAAAGAGACATTCTTTCAAGAATCTAGGTTGTGGCAATTTGGTATGTGTCAAGGTCGTGCTAAAACCATTCACATCCTTTCCAAACAACCACAAAACGCCAATTGCCCGAACATCACTTCATGATTGGCACTTCGAGGCACAATGACCAAACTATATTATCCCATGTCCTAGAGAAAACCTGTTTTGGGGTCATATTTTCCTTGTCACTTCAAACAAACCCAGGTTTGAAACTCAGCATTTTCAATATAGACCTAGACTTGCTATGTTTCTCGTAGTGATACAAATTCCCAAGGTTGATCAAATTGGGGCATCATACCTGGAAATGATGGATATATGGTGAATAAGGATGGAACTAATGCATGAATCATTGAGGGCATGCGACAAATAAAAAAAAAAAGAAAATTTTTTTTTTTTGTGATAACATGCATATGAGAATTTCGATGATTCCGAAGTGCAAAATGAAATTCTGATTATCTATCCCCCTGGGGATTGCTTTTCAATGAGAATATTTGTGTTTGATATGAGAAATGGCCATCTTTCATATCCCTTTCACAAAAAGAAATTATCCATAGTCATCCCTTTTGAGTCAAAACAATTCTTTCTTCTTTGAACCTTGATCAAGGATCACTCTCTACACTGGGGGGCAAATGCGAGGAAAGATCTTCTCAAAGATCACGAAGACATGAGTTCTAACTCGAAGACAGATACAATGCAAATTGAGCGCCCAAATAAATACGGGCTCACGTTGTCGAAATGCAGAAAAAATAAAAGAAAAAGAAACACACAAAATATATATATATATATATATATATATGTGTGTGTGTGTGAAAAAGTATGGCAAATCAAAGCCAGGAACAAAGAAGAAAAGGAGCAAAAGTTAAAAAAGGAATGAAAAGTCCAAAAGGGACAAATGCTTCAAAAGGGAATCCTCCTCAAGAAATGATCCTTGATCTGATTACCCTCAAACACATATTTTGGGCCCATTTATCCTTATATTTGAACCTCGAACCATGGCCTACATTATGTGCTGTAAAAGTCCATTTTGATCGTGCTGTAATTATCATTTCACTTTGAAAGACTTTAGAATTCTCAAGTGCGTGGTAGAACAACAAAAAATAGGAGAAAAGAAAAAAATGGAAAGAATGAGACCCTAGGGAAAAACCCAAAAATGGGCGATCTAGAGTAAAATGGGAATTTTTGGTGCCATCTATGTCAGTATCGATGCAACAACAAAAGAAGTGATCATCGAGGAACATCTAGGAATTCTTGAACCTCCTAAATTGTCAACTCTCATTCGGAGAACTGACTTCAAAAACTGAGACTTTTTCCCCCCAAAATTAACTCTCCAGTTTGAACTTCTCGGCCAATCTTGACGCTGGTCAAAACGCCATGGTTTGGAAACTAAAAAGAAGGTTGAATTTGTTTGATTCTCAAGGAATTCGTATTTTATAAAATCTGTTTCATTTGTGAGCCTAGAAGGAGCATACATTTTTGTTGAGAATTTTTCTTCGATCAACCAAAATCCTATGTATCAAGCCTTTCAATCCAAGTTGAAAAACCCAAATTGACATTCAGAAAAATTCCTGACAGTGATCATCAGTCTTCAAGCGATTCGTACATCACACACTGTGGGGTTAATATTTTTGGCTCAGAAGTTTTCATTAAGTAAGCAAATTTTTTTCAAAATGATAAAATAAATAAAAATATTTTGAAATAACCATTTTTTGATGTTGACATGAGACAAGGGTTTTTCTAACCAAAGGTATGGGACTACTGAGGTAGATCTTGACTCCTGGAAATGTGAAGAAGGAATAAACATCTGGCTTAGACTTCTGTCGATAAGAGTTTGAAAACAATTGGGGCAAAGAGATTGCCAAAGACTGAAAAGTAAATAATCACTTATGGGGCACGAATTGTTCAAGATACACTCTGATTTGAAAAGGAAAGGCCAAGCCAAAGTCAATAAAAAAATGACCGAGGGCACTTGCACCATTCATGAGCACCTGCCTTTTTATTGAGCTTTGCACTGCACCGTGTCAGCAAGCATTTGCATCATTCATGGGTATTTGCATTTGCACTATTCCATGAGCATTTGCATTAGTTAGAAGCATCTTGCACACTACTAATCTTTGCATTTGCACCATTAAGAAGCATTTGCACAATGCCAACCTTTGCATCTGCATCATAAAGTAGTTGCGTCAATGTTAATCTTTGCATTTGCATCATGTAGAAGCATTTTTCCCACTATTAGTCTTTGCATTTGCACCATAAAGTATTTGCATCATATTTAATATCTGCATCTGCATCAAGAAGCATTTTCATTAGTCTAAGACATTTGCATTTGCACCATGAAGCATTTGCATCTTATTAAATATCTGCATCTGCATCAAGAAGCATTTGCATCAATTCAAGACATTTGCATTTGCAATATGAAGCACGTGCATCTTGTTAATTCTGCACCTGCATCATGAAGCATTTGCATCAGGTAAGGACATTCGCAGCTGCTTCAAGAAGCATTTGCATCCTCTTAAAACCTACAGGTTAATTTTCAACAATTTTCCAAAATCATGGATAAGACCTCCGAGCACCATTTTTAAAGTCGTCTCCGGGCATAATTCTTCAAAATCATGGATAAGACCTCCGGGCACCATTTTTAAAGTTGCCTCCGGGCACAATTTTCCAAAATCATGGATAAGACCTCCGGGCACCATTTTTAAGATCTCCGGGCATATTTTTCCAGATCATGGATAAGATCTTCGGGCACAATTTTTAAGACCTCCGAGCAAAATTTTCCAGATCATGGATAAGACCTTCGGGCACCATTTTTAAGACTTCCGGGCACAATTTTCCAGATCATGGATAAGACCTCCGGGCTATTTTTAAGACCTCCGAGCACCATTTTTAAAGTCGCCTCTGGGCACAATTTTCTAGATCACGGATAAGACCTCCGGGTACCATTTTCAAGGTCACCTCTAGGCACAATTTTCCAGATCATGGATAAGACCTCCGGGCACCATTTTTAAGACCTCCGGGCACAAATTTCAAGATCAGACATAAGGCCCCGAGACCACCATCGAGTTATTTTCTTCTCTTGCAAATCGAACTTGTTTCCTTAAGACGGGTCGAGCCTTGATTAGTCAGGGAACTCAATTTAAGGAAAAAAATCTTCTATTTACAGCTTTTTATCATTAAAAAAAATGATGAAAAAAATGAAAGCTCTCTTTCCTTTTCTTCACTTGTGATTATACTAACCGGACAAAATTAATGTTTGTTTATCTTTTCCTGATTCCTGATTCTCATCAATAGCCAAAGAGGGGCAGCTTAGACACCTAATTTTGTCCTGACCCCTAAATCAGGTAATTTCTTCTTTTTGCTTTTCAGAATGTAAAAAATCTCTTTTCAACCTGCGAATGGTACTCCAAGACTTTGTTTAGGAGGTCAAGCATGAAAAGTCAATCCAAAAAAAGTCAACCCCAAAAAGGCAACCACTAAAAAAGTCAACCCTTATTCAAAATCAAGATTCAAAGTTTAATTGAACAATGGTGAAAGAATTTTGATAATCTGAGGTCTACAACGAGAGATATAGAGTTCGGAAGATGGGTTATGGAAATTCAGAGAAAAAGAACCCTAATTCGATAAATTTGGGGAAAAGTGCTTAAACGATCAAATTGGTCAAAATTGGAGGTTTCAAATGGAATATAATCAATGAATACGGGTATTGGAAAGGCTAACTGGAAATAGAGCCAAAGAAAGAGTCAATTTGGAACGAAAATCGAAAATTAGGGTTTTTGGTGAATTTTGCAAAATTGGGAAAAACTGCAGAGATGGCCCGATTCGGTAAAATTAAAGCTCCTAATTGATGAAGAGTGAGTAAACAAAGATAACCCAAGGCTCAGTTTGAAGTAATTCTGAGAAAAGAGCTGGTTGGAGGAAAAACGAAAAAACGAGGAAATTCCCGATATTGGAAAAAGGAAAAATCAAATCGGAGGGGAATTTGATTGTAAAAATTGGGAGTTTTCAGACCAACTCCAATTCAATATATAAAAAAGACAATGGAAAAATAAAATCTGGAAATCGGACCTGTTTTGAGTAAAATCGAGGTTTTGGGGGTTAAAGTGCAATCTTGATAAATCCGAGAAAAATAAGAAATGAGCTCGAAAAATTACCAAAACTTCTAGATCTCAATATTATATTATTTGGAAGAGATTGGCAAAGAAAAATCCGAAATCGGAGATCATTTGAAAAATGGCAAAAGTTCGGGTGTACTAAGCTGAAATTCTAGAAGATAAATCCGTGAAAAATAGCAAACGAGCTCAAAAAATTACCAAAACTTTCAGATCTCAATTTTATATTATTTGGAAGAGATTGGTGAAGAAAAATCTAGAATCGGAGCTCAATTGAAAAAGGCTAAGTTTGGGAGGCACCAAATCGAAACTTTGAAAGAAAAATCCGGGAAAAATAGGAAACGGGCTTGGAAAATTATGAAAACTTCCAGAACTCAATTTTATATTATTTAGGAGGTATTTGGAAAATAAAATCATGATTTGGGGTCCGTTTGCAATTTAATCAAGTTTAGGGGGCTAAAGTGCAATTTTATCGACGAAACCGAAGAGGGCCATTTTTGTAATTTAAAAACAAAAGAGAAGGTGCTGGAATTTTAAGGGCCATTAAGAGGGGAAGGGATGGCTGAGTTCTTTCAGCCAAAGGCCAAGATTGGATAGCAAGATGGTATTTTTATTTGATTGAGCCTTTATGATCTTGCCAAGTGGCCAAATGAATGAAGAGAAAAGATGAGCACATTATGGTTACATATTTTAGGCCAGTTGTTATTGTTAGGGGCTGATCACTTCATCTTATGGTTGCTATTTCACATTTTTATCATCTTTGATTAGTACCCTTTGAATCTTGCTAGCTAAAAAAAAATGACAACATTATGTCAAGACTGTGGACCATTCGGCTGCCTATATTAAGAGGGGGTTTTCATTCTTTTAGGAGGTTTTTTTTGGCTGAGTATTTTCATGTTCGAGCAATAGCTAAGTGGTAGAAAAGCAAAGAAAAATTTAGAAGAGAAGGAAGCTTGAAAGATAGCTTTGAAAGGTAGCCTTTTGGCACCTAACTCTTGCATTTTTCAATCTTTTTCTATGCTGATTTTGCTTATTTTCATATGATTTCTTGTTATTTTATTATGAAATAAAATTTTTTAGAACTCCCTTTTAAGGTTCCTATTTGTGTTTTCATAAAAAAGATCAAAAACAATTTTTTACTACTCCTTTTCAAAGTGGCCAAATGGTCTCCTTTTGGTGTGATTGTCTTGTGTTTGATTTTATTCCTATGTTGGTTGTGGTATGTTAGTTTGTTTTGATGATTTAGCTTTCTAAAATAATCAAAGTATGGAGCTTATTTCTACTTTCTTTCGTTACTTACTTGTTCTTATTTTTCTGTTTTTATCATTTATTTTCATGTCTACTTGTTTTTTTCTAACTTAATTTTCTGTTTTTACTATATCAAGTTGTTTATGCTTTGCATTATTGGCATACCATGTGTTTGTGTATTTGCCTAGCTATATCTTTGCATTTTCATCATGATTATTTGTCTATCATGCTTTCATTTATGTTTTGCATATTTGCCATGCCATATGTTTGTGTTATTGCTTTGCTAGGATCTCACAAATTTTTTTAAGTGACCATTCGGTTTCCATCTTTTCTTGCCTTGTGTATTTGCATTTTCATCTTGATTGTTTGACTACCATGCTTTCATTCAAGCTTTACATTATTATGCCATGTTATTGTGTATTTTTTTTGCCATATTCTTGCATTATTATTATGTTCATTTGGTCATTATATGTTCATGTTATAGCCATGCATATTAATATGTCATGCTAGGCATTCGGTCATATTATATTTCCATGCATATTCTCATGACATTTTAGGCCTTAGGGTCATCTTTGTATGCCATGCATATTTTCATGCTTATTAGGTCTTAGGTTATCTTACATTTCCATGCACAGTTTCATGTTCATTAGGTCTAGGGTCATGTTTATTGCCATACATGTTTAATGCTTATTAGGTCTACGGTTACATTTATTGCCATACATATTTCTATATAGGCATTAGGTCATCTTTTATGCCATGCATATTTTCTATGTCATTTATGCATTAGGTCATGCATTTCATGCATTTAACTTGCTGATTGTTAATACATTTCATATCATACCACTTGATTTTTGACTTCAGCCAATCAATAGCTCAAAGCCAAGCTCTCATGAGCATGCTTGTGGAAAATTAAGATGTTGTCAAGTTGGATTTTCTACCTTTGTGATTTCTTTTCATTAGGCAATCCTTGTCCAAACTTTTAGAATATTTTACCACTGATTATAGGATCTTAGAAGAGTCTCTAATATTTTTATTCTGAATTTTGGATGTTTTTATCAAAGGTTTAAAAATGTTTTTTGGCTAAACAACCTTTCACCCACTGTTCTGTCTTTCATGAATTTTCGGGTAGGTCATCCTTAGTCTAAAATTTAAGCTGATTTTTTCCCATAGAGGTCGACATGTTCTGAGTCTTCCATATGTTTTTCAGATTTTTTTTGAAAATTTTAAAATAGGTAAAAAAAAATCACGTTTTAAAACTGGTCAGAAAAGTCAGATTTGTTTTCAAGAAGAAAATAATTTTCGGTTTTGGTTAAGGCATTAAGTGGGGGCTGATTTAGAACAATAGCTACTGTCCTAGGTTAATTTCTAAGCTATTTTAATCCTAAAATTTTATTTTATAAAAGTCGGGTCAAGGGAGGTTAACCCGGGTTTTCAAAGTTAGGAAAATAGAGCCTTTTTAAAGGGTATTCGGCCGTAGTGACATTTTCATCCAAAATTTTCAAATTGTTTTTCATCCAATCATAAAGTATTTAGAAAATCTAATTTAAGCCTTTTCCTAAGGTAGTCTCATATCTTTTTAGGTATACGGATGTCCTTATTTAAAGGAAAAAAATACACTTTCATGCATTGCATTTTTCATGTTCATGCATATTCTATGATATATGATTTTTGCTATGAATATTTCTATGGTGATGTTATTGTTTTGATTTAGATTTCATGGTGATTGTCATGGTGGTTATATGGTTATGGATATTTTATGTTATTCTATGCTTTTTGCTTAGTCATTAATTATTTTGCCATATATTTAGAGTTTATTATGTTCATGCATTGTTTTTTCATTTTCATTTACATGCATATTTTATTGTTATTTTATGTTTCTTATTATGTCATGTTATTGAATTACACCATGTCATTTAGATGTTGCCATGTTATTTGGATTATACTATGTCATTTAAATTTTGCTATGTCATCTTTTACCATGTCATACATGTTCATATTCATCTTTTTAAAATGTTTTTTTTTTAAAAGATAATGATTTTCAATAAAAATAAAGATATTCCCGAATTAAAATAATTCATGGGTTCTCTGCCGGGTTGCCAGGGAGGATATCATCAATTATCATTAATAAAGATAAATTTTTCTTTCAAAAAATGAAAATGATTCAGAGATTTTCCAAATAAATGAAAATTTCTATATTTTGCCGAGTTTGTCGGGGAATATAGGAAAATTTTGATTCAATAAATTCTTAATTATTTTCAATTAAAAATGGAATTATTTTTCTTTAAATTGGAAATTATTTTGAAATGCCAAATCTAAAACCAACTTTTACCGAGATTTGAGATAACACACGATTAATAAGGTACCGTTTTATATGGGCGTTGTGGGGGTGCTAATCCTTCCCCGCACGTAACCAACTCCCGAACCCGCTTATTTGATTTCTTTGGTTTAAAAACGCTGACTTTGAAATTGGTTTTAAAAAATATTTTAATTAATTTTAAAATGTTTTATAAAACCGGTTTTAATAGGTGGCCGATATCGTCTAGCCAAAAAAAGGTTGGTGGCGACTCCATTTCTTTTTTGAGGTTGTTTTCAACCCTCATTTTATTTCAAGAGAAATTAAGTCGTCTTTTCTTCTGTTTTTCCCAATGTCACACTTAACGAGTAATGTCTCACGATGGGATTTGTTATTTTTTAGGTTGTGACGTAATGATTTTAAACATGTTTGATGTTTCTATAATTAAAAAATTTACAATACAAAACTTAACGTTGAGCAATAGTATACAATGATAGAGAAAGAAAGGCAAGAACGTAGCAAAATAGATAAAGCTAGTACGATTAATTCTTAAAACATAAATTTTTAAAAGAAAATATGATTAATTCATATTTACATGTTGTAATACTTAGAACATTGTGGCTATAATATGATTATTAATTCATTTTACGAAAAAAATAAATTAGATAAAAATTAAATACTTAAGACTTAATCTGCAAAGATATACAAAGAATTATTGTACATAATTTAAATAAAACATAATATTTTAAAAGTTTACAAAATAAAAAAATAAAAATAAAGATATAATAAAACTTTTTTTTTGTTGCTACGTTATGTCTCTTTTAAATTCATAACATAGGAAGTAAATAGAATGCTAAATGGTGGTATTTACAAAATAAGTCTATGATCTACATTTATTTTTTAGCTTCAATATATATATATATATATATATATATATATATAAGGGATAATTGTAGACACCTAATTTTATCCGGCCCCCCTAAACCAGGTAAAATTTTCCTTGTACTTTTTTAGAATGCAAAAAATCTCTTTTCATCTTGCAGATGGTCCTCCAAGACTTCTAATTCGGAGTTCAGCATGAAAAGGTAATCCGAAAAAAGTCAACTTCGAAAAAGTAAACTTCAAAAAGCCAACCCCAAAAAGTCAATCATTGAAAAAGTCAACCCTTAGTCAAAATCAAGATTTGAAGTTGAATTGAACAATGGTGAAAGAATTTTGATAATCCGAGGTCTACAACGAATGGTATGGAGTTCGGAAGAGGGATTGCGAAAATTTCAGTGCAGGGGAAACCCTAATTCGGCAAATTTGGGGAAAAGTGCTTAAACGATCAAATTGGTCAAAATTGGAGGTCCCAAATAGAATATAGTTTATGACTACGGGTATTGAAAAGGCCAATTGGAAGCAGAACCAAAGAAAGAGTCAATTTGGAAGGAAAATCGAAAATTAGGGTTTCAGTTAAAAAGGGTGAATTTTGCAAATTTGTGGAAAACTGCAAAGATGGCCCAATTCGGTGAAATTGAATCCCCTAGTTGATAAAGAATGAGTAAACAAGGATAGCCAAGGCCCAGTTTGAAGTGGATCCCAAAGAAGAGCCGTTTAGGGCAAAAAATGAAAGAGCAAGGAAATTCTCGAGTTTGAAAAGGGGAAAACAAAATCGGAGGGAAATTTGATATTAAAAATTGGACGTTTTCAGACCAACTCAAATTTAATATATGACAAAGACAGTAGAAAAAGAAAATCCAAAAATCAGACCCGTTTTGAGTAAAATCGAGGTTTCGGAGGTTGAAGGGCATTCTTGGAAAATCCCAAAGATAATTTCGGGAAAAATAGCAAACGAGCTCCAAAAATTATCAAAGCTTCCATATCTGAGTTTTATATTTTTTGAAAGAGATCGGTGAAGAAAAATCCGGAATCGTAGCTCATTTGAAAGATGGCAAAGTTCGGGTGCACTAAGCCTAAATTCCAGAAGATAATTTCGGGAAAAATAGCAAACGAGCTCCAAAAATTATGAAAACTTTTAGATCTGAGTTTTATAATTTTTTGGAAGAGATCGGTGAAGAAAAATTCAGAATCGGAGCTCATTTGAAAAATGGCAAAGTTTGGGTGCATTAAGCCGAAATTCCAGAAGATAATTCCAGGAAAAATAGCAAACGAGCTCCAAAAATTATGAAAACTTCCAGATCTGAGTTTTATAATTTTTAGAAGATATTGGTGAAGAAAAATCCGAAATCGAAGTTTAAATGAAAAATGTGAATTTTGGGTGCCACTAATCGCAAAATCCAAGAGAAAATTCCAGGAAAAATAGGAAACGAGCTCAGAAAATTCTGAAAATCTTGAGATCTCAATATTATATTTATTTGGATGGATTGGAGAAAGAAAAAACTGGATTTGGGTCCGTTTACAATAAAATCATGCTTGGGGGGCCAAAATGCAATTTTACCGAAGAAACCGAAAAAGGCCCATTTTGCAAAATTAAAAGGAGAAGAAATGAAGGAAAATCCAGAACATACCAGGCCCTTGGCCATTCATGCATAGGGGAAGGGTGTGGATTTAATTCATTTCATCCTATGGTCAATATCAAGCTACAAGATGTCATTTTTACTATCTTGAAATGTCCTTGCTAATCCAATGGCCTAAGTACCTTGTAAAAGGATGAGTACATCCTTGAATGGCCAAGATCAAATTGGAAGATGACATTTTTATTGTCATGAAAATATCCTCATCCAATGGCCAATATTGGTGGAAGAAAGATGCACACAAGTCATCCAATGGTTGGAAATGCATGTTGTAGACACCTAATTTTGTCCGGACCACTAAACAGGTATGTTTTCTTCCCATATTGATGTTTTCGAGTATAAAAAGACTGTTTTCATCCTGCAGGTGGTACTCCGAGACTTAGTTTAAGAGGGCGAGCACAAAAAGACAAACTTGAAAAAAAGTCAACCCGAAAAACTCAACCCCGAAAAAGTCAACCCTAAAAAGTCAACTACTGAAAAAGTCAACCCACTTTCAAAATCAAGATTTTAAGTTCAATTGAAAAATGGTGAAAGAATTTTGATAATCCGAGGTCTACATTGAAAGATATGGAGTTCGGAAGTTGGGATTTGGAGATTCAGTAGAAAAGAAACCCTAATTCGAGAAATTTGGGGAAAAGTGCTTAAACGATCAAACTGGTCGAAATTGAAGGTTCCAAATGAAAGATAAGCACTGACTACGGGTAATGGAGAAGTCACTTGCAAGAAAAACCGAAAGAAAAGTCAATCCGGGAGAAAACCGAGAATTAGGATTTTTAGTGGATTTCGGTGAAATCGGAAAGAATCACAGAAATGGCCCGACTTGGTAAGACCAAAGCCCCCAATGGATGAGGAATGATTAAAAAGGATGGCCCAAGGCTCAGATTGAAGAAAATCTGAAAATCGGACTTGTTTTGAGCAAAACCGGGTTTCGGAGGTTAAAGGGCAAAATTGGAAAAATTTGGGAAAAATAGCAAATGGACTCCGAAAATTATGGAAAATTTGTCAATCTCATTCTTAAATCATTTGAAAGAGATTGGCGAAAGAAAATCTTGATTCCGAGTTCGTTTGCAAAATGGCCAAATCCCGGGCCTTCTATGCAGTAATTCAAGCCGATAAATCCCGAAAAAATACCAAATGAGCTCCAAAAATTATGAAAACTTCCAGATCACACTTTTTAATTATTTTGAAGAGATTGGTGAAGAAAAATCTTGATTTGGAGCTCGTTTAAAAAATGGTAAAAAGTAGGGGCATAAAAGGACATTTTGGGAAAAAAAAATCCAAATAAATAGCAAACGGACTCGGATAATTTTGAAAACTTCCAGAACTCAATATTTTATTATTTTGGAAGTATTAAAAAAAGAAAAATTGAATTTGGAGCCCGTTTGATATTTATTTTGCATCCGGGGGGGCAAAATGGTCGTTTCACCCAAGCAACCGAAAAGGGCTTCTTTGGGCCTTTCAAAAATCAGAGCTGGGCTGGAAAAGAGAAGTGCTGGCCTGCCCAAGCCCAAAGGAAGGAGGAAGCTTAGGATTTTTTCAATCAAGTGATTAAAAATCAAGAGTTAAGTTAGAGATTTTCATTTTTGAGCCTAAGTCCCAATCCCACATCCCTTTGTAATGTCAAGCCAAGGAGGTGCTCACCTTATAAATAAGGGGTCTTGGCCTTTGGTTGAAATCACCCACTATCCCTTGAGAGATAGTCTATACACTTGTATTAGGATTATCCGGGTGGTGAGTCATAGTGTTTTACTCTGAGGGTTTGTAGCTTAATCCGTTCAAAAGCTACTCTGAGGGTTTATAGCTTAATCCGTTCAAAAGCTACTTGTGAGAGGGTTTGTGGCTTAATCCGTTCAAAAGCTACTCTGAGGGTTTATAGCTTAATCCGTTCAAAAGCTACTTGGTGAGTTTTCATTTTAAAATAATGTTTCTTGTTCTTCCTTCATTTCCTTTCTTAAGTATATTTTTCTTACATTTTGTTTTTACAATAAACTCACCATGGCCAAATGGCCTACATTATTTATTTTAAGTTGTTGTTTTTGATTCATTTTACCATGTTGTTTATGCTATTTTCTTTATTTTTGATGTTTTAAATATTATGTTATTTCATGTTCTTAAGTTATATTTAATTTGGTTGCTTTGTTTGTTGCCATTTACGTCTTAGATATCATGTTTTTGCATTTTTAATTTTCTGTTTTTATGTTGTTTAAATTTGAGCATGTTTTAGAGTTAGCATATTAAGTGTTTGTGAAAATGCTTGTGTGATTCTTTGCATGATTCTTGTTTTATATCTTAGTGAGCATGTATTAGATTTGGTATATTAGGTGTTTGTGAAAATGCTTGTGTGATTTTTGTGTTATGACTTAGTTTTTCATGCTAGCATACCAAGTGTTTGTGAAAATGCCATGCTTGTTGAAGCTTGGAGCCATTTGGCTACTCCATGTGTTTTGCATTGTGTGTTGTATTTTTGTCATGCTAGTTGTTAGGTTTTTGCATTTGCATGATATTTGGTTGGATTTTTGAATTAAGCATGCCTTGTGTTTGTGAAAATGCCATGAATGTCTTAGGTCTAGGTTACATTAAATGTCATGCAAGTTCATGTTAGGTCTAGGCCATATTATTTGTGTCATGCATTTTCCTTACATTTAGGTTTAGATCCATGCATTTCATGCATTATGTTTGCTGCATTGTTTCATGCATTTCATGTTCATGCCACTTGAATAATGACTTGAGCCAATTAATGGTTCAAGGTCATGCTCTCTTGAGCACACTTGTGGAAAATTAATTTTGTCAAATTGATTATTCTACCTTTGTGATTTTTTTACTTAGCCAATTTTTATCTAACTTTCAAAAAGTCCTAGCTACTGCTTTCAAGTCATTTTATGAGTTTCAAATATTTTTATTTTGATTTTTAAATGATTTTATCAAGAAAAAAAAATGTGTTGGCAAAGCAGTTTTTTTCAGTTTTTTTCAAAAAAACTCGTACATCTCTGATTTTTCTGGGAATTCATCTTTGATCACAAAATTAAGAAAAATTTTCCTCGTGTAGTTTTACATGTCCTGAGTCTCCAGTATTTTTTTTAGAATTTTTGGAATTCTTAAAAATAGGATAAAAAATCGTGGATTAAAACTGGACAGTGGAGTCAGAATTGAATTTAAAGAAAAACAAAGCAGTTTTTTTCTCCTCCAAAAACTCGTACATCTCTGGTTTTTCTGGGAATTCATCTTTGATCAAAAACTTAAGCCGATTTTTTCTCGTATAGTTTTACATGTCCTGAGTCTCCAGTATTTTTTTTAGAATTTTTGGAATTTTTCAAAATAGGATAAAAAATCGTGGATTAAAACTGGACAGTGGAGTCAGAATTGAATTTAAAGAAAAACAAAGCAGTTTTTTTTTCTCCTCCAAAAACTCATACATCTCTGGTTTTTTTGGGAATTCATCTTTGATCAGAAAATTAAGTCGATTTTTTTCCGTGTATTTTTACATGATCTGAGTCTCCAATAATTTTTTCAGAATTTTTGGAATTTTTAAAAATAGGGTAAAAAATCGTGGATTAAAACTGGACAGTGGAGTCAGAATTGAATTTAAAGAAAAACCAATTTTCTGTTTTGGTTAATTTACTTAGAGTGGGCTGATTAGGAGGGTTAGCTACTGACTTAGGGTAATTTCTAAGCCTTTTTAAACTTTAAAAATGGTTTTTCAAGTCTCGGGTTAAGGGTAGTCAAGTCCGGATTTTTTAAACTTAGGAAATTAGAGCCTTTTAAAAATTTTTAGTCCAGTTTTTATTGATAATTCAAGTTTTTCAAAATTGTTTTCAAACAATCACAAAGTATTTTGGTTTTAGAATATTTAATTTGACATATTTTCCTAAGGTAGCCGGATATCTTTTTAGATATACGGATTTCCTTAATTAAAGGAAAAAATACATTTCATGCATTGCATTTTTATTTTCATGCATATTATATGATAGCATTATTTTATTCCATGTCATTTAAATTATATGCCATACCATTTCTATGTGTCATGACATTTAGGTTGCATTATATTATTTAGACTGTACTATGTCATTTTATTTATGTCATGCCTATACATATTCATTTCTTTTAAATGTTTTCAAAAAGATAATGGTTTTCAATAAAAATAAAGATATTCCCGAGTTAAAATAATTCATGAGTTCTCTACCGGGTTTGCTGGAGGGAATTTCATCAATTATCATTAATAAAGGAATATCTTTCTTTCAAAAAAGAGAATGATTCGGAAAGTTTTTCAAAACTAATAAAAATTTCTATATTTTGCCACGTTTGTTGGGGAATATAGGAAAATTTTGAATTTATAAATTTCGGATCATTTTCAATAAAAAATGGAATTATTTTTAAATTGGGAATTAACTTGAAATACTAAATTTAAAACCAACTTTTTACCGAGACTTGAGATAACACATGATTAATAAGGTACCGATTTATACGGGCGTTGTGGGGGTGCTAATCCTTCCCCACACGTAATCGACTCCCGAACCCGCTTATTTGATTTCTCTGGTTTAAAACGCAGACTTCAAATTGGTTTTTAAAATGTTTTAATTAATTTTTAAAATATTTTATAAAACCGGTTTTAATAGGTGGCCGATCACACCTAGCTAAAAAAGATTGGTGGCGACTCCATGTTTTTTTTAAGGTCATTTTCAAAACCTTCATTTTTAGAGGAATTAAGTCGACTTTTCCTCAGTTTTTTTTTTTAATGTCACACTTAACGAATAATAAAGTCTTGCGATGAGACTCGTCGTTATTTTTTTAGGTTGCGACAGCTTGGCGACTCCGCTGGGGAATATTAGATAGTCAGGCCTAGAATTAGTCGTGTGTTATCAAAGTCTCGGTTTTGTTGGTTTTATTGGTATTTAATTTTAATTCCCATATTTTTGTTAATAAGGAGAATTTTGAAAATAATAAAATATTTTTAAATATGTTTATACTCATGTGCGTGCATTTTATTATTGTTCTCTAGCTATTTAAGGTTGTATATTATAACTGCTTGTCGGTTAATGCGTTACACTATTCTTGAATGTTTTAATTGTTAGGACATTTAGAATAAGGTTTGTAGAATAGGTGGTGACAGGTTTGTTTTGTTTCTCCACACACACTACACTACACGTGCATTTGCATTTGCATAACATGAATCCTCTACCCGGGTTCCGTCCTTTTAAGTGGAAGTAAAGTAACTAAGCCTTCGTGATTGATCCTCCGTATGGGCTAGTGAAACACTTTCGGAGTATAAAGTACCTAATGCCTTCGTGATAATCCTCCGTACGGGCATAGGAAAATATACTCTAACGAATTGAACCCGCTTTTATCGGGGTGCCTTACTAGCCTTCACCGGCGACAGTGAGGAACAATTCGGGGCCTTAGAACCGATTCACCCTCATATAGTGAACCTAGGCGAAGCCATGCCGAATTTCCGTTAGACATACCGAAAATAGGAACACATGGAGGGAGATTTCTAAACTTTTTGTTACCTATTTTACACTCCGAATAAGTGTGTAGATCGGGCAACGATGTACGTACATCGCCCGTAATAAATGTGTTACTCCGCCTCGATGGCATCGTGATGCCTAAATAAGCAGATATTGCTGGGGCAGATGTTCATTAGCTGTTTTTAAAAAAAAAAATCTTTTTTCAAGCATTTTTGCATGTTGCACATTTCATGCATGTGTGAATGGGGCATATACATTTTTGGTTGTATTATTGATCTCATTCTTTGCAATAAACAATTGGTAATTTAATTTGATGATTTCATAAAACCGGTAGTGTCACATGAACATTTGCATATTGTACCATAGTAAGATCCACCCTGAAATTCTTTTGAAAATGATGTGATTGGTTTATCAAAAAAAAAAAAAAAAAAAATTGGAGGCAAATCTTGCATAATTAGATTTTTGAATAACCAAGATTTAGGTCCCACCAATTTCGTGTAATCATTGATTTCTTTGTATATACCTTTGTGTTAATTCATTTATTTTTGCATGTATCATTTTGACATCATGTTATAGTCATAGCATGCATGGTCATTCATTGTAAGATACGTTTATGACATGCATGGTCATTATTTGTATATACTTATGTATCAATTTATTCTTTCTTTACATGCATCATGTTGGCATCAAGTTGCATTCATGCATTCATAGTCAGCATGATTTTTTCTGTATATATCCATATATCAATTTATTCTTTCTTTACATGCATCATGTTGGCATCCAGTTGCATTCATGCATTCATAGTCAGCATGATTTTTCTGTATATATCCATTATCAATTTATTCTTTCTCTATATGCATCATGGTAGCATCAAGTTGCATTCATGCATTCATAGTTAGCATGATTTTTCTGTATCTATTCATATATCAATTTATTCTTTCTTTACATGCATCATGTTAGCATCAGGGTGCATTCATGGCATACATAGTCATCATGATATGCTCATGCATTAATTTGTCATATTGGCATCAGGTTGTGTTCATGACATACACGGCCAGCATGACTTTCTTTGTATAAACTCTGTGTCAATCATTTATTCTTCACATGCATCATATTTGACATTGTGTGGCATTCATAGTGTATATGATCATTCATTGAGAAATGCATTTGGAACATACATGGTCATTCATTGCATATATCCATGCATTGGTTTTTCTTATTCTTTAAATGCATCATGTTGGCATCGTGTTGCATTTATAACATACATGGTCAACATGTTTCCACTGTATATGACCACACATAACTTTGTTTATCCTTCACATGCATCAAATTGCACTCATGACATTCATAGCTCATTCATCATGAAACACATTAATAAGATGAAATAGAAATTGGCTTAGCTTTGAAGAGTTTTCTTCGTCAGCTAAAAGCTATGACCCCAACAGCAAGTGCGAGTATCATATTGGGGCAATTGGGCATTCGACTAAAAATGCAGAAAACTGAAGGAAAGAATTGAGGGTCTTGTCCACAATGGCATTTGGATTCCAGAGCTTATCGAACATTGGAAATCTGTTTTACCATAGATTGATTTCCTCTTGAAGAATTTTGAGGATAAGAATTGTTATCTTTGAAAGCATGTCAATAGGAGCATTCTGATGCATATTTTTCTATACACTTTGATGATGAAAGCTCTTGTCTCATGATGACATCTACATGAAATAAATAAATTTTGAATTTTAATATTTTGTGTTCATTTTATTTTAGCAATAAATTTGAAATTGTAAAAAAAAAAAAAAAAACAAATGAAACTTTGAGAAAATTTGTGGTACACAATAAATAAGTGGTTTTCACATGAAATAATGAACAATCTTGAGAATATTGATGATCATTGTTAGAAATGACCCAATACCTTCAGCCTTCTCTTTTAGGCTTTCCTAAGCCTAAATCCTTTGAACCGAGACCACTTGAAAGACCTAATGCTTCAAGGAATATGAATGATTTGACTTCATAAAACCATTGCCATCACAGAATAAGCAAAGACTTAGATCTTAGTCTAGGCTATGAACAAAGGAACGAACTTTTTGAAAATTTTCAAATTCCTTGAAAATCAAACAAATGAGACATTCTTTCAAGAATCCAGATTTTGATAATTTGGTGTGTGTCAGGATTGTGCTAAAACCATTCATGACCTTTCCCAATGACCACAAAACACTAATTGCCCAGACATCACTTCATGATTGACACCTTGGGGCACAATGATTAAACTAGATTATCCCTTGTCCCAGAGAAAACCTGCTTTTGGTCATGTTTTCCTTGTCTCTTCAAAGAACTCAGATTGGGAACTCAGCCTTTTCAAAACAGACCTAGACTTGCCATGTTTCTCGTTGATACAAATTCGCATGGCTAATCAAATTGGGGCATCATATGTGGAAATGATGGATACATAGTGAAGAAGGATGGGCTAATGCATGAATTATTGGGGGCATGCAACGAAAAAAAAAAACAAAAAAAAAAATTTGTGATATCATGCATATGAGAATTCGGATGATTCCAAAGTGCAAAATGAAATTCTGAATATCTATTTCCCCTAGGGATTGCTTTTCAATGTGAATATTTGTGCTTGACATGAGAAATGGCCATCTTTCATATCCCTTTCACACAAAAAGAAATTATCCATAGTCACCCCTTTTGAGCCAAAAGAATTCTTTCTTCTTTGAACCCTGATCAAGGATTATCCTCTACACTGGGGGGCAAATGCGAGGAAATATCTTTTCAAAGATCATTGAGAAATGAGTGATAGCTCAAGGACAGACACAAAGCAAATGGAGCCCCGAATAAATACGGGCTCACTTTGTCAAAGAAAAAGAAGAGAAAACGATGGTGAAATGAAAGCCAAGAAAAACAAAAGAAAAACACAATGAAAAAGAAAATGTGTGTGAAAGACATGGCAAATTGAAAGCCAAGAGCAAGGAAGAAAAAGAGCAAAGTCAAAAGGAAAGAAATGTCCAATAAGGGACAAATGCTTCAAAGGGAATCCTCCTCAAGAAATGATCCTTGATCTGATTACCCTCAAACACATATTTTGGGCCTATTTATCCTTTCTTTCTGAACCCTGAGCCATGGCCTACATTATATGCTTTAAAAGTCCATTTTGATCAAGCATGAATATTTAATTTGAAGGGTTTTTCCTCGGATTTTATCCCATCTCATCGAATTATCATTTCACTAAGGAAGAATTTAGAATTCTCAAGTGTGTGGTAAAAAAAAAAAAAAGGAAAGAATGGGACTCTAGGGCGAAAACCCAAAAACGGGCGGTCTAGAGTAAATTTGGAAATTTTCAATGCCATCCGTGCCGATACCCAAAAAAAAAAAAGAAGGTCATTTAAAAAAAGTGGTCATCGAGGAACATCTAGGAATTCCTGAACCCCCCAAATTGTCAGCTCTCATTCGGAGGATTGTCTTCAAAAATTGAATCTTTTTTTTCCTCCAAGATCAAACTTTCCGATTTAAATATCCCGGCCAATCTTGACGCTTGTCAAAAAGCCTTGATATGGAAACTAAAAGAATGTTGAATTTGCTTGGTTCTCAATGAATTCATGATTTATAAAACCTGTTCCATTTGTGAGCCTAGAAGGGACATACATTTTTGTTGTGAAGTTTTCCTGAAAAAACCAAAATCTTGTTGTATCAAGCCTTGTCAATTCAAATTGAAAAACCCAAATTAATACTTAGGGGATTTTCTAACAGTGATCATCAGTCATCAAAAGATTTGTACATCATACACTGTGGAGTTAAAATTTTTGGCTTAGAAGTTTTCCTTAAATAAGCAAAATTGTTTTTCAAAAAGGGAAAATAAAAATATTTTTGAAATACCCATTTTGATGTTGGCATGAGACAAGGATTTTTCTAACTCAAAGGTGTAGAACTGCCAGGATAGGTCTTGACTTCCAGATATGAGAAGAAGAAATAGAACCCGGTTCAGATCTCTGTTGATGAAAGTTTGAAAATTGTTGGGGCAAAGAGAATAGCCAAAATGAATTGAAGATATACTCTGATTTGAAGAGGAAAAATGAATTTGAAAGGCTAAGCCAAAGTCTAGAAAAACAGCCGGGGGCACTTGCATCACTCATGAGCACTCATCTCTTTATCGAGCTTTTGCATCTACACAGTGTCGGCAAGCATTTGCATCATTCATGGGTATTTGCATTGGCATTATTCCATAAGCATCTGTATTTTACCTTTACATTTACATTCTTCATGGAATTCGTATTTGTGTCATCTCAAACAATTGCATCATTTCTAGAATCATTGCATTTTCGTTAATGTGTGGTAATTGTAGTTACACCATTCATAAACCAGTTACATGAACACAATTAGTAGGGGCATCTGCATCATGAAACATGGGCATCAATCCAAGTCATTTACATTTGCATTAAAGACATTTGCACCAGTTTAAGTCATTTCGTATCTTATTCAACATATGCATTTGCATCAAAAAGCATTCGCATCTGTTCAAAATCTTTAGGTTAATTTTCAACAATTCTTTAGCACCATTTTTAAGACCTCCGGGCATAATTCATAAGTAAGACCTCCGGGCAACATCTTTAAGACCTCCGGGCATAACTTTTTTCAGGGGTAAGGCCTCCGGGCACTATTCTTAAGACCTCCGGGCATCATTTTTAAAGTCGCATACAGCGCATTTTTTCCAAATTATGGGTAAGGCCTCCGGGCACCATTCTTAAGACCTCCAGGCATCATTTTTAAAGTCGCATACAACGCATTTCTTCCAAATTATGGGTAAGGCATCCGAGCACCATTCTTAAGACCTCCGGGCATCATTTTTAAAGTCGCATACAGCGCATTTCTTCCAAATTATGGGTAAGGCCTCCGGGCACCATTCTTAAGACCTCCGGGCATCATTTTTAAAGTCGCATACAGCGCATTTTTTTCAAATCACGGGTAAGGCCTCCGGGCACCATTCTTAAGACCTCCGGGCATCATTTTTAAAGTCGCATACAGCGCATTTCTTCCAAATTATCGGTAAGGCCTCCGGGCACCATTCTTAAGACCTCCGGGCATCATTTTTAAAGTCGCATACAGCGCATTTCTTCCAAATCACGGGTAAAGCCTCCGGGCACCATTCTTAAGACCTCCGGGCATCACTTTTAAAGTCGCATACAGCGAATTTCTTCCAAATTATGGGTAAGGCCTCCGGGCACCATTCTTAAAACCTCCGGGCATCATTTTTAAAGTCGCATACAGCGCATTTCTTCCAAATCACGGGTAAGGCCTCCGGCACCATTCTTAAGACCTCCGGGCATCATTTTTAAAGTCGCATACAGCGAATTTCTTCCAAATTATGGGTAAGGCCTCCGGGCACCATTCTTAAGACCTCCGGGCATCATTTTTAAAGTCGCATACAGCGCATTTCTTCCAAATTATGGGTAAGGCCTCCGGGCACCATTCTTAAGACCTCCGGGCATCATTTTTAAAGTCGCATACAGCGCATTTCTTCCAAATCACGGGTAAGGCCTCCGGGCACCATTCTTAAGACCTCCGGGCATCATTTTTAAAGTCGCATACAGCGCATTTTTTTCAAATCACAGGTAGGACCTCCGGGCAACATCTTTAAGACCTCCGGGCATAACTTTTTTTTCAGGGGTAAGGCCTATGGGCACCATTTTTAAGACCTCCGGGCATAATTTTTCAAATCACAGGTAAGACCTCCGGGCAACATCTTTAAGACCTCCGGGCATAACTTTTTTTCAGGGGTAAGGCCTATGGGCACCATTTTTAAGACCTCCGGGCATAATTTTTCAAATCACAGGTAAGACCTCCGGGCAACATCTTTAAGACCTCCGGGCATAACTTTTTTTCAGGGGTAAGGCCTATTGGCACCATATTTAAGACCTACGAGCATATTTTTTCAAATCGCAGGTAAGACCTCCGGGCAACATCTTTAAGACCTCCGGGCATAACTCTTTTTTCAGGGGTAAGGCCTATGGGCACCATTTTTAAGACGTCCGGGCATAATTTTTCAAATCACAGGTAAGACCTCCGGGCAACATCTTTAAGACCTCCGGGCATAACTTTTTTCAGGGGTAAGGCCGCCGGGCACCAATTGGTAAGACCTCCGGGCACCAGTTTTTTTATGACCTCCGGGCACCAATTTTAAAGACCTTCGGGCATAAATTTTTCTTTTGAAAATCGAATTCGTTTTCTTAAGACGAATCGAGCCTTGTTTAGGCAGGGAATTCAATTTAAGGACAAAATCTTCAATTTATTGTTAAAAAAAAAAAATCAAAAAAAATTAAAAAAAAATTGAAAAATTGAAAAAGAGAAAAAAATAGAAAAAAAAAGTAGAAAATGAAAAATGAAATATGAAAAAAATAAAAAAAATATAGAAAATGAAAAAAAAAATGAAAAAAAATGAAAAATGAAAATGAAAAAGAAACCCCGTTCCCTTTCCTTCACATGTGATTTCACTGACCGTACAAAATTAGTGTTGGTTTATCTTTGCCTGATTCCTGATTCTCAGCAATAGCCAAAGAGGGGCAGCTGTAGACACCTAATTTTGTCCGGACCACTAAACATGTATGTTTTCTTCCCATATTGATGTTTCCGAGTATAAAAAGACTGTTTTCATCCTGCAGGTGGTACTCTGAGACTTAGTTTAAGAGGGCGAGCACAAAAAGACAAACTTGAAAAAAAGTCAACCCAAAAAACTCAACCCCGAAAAAGTCAACCCTAAAAAGTCAACTACTGAAAAAGTCAACCCACTTTCAAAATCAAGATTTTAAGTTCAATTGAAAAATGGCGAAAGAATTTTGATAATCCGAGGTCTACATTGAAAGATATGGAGTTCGGAAGTTGGGATTTGGAGATTCAGTAGAAAAGAAACCCTAATTCGAGAAATTTGGGGAAAAGTGCTTAAACGATCAAACTGGTCGAAATTGAAGGTTCCAAATGAAAGATAAGCACTGACTACGGGTAATGGAGAAGTCACTTGCAAGAAAAACCGAAAGAAAAGTCAATCCGGGAGAAAACCGAGAATTAGGATTTTTAGTGGATTTCGGTGAAATGGGGAAGAATCACAGAAATGGCCCGACTTGGTAAGACCAAAGCCCCCAATGGATGAGGAATGATTAAAAAGGATGGCCCAAGGCTCAGATTGAAGAAAATCTGAAAATCGGACTTGTTTTGAGCAAAACCGGGTTTCGGAGGTTAAAGGGCAAAATTGGAAAAATTTGGGAAAAATAGCAAATGGACTCCGAAAATTATGGAAAATTTGTCAATCTCATTCTTAAATCATTTGAAAGAGATTGGCGAAAGAAAATCTTGATTCCGAGTTCGTTTGCAAAATGGCCAAATCCCGGGCCTCCTATGCAGTAATTCAAGTCGATAAATCCCGAAAAAATACCAAATGAGCTCCAAAAATTATGAAAACTTCCAGATCACACTTTTTTATTATTTTGAAGAGATTGGTGAAGAAAAATCTTGATTTGGAGCTCGTTTAAAAAATGGTAAAAAGTAGGGGCATAAAAGGACATTTTGGGAAGAAAAAATCCAAATAAATAGCAAACGGACTCGGATAATTTTGAAAACTTCCAGAACTCAATATTTTATTATTTTGTAAGTATTAAAAAAAGAAAAATTGAATTTGGAGCCCGTTTGATATTTATTTTGCATCCGGGGGGGCAAAATGGTCGTTTCACCCAAGCAACCGAAAAGGGCTTCTTTGGGCCTTTCAAAAATCAGAGCTGGGCTGGAAAAGAGAAGTGCTGGCCTGCCCAAGCCCAAAGGAAGGAGGAAGCTTAGGATTTTTTCAATCAAGTGATTAAAAATCAAGAGTTAAGTTAGAGATTTTCATTTTTGAGCCTAAGTGCCAATCCCACATCCCTTTGTAATGTCAAGCCAAGGAGGTGCTCACCTTATAAATAAGGGGTCTTGGCCTTTGGTTGAAATCACCCACTACCCCTTGTGAGATAGTCTATACACTTGTATTAGGATTATCCGGGTGGTGAGTCATAGTGTTTTACTCTGAGGGTTTGTAGCTTAATCCGTTCAAAAGCTACTCTGAGGGTTTATAGCTTAATCCGTTCAAAAGCTACTTGTGAGAGGGTTTGTGGCTTAATCCGTTCAAAAGCTACTCTGAGGGTTTATAGCTTAATCCATTCAAAAGCTACTTGGTGAGTTTTCATTTTAAAATAATGTTTCTTGTTCTTCCTTCATTTCCTTTCTTAAGTATATTTTTCTTACATTTTGTTTTTACAATAAACTCACCATGGCCAAATGGCCTACATTATTTATTTTAAGTTGTTGTTTTTGATTCATTTTACCATGTTGTTTATGCTATTTTCTTTATTTTTGATGTTTTAAATATTATGTTATTTCATGTTCTTAAGTTATATTTAATTTGGTTGCTTTGTTTGTTGCCATTTACGTCTTAGATATCATGTTTTTGCATTTTTAATTTTCTGTTTTTATGTTGTTTAAATTTGAGCATGTTTTAGAGTTAGCATATTAAGTGTTTGTGAAAATGCTTGTGTGATTCTTTGCATGATTCTTGTTTTATATCTTAGTGAGCATGTATTAGATTTGGTATATTAGGTGTTTGTGAAAATGCTTGTGTGATTTTTGTGTTATGACTTAGTTTTTCATGCTAGCATACCAAGTGTTTGTGAAAATGCCATGCTTGTTGAAGCTTGGAGCCATTTGGCTACTCCATGTGTTTTGCATTGTGTGTTGTATTTTTGTCATGCTAGTTGTTAGGTTTCTGCATTTGCATGATATTTGGTTGGATTTTTGAATTAAGCATGCCTTGTGTTTGTGAAAATGCCATGCATGTCTTAGGTCTAGGTTACATTAAATGTCATGCAAGTTCATGTTAGGTCTAGGCCATATTATTCGTGTCATGCATTTTCCTTACATTTAGGTTTAGATCCATGCATTTCATGCATTATGTTTGCTGCATTGTTTCATGCATTTCATGTTCATGCCACTTGAATAATGACTTGAGCCAATTAATGGTTCAAGGTCATGCTCTCTTGAGCACACTTGTGGAAAATTAATTTTGTCAAATTGATTATTCTACCTTTGTGATTTTTTTACTTAGCCAATTTTTATCTAACTTTCAAAAAGTCCTAGCTACTGCTTTCAAGTCATTTTATGAGTTTCAAATATTTTTATTTTGATTTTTAAATGATTTTATCAAGAAAAAAAAATGTGTTGGCACAACAGTTTTTTTCAGTTTTTTTCAAAAAAACTCGTACATCTCTGATTTTTCTGGGAATTCATCTTTGATCACAAAATTAAGAAAATTTTTCCTCGTGTAGTTTTACATGTCCTGAGTCTCCAGTATTTTTTTTAGAATTTTTGGAATTTTTAAAAATAGGATAACAAATCGTGGATTAAAACTGGACAGTGGAGTCAGAATTGAATTTAAAGAAAAACAAAGCAGTTCTTTTCTCCTCCAAAAACTCGTACATCTCTGGTTTTTCTGGGAATTCATCTTTGATAAAAAAATTAAGCCGATTTTTTCTCTTATAGTTTTACATGCCCTGAGTCTCCAATATTTTTTTTAGAATTTTTGGAATTTTTCAAAATAGGATAAAAAATCGTGGATTAAAACTGGACAGTGGAGTGAGAATTGAATTTAAAGAAAAACAAAGCAGTTTTTTTTTTCTCCTCCAAAAACTCGTACATCTCTGGTTTTTATGGGAATTCATCTTTGATCAGAAAATTAAGTCAATTTTTTTCCGTGTATTTTTACATGTCCTGAGTCTCCAATAATTTTTTCAGAATTTTTGGAATTTTTAAAAATAGGGTAAGAAATCGTGGATTAAAACTGGACAGTGGAGTCAGAATTGAATTTAAAGAAAAACCAATTTTCTGTTTTGGTTAATTTACTTAGAGTGGGCTGATTAGGAGGGTTAGCTACTGACTTAGGGTAATTTCTAAGCCTTTTTAAACTTTAAAAATGGTTTTTCAAGTCTCGGGTTAAGGGTAGTCAAGTCCGGATTTTTTAAACTTAGGAAATTAGAGCCATTTAAAAATTTTTAGTCCAGTTTTTATTGATAATTCAAGTTTTTCAAAATTGTTTTCAACAATCACAAAGTATTTTGGTTTTAGAATATTTAATTTGACATATTTTCCTAAGGTAGCCGGATATCTTTTTAGATATACGGATTTCCTTAATTAAAGGAAAAAATACATTTCATGCATTGCATTTTTATTTTCATGCATATTATATGATAGCATTATTTTATTCCATGTCATTTAAATTATATGCCATACCATTTCTATGTGTCATGACATTTAGGTTGCATTATATTATTTAGACTGTACTATGTCATTTTATTTATGTCATGCCTATACATATTCATTTCTTTTAAATGTTTTCAAAAAGATAATGGTTTTCAATAAAAATAAAGATATTCCCGAGTTAAAATAATTCATGAGTTCTCTACCGGGTTTGCTGGAGGGAATTTCATCAATTATCATTAATAAAGGAATATCTTTCTTTCAAAAAAGAGAATGATTCGGAAAGTTTTTCAAAACTAATAAAAATTTCTATATTTGGCACGTTTGTTGGGGAATATAGGAAAATTTTGAATTTATAAATTTTGGATCATTTTCAATAAAAAATGGAATTATTTTTAAATTGGGAATTAACTTGAAATACTAAATTTAAAACCAACTTTTTACCGAGACTTGGGATAACACACGATTAATAAGGTACCGATTTATACGGGCGTTGTGTGGGGGTGCTAATCCTTCCCCACACGTAACCGACTCCCGAACCCGCTTATTTGATTTCTCTGGTTTAAAACGCAGACTTGAAATTGGTTTTTAAAATGTTTTAATTAATTTTTAAAATATTTTATAAAACCGGTTTTAATAGGTGGCCGATCACACCTAGCTAAAAAAGATTGGTGGCGACTCCATGTTTTTTTTAAGGTCATTTTCAAAACCTTCATTTTTAGAGGAATTAAGTCGACTTTTCCTCAGTTTTTTTTTTAATGTCACACTTAACGAACAATAAAGTCTTGCGATGAGACTCGTCGTTATTTTTTTAGGTTGCGACACATGTAGCCAAATGAAATGTCCTTGCTCATCCAATGGCTTAGGCACCTTATGAAAAGATGAGTACATCCTTGAATGGCTAAGATCAATTTGCAAGATGGAATTTTTATTGTCATGAAAATATCTTGGATCCAAGGGCTTAGATTGTGTAGGACAATTAAATGAATTGATGACAACCATTGATCCCAAAGGCATAGGGGGTTCGGCCAAGGCATTTGAAAAGATGAGGGTTCTTCATTTTTTGATGGAGGTTGGCTGATTATTGAATAGAGGCAGTAGCTAAAACCTTAGAAAAATATTTTTTTGAAAGAAAGAAAGAAAGCTTTTGCTAAGGTAGCCATTATACCTTTGCTCCTACATTTTTCTTCTTTTTCCTCATGCTTTATTTCTTGTTTTCCATGTGATTTCCTACCATTTTTTTTTTGCTTAATAAAGGTTTTATGAAAACTTTCTTGTTGTTCTTGCTTTTTCAAAAATAAACAAAGCAATGGCTAGGCTTTATGATCTTGATAAAAATCAAGTGATAATGGTTAGGTGGGCTTTATCCAATATACCAACCATGGAGTTCATTTCCATATTTTTTTACCTTAGTTATTTTTATGATTTTGAGATTGAAAAGGCTTCATGATCTTGATAAATATCAAGAGATAATGGTTAGGGGGACTTCGTCCAATGTACCAATAATGGAGCTCATCTCTTTTTTATTTATTTGCTTACTTTAACTTGCTTATTTCTATTATTATTTATTTTATATGTATTTAAATTCTTGCTAACCATTTTGTTCTTTTGATTTATGTCGTATGTAGACACCTAATTTTGTCCGGACCACTAAACAGGTATGTTTTCTTCCCATATTGATGTTTCCAAGTATAAAAAGACTGTTTTCATCCTGCAGGTGAGACTCCGAGACTTAGTTTAAAAGGGCGAGCACAAAAAGTCAAACTTGAAAAAAAGTCAACCCCGAAAAAAGTCAACCCCAGAAAGTCAACTACTGAAAAAGTCAACCCACTTTCAAAATCAAGATTTTAAGTTCAATTGAAAAATGGAGAAAGAATTTTGATAATCCGAGGTCTACATTGAAAGATATGGAGTTCGGAAGTTGGGATTTGGAGGTTCAGTAGAAAAGAAACCCTAATCCGAGAAATTTGGGGAAAAGTGCTTAAATGATCAAACTGGTCGAAATTGAAGGTTCCAAATGAAAGATAAGCACTGACTACGGGTAATGGAGAAGTCACTTGCAAGAAAAACCGAAAGAAAAGTCAATCCGGGAGAAAACCGAGAATTAGGGTTTTTAGTGGATTTCAGTGAAATCGGGAAGAATCACAGAAATGGCCCGACTTGGTAAGACCAAAGCCCCCAATGGATGAGGAATGATTAAAAAGGATGGCCCAAGGCTCAGATTAAAGAAAATCTGAAAATCGGACTTGTTTTGAGCAAAACCGGGTTTTGGAGGTTAAAGGGCAAAATTGGAAAAATTTGCGAAAAATAGCAAATGGACTCCGAAAATTATGGAAAATTTGTCAATCTCATTCTTAAATCATTTGAAGGAGAATGGCAAAAGAAAATCTTGATTCCGAGTTCGTTTGCAAAATGGCCAAATCCCGGGCTTCTTATGCAGTAATTCAAAAAGATAAATCCCGGAAAAATAGCAAATGGACTCCAAAAATTCTGAAATTTGGCAAATCTCATTTTTAAATTATTTGGAAGATATTGGCGAAAGAAAATCTTGATTCCGAGTTCGTTTGCAAAATGGCAAAATCTGGGGCCTCCTATGCAGTAATTCAAGCCGATAAATCCCGAAAAAATACCAAATGAGCTCCAAAAATTATGAAAACTTCCAGATAACACATTTTAATTATTTTGAAGAGATTGGTGAAGAAAAATCTTGATTTGGAGCTCGTTTAAAAAATGGTAAAAAGTTGGGGCATAAAAGGACATTTTGGGAAGAAAAAATCCAAATAAATAGCAAACGGACTCGGATAATTTTGAAAACTTCCAGAACTCAATATTTTATTATTTTGGAAGTATTAAAAAAAGAAAAATTGAATTTGGAGCCCGTTTGATATTTATTTTTCATCCGGGGGGCAAAATGGTCGTTTCACCCAAGCAACCGAAAAGGGCTTCTTTGGGCCTTTCAAAAATCAGAGCTGGGTTGGAAAAGAGAAATGCTGGCCTGCCCAAGACCAAAGGAAGGAGGAAGCTTAGGTTTTTTTTCAATCAAGTGATTAAAAATCAAGAGTTAAGTTAGAGATTTTCATTTTTGAGCCTATGTCCCAATCCCACATCCCTTTGTAATGTCAAGCCAAGGAGGTGCTCACCTTATAAATAAGGGGCCTTGGCCTTTGGTTGAAATCACCCACTACCCCTTGTGAGATAGTCTATACACTTGTATTAGGATTATCAGGGTGGTGAGTCATAGTGTTTTTACTCTGAGGGTTTATAGCTTAATCCGTTCAAAAGCTACTCTGAGGGTTTGTAGCTTAATCCGTTCAAAAGCTACTCTGAGGGTTTATAGCTTAATCCGTTCAAAAGCTACTTGTGAGAGGGTTTGTGGCTTAATCCGTTCAAAAGCTACTCTGAGGGTTTATAGCTTAATCCGTTCAAAAGCTACTTGGTGAGTTTTCATTTTAAAATAATGTTTCTTGTTCTTCCTTCATTTCCTTTCTTAAGTATATTTTTCTTACATTTTGTTTTTACAATAAACTCACCATGGCCAAATGGCCTACATTATTTATTTTAAGTTGTTGTTTTTGATTCATTTTACCATATTGTTTATGCTATTTTCTTTATTTTTGATGTTTTAAATATTATGTTATTTCATGTTCTTAAGTTATATTTAATTTGGTTGCTTTGTTTGTTGCCATTTATGTCTTAGATATCATGTTTTTGCATTTTTAATTTTCTGTTTTCATGTTGTTTAAATTTGAGCATGTTTTAGAGTTAGCATATTAAGTGTTTGTGAAAATGCTTGTGTGATTCTTTGCATGATTCTTGTTTTATATCTTAGTGAGCATGTTTCAGATTTGGTATATTAGGTGTTTGTGAAAATGCTTGTGTGATTTTTGTGTTATGACTTAGTTTTTCATGCTAGCATACCAAGTGTTTGTGAAAATGCCATGCTTGTTGGAGCTTGGGGCCATTTGGCTACTCCATGTGTTTTGCATTGTGTGTTGTATTTTTGTCATGCTAGTTGTTAGGTTTTTGCATTTGCATGATATTTGGTTGGATTTTTGAATTAAGCATGCCTTGTGTTTGTGAAAATGCCATGCATGTCTTAGGTCTAGGTTACATTAAATGCCATGCAAGTTCATGTTAGGTCTAGGCCATATTATTTATGTCATGCATTTTTCTTACATTTAGGTTTAGATCCATGCATTTCATGCATTATGTTTGCTGCATTGTTTCATGCATTTCATGTTCATGCCACTTGAATAATGACTTGAGCCAATTAATGGTTCAAGGTCATGCTCTCTTGAGCACACTTGTGGAAAATTAAGTTTGTCAAATTGATTATTCTACCTTTGTGATTGTTTTTTTACTTAGCCAATTTTTATTTAACTTTCAAAAAGTCCTAGCTATTGTCTTCAAGTAATTCTATGAGTTTCAAATATTTTTATTTTGGTTTTTAAATGATTTTATCAAAGACAAAAAAAATATGTTGGCAAAGCAGTTTTTTTTTCCACCCAAAACTCGTACATCTCCGATTTTTCTGGGAATTCATCTTTGATCAGAAAATTAAGTCGATTTTTTCCCGTGTATTTTTACATGTCTTGAGTCTCCAATAATTTTTTCAGAATTTTTGGAATTTTTAAAAATAGGGTAAAAAATCGTGGAATAAAACTGGACAGTGGAGTCAAAATTGATTTTAAAGAAAAACAAAGCAGTTTTTTTTCTCCTCCAAAAACTCGTACATCTCTGGTTTTTCTGGGAATTCATCTTTGATCAGAAAATTAAGTTGATTTTTTTCCGTGTATTTTTACATGTCCTGAGTCTCCAATAATTTTTTCATAATTTTTGGAATTTTCAAAAATAGGGTAAAAAATCGTGGATTAAAACTGGACAATGGAGTCATAATTGAATTTAAAGAAAAACCAATTTTCTGTTTTGGTTAATCTTCTTAGAGTGGGCTGATTAGGAGGGTTAGCTACTGACTTAGGGTGATTTCTAAGCCTTTTTAAACTCTAAAAATGGTTTTTCAAGTCCCGGGTTAAGGGTAGCCAAGTCCGGATTTTTTTAAACTTAGGAAATTAGAGTCATTTTAAAAATTTTAGCCCAGTTTTTATTTTTAATTCAAGCTTTTCAAAATTGTTTTCAAACAATCACAAAGTATTTTGGTTTTAGAATATTTAATTTGACATATTTTCCTAAGGTAACCGGATATCTTTTTAGATATACGGATTTCCTTAATTAAAGGAAAAAATACATTTCATGCATTGCATTTTTATATTCATGCATTTTATATAATATGTGATTCTTGCCATAATAATTTCTATGTGTCATGACATTTAGGTTGCATTATATTATTTAGATTTTGCTATGTCATTTTATTTATGTCATGCCTATACATATTCATTTCTTTTAAATGTTTTCAAAAAAGATAATGGTTTTCAATAAAAATAAAGATATTCCCGAGTTAAAATAATTCATGAGTTCTCTACCGGGTTTGCTGGAGGGAATATCATCAATTATTATTAATAAAGGAATATCTTTCTTTCAAAAAAAAAAGAGAATGATTCGGAAAGTTTTCCAAAACTAATAAAAATTTCTATATTTTGCCACGTTTGTTGGGGAATATAGGAAAATTTTGAATTTATAAATTCCGGATCATTTTCAATAAAAAATGGAATTATTTTTAAATTGGGAATTAACTTGAAATACTAAATTTAAAACCAAGTTTTTACCGAGACTTGAGATAACACACGATTAATAAGGTACCGATTTATACGGGCGTTGTGGGGGTGCTAATCCTTCCCCACACGTAACCGACTCCCGAACCCGCTTCTTTGATTTCTCTGGTTTAAAACGCAGACTTGAAATTGGTTTTTAAAATGTTTTAATTAATTTTTAAAATATTTTATAAAACCGGTTTTAATAGGTGGCCGATCACACCTAGCTAAAAAAGATTGGTGGCGACTCCATGTCTTTTTTAAGGTCATTTTCAAAACCTTCATTTTTCTAGAGGAATTAAGTCGACTTTTCCTCGGTTTTTTTAATGTCACGCTTAACGAATAATAAAGTCTTGCGATGAGACTCGTTATTTTTTAGGTTGCGACAGCTTGGCGACTCCGCTGGGGAATATTAGAGAGTCAGGCCTAGAATTAGTCGTGTGTTATCAAAGTCTCGGTTTTGTTGGTTTTATTGGTATTTAATTTTAATTCCCATATTTTTTTTAATAAGGAGAATTTTGAAAGTAATAAAATATTTTTAAATATGTTCATACTCATGTGCATGCATTTTATTATTGTTCTCTAGCTATTTAAGGTTGTATATTATAACTGCTTGTCGGTTAATGCGTTACACTATTCTTGAATGTTTTAATTGTTAGGACATTTAGAATAAGGTTTGTAGAATAGGTGGTGACAGGTTTGTTTTGTTTCTCCACACACACTACACGTGCATTTGCATAACATGAATCCTCTACCCGGGTTCCGTCCTTTTAAGTGGAAGTAAAGTAACTAAGCCTTCGTGATTGATCCTCCGTATGGGCTAGTGAAACACTTTCGGAGTATAAAGTACCTAATGCCTTCGTGATAATCCTCCGTACGGGCATAGGAAAATATACTCTAACGAATTGAACCCGCTTTTATCGAGGTGCCTTACTAGCCTTCACCGGCGACAGTGAGGAACAATTCGGGGCCTTAGAACCGATTCACCCTCATATAGTGAACCTAGGCGAAGCCATCCCGAATTTCCGTTAGATATACCGAAAATAGGAACACATGGGAAGGACATTTCTAAACTTTTTGTTACTTGTTTTACACTCCGAATAAGTGTGGTAGATCGGGCAACGATGTACGTACATCGCCCGTAATAAATGTGATACTCCGCCTCGAAGGCATCGTGATGCCTAAATAAGCAGACATTGCTGGGGCAGATGTTCATTAGCTGTTTTTTTTTTTAAAAAAAATAAATCCTTTTTCAAGCATTTTTGCATGTGGCACATTTCATGCATGTGTAAATAAAGCATGTACATTTTTGGTTGTATTATTGATCTCATTCTTTGCAATAAACAGTTGGTAATTGAATTTGATGATTTCATAAAACCGGTAGTGTCACATGAACATTTGCATATTGTACCATAGTAAGATCCACCCTGAAATTCTTTTGAAAATGATGTGATTGGTTTATCAAAAAAAAAATAAAAAAAAAAAAAAAATTGGACGCAAATCCTGCATAATGAGATTTTTGAATAGTCCCACCAATTTCGTGTAATCATTGATTTCTTTGTATATATGATAACTCGTATAATTATATAGTTTTTAGTTATGTTTTATTATTGTTTTGTGTCAAATACGAGTTATTATTGTTTAGTCTAATTGTGTTTATGATCTTTTATATTTTTATGTAAATTGGTGTTTTTCACAAGTTTCTTTGAGTGATTTCAGATTACTAGAATTAAGGGCAAATCCAGTTCAGTTCCAGTTCCGACACCTTTTGCCATATCAGCTATATCTCGAGTTTCACTGAAGAAATAAGGCTGAACTTTGTATCCCTGCAAAGATAAGAGGCATATCTATCTTTTTCATGTTTTACACTTCTTGAAACGGAGTCGTTTTCCCTAGCGAAATCGACCATCAAGTTGGCTGATGTGCAATGACGTCTGTTCTGCACCGTTTTGGTATTTTGACCATATCTTCCGATCCACGTGCGCAAATGATCTGATTCCAACGGCTATGGATCCGTAACCGATAGGGGTATATTTTTCTAGAAGACCATTTTATCAGATCGAGCCTCCAACATTGACAAAATCGACCATCAAGCTGGCTGATCAGAATTGTCATACAATATGACGAAAATTGTTAGAAAAATGCACCCACCTATTATACCTACCTTTGAAATTTGTAAAGCTTGTCTCTTGTCATTTAGCCCTCCAAAATGTGTATAAATAGAGGGCCTTGGATGAGTATTGGGATAGATTATACATTGGTAGGATATTTGCCATTGTAATAAAATTCTCTAAGTTTTCTTCTTCTTTCCTTTCTCTAGTTTTCTTTTTCTTTACTTATGTTTCTTACATTTCTTTTCATTTTATTCATATCTAGTATGTGTTGCTAATCATATTGTTGAGGTGATGAGGTGAAGCTCTTGGTAAATGCTAAGGTTAGTCTCTTCAACATGAGCTAAAATGAATCATCATTTATAAACACTAGTGTAGATAATATTTTCTTTTGGTTTAAAATCATACTTGCAAAGTAGAGATCTTGATTCATTATTGACAATGAAAATGGCACAGTAAATGCTTGGTTTCATAACCTTGATTTGTTGTAGACATATACCTTGGCATAAGGAATGCTTGGACTCTTTTTATGAGTTTTGAGGACACCAAATGAACATAATATCATATGCTATGGACGTTGGACAATTTGGACTGAATTGCTAAATCTTCCGATTGGAACCTCCTTTGTGCGTGGATTTCAATTGTGTAATAAAACAAGATTAATCTTAGCATAACACCAAGAGTGGATTCTCTAACCTCAACATCTTTTCTTATTGTTTTTTTTATATCTTGTTTAATTGCTTTTATGTTATTTTGTTTATTTTGTTCTCTAATATCTTGTTTACTTTCTTTGTTATTGATTCCCTAATATCTTGTTTATTTTCTTTTTCTTATATATTTATAAACTTATACTTACTAATACGCTTCCCTGTGGTTCGACCTCGGACACCCGAGAATTTATTACTTGAACATAACCTGCACTTGGGTTTACAACTCTTAATTGAGTTTCCATCAAGTTTTTGGCGCCGTTGCCGGGGAAGCAATACTAAGTATATAAGTTTATAAGTATATTTATTTTTGGCTGGTTATACCGCCTAATTTGTTTATATTTATTTTTATTGGCTGGTTAAACCGCCTAATTTGTTTATATTTATTTTTATTGGCTGGTTATACCGCCTAATTTTGTATATTAACTTTGTTTTATGCTTGTTTGGCGACGTGATTTTAGATCTCGTCGTTTAGTTAGATTTTATTGTGAAACTTTTTCAGGTAATCTTTCTAATACAACTCCTACCATGGCTGACAATGAAAGTGTTCATGCTGAAGATGAGAACAGACAAGTACGCACCATGCGTGACTACTTGCAACCAACTCGAAGCTCATCACCCTCTTGTTTTATTTTTCCTCTCAATGCAAACAACTTTCGTTTTAAACCAGGTATGATAGCTTTGCTTCCAAATTTCTATGGGTTGGAATCGGAAAGTGCTTACTCGTTTCTAAAAGACTTCGAAGATGTATGTGTCACCTTTAATGACCAACAATGTACAAATGAAATTGTCAAGCTAAAATTATTTCCTTTTTCTTTAAAAGATAAAGCAAAAATTTGGCTTCATAATTTAAAACCAAGGTCAATTGGCACATGGCAAGAATTACAAACTGAGTTTCTAAAGAAATTTTTCCCAGCACATAAAACTACTGCTTTGAAAAGACAGATTCAAAATTTCAATCAAAATCAAAATGAAGCATTTTTTCAGTGCTGGGAGCGTTTTAAAGATTTGTTAAGTTCTTGTCCACATCATGGTTTTGAAAAATGGCGTCTTATTAGTTTCTGTTATGAAAGTTTAACTCCCGAAACTAAACAATTTGTTGAAACAATGTGTAACGGTGAGTTTCTAGAAAAAGAACCTGAAGAAGCCTTTGACTACTTAGACCATTTGGCAGATAACTCTCAAGCCTGGCACACAGATAATTCCTCTGAAAGTTCCAATAGATCTAATCTTGTTTCTAACAGAGGAAAATATCATTTTAGTCAAGAAGATGAGATAAAAGCTAAAGTAGCTAATTTGGCTAGAAAGATTGAAGCCATGGAACTTAGAGAAGTAAAAGAAGTCAAAACGGTTAAAAATGATGAAAGTTGTGGAATTTGTGAAATCATGGGACACCCCACTTCTGAATGTCCAAACATTCCCATTCTTAAAGAAGCGTTGCATGATCAAGTAAATTCCATAAACACATTTAAAAAGCCTTTTCCTTCTCCTTACTCTGAAACGTATAACCCTGAATGGAGAAATCATCCCAACTTCAGCTGGGGGAATAATAATCATGTTCAGGTACCACAATCTCAAAAGCCGGGCAACACTTTTTCCTATCAACCTTCACGTGTACAAACCTTGGAAGAGACATTGCAAGCATTCATGCAAACACAAGCAAATGTGAATAGCCGGACTTCACAGGACATCAATGAGATAAAAAACACCTTGTCCACATTGACAGCTTCATTACGCACTCAAGAAAAAGGTAAGTTTCCTGCTCAACCTCAGCCTAACCCTTCTACTCAATGTCTTGTTTCTTGCTCCAATGAAACTCAACAGGAAAATGCCAGTTCTATCACAACTCTTCGAAGTGGAAAGGCAATTGACAAAAAGATTCCATCAAAAGACCAAGATCCTCTTTCCCCTCCGAAAAGTAATGGTAAGGATGATGGTAAGTCTGAACTTCTTGAAAATTTGGACAAAGAAAAAGGTATGCATCCTGCTCCTTTTCCTCAAAGGTTGCAAACAATAAAGAATTTGAATCAAAATGCAGAAATTTATGAACTTTTCAAACAAGTTAAGATTAACATTCCTTTATTGGATGCAATCAAACAAGTTCCATCTTATGCTAAATTTTTGAAGGACATGTGCACAGTTAAAAGGAAACATAATGTACAAAAGAAAGCATTTTTGACGGAAAGTGTGAGCTCAATCATTCAACACCTTACTCCACCAAAATTCAAAGATCCTGGATGTCCAACAATCTCATGCATCATTGGAAACACTAGAATAGAACGTGCATTGCTTGATCTTGGTGCTAGTGTTAATCTTTTGCCTTTTTCTGTTTATCAACAGTTAGGTTTAGGTGAACTCAAGGAAACACCTGTTACACTTCAACTAGCTGATCGTTCTGTAAAAATTCCTCGAGGGATAGTTGAAGATGTTTTGGTTCAAATTGATAATTTTTACTTCCCTGTTGATTTTATTGTTTTGGACACACATCCTGTTTCAAATCCAAATGTTCAAATTCCTGTTATATTAGGCCGTCCATTTCTTGCAACTTCTAATGCTCTGATAAATTGCAGGAATGGTAATTTGAACATTTCTTTTGGAAATATGACTTTAGAATTAAATGTGTTCAACACTTGCAAGCAACCTGGTGATGATTCAGAAGTACATGAAGTGGATTTCATTGAAGAACTTGTTCATGAACATCTCACCACTACCACATTCCATGATCCTTTAGAAGCTTATTTAATTGAATGTGAGTTTGATAATGCTTCAGAAATTTCACACACTGATTCTTTGTTAAATTCTTTTCAGGTTAAGCATTGTTGGAAACAAAAGTTTGAGGAACTTCCATCACTCACAAATGTCACTGTACCATCAACTATTGAACCACCCAAGCTGGATTTAAAACCATTGCCATCTGAGCTAAAATATTCCTTTGTGGGTGAGAATGAAACTTTTCCAGTCATAAATGAACTTGAGGAACTCAGAAATGATGCATATGAGAATTCTAAAATTCATAAAGAAAGAACTAAAGCCTTTCATGACAAGTTAATTTCAAGAAAAACATTTAATGTTGGGCAAAAAGTTCTACTTTATAATTCTAGACTTCACATATTTCCTGGTAAGTTGAGATCAAGATGGACTGGCCCATTTGTGGTTAAGCATGTGTATCATTATGGAGCAGTTGACATTGAGAATCCTCAAAATGGTAACGTATTCAAGGTAAATGGACAAAGACTCAAACTCTTTTTGGAAAATCATGTTACTCAAGAAGAGGTTGTTTTTCTTTCTGATCCTTGTTTTGAAAATAACTAGATGTAAATATAATTTTTTTTTTTTAACCCCGGTTAAATGGCGGATAACGGTACTCCGTGATTATTTAAGTCGGTTCCATCAGCTACCCACAAAACTGATATTGTATATAAATTTCTCTTTCATTTTATTTTATTTCATTTTCTTTCAGGATGGATGATATTCTCAAAAGATTGCAGAAACGATTTCCTCCTTTTCCTCGGAATATTTTACTGAAGCTTTACCAAGTTCGATTAGAAAGATTAAGAATGCTTATGAACAAAGGGATTCCTGAAGACATACGTTGGATAATTGAAGCCAAGGTACGTGAAGATGAATATCTTCCTGTTTTGCATTTACCAGGTACAGGTAGAAGCACTTATGCAAAGAAGCGACGAGCAAAGCGCATGAGTTCAAATTGCCACAAGTGTGCACGATGGACGTGTAACGGTAAATGTCGTTCTATTGGGATTCCGTCCTCTAATCGAGATGATAAAATTGAATTCATTAAGGATGGACTGAGTAAGGAGAATTTGGGTAATATCCAACTTTCTCTTGAGACGCATCCTAGTGGAGACGTACAAAGAGAAATTCTTGATTTATGGCCGCAATTCCAAAGGGAATGGCAACATCTTGGGAATCTGATGTTAAAAGACCCTGTTTGCCAGCTTGTAAGAAAACTGGATGGGAAGCATATCCTCGACTCATAGAAGGCGTTTAAGCCGTTTCTGGACGTAAAACCAGAGGAAGATGTGAGCCACAATCACAACTACAATAAATGACTTCTCAGCTTTTGGTTTGATTTGCAATAATTTTATTTCGGTTTAGTTTACGTGTTGTTCGATTTGTGTAATTATTCTTTTTTTTTTTGCATTGGTCTTTTACGGTTGATTTTTCTTCTCTTTTTGATTTTCTTCCTGAAATCACGCAAAAATCTTTTGTTAGGTTAACATTTTCTTCTGACAGGTCAAATACACTTTCGGCGACATTATTACTCTTGTCTGATTCACTACTCAGTCCTCTATATATTACACCATGTACTCATTCTCTTTCAGGCACTCGAAAAAGAAAAAAAATGGAAAGCACTTCGTCCCAGCGCATTAAAAAAATTTGTGTCTTTGGAGGTGCTTATCCAGGGAAAAATAACATATTCGCTGATGAAGCCATAAGAGTTGGAGTAATACTTGCCCAACAAAAGATCCACTTGATTTATGGAGGCGGTAGTACGGGTTTAATGGGAGCAGTCGCTACAGCAGCACACGCCGGAGGAAGTCCAGTTCTAGGAATCGTGCCAAAACTATTCACAGATTTTTGTGGACCTACCGTGGGTAAGGAAATACAAGTCTGGAGTATCCCTGAACGGATAACAATCATGTACCATTCTGCCGATGCATTCATTGCCTTACCAGGAGGTCTGGGTACATTGGAAGAAATAGCTTGCGTGGCTTCTTGGTCATCTTTGGTCACAAATAAGAAACCCATTGGTTTGCTTAATATTAATGGTTATTTTAGTAATTTACTTTCATATTTAGATAATGCTGTGGATAATGGATTCATGTTTTCAGAGGCAAGGAGAACCATAATTTCTGCTACAACCATTGAAGATTTACTCAAAAAGCTACAAGCTTATGAGTGTTTATCTGCTACGGTTGTTTCGCAAACGCTCGGAAAAAGAAAAAGAGATATGGACGAGCAAGGAGTGGATTGCACTTTGTCTTTGTGACATTATCTAACATTTTGCTTGTTGTGTCTCAGTTATAATAAGTGGTTAGCAACCTCTGCAGGTAATATCTCCTAAATTCTACCTTTAAAATTTGACATTGGGGACAATGTCATATTTTAGTAGGGGGTAAGGGACATATTTTGCTAAAAAAAAAAAAAAAAAAAAATTGTTGTGTTTTAAGACATTTAGAAGTATTCATTCTGAACAAGGTCTGAGTAAGGGAGACTTGAGACATACCTTGTCAGTTTGATTTAATCTTCTTCTTCAAAAAAAAACAAAAAACAAAAAAAAAAACAAAAAACAAAAAAAAAAAAAAAAACAAAAAAAAAAAAAAAAAAAAAAAAAAAAAGCATGTTTAGACTTAGTGTGTTTTTTTTTAGTTACTTTCAATACAATGATGAGATATGAATTGCATAAGTCTAAAACAGATTTATTAGTGAGAAGATTTTCATGAGAATTGAGCTTGATGTCAACCTTTTTATGAGCCAATGTTAATATGATATGTTGATTGAGAAAGAAGCATGTTTAGACTTAATCTGACTTGTATAATCATCTTTGTGAGTTTTTGAGCCTATAATGATTGATGCATTATACAAATCAATCTAATTTCTTTCTTGAGTGCTCTTATGATTACATGATTCTCTAGAACTTGCTTTAAACCGTTTGAGACTATATTGATACATGTGACAACATGAATATGATAGAGGCATTAGGATTATAACCAGAGCCAAACAGCCATCCATTATTAATGTTCTACGAGAACATCCCCACTAGTGAGCCAATTTGAGCCTACATTAAATATGATGTTTTATTGGTAACCACAACTTACACCTAGCCTAAATATGCTTATATCCTTACCCTTGTTCTAAAGATGAATTTTATATTTTGAGACATATTGCAAAAAAACAAGGGATATTTTTATTTGAAAATTTGGGTTAGAAACAAAAGATAAGTGTGGGGGAAGAAAAGAAAAGAAAAAGTCAAGAGAAAAAGAAAGGGATCATTGTCAAATACATTCCCATATTAAAAAAAAAAAAAAAAATCTTCTCTTGAACTTCTAGAAAAAGATGTTACAAAGTTGGTTAGAATGATGCAAAGGCTCAACATGAATATTTAGCCTATGTTATTATGTGCTTTATAAGAGTTTTGAGAAGTTTTATTTGTATGATCTTATTATGTCTCTAAAATCTATGAACTCTTTGGAACCTTTGTGATATCTTTATCCTTTTGTTCTTTAACCACATTATAACCCTTTGGCCCCATTACAACCTTGAATAAAGACCTCTTGATTTATGAAGTTGTATGATCTAAATAGTGGAGAATAGGTGGACAAGCAAGCATATGGTAGAAGTGTTTTCATGAGATTGATTGAGTGTAAACACTTTACCACTACTTTAAAGAGTGAAAATCAAGAGAGTATCCCATGTGAGAAGTTGAGATTAAGTTTGAATATACACTATTTTGATTGAAATATGTTATGTTATTATTGGCTTAACTCAAACTATTTACATTCAAGCAAGATCTTTTGTGAATTTCTTTAAGCTATTGATTAGTTTTTAAGACTTGTCCAATGATTATCTCTAATTTATATTGGAAGGATTAGTTATAATTATTATTTTTAGTTTTTCTTATGTCTTCAATGTTTGTGGGTATCGTCCTAGTAAACCCTCACGAGACTAAACTCGTCCACTAGGGACACCTAGGGGTTTAAAGGCTTGTGTCACATGCTAAGTGCCACCGTGATTTCCTACGAAAATGGATTAGATTAGATTTTCTTATTTTATTATTATTTTTTTTATTGAGTCGTTGCTAGGGACTAGCAACAATCTAAGTATGGGGGTGTGATAACTCGTATAATTATATAGTTTTTAGTTATGTTTTATTATTGTTTTGTGTCAAATACGAGTTATTATTGTTTAGTCTAATTGTGTTTATGATCTTTTATATTTTTATGTAAATTGGTGTTTTTCACAAGTTTCTTTGAGTGATTTCAGATTACTAGAATTAAGGGCAAATCCAGTTCAGTTCCAGTTCCGACACCTTTTGCCATATCAGCTATATCTCGAGTTTCACTGAAGAAATAAGGCTGAACTTTGTATCCCTGCAAAGATAAGAGGCATATCTATCTTTTTCATGTTTTACACTTCTTGAAACGGAGTCGTTTTCCCTAGCGAAATCGACCATCAAGTTGGCTGATGTGCAATGACGTCTGTTCTGCACCGTTTTGGTATTTTGACCATATCTTCCGATCCACGTGCGCAAATGATCTGATTCCAACGGCTATGGATCCGTAACTGATAGGGGTATATTTTTCTAGAAGACCATTTTATCAGATCGAGCCTCCAACATTGACAAAATCGACCATCAAGCTGGCTGATCAGAATTGTCATACAATATGACGAAAATTGTTAGAAAAATGCACCCACCTATTATACCTACCTTTGAAATTTGTAAAGCTTGTCTCTTGTCATTTAGCCCTCCAAAATGTGTATAAATAGAGGGCCTTGGATGAGTATTGGGATAGATTATACATTGGTAGGATATTTGCCATTGTAATAAAATTCTCTAAGTTTTCTTCTTCTTTCCTTTCTCTAGTTTTCTTTTTCTTTACTTATGTTTCTTACATTTCTTTTCATTTTATTCATATCTAGTATGTGTTGCTAATCATATTGTTGAGGTGATGAGGTGAAGCTCTTGGTAAATGCTAAGGTTAGTCTCTTCAACATGAGCTAAAATGAATCATCATTTATAAACACTAGTGTAGATAATATTTTCTTTTGGTTTAAAATCATACTTGCAAAGTAGAGATCTTGATTCATTATTGACAATGAAAATGGCACAGTAAATGCTTGGTTTCATAACCTTGATTTGTTGTAGACATATACCTTGGCATAAGGAATGCTTGGACTCTTTTTATGAGTTTTGAGGACACCAAATGAACATAATATCATATGCTATGGACGTTGGACAATTTGGACTGAATTGCTAAACCTTCCGATTGGAACCTCCTTTGTGCGTGGATTTCAATTGTGTAATAAAACAAGATTAATCTTAGCATAACACCAAGAGTGGATTCTCTAACCTCAACATCTTTTCTTATTGTTTTTTTTATATCTTGTTTAATTGCTTTTATGTTATTTTGTTTATTTTGTTCTCTAATATCTTGTTTACTTTCTTTGTTATTGATTCCCTAATATCTTGTTTATTTTCTTTTTCTTATATATTTATAAACTTATACTTACTAATACGCTTCCCTGTGGTTCGACCTCGGACACCCGAGAATTTATTACTTGAACATAACCTGCACTTGGGTTTACAACTCTTAATTGAGTTTCCATCAATATACCTTTGTGTTAATTCATTTATTTTTGCATGTATCATTTTGACATCATATTATAGTCATAGCATGCATGGTCATTCATTGTACGATACGTTTATGACATGCACAGTCATTATCTGTATATACCTGGCATTAGATTGCATCCATAGCATACATAGTCATCATAATTTCTCTGTATATGTTCATGCATTAATCATCAGTTTATTCATGCACATAGGAATAGAGCATGTACATTCATAATTGTATTCCTAATCTCATGACATTTTCATTTGCATGAGAGGGATTCGAGATATGAGGAATGAATCGGAGGAACGATTGGGTGCTTTGGAACGCAATCAAGAGGAATATGGACATGAAATCCGAAAGGTGAAGGAACAACTTGCCAAATTGCTGAAAATGATTGAGGATATGGGTAACAGTAAAGGTGAACTTTCTCAGGGCTTCGCATCATCTTCGGATCAACCAAAACCATTAGGCCCAGAACACATAATCCTTGCTGGATCCTGCACTTGTCAATGCCACAAAGGTTGCAATCCTGATGAAATTATGGACAAAATCGTGAAAATGATTAAACCTGAGAGCCTGATACCAAAGATAGAAACCTTGGATCCTGTACCATACCTGCAAACTGTTCGAGGTCCAAGCCAGTATCCCCACCCTACCATGGTCCAATCGTCCATTGGGATGACCACTACGGGATTCCTGAATCCCACTCCATCACCAACAACTACCAGTTCATACTATTTCCCTCATCAACCACCTTATCCAGCATCTGGGATAGGAACCTCGAGCTATGTACAACCTCCAAAGGCCCCGTATCCGAATCCATACCCTCACTATGCTGTTCCGCCACATCTCCATGTAAACACTCCGGTTCGGACCTTAGTGCCACCACCAAGTGCCCCAACTCCTAGGCCATTGTAACTAAGAAACGACCCCAGGATAAGACCCAAATGCCTTTTGATCCCATTCCAATCAGCTACCAAGAGCTCCTCCCTATACTGATCCAAAATCACATGGTTTCCTGTGTCCCATTGAAACCCCTGTTACCACCATATCCAAGGTGGTATAATCCAAATGCAAAATGTGATTATCATTGTGGAATTGTTGGCCATAACATTAAATACTGTATGGCATTCAAAAAGAAAGTGCAAACTCTTATAAATGCCAAGTGGTTGGATCCCACGACACTGATTGATAGAGGACTGGGAAAGCGTCATTAGGATTGGGAGATTTACATCATTGAGGTGGAAAGACTTCGGTCTTATATGATGTAATAGGATTTCACTTTTTCAGTAGCCGGCTCTTATAGCCTTAGGATGTTAGGAAGAATAAAGTGCTTGTAAGGACAGTCTTAACCACTGTTCAAATTTTGTAAAACACGGTTTATACCATTGTGAATGTTGATGTGGGAATGAATTGATTATGTTTCAAATTAATGAGAGGTTGATGATTAAGTTCCTCCGATTCTTATTTCCTCCGTGATATCTCCCCCTTTGCATTTTGCATCCCATCAATTATTTGTCAGGTTGCATTCATGCATTCGTAATCAGCATGATTTTTCTGTATATATCTATGCATTAATTTGCTTATTACATACATCATGATTAGCATTAGGTCACATTCATGACACACATGGTTAGTATGATTTTCTTTGTATATACTCTGTATCAATCATTCATTGTTTGCATGTATCATAATTGACACCATGTTGCATTAATAGAACATATGAACATTCATTGGGAAATATGCTGAAATGCACATGATCAGTCATTGCATATATCCATGTGTTGATTTGTTTATTCTTTATTTGCAACATGTTGGCATTGTGATTGCATTTATTACATATATGGTCAGCATGTTTCCATTATACATGTCCATACATCATATTGTTTAGGCTTTACATGCATCAAATTGCATTCATGGCTTGTAGACACCTAATTTTGTCCGGGCCACTAAACAGGTATGTTTTCTTCCCATATTGATGTTTCCGAGTATAAAAAGACTGTTTTCATCCTGCAGGTGGTACTCCGAGACTTAGTTTAAGAGGGCGAGCATAAAAAGTCAAACTTGAAAAAAGTCAACCCCGAAAAAGTCAACCCCGAAAAAGTCAACCCCAGAAAGTCAACTACTGCAAAAAGTCAACCCACTTTCAAAATCAAGATTTTAAGTTCAATTGAAAAATGGAGAAAGAATTTTGATAATCCGAGGTCTACATTGAAAGATATGGAGTTCGGAAGTTGGGATTTGGAGATTCAGTAGAAAAGAAACCCTAATTCGAGAAATTTGGGGAAAAGTGCTTAAACGATCAAACTGGTCGAAATTGAAGGTTCCAAATGAAAGATAAGCACTGACTACGGGTAATGGAGAAGTCACTTGCAAGAAAAACCGAAAGAAAAGTCAATCCGGGAGAAAACCGAGAATTAGGGTTTTTAGTGGATTTCGGTGAAAACGGGAAGAATCACAGAAATGGCCCGACTTGGTAAGACCAAAGCCCCCAATGGATGAGGAATGATTAAAAAGGATGGCCCAAGGCTCAGATTGAAGAAAATCTGAAAATCGGACTTGTTTTGAGCAAAACCGGGTTTCAGAGGTTAAAGGGCAAAATTGGAAAATTTTGGGAAAAATAGCAAATGGACTCCGAAGATTATGGAAAATTTGTCAATCTCATTCTTAAATCATTTGAAAGAGATTGGTAAAAGAAAATCTTGATTCCGAGTTCGTTTGCAAAATGGCCAAATCCCGGGCTTCTTATGCAGTAATTCAAAAAGATAAATCCCGGAAAAATAGCAAATGGACTCCAAAAATTCTGAAATTTGGTAAATCTCATTTTTAAATTATTTGGAAGAGATTGGCGAAAGAAAATCTTGATTCCGAGTTCATTTGCAAAATGGCTAAATCCCGAGCTTCCTATGCAGTAATTCAAGCAGATAAATCCCGAAAAAATACCAAATGAGCTCCAAAAATTACGAAAACTTCCAGATCACACTTTTTAATTATTTTGAAGAGATTGGTGAAGAAAAATTTTAATTTGGAGCTCGTTTAAAAAATGGTAAAAAGTAGGGGCATAAAAGGACATTTTGGGAAGAAAAAATCCAAATAAATAGCAAACGGACTCGGATAATTTTGAAAACTTCCAGAACTCAATATTTTATTATTTTGGAAGTATTAAAAAACGAAAAATTGAATTTGGAGCCCGTTTGATATTTATTTTGCATCCGGGAGGGCAAAATGGTCATTTCACCCAAGCAACCGAAAAGGGCTTTTTGGGCCCTTCAAAAAATCAGAGTTGGGCTGGAAAAAAGATGTCAACATTTTTCTTGGACAGCTGTAATTTGAGAGGGCTGAGATGCTAATCTAAGGGTGGTAATTTCATGACTTTTCATCTTGAATTATTGGCCATTTGATGGAAATTAGGTTACACAAAAATGACAACATCTTGGAGTCCATATAAGCATCATTTTCTGCCAGCCCTAGGGGAGGAGGCAGATTTTGTTTTTTCTTTTCCATTTTGGCTGATTTCTCTTAGTTTTTCTTAGTTTTTTATCTTCTTGGTTGAGAGCAAAAAAGAAAAGTTTAGAAAAAAAAGGAAAGTTTGAAGAGAAAAGCTTGAAATATTAGCTTCTTGAGGTTGCTCTTGAGCACCAACTCTTGCACTTTCATTTTCTATTCTTATTTTTTGCTCTTTAATCTCTACTTGGTGAGTTTTCATTTTAAAATAATGTTTCTTGTTCTTCCTTCATTTCCTTTCTTAAGTATATTTTTTTTACATTTTGTTTTTATAATAAACTCACCATGGCCAAATGGCCTACATTATTTATTTTAAGTTGTTGTTTTTGATTCATTTTACCATATTGTTTATGCTATTTTCTTTATTTTTGATGTTTTAAATATTATGTTATTTCATGTTCTTAAGTTATATTTAATTTGGTTGCTTTGTTTGTTGCCATTTATGTCTTAGATATCATGTTTTTGCATTTTTAATTTTCTGTTTTCATGTTGTTTAAATTTGAGCATGTTTTAGAGTTAGCATATTAAGTGTTTGTGAAAATGCTTGTGTGATTCTTTGCATGATTCTTGTTTTATATCTTAGTGAGCATGTTTTAGATTTGGTATATTAGGTGTTTGTGAAAATGCTTGTGTGATTTTTGTGTTATGACTTAGTTTTTCATGCTAGCATATCAAGTGTTTGTGAAAATGCCATGCTTGTTGGAGCTTGGGGCCATTTGGCTACTCCATGTGTTTTGCATTGTGTGTTGTATTTTTGTCATGCTAGTTGTTAGGTTTTTGCATTTGCATGATATTTGGTTGGATTTTTGAATTAAGCATGCCTTGTGTTTGTGAAAATGCCATGCATGTCTTAGGTCTAGGTTACATTAAATGCCATGCAAGTTCATGTTAGGTCTAGGCCATATTATTTATGTCATGCATTTTCCTTACATTTAGGTTTAGATCCATGCATTTCATGCATTATGTTTGCTGCATTGTTTCATGCATTTCATGTTCATGCCACTTGAATAATGACTTGAGCCAATTAATGGTTCAAGATCATGCTCTCTTGAGCACACTTGTGGAAAATTAAGTTTGTCAAATTGATTACTCTACCTTTGTGATTTTTTTTATTTAGCCAATTTTTATCTAACTTTAAAAGAGTCCTAGCTACTGCTTTCAAGTCATTTTATGAGTTTCAAATATTTTTACTTTGGTTTTTAAATGATTTTATCAAAAGCAAAAATGTGTTGGCAAAGCAGTTTTTTTTCTCCTCCAAAAACTCGTACATCTATGATTTTTCTGGGAATTCATCTTTGATCAGAAAATTAAGCCGATTTGTTTTCATGTAGTTTTACATGTCCTGAGTCTCCAGTATTTTTTTTTAGAATTTTTGGAAGTTTTAAAAATTGGGTAAAAAATCGTGGATTAAAACTGGACAGTGGAGTCAGAATTGAATTTAAAGAAAAACAAAACAGTTTTTTTTTTTCTCCTCCAAAAACTCGTACATCTATGATTTTTCTGGGAATTCATCTTTGATCAAAAAATTAAGCCGATTTTTTCTCGTATAGTTTTACATGTCCTGAGTCTCCAGTATTTTTTTTAGAATTTTTGGAATTTTTAAAAATAGGGTAAAAAATCGTGGAGTAAAACTGGACAATGGAGTCAGAATTGAATTTAAAGAAAAACCAATTTTCTGTTTTGGTTAATGTACTTAGAGTGGGCTGATTAGGAGGGTTAGCTACTGACTTAGGGTGATTTCTAAGCCTTTTAAACTCTAAAAATGGTTTTTCAAATCCCGGGTTAAGGGTAGTCAAGTCCGGATTTTTTAAACTTAGGAAATTAGAGCCATTTAAAAATTTTTAGCCCAGTTTTTATTTTTAATTCAAGCTTTTCAAAATTGTTTTCAAACAATCACAAAGTATTTTGGTTTTAGAATATTTAATTTGACATATTTTCCTAAGGTAGCCGGATATCTTTTTAGATATACGGATTTCCTTAATTAAAGGAAAAAATACATCTCATGCATTGCATTTTTATATTCATGCATTTTATATAATATGTGATTCTTGCCATAATAATTTCTATGTGTCATGACATTTAGGTTGCATTATATTATTTAGATTTTGCTATGTCATTTTATTTATGTCATGCCTATACATATTCATTTCTTTTAAATGTTTTCAAAAAAGATAATGATTTTCAATAAAAATAAAGATATTCCCGAGTTAAAATAATTCATGAGTTCTCTACCGGGTTTGCTGGAGGGAATATCATCAATTATTATTAATAAATGAATATCTTTCTTTCAAAAAAAGAGAATGATTCGGAAAGTTTTCCAAAACTAATAAAAATTTCTATATTTTGCCACGTTTGTTGGGGAATATAGGAAAATTTTGAATTTATAAATTCCGGATCATTTTCAATAAAAAAAATGGAATTATTTTTCTTTAAATTGGGAATTAATTTGAAATACTAAATTTAAAACCAACTTTTACCGAGACTTGAGATAACACACGATTAATAAGGTACCGATTTATACGGGCGTTGTGGGGGTGCTAATCCTTTCCCGCACGTAACCGACTCCCGAACCCGCTTCTTTGATTTCTCTGGTTTAAAACGCAGACTTGAAATTGGTTTTTAAAATGTTTTAATTAATTTTTAAAATATTTTATAAAACCGGTTTTAATAGGTGGCCGATCACACCTAGCTAAAAAAGATTGGTGGCGACTCCATGTCTTTTAAGGTTATTTTCAAAACCTTCATTTTTTTTAGAGGAATTAAGTCGACTTTTCCTCGGTTTTTTTTAATGTCACGCCTAACGAATAATAAAGTCTTGCGATGAGACGTCGTTACGTTATTTTTTAGGTTGCGACAGCTTGGCGACTCTGCTGGGGACATATTAGAGAGTCAGGCCTAGAATTAGTCGTGTGTTATCTCAGTCTCGGTTTTGTTGGTTTAATTGGTATTTAATTTTAATTCCCACATTTTTTTAATAAGGAGAATTTTGAAAAATAGTAAAATATTTTTAAATATGTTCATACTCATGTGCATGCATTTTATTATTGTTCTCTAGTTATTTAAGGTTGCATATTATAATTGCTTGTTGGTTAATGCGTTACACTATTCTTGAATGTTTTAATTGCTAGGGCATTTAGAATAAGGTTTGTAGAATAGGTGGTGAAAGGTTTATTATTCCTCCACACACACTACACGTGCATTTGCATAACATGAATCCTATACCCGGGTTCTGTCCTTTTAAGTGGGAGTAAAGTAACTATGCCTTCGTGATGATCCTCCGTATGGGCTAGTGAAACACTTTCGGAGTATAAAGTACCTAATGCCTTCGTGATAATCCTCCGTACGGGCATAGGAAAATATACTCTAACGAATTGAACCCGCTTTTATCGGGGTGCCTTACTAGCCTTCACCGGCGACAGTGAGGAACAATTCGGGGCCTTAGAACCGATTCACCCTATATAGTGAACCTAGGCGAAGCCATCCCGAATTTCCGTTAGATATACCGAAAATAGGAACACATGGAGGGACATTTCTAAACTTTTTGTTACATGTTTTACACTCCGAATAAGTGTGGTAGATCGGGCAACGATGTACGTACATCGCCCGTAATAAATGTGATACTCCGCCTCGAAGGCATCGTGATGCCTAAATAAGCAGTTATTGCTGGGGCAGATGTTCATTAGCTGTTTTTTTTTAAAAAAAAAATCCTTTTTCAAGCATTTTTGCATGTTGCACATTTCATGCATGTGTAAATAGAGCATGTACATTTTTGGTTGTATTATTGATCTCATTCTTTGCAATAAACAGTTGGTAATTTAATTTGATGATTTCATAAAACCGGTAGTGTCACATGAACATTTGCATATTGTACCATAGTAAGATCCACCCTGAAATTCTTTTGAAAATGATGTGATTGGTTTATCAAAAAAAAAAAAATCAAAAAAAAAAATTGTGTTAATTCATTTATTTTTGCATGTATCATTTTGACATCATGTTATAGTCATAGCATGCATGGTCATTCATTGTAAGATACGTTTATGACATGCATGGTCATTATTTGTATATACTTATGTATGAATTTATTCTTTCTTTACATGCATCATGTTGGCATCAAGTTGCATTCATGCATTCATAGTCAGCATGATTTTTCTATATATATCCATATATCAATTTATTCTTTCTTTACATGCATCATGTTGGCATCAAGTTGCATTCATGCATTCATAGTCAGCATGATTTTTCTGTATATATCCATATATCAATTTATTCTTTCTCTATATGCATCATGTTAGCGTCAAGTTGCATTCATGCATTCATAGTCAGCATGATTTTTCTGTATATATCCATATATCAATTTATTCTTTCTTTATATGCATCATGGTAGCATCAAGTTGCATTCATGCATTCATAGTCAGAAATGATTTTCCTATATATATCCATGCATTAATTTGCTTATTTTTTACATGCATCATGTTGGCATCAGGGTGCATTCATGGCATACATAGTCGGCATGTTATGCTCATGCATTAATTTTTCATATTGGCATCAGGTTGCATTCATGACATACACGGCCAGCATGACTTTTTTTGTATATACTCTGTGTCAGTCATTTATTCTTCACATGCATCATAATTGACATTATGTGGCATTCATAGTGTATATGATCATTCATTGGTAATGCATTTGGAACATACATGGTCATTCATTGTATATATCCATGCATTAATTTGCTTATTTTTTACATGCATCATGTTGGCATCAGGGTGCATTCATGGCATACATAGTCGTCATGTTATGCTCATGCATTAATTTTTCATATTGGCATCAGGTTGCATTCATGACATACACGGCCAGCATGACTTTCTTTGTATATACTCTGTGTCAGTCATTTATTCTTCACATGCATCATAATTGACATTGTATGGCATTCATAGTGTATATGATCATTCATTGGGAAATGCATTTGGAACATACATGGTCATTCTGTATATATCTATGCATTAATTTGCTTATTACATACATCATGATTAGCATTAGGTCACATTCATGACACACATGGTTAGTATGATTTTCTTTGTATATACTCTGTATCAATCATTCATTGTTTGCATGTATCATAATTGACACCATGTTGCATTCATAGAACATATGAACATTCATTGGGAAATATGCTAAAATGCACATGATCAGTCATTGCATATATCCATGTGTTGATTTGTTTATTCTTTGTTTGCAACATGTTGGCATTGTGATTGCATTTATTACATATATGGTCAGCATGTTTCCATTATACATGTCCATACATCATATTGTTTAGGCTTCACATGCATCAAATTGCATTCATGGCTCATTCATCATGACATACATTTGAAAAAAAAAAAAAAACAAAAGTTGGCTTGGCTTTAGGAGTCTTTGAAATAATTTCCATTTCAAATCAGAAGAAGTACTGAGTACACTTTTAATACAGGCTAGTGCTATGGAGGATGAACAAGTTGCCCGAATGGAAAAAATGGAAAGGGAACAGAGAGAATTGCGAGAACAGCTAGCAAAATCTCAAGCAGAATCTAAGGATCAGATGACTAAACTGATGGAGCTAATGTCCGCTGTAATCAAGGGAAAAGGATACACTGAAAACTCTGTCACCGGAGAAGGGTTAGAGGTACAAAAGGGCCAAGATGAGGTCGCAATAAGTGATGCCCAGAACACTGTTAACCCCGTCAATGTCTTAAACTCATATGATCCAGCTGAACAGGCAAAGTTGAAAAGGGTTGCAGTAAATGAGGTTGAGTTGGCAGATTCCCAAGGGAAATATCAGTTGTTAAATGAAAGGCTCCGGGCAATAGAAAGAACAGATGTATTCGGGAGTGTGGAGGCGAAAGAACGATGCTTGGTCCTCGATTTAGTCATTCCTCCTAAGTTCAAGATCTCTGACTTTGTGAAATATGACGGGACGACCGATCTATTAGCCCACATCACTATGTTCTGCCGAAAGATGACAAGTCAGATAGATAATGATAAGCTTTTGATTCACTGCTTTCAGGATAGCCTCAGCGGGTCCGCAATTAGGTGGTATAGTCAGTTGAGCAAGGACCAGATACGCTCTTGGAATGATTTGGCTAGGGCTTTTCTAAGCCAGTACAAGCATATGACCGACATGGCGCCTGACCGTCTCACCTTGCAAAATATGAAGAAAAGAGCTACTGAGAGCTTCAAAGAATATGCGCAACGGTGGATGAGCCTGGTCGTCCAAGTACAACCGCCTATAACTCAGAAGGAAACCACTGTCCTTTTTGTGAATACACTACAGACCCCATACTACGATAGACTTGTCGGCAACACCATGAAGAATTTTTCGGACATGGTAATTTCAGGGGAGATGATTGCGAATGCTATCAAGGATGGGAAAATTGAAGGAGAAAGAACATCCAATACCAAGAAAAGGGCATCTGAAAATAAAAAGGAAGATACCCAAGTCGTGGAAGACTTTGCCCCATCTCCCCAATTCTCCTCGTATCAGCCATTTAACTCTACCCTGAACAATGTCTCTCAAGGTTTTTATCCCTACCAACCAATGACTGCAACTACACCAGAATTTACATCTTTCTATCAATCGAACATCCTCGGGAATAATCGAAGGGGGCATAAAAAGCGAAAAAGAAATCCGGTTGACCTGATTCCTATGACATACAGTGATATACTACCTCAACTCATCCAGAATCACCTTGTGACACCCATGCAAATAGCGCCTCTGAAGCCCCCTTATCCGAGCTGGTATGATGCTAATGAGTGTTGTGGGTACCATTCTGGCAATCAAGGTCACTCAACAGAGAACTGCCCCGCTTTGAAGTACAAGGTCAGAGATCTCATCAAGGCTGGTTCGATAAGTTTTGAAGACGGGGAAATCAAGTGTCATAAGAAACATTGTGCATGATCATATTAGGTTTTTGACACATGTAGTTCTATACACTATGATGAGGAAAGCACTTGTCTCATGTTAACATCCACATGAATTAAATGAATTTTGTATTTTAAATGCTTTGTTTTTGTCGTGTTTCAACAATAACTTGAATTTGCAAAAACAAGCATTAAGGAATTTTTAGTGATGGATAGTCTCAAGAAGATTGATGATCATTGTTAGAAATGACCCAATACCTTCAGCCCTCTCTTTTAGGCTTTCCTAAGCCTAAATCTTTTGAACCGAGACCACTTGAAAGACCTAATGCTTCAAGGAATATGAATGATTTGACTTCATAAAACCATTGTCATCACAGAATAAGCAAAGACATAGATCTTAGTCTAGGCTATGAACAAAGGAACGAACTTTTTGAAAATTTTCAAATTCCTTGAAAATCAAACAAATGAGACATTCTATCAAGAATCCAGATTTTGGTAATTTGATGTGTGTCAAGATTGTGCCAAAACATTAATTGCCCAAACATCACTTCATGATTGACATCCTGGGGCACAATGATTAAACTAGATTATCCCTTGTCCCAGAGAAAACCCGTTTTTTGGTCATATTTTCCTTGTCTCTTCAAAGAACTCAGATTGGAAACTCAGCCTTTTCAAAATAGACCTAGACTTGCCATGTTCCTCGTTGATACAAATTCTCATTGATTAATCAAATTGGGGCATCATATGTGGAAATGATGGATACATGGTGAATAAGGATGGACTAAACGCATGAATCATTGGGGCATGCGACGAAAAAACAAAAAGAAAAAAAAGAAAAAAAAGAAAAAAGAAAAAAGAAAAAAAAAGAGAAAAATTGTGATATCATGCATATGAGAATTCGGATGATTCCAAAGTGCAAAATGAAATTTTGAATATCTATTTCCCCTGGGGATTGCTTTTCAATGTAAATATTCGTGCTTGACATGAGAAATGGCCATCTTTCATATCGCTTTCGCACAAAAAGAAATTATCCATAATCACCCCTTTTGAGGCAAAAGAATTTTTTTTCTTCTTTGAACCCTAATCAAGGGCCACCCTCTACACTGGGGGGCAAATGCGAGGAAAGATCTTTTTAAAGATCATTGTGAAATGAGTCCTAGCTCAAGGACAGACACAAAGCAAATGGAGCCTCGAATAAATACGGGCTTACTCTGTCAAAGAAAAAGAAGAGAAAAAGATGGTGAAATGAAAGCCAAGAAAAACAAAAGAAAAACACAATAAAAAAGAAAACAAAATGTGTGAAAGACATGGCAAATGGAAAGCCAAAAGCAAGGAAGAAAAAGAGCAAAGTCAAAAGGAAAGAAATGTCCGAGAAGGGACAAATGCTTCAAAGAGAATCCTCCTCAAGAAATGATCCTTGATCTGATTACCCTCAAACACATATTTTGGGCCTATTTATCCTTTCTTTCTGAACCTTGAGCTATGGCCTACATTATATGCTTTAAAAGTCCATTTTGATCAAGCATGAATATTTAATTTGAAAGGTTTTTCCTCAGATTTTATCCAATTTCATCGAATTATCATTTCACTAAGGAAGAACTTAGAATTCTCAAGTGCATGGTAAAACAATGAAAAAAAAATGGAAAGAATGGGACTCTAGGGCGAAAACCCAAAAATGGGCGGTCTAGAGTAAATTTGGAAATTTTCGATGCCATCTATGATAGTGCCGATACCCCAAAAGAAAAGATCTTATTAAAAGAGTGGTCATCGAGGAACATCTAGGAATTCTTGAACCCCCCAAATTGTCAGTTCTCATTCAGAGGATTGTCTTCAAAAACTGAAACTTTTTTCCTCCAAAATCAACTTTCCAGTTTAAACATCCTGGCCAATCTTGACGCTTGTCAAAATGCCTTGATATGGAAACTAAAGGAATGTTGAATTTGTTTGGTTCTCAATGAATTCATGATTTTATAAAAACTGTTCCATTTGTGAGCCTAGAAGGGATATACATTTTTGTCATGAAGTTTTCCTAGAAAAGCCAGAATCTTGTTATACCAAGCCTTGCCAATCCCAGTTGAAAAAAAACCAGATTGATACTTAGGGAATTTTCTAACAGTGATCATCAGTCATCAAAAGATTTGTACATCATACACTGTGGAGTTAAAATTTTTGGCTTAGAAGTTTTCCTTAAATAAGCAAAATTGTTTTTCAAAACAAAATTTTTTTTTTTTTGAAATACCCATTTTTTATGATGACATGTGACAAGGATTTTTCTAACTCAAAGGTATAGAACTGCCAGGATAGGTCCTGACTTCCAGATATGAGAAGAAGATATCGAACCCAGTTCAGATCTCTGTTGATGAAAGTTTGAAAACTGTTGGGGCAAAGAGAATAGCCGAAATGAATTGAAGATATACTCTGATTTGAAGAGGAAAAATGAATTTGAAAGGCTAAGCCAAAGTCTAGAAAAACAACCGGGGGCATTTGCATCACTCATGAGCACTCATCTCTTTATCGAGCTTTTGCATCTGCACAGTGTCGGCAAGCATTTGCATCATTCATGGGTATTTGCATTGGCATTATTCCATAAGCATCTGCATTTTACCTTTACATTTACATTCTTCATGGAATTCGCATTTGTGTCATCTCAAGCAATTGCATCATTTCTAGAATCATTGCATTTTCATTATTGTGTGGTAATTGTAGTTATACCATTCATAAACCAGTTACATGAACACAATTAGTAGGGGCATCTGCATCATGAAACATGGGCATCAATCCAGGCCATTTGCATTTGGACTAAGAAATATTTTACATTTGCACCATGAAGCATGAGCACTTTGTTAAAAGACATGTGCATCTGCATCATTTCTCAAAGCTTCTGGTGGTGATATCCAGAATTTTGCAGTTTTAAAAGTGAATAAGTCTTCGGTGGTGATAGCTGAAGCCTCTGGTGGAGATATCCAGGGTTTTATAATTTTGAAACATGAGAAATCTTCTTCTAGATGAGTTATCTAGAATTTTATATTGAGCAAGTCTTTGGTGGTGATAGCCAAAGCTTCTGGTGGGGATATCCAAAATTTTACAGTTTTAAAAATGAAGAAGTCTTCGGTGGTGATAGCTGAAGCCTCTGGTGGAGATATCCAGGGTTTTATAATTTTGAAAAATGAGGAATCTTCTTTTGGAGGAGTTATCCAAAATTTTATTCAACATGTGCATCTACATCAAGAAGCATTTGCATCAATCTAAGTTAGTTGAATCTGCATCAAGAAAGTTTGCATCAAATCAAGTCATTTACATTTGCATTAAAGACATTTGCACCAATCTAAGTCATTTGCATCTACATCAAGAAGCGTTTGCATCAACAAAAGACATTTGCATTTGCATCATGAAGCATTTGCATCATCTCTTAAAGCTTTCAGGTATAATCGATTTCGTTTCCTTAAGGCGAGTCGAGCCCCGAAATCATCGTCGAAGTACTTTTTTTATTTATGAACAAGTCTTCGGTGGTGATAGCTGAAGCCTCTGGTGGAGATATCCATAGTTTTTTTTAAAGTCCTTTGAAAAGGTAGAGAGTCTTCGGTGGTGATAGCTGAAGCTTCTGGAGATGATACCCAGAATTTTACAGTTTTAAAAATGAGCAAGACTTCGGTGGTGATAGCTGAAGCCTCTGGTGGAGATATCCAGAGTTTTAAAATCCTTTGAAAAGGTAAAAAGTCTTCGGTGGTGATAGCTGAAGTTTCTGGAGGTGATACCCAGAATTTTTACATTTTAAAAAAATGAGCAAGACTTTGGTGGTGATAGCCGAAGCTTCTGGAGGAGATATCCAGAATTTTAAACACAGCTAAGAACAAGAAAGGTTAAGGCCCCGAGAACATCGTCGAGGTCGTTTCCTTTCTTGCAAATCGAATTCGTTTCCTTAAGACGAATCGAGCCTTGATTAGTCAGGGAATTCAATTTAAGGACAAATCTTCAATTTACTGTTTTCAAAAACAAAACAAAACAAAAAAAAACAAAAAAAAAATAAAAAAAAAAAGAAAGAGAAAAAATGAGAAAAAATGAAAAAAATAGAAAATAAAAAATGGAAAATGCAAAAATGAATGAAGAAATGAAAAAGAAAGCCCATTTCCTTTCCATGTGATTTCACTGACCGTACAAAATTAGTGTTGGTTTATCTTTGCCTGATTCCTGATTCTCAGCAATAGCCAAAGAGAGCCAGTTGTAGACACCTAATTTTGTCCGGGCCACTAAACAGGTATGTTTTCTTCCCATATTGATGTTTTCGAGTATAAAAAGACTGTTTTCATCCTGCAGGTGGTACTCCGAGACTTAGTTTAAGAGGGCGAGCATAAAAAGTCAAACTTGAAAAAAGTCAACCCCGAAAAAGTCAACCCCAAAAAAGTCAACCCCATAAAGTCAACTACTGAAAAAGTCAACCCACTTTCAAAATCAAGATTTTAAGTTCAATTGAAAAATGGAGAAAGAATTTTGATAATCCGAGGTCTACATTGAAAGATATGGAGTTCGGAAGTTGGGATTTGGAGATTCAGTAGAAAAGAAACCCTAATCCGAGAAATTTGGGGAAAAGTGCTTAAACGATCAAACTGGTCGTAATTGAAGGTTCCAAATGAAAGATAAGCACTGACTACGGGTAATGGAGAAGTCACTTGCAAGAAAAACCGAAAGAAAAGTCAATCCGGGAGAAAACCGAGAATTAGGGTTTTTAGTGGATTTCGGTGAAATCGGGAAGAATCACAGAAATGGCCCGACTTGGTAAGACCAAAGCCCCCAATGGATGAGGAATGATTAAAAAGGATGGCCCAAGGCTCAGATTGAAGAAAATCTGAAAATCGGACTTGTTTTGAGCAAAACCGGGTTTCAGAGGTTAAAGGGCAAAATTGGAAAATTTTGGGAAAAATAGCAAATGGACTCCGAAAATTATGGAAAATTTGTCAATCTCATTCTTAAATCATTTGAAAGAGATTGGTAAAAGAAAATCTTGATTCCGAGTTCGTTTGCAAAATGGCCAAATCCCGGGCTTCTTATGCAGTAATTCAAAAAGATAAATCCCGGAAAAATAGCAAATGGACTCCAAAAATTCTGAAATTTGGTAAATCTCATTTTTAAATTATTTGGAAGAGATTGGCGAAAGAAAATCTTGATTCCGAGTTCATTTGCAAAATGGCTAAATCCCGAGCTTCCTATGCAGTAATTCAAGCAGATAAATCCCGAAAAAATACCAAATGAGCTCCAAAAATTACGAAAACTTCCAGATCACACTTTTTAATTATTTTGAAGAGATTGGTGAAGAAAAATCTTAATTTGGAGCTCGTTTAAAAAATGGTAAAAAGTAGGGGCATAAAAGGACATTTTGGGAAGAAAAAATCCAAATAAATAGCAAACGGACTCGGATAATTTTGAAAACTTCCAGAACTCAATATTTTATTATTTTGGAAGTATTAAAAAACGAAAAATTGAATTTGGAGCCCGTTTGATATTTATTTTGCATCCGGGAGGGCAAAATGGTCATTTCACCCAAGCAACCGAAAAGGGCTTTTTGGGCCCTTCAAAAAATCAGAGTTGGGCTGGAAAAAAGATGTCAACATTTTTCTTGGACAGCTATAATTTGAGAGGGCTGAGATGCTAATCTAAGGGTGGTAATTTCATGACTTTTCATCTTGAATTATTGGCCATTTGATGGAAATTAGGTTACACAAAAATGACAACATCTTGGAGTCCATATAAGCATCATTTTCTGCCAGCCCTAGGGGAGGAGGCAGATTTTGTTTTTTCTTTTCCATTTTGGCTGATTTCTCTTAGTTTTTCTTAGTTTTTTATCTTCTTGGTTGAGAGCAAAAAAGAAAAGTTTAGAAAAAAAGGAAAGTTTGAAGAGAAAAGCTTGAAATATTAGCTTCTTGAGGTTGCTCTTGAGCACCAACTCTTGCACTTTCATTTTCTATTCTTATTTTTTGCTCTTTTAATCTCTACTTGGTGAGTTTTCATTTTAAAATAATGTTTCTTGTTCTTCCTTCATTTCCTTTCTTAAGTATATTTTTTTTACATTTTGTTTTTATAATAAACTCACCATGGCCAAATGGCCTACATTATTTATTTTAAGTTGTTGTTTTTGATTCATTTTACCATATTGTTTATGCTATTTTCTTTATTTTTGATGTTTTAAATATTATGTTATTTCATGTTCTTAAGTTATATTTAATTTGGTTGCTTTGTTTGTTGCCATTTATGTCTTAGATATCATGTTTTTGCATTTTTAATTTTCTGTTTTCATGTTGTTTAAATTTGAGCATGTTTTAGAGTTAACATATTAAGTGTTTGTGAAAATGCTTGTGTGATTCTTTGCATGATTCTTGTTTTATATCTTAGTGAGCATGTTTTAGATTTGGTATATTAGGTGTTTGTGAAAATGCTTGTGTGATTTTTGTGTTATGACTTAGTTTTTCATGCTAGCATATCAAGTGTTTGTGAAAATGCCATGCTTGTTGGAGCTTGGGGCCATTTGGCTACTCCATGTGTTTTGCATTGTGTGTTGTATTTTTGTCATGCTAGTTGTTAGGTTTTTGCATTTGCATGATATTTGGTTGGATTTTTGAATTAAGCATGCCTTGTGTTTGTGAAAATGCCATGCATGTCTTAGGTCTAGGTTACATTAAATGCCATGCAAGTTCATGTTAGGTCTAGGTCATATTATTTATGTCATGCATTTTCCTTACATTTAGGTTTAGATCCATGCATTTCATGCATTATGTTTGCTGCATTGTTTCATGCATTTCATGTTCATGCCACTTGAATAATGACTTGAGCCAATTAATGGTTCAAGATCATGCTCTCTTGAGCACACTTGTGGAAAATTAAGTTTGTCAAATTGATTACTCTACCTTTGTGATTTTTTTTATTTAGCCAATTTTTATCTAACTTTCAAAGAGTCCTAGCTACTGCTTTCAAGTCATTTTATGAGTTTCAAATATTTTTACTTTGGTTTTTAAATGATTTTATCAAAAGCAAAAATGTGTTGGCAAAGCAGTTTTTTTTCTCCTCCAAAAACTCGTACATCTATGATTTTTCTGGGAATTCATCTTTGATCAGAAAATTAAGCCGATTTGTTTTCATGTAGTTTTACATGTCCTGAGTCTCCAGTATTTTTTTTAGAATTTTTGGAAGTTTTAAAAATTGGGTAAAAAATCGTGGATTAAAACTGGACAGTGGAGTCAGAATTGAATTTAAAGAAAAACAAAACAGTTTTTTTTTTCTCCTCCAAAAACTCGTACATCTATGATTTTTCTGGGAATTCATCTTTGATCAAAAAATTAAGCCGATGTTTTCTCGTATAGTTTTACATGTCCTGAGTCTCCAGTATTTTTTTTAGAATTTTTGGAATTTTTAAAAATAGGGTAAAAAATCGTGGATTAAAACTGGACAGTGGAGTCAGAATTGAATTTAAAGAAAAACCAATTTTCTGTTTTGGTTAATGTACTTAGAGTGGGCTGATTAGGAGGGTTAGCTACTGACTTAGGGTGATTTCTAAGCCTTTTAAACTCTAAAAATGGTTTTTCAAATCCCGGGTTAAGGGTAGTCAAGTCCGGATTTTTTAAACTTAGGAAATTAGAGCCATTTAAAAATTTTTAGCCCAGTTTTTATTTTTAATTCAAGCTTTTCAAAATTGTTTTCAAACAATCACAAAGTATGTTGGTTTTAGAATATTTAATTTGACATATTTTCCTAAGGTAGCCGGATATCTTTTTAGATATACGGATTTCCTTAATTAAAGGAAAAAATACATCTCATGCATTGCATTTTTATATTCATGCATTTTATATAATATGTGATTCTTGCCATAATAATTTCTATGTGTCATGACATTTAGGTTGCATTATATTATTTAGATTTTGCTATGTCATTTTATTTATGTCATGCCTATACATATTCATTTCTTTTAAATGTTTTCAAAAAAGATAATGATTTTCAATAAAAATAAAGATATTCCCGAGTTAAAATAATTCATGAGTTCTCTACCGGGTTTGCTGGAGGGAATATCATCAATTATTATTAATAAATGAATATCTTTCTTTCAAAAAAAGAGAATGATTCGGTAAGTTTTCCAAAACTAATAAAAATTTCTATATTTTGCCACGTTTGTTGGGGAATATAGGAAAATTTTGAATTTATAAATTCCGGATCATTTTCAATAAAAAAAATGGAATTATTTTTCTTTAAATTGGGAATTAATTTGAAATACTAAATTTAAAACCAACTTTTACCGAGACTTGAGATAACACACGATTAATAAGGTACCGATTTATACGGGCGTTGTGGGGGTGCTAATCCTTTCCCGCACGTAACCGACTCCCGAACCCGCTTCTTTGATTTCTCTGGTTTAAAACGCAGACTTGAAATTGGTTTTTAAAATGTTTTAATTAATTTTTAAAATATTTTATAAAACCGGTTTTAATAGGTGGCCGATCACACCTAGCTAAAAAAGATTGGTGGCGACTCCATGTCTTTTAAGGTTATTTTCAAAACCTTCATTTTTTTTAGAGGAATTAAGTCGACTTTTCCTCGGTTTTTTTTAATGTCACGCCTAACGAATAATAAAGTCTTGCGATGAGACGTCGTTACGTTATTTTTTAGGTTGCGACATGGCTCATTCATCATGACATACATTTTGGGGAAAATAGAATAGAAGTTGGCTTGGCTTTAGGAGTCTTTGAAAGAATTTCCATTTCAAATCAGAAGAAGTACTGAGTACACTTTTAATACAGGCTGGTGCTATGGAGGATGAACATGCTGCCCGACTGGAAAAAATGGAAAGGGAACGAGAACAGCTAGCAAAGTCTCAAGCAGAATCTAAAGGTCAGATGACTAAATTGATGGAGCTGATGTCTGCCGTAATCAAAGGAAAAGGATACACCGAAAACGTTATCGCCAGAGAAGGGTTAGAGGCACAAAAGGGCCAGGATGAGGTCATAATAAGTGATGCCCAGAACACTGTTAACCTCGTCAATGTCCTAAACTCAGATGATCTAGCTGAACAAGCAAAGTTGAAAAGGGTTGCAGTAAATGAGGTTGAGTTGGCAGATTCCCAAGGGAAATATCAGTTGTTAGATGAAAGGCTCCGGGCAATAGAAAGAACAGATGTATTCGGGAGTGTGGAGGCGAAAGAACGATGCTTGGTCTTCGATTTAGTCATTCCTCCTAAGTTCAAGATCCCTGACTTCGTGAAATATGACGGGACGACTGATCCATCAGCCCACATCACTATGTTCTGCCGGAAGATGACAAGTCATATAGATAATGATAAGCTTTTGATTCACTGCTTTCAAGATAGCCTCAGCGGATCCGCAATTAGGTGGTATAGTCAGTTGAGCAAGGATCAGATTCACTCTTGGAATGACCTGGCTAGGGTTTTTCTAAACCAGTACAAGCATATGACTGACACAGCGCCTGACCGTCTCACCTTGCAAAATATGAAGAAAAGAGCTACTGAGAGCTTCAAAGAATATGTGCAACGGTGGATGAGCCTGGCCGTCCAAGTACAACCGCCCTTAACTCAGAAGGAAACCACTATCCTTTTTGTGAATACACTGCAGGCCCCGTACTATGATATACTTGTTGGCAACATCACAAATAATTTTTCAGACATGGTAATTTCAGGGGAGATGATTGAGAATGCTATCAAGGATGGGAAAATTGAAGGAGAAAGAACATCCAATACCAAGAACAAGGGGGCATCTGAAAAGAAAAAGGAAGATACCCAAGTCGTGGAAGACTTTGCCCCACCTCCCCAATTCTCCTCATATCAGTCATTTTACTCTACCCTGAATAATGTCTCTCATGGTTTTTATCCCTACCAACCAATGACTGCAAATACACCAGAATTTACATCTGTCTATCAATCGAACACCCTTGGGGATAATCGAAAGGGGCATAAAAAGCGAAAAAGAAATCCGGTTGACCCGATTCCTATGACATACACTGAGATACTACCTCAACTCATCCAGAATCACCTTGTGACACCCATGCAAATAGCGCCTCTGAAACCCCCTTATCCGAGCTGGTATGATGCTAATGAGTGTTGTGGGTACCATTCTGGCAATCAAGGTCACTCAACAGAGAACTGCCCCGCTTTGAAGTACAAGGTCAGAGATCTCATCAAGGCTGGTTCGATAAGTTTTGAAGATGGGGAAGTCAAGTGTCATAAGAAACATTGTGCATGATCATATTAGGTTTTTGACACATGTAGTTCTATACACTGTGATGAGGAAAGCACTTGTCTCATGTTAATTAAATGAATTTTGTATTTTAAATGCTTTGTGTTTGTTGTGTTTCAACAATAACTTGAATTTGCAAAAAACAAGCATTAAGGAATTTTTAGTAATGGATAGTCTCAAGAAGATTGATGATCATTGTTAGAAATGACCCAATACCTTCAGCCCTTTCTTTTAGGCTTTCCTAAGCCTAAATCTTTTGAACCGAGACCACTTGAAAGACCTAATGCTTCAAGGAATATGAATGATTTGACTTCATAAAACCATTGTCATCACAGAATAAGCAAAGACGTAGATCTTAGTCTATGCTATGAGCAAAGGAACAAACTTTTTGAAAATTTTCAAATTCCTTGAAAATCAAACAAATGAGACATTCTTTCAAGAATCCAGATTTTGATAATTTGGTGTGTGTCAAGATTGTGCTAAAACCATTCATGATCTTTCCCAATGACCACAAAACACTAATTGCCTAGACATCACTTCATGATTGACACCCTGGGGCACAATGATTAAACTAGATTATCCCCTGTCCTAGAGAAAACCTGTTTTTGGGTCATATTTTCCTTGTCTCTTCAAAGAACTCAGATTGGAAACTCAGCCTTATCAAAACAGACCTAGATTTGCTATGTTCCTCGTTGATACAGATTCTCATGGTTAATCAAATTGGGGCATCATATATGGAAATGATGGATACATGGTGAAGAAGGATGGATTAAACGCATGAATCGTTGGGGCATGCGATGAAAAATGAAAAATGAAAAAATTTGTGATATCATGCATATGAGAATTCGGATGATTCCAAAGTGCAAAATGAAATTCTGAATATCTATTTCCCCTGGGGATTGCTTTTCAAAGTGAATATTCGTGCTTGACATGAGGAATGGCCATCTTTCATATCCCTTCACACAAAAAAGAAATCATCCATAGTCACCCCTTTTGAGCCAAAAGAATTCTTTCTTGTTTGAACCTTGATCAAGGATCACCCTCTACACTAGGGGGCAAATGCAAGGAAAGATTTTTTTAAAGATCATTGAGAAATGTGTCCTAGCTCAAAGACAGATGCAAAGCAAATGGAGCCCCGAATAAAGACGGGCTCACTCCGTTGAAAAAGAAGAGGGGCAAAATGAAAAAAGAAAAAAAAGGAAAAATGTGTGAAAGATATGGCAAATTGAAAGCCAAAAGCAAAGAAGAAAAAAAAGCAAAGTCAAAAGGAAAGAAATGTCCAAGAAGGAACAAATGCTTCAAAGAGAATCCTCCTAAAAAAAATAGATCCTTGATCTGATTACCCTCAAACACATATTTTGGGCCTATTTATCCTTTCTTTCTGAACCCTAAGCCATGGCCTACGTTACGTGCTTTAAAAGTCCATTTTGATCAAGCATGAATATTTAATTTGAAAGGTTTTTCCTCAGATTTTATCCCATTTCATCGAATTATCATTTCACTAAGGAAGAATTTAGAATTCTCAAGTGTATGGTAAAAATGAAAAAAAAATGGAAAGAATGGGACTCTAGGGCGAAAACCCAAAAACGGGCGGTCTAGAGTAAATTTGGAAATTTTCGATGCCATCTGTGCCGATACCCAAAAAAAAAAAAAGAAAAAAAAAGAAGGTCATCTTAAAAAAAGGTGGTCATCGAGAAACATCTAGGAATTCCTGAACCCCCCAAATTGTCAGCTCTCATTCGGAGGATTGTCTTCAAAAAACTGAAACTTTTTTCCTCCAAGATCAAACTTTTTAATTTAAACATCCCAGCCAATCTTGACGCTTGTCAAAAAGCCTGGATATGAAAACTAAAAGAATGTTGAATTTGCTTGGTTCTCAATGAATTCATGATTTATAAAACCTGTTCCATTTGTGAGCCTAGAAAGGACATACATTTTTGTTGTGAAGTTTTCCTGGAAAAGCCAGAATCTTGTTATACCAAGCCTTGCCAGTTGAAAAAACCCAGATTAATACTTAGAGAATTTTCTAACAGTGATCATCAGTCATCAAAAGATTTGTACATCATACACTGTGGAGTTAAAATTTTAGGCTTAGAAGTTTTCCTTAAATAAGCAAAATTGTTTTTCAAAAAGGGAAAATAAAAATATTTTTGAAATACCCATTTTTGATGTTGACATGAGACAATGATTTTTCTAACCCAAAGATATAGAACTGCCAGGATAGGTCCTGACTTCCAGATATGAGAAGAAGATATCGAACCCAGTTCAGATCTCTGTTGATGAAAGTTTGAAAACTGTTGGGGCAAAGAGAATAGCCAAAATGAATTGAAGATATACTCTGATTTGAAGAGGAAAAATGAATTTGAGAGGCTAAGCCAAAGTCTAGAAAAACAACCGGGGGCATTTGCATCACTCATGAGCACTCATCTCTTTATCGAGCTTTTGCATCTGCACAGTGTCGGCAAGCATTTGCATCATTCATGGGTATTTGCATTGGCATTATTCCATTAGCATCTGCATTTTACCTTTACATTCTTCATGGAATTCGCATTTGTGTCATCTCAAGCAATTGCATCATTTCTAGAATCATTGCATTTTCATTATTGTATGGTAATTGTAGTTACACCATTCATAAACCAGTTACATGAACACAATTAGTAGGGGCATCTGCATCATGAAACATGGGCATCAATCCAGGCCATTTGCATTTGCACTAAGAAATATTTTACATTTGCACCACGAAGCATGAGCACCTTGTTAAAAGATATGTGAATCTGCATCATTTCTCAAAGCTTCTGGTGGGGATATCCAGAATTTTACAATTTTAAAAGTGAACAAGTCTTCGGTGGTGATAGCTGAAGCCTCTAGTGGAGATATCCAGGGTTTTATAATTTTAAAACATGAGAAATTTTATTCTGAAGGAGTTACCCCGAATTTTACAATGAGCAAGTATTTGGTGGTGATAGCCAAAGCTTCTGGTGGTGATATCCATAATTTTGCAGTTTTAAAAGTGAAAAAGTCTTCAGTGGTGATAGCTGAAGTCTCTGGTGGAGATATCCAGGGTTTTATAATTTTGAAAAATGAGAAATTTTATTCTGAAGGAGTTACCCAGAATTTTACAATGAGCAAGTCTTTGGTGGTGATAGCCAAAGCTTCTGGTGGGGATATCCAGAATTTTACAATTTTAAAAGTGAACAAGTCTTCGGTGGTGATAGCTGAAGCCTCTGGTGGAGATATCCAGGGTTTTATAATTTTGAAAACATGAGAAATTTTATTCTGAAGGAGTTACCCAGAATTTTACAATGAGCAAGTATTTGGTGGTGATAGCTAAAGCTTCTGGTGGTGATATCCAGAATTTTGCAGTTTTAAAAATGAACAAGTCTTCAGTGGTGATAGCTGAGGCCTCTGGTGGAGATATCCAGGGTTTTATAATTTTGAAAAATGAGAAATTTTATTCTGAAGGAGTTACCCAGAATTTTACAATGAGCAAGTATTTGGTGGTGATAGCCAAAGCTTCTGGTGGTGATATCCAGAATTTTGCAGTTTTAAAAGTGAATAAGTCTTCGGTGGTGATAGCTGAAGCCTCTGGTGGAGATATCCAGGGTTTTATAATTTTGAAACATGAGAAATCTTTTTCTAGATGAGTTATCTAGAATTTTATATTGAGCAAGTCTTTGGTGGTGATAGCCAAAGCTTCTGGTGGGGATATCCAGAATTTTACAGTTTTAAAAATGAAGAAGTCTTCGGTGGTGATAGCTGAAGCCTCTGGTGGAGATATCCAGGGTTTTATAATATTGAAAAATGAGAAATCTTCTTTTGAAGGAGTTATCCAGAATTTTTTCAACATGTGCATCTACATCAAGAAGCATTTGCATCAATCTAAGTTAGTTAAATCTGCATCAAGAAAGTTTGCATCAAATCAAGTCATTTACATTTGCATCAAAGACATTTGCACCAATCTAAGTCATTTGCATCTACATCAAGAAGCGTTTGCATCAACAAAAGACATTTGCATTTGCATCATGAAGCATTTGCATCATCTCTTAAAGCTTTCAGGTATAATCGATTTCGTTTCCTTAAGGCGAGTCGAGCCCCGAAATCATCGTCGAGGTACTTTTTTTATTTATGAACAAGTCTTCGGTGGTGATAGCTGAAGCCTCTGGTGGAGATATCCAGAGTTTTTTTTTAAAAGTCCTTTGAAAAGGTAGAAAGTCTTCGGTGGTGATAGCTGAAGCTTCTGGAGGTGATACCCAGAATTTTTTTACAGTTTTAAAAAATGAGCAAGACTTTGGTGGTGATAGCCGAAGCTTCTGGAGGAGATATCCAGAATTTTAAACACAGCTGAGAACAAGACAGGTTAAGGCCCCGAGACCATCGTCGAGGTAAATTCCTTTCTTGCAAATCGAATTCGTTTTCTTAAGACGAGTCGAGCCCCGAGATCATCGTCGAGGTATTTTTTTTATTATTATTATGAACAAGTCTTCGGTGGTGATAGCTGAAGCCTCTGGTGGAGATATCCAGAGTTTTAAAATCCTTTGAAAAGGTAAAAAGTCTTTGGTGGCGATAGCTGAAGCTTCTGGAAGTGATACCCAGAATTTTTTACAGTTTTAAAAATGAGCAAGACTTTGGTGGTGATAGTCGAAGCTTCTGGAGGAGATATCCAGAATTTTAAACACAGCTGAGAACAAGACAGGTTAAGGCCCCGAGACCATCGTCGAGGTCATTTCCTTTCTTGCAAATCGATTTCGTTTCCTTAAGACGAATCGAGCCTTGATTAGGTAGGGAATTCAATTTAAAGACAAATCTTCAATTTACTGTTTTTTTTTTAAATAAAAAATAAAAAATTAAAAAAAAAATTAAATTAAAAAAATAAAATAAAATTGATGAAAAAAATTGAAAAAAAGAAAAAAGGAAAAATGAAAAAAATGAAAAAATAGAAAATGAAAAAAATGAAAAAGAAAAAGAAAACCCCTTTCCTTTCCTCCACATGTGATTTCACTGACCGTACAAAATTAGTATTGGTTTATCTTTGCCTGATTCCTGATTCTCAGCAATAGCCAAAGAGGGGCAGCTGTAGACACCTAATTTTGTCCGGACCACTAAACAGGTATGTTTTCTTCCCATATTGATGTTTCCAAGTATAAAAAGATTGTTTTCATCCTGCAGGTGAGACTCCGAGACTTAGTTTAAAAGGGCGAGCACAAAAAGTCAAACTTGAAAAAAAGTCAACCCCGAAAAAGTCAACCCCAAAAAAGTCAACCCCAGAAAGTCAACTACTGAAAAAGTCAACCCACTTTCAAAATCAAGATTTTAAGTTCAATTGAAAAATGGAGAAATAATTTTGATAATCCGAGATCTACATTGAAAGATATGGAGTTCGGAAGTTGGGATTTGGAGGTTCAATAGAAAAGAAACCCTAATCCGAGAAATTTGGGGAAAAGTGCTTAAATGATCAAACTGGTCGAAATTGAAGATTCCAAATGAAAGATAAGCACTGACTACGGGTAATGGAGAAGTCACTTGCAAGAAAAACCGAAAGAAAAGTCAATCCGGGAGAAAACCGAGAATTAGGGTTTTTAGTGGATTTCAGTGAAATCGGGAAGAATCACAGAAATGGCCCGACTTGGTAAGACCAAAGCCCCCAATGGATGAGGAATGATTAAAAAGGATGGCCCAAGGCTTAGATTGAAGAAAATCTGAAAATCGGACTTGTTTTGAGCAAAACCGGGTTTTGGGGGTTAAAGGGCAAAATTGGAAAAATTTGGGAAAAATAGCAAATGGACTCCGAAAATTATGGACAATTTGTCAATCTCATTCTTAAATCATTTGAAGGAGAATGGCAAAAGAAAATCTTGATTCCGAGTTCGTTTGCAAAATGGTCAAATCCCGGGCTTCTTATGTAGTAATTCAAAAAGATAAATCCCGGAAAAATAGCAAATGGACTCCAAAAATTCTGAAATTTGGCAAATCTAATTTTTAAATTATTTGGAAGAGATTGGCGAAAGAAAATCTTGATTCCGAGTTCGTTTGCAAAATGGCCAAATCCCGGGCCTCCTATGCAGTAATTCAAGCCGATAAATCCCGAAAAAATACCAAATGAGCTCCAAAAATTATGAAAACTTCCAGATCACACTTTTTAATTATTTTGAAGAGATTGGTGAAGAAAAATCTTGATTTGGAGCTCGTTTAAAAAATGGTAAAAAGTAGGGGCATAAAAGGACATTTTGGGAATAAAAAATCCAAATAAATAGCAAACGGACTCGGATAATTTTGAAAACTTCCAGAACTCAATATTTTATTATTTTGGAAGTATTAAAAAAATAAAAATTGAATTTGGAGCCCGTTTGAAATTTATTTTGCATCCGGGGGGCAAAATGGTCGTTTCACCCAAGCAACCGAAAAGGGCTTCTTTGGGCCTTTCAAAAATCAGAGCTGGGCTGGAAAAGAGAAATGCTGGCCTGCCCAAGCCCAAAGGAAGGAGGAAGCTTAGGTTTTTTTTCAATCAAGTGATTAAAAATCAAGAGTTAAGTTAGAGATTTTCATTTTTGAGCCTAAGTCCCAATCCCACATCCCTTTGTAATGTCAAGCCAAGGAGGTGCTCACCTTATAAATAAGGGGCCTTGGCCTTTGGTTGAAATCACCCACTACCCCTTGTGAGATAGTCTATACACTTGTATTAGGATTATCCGGGTGGTGAGTCATAGTGTTTTTACTCTGAGGGTTTATAGCTTAATCCGTTCAAAAGCTGCTCTGAGGGTTTGTAGCTTAATCCGTTCAAAAGCTACTCTGAGGGTTTATAGCTTAATCCGTTCAAAAGCTACTTGTGAGAGGGTTTGTGGCTTAATCCGTTCAAAAGCTACTCTGAGGGTTTATAGCTTAATCCGTTCAAAAGCTACTTGGTGAGTTTTCATTTTAAAATAATGTTTCTTGTTCTTCCTTCATTTCCTTTCTTAAGTATATTTTTCTTACATTTTGTTTGTACAATAAACTCACCATGGCCAAATGGCCTACATTATTTATTTTAAGTTGTTGTTTTTGATTCATTTTACCATATTGTTTATGCTATTTTCTTTATTTTTGATGTTTTAAATATTATGTTATTTCATGTTCTTAAGTTATATTTAATTTGGTTGCTTTGTTTGTTGCCATTTATGTCTTAGATATCATGTTTTTGCATTTTTAATTTTCTGTTTTCATGTTGTTTAAATTTGAGCATGTTTTAGAGTTAGCATATTAAGTGTTTGTGAAAATGCTTGTGTGATTCTTTGCATGATTCTTGTTTTATATCTTAGTGAGCATGTTTCAGATTTGGTATATTAGGTGTTTGTGAAAATGCTTGTGTGATTTTTGTGTTATGACTTAGTTTTTCATGCTAGCATACCAAGTGTTTGTGAAAATGCCATGCTTGTTGGAGCTTGGGGCCATTTGGCTACTCCATGTGTTTTGCATTATGTGTTGTATTTTTGTCATGCTAGTTGTTAGGTTTTTGCATTTGCATGATATTTGGTTGGATTTTTGAATTAAGCATGCCTTGTGTTTGTGAAAATGCCATGCATGTCTTAGGTCTAGGTTACATTAAATGCCATGCAAGTTCATGTTAGGTCTAGGCCATATTATTTATGTCATGCATTTTCCTTACATTTAGGTTTAGATCCATGCATTTCATGCATTATGTTTGCTGCATTGTTTCATGCATTTCATGTTCATGCCACTTGAATAATGACTTGAGCCAATTAATGGTTCAAGGTCATGCTCTCTTGAGCACACTTGTGGAAAATTAAGTTTGTCAAATTGATTATTCTACCTTTGTGATTTTTTTTTTACTTAGCCAATTTTTATTTAACTTTCAAAAAGTCCTAGCTACTGTCTTCAAGTCATTCTATGAGTTTCAAATATTTTTATTTTGGTTTTTAAATGATTTTATCAAAGACAAAAAAAATATGTTGGCAAAGCAGTTTTTTTTCCACCCAAAACTCGTACATCTCCGATTTTTCTGGGAATTCATCTTTGATCAGAATATTAAGTCGATTTTTTCCCGTGTATTTTTACATGTCCTGAGTCTACAATAATTTTTTCAGAATTTTTGGAATTTTTAAAAATAGGGTAAAAAAACGTGGATTAAAACTGGACAGTAGAGTCAGAATTGATTTTAAAGAAAAACAAAGCAGTTTTTTTTCTCCTCCAAAAACTCGTACATCTCTGGTTTTTCTGGGAATTCATCTTTGATCAGAAAATTAAGTCGATTTTTTTCCGTGTATTTTTACATGTCCTGAGTCTCCAATAATTTTTTCAGAATTTTTGGAATTTTTAAAAATAGGGTAAAAAATCGTGGATTAAAACTGGACAATGGAGTCATAATTGAATTTAAAGAAAAACCAATTTTCTGTTTTTGGTTAATCTTCTTAGAGTGGGCTGATTAGAAGGGTTAGCTACTGACTTAGGGTGATTTCTAAGCCTTTTTAAACTCTAAAAATGGTTTTTCAAGTCCCGGGTTAAGGGTAGCCAAGTCCGGATTTTTTTAAACTTAGGAAATTAGAGTCATTTTAAAAATTTTAGCCCAGTTTTTATTTTTAATTCAAGCTTTTCAAAATTGTTTTCAAACAATCACAAAGTATTTTGGTTTTAGAATATTTAATTTGACATATTTTCCTAAGGTAACCGGATATCTTTTTAGATATACGGATTTCCTTAATTAAAGGAAAAAATACATTTCATGCATTGCATTTTTATATTCATGCATTTTATATAATATGTGATTCTTGCCATAATAATTTCTATGTGTCATGACATTTAGGTTGCATTATATTATTTAGATTTTGCTATGTCATTTTATTTATGTCATGCCTATACATATTCATTTCTTTTAAATGTTTTCAAAAAAGATAATGGTTTTCAATAAAAATAAAGATATTCCCGAGTTAAAATAATGCATGAGTTCTCTACCGGGTTTGCTGGAGGGAATATAATCAATTACTATTAATAAAGGAATATCTTTCTTTCAAAAAAAAAAAGAGAATGATTCGGAAAGTTTTCCAAAACTAATAAAAATTTCTATATTTTGCCACGTTTGTTGGGGAATATAGGAAAATTTTGAATTTATAAATTCCGGATCATTTTCAATAAAAAATGGAATTATTTTTAAATTGGGAATTAACTTGAAATACTAAATTTAAAACCAACTTTTTACCGAGACTTGAGATAACACACGATTAATAAGGTACCGATTTATACAGGCGTTGTGGGGGTGTTAATCCATCCCCACACGTAACCGACTCCCGAACCCGCTTCTTTGATTTCTCTGGTTTAAAACGCAGACTTGAAATTGGTTTTTAAAATGTTTTAATTAATTTTTAAAATATTTTATAAAACCGGTTTTAATAGGTGGCCGATCACACCTAGCTAAAAAAGATTGGTGGCGACTCCATGTCTTTTTTAAGGTCATTTTAAAAACCTTCATTTTTCTAGAGGAATTAAGTCGACTTTTCCTCGGTTTTTTTTTAATATCACGCTTAACGAATAATAAAGTCTTGCGATGAGACTCGTTATTTTTTAGGTTGCAACAGCTTGGTGTTGAGAGTGGGATTGAAAATTTTTTCAGAATTTTTGGAATTTTTAAAAATAGGGTAAAAAATCGTGGATTAAAACTGGACAGTGGAGTCAGAATTGATTTTAAAGAAAAACAAAGCAGTTTTTTTCTCCTCCAAAAACTCGTACATCTCCGATTTTTCTGGGAATTCATCTTTGATCAGAAATTAAGGCGATTTTTTCCCGTGTATTTTTACATGTCCTGAGTCTCCAATAATTTTTTCAGAATTTTTGGAATTTTTAAAAATAGGGTAAAAAATCGTGGATTAAAACTGGACAGTGGAGTCAGAATTGATTTTAAAGAAAAACAAAGCAGTTTTTTTCTCCTCCAAAAACTCGTACATCTCCGATTTTTCTGGGAATTCATCTTTGATCAGAAAATTAAGGCGATTTTTTCCCGTGTATTTTTACATGTCCTGAGTCTCCAATAATTTTTTCAGAATTTTTGGAATTTTTAAAAATATGGTAAAAAATCGTGGATTAAAACTGGACAGTGGAGTCAGAATTGATTTTAAAGAAAAACAAAGCAGTTTTTTTCTCCTCCAAAAACTCGTACATCTCCGATTTTTCTGGGAATTCATATTTGATCAGAAAATTAAGGCGATTTTTCCCCGTGTATTTTTACATGTCCTGAGTCTCCAATAATTTTTTCAGAATTTTTGGAATTTTTAAAAATAGGGTAATAAAAATCGTGGATTAAAACTGGACAGTGGAGTCAGAATTGAATTTAAAGAAAAACAAAGCAGTTTTTTCTCCTCCAAAAACTTGTACATCTCTGGTTTTTCTGGGAATTCATATTTGATCAAAAACTTAAGCAGATTTTTTTTCATGTAGTTTTACATGTCCTGAGTCTCCAGTATTTGTTTTAGAATTTTTGGAATTTTTAAAAATAGGATAAAAAATCGTGGATTAAAACTGGACAGTGGAGTCAGAATTGAATTTAAAGAAAAACCAATTTTCTGATTTGGTTAATTTACTTAGAGTGGGCTGATTAGGAGGGTTAGCTACTGACTTAGGGTAATTTCTAAGCCTTTTTAAACTCTAAAAATGGTTTTTAAAGTCCCGGGTTAAGGGTAGTCAAGTCCGGATTTTTAAACTTAGGAAATTAGAGCCATTTAAAAAAAAGGATTTAGCCCAGTTTTTATTTTTAATTCAAGCTTTTCAAAATTGTTTTCAAACAATCACAAAGTATTTTGGTTTTAGAATATTTAATTTGACATATTTTCCTAAGGTAGCCGGATATATTTTTAGATATAGGATTTCCTTAATTAAAGGAAAAAATACATTTCATGCATTGCATTTTTATATTCATGCATTTTATATAATATGTGATTCTTGCCATAATAATTTCTATGTGTCATGACATTTAGGTTGCATTATATTATTTCGATTTTGCTATGTCATTTTATTTATGTCATACCTATACATATTCATTTCTTTTAAATGTTTTCAAAAAAGATAATGGTTTTCAATAAAAATAAAGATATTCCCGAGTTAAAATAATTCATGAGTTCTCTACCGGGTTTGCTGGAGGGAATTTCATCAATTATCATTAATAAAGGAATATCTTTCTTTAAAAAAAAAAGAGAATGATTCGGAAAGTTTTCCAAAACTAATAAAATTTCTATATTTTGCCACGTTTGTTGGGGAATATAGGAAAATTTTGAATTTATAAATTCCGGATCATTTTCAATAAAAAATGGAATTATTTTTCTTTAAATTGGGAATTAATTTGAAATACTAAATTTAAAACCAACTTTTACCTAGACTTGAGATAACACGCGATTAATAAGGTATCGATTTATACGGGCATTGTGGGGGTGCTAATCCTTCCCCGCACGTAACCGACTCCCGAACCCGCTTCTTTGATTTCTCTGGTTTAAAACGCAGACTTGAAATTGGTTTTTAAAATGTTTTAATTAATTTTTAAAATATTTTATAAAACCGGTTTTAATAGATGGCCGATCACACCTAGCTAAATAAGATTGGTGGCGACTCCATGTCTTTTTTAAGGTCATTTTCAAAACCTTCATTTCTAGAGGAATTAAGTCGACTTTTCCTCGTTTTTTTTTAAATGTCACGCTTAACGAATAATAAAAGTCTTGCGATGAGACTCGTCGTTATTTTTTTAGGTTGCGACAGCTTGGCGACTCCGCTGGGGATTGCTTTTCAAAGTGAATATTCGTGCTTGACATGAGGAATGGCCATCTTTCATATCCCTTCACACAAAAAAGAAATCATCCATAGTCACCCCTTTTGAGCCAAAAGAATTCTTTCTTGTTTGAACCTTGATCAAGGATCACCCTCTACACTAGGGGGCAAATGCAAGGAAAGATTTTTTTAAAGATCATTGAGAAATGTGTCTTAGCTCAAAGACAGATGCAAAGCAAATGGAGCCCCGAATAAAGACGGGCTCACTCCGTTGAAAAAGAAGGGGGCAAAATGAAAAAAGAAAAAAAGGAAAAATGTGTGAAAGATATGGCAAATTGAAAGCCAAAAGCAAAGAAGAAAAAAAAGCAAAGTCAAAAGGAAAGAAATGTCCAAGAAGGAACAAATGCTTCAAAGAGAATCCTCCTCAAAAAAATAGATCCTTGATCTGATTACCATCAAACACATATTTTGGGCCTATTTATCCTTTCTTTCTGAACCCTAAGCCATGGCCTACGTTACGTGCTTTAAAAGTCCATTTTGATCAAGCATGAATATTTAATTTGAAAGGTTTTTCCTCAGATTTTATCCCATTTCATCGAATTATCATTTCACTAAGGAAGAATTTAGAATTCTCAAGTGTATGGTAAAAATGAAAAAAAAAATGGAAAGAATGGGACTCTAGGGCGAAAACCCAAAAACGGGCGGTCTAGAGTAAATTTGGAAATTTTCGATGCCATCTGTGCCGATACCCAAAAAAAAAAAAAAAAAAAGGTCATCTTAAAAAAAGGTGGTCATCGAGGAACATCTAGGAATTCCTGAACCCCCCAAATTGTCAGCTCTCATTCGGAGGATTGTCTTCAAAAAACTGAAACTTTTTTCCTCCAAGATCAAACTTTCCGATTTAAACATCCCAGCCAATCTTGACGCTTGTCAAAAAGCCTTGATATGGAAACTAAAAAATGTTGAATTTGCTTGGTTCTCAATGAATTCATGATTTAGAAAACCTGTTCCATTTGTGAGCCTAGAAAGGACATACATTTTTGTTGTGAAGTTTTCCTGGCAAAGCCAGAATCTTGTTATACCAAGCCTTGCCAATCCCAGTTGAAAAAACCCAGATTAATACTTAGAGAATTTTCTAACAGTGATCATCAGTCATCAAAAGATTTGTACATCATACACTGTGGAGTTAAAATTTTTGGCTTAGAAGTTTTCCTTAAATAAGCAAAATTGTTTTTCAAAAAGGGAAAATAAAAATATTTTTGAAATACCCATTTTTGATGTTGACATGAGACAAGGATTTTTCTAACCCAAAGATATAGAACTGCCAGGATAGGTCCTGACTTTCAGATATGAGAAGAAGATATCGAACCCAGTTCAGATCTCTGTTGATGAAAGTTTGAAAACTGTTGGGGCAAAGAGAATAGCCAAAATGAATTGAAGATATACTCTGATTTGAAGAGGAAAAATGAATTTGAGAGGCTAAGCCAAAGTCTAGAAAAACAACCGGGGGCATTTGCATCACTCATGAGCACTCATCTCTTTATCGAGCTTTTGCATCTGCACAGTGTCGTCAAGCATTTGCATCATTCATGGGTATTTGCATTGGCATTATTCCATAAGCATCTGCATTTTCCCTTTACATTTACATTCTTCATGGAATTCGCATTTGTGTCATCTCAAGCAATTGCATCATTTCTAGAATCATTGCATTTTCATTATTGTATGGTAATTGTAGTTACACCATTCATAAACCAGTTACATGAACACAATTAGTAGGGGCATCTGCATCATGAAACATGGGCATCAATCCAGGCCATTTGCATTTGCACTAAGAAATATTTTACATTTGCACCATGAAGCATGAGCACCTTGTTAAAAGACATGTGCATCTGCATCATTTCTCAAAGCTTCTGGTGGGGATATCCAGAATTTTACAGTTTTTAAAAAGTGAACAAGTCTTCGGTGGTGATAGCTGAAGCCTCTGGTGGAGATATCCATAGTTTTATAATTTTGAAAAATGAGAAATTTTCTTCTGGTGGGGATATCCAGAATTTTACAATGAGCAAGTCTTCTGTGGTGATATCCAGAATTTTGCAGTTTTAAAAGTGAACAAGTCTTCGGTGGTGATAGCTGAAGCCTCTGGTGGAGATATCCAGGGTTTTATAATTTTGAAAACATGAGAAATTTTATTCTGAAGGAGTTACCTAGAATTTTACAATGAGCAAGTCTTTGGTGGTGATAGCCAAAGCTTCTGGTGGGGATATCCAGAATTTTACAGTTTTAAAAGTGAACAAGTCTTCGGTGGTGATAGCTGAAGCCTCTGGTGGAGATATACAGGGTTTTATAATTTTGAAAACATGAGAAATTTTATTCTGAAGGAGTTACCCAGAATTTTACAATGAGCAAGTCTTTGGTGGTGATAGCCAAAGCTTCTGGTGGTGATATCCAGAATTTTGCAGTTTTAAAAGTTAACAAGTCTTCAGTGGTGATAGCTGAAGCCTCTGGTGGAGATATCCAGGGTTTTATAATTTTGAAAAATGAGAAATTTTATTCTGAAGGAGTTACCCAGAATTTTACAATGAGCAAGTCTTTGGTGGTGATAGCCAAAGCTTCTGGTGGGGATATCCAGAATTTTACAGTTTTAAAAGTGAACAAGTTTTCGGTGGTGATAGCTGAAGCCTCTGGTGGAGATATCCAGGGTTTTATAATTTTGAAAAATGAGAAATTTTATTCTGAAGGAGTTACCCAGAATTTTACAATGACCAAGTCTTTGGTGGTGATAGCCAAAGCTTCTGGTGGTGATATCCAGAATTTTGCAGTTTTAAAAGTGAATAAGTCTTCGGTGGTGATAGTTGAGGCCTCTGGTGGAGATATCCAGGGTTTTATAATTTTGAAACATGAGAAATCTTCTTCTAGATGAGTTATCTAGAATTTTATATTGAGCAAGTCTTTGGTGGTGATAGCCAAAGCTTCTGGTGGGGATATCCAGAATTTTACAGTTTTAAAAATGAAGAAGTCTTCGGTGGTGATAGCTGAAGCCTCTGGTGGAGATATCCAGGGTTTTATAATTTTGAAAAATGAGAAATCTTCTTTTGAAGGAGTTATCCAGAATTTTTTTCAACATGTGCATCTACATCAAGAAGCATTTGCATCAATCTAAGTTAGTTAAATCTGCATCAAGAAAGTTTGCATCAAATCAAGTCATTTACATTTGCATCAAAGACATTTGCACCAATCTAAGTCATTTGCATCTACATCAAGAAGCGTTTGGATCAACAAAAGACATTTGCATTTGCATCATGAAGCATTTGCATCATCTCTTAAAGCTTTCAGGTATAATCGATTTCGTTTCCTTAAGGCGAGTCGAGCCCCGAAATCATCGTCGAGGTACTTTTTTTATTTATGAACAAGTCTTCGGTGGTGATAGCTGAAGCCTCTGGTGGAGATATCCAGAGTTTTTCTTAAAGTCCTTTGAAAAGGTAGAAAGTCTTCGGTGGTGATAACTGAAGCTTCTGGAGATGATACCCAGAATTTTACAGTTTTAAAAATGAGCAAGACTTCGGTGGTGATAGCTGAAGCCTCTGGTGGAGATATCCAGAGTTTTAAAATCCTTTGAAAAGATAGAAAGTCTTCGGTGGTGATAACTGAAGCTTCTGGAGGTGATACCCAGAATTTTTACATTATAAAAAAAAATTGAGCAAGACTTTGGTGGTGATAGCCGAAGCTTCTGGAGGAGATATCCATAATTTTAAACACAGCTGAGAACAAGACAGGTTAAGGCCCCGAGACCATCGTCGAGGTCATTTCTTTTCTTGCAAATCGAATTCGTTTCCTTAAGACGAATCGAGCCTTGTTTAGGCAGGGAATTCAATTTAAGGACAAATCTTCAATTTACTGTTTTCAAAAACAAAAAAAAAATGAAAAAACAAAAGAAAAAAGAGAAAAAATGAAAAAAAAATAGAAAATGAAAAAGGAAAATAAAAAATGCAAAATGCAAAATGCAAAAATGAATGAAGAAATGAAAAAGAAAACCCCGTTCCTTTCCATGTGATTTCACTGACCGTACAAAATTAGTGTTGGTTTATTTTTGCCTGATTCCTGATTCTCAGCAATAGCCAAAGAGGGGCAGCTGTAGACACCTAATTTTGTCCGGGCCACTAAACAGGTATGTTTTCTTCCTATATTGATGTTTCCGAGTATAAAAAGACTGTTTTCATCCTGCAGGTGGTACTCCGAGACTTAGTTTAAGAGGGTGAGCATAAAAAGTCAAACTTAAAAAAAGTCAACCTCAAAAAAGTCAACTCCGAAAAAGTCAACTCCAAAAAGTCAACTACTGAAAAAGTCAACCCACTTTCAAAATCAAGATTTTGAGTTCAATTGAAAAATGGAGAAAGAATTTTGATAATCCGAGGTCTACATTGAAAGATATGGAGTTCGGAAGTTGGGATTTGAAGATTCAGTAGAAAAGAAACCCTAATCCAAGAAATTTGGGGAAAAGTGCTTAAACGATCAAGCTGGTCGAAATTGAAGGTTCCAAATGAAAGATAAGCACTGACTACGGGTAATGGAGAAGTCACTTGCAAGAAAAACCGAAAGAAAAGTCAATCCGGGAGAAAACCGAGAATTAGGGTTTTTAGTGGATTTCGGTGAAATCAGGAAGAATCACAGAAATGGTCCGACTTGGTAAGACCAAAGCCCCCAATGGATGAGGAATGATTAAAAAGGATGGCCCAAGGCTCAGATTGAAGAAAATCTAAAAATCGGACTTGTTTTGAGCAAAACCGGGTTTCGGAGGTTAAAGGGCAAAATTGGAAAAATTTGGGAAAAATAGCAAATGGACTCCGAAAATTATGGAAAATTTGTCAATCTCATTCTTAAATCATTTGAAGGAGAATGGCAAAAGAAAATCTTGATTACGAGTTCGTTTGCAAAATGGCCAAATCCCGGGCTTCTTATGCAGTAATTCAAAAAGATAAATCCCGGAAAAATAGCAAATGGACTCCAAAAATTCTGAAATTTGGAAAATCTCATTTTTAAATTATTTGGAAGAGATTGGCGAAAGAAAATCTTGATTCCGAGTTCGTTTGCAAAATGGCCAAATCCCGGGCCTCCTATGCAGTAATTCAAGCCGATAAATCCCGAAAAAATACCAAATGAGCTCCAAAAATTATAAAAACTTCCAGATCACACTTTTTAATTATTTTGAAGAGATTGGTGAAGAAAAATATTGATTTGGAGCTCGTTTAAAAAATGGTAAAAAGTAGGGGCATAAAAGGACATTTTGGGAAGAACAAATCCAAATAAATAGCAAACGAACTCGGATAATTTTGAAAACTTCCAGAACTCAATATTTTATTATTTTGGAAGTATTAAAAAAATAAAAATTGAATTTGGAGCCCGTTTGATATTTATTTTGCATCCGGGGGGCAAAATGGTCGTTTCACCCAAGCAACCGAAAAGGGCTTCTTTGGGCCTTTCAAAAATCAGAGCTGGGCTGGAAAAGAGAAATGCTGGCCTGCCCAAGCCCAAAGGAAGGAGGAAGCTTAGGTTTTTTTTCAATCAAGTGATTAAAAATCAAGAGTTAAGTTAGAGATTTTCATTTTTGAGCCTAAGTCCCAATCCCACATCCCTTTGTAATGTCAAGCCAATGAGGTGCTCACCTTATAAATAAGGGGCCTTGGCCTTTGGTTGAAATCACCCACTACCCCTTGTGAGATAGTCTATACACTTGTATTAGGATTATCCGGGTGGTGAGTCATAGTGTTTTTGTTGAGAGGGTTTGTAGCTTAATCCGTTCAAAAGCTATTCTGAGGGTTTGTAGCTTAATCTGTTCAAAAGCTACTTTGAGGGTTTGTAGCTTAATCCGTTCAAAAGCTACTCTGAGGGTTTGTAGCTTAATCCGTTCAAAAGCTACTCTGAGGGTTTATAGCTTAATCCGTTCAAAAGCTACTTGGTGAGTTTTCATTTTAAAATAATGTTTCTTGTTCTTCCTTCATTTCCTTTCTTAAGTATATTTTTCTTACATTTTGTTTTTACAATAAACTCACCGGCCAAATGGCCTACATTATTTATTTTAAGTTGTTGTTTTTGATTCATTTTACCATATTGTTTATGCTATTTTCTTTATTTTTGATGTTTTAAATATTATGTTATTTCATGTTCTTAAGTTATATTTAATTTGGTTGCTTTGTTTGTTGCCATTTATGTCTTAGATATCATGTTTTTGCATTTTTAATTTTCTGTTTTCATGTTGTTTAAATTTGAGCATGTTTTAGAGTTAGCATATTAAGTGTTTGTGAAAATGCTTGTGTGATTCTTTGCATGATTCTTGTTTTATATCTTAGTGAGCATGTTTTAGATTTGGTATATTAGGTGTTTGTGAAAATGCTTATGTGATTTTTGTGTTATGACTTAGTTTTTCATGCTAGCATATCAAGTGTTTGTGAAAATGCCATGCTTGTTGGAGCTTGGGGCCATTTGGCTACTCCATGTGTTTTGCATTGTGTGTTGTATTTTTGTCATGCTAGTTGTTAGGTTTTTGCATTTGCATGATATTTGGTTGGATTTTTGAATTAAGCATGCCTTGTGTTTGTGAAAATGCCATGCATGTCTTAGGTCTAGGTTACATTAAATGCCATGCAAGTTCATGTTAGGTCTAGGCCATATTATTTATGTCATGCATTTTCCTTACATTTAGGTTTAGATCCATGCATTTCATGCATTATGTTTGCTGCATTGTTTCATGCATTTCATGTTCATGCCACTTGAATAATGACTTGAGCCAATTAATGGTTCAAGGTCATGCTCTCTTGAGCACACTTGTGGAAAATTAAGTTTGTCAAATTGATTATTCTACCTTTGTGATTTTTTTTTTTTATTCAGCCAATTTTTATCTAACTTTCAAAAAGTCTTAGCTATTGTTTGCAAGTCATTCTATGAGTTTCAAATAATTTATTTTGATTTTTAAATGATTTTATCAAAGACAAAAAATGTGTTGGTAAAGCAGTTTTTTTTTTTTTTTCCATCCAAAAACTCGTACATCTCCGATTTTTTTGGGAATTCATCTTTGATCAGAAAATTAAGGCGATTTTTTCCCGTGTATTTTTACATGTCTTGAGTCTCCAATAATTTTTTCAGAATTTTTGGAATTTTTAAAAATATGGTAAAAAATCGTGGATTAAAACTGGACAGTGGAGTCAGAATTGATTTTAAAGAAAAACAAAGCAGTTTTTTTCTCCTCCAAAAACTCGTACATCTCCGATTTTTCTGGGAATTCATCTTTGATCAGAAAATTAAGGCGATTTTTTCCCGTGTATTTTTACATGTCCTGAGTCTCCAATAATTTTTTCAGAATTTTTGGAACTTTTAAAAATAGGGTAAAAAATCGTGGATTAAAACTGGACAGTGGAGTCAGAATTGATTTTAAAGAAAAACAAAGCAGTTTTTTTCTCCTCCAAAAACTCGTACATCTCCGATTTTTCTGGGAATTCATCTTTGATCAGAAAATTAAGGCGATTTTTTCCCGTGTATTTTTACATGTCCTGAGTCTCCAATAAGTTTTTCAGAATTTTTGGAATTTTTAAAAATAGGGTAAAAAATCGTGGATTAAAACTGGACAGTGGAGTCAGAATTGATTTTAAAGAACAACAAAGCAGTTTTTTTCTCCTCCAAAAACTCGTACATCTCCGATTTTTCTGGGAATTCATCTTTGATCAGAAAATTAAGGCGATTTTTTCCCGTGTATTTTAACATGTCTTGAATCTCCAATAATGTTTTCAGAATTTTTGGAATTTTTAAAAATAGGGTAAAAAATCGTGGATTAAAACTGGACAGTGGAGTCAGAATTGATTTTAAAGAAAAACAAAGCAGTTTTTTTCTCCTCCAAAAACTCGTACATCTCCGATTTTTCTGGGAATTCATCTTTGATCAGAAAATTAAGGCGATTTTTCCACGTGTATTTTTACATGTCCTGAGTCTCCAATAATTTTTTCAGAATTTTTGGAATTTTTAAAAATAGGGTAAAAAAAATCATGGATTAAAACTGGACAGTGGAGTCAGAATTGAATTTAAAGAAAAACAAAGCAGTTTTTTCTCCTCCAAAAACTCGTACATCTCTGGTTTTTCTGGGAATTCATCTTTGATCAAAAACTTAAGCCGATTTTTTTTCATGTAGTTTTACATGTCCTGAGTCTCCAGTATTTTTTTTAGAATTTTTGGATTTTTAAAAATAGGATAAAAAATCTTGGATTAAAACTGGACAGTGGAGTCAGAATTGAATTTAAAGAAAAACCAATTTTCTGATTTGGTTAATTTACTTAGAGTGGGCTGATTAGGAAGGTTAGCTACTGACTTAGGGTAATTTCTAAGCCTTTTTAAACTCTAAAAATGGTTTTTAAAGTCCCGGGTTAAGGGTAGTCAAGTCCGGATTTTTAAACTTAGGAAATTAGAGCCATTTAAAAAAAAGGATTTAGCCCAGTTTTTATTTTTAATTCAAGCTTTTCATAATTGTTTTCAAACAATCACAAAGTATTTTGGTTTTAGAATATTTAATTTGACATATTTTCCTAAGGTAGCCGGATATATTTTTAGATATACGGATTTCCTTAATTAAAGGAAAAAATACATTTCATGCATTGCATTTTTATATTCATGCATTTTATATAATATGTGATTCTTGCCATAATAATTTCTATGTGTCATGACATTTAGGTTGCATTATATTATTTCGATTTTGCTATGTCATTTTATTTATGTCATACCTATACATATTCATTTCTTTTAAATGTTTTCAAAAAAGATAATGGTTTTCAATAAAAATAAAGATATTCCCGAGTTAAAATAATTCATGAATTCTCTACTGGGTTTGCTGGAGGGAATTTCATCAATTATCATTAATAAAGGAATATCTTTCTTTCAAAAAAAAAGAGAATGATTCGGAAAGTTTTCCAAAACTAATAAAAATTTCTATATTTTGCCACGTTTGTTGGGGAATATAGGAAAATTTTGAATTTATAAATTCCGGATCATTTTCAATAAAAAATAGAATTATTTTTCTTTAAATTGGGAATTAATTTGAAATACTAAATTTAAAACCAACTTTTACCGAGACTTGAGATAACACACGATTAATAAGGTACCGATTTATACGGGCGTTGTGGGGGTGCTAATCCTTCCCCGCACGTAACCGACTCCCGAACCCGCTTATTTGATTTCTCTGGTTTAAAACGCAGACTTGAAATTGGTTTTTAAAATGTTTTAATTAATTTTTAAAATATTTTATAAAACCGGTTTTAATAGGTGGCCGATCACACCTAGCTAAAAAAGATTGGTGGCGACTCCATGTATTTTTTAAGGTCATTTTCAAAACCTTCATTTCTAGAGGAATTAAGTCGACTTTTCCTCGGTTTTTTTTTAAATGTCACGCTTAACGAATAATAAAAGTCTTGCGATGAGACTCGTCGTTATTTTTTTAGGTTGCGACACCGTACTTTTGCATCTTGTGGCTATTGTCATATAGTTTAGGTCATTTTCATTTTTCATATCATTTTCCATAGCATTTAGTTAGGTCATTTTCCATGACATTCTCACAACATTTTGGCTCCTAGACCATTCGGCCATGTATATATATATATATATATATATTTAAGGTTTAGGTCATTTTTTTAGGCCATGATATTTGCTATTTCATTTAGGCATTTAGGCCATTTTCATATGCCATGTCATTTTCCATGTCATTTAAGCATTAGGTCATTTTTATTATTCCATGTCATTTTACATGTCATTTAAGCTTTAGGCCATTTTCATATGCCATGTCTTTTTCCATGTCATTTAAGCATTAGGTCATTTTTATTATTCCATGTCATTTAAGCATTAGGCCATTTTCATATGCCATGTCATTTAAGCTTTAGGCCATTTTCATATGCCATGTCATTTTCCATGTCATTTAGGCACTAGGCCATTTTCATTATTCCATGTCATTTGCCATGTCATTTGGACACTAGGTCATGCATATTCCATGTCATTTATTTCATGCATTTTTGCATTTTCCACTTCATTTTTGACTTAACCCAATCAATGGCTCAAAGCCAAGCTTTTAATGAGCATACTTGTGGAAAATTAAAATTTGTCAAAGTTGGATTTTCTAATTTTATGATTTTTTCTCATTAGGTAGCCCTTGTCTAAATTTTTAGAATTTTTTACCACTGGTTGTAGGATCTTAGAGAAGTCTCTAATATTTTTATTCTGATTTTTGGACATTTTTATCAAAGGATTAAAATTCTTTTTGGTTAAGCAATTTTTTTACCCACTGTTCTATCTTTCATGAATTTTCGGGTAGGTCATCCTTAGTCTAAAACTTAAGTTGATTTTTTCCCATATAGGTAGACTTGTTCTAAGTCTCCCAATTTTTTCAGAATTTTTTGAAATTGTTTGGGAGGGGAAAAAAACCGGTTTCCAAAACTGGTCAGAAAAGTTAGATTTATTTTTAAGAATTAATAGTTTTCTGTTTTGTTTAAGACACTAAGAGGGGGCTGATTTAAAACATTAGTTACTGTCTTAGGTTAATTTCCAAGTCATTTTAATCATAAAATTTGATTTTATAAAAGTCGAGTCAAGGGTGGTCAACCTCGGGTTTCAAAACTAGGGAAAATTAGAGCCTTTTAAAGGGTGTTTTCGGCCAAGTTTTCTTTTACCCAAAAATTCCAAATTTTTTAAATCCGAATCCAAAATCTGAGTTAGAAAATCCAACTTAGGTCTCTTCCCAAGGTAGTCGGATGTCTTTTTAGATATACAAATATCCTTATTTTTGGGAGAAATACATTTCCATGCATTTGCATTTTTCATATTCATGCATATTTTATGACATTTAATTTTTTCTATTTTGGTTATATAAATTCCATATATATATATATATATATATATATATATATATATGTGTGTGTGTACGTGCGTGTGTGTGTGTGAATATTCCATAGTGATGTCATTGCTTTGATTTAGATTTTATGTTGTCATTTTGATTATGGCATAATTATGTATATTCTATGATAATGTTTGCCATTTAATTTAGATTTTTTTTTGCCATGTTATATAGATTTCTAATATGTCATCTAGGTTTTATGATGTCATTAATTCTTGTCATTTAATTTAGATTTTTGCTATGTCATATAGATTTCTAATATGTCATCTAGATTTTATTATATCATTAATTCTTGTCATTTAATTTAGATTTTTACTATGTCATATAGATTTCTAATATGTCATATAGGTTTTATCATGTCACTAATTCTTGTCATTTTATTTAGATCTTTGCCATGTCATTTAGATTCTACAATGTCATTTAGAATATGCCATGTCATCTAGATTTTGCCATGTCAAGCATGCCATGTCATTAATCCATATGTCATGTCATTCACTCATATGCCATGTCATTAGTAGTAATTTGCATATTCATAACTATCTCTTTTAAATGTTTAATGCAATAAAAATAATGATTTTACATAAAATATAGTTATTCCCGAGTTAAAATAACTCATGAGTTCTCCTCCGGGTTGCCGGGGAGGACATCATCAATTATCATTAATAACGGAATATCTTTATTTTCAAAACGAGAATGATTCGAAAAAATTTTCAAATAAATAAATTTTTTTATATTTTGCCGGGGAATGTAGGAAAATTTTTAATTAATAAATTGCAGATCATTTTCAAATCAAGTGGAATTATTTTTCTTTAAAACGGAATTATTTTTAAATACCAATTTCAAAACCGACTTTTTTTTACCGAGACTCGAGATAACACATGATTAACAAAGTACCATTTTACACGGGCGTTGCGGGGGTGCTAATCCTTCCCCCCACGTAACTAACTTCCGAACCCGCTTCTTTGATTTCTCTGGTTTCAAAGCGCAGACTACAAAATTGGTTTTAAAAATTTTTTAATTAATTTTAAAATGTTTTTTATAAAAACTGATTTTAATAGGTGGTTGATCACACCTAGTCAAAAAAGATTGGTAGCGACTCCATTTCTTTTTTCGAGGTCGTTTGCATACCCTCGACCTTTTATTTTAAGAGGAATTAAGTCTTCTTTTTCTTTGCGTTGTTTTTCCTCACCTCACTCGAACGGGTACCCGCGAACGAGATCACGTATCGACAATAATGTCATGAATGACATCTAAAATTTATCAAATTTGTCAACATGATATCTATACTTTAAAAATGTTCAATGTGGCACCTGTACTATCAAATCGTATATCAATGTGGTACATTGCTTAACACCGTTAAATATAGATGATGATGCAACATTGACCAATCAGGTGATGACACGTGGCATCACCTGAGTTTTTAAAAATTAATATTATTTTTATTTTATTTTTAAATTAAAATATTTTTTTGTTAATACACGTGACATCATTATGTGATGTCAGATATCAAATTTTTATTGGATACAAAAGTGACATCATTTAATATTTAACGGTGTTACTGACAAATACTACAATAGCACATAGAGTGAAACTTTAAATATCAAAATAGACATTTGTATAGTAGAGATACTACATTGAAAATTTTGATAAATTTCAGATACCGTTTGTGACATTATCCCTATATATAATTAACTCTTTTATTTTTTTTAAATCTGAATTTTGTTGTTAAATTATATATTTTGCATAATGTTGGCCATTAAAAGAGGACATTCAAGATTGGAATTAGACCATAATGATATTAATTGTAATTCAAATCTCATTCTTAAAGGACGTTTGATATGATAGAAAGTACTCACTTTTCTAAGAATTTAATTGGTGAGAATCTAATTCTCATATTTGGTATGCTGAAAAATATTCACTTTCTTAGAAATGTACCTTTTTTTTTTTTGGAAATTATTTTCTCACAAAAATTGAAAATATGATTCAAATGAGAAGAAATGAGAAAATAATTTTCCCATATAATTGAAAATTAAAAAAAAAAAAAACGTTAATACAAAATTTCATTTTTTTTCTTTTCTATTCATTCAAAATTCAAAACATGATCATCTAATAGAAAAAGAAGACCGGTAATAGTCTCTTTTCTTTTGGAAAAATCGAACTAAGTGTAGCCTGTTTTGTTTTGATTCATCCAATTGTGGAGAGTGAGTCTAGTATCATACTTCCAATTTCTCTAAATTACCTCTTATGTTTTACATTCAATAAATTGTTTTATTTTATTTTTATTTTTAATTATTTGTGAGGATGAATTCATTGTAACTATCATGTAGACTATATTTTCTTTTATATAAATTTTAAATTCTTGCTTCTAATGAAAGTTTGATTTCAATATTTTGCTATGATTTGCTTCATATCTTAAATATTTGCTGTGAATCTTTATAAAAAAACATACGTATTTATTGTGAATCTGTAATATGTAATATCATGTATCAATATCATCTAAATTGAACAAACTTTTAAATTTAGCAAATTATCATTTTAAACTATGAACTAATGAGGTGCTTTGTCAAATTATTTTGCATTCAATTGATAAACATAATTTTAAAAATTACAAATTGAAATATTATTTTTAAATATTTAATACAAATGTTTGTTAATAATAAATATCATTGAAAAATGTTAAAATTTATATTTTATTTGATAAAGGTAATTTTAGAAATTACTATCACATTCTTAGTAAAGTGTTTAGTTAATCAAACGTGTCAATATAATTTTGTTAGTATTTTAATCAATATTTTTTTACTTATACCAAACGCTGTAATGTTATTTTTTTAGTAATCACATTCTCATCAATTACATTCTATTAAAATCATGATGGTGTTTTTCTAATATTTTTGAAAAAAATATTCTATTGAAATCAACATTTTCCTATTTATACCGAACAGCTCCAATATTTTTGCTAAACAATTTATGTAAAGAAATTTAATTGATTTAATTAGTTATTGATTATTTTAAAATATTAATAAATTTTTTGTTAATTAATAGACACATGACATCAAATTAAACAATCTATATATTAAAAGAATATGGCATTCACATTGGATACTTCCGTTAATTAGTATCTATCAATTTAACAACTGTCGTTAAAAAATTTCAATAATTAGCAATGGTGGACTTACTTCTATGACGAGACCCAAAGTAGTATGGGAGTTTGATATACTGGGTTTATTTTCTATTTCGCTTGTTGTTGGTGGTTTATCTTTATTTATCTGAATATCTTCTATTATTCTTTGTTTAAGTCAGGCCGAAATCTATAGAGTCAAATTCAAGATTTCTCTCCTTCGAAAGATCCGAGTTCAACAAATTTCCTTTTACTTATTTTCCATTTATTTGCATAAAAAATGATCTGACATGCTAGAATCAAGCCCAATGTTTTTTTTTTTTATTTATTTATCAGAATATAATTTTTTTTTTAATTATCGAAATATCGATACTTCTCTTTTAATTACAAAAATCAATTCTTTTTTAAACCTGTTGAAAAATCGTCATAAGTTATGACAATTTTCATTCATCAATTTTTAAAAAAATTAAAAATAATACCAAAAAAATCTCTATCGGTGATGACGATTTCCCTTTATATAAAATTTTTATTTTTTTTTGTTTTAAACGAACATGGTGGCGACTTCCCTTCATTCGTTCTTTTTATTTTTTCCAAAATATTAAATAATAAAATTTAAATAAAAATTATATAATTTATAATTTTAAAAATTAAAAAATAAAAAATTAATAAAAATTATATAATTATTTTTATTTAAATTTAATTATAAAATATATAAAAATACTTTTTAATATTTTAATATTTTTTAAATAGTGAAACAAACTCTCGAGCATAGGGCACTCTTTAAAATTAGTTAATTTGCTATTTATAGTAATAACATTGTATTCAATGCAGTAGTTGATAACTTTATTCATCATTTTCAATATATTGAATGAAGATATAATAACCTTAAAAAGTGCCCTTAAGACACTTGTTAGCAAAATCATATTACTAATGTGAACTCTTTCCCAATGAACCAAGTTGATAAAAACATTTTCGACGGCTATGACTAAAGGTGTCCATAAGCCGAGCCAAGGCCCGAATGTTTTTTTTATTTCCCTTGCCCAAGCCCATTTCGGGTCAAGTCCGAACCAATCAGAAGCCCGTTTCACTATTCAAAAAATATTAAAAAATATTTTTATATTAATATTTATATATATTGGGCCGAGTTGGGACAAGTGTTTTCGTAATTCTGGCCTGTCCGACCTAATCCGAATTACTATTTTATTAAATAAAAAATATTTTTTATTTAACTTTAATTATAAAATAAATATAAAAATGTGTTTTTAATATTTATATAAAAATTTATATAATTTTTAAAATTTAAATTTACAATTTATTAATTTTTAATATTTTTTAAATTATAAATTATATAATTTTTATTTTCGAGTTTCGACAAGAGAAATAAAAAAATTTCGGATCTCAACCCGACTCGGCACATAAACATCTCAAGTCATAGAGGTCGAAAATATCCTTATCAATCTGATAAATTAGGATATATCCGAACTTACCAAGCCAGACGAACTATCCGACCCACGAATAGGTTTAGCTATGACCTTTATTCTTGAATATTTCACAACGCTTTCTTGATTTTTCTCCAAGAAATTCATTTATTATAAATATAAATTAAAAAAATCTATTTGACATTCCGAATATAATTTTTAAAATTTTTGTAAATTGTTATTTTTAAAATTTTATTAAATATTTATTTTTTAAAATTATAAATTATATAATTTTAATTTTAATTTTATTATTTAATAACTTAAAATATTGAATTTTTTAAAAATAATCTAGGAAAATTGATATGGACCATGATAATTTTTTTTGATCAATTTAAAAAAAAATTTCAAAATCTGTTAAAATATTATCATGATCCATAATGATTTTTCAGGGTTAAAAAAAACAAATTTTAATAATTAAAAATAAAATATCGTTAATTTAAAATTTAAAAAAAATTATATTGAGAAAAAAAAAAAAAAACCCAATGCTTACCCCAAGATCGTTGATAAAAAAAAAAAATGCCCCCAAATTTAGCTAATCGGAGATGTTCTGCAGGCTAAAACTACAGACCACCGACAGAAATTTGAAAGCTCCTCTGTCAAACGCTTATTGAAAACTAAAAACCGATTTAATTCGCAACCGCATAAAATTTTATTTTTCCAAGACTTATGGCAAATTGGCAACCAAGCTGATGAAGAGAGGAAATCAATATTATCAATTTTCTGGGGAAACCAGCTTTCTTCACAAGACAAAAAGAAATTTTGAAATACTCTTGAAAATATTTGGAGAGGCGAAGAGATATCTGAGCATCAGTTTTAAAAAGCTCGATTATGAAGCATCATGTATTAGTATCAGTATAACTCACTAATATCCTTCATCATTTGCTCAGATCCCATCGTCTTCGCTTCCGTCAATCAAACAACAAAAAAATCAATAGAAAATAAGAAACAAAAATTAAGAACTTTGAGCAGAAGAAGGAAAAAAAAAAAAAAAAAAAAAAACAAGAGAAGTTAAAAAGAAGTGAGAAGCAGTTCAAACAACGGTGGCATATAAGCACTCTATATATACTGCATATTGAGCCTCAGAAACCCTAATTGCCATTTGCCAATTAGCAGGAGGATGGCCCGTTTAACCGACGTCGTTTGCTGTCCTAAAACAAACGCGTTGTTCCAACAAAATATAGTATAGAGTACTTTTTTTTTTTTGGTTTTTTCTTTGAAGAATTTGAAAAACATCCTCTCTAAATATGAATAATTGTTGTATGGTCAAATAGGTTAAAATAATTTATCAAAAGGAAATAAAAAATTAAGAAATTATTAGAAAAGATTGTAAAAGTAAAAATGTTTTTAATGAAAAAACTCTTCTTCTCATTCTTTTTTCCATTCCCGACCTTTCTCTTATTTTTTCCCTCTCAAATTCTAATACCCTATCTCCCATTCTATACCACATAACTTTCCACTACGATTAATTTTTGTCATTCAACAACAATGCACGTTTGTTTTGCTTTGTTTTCATAAATTTTTTTATTTTTGCATATTTATAATAAAATAATTTATGAGTATTAGAGTTTTTGTATTTTTGAATCTTAAAATGAAAATAAGAAAGAACTTGTTTCCAGTACGTACGTGAGAGGTGGCTATCTTTCACTGGCTTTTGATCTGACTTTTTGTTTGGTTGTCGAGAATATTGAGGAAAAAGAGTTAAGTAGTAGATATTTGGGTCTAATGGGCATCTTTTTTTTCTCCTTTAATTTCCTAAATCCTTATATCTGGTTTAGTTTGTTTCTTTGGGTATTACTGATATAAGATCTATAACTTTAAATTGCATTGATTTGGTAACAAATAGAACAATAGCATTTATTTTTAAAAAAATTAGATATTTTTTCTCTTATTAATCTCCTAAGATGATGATTACAATTTATAGACATTTTATTTGATTACATAATATGTGAAATCCAAAATTAGATATATATTTTTTTAATTTCCTAAATCCTTATCTCACTACAAGAGGACGTCAAATTACGACGGAATCTTTATCGATGGAAATTTTTAGTTGGTGAAACACTTCTTCAAAGACGTAATTTTGAGAATTACTGACGAAATTCCGTCGATAATGTTTTTGCGAATTACCGACGGATTTTTTTTTTAACATTACCGATGGAAAAAGTCTATTACCAACGGAATATTAACGATCGAATAATTCCGTCGGTAATACTTTGGCGGGAACGGCTTAGATTGTCGCCAAAGTATTACTGATGGAGTTACGTGTATCTCCGACGAAATTATCCGTCGGTAATAAAAATACACGGATTTTGATATTTAATAAATACAAATTTATTACAATTTTTTTTTAAAAAATAATAATAAAATTGAACGGTCAGAAACTATTACCGACGGATTATCCGTCGGTAAAAAAAAATCATGGATTTTGATATTTAATAAATGCAAATTTAATAAAGAAAAAAAAAGTGAACGATCAAAAACATATACCGACGGATAATCCGTTGGTGCTTTGTAGGTTTCGTAGGTAAAACATTAACGACGGACTCTCCGTCGGTAATATATTATCGACGAAATATGATGATATCGACGAAAATTTCGTCGGTAATACTTTATTACTGACGGATGAAATTTGAAAGCTCACCAAAAGTATTACCAACGGAATTTTCGTCGGTAATGATGAGATTCCGTCGGTGATAGTCTCGGGCATAACTAAATGCCCGAGACTTCTTCTTCCCCATTCTTTCTTTCTTCTTCCATTTTCTCTCTTTCTCTTTCCTCTGCTCCCCCACCCAAGACCCAACCACCCCCTGCCGTCCGACCGCCGTCGTCGTCCTACCGTCATAGTTGTCCGACCATCCCCAGCGAGCCACTGCCGTCGTCGTCCGACCGCGCCACCACGTGAGGTGTTCGACCACCGCGCCTGGTATTTCTTCTCTCTTCTTTACAATTTGTTCCTTGATTTTTATTTTCTTGTTTTTAACAAATTTTCTTTACGAATTGTGATTGGATATTTTTTTTATTGTTTTGCACATTTAGTTTTGGAATCACAATCTTCATCAAACCAAGCTGTAGGTATTTTTTTTTTCATTTTATTTGACTTCGTAATATTCGAAAATTGATTTTTTTTTATTTTTAAATATTGTCAAATTTATGTTAAAATTGTCTATTTGTTATAATTATTTGATTCTTGGTGAGGATTTTCATTCACTACTTTCAAGATTTAATATTTGAATTTAAAATAAAAATACATTTAGCATTTGACTGAAATTTATTTGAAAATTTGGTTAAAATAATGGAAATTTGATGAATTTTGAAAATTTATAAAATATAATAACATTGAAAATTCATGGGAGAAATGCTAAAGTGGGCAATATTACCTAATAATGTGTCGAAATAAACACATAAAATAATTGTCTATAGAATGTTACTTATATAAAACTTAAACAAACTCTGCCAATTATACAACTAATTATGTAGGAACAAAAGATAAAGTAGAATCATAGTTCTTAATAATTTGGACCTTCATAACCATAACATTTTTGTGATTATTTTTCGTTACTGTTTTGTGTTTATTGTGTCATTGTGATTGTTATGTTATTATGTTGTTCTGTTTATTTTGTCATTGTGTTTATTGTGTTGTTGTATTATTGTATTGTTGATAGCTTACTTAGGCTTAGACAATGGAGCACGATAAATCTTGGATGTATAGGAGGTTGGACGACTCTCAATATATTAGTAATGAGTATTTGAATGGAGTTGAAGAATTCTTAGGTTTTGCATATGCTCACAACGAGTATGTAAAGGACAATAGAATTAGATGCCCTTGTGTGAAGTGTCAGAATAATCGGTTTGCAGAAATTGATGATGTGTGTAAGCACTTGTATTATAGAGGGTTTAAGGAGAATTACTATATTCGGGATGCATATGACGAAAGTCATCAAGGTCAGTTATCAAGGATGCATAATGATGAAGTCGAGACGAGAAGTGACGTTGAAAGAGATAATCCTTATGCTAGAATGGTTATGGATGTTTTAAACCCGAATCTCAATTTAAGTGGTAATTACAATGTTGATGAGACAATGGTTCAAGATGATTAACGAATTTAAGTTCAAGAAACTTTTATTCGTTGTTGAACGAACTAGATGAACTATTGTGGTCAGGATGTACAAAACACACAACTTTATCTGCTGTGTCACAACTGTTAAATGTGAAGTCTAAATTTAACATGAGCGAATCGTGTTTCAATCATTTGATGATTATGATAAAAGGGATGTTGCCAAAAAGTAATAATTTACCTCATAATTTTTACCGTATGAAGAAAAAGATGGCCAAATTTGAACTTCACTATTAGAAGATACATGCATGCAACAATAATTTCATGTTGTTTTATAACGACTTCGTTCACTTCGAATTTTGTTCCGTATGTGGCCATCCTCATTATAAACCAAGCAAATCAAATGTTAGAAAGTTGAAAAAAATTCCTTATAAGATTCTCCGTTATTTGCCATTGATTCCTAGACTTCAAAGATTATATATGTCAACGGTAACAGCTGAGAATATGACATGGCATGCGCATAACCGAAGGGATGGTGGAGTGTTGAGTCACCCTGTTGATGGTGAAGCTTTGCAAGACTTCAATTGTACGCATCCGTCTTTTGCAGTGGAATCTCGAAATGTCAGATTGGGTTTGTGTGAATAAGGGTTTTGTCTGTCTACTGATGGAGCGAAACTGTACTCTTGTTGGCTAGTAATGCTTTGTGTATATAATTTACCACCATGGATGTGTATGAAGCAACCATATTTGCTTCTTAATATGGTAATTCCGGGTCCGAATAGTCTACCACAGAATATTGATGTTTTTCTTAGACCATTGATAGATGAGTTGAAATTATTGTGGAATCATGGTGTTCCGACTTATGATGGGTATAGGAAAGAAAATTTTATATTAAGAGCTGCATTATTATGGACGATTAATGACTTCCCTGCTTACGACATGTTATCAGCATGGAGCACACATAGACGATTGGCTTGTCCTTATTGTATAGAAGAAGTTAAGTCTTTCAGATTGCATTATGGCAAGAAACCATGTTTTTTTTATTGTCATCGGCAGTTCTTGCCTTTAAATCATCCTTTTAGAAGACAAAGAGATAAATTTTGTCAAAAACTTGAGCATGACTCTCCAATTGATCGATTATCCGGTGAGGCAATTTTGGAAAGGATAGATTGCATTATGAATATCACATTTGGGAGTAAATTATGTGAGCAGAAGTTGATTGGATTCGGAGAATGACACAATTGGACAAAAAAGAGTATTTTTTGGGAGTTACCTTATTGGCATACAAATCTCATTCGACATAATTTGGATGTGATGCATATTGAGAAAAATGTGTTTGATAACGTGTTCAACACAATGATGGATGTCAAGGGTAAAACAAAAGACAATATAAAGGCTAGAATAGATTTAGCGTTGCTTTGCAGACGGTTGGAATTAGAATTGGTGGAAAGCAATAGAAAAACGTACAAGCCTAAAGCTAGTTACACATTAAACATGGAAGATCAAAAAAGAGTTTGTGCATGGGTAAAAGAATTACGACTTCCCGATGGATTTGTGTAAAATATTGGCCGTTGTGCAAATGTGGTTGATGGGAGGTTTTATGGCATGAAAAGTCATGACTGTCATATTTTTATGCAGCGATTGCTTCCAATTGCATTTCGAGATTTGGTACATAACACAATTTGGTATGCAATTACGGAGCTATCTCATTTTTTCAGAGACCTATGCTCTACAGAAATTCATGTGGACCAGATAGAGTTCTTGGAAACCAATATTGTTGAGACCATTTGCAAGTTGGAAAAAATATTTCCTCCAGCACTTTTTAATTCAATGGAACATTTGCCTATTCACCTACCTTATGAGGCAAAAGTTGGTGGACCGGTCCATTATTGATGGATGTATCCATTCGAAAGGTAATTAATAAAAGATGTACGTAATCTTTTTGATTATTTACTCTATTCAATTGAACATTTGTTAATTTATTATTCGTTTATGATTCTTAGATTTCTATATCATCTAAAGAGAAAGGTGAAAAATCTCGCATTTGTTGAAGGGTCAGTAGTTGAGGCGTATATAATGGAAGAAATTTCATCGTTCTGCACCTTATATTTTGAATCAAATGTTGAAACAATATTTACTTGTATGCTCGAAATGATGGAGGAGATGTCGTTCCGATGGGACGACTCTCAATTTTCACGCATGAAGGGAGATCTTTTGGTCCAAAAAAAAGGCTCGTTACTTAGAGCACGATGCAGCTGAATTATATGTATTAATGAATTGCAAGGAAGTCATACCTTATATTGAGTAAGAGATTTACCGTTGCTTAATTATATATTTACACATTACGTTTTATAATAAATATAGTGTAACTCATTATATATCCATTCATTTTTAGGGTGTTTGATGAGATAGTGAAAATCGATGCACTGAACATTATTGTATGGTCCGTGCAGCTAGATTTACAAAATGGTTTAAGGACTATGTAAGTTCCAGTCATTATTGTATGGTTCGCTAATGTTTGAAACAATATGATATTGAATGTCATATTGTTTCCGTTATTGTTCATAGGTTCTGCAAGGTTCAATTCAACATAACTCTCGTATAGTTGAGTTATCTCATGGTCTAGGACGTATGGGTTGGTGTTATTCTGAATATTTCGCTAATGGTTTCAAGTTCCATAATTAGATTATGGAAAAAATCGAAAAACCATGAATAGCGGGCGACTGTTATAACGATTCTTCACATGACTTTTATGGAATGTTGTTAGATATTATGGAGTTAGAATCTTTTGGTGTGAGAAATCGGGTCGTACTTTTTAAATGTCGATGGTTTGATACAGATAAAAGAATTTGGATAGATTCTCATAATGGGCTTGTTGAAATAAAGTACAGGTCAATACTTGCTAGTAATGAACCTTTTGTTTTAGCTCATCAATGTCAACAAGTGTATTACAGTTCTTATCCATCGAATAAAAGAGAACGTCGAGATTGGTGGGCTGTGTTCAAAACAAAGACTATGAGTAGATTTGACATTGGATCTCGTGAAAGAGAAATAATTGATCTAAACGAAGGGGTTTATCAATAAATGGATGTGCCTACTCCCACTATTGTAACATATTCAGAAGATCTTGACAATCCTCGACTTTTGGTTCATGGTGATTTCGAAGAAGTAGAAGAAGAAGATTATGATGACAGCGATGACAAAGATGCTGATGAGAACGACGAAAACGATGATTATTAGAAAGTTAATATTATTTAATCATTTTGTAATTGCATGATCTGTCAAATAATATATTCTATATATGTATGCAATATATATTTACTAATAAATTTCATATTTTTTATTTTACAGATAAAATGCGAGGAGGGCGTAAAGTTGTGCAAAGAAGTCACGGGGTTCAGTGTGGTATGCTTTCAAAGCATCTAGAGGATCGTCGGAGGGGCCTTCTACACCACAGTTTCCGTCTGGGTCGTCTCCCTCTCTACGGGCTCCATTGACACAGTAGCCACCTTATTCGGCTCCATCGCCATGGACCCCATCTACAGTACCTCCATCGACCTTGGATCCCTCTGCACTGGCTCCGTCCACAGTGCCTCCCTTTGCTGTACGTCCATCCACATCGACTCCCGCTCCACTGCCACGATCGACACCTACTCTGGCTACTTAGGCGGATCCCGCATTACCATCATCTACCCCATCGCTGGATGACATTTCACAGTATTTCATCAATGAGCCAGCATCGATGTATTTTTCGGATCATGGCACGGGGCAGCAGTCAGAGATACCTACATCACATCCTTCTCCGTCTGCTGGTACTACCATTGAGCAGAGGAAACGGGGTAGAGGTTGGACGAAAGGATTAACGACACCGATTAATCTGGATGACAGGTTTCGACTGTCAATTGTTCAAAACACGTAAGTTAATTACATTACGATAATTCCATTATTTGAGTAACAAATAAATTATTGTTCACTAATACGTATCGCTAATGTTAGGACTTTCATGGAGAGTTGTGTAAAATCGACCATTGCCTCGGTGATCAGACAACACTATAACAAACCATGGCATACTTAATCGAAGATACCTGCTGATGTGAAACTGTCTATGTAGACTATATTTTAGGTATGATTTGGTTAAGAGTCATATTATAATTTAATTATGTTTATTAGTATATATTAATTCATAATGTCTCATTGTAGGCAGTGGTCTCCCGAGCAAACACCACTGGTTAGGAAATTATGGGAGGCCACATGCAAGGATCGATTTAAGGACATGTTGAATTTCGAGAGGGACAATGCCATGGCCTTCCTTAAGATGAACCGAATAGAAGACTGCAAGGGTTTCAAGTGTGATTGGATAGCAGTCGATATTTGGGATCAACTTATTGACAGCGTCTGGAGTACTGACACTTGGAAAAATAGGTCCCAAAAGGCCAAGGGAAATAGGAACACGGAGAAGGATGAAGCATTACGAAGCACACTGGTGGATCAGTTCCTTTTCTAGTTACAGGTGAATGGATGGTACGTAAGATTTTTTTTTTTTTTTTGCAATTTATTGTTTAAAATATTTATCCTATAAACTATGTGAATATTTTCTTTTATTAACATAATTTTCAAAAATTCTTTTAATCTATAGTCACAAGAGTTGCAGCGCAACACGAATTTCCTAGAGCTGTTTAACAAAACCCATAAACGTGTAAAAGGTCAAGGTGATTACGTAGACAACAAGTCTAAAGCTGTTACTGTAAGTATTTAACTATATCAATACTTTATATATTACATTAATTGATTATATCACTGAATTGTTTACGTACGTGTTCATTACAATGTCACATATTAACTGTTTATATATTTAAATATTTGTGATTATAGGAAAACCATATTGCCTCGTTGCAGCAAAAACATGGGGATGATACGTTTTCATATCCTGATTTCGATCCTTAGTCCTAGTCTAATGCTATTGGGGGCATTAAGACTACGTAGACGCATGTTTATGGGTTTGGAACAAGGCCGAAGAATCGAAAAATTTTTGATTTATCTTGTAGTCAGCAAAGTTCAGATGTAGCCAGTTACACTCCATGTGGTCCTAGTACTACATAGCAGCATCCAGCAGCGCCGTCTGAGGAGCAGTATAATGCATTGAGGTCCAATGTTTTTAAAATCCAAACATCAATCATGAGATTTGAGAATCTCATGACTACATGAAGTACGATGTTCGCACCTTTGTTGTAGTCACAGCTAGCAGCTGGATTAGGAGGGATCGAAACTAGTGCTGCCAGAGTTGGTGCTGTCGGAGGCAATAGAGCTGGAGTCGGTGCTGTCGGAACCAATGCTGTCGGAGTCGATGCTGTAGGTGCTGTCGGAGGCATGGGTGCTGGACTGAATGTTGCCAGAGGTGGTGTCGGAGGCAGTGATGCCGGAGACAATGCCGACGAAGATAGTGAAGCCGATGACAGTAGTACCTAGTGATAACAACATGTGTTTTATATTCGAGAGCTACATTTGAATATTAATTTTTTTATATAATTTTATTTAAAATTTTAATATTATTTATATAATTTTTTTCAAAATATTTTTTTATTATATATATATTTTTTTTGCAAATAAATAATTATCGACGGAATTTTTCGTCGGTAATAGTTTTTTACTGACGGAGTGTTCCGTCAATAACACAATTATCGACGGAAGTATACTTACGGAATATTCCATCGATAATTGTGTTACTGACGAAAATTGACCTTTGGCAATAAAGTATTATCGACGAAAATTTCATCGGTAATACTTCGTCGGTAATAGTATTACCGACGGATTTTTTCACAGACGAAAATAGTATCACCGACTTAAGTATCACCGCCGAAATTTTTTGAGTGAAATTTGACTTTTACCGAAGAAATGTTTTGTCGGTAAAAGTCCATTCTCTTGTAGTGTTGTTTCCTTGGAATTTACTGATGTAAGATATCTATAACTTGGAATTGCATTTTATGTCTAATAAACAATTTCATAAGCTGGTTTAATTACAGTTAGATGCCCAAGGTTCAATTTCTTCTTTATCTCTAATAACTTGTTTACTTTGGGTTTTTTCTATTCTATTTCTAATTTCTGAATTCTTACCAGAACCAAAAGCTGTCTGATAAAGCAAGATAACAAACCCATTTAAGATTGATATCTTCTAGTTGCCTACAATTGTGCATTGTTTATTGCAGTCTTAACATATTTATAGAAATTAAAGACAAATAAACTATATACAAGCACATATACAAGTGATGGTGATGAATATGTGATTTCTAGGAATTTTTTGTTTTAGCTTCTTTTGCCGAAGTGGTGCCCAATGATTTAAATATAGAGCTTTAAAGGTCACTGTATCTTCATTTTTCTTATTTTCTGGGGCTCAAATGCATCTTTTTCAATGTTTTGCTAAAATTATTAAAACTCAAAGATGCACAAGAACCTTGTACTAGTTCTTTTAGGAGGACGAGGTAAATAATTATGTAATCAGCTAATAGCATGTTTGATGCATAGGATGACGGATACATATATAGGATAAGATAACGATGATTATCATCTTTATTTTTTTAATTTTTTTTAAATAAAGGTTCATTTTATCATATTTGACAAATTATATGGATTATATTGGCCATGATCTACCCTTAGATGGCATTGTGATTGCTGCACTAGTATGATAGCTACGTAGGCATTCCATCCCTCCCAACTGTTCCCCCATTTTATCTTCCTTTTTCTTTTTTGTTTACAAATTTTTTTAGAACATTGTTGGTGGTTGTTGATAGATCTTGGGTAAGTATTCTCTTCTCTTCTCAGTTGTTGTTGCCATTGTATTTTGTTTGTAGTGAAATAAAGTGTGAATTTTGAAATGGGGGACTTTGAAGATTCAATTTTCTTTTGGTTTGTATTATTTTATAGTCTTTTTTATGTCGTTTCTAGAATAGTTACTGTTTATTAATGGCATATAAAATGGCTTTATTTCATGTTGTATAAAGAATGATGCTTTGCTTTTACTTTGATTGCATATAGGTTTGTTGTCGAGATGTGTATGCTTTTGCATATTTTTTGGGTAAACTAATAGGGATTAAATTATGTATTTCCACATCTATAAGGTTTAGGTACAAATTTAGTCTTTTCTTCCATGTTTGAGACTGAAAATGTCCTATAATTGCTAAAATTTGGATTTGGTTAGTAACGAATAAGGACTTGATTACTTGGGTTGTCTTGCTTAATAGTCTAACGAGCTTGATGTTGGACATGATCTGTGTCTTATTTGAAGTGGGAAAAGAGCACAACATATGGTCATATTTTTCATGGAGCGTGGTCATAGATTGGATTAAATGTTACAAAAGCATTTTAGTGGTTGACTCTACTATTTTGAGGTTAAGGTTGACTTCATATAATTAAAGTTTTATAGATGAATAAACTCCAAATGCAACTATTCAACAGCACGAAACATCTAGAATATTATACAAGCTTCCTTGTTAGAAATAGAGACAAACACGATTTTAGCAAAGCCTTGGTTAATGAGATTGGGCTATTGGATTCTCCTCATATTCATATAAAAAGTAGGTAATTATAAGGTGTTAGTAAGTTGTATGAATCATTTACAACCTGTGTAATTTTAAGGAGGGAAGAGCACATAATATCTTAATTGATTGCATTTTAGGAAAGAATTAATATCTGAATTTGATGATATTCTCTGTGTATTGATTGAAAGTACATATAGTTTAGTTGCTTCATATGTCATTTTAAAGAGGTAGAGTGTGTAAAAGGTTAAATAATTGAGGTTTAGGGTAGGAAGTTTAAGTATAGAAAAGTACATATTGTTTAAAAGAATGTACATATTGTTTTGCTATATGTACATATAGCTATGCTTATTTCGTTGAAGCATTTCTTATAAGTTGTGATAGTTTTTAGTTGTGTTAAATGACAAAAAATGAATAGATGGATGGTTACGGTTAAGGGGTCGGATTATGGGAACAAGTGTATTTTAATTTAGTATTGTTACTCATTTTGTATGAATCATAAAAATTTTGCTTCATTGGTATTTTAAGGGTAGTTAACATCTAAGATCTTAAATCATTGGGATTTATGTTACAAATTGTCACTATATGTCGAAATACATATTGTTCGGAAGAATGTATATATAGGTATGCCATACGTACATATTCTTATGCTATATACATATAGCTAGGCTAATATTGTTGAAGCATTTCTTATAAATTGTGTTAGTTTTAAGTCATTTTAAATGGCAAAAACGATGAGACAGAGGTATTATAGGTAACAGTTTGCGTTATGGGAGCAAGAATCATTATATTTTTGCTTGATTGGTGATTTTAGGAAGCTTAACATGTAAGAACGTTATTGTTTGATAAGCAACTCCGTAACCTTATTACATTATTCTTAAAGCATTTATTTTGTCAAATAACACATAAGACACGGCTTTGGAAGGTGCTATTTTGTTGTTGTTGCAGCATTGATTATTTTTTGTAGGTTAGGCTTTGAAAGGATCGAGGTGCTATATTTTTGTTGCAACACCGATTCGATGTCTACTTCATCCAACTTGGCGTTCTGCTACATACTTGATGCCTTACATTTTGTACAACTATGTATAGGCCATTTCTTACCAATTTTGTAGTTACCTGATATGTATACTTGATGACTTTTTTGTATAGTAGGTCTTTACCTTCTGTGTGCAAATGTGCCATACAGGTTACAGTTGTGTATGGATCAATGTATATAACCTTATATCTACTTAAATATATGAATATATTCCATATTTGAAATCCTTATATCCTTATGAATCCAATTCATTATATGAATGTATATGAATGAGAATGACGTCAACAGCTGAAAAATCATCTGAAATCATGAAAAAGCTGATCCATTGTCCTTGTGGATGCTGATTTATGAAAATTCAGTATATTGGATCGATCCTTTATGAAAAAGGATCGATCATTTTTCCCTTTGAAAAATACTTGGAGCCAACTGCATACTATGTAAAAAATGGATCGATCCATTTTCATAAAGCATCGATCCCTTAACACCTGAATATTGCCATTACTCTAATTTGTACAAAAACGACCGATCCATAATAAATGAATCGATCCTTTAACCCCTTAAAATGTCCAATGATATATTCTGTAAAAATAGATCGATCCCTTAACCCCTTAAACCTGCAATCAACATTCTGTGTAGAATATGGATCGATCCATAAGAAACAGATCGATCTTCTAAACCCTTAAAATATCCATTATGATACTATGTAAAATATGGATCGATCCATAACAAACGGATCAATCTGTTACCTTTTAAAATTGCCAATTTCAAACATCCGGTAAAAATTATGTGATCCGTAATAAATGGGTTGATCCTTTAACTGATGATAAGTGGCATTAACGTACTGTTTTAGTCCTAGTAGTAGGAGGGCACATGCAATTAGTTAAGTTTGTACTACCGTACTTGTTGAACTTAAAAGAAAGTTCTTTTTTGTTCAATTACAAGAACTTACCAAATACTTTGGTAATAAAAAACAACTAACTTTTTAAACAACATTAAAATTCATTCCATCGATAAAAATGAAGTTCCCTTAAAGATATAAACAACTATAAAAATAAACTTCAAAATAACCCTAAACAACTATAAACATTAAAGATCAAGTTGAATTACAACTTTGATTGTTTGCAGAAACATGAGAAATACTTAGGCCATAAATGACTATGATGGTGGAGGAGGATGGGAACTCAGGTTGTGTAAATGTGCATCGAAATTATCTTGGCTAGCCTGGATGTGTTAAAGTTATAACTCTTATGCAAAACGTAAGGTCCGAAACTAAATATATGAACTCCTGACAAGTGTTACCATTAACCTGCATTAACAAAAATAAAATTCATGTATCAGTTCATATTTAGTTTTGCAAAATATGAAACATGTTTCCCTCCTTAAAATGATCAATAAAGAAAAAATATAATGATTCATTTAAAATGCTTCAACAAAATTGATAAAAAATGCTTTAACAAAATAGTTCACTTATATGCATATAGCATAAGTATATGTACATATAGAATAATTATATGTATATTTTATAACAGTCACAAATTAACCTTATATATAAAACATGAAACCTAGTTTCGTATTTTAATTCTAAGGAATGCCTTGCCACATTTCTCCATAGTTTTGTATTTTGTTATTAATTCATACAATGTTCATCTATTCTATTCTCTTCATTTATTAGGAAAATTATAGACAGTCAAACTACTACTATAAAGAAGTCCATACCAATCGTCATTGACAGATATAACTTAAAGTTTAAAACCCAACTCTTATCTACCTAACCTAATGACCACTTTTAATGAATTTACAAAACAATGACTTATCTTAGATAGCCAAGAGAAATAACTACTATACACTTTCATCAACATGGAAAAAGCAAAACCAACAGAATCATGCTCATACACTTTATCAAAATTCCACCTAGAGAAGACGAAGATTCAAGAAATCTCAACATGTTTTAAATCTACCATTATGTAGGAAAAGATAGGAACCATGTAATAGGGAGATCCATCTGCAGAAAATCCAAAAATACAAATAAATTAAGGAATGAGAAAATTAATTACATACAATCTGTAACCTTCATTGAACCAGGTGAATCCATTCCCAGCCAAGCATAAAATGTTGCATAAGGGATGGCTATACCAATCACAGCAATACCAACCATCACCAAGGCAGAAAAACCACTAGCACGACAGCTACCTGAATGTTATGTTTGCACCAAATTCAGACGATGAAGAAAGCCTAGATTTTTCTTGTTCTATATATGCTAATCCAAGTACAATAATATTTTCCTTTTTAAACATATTCAATTGATTGGAAATTAACCGAAATTTTTTCTTTTTTTTTTTCGTGAGCAACAAATGCATAATCTCTATTTGTTTCTCAATATAATTACCATAAAGAAATTCAGCACCACTAGAGAATCCAAATTTCAATTTTATTTAAATAGATTCCAATTTAAAATTAAGTAGATATTGAATAAACACCAAAGAAGTGGTTTTTTAGACTAGTAATTATCTTTATTACTTTTAAGGTTTGTTTGGTTATAGAGAAAATATATAGGGATAAGAAAGATGGTTATTACTGGAATTAAGAAAAAGAAGAGAAAAGAAAAAAGCAAGATACTTTGTAATTTGTATTATGTTGTTCTATGTTTACATTTGAAAGAGACAAACTGATGATAAAAGCAACAAATTTAATGAAACCCCAAACCAAGAAGCTTCATCTTCATCTTCATCTTAATCAACATGAAAAGCAAAATCATTTTAAACCTTCTTTTCCTGGAGCTACTATATATTTGTAATGAAGAAGAAAAAAAGAAGGATTTACCAGAATTTATGAAGGCAAAACATGAGACCCCAAATACGAGTTAAAGCAATATTAATTATATGCTCTTTCTGGGTATTTAGGTTGAGAGGAAGAAATGAGAGAGAGGGACGAGTGAGGGAAAAAAATGAAAGAGGGATAAAGTTATTTTATTAAGGGTAGTTAAGTCTTTACAATTTCCTTCTTAATGACTTCTTAATTCTTCATTTATTTATTTATTTTTTTTATATTATTTTTTGTCCATTAGACCATTGAGCAGTTATTCTCAATGGTTTGAATGTTTTTCAAATTCTCTCTATTTTTTTCCTCTTCAAACTCTATTAGAATTGGAACGCATCGTTCAGACTTCAGTCACCATCTTATGCTTTAGCTTATTGACATATGATACAGGTCTAATATAGCATTGAAGCTGAAAGTGACTTTTGTATTGAAAAGCTGATTTTGACTCGACCTTGCCAAAAATTAAAAAATTTTGTTTGTTTTGTCTAAAACTATGGTTTTAGGCCTGCATAGAAGTGAAAGCAGATCCGATAATTTCATTATCACTATCATCAGTAGTGTCATAGTTAATCATATAATGATAGTTGAATTTTTTAAATACATTTTCATGAGTATTATAAAATTATTCTATCATCTTAAAAGATTTCATCCTTTGTTTAGGATCTTCAGTATGAGAATACTATTGTTTAAAATATTCTATCATGCCTTTAAAATAAACAAATCTTTTTTGTCTTTTTGACTTATAGTAGATGTTTCTTCTAATTCTAATAATTCATTTCCATAATATAAAGACCATAATTGGTTGATGCTCCTTTATTTTTATGGATACTTAGATTATCTAATTTTTCATTTACTGATTGTAATAATTGTTTGGATTCTGGGTTTAAATCTAAATTAAATACCTTACTAATATTTTCTATATTAGTTGACATATGTTCTACTTTTATAAATAATTTTTTTAAACAAACTAGTTGTCATATCTATCATACCATTTACACTATGACTAATAGATGCAGTATGATTTTCAAAGCGAAGTTCTATATGTAATATATGATTATAAGTTCCTTCTTTATTAATACATTATGTTAATTCCATCTTACCATTAATGAAGAAATTAAAGTAAAAGAAGAAGAGTCTAGTCCATTTTCTAGTACTCCATATTCTAGTCCTACTAAGATAGAAGACCTTAACAAAAGAACAATAGCTCAAGGAGGAACATATTTAGATTTAACAAATATACCTATATCAGCTTATGCTAAAGCTATAGAATACTGGGCACAATCCATGACAATTGTAGTAAATCACTATAAGGATACATGGTCTAAAGAATTTTTTTTTTTAATTATTTTTGTGGAACTTTACAAGCAGATGTACTCCAATTTCTAAGAAAATGAGAAAATTCCACTAAAGGAAAAGCACAAAAAAATGTTCTTCTTAATCAAGTAGTATCAATCCCTGATATGCTTCAAGAAATCACTAGAATTCTAAAAATAGAATTTTATGGTAAAATAGATTCAAAAAATCAAATAGAAAAAGCTACTTATGTTTTAACAAAATTAAAACTTTGTGATATAAAATATTTAGACAAATTTTCTCAAATTTTTTTACATGAATACCAAAAATTAGATGAAGAAAATTCTAAATTTTGGTTAAACAATATTTTCATAAACTACCACCACCATGGGATGAATGGTGTAATCAACACTATTCTTCGTATTTAGAAAAAATTACATTAGCTACAGAAATAGCATCTAATAATGACACTATAGGTAATAGAATACTATTTGCCACTAAACAAATATTAGAATATTGTTTAAAAACAAAAGCAAGTAAACAAGTAAATTTAGGATTTAGACAATGTACTAAAATCCTAGACAATGAATGCGAATTTGGTTGTAAACCACACCAAATAATTAATCCAAAGAAAAGGAAATTTAGAAAATATAAATTTGTTAAATGGAAACCAAAAAATAAATATAATAAAAAGAAAATATATGTTAAAAGAAAGACTTTTAACAAAAACGGCAAAAAGTATTGTAAATGTCATCTATGTGATGAAGAAGGGCATATAGCACCCCAATGTCCTAATAAAGGAAAAAGTGCTAAGAAAATGATAAAAACTCTTGAAGAACAAGAATTGGAAATTTGTTTTGGAGAAGAAATTTCAGATATAGAAGAAATAATATATGAAGTAATATCAGATTCAGAAACAGAATCATCTGATGAAGAACACATCTTCACGATCAATGAAGTAAACCAATTTCAAAAAAATACCTGATGATGAACAACAAGTTACAAAACTAGAAGATATATTAGGAGAATATTTGCAAATAACTGATGAACAGTTATCTAAAATGCAAATAGTAAAGAAAGAAGAAATATATAAAATTTTAAATTTAAGACAGGATAGCAAGGCACATAGATCAATACAGTGGAAACACCATTGCTAAGGCATCCAAAGAAGGAATGGTAGACATAACAATAATTACTAAAGAAAAAATTAAAAGATTAAGAAAAATTTCTTAATATAAGATATATTTATATAGGAATGATTATGATCGAAATAAAAGCTTTATTTCAACAAGGAATAGATACATCGATAATAGTTATTATGTTCGATAAAAGATTTAGAGATCCTATTAAAGCATTAATAGGGGAATATAAACCTAATAACAGGAGTAGTTTGGTTTAAAGTAAAACCAAATTATTTTATATCCATTAATGACCCTAATATAGAAGATTGTTTTAGACTAAAAATTCAAACAAAAAATATAGAAATGAATGAAACAAGTAATGATCTTGCTATCAAATGGGTAGCAATACATGAGTAGACTAATCAAGGTCACACGTCTATTAAAGAAATAGATAGTAAAATGATAGAAATATTCGAACCAAGAAGTTTCGAACCTGAAATACAACCTAGGCTAATGAGCTTAAGAGATCTATCCATTCCAACAAAATGGATACTAAACAATATAACGGAATAATCGTTTACATCAAAAATAAATCTTGTAGAAATAAAAGCTTCAGGTTCCAATCTCTATTTTAGAAATAAAAGTTTCAACATAGGAACTTTAACCCTACCACCAATAGATCATTCTAACAACAAAATGATTCAGAAGCTGGAAGTTTATATGAACAACCCATAGGTATAAAAAATATAGCAATTCCTATATTTCCTGCAGAAGCTAGAAGTTCTGTTTCTTCAGAAAATGAAGAAGTTCTAACTACTATACTTAATCAAATAAAAATAGGGCAAGATGATGTTATAACCTTTTCAAATTTTCAGTCAAGAAAAAATTATACTTATGTTGAAGGACAATTCAGATTTAAAGAATATAAATCATATTCTTTGAATATATTGTTAGATACTGGAGCTACAATAAGTACTTGTAGATGGAATGCATCCACCAGAAAAATGGGAATTAATGACATCACCTATTACAGTTAATGGTATAGATGGTAATGAAACCAATATAGGATTCAAGGCTAAAGATGTACATGTATTCTTTAACAATGTTAAGTTTATTATCCCAAAATATTATGTTTTCCATTTATGCATGGAGATATATTATTAGGAAATAATTTTATATACAAATAGTTACCCTTTAGTATACAAGACAATAAAATATTATTAACAAACAAAAACCAGACTATACAAATACCATTGTTAAAAGAACATAAGCATATTTGTGACAAAATATTTCATCGTGTCATAAAAACTATATCTATAAAAGTTATAAATGAAAAACTTTGGCTTTATCAAGCATTAAAAGACAATTTTAGTGAAGAACCACTAAAATTATGGTCCAGAAGACCTAGATACTATAGTTAAAAAATAAATGATACAAATAAAATAATTAGAGTTAAACCAATGGTCTATACTAAGCAAGATATAGATGAATTTGATAGTAAGTGTAGACACCTAATTTTGTCCGGACCACTAAATCAGGTATGTTTTCTTCCTAAATTGATGTTTCAGAATGCAAAAAGACTTTTCTCATCCTGCAGGTGGTACTCCGTGACTTAGTCTAAGAAAACAGATAGAAAAAGTCAAACTTGAAAAAGTCAACCCCGAAAAAGTCAACCTCAAAAAGTCAACTATTGAAAAAGTCAAACCACTTTCAAAATCAAGATTTGAAGTTAAATTGAAAGGTGGTGAAAGAATTTTGATAATTCGAGGTCTACATTGAAAGATATGGAGTTCGAAAGTTGGGTTACGAAATTTCAGTAGAAAGGAAACCCTAGTTCGGGAAATTTGGGAAAAAATGCTTAACCGATCAAATTGGTCGAAAATGAAGGTTCCAAATGAAAGATAAGCACTGACTATGGGTAATGGAGAGGCTACTTGGAAGAAAAACTGAAAGAAAAGTCAATTCGGAAGAAAACCGAGAATTAGGATTTTTAGTGGATTTTGGTGAAATTTGGGAAATTACAGAAATGGCCCGATTTGATAAGACTAAAGCCCCTAATTGATGAGGAGTGATTAAGAAAGGATAGCCCAAGGCTCAGTTCGAAGAAAATCTAAAAATCGGACTTGTTTTGAGCAAAACCGGGCTTCGGAGGTAAAAGGGCAAAATTGGAAAATTTGGAAAAAATAGCAAATGAACTCCCAAAATTCAGAAAATTTGCAGATCTCGTTCTTAAATCATTTTGAAGAGATTGGCGAAAGAAAACCTTGATTCGGAGTTCGTTTGCAAAATGGCCAAATCCCGGGTCCACTATGCAAAAATTCAAAAGGATAAATCCCGGAAAAATGGTAAATGAGCTCCAAAAATTCTGAAAATTTTCAGATCTCATTATTAAATTATTGGAAGAGATTGGCGAAATAAAATCCGGATTCGGAGTTCGTTTGCAAAATGGCCAAATCTCGGGTCCCGAATGTAGTAATTCAAGCAGATAAATCTCGAAAAAATAACAAATGAGCTCCAAAAATTATGAAAACTTCCAGATCAGATTTTTAAACTATTTGGAAGAGATTAGTGAATAAAAATTTGGATTCAAAGCTCATTTAAAAAATGGTAAAGTTCGAGTGTATTAATGGGCAATTTTGGAAATAAATCCGAAATAAATAGCAAATGGACTCGAAAAATTATGAAAACTTACAGAATTCAATTTTTTATTATTTTGGAAGTATTGAAAAAATAAAATTTGAATTTGGTGTACGTTTGATATTTATTTAGGTTCGGGGGTCAAAAAGGTCATTTTGCCGAAGAAATCGAAAAAGGCAAATTTGTAATTAAGAAAAATATGAAAGAAGAAGGAATTGCTGGGATTTTACCTCTTTTGATCAGCCACCATAGAGGAGAAGAAGGAAGCTTGATCAATTTAATTCCTTAGTCACCATCAAGCTCAGATGCTACCACTAGTACCTTGCAAATGGTCCCCCCTTCATCCAATGGCTTAGGTGCCTTGTAGAAAAGTTGAATGCACCATCCAATGACCAAGTTTAAATTCCAAGATGACATTTTTATTTTTCATGAAAGAACCCTCATCTAATGGCCAAGAATGGAAGAACACAACTCATCCAAAGGTGGAGATCTATTTGGCCAAGCAAGGAAGTGCATGGGATTGTTCCTTTTCATCCAATGGCTTAGGCCATGTACAAGGGCTGAGTACACATGTAAAGGGATGGGATTAAATGCCAAGATGACATTTTTATGTTGTCATGAAAGAATCCTCATCCAACGGCCAAGAATAGAAGAGCACAACTCATCCAAGGGTAGGCACTCAAAGGGCCAAGCAAGGGAGTGCATGGGATTCATCTAAGGATTGAGGTTATTATAAGGGCTGAGTACACACCCTAAGGGCTGCTATCAATTGACAAGATGACATTTTTATTTTTTTCATGAAAATATCTTAATCTAAGGGCCAGGATTGGAGGAGAAAAAGTGCAAAAATCATCCTATGGTGGAGGGGCCATTCGACCAAGGATAACAGAGGGGGGAATTTTTTATTTTTCCTTAAGTGGCTGAGCATTTGGAGATCAAGGTCAGTAGCTAATTAAAAAATAAAGGTTTTTGAAAGAAAGGAAGAAAAGCTTTTGTTAAGGTAGCCATTCTACTATTGCTACTACATTTTTTCTTCTTCTTCCTCATGCTTTATTTCTTGTTTTCCATGTGATTTCCTACCAAATTTTTTTACATCTTTCTTGTTGTTTTTACTTTTCAAAAAATAAATAAAACAATTGTTAGGCTTCATGATCTTGATGAAAATCAAGTGATAATGGTTAGGGTGGGCTTTGTCCAATATACCAACCATGGAGCTCATCTCCAAATTTTTTTTTTTTTTTTTACCTTAGTTATTTTTTATGATTTTGAGATTGAAAAGGCTTCATGACCTTGATGAAAATCAAGAGATAGTGGTTAGGGGGCTTTGTCCAATGTACCAACCGTGGAGCTCATATCTTTGCTATTTATTTGCTTACTTTAACTTGCTTATTTCTATTATTGTTTATCTTTATGTATATTTATATTCTTGCTAACCATTTTGTTTTTTTTTTTTTTGGACCTATGTCATATTTTTGCATCTTGGGGCTATTGTCATATAGTTTAGGCCATTTCCATTTTTTTATCATCTTCCATAGCATTTAGTTAGGTCATTTTACATGAAATTTCTCACAACACTTTGGTTCCTAGGCCATTCGGCCATGTGTATTGTCATTTGCCATTTTCATATGCCATGTCATTTAGCTTTAGACCATTTTTATTATTCCATGTCATTTAAGTTTAAGTCATTTTATTATTCTATGTCATTTTACATGTCAATTAACTTTAGGCCAAGTTCATATTCCATGTCATTTTACATGTCATTTAGGCATTAGGCCATTTTCATATGCCATGTTGTTGTTCCATGACATTTAGACATTAGGCCATTTTCATATGCCATGTCATTTCCCATGTCATTTAGGCACTAAGCCATTTTCATTATTTTTAATGTCATTTGCCATGTCATTTAGACACTAGTTCATGCATGTTAAGTTAGGATAACATTTATTGCCATGCAAACTCACGCTAAGCATTTAGGTTATTTATGCCATGCATTTTCCATATCACTTAGGCTTTGAACCATGCATTTCATACATTCACTTTGCTGTATTTTCATGCATTCCATGTCATGCCACATGATTTATGACTTAGGCCAATCAATGGCTCAAAGTCATGCTCACTTGAGCATACTTGTGGAAAATTAAAAGGTTATCAAATTGATTATTCTACCTTTGTGATTTTTTTTACTTAGCCAATTCTTGTCCAAGGATTTTAAATGTTTTAGCTACTGTTTGTAGGTATTTATGAGAGTCTCCAACATTTTTACTTTGATTTTTAAATGATTTTATCAAAGGCAAAAAAATGTGTTTTGGCAAAACAGTTTTTCATCTAGTACTCGTACTTTCTTGATTTTTCAGGGTAGTCATCTTTAATCAGAAAATTAAGCCAATTTTTTATCATGTATTTTTACATGTTCTGAGTCTTCAATATTATTTTTAGATTTTTTTGAATTTTGAAAAATAGGCTAAATTTGGCTAAGGCATTTAGAGGCATATTTGAATTCTTGTCAAAATCGGACAGTAGAGGCATATTTGAATTCAAAAGAAAAACAATTGTTGAATTTGGCTAAGGCATTTAGAGGGGGTTGGTTAGAAGCATAAGCTACTGTCTTAGGACAGTTTCTAAGTATTTTAAACTTTAAAAATGATTTTATAAATCTCGGGTTAAGGGTGGTTAAGTCTGGGATTTTAAATTTAGGAAATTAGAGCCATTTTCAAAGGTTTTGGCTAAGGTTTTATTATTTATTCAAGTCTCTTAAATTGTTTTCAAACAAATCACAAAGCATTTTGATTTTTTAAGATTTAATTTGATATATTTTCCTAAGGTAGCCGAATATCTTTTTTAGATATACGGATTTCCTTAATTAAAGGAAAAAATACACTTTCATGCATTGCATTTTCCATATTCATGCATGTTGTATAACATATGATTTTTTTTTTCCTATGATAATTTTTATGATATTTGTTATTATTTTGATTTATATTTTTTGGTATTAAATTGTTTGTCATATGGTTTTGAATGTTTCATGCTATCCTATGCTTTTTATTTAGTCATTTATTTTGTCACATTATTTAGCATGTTCATGCATTTTGTTATTTTATTTTCATGCATATTTCATGATAGCATTATTTAATGTTTCATATTCCATGTCACTTAAATAATATTCCATGTCATTTAGATTATCTTATTTAGGATATGCCATGTCATTTGTCATTTAAATCATTTTATTTCATTTCACTTTGAATATACCATGATACTTAGGATTTTTCATTTCATCTAAAATATATTATGCCATTTAAATTATGTCATATCATTTAGGCTGCATTATATTAACTAGACATTGCTATGTCATTTTATTCATATGCCACATTTTCATATTCATATGTGTAGACACCTAATTTTGTCCGGACCACTAAAACAGGTATGTTTTCTTCCTAAATTGATGTTTTCGAATGTAAAAAGATTTTTTTCATCCTGCAGGTGGTACTCCGAGACTTAGTTTAAGAGGGCGAGCATAAAAAGTCAAACTTAAAAAAAGTCAACCCTGAAAAAATGTCAACCCCAAAAAGTCAACTACTAAAAAAGTCAACCCACTTTCAAAATCAAGATTTTAAGTTCAATTGAAAAATGGTGAAAGAATTTTGATAATCCGAGGTTTACATTGAAAGATATGGAGTTCGGAAGCTGGGATTTGCAGATTCAGTAGAAAGGAAACCCTAATCTGAGAAATTTGGGGAAAAGTGCTTAAACGATCAAATTGGTCAAAATTGAAGGTTCCAAATGAAAGATAGGCACTGACTACGGGTAATGGAGAAGCCACTTGTAAGAAAGACCGAAAGAAAAGTCAATCTGGGAGAAAACCGAGAATTAGGGTTTTTAGTGGATTTCGGTGAAATCGGAAAGAATCACAGAAATGGCCCAACTTGGTAGGACCAAAGCCCCCAATGGATGAGGAATGATTAAAAAAGGATAGCCCAAGGCTCAGTTTGAAGAAAATCTGAAAATCGGATTTGTTTTGAGCAAAACCAGGTTTCAGAGGCAAAAAGGCAAAATTGGAAAATTTGGGAAAAATAGCAAATGAAATCTGAAAATTTTGAAAATTTACAAATCTCATTTTTAAATCATTTTAAAGAGATTGGTAAAATAAAATCTTGATTCGGAGTTCGTTCAAAATGGCCAAATCCCGAGATTCTTATGCAGTAATTCAAAAAGGAAAATCTCGGAAAAATAGCAAATGGACCCCAAAAATTCTGAAATTTTGAAAATCTCATTTTGAAATTATTTGGAAGAGATTGGCGAAAGAAAATCTTGATTTGGAGTTCGTTTGCAAAATGGCCAAATCCCAGGCCTCCTATGCAGTAATTCAAGTCAATAAATCCCGAAAAAATACCAAATGAGCTCCAAAAATTATGAAAACTTCCAGATCACACTTTTAAATTATTTGGAAGAGATTGGTGAAGAAAAATATTTATTTGGAGCTCGTTTAAAAAATGGTAAAGTGTGGGGACATAAAAGGGCATTTTTGGAAGAAAAAAATCAAAATAAATAGAAAACGGACTCGGATAATTTTGAAAACTTCCAGAACTCAATATTTTATTATTTTGGAAGTATTAAAAAAATAAAAATTGAATTTGGAGACCGTTTGATATTTATTTGCATCCGGGGGGCAAAACGGTCATTTCACCAAGCAGCCGAAAAGGGCTACTTTGGGCCTTTCAAAAAATCAGAGTTGGGCTGGAAAAGAGAAGTGCTGGCCTGCCAAGGCCCAAAGGAAGGAGGAAGCTTCTGATTTTTCAATCAAATGGCCAAGAATTAAGAGTTAGTTAGAGATTCTCTTTGATCAAGCCATGGTGATTAAGCCACATAGGCCAAGAGAGATGTCAACATTATTCTTGAACAACTGTAATTTGGGACAGCTGAGATGCTAATCTAAGGGTGATAATTTCATGATTTTCACCTTGAATTATTAGCCATTTGATGGAAAAATGGTTACAAAAAAATGACAACATCCTTGCATGTTTTAAGGGGTATTAGGCCAGCACTCTTAGGGAGGTCAGAATTTGCATTTTCACACTTTATTTTTGCTGAGTTCTCTTGATTTTTACTTGGTTTTTCTCTCTTTGGTTGATAGCAAAAAGGAAAAGTTTAGAAAAGAAAGGAAAGTTTGAAGAGATAAAGCTTGAAATATAGCTTCTTGAGGTTGGTCTTGAGCACCAACTCTTGCACTTTCTTGATTTTCCATTCTTATTTTTGCTATTTTGATTACTATTTGGTGAGTTTCCATTTTAAATAAATGTTTTTTTTATTGTTCTTCTTAAGTTCTTCTTTCATCTCTTTCTTAAATATATTTTTTACAATATACTCACCATGGCCGAATGGCCTACATTTTTTGTTAAGTTGCTGTTTTGGTTTATTTTATCATGTTATTGATGTTATTTTCTTTGATCTTGATGTTTTAAATGTTATTTTACTTCATATACTTGAGTTATATTTTAATTTGGTTTCTTTGTTTGTTGTCATTTATGATTTAAATATCATGTTCTTTCATTTTTAATTTTCTGTTTTCATGATGTTTAAATTTGAGCATGTTTTAGATTTAGTATATCAAGTGTTTGTGAAAATGCTTGTGTGGTTTTTGCATGATTTGAGTTTTATATTTTAGTTGAGCATGTATTAGATTTAGTATATCAAGTGTTTGTGAAAATGCTTGTGTGGTTTTTGCATGATTTGAGTTTTATATTTTAGTTGAGCATGTTAGTATATCAAGTGTTTGTGAAAATGCCATGCTTGTTGGAGCTTAAGGCCATTTGGCTACTCCATGTGTTTTGCATTCTGTGTTGCATTTTTGCTATATTAGTTGGTAGGTTTTTGCATTTGCATGACATTTGATTTAGTTTTGCATGCTAGTATACCAAGTGTTTGTGAAAATGCCATGTTTGCTAGTTACATTATTCCATTCGTCCACTCTTGGAATCTTTGCATTGTATGTGCATTTTTGCTATGTTAGTTGATAGGTTAGCATTTGCATGATATTTGGTTGAGTTTTTGGTTTAAGCATGTTTTGTATTTGTGAAAATGCCATGCATATTTTAGTTATTAAGTTAGGTTTATTTGCCATGCATGTTCATGCATTTTAGGTCTAGGTTATATTAAATGCCATGCAAGTTCATTTAGGTCTAGGTCACTATATGAATGCCATGCATTTTTTTCATGACATTTAGGTTTAAACTCATGCATTTCGTGCACTATGTTTGCTGTAATGTTTTCATGCATTTCATGTTCTTGCCACTTGAATAATGACTTGAGCCAATTAATGGTTTAAAGTCATGCTCTCTTGAGCATACTTGTGGGAAATTAAGTTTTGTCAAATTCATTATTCTACCTTTGTGATTTTTTTTTTTACTTAGCCAATTTTTATCTAACTTTCAAAAAGTCCTAGCTACTGTTTGTGAGTCATTTTATGAGTCTTAAATATTTTTACTTTGATTTTTAAATGATTTTATCAAAGGCAAAAATGTATTTTGGCAAAATAGTTTTTTCACCCAGTACTCGTACTTTCCTGATTTTTGTGGGCATTCATCTTTAATCAGAAAATTAAGATGATTTTTTCACGCATAGTTTTACATGTCTTGAGTCTCCAGTATGTTTTTCAGAATTTTTTGAATTTTTAAAAATAGGATAAAAAATCGTGGCTTAAAACTGGACAGTGGAGTCAGAATTGAATTTAAAGAAAAATCATTTTTCTGTTTTGGTTAAGTTACCTAGAGGGGGCTGATTAGGAAGGTTAGCTACTGAATTAGGGTAGTTTCTAAGCCTTTTTAAACTCTAAAAATGATTTTTTAACTCTCGGGTTAAGAGTGGTCAAGTCCGGGATTTTAAACTTAGGAAATTAGAGCCATTTTAAAAAAGGGTTTAGTCCAGTTTTTATTTTTAATCTAAGCTTTTCAAAATTATTTTCAAACAATCACAAAGTATTTTGGTTTTAAATATTTAATTTGACATATTTTCCTAAGGTAGTCGGATATCTTTTTAGATATACGGATTTCCTTAATTAAAAGAAAAAATACATTCTCATGCATTGCATTTTCTATATTCATGCATTTTATATATAATATGTGATTTTTACTATGATAATTTCTATGATATTGTTATGATTTTGAGCTATGTTATATTGTTTATTATATGATTTGGAATATTTCATGATATCCTATGCTTTTTATTTAATTATTTTTTTTTGTCATATTATTTAGCATATGCTATGTTCATGCATTATTATTTTTATTTTTATTTCCATGCATATTATATGATAGCATCATTTTATATTCCATGTCATTTAAATTATATGCCATATCATTCATGTTTGCCATGTCATTTAAATTAATTCATTTCATATAGAATATGTTATGTTACTTAGGTTATTTTATTTCATTTAGAATATATTATGTTACCTAGGTCATTTCATTTCACTTAGAATATATCATATAACTTAGGATATTCATTTCATTTAGAATATGCTAAGACATTTAAATTATATCATGTCATTTAGGATGCATTATATTATTTAGATTTTGCCATGTCATTTTATTTATGTCATGCATATACATATTCATATCTTTTAAAATGTTTTCAAAAGGATAATGATTTTTCAATAAAAAAATAAAGATATTCCCGAGTTAAAATAATTCATGAGTTCTCTACCGGGTTTGCTGGAGGGAATATCATCAATTATCATTAATAAAAGAATATCTTTCTTTCAAAAAACGAGAATGATTCGGAAAGTTTTCCAAATTAATAAAAATTTCTATATTTTGCCACGTTTGTTGGGGAATATAGGAAAAATTTGAATTTATAAATTCCAGATCATTTTTAATAAAAATGGAATTATTTTTCTTTAAATTGGGAATTAACTTGAAATACTAAATTTAAAACCAACTTTTTACCGAGAATTGAGATAACACACAATTAATAAGGTACCGTTTTATACGGGCGTTGTGGGGGTGCTAATCCTTCCCCGCACGTAACCGAGTCCCGAACCCGTTTCTTTGATTTCTCTGGTTTAAACGCAGACTTGAAATTGGTTTTAAAAATGTTTTAATTAATTTTTAAAATATTTTATAAAACCGGTTTTAATAGGTGGCCGATCACACCTAGCTAAAAAAGATTGGTGGCGACTCCATGTCTTTTTCAAGGTCATTTTCAAAACCTTCATTTTTCTAAAGGAATTAAGTCGACTTTTCCTCGGTTTTTTTAATGTCACGCTTAACGAATAATAAAGTCTTGCGATGAGACTCGTTATTTTTTAGGTTGCGACAGGTTGGCGACTCCGTTGGGGAAAATTAGAGAGTCAGGCCTAGAATTAGTCGTGTGTTATCAAAGTCTCGGTTTTGTTGGTTTAATTGGTATTTAATTTTAATTCCCATATTTGTAAAATAAAAGAGAATTTTGAAAATAAAAAATGTTTTAATATGTTCATATTCATGTGCATTCATATTATTATTTGTTCTCTGGTTATTTTGTTACGTATATTTATATGTTTGCTTGACTGATGCTTTACATCGTTTCATTTTAGTGGGGTATTTAGAATAAGGGTTGTAGAATAGGTGGTGACAGGTTTGTTTTGTTCCTATGCACACACTGTATTCGCATTTGCATAACATGAATCCTCTTCCTAGGTTCCGTCCTTTTAAGTGGGAGTAAAGTAACTACGCCTTTGTGATGTTCCTCCGTATGGGCTAGTGAAACACTTCCGGAGTATAAAGTACCTAATGCCTTCGTGATAATCCTCCGTACGGGCATTGAAAAATATACTCTAACGAATTGAACCCGCTTTTATCGGGGTGCCTTACTAGCCTTCACTGACGACAGTGAGGAACAATTCGGGGCCTTAGAACCGATTCACCTTCATATAGTGAACCTAGGCGAAGCCATGCCGGATTTCCGTTAGATATACTGAAAATAGGAACACATGGAGGTACATTTCTAAACCTTTTGTTACCTATTTTATACTCTAAAGAAGTTTTGTAGATCGGGCAACGATGTACGTACATCGCCCGTAATAAATGTGATAATCCATCCCAAAGGCACCGTGATGCCTATATAAGTAGATATTGTTGGGGCAAGTGTTCACTAACCTTTTGAAATTCAAAATACAAACATTCTTTTTCAAACATTTTTTTGCACATTTCATGTATGTGTGAATAGAGCATGTACATTTTGGTTGTATTATTGATCTCGTTTTTGCAATAAATGGGTGGTAATAATTTTATTTGATGATTTCATAAAACCGGTAGTGTTACATGAAAATTTGCATATTGTACCATAGTAGGATCCACTACCCCGAAATTCTTTTGAAAATAATACGATTGGTTTTCCATAGAAAAAAACATGTTTTAAAAAAAAATCATAAATTTGGAGGCAAATCTTGCATAATGAGATTTTTGAATAATCAAGATTTAGGTCCCACCAATTTCATGTAATCATTGGTTAATTTATTTGTATCATTTTGACATCATCCCACAGTCCTAACATGCATGGTTCTCCATTGTAGAATACATTTGTGATATACATGGTTATTCTTTGTACCTACCTTTGTATTAATTCATTTATTCTTAGCATGTATCATTTTGACATCATAGCATGCATGGTTCTTCATTGTAGAATACATTTGTGATATACATGGTCATTCTTTGTACCTACCTTTGTATTAATTCATTTAGGCTTAGCATGTATCATTTTGACATCATAGCATGCATGGTCATTCATTGTAGAATACGTTTATGGCATGCATGGTCATTATTTGTATATACTTGTGCATCAATTTATTCATTTTTTTTAAAATGCATCATGTTGGCATTAGATTGCATCCATAGCATACATAGTCATCATAATTTCTCTATATATGGTCATGCATTAATCATCAATATATTCATGCACATAGGAATAGAGCATGTACATTCAAAATTGTATTCTTAATCTCATGACATTTTCATTTGCATGAAAGGGGTTCAAGATATGAGGAATGAATCGGAGGAACGATTGGGTGCTTTGGAACGCAATCAAGAGGAATGTGGACATGAAATCCGAGAGGTGAAGGAACAGCTGGCCAAATTGCTGAAAATGGTTAAGGATATGGGTAAGAGTAAAAAGGAACTTTCTCAGGGCTCTGCATCGCCTTCGGATCAACCAAAACGATTAGGTCCAGAACATACAATCCTTGCAGGATCTTGCACTTGTCAATGCCACAAAGGTTGCAATCCTGATGAAATTATGGACAAAATCGTGAAGATGATTAAACCTGAGACCCTGATACCAAAGATAGAAACCTCGGATCCTGTACCATACTTGTAAACTGTTCTAGGTCCAAACCAGTATCCCCACCCTACTATGGTCCAATCATCTATTGGGATGACCACTACGGGATTCCTGAATCCCACTCCATCACCACCAACTGACAGTTCATACTATTTTCCTCATCAATCACCTTATCCAGTATCTGGGATAGGAACCTTGAGCTATGTACAACCTCCAAAGGCCCCGTGTCCAAATCCATACCCTTACCATGTTGTTCCGCCACATCTCCATGTAAACACTCTGGTTTGGACCTTAATGCCACCGCTAAGTGCCCCAACTCCTAGGCCATGTGTGACTAAGAAACCACCCCAGGATAAAACCCAAATGCATTTTGACCCCCTTCCAATCAGTTACCGAGAGCTTCTCCCTATACTGATCCAAAATCACATGGTTTCCTGTGTCCCATTGAAATCCCTGTTACCACCATATCCAAGGTGGTATAATCCAAATGCAAGATGTGATTATCACTGTGGAATTGTTGGCCATAACATTGAAGACTGTATAGCATTCAAAAAGAAAGTGCAAACTCTTTTAGATGCCAAGTGGTTGGATCCAACGACACTGATTGATAGAGGACTGGGAAAGCGTCATTAGGATTGGGAAATTTACAACATTGGGGTGGAAAAGCTTCGGTCTTATATGATGTAATAGGATTTCACTTTTTTATCAGCCGGCTTTTATAGCCTTAGGATGCTAGGAAGAATAAAGGGCTTGTAAAAGACAGTTTTAACTATTGCTCAGATTTTGTAAACATGGTTTATACCATTGTGAACGTTGATATGGGAATAATTGACTATGCTTCAAATTTATGAGATGTTGATGATTAAGTTCCTCCGATTCTTATTTCCTCCGTGATATCTTCCCCTTTTGCATTTTGCATCCGATCAATTATTGGTCATACCATACATTCATACATGTATCATGTTAGCATCATGTTGCATTTATGCATTCATAATCAGTATGATTTTTCTGTATATATCCATGCATTAATTTGCTTATTACATACATCATGTTAACATTAGGTCGCATTCATGACACACATGGTTAGAATGATTTTCTTTGTATATACTTTGTATCAATCATTCATTGTTTGCATGTATCATAATTGACATCGTGTTGCATTCATAGGGTATATGATCATTCATTGGGAAATACGCTAAAATGTACATGATCATTCATTGCATATATCCATGTGGTGATTTGTTTATTCTTTGCTTGCAACATGTTGGCATCATGATTGCATTTATTACATACATAGTCAGCATGTTTCCACTATATATGTCCATACATCATTGCTTTTATTCTTCACATGCATCAAATGACAATCATGGCTCATTCATCATAACATACATTTGGGGGGAAATAAAACAGAAGTTGGCTTGGCTTTAGAAGTCTTTGAAAGAATTTCCATTTCAAATCAAAGGTATAAGAAGTACTGAGTACCCTTTTCATACAGGCTAGTGCTATGGAGGATGAACAAGTTGCCCGAATGGAAAAAATGGAAAGGGAACAGAAAGAATTACGAGAACAGCTAGCAAAGTCTCAAGCAGAATCTAAGGATTAGATGACTAAATTGATGGAGCTGATGTCCGTCGTAATCAAGGGAAAAGGATACACTGAAAACTTTGTCGACAGGAAATGTGATCGAACCCACTGATACCTATTCTGCTTCCTCTTTTTCAATTAGTCGTGTTGATGCCTCAATGAAGCTCATTGATAGTGTTCCAGAATGCAGCTCTGTCCATGTTCCTAAGATTCAGATGATTTTTGGAGTAGTTGGAATGCTAAAACTTGTAGCAGTGAAGATGGTCATTTCAAGTTGTCTGAAACTCGTAAGTTTGTAATCAGCAAAGGTGACATTACTCAGTGGTTTGTTGATGGCTCCTCCAATGCTATTGTCAATCTTGCAAATCAGAAAATGCTTGGAGGTGGTGGTGCAGATAAAGTCGTACATAGGGCTGCTGGCCCAGAATTTCGAGAAGCATGCTATAAGGTCCCAGTTGTTCGACCATGGCCACACTGGTCGTGTCTTGAACGTCACCAAATGCGCCATCGACGTTGAAGCCAGAAAGCAATAATTTTTTTAAGGCTGCTATTGACGAAATGGTTCAAATAGCCTGTGCTATGTTGCCCTTGCATACAAATTGTGTGAAAAGAAAAAAGTTCCTATTGATGAAGAGAGCTTTAAATTGGTCTTACCTGAAGATAACCTTGTTTTTTCTTGCTATTGTTGGTATAGAGGATCCTTGTCATCCAGATGTCAAAGATGCTATGAAAATGGGCATGGGTGCTAGTGTTAAGGTATGTATGGTCATTAGAGATAATATCCAAACAAAAAAAGAAATAGCTTTAGAGTGTGGGATACTTAGTTCTGCTGAAGATGCTACTGAGTATATCATCATTGAAGGAAGGGTGTTCCGTGCCTTATCTGATAAAGAAAGAGAACAAGTAGCCAAGAAAATAACGGTAATGGGTGATCTTCTCCAAGTGATAAACTTTTGCTTGTTCAAGCCTTACGTAAGGGAGGGGATGCTGTGGCTGTGACTGGAGATGGTACCAATGATGCTCCTGCACTTCATGAGCGCTGATATTGGAGTTGCGAAACTTCGATTTCACCAAGATTCTGTTCCTGAGAAAAAATATTCTACCATGGCCACACCGGTCGTGTCTTGAACGTCACCAAACGCGACATAGACGTTGAAGTCAACAAGCAGGTATAAAAAAAACAAAAGTGTTCATTTTTCTTTTGGTTGAGAAATGATGTTTTGGTATATTTGTAGGGTTTTGGTCTATAATATTTGTGGGTATTCTGTTTCATTTTGCTTGATGTATTATATGTGATTTGCCTTTCGGTCTTGATTTGTTGTTTGTCTTGCTGTAGTCTATGTTTCATTTCATGTTTTCAAATACTGATTACTGATTAGAAAATGGATATCTTTTTTATTAAACAGTGAATACAGGTTCTGTTTCTGATAACCCGATTGAATATGTTTCTTAATTTTTATATAGTATTTTGCTCTGCTAAGTGTAATATTGAAAATTCAATTTTTATATAGTATTATGTTCTTCTATTTTAAGATTATATTTTCTTCGTTATATGACAATAACTATGAACACATTGTTCTACCATAGAGCATTAGTATAGCGTTTGATTGGATGGGCCTCAATGTGAGAGCATTTGATTTGATGGGCCTCAAGATTACTACCGATTCTTGGAGAACTCCACTTTGTGCTATATGAGATATCACAAATCGGCCAGGGGAACCGAGTGTTCAGATTTTACAAAGGCAGTAGCTAAAAAAAGAGAGAAAATGGGGGAGAAAAGAAAAAGAGGATTTTGTATGGGAAAATAGGAAGTGGTTTTTGCTAAAGGGACAAGCACAAGGTAGTATTCTTTTATTTTATTTTATGTTTATTGTGCTTGCTTTGGACATAATATATTATGGTGTATATTTGGTGTTTGATAATTTACTCTTATGCGGCTAATGTTGCTTGCTTTGGACATGGTCTATTGTGGTGCATGCCTTAATGTCATTTTGCATATTCATAACATTTTAATAAATAAGGCAATATTCTCGAGTTCAATAATTCATGGTTTTCTCTGCTGGGTCTGCCGGAGAGGTTATCATTAATTATTAACGAAGGAATACCCTTTTCTAAAATAAAATGATTTGAAATTTTTTGAAATAAATAAAACTTTCTATGTTTTGTCGGGTCTGCCGAGGAACATGAAAAGATTTTGGTATTAATAAACTCCGAGTCATTTTAAGCTATTTCACATGCCATGTCATCTTATGTCATCGATATGCCATGTCATCTTGCTTGTCATGTCGATTTCATTCACATGCCATGTCATCTTATGCCATGTCATTTTATGTCATCCATTATGCCATGTCATCTTGTTTGCCATGTCGATTTCATTCACATGCCATGTCATCTTATGCCATGTCACATGCCATGTCATTTAGGCATTAGGTCACTATATGAATGCCATGCATTTTTTTCATGACATTTAGGTTTAAATCCATGCATTTCATACATTATGTTTGCTGTATTGTTTCATGCATTTCATGTTCATGCCACTTGAATAATGACTTGAGCCAATTAATGGTTGAAAGTCATGCTCTCTTGAGCACACTTGTGGAAAATTAAGTTTGTCAAGTTGATTATTCTACCTTTGTGATTTTTTTTACTTAGCCAATTTTTATATAACTTTCAAAAAGTCCTAGCTACTGTTTTTAAGTCATTTTAGGAGTTTCAAATATTTTTACTTTGATTTTTAAATGATTTTATCAAAGGCAAAAATGTGTTTTGGCAAAGCAGTTTTTTTTCACCCAAAACTCGTACATCTCTGATTTTTCTGGGAATTCATCTTTAATCATAAAATTAAGCCGATTTTTTCCCGTGTAGTTTTACATGTCCTGAGTCTCCAGTGCTTTTTTCAGAATTGTTTGAATTTTTAAAAATAGGGAAAAAATCGTGGCTTAAAACTGGATAGTGGAGTCAGAATTGAATTTAAAGAAAAATCATTTTTCTGTTTTGGTTAAGTTACTTAGAGTGGGCTGATTAAGAGGGTTAGCTACTGACTTAGGGTAGTTTCTAAGCCTTTTTAAACTCTAAAAATGGTTTTTCAAGTCTCGGGTTAAGGGTAGTCAAGTCCGGATTTTTAAACTTAGGAAATTAGAGCCATTTAAAAGAGGATTTAGCCCAGTTTTTACTTTTAATTCAAGCTTTTCAAAGTTGTTTTCAAACAATCACAAAGTATTTTGGTTTTAGAATATTTAATTTGACATATTTTCCTAAGGTAGCCGGATATCTTTTTAGATATACAGATTTCCTTAATTAAAGGAAAAAAATACATTTCATGCATTGCATTTTTCATATTCATGCATTTTATATAATATGAGATTCTTGCTATAATAATTTCTATGATATTGTTATTATTTTAATTTATATTTTTTTGATGTTATATGGTTTATTATATGGTTTTGAATATTTCATGATATCCTATGCTTTTATTTAGTTATTGTTATTTAGCATATACTATGTTCATGCATTATTATTTTTATATTCATGCATATTTTATGAATTTTATTCCATGTCATTTAAATTATTTCATTTCATTTAGGATATATTATGTCATCTAGAATATTTTATTTCATTTAGATTATATCATATGACTTAGGATATTGCATTTCATGTAGAATATATTATACTACCTAGGTCATTTCATTTCATTTAGGATATATTATGTCATCTAGAATATTTTATTTCATTTAGATTATATCATATGACTTAGGATATTGCATTTCATATAGAATGTGTTATGTTACATAGGTCATTTAATTTCATTTAGAATATATCATATAACTTAGGATATTTCATTTCATTTAGAATATGCTAAGGCATTCAAATCATATCATGTCATTTAGGTTGCATTATATTATTTAGATTTTACTATGTCATTTTATTTATGTCATGCATATACATATTCATTTCTTTTAAATGTTTTCAAAAAAAGATAACGGTTTTCAAAAAAATAAAGATATTCCTGAGTTAAAATAATTCATGAGTTCTCTGTCGGGTTTGCTGGGGAGGATATCATCAATTATTATTAATAACGGAATATCTTTTTTAAAAAGAGAATGATTTGGAAAATTTTCCAAAATTAATAAAAATTTCTATATTTTGCCACGTTTGTTGGGGAATATAGGAAAATTTTGAATTTATAATTTTCGGATCATTTTCAATTAAAAATGGAATTATTTTTCTTTAAATTAGGAATTAACTTGAAATACTAAATTTAAAACCAATTTTTACCGAGACTTGAGATAACACACGATTAATAAGGTACCAATTTATACGGGCGTTGTGGGGGTGCTAATCCTTCCCCACACGTAACCGACTCCCGAACCCGCATCTTTGATTTCTCTGGTTTAAAACGCAGACTTGAAATTGGTTTTTAAAATGTTTTAATTAATTTTTAAAATATTTTATAAAATCGATTTTAATAGGTGGCCGATCACACCTAGCTAAAAAAGATTGGTGGCGACTCCATGTCTTTTTTTTAAGGTCATTTTCAAAACCTTGCATTTTTTTAGAGGAATTAAGTCGACTTTTCCTCGGTTTTTTTTAATGTCACGCTTAACGAATAATAAAGTCTTGCGATGAGACTCGTTATTTTTTAGGTTGCGAAAGCTTGGCGACTCCACTAGGGACCTTTAGAGAGTCAGGCCAAGAATTAGTCGTGTGTTATCAAAGTCTCGGTTTTGTTGGTTTAATTGGTATTTAATTTTAATTCCCACATTTTTTAATAAGGAGAATTTTGAAAAAAATAAAATGTTTTTAAATATGTTCATTCTCATGTGTATGCATTTTATTATTGTTCTCTAGTTATTTAAGGTTGTATATTATAATTGCTTGTTGGTTAATGCGTTACACTATTCTTGAATGTTTTTATAAATTGCTAGGGCATTTAGAATAAGGTTTGTAGAATAGGTGGTGAAAGGTTTGTTGTTCCTCCACACACATCACACGTGCATTTGCATATCATGAATCCTATACCCGGGTTCCGTCCTTTTAGGTGGGAGCAAAGTAACTAAGCCTTCGTGATTAACAATCCGCATGGGCTAGTGAAACACTTCCGGAGTACTAAATTACCTAAGCCTTCGTGATTAACAATCCGCATGGGCTAGGGAAATAGACTCTAACGAATTGAACCCGCTTTTATCGGGGTGCCTAACTAGCCTTCACCGACGACAGTGAGGAGCAATTCGGGGCCTTTAGATCCGATTCACCCTCATATAGTGAACCTAGGCGAAGCCATGCCGGATTTTCGTTAGATATACCAAAAATAGGAACACATGGAGGGACATTTCTAAACCTTTTGTTACCTATTTTACACTTCGAATAAGTGTGGTAGATCGGGCAACGATGTACGTACATCGCCCGTAATAAATGTGATACTCCACCTCGAAGGCATCGTGATGCCTAAATAAGCAGATATTGTTGGGGTAGATGTTCATTAGCTGTTTTAAAAAATAAAATCCTTTTTCAAGTATTTTTGCATGTTGCACATTTCATGCATGTGTGAATAGAGCATGTACATTTTTTATTGTATTATTGATCTCGTTTTTGCAATAAATGGATGGTGATTATAATTTCATTTAATGATTTCATAAAACCGGTAGTTCACATGAACATTTGGATATTGTACCATAGTAGGATCCACTACCCCGAAATTCTTTTGAAAATAATATGATTGGTTTTTCATAGGAAAAAAAAACATGTTTCAAAAAATTATAAATTTGGAGGCAAATCTTGCATACTGAAATTTTTGAATAATCAAGATTTAGGTCCCACCAATTTTGTGTAGCCATTGATTTCTTTGTATATACCTTTGTGTTAATTCATTTATTCTTTGCATGTACCATTTTGACATCATGTTACAGTCCTAACATACATGGTCATTCATTGTAGAATACTTTTGTGATATACATGGTCATTTTTTGTTCATATCCTTGTGTAAATTTATGAATTCTTTACATGTATCCATGCATTAATTTGTTTATTCTTTACATGCATCATGATTGGCATCAGGTTGCATTCATGCATTCATAGTCAGTATGACTTTTCTGTATATATCCATGCATTAATTTGTTTATTCTTTACATGCATCATGATTGGAATCAGGTTGCATTCATGTATTCATAGTCAGTATGACTTTTCTGTATATATCCATGCATTAATTTTCTTATTCTTTACATGCATCATGTTGGCATCATGTTGCATTTATGGCATATATAGTCATCATGATATGCTCATGCATTAATTTGTCATATTGGCATCAGGTTGCATACATGACATACACGATCAACATGATTTTCTTTGTATATACTCTGTGTCAGTCATTTATTCTTCACATGCATCATAATTGACATTGTGTGGCATTCATAGTGTATATGATCATTCATTGGGAAATGCATTTGGAACATACATGGTCATTCATTGCATATATCCATGCATTGATTTTTCTTATTCTTTAAATGCATAATGTTGGCATCGTGTTGCATTTATAACTTACATGATCAACATGTTTCCACTATATATGACCATAGATCACTTTGTTTATTCTTCACATGTATCAAATTGCATTCATGACATTCATAGCTCATTCATCATGAAACATATTAATAAGATGAAATAGAAATATGGCTTAGCTTTAAAGAGCTTTCTTCGTCAGCTAAAAGTTATGATCCCAACAGCAAGTGCGAGTATCACATTAGGGCAATTGGGCATTCGACTAAAAAATGCAGACGACTGAAGAAAAGAATTGAAGGTCTTGTCCACGATGGCATTTTGATTCCAGAGCTTATCGAACATTGGAAATCTGTTTTACCATAGATTGATTTCCTCTTGAAGAATTTTGAGGATAAGAATTGTTATCGTTGAAAGCATGTCAATAGGAGCATTCTGATGCATATATTTCTATACACTTTGATGATGAAAGCGCTTGTCTCATGTTGACATCTACATGAAATAAATAAATTTTGAATTTAAATGTTTTGTGTTCATTTTATTTTAGCAATAAATTTGAATTTGCAAAAACAAATGAAACTTTGAGAAAATTTATGGTAAACAATAAATAAGTGGTTTTCACATGAAATAATGAACAATCTTGAGAATATTGATGATCATTGTTAGAAATGATCCAATACGTTCCCTCTCTCTTTTGGGTTTTCCTACACTTAAATCCCTTGAATCAAGACCACTTGAAAGACCTAATGCTTCAAGAAATATGAATAAATTAAACTTCATAAACCATTTTCATTACAGAATAAGCAAAGATGTAAATCCTAATCTAGACTATGAACAAAGGAACAAACTTTTTGAAAATTTTTCGAATCCTTGAAATTAAACAAACGAGACATTCTTTCAAGAATCTAGATCATGGTAATTTGATGTGTGTCAAGGCTGTGCCAAAGCCATTCACATCATTTCCAATAACCACAAAACACCAATTGCCTAAACATCACTTCATGATTGATACCTTGGGGCGCCATGACCAAACAAGATTAGGTCAAGTCCTAGAGAAAACCTGTCTTTGGGAAATATTTTCTTAGGCACTTCAAACAAACCCAAGATTGAAACTCAGCATTTTCATTGTAAACCTAGATTTGCGATGTTCCTCGCAATGATACAAATCCTCATGGTTAATCAAATTATGGCATCATATGTGGAAATGATGGATACATGGTGAATAAGGATGGATTAATGCATGAATCATTGGGGCAAGCGACGAAAAAAAACAAAAAAAAGAAAAAGAAAAATTGTGATATCATGCATATGAGAATTCAGATGATTCCAAAGTGCAAAATGAAACTTTGATTATCTATTTCCCCGGGGGATTGCTTTTCAATGAGAATATTTGTGCTTGATATGATGAATGGCCATCTTTCATATCCTTTTCTCAAAAAAGAAATTATCCATAGTCACCCTTTTGAGCCAAAATAATTCTTTCTTCTTTGAACCCTGATCAAGGATCACCCTCTACACTAGGGGGCAACTGCGAGGAAAGATCTTTTCAGAGATCGTTGAGAAATGAGTCCTAGCTCGAGGACAAATACAAAGCAAATTGAGCGCCTAAATAAATACGGGCTCACTTTGTCGAAGAAAAAGGAAAAGGAAAAGATGGCGAAATAGAAGCCAAGAACAAAACAAAACAAAAAAACGGACAAAAAGAAAGAAGTGTGTGAAAAACTATGGCAAATGAAAGCCAAAAGCAAAGAAGAAAAAGTCTAAAAGTAAAAAGGAAAGAAATATCCAAGAATGGACAAATGCTTCAAAGAGAATTCTCCTCAAGAAATGATCCTTAATTTGATTACCCTCAAACACATATTTTGGGCCTATTTATCCTTTCTTTTTGAACCCCGAACCATGGCCTACATTACGTGCTTTAAAAGTCCATTTTTGATCAAGCATGAATATTTAATTTGAAGGGTTTTTTCCTCGAATTTTATCTCATCTCATCGAATTATCATTTCACTAAGGAAGAATTTAGAATTCTCAAGTGCATGGTAAAACAATGAAAAAGAAAAAGAAAGAGAAGGAAAAGGAAAAATGGAAAGAATGAGACTCTAGGGCGAAAACCCAAAAAATGGGCCGTCTAGAGTAAGATGGGAATTTTCGATGCCATCTATGATAATGCCGATGCCACAAAAGAGAAGATCATCATAAAGAATTGGTCATTGAGGAACATCTAGGAATTCCTGAACCTCCCAAAGTGTCAACTCTCATTCGGATGATTGATTTCAAACTGAAACTTTTTTTCCTCCAAAATCAACTTTCCAGTTTAAACATCCCAGCCAATCTTGACGCTTGTCAAAATACCTTGATATTTGAAACTAAAAGAATGTTGAATTTGTTTGGTTCTCAATGAATTCATGATTTATAAAATCTGTTCCATTTGTGAGCCTAGAAGGGACATACATTTTTGTTGTGAAGTTTTCCGGGAAAAACCAAAATCTTGTTGTACCGAGCATCAGTCATCAAATTGAAAAACCCAAATTGAAAAACCCAAATTGATACTTAGGGAAATTTCTAACAGTGATCATCAGTCATCAAAAGATTTGTACATCATACAATGTGGAGTTAAAATTTTTGGCTCAGAAGTTTTCCTTAAATAAGCAAAATTGTTTTTCAAAAAGGGAAAATAAAAATATTTTTGAAATACCCATTTTTTATGTTGACATGAGACAAGGGTTTTTCTAACCCAAAGATGTGGAATTACTAGGGATAACCTTGACTTCCAAATAGGAGAAGAAGAAATAAAACTCAGCAAGCAGATCTCTATTGATGAGAGTTTGAAAACTGGTGGGGTAAAGAGAATAGCCAAAGATTGAAAAAAGGAGTTGAAGATATACTCTTATTTGAAGAGGAAAAATTAATGGCAAAGGCTAAGCCAAAGTCTAGAAAAGATTATTAGGGGCATTTGCATCATTCATGAACACTCATTTCTTCATTAAGTTTTGCATCCGCGCAGTGTCAGCAGGCATTTGCATCATTCATGAGTATTTGCATTGGCACTATTCCATGAACATTGGCATTTTACCTTTATATTTACATTTTTCATCAATATTTGCATTTGTGTCATCTTAAGCAATTGCATCTTTTTAGAATCATTGCATTTTTATTATTGTGTGGCAACTACAGTTACACCATTCATAGACCACTTGCATGAACATGATTAGTAGGGGCATCTGCATCATTCCATGAAGTAGTTGCGTCAGCGCCAATTTTTGCATTTACATCATTTAGAAGCATTTACATCATTTAGAAGCATTTGCACATTGTCAATCTTATTCTACATCATTCCATGAAGTAATTGCGTTATCTGAGAATCTTTGCATTTGCATCATTTAGAAGTATTTGCATCAACCTAAGTCATTTGCATTTGCACAAAGAAGCATTAGAAGCATTTGCATCAACAAAAGCCAGTTGCATTCGCACCATGAAGCATCTGCATCTTATTCAACATCTGCACCATGAAGCATTCGAAGCATGTGCATCAATCCAAGGCATTTGCATCTTATTTTGCATCTGCATTAAGAAGCATTTGCATCAATCGAAGACATTTACATTTGCATCATGAATCATTTGCATCTTACTCAATATATGCATCTGCATCAAGAAGCATTTGCATGAATCCAAGCGTTTGCATCCTCTCTCGAATCCTCCAGGTTAATTTCCAAAATATTTTTCAATCTCTGGTTTCATCCAGATCTTTCTCAATTTTTTGGTTTCACCATATTATTTCAATCTCGGGTTTCATCTAGATCTCTCTCGAATCCTCCAGGTTAATCACCCATGTTATTTCAATCTCTGGTTTCATCCAGATCTTTTTCAATTTTTTGGTTTCAACCATGTAATTTATATCTCTGGTTTCATCCAGATCTTTCTCAATTTTCTAGTTTCACTCATGTCATTTCAATCTCTGGCTTCATCCAGATCTTTCTCGATTTTCGGTTTCACCCATGCCAATAAGGTAAGCACAAGATAGGATAAGACCACGAGACCATCGTCGAGGTATTTCCTTTTGTTTTAAATCGAATTCATTCTGTTTTATCAAATGAGTCGAGCCTTGAGACCACCGTCGAGGTGTTTCCTTTTGTTTTAAATCGAATTCATTCTGTTTTATCAAATGAGTCGAGCCTTGAGACCATCGTCGAGGTATTTCTTTTTGTTTTAAATCGAATTCATTCTGTTTTATCAAATGAGTCGAGCCTTGAGACTATCGTCAAGGTATTTCCTTTTGTTTTAAATCGAATTCATTCTGTTCCATCAAATGAGTCGAGCCTTGAGACCACCGTCGAGGTATTTCTTTTTGTTTTAAATCGAATTCATTCTGTTTTATCAAATGAGTCGAGCCTTGAGACCACCGTCGAGGTATTTCTTTTTGTTTTAAATCGAATTCATTCTGTTTTATCAAATGAGTCGAGCCTTGAGACCACCGTCGAGGTATTTCCTTTTGTTTTAAATTGAATTCATTATGTTTTATCAAATGAGTCAAGCCTTGAGACCACCGTCGAGGTATTTATTTTTGTATTAAATCGAATTGATTATGTTTTATCAAATGATCGAGCCTTGAGACTATCGTCGAGGTATTTCCTTCTCTTTTAAATCGAATTCATTCTATTTTATCAAATGAGTCGAGCCTTGGGACTATCCTCGAGGTATTTCCTTCTGTTTAAATCGAATTCATTCTGTTTTATCAAATGAGTCGAGCCTTGGGACCACAGTCGAGGTATTTCCTTTTGTTTTAAATTGAATTCATTATGTTTTATCAAATGAGTCAAACCTTGAGACCTCCATCGAGGTATTTCCTTATGTTTTAAATCGAATTCATTCTATTTTATCAAATGAGTCGAGCCTTGAGACTACCGTCGAGGTATTTCCTTTTGTTTTAAATCGAATTCATTCTGTTTTACCAAATGAGTCGAGCCTTGGGACCACCGTCGAGGTATTTCCTTTTGTTTTAAATCGAATTCATTATGTTTTATCAAATGAGTCGAGCCTTGGGACCACCGTCGAGGTATTTCCTTTTGTTTTAAATCGAATTCATTCTGTTTTATCAAATGAGTCGAACCTTGGGACCACCGTCGAAGTATTTCCTTTTGTTTTAAATCGAATTCATTCTGTTTTATCAAATGAGTCGAGCCTTGAGACCACCGTCGAGGTATTTCTTTTTGTTTTAAATCGAATTCATTCTGTTTTATCAAATGAGTGGAGCCTTGAGACTACCGTCGAGGTATTTCCTTTTGTTTTAAATCGAATTCATTCTGTTTTATCAAATGAGTCAAACCTTGGGACCACCATCGAGGTATTTCCTTTTGTTTTAAATCGAATTCATTCTGTTTTATCAAATCAGTCGAGCCTTGAGACCTCCGTCAAGGTATTCCATTATGTTTTAAATTGAATTCATTCTGTTTTATTAAATGAATCGAACCCTGAGACCGTCGTCAAGGTATTTTCAAACCAGTTTTAAAGACCTTCGGGCACCATTTTTAAAGACCTTCGGGCACCAGTTTTAAAGACCTTCGGGCACCAATTTTAAAGACCTTCGGGCACAAGTTTTCAAGACCTTCGGACACCAGTTTTAAAGACCTTCAGGCACCAGTTTTAAAGACCTCCGGGCACCATTTTAAAGACCTTCGGGCACCATTTTTTAAAGACCTTCGGGCACCATTTTTTAGATCTTTGAACACAATTTTTCTTTTGAAAATCGACTCCGTTTCCTTAAGACGGGTCGAGCCTTGATTAGTCAGGGAACTTAATTTAAGGACAAAATCTTCTATTTACAGCTTTTTCAATATAAAAAAAAGAAAAAAAATGAATGAAAAATGATGAATGAAAACCCTTTTCTTTCTCTCCACATGTGATTTCACTGACCGGACAAAATTGTTGTCTATTTTATCTTTGCCTGATTCCTGATTCTCAGCAATAGTCAAAGAGGGGCAGCTGTAGACACCTAATTTTGTCCGGGCCTTTTAAAACCAATTTTGATTTGTCCCCCTTTCGGGTTTAATATTTTTGTAAAAGTCACGGTCACGATTTTAGATTTTTAAAATGTTCTAAATCATATATATCCTTTTTAGCTTTAATCGTTCAAATAAAACCAGATCGTAAAATTACCAATTTTAAAATTCAATTTAAACCCGAGGTGAAAAAAATTTAATCTTGAGCTTTATTAGATTTTTAAAATAATTTTTTTAATTGAAAATATTTGAAGAATAAAAAAATACTTGAAAAAATAAAGGAGGGGGTAATTTAGACATTACATATTTTTAGGTTAGGAATTGGTTATAAAAGGGTCCCGGTTAAAGAAAAACAGGGTGGGCCGGATATTTTAGGAAAAAGAGCTGGCGGCTAAAAGAAAGAAAAAGAAAAAGCTTTGGTTTTTTGGAAAAATAGGGAAGCCAATCATTTTTGCTGGAGAACACTAGCTGCTAAAAAAGGATGAGAAGCCATTAGGAGCATTTTTAAAAAGCTAGCAAGCTACAGAGGAGGGGTTTTGAAAAAATAATAAAAAGAGAGAAAAGAAAATGGCGTCGGTAGCATTAAAAAGAAACTACCTCTGCTCTCAATCGCTGGAACAATTCTACAGCGACGGGCCCTTCGCAATGCTCTTTCGTTGCGTGCGGGCTTGCCATGGCTCTGGAGGACTGCTTGCAACTTCAGGAGCTGATAGGAAAGTTCTTGTTTGGGGATGTTGATGGTGGTTTCTACACTCTCCTCAGATGTCACTGTCAGCTCAGATGTGGATGAAGATTCAACAAAGGGTTTCACTAGTGCTGTTATGCTGCCCTTGGATCAAGGACTGCTTTGTGTGACAGCTGATTAGCCGTTTCTCTTCTATTCTCCAGAGGAGCATCTAGAAGAAAAATGTGAAATAGAATTCCAATAATAATAGAGAGGGCAGAGTCATTCCAAAAGCTATATACAAGAATGCGGTTATGGGAATTCCCTGATGAGTATGTGATCGAACCCACTGATACCTCTTCTGCTTCCTCTTTTTCAATTAGTCGTGTTGATGCCACAATGAAGCTCATTGATAGTGTTCCAGAATGCAGCTCTGTCCATGTTCTTAAGATTCAGATGATTTTTGGAGTAGTTGGAATGCTAAAACTTCTAGCAGTGAAGATGGTCATTTCAAGTTGTCTGAAACTCGTAAGTTTGTAATCAGGAAAGGTGACATTACTCAGTGGTTTGTTGATGGCTCCTCTAATGCTATTGTCAATCCTGCAAATCAGAAAATGCTTGGAGGTGGTGGCGCAGATGGAGTCGTACATAGGGCTGCTGGCCCAGCATTTCGAGAAGCATGCTATAAGGTCCCAGTTGTTCGACCATGGCCACACTGGTCGTGTCTTGAACGTCACCAAATGCGCCATCGACGTTGAAGCCAGAAAGCAATAATTTTTTTAAGGCTGCTATTGACGAAATGGTTGCAAATAGCCTGCACTATGTTGCCCTTGCATACAAATTGTGTGAAAAGAAAAAAGTTCCTATTGATGAAGAGGGCTTTAATGAATTGGTCTTACATGAAGATAACCTTGTTTTTTCTTTATATTGTTGGTATAGAGGATCCTTGTCATCCAGATGTCAAAGATGCTATGAAAATGGGCATGGGTGCTAGTGTTAAGTTATGTATGGTCATTAGAGATAATATCCAAACAGCAAAAGAAATAGCTTTAGAGTGTGGGATACTTAGTTCTGCTGAAGATGCTACTGAGCATATCATCATTGAAGGAAGGGTGTTCCGTGCCTTATCTGATAAAGATAGAGAACAAGTGGCCAAGAAAACAACGGTAATGGGAGATCTTCTCCAAGTGATAAACTTTTGTTGTTTAAGCCTTACGTAAGGGAGGGGATGTTGTGGCTATGACTGGAGATGGTACCAATGATGCTCCTGCACTTCATGAGCGTTGATATTGGAGTTGCGAAACTTCGGTTTCACCAAGATTCTGTTCCTGAGAAAAAATATTATATCATGGCCGTACCGGTCGTGTCTTGAACGTCACCAAACGCGACATCGACGTTGAAGTCAACAAGCAGGTATAAAAAAAAAGTGTTCATTTTTCTTTTGGTTGAGAAATGATGTTTTGGTATATTTGTAGGGTTTTGGTCTATAATATTTGTGGGTATTCTGATTCATTTTGCTTGATGTATTATATGTGATTTGCCTTTGGGTCTTGATTTGTTGTTTGTCTTGCTGTAGTCCATGTTTCATTTCATGTTTTCAAATACTGATTACTGATTAGAAAATGGATATCTTTTTTATTAAACAGTGAATACAGGTTCTGCTTCTGATAACCCGATTGAATATGTTTCTTAACTTTTATATAGTATTTTGCTCTGCTAAGTGTAATATTGAAAATTCAATTTTTATATAGTATTATGTTCTGCTATTTTAAGATTATATTTGCTTCGTTATATGACAATAACTATGAACACATTGTTCTACCATAGAGCATTAGTATAGCGTTTGATTAGATGGGCCTCAATGTGAGAGCATTTGATTTGATGGGCCTCAAGATTACTACCGATTCTTGGAGAACTCCACTTTGTGCTATATGAGATATCACAAATCGGCCAGGGGAACCGAGTGGTCAGATTTTACAAAGGCAGTAGCTAAAAAAAGAGAGAAAATGGGGGAGAAAAGAAAAAGAGGATTTTGTATGAGAAAATAGGAAGTGGTTTTTGCTAAAGGGACAAACACATGGTAATATTCTTTTATTTTATTTTATTTTATGTTTATTGTGCTTGCTTTGGAAATAATATATTATGGTGTATATTTGGTGTTTGATAATTTACTCTTATACTACTAATGTTGCTTGCTTTGGACATGGTCTATTGTGGTGCATGCCTTAATGTCATTTTGCATATTCATAACATTTTAATAAATAAGGCAATATTCTCGAGTTCAATAATTCATGGTTTTCTCTGCGCGGTCTGCCGGAGAGGTTATCATTAATTATTAACGAAGGAATACCCTTTTCTAAAATAAAATGATTCGAAATTTTTTGAAATAAATAAAACTTTCTATGTTTTGTCGGGTCTACCGAGGAACATGAAAAGATTTTGGTATTAATAAACTCCGAGTCATTTTAAGCCATTTCACATGCCATGTCATCTTATGTCATCCATATGCCATGTCATCTTACTTGTCATGTCGATTTCATTCACATGCCATGTCATCTTATGCCATGTCACATGCCATGTCATTTTATGTCATCCATTATGCCATGTCATCTTGTTTGCCATGTTGATTTCATTCACATGCCATGTCACATGCCATGTCATTTAGGCATTAGGTCACTATATGAATGCCATGCATTTTTTTCATGACATTTAGGTTTAAATCCATGCATTTCATACATTATGTTTGCTGTATTGTTTCATGCATTTCATGTTCATGCCACTTGAATAATGACTTGAGCCAATTAATGGTTTAAAGTCATGCTCTCTTGAGCACACTTGTGGAAAATTAAGTTTGTCAAGTTGATTATTCTACCTTTGTGATTTTTTTTACTTAGCCAATTTTTATCTAACTTTCAAAAAGTCCTAGCTACTGTTTGTAAATCATTTTAGGAGTTTCAAATATTTTTACTTTGATTTTTAAATGATTTTATCAAAGGCAAAAATGTGTTTTGGCAAACCAGTTTTTTTTCACCCAAAACTCGTACATCTCTGATTTTTCTGGGAATTCATCTTTAATCAGAAAATTAAGCCGATTTTTTCCTGTGTAGTTTTACATGTCCTGAGGCTCCAATATTTTTTTTCAGAATTGTTTGAATTTTTAAAAATAGGGTAAAAAATCGTGGCTTAAAACTGAACAGTGGAGTTAGAATTGAATTTAAAGAAAAATCATTTTTCTGTTTTGGTTAAGTTACTTAGAGTGGGCTGATTAGGAGGGTTAGCTACTGACTTAGGGTAGTTTCTAAGCCTTTTTAATCTCTAAAAATGGTTTTTCAAGTCTCGGGTTAAGGGTAGTCAAGTCCGGATTTTTAAACTTAGGAAATTAGAGCCATTTAAAAGAGGATTTAGCCCAGTTTTTACTTTTAATTCAAGCTTTTCAAAGTTGTTTTCAAACAATCACAAAGTATTTTGGTTTTAGAATATTTAATTTGACATATTTTCCTAAGGTAGCCGAATATCTTTTTAGATATACAGATTTCCTTAATTAAAGGAAAAAAAATACATTTCATGCATTGCATTTTTCATAATCATGCATTTTATATAATATGAGATTCTTGCTATAATAATTTCTATGATATTGTTATTATTTTGATTTATGTCTTTTGATGTTATATGGTTTATTATATGGTTTTGAATATTTCATGATATCCTATGCTTTTATTTAGTTATTGTTATTTAGCATATACTATGTTCATGCATTATTGTTTTTATATTCATGCATATTATATGATAGCATTATTTTATTCCATGTCATTTAAATTATTTCATTTCATTTAGGATATATTATGTCATCTAGAATATTTTATTTCATTTAGATTATATCATATGACTTAGGATATTGCATTTCATGTAGAATATATTATACTACCTAGGTCATTTCATTTCATTTCATTTCATTTAGGATATATTATGTCATCTAGAATATTTTATTTCATTTAGATTATATCATATGACTTAGGATATTGCATTTCATATAGAATGTGTTATGTTACATAGGTCATTTAATTTCATTTAGAATATATCATATAAGTTAGGATATTTCATTTCATTTAGAATATGCTAAGGCATACAAATCATATCATGTCATTTAGGTTGCATTATATTATTTAGATTTTACTATGTCATCTTATTTATGTCATGCATATACATATTCATTTCTTTTAAATGTTTTCAAAAAAAGATAACGGTTTTCAATAAAATAAAGATATTCCCGAGTTAAAATAATTCATGAGTTCTCTGCCGGGTTTGCTGGGAAGGATATCATCAATTATTATTAATAACGGAATATCTTTTTTAAATAGAGAATGATTCGGAAAATTTTTCAAAATTAATAAAAATTTCTATATTTTGCCACGTTTGTTGGGGAATATAGGAACATTTTGAATTTATAAATTCCGGATCATTTTCAATTAAAAATGGAATTATTTTTCTTTAAATTGGGAATTAGCTTGAAATACTAAATTTAAAACCAATTTTTTCCGAGACTTGAGATAACACACGATAAATAAGGTACCAATTTATACGGGCGTTGTGGGGGTGCTAATCCTTCCCCACACGTAACCGACTCTCGGACCCGCTTCGTTGATTTCTCTAGTTTAAAACGCAGACTTGAAATTGGTTTTTAAAATGTTTTAATTAATTTTTAAAATATTTTATAAAACCGGTTTTAATAGGTGGTCGATCACACCTAGCTAAAAAAGATTGGTGGCGACTCCATATCTTTTTTTTAAGGTCATTTTCAAAACCTTCATTTTTTTAGAGGAATTAAGTCGACTTTTCCTCGGTTTTTTTTAATGTCACGCTTAACGAATAATAAAGTCTTGCGATGAGACCCGTTATTTTTTAGGTTGCGACAGTCTCACTTTGCAAAATATGGAGAAAAGAGCTACTGAAAGCTTCAAAGAATATGCACAATGATGGATGAGCCTAGCCGCCCAAGTACAACCGCCCTTGACACAAAAAGGAAATCAATATCCTTTTTGTGAATACACTGCAGGCCCCGTACTATGATAGACTCATCGGCAATGCCTCGAAGAATTTTGCGGACATGGTAATTTCAGGGGAGATGATTGAGAATGCTATCAAGAATGGGAAACTTGAAAGAGAAGGATATCCAATGCCGAGAGAAATAAGGCACCTAGAAAGAAAGAGGAAGATGTCCAAACTATGGGAGATTTCGTCCCATATTCCTAATTTCCCTCATACCAATCATGTTACCCTACTGAGGTATCTCCAAGACTTTATCCTTACCTACCTACCCAAACACCTAATCCTATACCAGCCCTTGCAACAAGGCCTACTTCTAGAAAATGACCGCGGGAAAATCAAGAAAGATTTCCAATCCCCATCCCTGACCTACTGCCATTACTAATAAAGAATCGGTACCTTACCCCGGTACCTTTGAAAATAGCTTCGAATCCATCAGCGAGGAGTTATGACCCTGACAGAAAGTGTGATTATCACCTAGGGGTAGTTGGGCATTCAACTGAAAAATGCAGACAACTGAAGGAAAGGATTGAAAGTGCTATCCATGATGGTATTTTGACACCGGAGCTTATCAATCAATGGAAGGTCGCTTTGCCCTAAATCAGTTTCTTTCAGGGTTTTAGGGGGAGAATTATTACCTTTGAAGGATGTCAATTGGAGCATTTTGATGCATGTAGTTTCAGATCTTATGACGAAAACACTTGTCTCATATCGACATTCATATAAATTAAATGAATTTTTAGTTTGTTGTGTTTTAACAATAATTTGAATTTGCAAAAACAAGCATTAAGGAAGTTTTAATAATATACAGTCTCGAGAATATTGTTGATCATTGTTAGAAATGACCCAACACCCTCCCCCTTTTTTTTTTGGGCTTCTCTATGCCTAAACCTTGAATCAAGAGCACTTGAAGGACCTAATGCTTCAAGGAATATGAATGATTGAACTTCACCAAAAAAAAAAAAGAGCGTTATCATTGTAGAATAAGCAAAGATTTAAATCTTAATCTAGGCTATGAACAAAGGAATGAACTTTTTGAAAATTTTCAAATTCCTTGAAATTCAAACAAATGAGACATTCATTGAAGAATCTAGATTTTGATAATTTGGTGTGTGTCAAGATTGTGCTAAAACCATTCATGACCTTTCCCAATGATCATAAAACTTCAAATACCCAAACATCACTTCATGATTGACACCCTGGGGCACAATGACTAAACCAGATTATCCCATATCCCAGAGAAAACCCATGTTTAGGTCATATTTTTCTCGTCTCTTCAAAGAACTCAGATTTGAAATTTAGTCTTTTCAGTACAGACCTAGACTTGCTATGTTTCTCGTTGATACAAATTCTCGTTGGTTAATCAAATTAGGGCATCATATGTGGAAATGATGGATACATGGTGAATAAGGATGGACTAACGCATGAATCATTGGGGCATGCAATGAAAATGAAAAATGAAAAAATTTGTGATATCACGCATATGAGAATTCGGATGATTCCAAAGTGCAAAATGAAATTCTGAATATCTATTTCCCCTAGGGATTGCTTTTCAATATGAATATTTGTGCTTGACATGAGAAATGACCATCTTTCATATCCCTTTCGCACAAAAAGAAATTATCCATAGTCACCCCTTTTGAGCCAAAAGAATTCTTTTTTCTTTAAACCCTGATCAAGGATTACCCTCTACACTGGGGGGCAAATGCGAGGAAAGAATTTTTTTAACAAGATCATTAAAAAATGAGTGACAGCTCAAAGACTGACACAAAGCAAATGGAGCTCCGAATAAATATGGGCTCACTCTGTCAAAGAGAAAAAAGGGAAAAGATGGTGAAATGAAAGCCAAGAAAAACAAAAAAGAAAACAAAATGTGTGAAAGACATGGCAAATTAAAAGCCAAAAGCAAGGAAGAAAAAGAGCAAAGTCAAAAGGAAAGAAATGTCCAAGAAGGGACAAATGCTTCAAAGAGAATCCTCCTCAAGAAATGATCCTTGATCTGATTACCCTCAAATACATATTTTGGGCCTATTTATCCTTTCTTTCTGAACCCTGAGCCATGGCCTACATTACGTGCTTTAAAAGTCCATTTTGATCAAGCATGAATATTTACTTTGAAAGGTTTTTTCCTCAGATTTTATCCCATCTCATCGAATTATCATTTCACTAAGGAAGAATTTAGAATCCTCAAGTGTATGGTTAAAAAAAAAGAAAGAAAAATCGGAAAGAATGGGGCTCTAGGGCGAAAACCCAAAAATGGGCGGTCTAGAGTAAAATGGAAATTTTTGATGCCATCTATGAAAGTGCCGATACCATGAAAAGAGAAGGTCATCTTAAAAAAGTGGTCACCAAGGAACATCTAGGAATGCCTGAACCTCTCAAATTGATAGCTCTCATTTGGAGGATTGTCTTCAAAAAACAAAAAAAAACTGAAACTTTTTTTCTTCAAGATTAAACATTTCGTTTAAACATCCCAGCCAATCTTGACGCTTGTCAAAATGCCTTGTTATGAAACCTAAAAGAATGTTGAATTTGTTTGGTTCTCAATGAATTCATGATTTATGAAACCTGTTCCATTTCTGAGCCTAGAAGGGATATACATTTTTGTCATGAAGTTTTCCTGGAAAAGACAGAATTTTGTTATACCAAGCCTTGCCAATCCCAGTTAAAAAAAAAAAAAAAACCTAGATTGACACTTAGAGAAATTTCTAACAATGATCATCAGTCTTCAAAAGATTTGTACATCACACATTGTGGGGTTAATATTTTTTGTTCAGAAGTTTTCAAAATGAGAAAACAAATAAAGATATATTTTTGAAATACCCATTTTGATGTTGACATGAGACAAGGATTTTTCTAACCCAAAGGTATAGAACTGCCAGGATAGGTCCTGACTTCCAGATATGAGAAGAAGAAATAGAACCCAGTTCAGATCTCTGTTGATGAAAGTTTGAAAACTGTTGGGGCAAAGAGAATAGCCAAAATGAATTGAAGATATACTCTGATTTGAAGAGGAAAAAATGAATTGGAAAGGCTAAGCCAAGGTCTAGAAAAATGATCAGGGGCATTTGCATATTTTCATAAAGCGTTTGCATCATTATCGATCTTTGCATTTGCATCATGTAGAAGCATTTTGCACATTGTCAAAACCTTGCATTTGCATCGTTTAGAAGCATTTGCATAATGCCAATCTTTGCATCTGCATCATTCCATAAAGTAGTTGCTTTAACACCAATTTTCGCATTTGCATCGTAAAGAAGCATTTGCACATTATTGACCTTTGCATCATTCTGAGAAGTAATTACGTTATTCGAGGATCATTTGCATTTTTGCAAGCATCTGTATCTTATTCAACATCTGCATTTGCGTCAAAAAGCATTCGCATCTTCTCAAAATCTCCAGGTTAATTTTCAACAATTTTTCAAAGACCATTTTTAAGGCCTCCGGGCACCATTCTTCAGACCTTCGAGCATAATTTTTTTTTTTCAAATCACGGGTAAGGCCTACGGGCACCATTTTTAAGGCCTCCAGGCACCATTCTTAAGACCTCCGGGCATAATTTTTTTTTTCAAATCACGGGTAAGACCTACGAGCACCATTTTTAAGACCTCCGGGCACCATTCTTAAGACCTCCGGGCATAATTTTTTTCAAATCACGGGTAAGGCCTATGGGCATAATTTTTAAGACATCTGGACACCATTCTTAAGACTTCCGGGCATAATTTTTCAAATCACGGGTAAGGGCTACGGGCACCATTTTTAAGACCTTCGGGCACCATTTTAAAGACCTCCGGGCACCATTTTAAAGACCTTCGGGCACCAATTTTAAAGACCTTCGGGCACCAATTTTAAAGACCTCTGGGCACCAATTTTAAAGACCTCCGGGCATCATTTTTAAGACCTCGGGGCACCATTTTAAAGACCTCTGAGGACCATTTTAAAGGCCTTTGGGCACCATTTTTAAGACCTTCGGGCATAATTTTTCATCATGGGTAAGGCCTCCGGGCTCCATTTTTAAGACCTCCGGGCACCATTTTAAACACCTCCGGGCACCATTTTAAAGACCTTCGGGCACCATTTTTAAGACCTTCGGGAATAATTTTTCATCATGGGTAAGGCCTCCGGGCACCATTTTTAAGACCTCCGGGCACCATTTTAAAGACCTTCGGGCACCATTTTAAGACCTCCGGGCACCATTTTAAAGACCTTCGGGCACCATTTTAAAGACCTTCGGGCACCAATTTTAAAGACCTCCGGGCACCATTTTAAAGACCTCCGGGCACCATTTTTAAAGACCTTCGGGCATCAGTTTTAAAGACCTCCGGGCACCATTTTAAAGACCTCCGAGCACTATTTTTAAAGACCTTCGGGCATCAGTTTTGAAGACCTTCGGGCACTATTCTTAAGACCTTCAGGCACAATTTTTCTTTTAAAAATCGAATCAGTTTCCTTAAGACGGGTCGAGCCTTGATTAGTCAGGGAATTCAATTTAAGGACAAATCTTCAATTTATAGCTTTTTCAAAAAAAAAAAAAAAAAATTTGTGAAAGATGATAGAAGAATGAAAAAGAAAACCCCTTTCCCTTTCCTTCACATGTGATTTCACTGACCGTACAAAATTAGTGTTGGTTTTTCTTTGCCTGATTCCTGATTCTCAGCAATAGCCAAAGAGGGGCAGCTGTAAACACCTAATTTTGTCCGGACCACTAAAACAGGTATGTTTTCTTCCTAAATTGATGTTTCTGAATGTAAAAAGATTTTTCATCCTGCAGGTGGTACTCCGAGACTTAGTTTAAGAGGGCGAGCATAAAAAGTCAACCCCGAAAAAAGTCAACCCCAAAAAAGTCAACCCCAGAAAGTCAACTACTGAAAAAGTCAAGATTTTAAGTTCAATTGAAAAATGGTCAAAGAATTTTGATAATCCGAGGTTTACATTGAAAGATATGGAGTTCGGAAGTTGGGATTTGGAGATTCAGTAGAAAGAAAACCCTAATCCGAGAAATTTGGGGAAAAGTGCTTAAACGATCAAATTGGTCGAAATTGAAGGTTCCAAATGAAAGATAGGCACTGACTACGGGTAATGGAGAAGCCACTTGTAAGAAAGACCGAAAGAAAAGTCAATATAGGAGAAAACCAAGAATTAGGGTTTTTAGTGGATTTCGGTGAAATCGGGAAGAATCACAGAAATGGACCAACTTGGTAGGACCAAAGCCCCCAATGGATGAGGAATGATTAAAAAAGGATAGCCCAAGGCTCAGTTTGAAGAAAATCTAAAAATCGGATTTGTTTTGAGCAAAACCAGGTTTCAGAGGCAAAAAGGCAAAATTGGAAAATTTGGGAAAAATAGCAAATGGACTCTGAAAATTCTGAAATTCTGAAAATTTGAAAATCTCATTTTTAAATCATTTGAAAGATATTGGAAAAATAAAATCTTGATTCGGAGTTCGTTTGCAAAATGGCCAAATCCCGGGCTTCTTATGTAGTAATTCAAAAAAGAAAATGACGAAAAAATAGCAAATGGACCCCAAAAATTCTTAAATTTTGCAAATCTCATTTTTAAATTATTTGGAAGAGATTGGAGAAATAAAATATTGATTTGGAGTTCGTTTGCAAAATGGCCAAATCCCGGGTCTCCTATACAGTAATTCAAGTCAATAAATCTCGAAAAAATACCAAATGAGCTCCAAAAATTATGAAAACTTCCAGATAGGCCAAGAGAGATGTCAACATTATTCTTGACCAGCTGTAATTCTAATCTAAGGGTGATAATTTCATGATTTTTCACCTTGAATTATTAGCCATTTGATGGAAAATTGGTTACAAAAAAATGACAACATCTTTGCATGTTTTAAGGGGTATTCGGCCAACACTCTTAGGGAGGTCAGAATTTGCATTTTCACACTTTATTTTTGCCGAGTTCTCTTGATTTTTACTTGGTTTTTCTCTCTTTGGTTGAAAGCAAAAAGGAAATGTTTAGAAAAGAAAGGAAAGTTTGAAGAGATAAAGCTTGAAATATAGCTTCTTGAGGTTGCTCTTGAGCACCAACTCTTGCACTTTCTTGAATTTCCATTCTTATTTTTGCTATTTTGATTACTATTTGGTGAGTTTCCATTTTAAAGAAATGTTTTTTTTTTTTATTGTTCTTCTTAAGTTCTTCCTTTATCTCTTTCTTAAATATATTTTTTACAATATACTCACCATGGCCAAATGGCCTACATTTTTTGTTAAGTTGCTATTTTGGTTTATTTTATCATGTTATTGATGTTATTTTCTTTGATCTTGATGTTTTAAATGTTATTTTACTTCATATACTAGAGTTATATTTTAATTTGGTTGCTTTGTTTGTTGTCATTTATGATTTAAATATCATGTTCTTGCATTTTTAATTTTTTGTTTTCATGATGTTTAAATTTGAGCATGTTTTAGATTTAGTATATAAAGTGTTTGTGAAAATGCTTGTGTGGTTTTTGCATGATTTGAGTTTTATACTTTAGTTGAGCATGTTTTAGATTTGGTATATCAAGTGTTTGTGAAAATGCTTGTGTGGTTTTTGCATGATTTGAGTTTTATATTTTAGTTGAGCATGTTAGTATATCAAGTGTTTGTGAAAATGCCATGCTTGTTGGAGCTTGAGGCCATTTGGCTACTCCATGTGTTTTGCATTGTGTGTTGCATTTTTGCTATGTTAGTTTGAAGGTTTTTGCATTTGCATGACATTTGATTTAGTTTTGCATGCTAGTATACCAAGTGTTTGTGAAAATGCCATGTTTGCTAGTTACATTATTCCATTCGGCCACTCTTGGAATCTTTGCATTGTATGTGAATTTTTGCTATGTTAGTTGATAGGTTAGCATTTGCATGATATTTGGTTGAGTTTTTGGTTTAAGCATGCTTTGTGTTTGTGAAAATGCCATGCATATTTTAGTTATTAAGTTAGGTTTATTTGCCATGCATGTTCATGCATTTTAGGTCTAGGTTGTATTAAATGCCATGCAAGTTCATTTAGGTCTAGGTCACTATATGAATGCCATGCATTTTTTTCATGACATTTAGGTTTAAACTCATGCATTTCGTGCACTATGTTTTCTGTAATTTTTTCATGCATTTCATGTTCTTGCCACTTGAATCATTTGAGCCAATTAATGGTTTAAAGTCATGCTCTCTTGAGCATACTTGTGGGAAATTAAGTTTTGTCAAATTGATTATTCTACCTTTGTGATTTTTTTTACTTAGCCAATTTTTATCTAACTTTCAAAAAGTCCTAGCTACTGTTTGTGAGTCATTTTATGAGTCTTAAATATTTTTACTTTGATTTTTAAATGATTTTATCAAAGGCAAAAATGTATTTTGGCAAAACAGTTTTTTCACCCGGTACTCGTACTTTCCCAATTTTTTTGGGCATTCATCTTTAATCAGAAAATTAAGATGATTTTTTCTCGTGTAGTTTTACATGTCCTGAGTCACCAGTACTTTTTTTTCAGAATTTTTTGAATTTTTTAAAATAGGATAAAAAATCGTGGCTTAAAACTGGACAGTGGAGTCAGAATTGAATTTAAAGAAAAATCATTTTTCTGTTTTGGTTAAGTTACCTAGAGGGGGCTGATTAGGAAGGTTAGCTACTGACTTAGGGTAGTTTCTAAGCCTTTTTAAACTCTAAAAATGATTTTTTAACTCTCGGGTTAAGGGTGGTCAAGTCCGGGATTTTAAACTTAGGAAATTAGAGCCATTTTAAAAAAGGGTTTAGTCCAGTTTTTATTTTTAATCTAAGCTTTTCAAAATTATTTTCAAACAATCACAAAGTATTTTGGTTTTAGAATATTTAATTTGACATATTTTCCTAAGGTAGCCGGATATCTTTTTAGATATACGGATTTCCTTAATTAAAGGAAAAAATACATTCTCATGCATTGCATTTTCTATATTCATGCATTTTATATATAATATGTGATTTTTACTATGATAATTTCTATGATATTGTTATGATTTTGAGCTATTTTATATTGTTTATTATATGATTTGGAATATTTCATGATATCCTATGCTTTTTATTTTTTATTTTTTGGTCATATTATTTAGCATATGCTATGTTCATGCATTATTATTTTCATTTTTATTTCCATGCATATTATATGATAGCATCATTTTATATTCCATTTCATTTAAATTATATGCCATATCATTCATGTTTGCCATGTCATTTAAATTATTTCATATAGAATATGTTATGTTACTTAGGTTATTTTATTTCATTTAGAATATATTATGTTACCTAGGTCATTTCATTTAACTTAGAATATATCATATAACTTAGGATATTTCATTTCATTTAGAATATGCTAAGACATTTAAATTATATCATGTCATTTAGGATGCACTATATTATTTAGATTTTGCCATGTCATTTTATTTATGTCATGCATATACATATTCATATTTTTTAAAATGTTTTCAAAAGGATAATGATTTTTCAATAAAAAAATAAAGATATTCCCGAGTTAAAATAATTCATGAGTTCTCTACCGGGTTTGCTGGAGGGAATATCAGCAATTATCATTAATAAAGGAATATCTTTCTTTCAAAAAAGAGAATGATTCGGAAAGTTTTCCAAATTAGTAAAAATTTCTATATTTTGCCACGTTTGTTGGGGAATATAGAAAAATTTTGAATTTATAAATTCCGGATCATTTTTAATAAAAATGGAATTATTTTTCTTTAAATTGGGAATTAACTTGAAATACTAAATTTAAAATCAACTTTTTACCGAGACTTGAGATAACACATAATTAATAAGGTACCGTTTTATACAGGCGTTGTGGGGGTGCTAATCCTTCCCCGCACGTAACCGAGTCCCGAACCCGTTTATTTGATTTCTCTGGTTTAAACGCAGACTTGAAATTGGTTTTAAAAATGTTTTAATTAATTTTTAAAATATTTTATAAAATCGGCTTTAATAGGTGGCCGATCACACCTAGCTAAAAAATATTGGTGGCGGCTCCATGTATTTTTCAAGGTCATTTTCAAAACCTTCATTTTTCTAGAGGAATTAAGTCGACTTTTCCTCGGTTTTTTTAATGTCACGCTTAACGAATAATAAAGTCTTGCGATGAGACTCGTTATTTTTTAGGTTGCGACAATATGTTTTAAAATGTTTTGAAAAGGATAATGATTTTCTCTAAAATAAAGATATTCCCAAGTTAAAATAATTCATGAGTCCTCTGTCGGGTTTGTTGGGAAGGATATCATCAATTATTGTTAATAACGAGATATCTTCTTTAAAACAAGAATGATTCGGAAAATTTTCCTTGTTAATAAAAATTTCTATATTTTGCTACATTTTTGGGGGAATATAGAAAAAGTTTGAATTAATAAATTCCGGATCACTTTCAATTAAAAAATGGAAATATTTTTCTTTAAATTGGGAATTAATTTGAAATACCAAATTTAAAACCTACTTTTTTATCGAGACTTGAGATAACACACGATTAATAAGGTACCATTTTATACGGGCGTTGTGCGGGTGCTAATCCTTCCCCGCACGTAACCGAGTCTCGAACCCGATTCTTCGATTTTCTCTGGTTTATAATGCAGACTTGAAATTGGTTTTAAAAATGTTTTAATTGATTTTAAAATGTTTTAATAGATTTTAATATGTTTTATAAAGCCGGTTTTAATAGGTGGCCGATCACACCTAGCTAAAAAAGATTGGTGGCGACGCCATGTCTTTTTTGAGGTTGTTTTCAAACCCTCATTTTATTTCAAGAGAAATAAAGTCGTCTTTTCCTCTACTTCCCCAATGTTACACTTAACAAATATAAAGTCTCGCGAAAAGACCTTGTTATTTTTTAGGTTGCTACAGCTTGGCGACTCCACTGGGGACATTTAGAGAGTCAAGCCTAGAATTAGTCGTGTGTTATCAAAGTCTCGGTTTTGTCGGGTTTAATTGGTATTTAATTTTAATTCTCACTTTTTGTTTTTAAAAAAATGAGAATTTCAAAAATAATAAAATACTCTTAAATATTTCCATATTCATATGCCTACATATTATAATTGTTCTCTGGTTATTTTGGTGCATATATTCATTTATTGATTAATTGATGATTTATGTTGTCTAATCATGTTGGGGCATTTAGAATCAGGGTTGTAGAATAGGTGGTGGAAGGTTTGTTGTGCCTCCTCACATACATTGCACTCGCATTTGCATATCATGAGTCCTACACCCGGGTTTCGTCCCTTTAGGTGGAAGTAAAGTAGCTACACTCCTGTGATTAACAATCCGCATGGGTTAGCAAAATACTTGGGAGTATAAATTACCTAAGTTACCGTGATTAACAATCCGCATGGGCTAGGGAAATATATTCTAACGAATTGAACCCGTTTTTATCGGGGTGCCTTACTAGCCTTCACAGGCGACAGTAAGGAACAATTCAGAGCCTTTTTAGAACTTCATTCACCCACATATAGTGAACCATAGAGCCAACATAGGCGAATCTCTGCCGGATTTTTGATAGAATTACCGAAGTTAGGGACACATGGAGGGACATTTCTAACCTTTTATTACCTATGTTACATCCCGATAAATTTTGCAAATTGGGCAGTGATGAACGTACATCGTTTTGCCCATCATAGATTCAAAATTCCGTCCCTAAAGGCATCGTAATGCCGAATTTTCATTGGGACATTTGTTGTATTATTTTGTTATTATTTGACTTCTTCACCTCTATTGACTTGTTTCTTTTTCATGCATTTTTTTTGTCTCATCATAGCACATAGGAAAAATTATTGGCCTCGAGATAATCTTCAACGAAGAGGGTTTTCATGGAAGGTCAGGCTAGTTCGATAGTGGAAGAGCATGCAGGGGTGCACAGTGTTCGGAGTTAGATCAGCGAAGAGATAGGGATTATTTAAATGAGGGATATATATCAGCATTGCCAGAACGGGTAGATTTAGTTTATCGGCAAAATGATCTTCGAGGGTTGATGGATATTTGGAATCAATGGGATGTGTCAGAAAAGAGGATTTTCACTCAGATATATGGAGACATAGCATTGTTGATGCCGGTTAAGATTAACAGTGAGTTGATTCGGGCTATGGTACATTTCTGGAATCCGGCTTACCGATGTTTCACCTTCAACAAGGAAGACATGACACTGACCATAGAAGAATATTCAGCTTTGTTGTGTATTGAGGATGCTATCCCTGACCAAATTTATTTGAAGGATTCGAAGACATTAGGGTTCAAGAAGAAATTAGCTAGGATTGTGGGAATGGATAGCAAATGGGTCGATGCACATGTGGTTAAGAAAGGGAAAAATGAGTGTATTCCGTGGGATGCTCTCCAATCTTTGATCTGAAGTCACCCGAATAGAGAGATTGCTAGGGATATTTTTGCCTTAGCCATATATGGTTTGGTTATCTTCCCGAGGACACTAGAACGTGTCGAGTTGGCCATAGTTGACCTTTTTGAGAAGTTAAGGCATAAGATAGATCCGTCTCCAGCCATCCTAGCAGAAACTATTCGATCTTTGAACTTTTGCAAAAGGGAAGGAAAATAAAGATTCAGGGGATGTATGCAGCTTCTCTATGTTTGGATTCAGAGTCATTTTTGGAGAAGAGAAGATGACTCTTTCAAACCATACTTGAAAACCCTAGTACCAATCAGTGAATTCCTTAAAATAGATTGGCCCGAAGACAGAAATGAAGAGCAGTGGATCAACCTATTCTGAAATCTTAAAGGTGAAATGATAACTTAGAGAGCTCCATGGATGATCCCTATGCCGATATTGTACAAATACGGAGACAAGTCAGGGGTTCCAATACGCGAGATTTAGGGAGCCGTGGCTACGTACCTCTGTTGGTTCAAAGATAGGTTGAATCTCGGCAGTTCACACCCGCGACTCATGGACTGGGTCTATTAGAGTTCACCTATGGAGAATAAGGTTACTCAGGAAAGGTGCGGGGAATAATTGAAGTATGGAAAAAGACCCGTGGATAAAGGTAGCCAAATATGCCGACATCATCACACCTGACTACCTAGCATGGAGAGAAAGGAGGATTAGTGACAGGTTGTTGGCATCTAATGGGGAAGAAGTTCAGTTCTTGAGTTCACCATCGAAGGAAGTGCCATCAGAGTTAGAAATTGCAAGGGCAGAATTTGAAAAAGAAAAGGCCCAAATGTGCAAAGAGATTGCCCGGCTGCAAGAAGAGCTTGAGGACATGAAAAATAGGGAATCAGCTCGAGAAAGAGAAAAAGGAAAAGATGAAGAGAGAAAGGGACACTGCTAAGGGCGATCTTCAGGAGGTACTGCTTCGATCTCAGATTTGAAGGAACCCTCAAGACTTTCGGGGAATGGGAGCAAGAGGTCAAAAACCTCAAGAAGGAGAGTAACTACTGGAAAGAGAGAGAGAAGCATGAGGAAGCCCGAGCCAATAAACTGCAGAAGCAAGCTAAGGAAAGCTTACACAGTGATGTTTCTATTGACGCGTCAAGGGGCCATGAACAAGTAGAGGTCAGATTGAAGAGTAAGGGAATCAAAAGGAGATTGTGAAGGAAAGTCCAAGATCAGAGGGAGTTACTATAGGACTAATATTTTGTAACAGCACTTTGAAAGGAAAATTATGGACTTGTCTTAGGCAATGGTCTTTTAATTCTATGTTTGATGTATTTAATTCCAGGAAATCAATGAAAGACCGTTTGGTTAGAATTATCCCGGGGCCAATACTTTCAAGTGCATACATATTTTTATCATTCACTTACTCTGTCCTTTATATATTTTGTTCGTTCATTCATACATTTATTCATAGTTATAATTATTCATTCATTTATTCTGCATATCATTTATTCATACTCATATACTTAGCCATTCATTTATTTGTCCATTCATTTATTCTTTATAATTATTCATTTGTTCATTCATTAAACATTTAGTCATTTATTCATTCATTCATTTTTTATAAAACATTTTAAAAAAATTATGTCAATAATTTCTAATTCATGGTTTTCAAAACTAAGGTATAATTGGTCGCACAGTGAAAGAACTTGATTTTCGACAGCCTTACAATACTCGATCTTAAGCCAGAGCTATGGAGAACGATCAGCTTGCTAGAATTGAAAGAATGGAAAGAACTCAAAGGGAATTGCAGGAATAGTTGGCTAAGTCTCAGGACGAGTCACGGGAACAGATGACTAAACTCATGGAAATGATGAGTGCCATAATGAAACAAAAAGGGTTGGGGGATAATTTGGTTATCGGGAAAAGGATGGTGAATGAAGAGGATCAACCTGAAAACATACAGCAAAAGGGCCAAGAGCTGCCAATTGGGGCAGCCTCCTATGTTTATATCCAGCTAGCTGCTGAGGCACAGAACTATGTTCCCGGAAAAGTTAATATTGGGGTTGACCCAATCGATGTTAATGTTCCAGACTTAGAGGAACTTGCTGAAAAGGAAAAGGAAAAGATGACTGAGCTGAAGAGGGTTGAAATGGCAGAATCACAAAAAAATATCAACTGCTGGAGGAGAGGCTGAAGGCCGTTGAAGAGGCAGAGTTATTTGGCAATCTGGATGCCAAAGAGATGAGTTTGGTACACGATCTGGTAATTCCCCCAAAGTTCAAAGTACCAGACTTTGAGAAATATAATGGGACTACCAACCCATCAGCACATCTGACCATGTACTGTAGAAAAATGACGGGGCACGATGATAATGAGAAACTGCTTATCCACTGTTTCCAAGATAGCTTGACAGGGTCTGCAACCCGATGGTACAGTCCACTGAGTCGTACCAAGATTCGTTCGTGGACGGATTTAGCCAGGGCTTTCATGGAGTATTATAAACATGTATCTGATATGGTACCTGATAGGCTGTCATTACAGAACATGGAAAAGAAAGCTATTGAAAGCTTTAAAGAATATTCTCAGAGATGGAGAGACCTGGCTACACAAGTACAACCTCCTTTGACCAACAAAGAAACTATTGTGCTTTTCATCAATACCTTGAAAGCACCTTATTATGATAAATTGGTAGGGAGTGCCACCAAGGACTTTGCAGATATGGTGATATCCGGGGAGATGATAGAGTCTGCCATTAAGAACGGGAAAATGGAAGGGGTGAGTCTGATACTCCGAAGAAGGTTTTCCTTGCAAAGAAGAAAGAGGAGACCCATGCAATTAGCTTCAATCAATACCCCTATGCACCTCCCACACCATATACACCACCAAGGCCCTATACTCCTACTACATCTTATGCACCTCCTACATCTTACACACCTTACCCGGGGTATAATCCTTACTACCCCAATGTGAACCACCTTACCCAAAATCTATTCTCTTATACCAATATACCACAACATCCATTTGCAACTGGTATATCCCCACAGATAACCCTTCCCCGAAACACTGTCCTAAATACTCAAGGTCCCGCGCGCAATGACCAACGTTCACCAAGGAACAATCAAAAACCCCAGTTTGATCCCATTCCTACCACCTATAGTGAGCTATATCCCAAATTACTGCAGGGCCAACTTGTCGCGCCCGTATATCTTAAACCTTTGACCCCACCGTACCCAAAGTGGTACAATGCAAATACCAACTGCGCATGTCACAAAGGAATTCAGGGGCATTCGACTGAGGATGGCATTGCCTTCAAAAAGAAAGTCCAAAGTTTAATCAATACCGAAGTTGTGAAGTTTGGGTCAAAGAATGGGCCGAATGTAGCGGGAAACCCATTGCCCGATCATGCTGAGGATCGGGTAAATCCAGTATGGAAAGGGGAAGTCAGAAGGGTAAAAAGAGATGCCAGGGAAGTCAAGACTCTAATGTTCACAGTATGGGTCGAGATGGTTAAGGCAGGAATGGTTGGGGATGCAGAAAGTTTAAAAATGGTTGCAAAGAGGGTGCAAAATTGGTGCCTATTCTATAAATGTAGAGGTCATATCATACAGGATTGCAGGGACTTTCTGGCTAAAGTCCAAAAGATGATGGATGATGGAGAGGCCCAGTTTTATGAGGAGATAGAGGACAAAGTAGAGGTTATTGAGAATATAGCTGGCTACGGGATATGAAGACCCTTAATCATCTATTATCATAGATTTGCCTTCTTCCATCTCATATAAGGAAAACACAGCTGCACTGTGGAAGTATGACTGTAGCATGGTTATGCCAGGATCTTCGAGTGAGCAAGATATCACAAGTGTAAGGTACTTAACACGAAGTGGAAAGTGTTATGCCCCTTAGGTTGTTGAACAGGGATTAACAAGAAAGGATGAAGGAATGGACAAAGGGAAGAAAGCAGCTGAACCAATCGATATTGAGATGGATTTGTCAAAAGAAGCAGAAAAGGGATCAGCCTTGGTTAACAAGATACAAGAGCCAGTGAATGAAAAGGAGGCTTGCGAGTTTTTAAAGTTCATAAAACATAGTGAGTATAGTGTGGTTCAGCAATTGCAGCGTCAGCCAGCAAGAATCTCCATCTTATCTTTGCTATTAAACTCGGAGCCACACAGGAATGCCCTGTTGAAAGTGTTAAATTAGGCATATGTGGCTAACAACATATTGGTAGAAAAATTAGACAGGCTGGTGGGAAACATTATGGCAGACGATCATATATATTTCAGTTATGATGAAATACCACCCAATGGTATTGGGTCAACAAAGGCTCTTCACATAACAACCACTTGCAAGGGGCATATACTACCAAGGGTGCTTTTGGATAATGGTTCTTCATTAAATGTAATGCCCCTGGCAACCTTGTCTAAGTTGCCAATTGATATTTCTTATATGCTGCCGAGTTGCACAGTAGTGAAAGCTTTTGATGGTACCAGGAGAGAGGTAAAGAGAACTATTGAAATTCCTCTGGAGATAGGCCCATGCACCTATACAGTGAACTTTCAGGTCATGGATATTAATCCGTCCTATAATTGCTTGTTGGGAAGGCCGTGGATACATTCAGCAGGGGTTGTACCCTCATCTCTCCACCAAAAGCTAAAATTTGTGATGGATGGGCGTTTGATCACTGTATCAGGAGAAGAGGACATAATAGCCTCTACATCTACTGAATCTCCTTATGTTGAACGCAATGAAGATGCCGTAGAATGTTCCTTTCAGTCTTTGGAATTCGTAAATGCCATTTTCGTCGCTGAAGGAAGAAAAATTCCAAAAGCAAGGTTGTCCAAGAACACAAGGCTGGGGGTAAGAACTACCATGGGAAAAGGCTGCAGGGCTGGAAAAAGTCTCAAAAAATATCTTTAGGGGATGGCCCGAGTAATGGAAGTAGTGGGAAAGAAAGATCGATTTGGCCTAGGGTATCTTTCGAAGGCCCATGAGAAAAGGAAACAAGTTGAAAAGAACCGACAAAGGAGGATGGCCGGTCTCGCGGGTATGGATATTGAGTGGGAGCCTATGACTTTCCGACCAATCTTTCACAGCTTTCGCTCAGCCGATTTTCTGTTTGAAAAAAAAATTGAAATGATGTACTTATAATGATTGAGCAAGCCTTCGAGAGATTCCAGGTGAATAGGGATGAGCAGATATATGATATGGAAATCTGCATGACCAGGGAGGAAAGAATTGAAAGTGAGAATGCTAACTGGATGGTGCGACCTTCTCCACCAGGATATAGACTGACCAATTGGAGTGCAACCGAGCTGCCTATAGTTTTTAGGTCTATTCCAACGTAATGCTTTTAAACAAATCTTAAATATCTTTGCCCGAAGATATTAAGAAATTCTTTTGTAATGGGCTTTTGTCTAAAAATTTTCATTCAATAAATAACAAACACGATGCATTTTCTTCATATTGATGTGTCCATATTCTTTCATTTATGCTATTTATTTTTCTTCAATTGTATATATGTTTCCTATATTGTTTCTTCCCCACCTATTTCCAGGTGTATGGATGCGGAATATGAGGACCTTCCATTTAGTAATTCTGAAATTGATTTTGAGAGGCCGATTTGCACGAGTGATTTTGAGGCCAACAAAGATATTGAGGATCATGGTCTACCTCTGGACTTATTAAGAAAAATAGAACAAGAAGAGAAACAAGTACTTCTTCATGAGGAGCTATTGGAATTATTAAATTTGGGAAGTAGTGAGGAGATAAAAGAGGTTAAAATCGGGACTACATTGTCGTCATCAAGAAAGGGTGAATTAATAGCCTTGCTCCAGGAATATGTAGACATATTTGCATGGTCATACCAAGACATGCAGGGTTTGGATCCACACATTATGGTTTATAGGCTTCCTTTGAGGCCAGAATGCAAGCCAATTCACCAAAAGTTGAGACGAATGAGGTCGGACATGCTGTTAAAGGTAAAAAAAGATGTGAAGAGGCAGTTTGACGCTGGGTTCTTAGAGGTGGTGAAGTATCTGGAATGGCTGGCAACTATTGTTCCAATACCAAAAAAGGATGGCAAGGTGAGGATGTGCATTGATTATCGAGATCTGAACAAGGCCAGTCCTAAAGATAATTTCCCTTTGCCCCACATTGATACTTTGGTGGATAATACGGCGAAGAGTTCCTTGTTTTCTTTCATGGACAGATGCTCGGGATATAATCAGATTAAGTGGCACCGAAAGATATGGAGAAAACCACATTTGTTATAATGTGTGAAACATTCTGCTACAAGGTAACACCGTTAGGGTTGAAAAATGCTAGGGCAACATATCAGAGGGCCATGGTGACTTTGTTTCATGACATGATGCATAAGGGAATTGAGGTCTATGTTGATGATATGATTGCAAAGTCACAAGGAGAAGAGGAATAGATTGCAAATCTTAGAAAACTCTTTGAAAGACTAAGAAAGTTTCAACTCAAGCTAAACCCGACAAAATGCACTTTTGGAGTCACTTCGGGGAAATTGTTGGGTTTTGTTGTTAGCAAAAGGGGAATTGAGATTGATTTGTGATAAAGTGAAGGCCATCCAGAATTTTCCACCTCCACGTACTTAAAAAGAAGTAAGAGGTTTTCTGGGGAGATTGAATTACATTGCTCAGTTTATTTCTCAATTAACCGATAAATGTGATCCAATATTTAAGCTACTTCAAAAATGTGATCCAGGAGAGTGGGTGAAGGGTGTCAGATTGCTTTTGAAAAGGTTAAGCATTATCTATCAAATCCACCAGTATTAATGCCACCGGCTCCGGATAAACCGATGATACTGTATTTATCAGTATTTGAGAGAACCATGGGTTGTGTTTTGGGGCAGCTTGATGAGACTGGAAAGAAAGAACAGGCGGTTTACTACCTCAGCAAGAAGTTCATAGATTATGAGTTGAAATATTCGTCGGTAGAAAAGCTGTATTGTGCCTTAGCTTGGACTGCTCGAAGGCTCAGATAGTACATGCTATACCGCACAACGTGTTTGTTCGCCAAGCTAGATACAATCAAGTACATTTTGGAAGCACCTTCTTTTTCAGGAAGGACGGCAAAATGACAGGTTTTGTTGTCAGAATACGACATTGTATATGTGAGTCAGAAAGCTGTCAAGGGCACTGCAGTGGCTGAATTTTTAGCAAGTCGGGCAGTGGAAGATTATGAGTCGTTGAACTTTGATTTCCCAGATGAAGATTTGATGTATGTTTCGCAAGAGGATAAGGTTCACTTGAAGAAGAAAATATGGAAGATGTACTTTGATGGGGCATCTAATGCCATGGGGCACGGAATCGGTGCAGTGCTCATACCCCCAGAAAAAGATTATTATCCCTTCACTGCCAGATTGGATTTTAATTGTACAAACAATACTGCAGAATATGAGGCATGTACAATGGGCCTTCGTGTTGCCGTAGACAGAAAGATAAAAAAACTGGAGGTTTTTGAAGATTCAACCCTAGTAATATACCAGTTACGCGGAGAATGGGAAACCCGAGATACAAAATTAATCCGATACCAAGAACTTATACTGAGTTTGTTGGAGGAGTTTGAAGAAGTGACTTTCAATTACTTCCCTCGAGAAGAAAACTGAATGGCGGATGCTTTGGCTACTTTGTCATTTATTTTTAAAGTGAATGAAGGGGCGAAGGTTGTGCCGATCAAGATGAGCATATATGAATCTCCTGCCCACTGTTTGAGTATTGAAGAAGAAGCAGATGGTCTCCCTTGGTATAACGATATTTTGCAATACATCAAGAATCAACAGTATCCAGAGCGAGCAACAGAAAACGAAAAGATAACTCTGAGAAGGCTAGCAATGAGTTTTGTTCTGATGGCGAGATTCTCTATAAGAAAGGGAAAGATCAAATCCTATTGAGATGTGTCAGATCTGTCGAAGCTTGGAGAATCATGGAGGAAGTCCATGAAGGATATGTGGCACCCATGCTAATGGTCACATGCTTGCTAAACAGATTATGAGGGCATGATATTATTGGCTGATGATGGAAGGAGATTGCATCAGTTATTCCTGGAAGTGTCATGAATGCCAGATCTATGCAGATAAGATTCATGTTTCGCACCATGGCCATTGCATGTCATGATCGCACCATGGCCATTTTCAATGTGGGGAATGGATATGATTGGGCCTATTGCCCCGAAAGCTTCAAATGGACATCGTTTCATCTTGGTGGCCATAGATTATTTCACAAAGTGGGTAGAAGCTGCTTCCTACACGAATGTAACAAAGTCTATGGTATGCAGATTTGTTAAGAAGGAAATCACATGCTGATATGGATTGCCAGCAAGAATTATTTCAGATAATGCTCTCAATCTGAACAATAAGATGATGAGAGAGATGTGTACTCAGTTCAAGATCTCGCATCACAATTCAGCACCGTATCGTCCGAAGATGAATGGGGCAGTAGAAGCAGCCAACAAAAACATCAAGAAAATTATCGAGAAGATGACTGGTGTGTACAAGGATTGGTATGAGATCTTGCCTTTTGCTCCTCACGCGTATCGCACTTCGGTTCGCACATCTACAGGGGCAACGCTGTTTTCTTTGGTATATGGTATGGAAGCAGTGCTACCTATTGAAGTTGAGATTCCTTCACTTCGGGTTTTGATGGAAGTTGGTCTGGAAGAGGGAGAATGGGTTAGAGCTCGTTATGAACAGCTGAATCTCATCGAGGGGAAAAGATTGAAGGTAATTTATCATGGGCAATTGTATCAAAAATGGATGATTCGAGCCCACAAGAAGAAGGTTCGTCCCAGACAGTTCAGAGAAGGGGAGTTAGTATTGAGGAAAATTCTCCCTATAGTGAAGGATCCGCGAGAAAAATGAGCCCCAAATTGGGAAGGACCCTATATAGTAAAAAGTGCTTTTTCTGGAGGAGCATTGATTCTAACTCGAATGGACGGGGATGATTTCAGAAATCCCGTGAATGCTGATGAATTGAAGAAGTATTACGCTTGAAAATAAAAATAAGTCTGATACTATGCATAGGGGAATTCGAATGATTCCAAGTGTAAAAATAGAAATTCTATATATCTACCTCCCCTGAGAATTGCTTTTCAAAGAGAATATTCATGCTTGATATGATGAATGACCATCTTTCATACTCCCTTCACTAAGAAGAAATTATCCCTAGTCACCCCTTTGAACCTTAGGAATTATTTCTTTCATTGAACCCTGATTAAGGATCACCCTCTACACTGGAGGGCAAATACGAGAAAAAATAATCAAAATCATGGAAAAAAAAAAAGAGCCATTGGAAAATGTGAAATCAAAGAATGGCAAATGAAAGCCAGCAATGAAAAAAAAAAGTCCAAAAAAAAAGGCCAATCACCCTTAAACATATTTTGGGCCTATTTTATCCTTTCCTTCTAAACCCGAACCTTGGCCTACATTACATGCTTTAAAAGTCTATTTTGATGAAGCATGGATATTTAATTTGGAAGGTTTTTCTCAGAATTCATCCTATCTTTTGAATTGACATTTTTACCTTGGAAGCATTTAGAATTCTAAGATGCATGGTAGAATACAAAAAAAAAAAAAAGAGATGTTTAAGCCAAAAACCCGCAAATTGTAACTTAATACTGAATGTGAGACACCTGAGTTCGAAACCCGCAAAGGGCGCCTCAAGTACTGATTAAGGTTTGAATCAATGCTCCATGTAAAGGGGGAGAAAGTATTCAAAAATCAGAGAAAAAGTGAACAACTCAGTCTGACATAACTACGAAAGCTGAGGGATTACCCAAGTAAATTGCTCGTTCAAGAGAAGTTTCAGATGACTTGAAAAAGGAGGGGTCCAAGATATTCCGCATCCGGGGTATCTACAACCTATAACTTTTCATTTGTTTCTTATATCCTTGATATCCACTTTTATCATTTTAAAACATTTTGTTGCAATAAATTTTTGTTACCCCTTTTATGACAGTTGCTTGTTTCATACTTTGTTTCGTACATTTTTGCGATGCATTTTGTTTGTTATTAAATTGAATGATGATTAGTAAACATAAAAATCTTTAAATAAAGGGAGTTTAAAAGTGTTATTAAGGAACAGATCTAAATCTTAGAAAAGGTTTGGAAACCACTAATCCTGATGGAAAATTATCCAAGCAAAGGAAAACAGTGAATGTGTTAGAGACTCCGTCATGAAGTCAGAAATTTGTAAGTTTCAGCGAGGTCAGAAACTAGGACTGTTTGACAATTTATCTTGAGTAAAGGGCTCCTTAAGTGGGGCATCAGTGAACAATTGAAGACTCCGTCATGAAGTCAGATAATCTGTGAACCTCAAAGAAACCATGGATTAGAAATCATGAAACAATCATTTGATTGCATTCATCCTTAGGAACCATACAAGCATTTGCAAAGCATGTCATTCTCATCATTTCATTTAGCTAACACTGCAGGAATCAGGAAAACTTTGGCTTCCCCAAATCGAACTCGTTCTGCTCCTCAAATGAGTCGAGCCCCTAGACCACCGTCGAGGTATGTTCCTTTCCAAATCAAACTAGTTCTACTTCTCAAATGAGTCGAGCGCCGAGACCGCCGTCGAGGTATATTCCTTTCATTTTCAAGTTAAATTTATTTTTATTTTTTCCAAATGAATCAAACGCAGGATCATTCTTAGTATTTCCTTTTGTTTTAAATCGAATTCATTATGTTTTATCAAATGAGTCGAGTCCGAGCCCATCGTTGAGGTATTTCCTTTTGTTTTAAATCTAATTCATTTTGTTTATCAAATGAGTCAAGCCCCGAGATCATCGTCGAGGTATTTCCTTTTCATTTAAATCAAATTCATTCTATTTTATCAAATGAATCGAGCCCCGAGACCATCGTCGAGGTATTTCCTTTTGTTTTAAATCGAATTCATTCTTTTTATCAAATGAGTCGAACCTCGAGACCATCATCGAGGTATTTCCTTTTGTTTTAAAACTGATTCTGCTTTTTATGTGAGTCAAATACTTTGTTTTAAAATCGAACCCATTTCCTTAAGACGGGTCGAGCCTTGATTAGTCAGGGAATTCAATTTAAGGACAAAATCTTCAATTTACAGCTTTTTAAAAACAAAAAAAAAATGAAAAAAAAATGATGAATGAAAACCCCTTTCACTTTCCTTCACATGTGATTTCACTAACCGGACAAAATCAGTGTTTGTTTATCTTTGCCTGATTCCTGATTCTCAGCAATAGCCAAAGAGGGGCAGCTGTAGACACCTAATTTTGTCCGGACCATTAAATCAGGTATGTTTTCTTCCTAAATTGATGTTTCAAAATGCAAAAAAGACTTTTCCCATCCTGTAGGTGGTACTCCGTGACTTAGTCTAACAAAATAGACAAAAAAAAGTCAAACTTAAAAAGTCAACCCTGGAAAAGTCAACCCAAAAAGTCAACTACTAAAAAAGTCAACCCACTTTCAAAATCAAGATTTGAAGTTCAATTGAAAGATGGTGAAAGAATTTTGATAATCTGAGGTCTACATTGAAAGATATGGAGTTCGGAAGTTGGGTTACAGAATTTCAATAGAAAGAAAACCGTAGTTCAGGAAATTTGGGGAAAAATGCTTAACCGATCAAATTGGTCAAAAATGAAGGTTCCAAATAAAAGATAAGCACTGACTACAGGTAATGGAGAGGCTACTTGGAAGAAAAACTGAAAGAAAAGTCAATTCGGAAGAAAACCGAGAATTAGGGTTTTTAGTGGATTTTGGTGAAATTTGGGAAATTATAGAAATGACCCGATTCAGTAAGACTAAAGCCCCTAATTGATGAGGAGTGATTAAAAAAGGATATCCCAAGGCTGAGTTTGAAGAAAATCTAAAAATTGGACTTGTTTTGAGCAAAACCGGGCTTCAAAAGCAAAAGGGCAAAATTGGAAAATTTGGGAAAAATAGCAAATGAACTCCAAAAATTTTGAAAATTTTAAGATCTCATTATTAAATCATTTTGAAGAGATTGGCGAAAGAAAATCTTGATTCAGAGTTTGTTTGCAAAATGGCCAAATCCCGGGTCCACTATGCAGAAATTCAAAAGGATAAATCCTGAAAAAATAGTAAATGAGCTCCAAAAATTCTAAGAAGTTTTAGATCTTATTCTTGAATTATTTGGAAGAGATTGGTGAAAGAAAACCCGGATTCAGAGTTTGTTTGCAAATTGGCCAAATCTCGGGTTCTATATGCAGTAATTCAAGCAGATAAATCCCGAAAATAGCAAATGAGCTCCAAAAATTATGAAAACTTCCAGATCACATTTTTAAATTATTTGAAAGATATTGGCGAATAAAAATTTGTATTCGGAGCTCGTGTAAAAAATGGTAAAGTTCGGGTGCATTAAGGGGCAATTTTGGAAATAAATCCGAAATAAATGGCAAATGGACTCGAAAATTTTTGAAAACTTTCAGAATTTAATTTTTTATTATTTTGCAAGTATTGAAAAAGTAAAATTTGAATTTTGAGTCCGTTTGCTATTAATTTAGGTTCGGGGGGTCAAAAATGTCATTTTTATCGAAAAAACCAAAAAGGGCAAATTTGTAATTAAAAAAATATGAAAGAAGAAAGAATTGATGGGATTTTACCTCCTTTGATTAGCCAGCATAGAGGAGAATAAGGAATCTTGATCAATTTAATTCCTTAGTCACTATCAAGCTCACATGCTACCACTAGTACCTTGAAAATGGTCCGCCCTTCATCCAATGGCTTAGGTGCCTTGTAGAAAAGTTGAATGCACCATCCAATGGCCAAGTTTAAATGCCAAGATGACATTTTTATTTTTCATGAAAGAACCCTCATCTAATGGACAGGAATTGAAGAACACAACTCATCCAAAGGTGGACATCCATTTGACCAAGCAAGGAAGTGCATGGGATTGTTCCTTTTCATCTAATGGCTTAGGCCATGTACAAGGGCTGAGTACATATGTAAAGGGCTAGGATTAAATTCCAAGATGACATTTTTATGTTGTCATGAAAGAATCATCATTCAATGGCCAAGAATAAAAGAGCAAAACTCATCCAAGGGTAGGCACTCAAAGGGCCAAGCAAGGGAGTGCATGGGATTGGTCCTCTTTTTCATCTAAGGGCTGAGGTTATTACAAGGTTTGAGTACACATCTTAAGGGCTGCTATCAATTGGAAAGATGACATTTTTATGTTTTCATGAAAATATCTTAATCTAAGGGCCAAGATTGGAGGAGAAAAAGTGCAAAAATCATCCTATGGTAGAGGGGCCATTCGGCCAAGGCTAAGAGAGGGGGGAATGTTTTATTTTTCCTTAAGTGCCTGAGCATTTAGAGAGCACGGTCAGTAGCTAATTGAGAAAAAAAAGGTTTTTGAAAGAAAGGAAGAAAAGTTTTGTTAAGGTAGCCATTCTACCATTGCTACTACATTTTTTCTTCTTCTTCCTCATGCTTTATTTCTTGTTTTCCATGTGATTTCCTACCATTTTTTTTACATCTTTCTTGTAGTTTTTGCTTTTCAAAAAATAAATAAAACAATGGTTAGGTTTCTTGATCTTGATGAAAATCAAGTGATAATGGTTAGGGTGGGCTTTGTCCAATATACCAACCATGGAGCTCATCTCCATATTGTTTTTCTTACCTTAGTTATTTTTTATGATTTTGAGATTGAAAAGGCTTCATGACCTTGATGAAAATCAAGAGATAATGGTTAGGGGGCTTTGTCCAGTGTACCAACCGTGGAGCTCATCTCTTTGTTATTTATTTGCTTACTTTAACTTGCTTATTTATATTATTGTTTATCTTTATGTATATTTATATTCTTGCTAACCATCCTGTTTTTTTTTTTTTTTTTTACCTATGTCATATTTTTACATCTTGGGGCTATTGTCATATAGTTTAGGCCATTTCCATTTTTCATATCATCTTTCATAGCATTTAGTTAGGTCAATTTTACATGACATTTCTCACAACACTTTGGTTCCTAGGCCATTCGGCCATGTGTATTGTCATTTAGCTTTAAGCCATTTTCATATGACATGTTATTTTTCCATGACATTTAGACATTAGGCCATGTTCATATGCCATGTTCATATTCCATGTCATTTTACTTGTCATTTAAGCATTAGGCCATTTTCATATGCCATATTGTTGTTCCATGACATTTAGACATTAGGCCATTTTCATATGCCGTGTCATTTCCCATGTCATTTAGGCACTAAGCCATTTTCATTATTTTTAATGTCATTTTCCATGTCATTTAGACACTAGTTCATGCATGTTAAGTTAGGATAGCATTTATTGCCATGCAAACTCACGCTAGTCATTTAGGTTATTTATAACATGCATTTTTCATATCACTTAGGCTTTAAACCATGCATTCCATGCATTCACTTTGCTGTAATTTCATGCATTCCATGTCATGCCAAATGATTTATGACTTAGGCCAATCAATGGCTCAAATTCATGCTCACTTGAGCATACTTGTGGAAAATTAAAGGGTTATCAAATTGATTATTCTACCTTTGTGATTTTTTTTACTTAGCCAATTCTTGTCTAAGGTTCTTTAAATGTTTTAGCTACTGTTTATAGGTATTTATGAGAGTCTCCAACATTTTTACTTTGATTTTTAAATGATTTTATCAAAGGCAAAAAAATGTGTTTTGGCAAAACAGTTTTTCATCCAGTTTCATACTTTCCTGATTTTTCTGGGCAGTCATCTTTAATAAAAAAATTAAGACAATGTTTTATCATGTAGTTTTACATGTTCTAAGTCTCTAGTATTGCTTTTAGATTTTTTTTGAACTTTTAAAAATAGGCTAAAAAATTGTGTGTCAAAATCGGATAGTAGAGGCAGATTTAAATTCAAAAGAAAAACAATTGTTGAATTTGGCTAAGGCATTTAAAGGGGGTTGGTTAGAAGCATTAGCTATTGCCTTAGGACAGTTTCTAAGTATTTTAAAGTTTAAAAATGATTTTATAAATCTAGGGTTAAGGGTGGTCAAGTCCGAAATTTTAAACTTAGGAAATTAGAGCCATTTTCAAAGGTTTTGGCTAAGGTTTTATTATTTATTCAAGTCTCTTAAATTGTTTTCAATGAAATCACAAAGTATTTTGATTTTTTAAGATTTAATTTGATATATTTTCCTAAGGTAGCTGGATATTTTTTTAGATATACGGATTTCCTTAATTAAAGGAAAAAATACACTTTTATGCATTGCATTTTCCATATATCATGCATGTTGTATAACATATGATTTTTTTTCCTATGATAATTTTTATGATATTTGTTATTATTTTGATTTATATTTTTTGGTATTAAATTGTTTGTCATATGATTTTGAATGTTTCATGCTATCCTATGCTTTTTATTTAGTCATTTATTTTGTCACATTATTTAGCATGTTCATGCATTTTGTTATTTTATTTTCATGCATATTTCATGATAGCATTATTTAATGTTTCATATTCCATGTCACTTAAATAATATTCCATGTCATTTAGATTATCTTATTTAGGATATGCCATGTCATTTAAAAATTGCCATGTCATTTAAATCATTTTATTTCATTTCACAATATACCATGATACTTAGGATTTTTCATTTCGTCTAGAATATACTATGCCATTTAAATTATGTCATATCATTTAGGCTGTATTATATTATCTAGACTTTGTTATGTCATTTTATTCATGTGCCACATTTTCATATTCATATGTTTTAAAATGTTTTGAAAAGGATAATGATTTTCAATAAAATAAAGATATTCCCAAGTTAAAATAATTCATGAGTTCTCTGCCGGGTTTGCTGGGGAGGATATCATCAATTATTGTTAATAACGGGATATCTTCTTTAAAACAAGAATGATTCGGAAAATTTTTTGTGTTCATAAAAATTTCCATATTTTGCCACGTTTGTCGGGGAATATAGAAAAATTTTGAATTAATAAATTCCGGATCACTTTCAATTAAAAAATGGAATTATTTTTCTTTAAATTGGGAATTAATTTGAAATACCAAATTTAAAATCGACTTTTTTACCGAGACTTGAGATAACACATGATTAATAAGGTACCGTTTTATACGGGCGTTGTAGGGGTGCTAGTCCTTCCTCGCACGTAACCGAGTCCCGAACCCGATTCTTCAATTTTCTTTGATTTATAACGCAGACTTGAAATTGGTTTTAAAAATGTTTTAATTAATTTTAAAATGTTTTATAAAACAGGTTTTAATAGCTGGCCGATCACACCTAGCTAAAAAAGATTGGTGGCGACTCCATGTCTTTTTCGAATTTGGAATTTGCTTATGGAGAAGATTGATACTCGGGAAAGGTACGTGAGATTGTAGTAGCATGGAAGGAAACTCATCGGGTGGAGGTAGCTAGATATGCCGACATCGTCACACCTGATTACCTGGTATGGAGGGAATTGAGGGTTAATGATAGGTTGTTGACATCAGATGGAAAAGAGATCCAGTTCATGAGTCCACCACCTAAGGAAGCGCCATCAGAGTTAGAAATTGCAAGCGCAAAATTCGAAAAAAAAAGGCCCAAATGAGCAAAGAGATTGCTCGGATGTAAGAAGAGCTTGAGGACATGAAAAATAGGGAATCAGCTCGAGAAAGTGAAAAGGAATAGATCAAGAGAGAAAGGGACACTGCTAAGAGCGATCTTCAGGAATTACACATGGAGAACAAGAGGTACTGTTTCGAGCTCAAATTTGAGGGGGACCCTTAAGACTTTCAGGGAATGGAGCAAGAGGTCAAAAACCTCAAGAAGGAGAAGAACTATTGGAAAGAGAGAGCAAAGGATGAGGAAGCCCGAGCCAATCAACTGGAGAAACAAGCTAAGGAAAGCTTACACGGTGATGCTTCTGCTGACATGTTGTAGGGCTGTGAACAAGTAGGGGTCAGATTGAAGAGCAAGGCAATCAAAAGAGGACAGTGAAAAGGGTCCAAGATCCGAGGGAGTTACTATTGGACCGGTGTTTAGTAATAGCATTTTTAAATTAGGATAGACAGATTACCAGATTGTCTTAAGCAGTGATCTTTTTTATTTGATGTATTTAGTTCCAGGAAATCAATGAAAGACCGTTTGGTTGGAATTATCCTGGGGCCAATACTTTTAAATGCATTCATCATTCATTTGTTATTTCCTTTATATATTTTGTTTGTTCATTCATTTATTTATATTTATAATCATTCATTTATTTATTCTTTATAAAATGTTCATACACTTAGTCATTTATTTATTTGTCCATTCATTTATGTTCATACACTTAGTCATTTACTTATTTGTTCATTCATTAACATTTAGTCATTTATTCATTCGTTCATTCATTTTTTATAAAATAAAATAAAAAATATGTCAATAATTTCTAATCCATGGTTTTTAAAACTAAAGATACAATTGGTCGCACTAAAAAAGAATCAGATTTTCGACACTCCTACAATACTCGATCTCAAGCAAGAGCTATGGAGAACGATCAACTTGCTAGAATTGAAAGGATGGAAAGAATTCAAAGAGAACTTCATGAACAGTTGGCTAAGTCTCAAGAGAGTCACGGGAACAAATGACCAAACTCGTGGAGATGATGAATACCATGATGAGGCAGAAATGGCCAGGGGAAAATTCAGTTACAGGAATGGGGGAAGTAAACCAGGAAGATCGACCAGAGATGGTACAGAAGAATGGTCAAACATCCCAGCATATGGAAATGAACTTCCGACTAGGGCAGCATCCTATATTTCCATCCAACTAGCGGCTGAAGCACAGAATTTTGGTCCTAAAAGGGGTAATATTGGGGTTGATCCAATTGATGTTGACATTCCAGACTTTGAGGAATTGGCTGAAAAGGAAAGGGCAAAGATGACTGAGCTAAAGAGGGTTGAAATGGCAGAATCCCAAAAAAAATATCACCTATTGGAGGAAAGATTGAGGGCAGTTGAAGGAGCGGAGCTATTCGGCAATTTGGATGCCAAAGAGATGAGTTTAGTGCACGGTTTGGTGATTCCTCCAAAGTTCAAAGTACCAGACTTTGAAAAATATAACGGAACTACCAACCTATCAGCACATCTGACCATGTATTGCCGGAAGATGACCGAACATGATGAAGACGAAAAATTGCTTATCCACTGTTTTCAAGATAGCTTGATAGGGTCTGCAACTCGGTGGTTGATAACTCGTATAATTATATAGTTTTTAGTTATGTTTTATTATTGTTTTGTGTCAAATACGAGTTATTATTGTTTAGTCTAATTGTGTTTATGATCTTTTATATTTTTATGTAATTTGGTGTTTTTCACAAGTTTCTTTGAGTGATTTCAGATTACTAGAATTAAGGGCAAATCCAGTTCAGTTCCAGTTCCGACACCTTTTGCCATATCAGCTATATCTCGAGTTTCACTGAAGCAATAAGGCTGAACTTTGTATCCCTGCAAAGATAAGAGGCATATCTAGCGAATTCGACCATCAAGTTGGCTGATGTGCAATGACGTCTGTTCTGCACCGTTTTGGTATTTTGACCATATCTTCCGATCCACGTGCGCAAATGATCTAATTCCAACGGTTATGGATCCGTAACTGATAGGGGTATATTTTTCTAGAAGACCATTTTATCAGATCGAGCCTCCAACATTGACAAAATCGACCATCAAGCTGGCTGATCAGAATTGTCATACAATATGACGAAAATTGTTAGAAAAATGCACCCACCTATTATACCTACCTTTGAATTTTGTAAAGCTTGTCTCTTGTCATTTAGCCCTCCAAAATGTGTATAAATAGAGGGCCTTGGATGAGTATTGGGATACATTATACATTGGTAGGATATTAGCCTTTGTAGTAAAATTCTCTAAGTTTTCTTCTTCTTTCCTTTCTCTAGTTTTCTTTTTTTATTTACTTATGCTTCTTACATTTCTTTTCATTTTATTCATATCTAGTATGTGTTGCTAATCATATTGTTGAGGTGATGAGGTGAAGCTCTTGGTAAATGCTAAGGTTAGTCTCTTAAACATGAGCTAAAATGAATCATCATTTATAAACACTAGTATAGATAATATTTTCTTTTGGTTTAAAATCATACTTGCAAAGTAGAGATCTTGATTCATTATTGACAATGAAAATGGCACAGTAAATGCTTGGTTTCATAACCTTGATTTGTTGTAGACATATACCTTGGCATAAGGAATGCTTGGACTCTTTTTATGAGTTTTGAGGACACCAAATGAACATAATATCATATGCTATGGACGTTGGACTGAATTGCTAAACCTTCCGATTGGAACCTCCCTTATGTGTGGATTTCAATTGTGTAATAAAACAAGATTAATCTTAGCATAACACCAAGAGTGGAGTCTCTAACCTCAACATCCTTTCTTATTGTTTTTTTATATCTTGTTTAATTGTTTTTATGTTATTTTGTTTATTTTGTTTTCTAATATCTTATTTATCTTATTTTGTTGTTGATTCCCTAATATCTTGTTTACTTTCTTTGTCTTATATATTTATAAACTTATACTTATTAATACGCTTCCCTGTGGTTCGACCTCGGACACCCGAGAATTTATTACTTGAACATAACCTGCACTTGGGTTTACAACTCTTAATTGAGTTACCATCAAGTTTTTGGCGCCGTTGCCGGGGAAGCAATACTAAGTATATAAGTTTATAAGTATATTTATTTTTTTTGGCTGGTTATACCGCCTAATTTGTTTATATTTATTTTTATTGGCTGGTTATACCGCCTAATTTTGTATATTAACTTTGTTTTATGCTTGTTTGGCGACGTGATTTTAGATCTCGTCGTTTAGTTAGATTTTATTGTGAAACTTTTTCAGGTAATCTTTCTAATACAACTCCTACCATGGCTGACAATGAAAGTGTTCATGCTGAAGATGAGAACAGACAAGTACGTACCATGCGTGACTACTTGCAACCAACTCGAAGCTCATCACCCTCTTGTTTTATTTTTCCTCTCAATGCAAACAACTTTCGTTTTAAACCAGGTATGATAGCTTTGCTTCCAAATTTCTATGGGTTGGAATCGGAAAGTGCTTACTCGTTTCTAAAAGACTTCGAAGATGTATGTGTCACCTTTAATGACCAACAATGTACAAATGAAATTGTCAAGCTAAAATTATTTCCTTTTTCTTTAAAAGATAAAGCAAAAATTTGGCTTCATAATTTAAAACCAAGGTCAATTGGCACATGGCAAGAATTACAAACTGAGTTTCTAAAGAAATTTTTCCCAGCACATAAAACTACTGCTTTGAAAAGACAGATTCAAAATTTCAATCAAAATCAAAATGAAGCATTTTTTCAGTGCTGGGAGCGTTTTAAAGATTTGTTAAGTTCTTGTCCACATCATGGTTTTGAAAAATGGCGTCTTATTAGTTTCTTTTATGAAAGTTTAACTTCCGAAACTAAACAATTTGTTGAAACAATGTGTAACGGTGAGTTTCTAGAAAAAGAACCTGAAGAAGCCTTTGACTACCTAGACCATTTGGCAGATAACTCTCAAGCCTGGCACACAGATAATTCCTCTGAAAGTTCCAATAGATCTAATCTTGTTTCTAACAGAGGAAAATATCATTTTAGTCAAGAAGATGAGATAAAAGCTAAAGTAGCTAATTTGGCTAGAAAGATTGAAGCCATGGAACTTAGAGAAGTAAAAGAAGTCAAAACGGTTAAAAATGAAGAAAGTTGTGGAATTTGTGAAATCATGGGACACCCCACTTCTGAATGTCCAAACATTCCCATTCTTAAAGAAGCGTTGCATGATCAAGTAAATTCCATAAACACATTTAAAAAGCCTTTTCCTTCTCCTTACTCTGAAACGTATAACCCTGAATGGAGAAATCATCCCAACTTCAGTTGGCGGAATAATAATCATGTTCAGGTACCACAATCTCAAAAGCCGGGCAACACTTTTTCCTATCAACCTTCACGTGTACAAACCTTGGAAGAGACATTGCAAGCATTCATGCAAACACAAGCAAATGTGAATAGCCGGACTTCACAGGACATCAATGAGATCAAAAACACCTTGTCCACATTGACAGCTTCATTACGCACTCAAGAAAAAGGTAAGTTTCCTGCTCAACCTCAGCCTAACCCTTCTACTCAATGTCTTGTTTCTTGCTCCAATGAAACTCAACAGGAAAATGCCAGTTCTATCACAACTCTTCGAAGTGGAAAGGCAATTGACAAAAAGATTCCATCAAAAGACCAAGATCCTCTTTCCCCTCCGAAAAGTAATGGTAAGGATGATGGTAAGTCTGAACTTCTTGAAAATTTGGACAAAGAAAAAGGTATGCATCCTGCTCCTTTTCCTCAAAGGTTGCAAACAATAAAGAATTTGAATCAAAATGCAGAAATTTATGAACTTTTCAAACAAGTTAAGATTAACATTCCTTTATTGGATGCAATCAAACAAGTTCCATCTTATGCTAAATTTTTGAAGGACATGTGCACAGTTAAAAGGAAACATAATGTACAAAAGAAAGCATTTTTGACGGAAAGTGTGAGCTCAATCATTCAGCACCTTACTCCACCAAAATTCAAAGATCCTGGATGTCCAACAATCTCATGCATCATTGGAAACACTAGAATAGAACGTGCATTGCTTGATCTTGGTGCTAGTGTTAATCTTTTGCCTTTTTCTGTTTATCAACAGTTAGGTTTAGGTGAACTCAAGGAAACACCTGTTACACTTCAACTAGCTGATCGTTCTGTAAAAATTCCTCGAGGGATAGTTGAAGATGTTTTGGTTCAAATTGATAATTTTTACTTCCCTGTTGATTTTATTGTTTTGGACACACATCCTGTTTCAAATCCAAATGTTCAAATTCCTGTTATATTAGGCCGTCCATTTCTTGCAACTTCTAATGCTCTGATAAATTGCAGGAATGGTATGTTGAACATTTCTTTTGGAAATATGACTTTAGAATTAAATGTGTTCAACATTTGCAAGCAACCTGGTGATAATTCAGAAGTACATGAAGTGGATTTCATTGAAGAACTTGTTCATGAACATCTCACCACTACCACATTCCATGATCCTTTAGAAGCTTATTTAATTGAATATGAGTTTGATAATGCTTCAGAAATTTCACACACTGATTCTTTGTTAAAATCTTTTCAGGATAAGCATTGTTGGAAACAAAAGTTTGAGGAACTACCATCACTTACAAATGTCACTGTACCATCAACTATTGAACCACCCAAGCTGGAGTTAAAACCATTGCCATCCGAGCTAAAATATTCCTTTTTGGGTGAGAGTGAAACTTTTCCAGTCATAATTTCTTCACATCTTGATGAACTACAAGAAGGTAAGTTGTTACAACTTTTGAAGATGCACAAAAATGCATTAGGATGGACCTTAGCTGACATAAAGGGAATAAGCCCATTAATCTGCACACATAATATTTATTTAGAGGAAAATGCTAAACCCTCTAGACAAATGCAACGAAGGCTTAATCCTAATATGAAAGAAGTAGTGAGAAATGAAGTCATTAAACTTCTAGATAATGGAATCATTTATCCTATCTCTGATAGCAAATGGGTAAGTCCTACTCAAGTCGTACCTAAGAAATCTGGAGTTACTGTAGTTAAAAATGAAAACAATGAATTAATTCCAGCTAGGACTGTTACTGGTTGGCGCATGTGCATTGACTATAGGAAACTTAACTCAGTGACGAGGAAAGATCATTTCCCTTTGCCTTTCATGGATCAAATCTTAGAAAGAGTTGCAGGGCATGAGTTTTATTGTTTTCTAGATGGATATTCTGGGTATAATCAAATTGCCATTGCACTTGAGGACCAAGAGAAAACCACTTTTACATGTCCTTTTGGTACTTTTGCATATCGTAGAATGCCATTTGGATTATGTAACGCCCCTGCCACATTTCAAAGATGCATGCTTAGCATTTTTAGTGACATGATTGAACGTAATCTTGAGATTTTCATGGATGATTTTTCTGTTTCTGGTGATTCATTTGATGATTGCTTAGCCAATTTGAAAAATGTATTGATTAGGTGTGAAGAAAAAAATCTTGTTCTTAATTGGGAAAAATGTCATTTCATGGTCACTAAAGGTATTGTACTAGGTCACATTGTTTCTGCAAAAGGGATTGAGGTAGACAAGTCAAAACTTGAATTGATTGCTAATCTACCCACACCAAAGACAGTAAAGGACATTAGGTCATTCTTGGGACATGCAGGTTTTTATAGAAGATTCATAAAAGATTTTAGCACAATATCTAAACCTCTATGTAATCTTTTAATGAAAGACACTGCATTTGAATGGACTAAAGATTGTGAAGATGCTTTTGAAAAACTCAAAAATATGCTCACTACTGCTCCTATTATGAGATCTCCTGATTGGTCCTTACCATTTGAAATAATGTGTGATGCTAGTGACTATGCTGTTGGTGCTGTGTTAGGACAAAGGAAAGATAATAAACCACATGTAATTTACTATGCAAGTAAAACTTTAAATAGAGCCCAAATGAATTATTCCACTACAGAAAAGGAATTACTTGCAGTTGTTTTTGCATTGGATAAATTCAGATCTTACCTTGTTGGATCATCAATTGTTGTCTTTAGTGATCATGCAGCTTTAAAATATCTTCTCTCTAAGAAGGATGCAAAACCTAGGTTGCTGAGGTGGATCCTTTTGCTGCAAGAATTTAACATCACCATTCGAGATAAAAAAGGAGTAGAAAATGTGGTGGCTGATCATTTATCAAGACTTGTTTGTGATGAATCTTTTGGAACCTCACCAATAAATGATATTTTTCCTGATGAACAACTTCTAATTGTCTCCACGACACCTTGGTTTGCTGACATTGCTAATTTTCTTGCTACAGGAAAAATTCCTTCTCAATGGAGCACACAAGATAAAAGGAAGTTTCTGAATGAGGTAAAGAAGTTCTATTGGGATGACCCTTACTTGTTCAAATATTGTCCTGATCAGATTTTTCGAAGATGCATTCCCGACAATGAGGTAAGTAGTGTAATTAAGTTTTGTCATTCCGAGGCATGTGGTGGTCATTTTTCATCAAAGAAAACTGCTGCAAAAATTTTACAGTGTGGATTTTACTGGCCAACTTTGTTCAAAGATGCACATAATTTTTGCAAGTCATGTGAAAGTTGTCAAAAATTAGGTTCCATTTCGAAAAGAAACATGATGCCTTTGAACCCAATTCTTGTAATTGAAATTTTTGACTGTTGGGGTATTGATTTCATGGGACCATTTCCACCATCTTTTGGTTTCTTATACATTTTAGTTGCAATAGATTATGTTTCAAAGTGGATAGAGGCAATTCCATGTCGAAATAATGATCACAAAACAGTGATTAAATTTTTAAAAGAAAATATTTTGAGTCGATTTGGAATTCCTCGATCTATCATAAGCGATGGGGGAACACATTTTTGCAACAAGGTTTTTGAAACATTAATGAAGAAATATGCCATTACACACAAAGTTGCAACCCCTTATCACCCGCAGACAAATGGACAGGTAGAATTAGCAAATAGGGAGATTAAACAAATTTTGGAAAAGACAGTTAATCCAAATCGCAAAGATTGGTCTCTTAGACTTAACGATGCATTATGGGCCTATCGAACAGCTTTTAAAACAGCATTGGGCATGTCTCCTTATAGGCTAGTTTATGGAAAACCTTGTCATTTACCTGTGGAACTTGAGCATAAAGCATATTGGGCCATTAAAATGTTCAACTCAAACCTTGATGACGCTTCTAATTTACGAAAATTACAAATAAATGAACTTGAGGAACTCAGAAATGATGCATATGAGAATTCTAAAATTCATAAAGAAAGAACTAAAGCCTTTCATGACAAGTTAATTTCAAGAAAAACATTTAATGTTGGGCAAAAAGTTCTACTTTATAATTCTAGACTTCACATATTTCCTGGTAAGTTGAGATCAAGATGGACTGGCCCATTTGTGGTTAAGCATGTGTATCATTATGGAGCAGTTGACATTGAGAATCCTCAAAATGGTAACGTATTCAAGGTAAATGGACAAAGACTCAAACTCTTTTTGGAAAATCATGTTACTCAAGAAGATGTTGTTTTTCTTTCTGATCCTTGTTTTGAAAATAACTAGATGTAAATATGATTTTTTTTTACCCCGGTTAAATGGCGGATAACGGTACTCCGTGATTATTTAAGTCGGTTCCATCAGCTACCCACAAAACTGATATTGTATATAAATTTCTCTTTCATTTTATTTTATTTCATTTTTTTTTTCAGGATGGATGATATTCTCAAAAGATTGCAGAAACGATTTCCTCCTTTTCCTCGGAATATTTTACTGAAGCTTTACCAAGTTCGATTAGAAAGATTAAGAATGCTTATGAACAAAGGGATTCCTGAAGACATACGTTGGATAATTGAAGCCAAGGTACGTGAAGATGAATATCTTCCTGTTTTGCATTTACCAGGTACAGGTAGAAGCACTTATGCAATGAAGCGACGAGCAAAGCGCATGAGTTCAAATTGCCACAAGTGTGCACGATGGACGTGTAACGGTAAATGTCGTTCTATTGGGATTCCGTCCTCTAATCGAGATGATAAAATTGAATTCATTAAGGATGGACTGAGTAAGGAGAATTTGGGTAATATCCAACTTTCTCTTGAGACGCATCCTAGTGGAGACGTACAAAGAGAAATTCTTGATTTATGGCCGCAATTCCAAAGGGAATGGCAACATCTTGGGAATCTGATGTTAAAAGACCCTGTTTGCCAGCTTGTAAGAAAACTGGATGGGAAGCATATCCTCGACTCATAGAAGGCGTTTAAGCCGTTTCTGGACGTAAAACCAGAGGAAGATGTGAGCCACAATCACAACTACAATAAATGACTTCTCAGCTTTTGGTTTGATTTGCAATAATTTTATTTCGGTTTAGTTTACGTGTTGTTCGATTTGTGTAATTATTCTCTTTTTTTTGCATTGGTCTTTTACGGTTGATTTTTCTTCTCTTTTTGATTTTCTTCCTGAAATCACGCAAAAATCTTTTGTTAGGTTAACATTTTCTTCTGACAGGCCAAATACACTTTCGGCGACATTATTACTCTTGTCTGATTCACTACTCAGTCCTCTATATATTACACCATGTACTCATTCTCTTTCAGGCACTCGAAAAAGAAAAAAAATGGAAAGCACTTCGTCCCAGCGCATTAAAAAAATTTGTGTCTTTGGAGGTGCTTATCCAGGGAAAAATAACATATTCGCTGATGAAGCCATAAGAGTTGGAGTAATACTTGCCCAACAAAAGATCCACTTGATTTATGGAGGCGGTAGTACGGGTTTAATGGGAGCAGTCGCTACAGCAGCACACGCCGGAGGAAGTCCAGTTCTAGGAATCGTGCCAAAACTATTCACAGATTTTTGTGGACCTACCGTGGGTAAGGAAATACAAGTCTGGAGTATCCCTGAACGGATAACAATCATGTACCATTCTGCCGATGCATTCATTGCCTTACCAGGAGGTCTGGGTACATTGGAAGAAATAGCTTGCGTGGCTTCTTGGTCATCTTTGGTCACAAATAAGAAACCCATTGGTTTGCTTAATATTAATGGTTATTTTAGTAATTTACTTTCATATTTAGATAATGCTGTGGATAATGGATTCATGTTTTCAGAGGCAAGGAGAACCATAATTTCTGCTACAACCATTGAAGATTTACTCAAAAAGCTACAAGCTTATGAGTGTTTATCTGCTACGGTTGTTTCGCAAACGCTCGGAAAAAGAAAAAGAGATATGGACGAGAAAGGAGTGGATTGCACTTTGTCTTTGTGACATTATCTAACATTTTGTTTGTTGTGTCTCAGTTATAATAAGTGGTTAGCAACCTCTGCAGGTAATATCTCCTAAATTCTACCTTTAAAATTTGACATTGGGGACAATGTCATATTTTAGTAGGGGGTAAGGGACATATTTTGCTAAAAAAAAAAAAAAAAAAATTTGTTGTGTTTTAAGACATTTAGAAGTATTCATTCTGAACAAGGTCTGAGTAAGGGAGACTTGAGACATACCTTGTCAGTTTGATTTAATCTTCTTCTTCTTCAAAAAAAAAAAAAAAAAAAAAAAAAAAAAAAAAAAAAAGCATGTTTAGACTTAGTGTGTTTTTTTTTAGTTACTTTCAATACAATGATGAGATATGAATTGCATAAGTCTAAAACAGATTTATTAGTGAGAAGATTTTCATGAGAATTGAGCTTGATGTCAACCTTTTTATGAGCCAATGTTAATATGATATGTTGATTGAGAAAGAAGCATGTTTAGACTTAATCTGACTTGTATAATCATCTTTGTGAGTTTTTGAGCCTATAATGATTGATGCATTATACAAATCAATCTAATTTCTTTCTTGAGTGCTCTTATGATTACATGATTCTCTAGAACTTGCTTTAAACTGTTTGAGACTATATTGATACATGTGACAACATGAATATGATAGAGGCATTAGGATTATAACCAGAGCCAAACAGCCATCCATTATTAATGTTCTACGAGAACATCCCCACTAGTGAGCCAATTTGAGCCTACATTAAATATGATGTTTTATTGGTAACCACAACTTACACCTAGCCTAAATATGCTTATATCCTTACCCTTGTTCTAAAGATGAATTTTATATTTTGAGACATATTGCAAAAAAACAAGGGATATTTTTATTTGAAAATTTGGGTTAGAAACAAAAGATAAATGTGGGGGAAGAAAAGAAAAGAAAAAGTCAAGAGAAAAAGAAAGGGATCATTGTCAAATACATTCCCATATTAAAAAAAAAAAAAAAAAAAAAAAAAAAATCTTCTCTTGAACTTCTAGAAAAAGATGTTACAAAGTTGGTTAGAATGATGCAAAGGCTCAACATGAATATTTAGCCTATGTTATTATGTGCTTTATAAGAGTTTTGAGAAGTTTTATTTGTATGATCTTATTATGTCTCTAAAATCTATGAACTCTTTGGAACCTTTGTGATATCTTTATCCTTTTGTTCTTTAACCACATTATAACCCTTTGGCCCCATTACAACCTTGAATAAAGACCTCTTGATTTATGAAGTTGTATGATCTAAATAGTGGAGAATAGGTGGACAAGCAAGCATATGGTAGAAGTGTTTTCATGAGATTGATTGAGTGTAAACACTTTACCACTACTTTAAAGAGTGAAAATCAAGAGAGTATCCCATGTGAGAAGTTGAGATTAAGTTTGAATATACACTATTTTGATTGAAATATGTTATGTTATTATTGGCTTAACTCAAACTATTTACATTCAAGCAAGATCTTTTGTGAATTTCTTTAAGCTATTGATTAGTTTTTAAGACTTGTCCAATGATTATCTCTAATTTATATTGGAAGGATTAGTTATAATTATTATTTTTAGTTTTTCTTATGTCTTCAATGTTTGTGGGTATCGTCCTAGTAAACCCTCACGAGACTAAACTCGTCCACTAGGGACACCTAGGGGTTTAAAGGCTTGTGTCACATGCTAAGTGCCACCGTGATTTCCTACGAAAATGGATTAGATTAGATTTTCTTATTCTATTATTTTTTTTTTTATTGAGTCGTTGCTAGGGACTAGCAACAATCTAAGTATGGGGGTGTGATAACTCGTATAATTATATAGTTTTTAGTTATGTTTTATTATTGTTTTGTGTCAAATACGAGTTATTATTGTTTAGTCTAATTGTGTTTATGATCTTTTATATTTTTATGTAATTTGGTGTTTTTCACAAGTTTCTTTGAGTGATTTCAGATTACTAGAATTAAGGGCAAATCCAGTTCAGTTCCAGTTCCGACACCTTTTGCTATATCAGCTATATCTCGAGTTTCACTGAAGCAATAAGGCTGAACTTTGTATCCCTGCAAAGCTAAGAGGCATATCTATCTTTTTCATGTTTTACACTTCTTGAAACGGAGTCGTTTTCCCTAGCGAATTCGACCATCAAGTTGGCTGATGTGCAATGACGTCTGTTCTGCACCGTTTTGGTATTTTGACCATATCTTCCGATCCACGTGCGCAAATGATCTAATTCCAACGGCTATGGATCCGTAACTGATAGGGGTATATTTTTCTAGAAGACCATGTTATCAGATCGAGCCTCCAACATTGACAAAATCGACCATCAAGCTGGCTGATCAGAATTGTCATACAATATGACGAAAATTGTTAGAAAAATGCACCCACCTATTATACCTACCTTTGAAATTTGTAAAGCTTGTCTCTTGTCATTTAGCCCTCCAAAATGTGTATAAATAGAGGGCCTTGGATGAGTATTGGGATACATTATACATTGGTAGGATATTAGCCTTTGTAGTAAAATTCTCTAAGTTTTCTTCTTCTTTCCTTTCTCTAGTTTTCTTTTTTTATTTACTTATGCTTCTTACATTTCTTTTCATTTTATTCATATCTAGTATGTGTTGCTAATCATATTGTTGAGGTGATGAGGTGAAGCTCTTGGTAAATGCTAAGGTTAGTCTCTTAAACATGAGCTAAAATGAATCATCATTTATAAACACTAGTATAGATAATATTTTCTTTTGGTTTAAAATCATACTTGCAAAGTAGAGATCTTGATTCATTATTGACAATGAAAATGGCACAGTAAATGCTTGGTTTCATAACCTTGATTTGTTGTAGACATATACCTTGGCATAAGGAATGCTTGGACTCTTTTTATGAGTTTTGAGGACACCAAATGAACATAATATCATATGCTATGGACGTTGGACTGAATTGCTAAACCTTCCGATTGGAACCTCCCTTATGTGTGGATTTCAATTGTGTAGTAAAACAAGATTAATCTTAGCATAACACCAAGAGTGGAGTCTCTAACCTCAACATCCTTTCTTATTGTTTTTTTATATCTTGTTTAATTGTTTTTATGTTATTTTGTTTATTTTGTTTTCTAATATCTTATTTATCTTATTTTGTTGTTGATTCCCTAATATCTTGTTTACTTTCTTTGTCTTATATATTTATAAACTTATACTTATTAATACGCTTCCCTGTGGTTCGACCTCGGACACCCGAGAATTTATTACTTGAACATAACCTGCACTTGGGTTTACAACTCTTAATTGAGTTACCATCAGTGGTATAACCAGCTTACCCGTACTAAGATCCATTCCTGGATGGATCTAGCCAAAGCTTTCATGGAACAATACAAGCATGTGACGGGCATGGTGCCTGACCGTCTAACTCCGCAAAACATGGAAACGAAAGCTACTGAAAGCTTTAAAGAATATTCTCAGAGATGGAGAGACCTGGCAACACAAGTACAACCTACTTTGACCAACAAAGAAACTATAGTGCTTTTCATCAATACCCTGAAAGCAGCTTATTATGATAAATTGGTGGGGAGTGCCACCAAGGACTTTCCAGATGTGGTGATATCAGGGGGGATGATAGAGTTTGCCATTCAGAATGGGAAAATAGAAGGGGGTGAGTCTACTACCCCGAAGAGGGTTTTCCCTGCAAAGAAGAAAGAGGAGACACATTCAGTTAGTTTCAATCAATACCCCTATGTACCTCCTACACCATACATACCACTCAGGCCCTATACTCCTACTACATCTTATGCACCTCTTACACCTTACACACCTTACTCGGGGCATAATCCTTACTATCCCAATGTGAACTACCTTACCCAAAATCTATTCCCTTATACCAATATACCATAATAGCCGTTTCCAACGGTATATCCCCACAAATAACCCTTCCTCGAAATACTGTCCCAAATGCTTAAGGTCCCGCACGCAATGACTATCGTTCACCAAGGAACGATAAAAAACCCCAGTTTGATCCCCTTCCTACCACCTATGGTGAGCTATATCCCAAATTACTGCAAGGCCAACTTGTCGCGCCCGTATATCTTAAACCTTTGACCGCACCATACCCAAGGTGGTACAATGCAAATACCAACTACGCATATCATGCAAGAATTCAGGGGAATTCAACGGAGGATTGCATTACCTTAAAAAAGAAAGTCCAAAGTTTAATCAATACAGGAGTTGTGAAGTTTGGGTCAAAAAATAGGTCGAATATAGCAGGAAACCCATTGCCCGATCATGCTAAGAATCGGGTAAATGCAGTATTAACAGGGGAAGTTAGAAGGATAAAAAAGGTGCCAGGGAAGTCAAGACTCCAATGTTAATAGTATGGGTCGAGATGGCTAAGACAGGAATGGCGGGGGATGCAGACAGTTTAAAAATGGTTGCAAAGATGGTGCAGAATTGGTGCCCGTTCCATAAATGTAAAGGTCATATCATACAGGACTGCGGGGACTTTCTGGCTAAAGTCCAAAAGATGATAGATGATGGAGAGGCCCAGTTTTACGAGGAGATAGAGGAGGAAGTAAAGGTTATTGAGAATGCAGTTGGCTATGGAATAGGAAGACCTTTGATAATCTATTATGATGAACCATAGAAGACTACTCCGATTGTTGAGGAAATTGCGCCCAAGCTAATCATAGATTTGCCTTATTCCTTTTCATATAAAGAAAATAAAACTACACCATGGAAATATGACTGCTGCATGGTTATGCCCGGGTCATCAAGTCAGCAAGATATTACAGGTGTGGGGCACTTAACACGAAGTGGAAGGTGTTATGCCCCCGAGGTTGTTGGATAGGGATCAACAAGAAAAGATGAAGAACTGGACAAAGGGAAAAAAGCAGCTGAACCAATCCATATTGAGATGGATTTGTCAAAAGAAGTAGAGAGGGGATCAACCCCGGTAAACAGGATAAAAGAGCCAGTGAATGAGAAAGAGGCCTGCGAGTTTTTAAAGTTCATAAAACATAGTGAGTATGGTGTGGTTGAGCAATTGCAGCGTCAGCCAGCAAGAATCTCCATCTTATCTTTGCTATTAAACTCGGCCACACAGAAATGCCCTTTTGAGAGTGTTGAATCAGGCATATGTGGCTAACATATCGGTAGAAAAGTTAGACAGGCTGGTGGGAAACATTGCTGCAGACGACCATATATTTTTCAGTTATGATGAAATACCACCCAATGGTATTGGGTCCACAATGGCTTTTCACATAACAACCACCTACAAGGGGCATATACTACCAAGGGTGCTTCTGGATAATGGTTCTTCATTAAATGTAATGCCCTTGGCAACCCTGTCTGAGTTGCCAGTTGATATGTCTTATATGTTACCGAGTTGCATAGTAGTCAGGGTTTTCGATGGTACCAGGAGAGAGGTAGTGGGAACTATTGAGGTTTCTTTGGCGATAGGCCCATGCACCTATACGATGAAATTTCAGGTCATGGATATTAATCCATCCAATAATTGCTTGTTGGGAAGGCCATGGATACATTCAGCAGGGGCTGTACCCTCATCTCTCCACCAAAAGCTAAATTTTTTGATGGAGGGTCGTTTGTTCACTGTATCAGGAGAAGAAGACAGAATAGCCTCTGTATCTACTGAATCTCCTTATGTTGAACCCAATGAAAATACCGTAGAATGTTCTTTTCGGTCTTTGGAATTTGTAAATACGGTTTTCATCGTTGAAGGACGAAAATTTCCAAAACCAAGGTTGTCCAAGAACACAAGGCTGGTAGTAAGATCCACAGTGGGAAAGGGCTGCAGGGCTGGAAAAGGTCTTGGAAAATATCTTCAAGGGATGGCCCAAGCAATGGAAGCAGTGGGAAAGAAAGATTGGTTTGGCTTAGGGTATCTTTTGAAGGCCCATGAGAGGAGGAAACAAGTTGAAAGGAACCGACAAAGGAGGATGGCCCATTTCGCAAGTATGGATATTGAATGGGAACCTATGAATTTCCCACCAATCCTTCACAACTTTCGCTCTGCTGGTTTTCTATTCGGAGAAAAGAATTCAGAGGATGTACTCATAATGATCGAGCAAGCTTTTGAAAAATTCCATGTGAATAAAAGGGGGCAGATTCAGGATATGGTGATTTGCATGACTGGGAAAGAAGAGATGGAAAGTGACAATGCGAACTGGATGGTGCGACCTTGTCTACTAGGATATAGACTGACCAATTTGAGTGCGACTGAGTTGCCCATAGTTTTTAAGTCTATTCCAACTTAATACTTTAAAAAACAATCTTAATTATCTTTACCTAGAGATATTAAGAGTTTTTTTATTTTTTTTTTTGTAATAGGCTTTTTGTTTAAACATTTTCATTCAATAAATAACAAGCACAATGCCTTTTATTCATATTGATTTGTCCATATTCTTTCATTTTTGCTATTTATTTTGTTTTCATTATATATATTTTCCTATATTGTTTCTTCTCCACCTATTTACAGGTCTACGGATGCGGAATATGAGGACCTTCCTGTCAGTAATTCTGAAATTAATTTTGAAAGACCCATTTGCACGGGTGATTTTGAGGCTAACGAAGATACTGAGGATTATGGTCTACCTCCGGATCTATTAAGAAAAATAGAACAAGAGGAGAAACAAGTACTTCCTCATAAGGAATTATTGGAAATGATAAATCTGGGAAATGGTGAAGAGATAAAGGAAATCAAAATCGGGACTTCATTGTCATCATCAATAAAGGGTGAATTGATAGCCTTGCTCCAAGAATATGTGGATGTATTTGCATGGTCTTACCAAGACATGCCAGGGCTAGATCCGGATATTGTGGTTCATAAGCTCCCTTTAAGGCCAAAATGCAAGCCAATTCCGCAAAAGTTGAGAAGAATGAGGTCGGACATGCTGTTAAAGATAAAAGAGAAGGTGAAGAAGCAATTTGATGCTGGATTCTTAAAGGTGGCAAAATATCCAGAATGGGTGGAAAATATTGTTCCAGTACCAAAGAAGGATGGTAAGGTGCGGATGTGCGCTGATTACCGAGATTTGAACAAGGCCAACCCTAAAGATAATTTCCCTTTGCCTCATATTGATATTCTGGTGGATAATACGGCAAAGAGTTCTTTATTTTCTTTCATGGATGGATTCTCAGGATACAATTAGATTAAGATGGCATCAAAAGATATGGTGAAAATCACATTTGTTACAATATGGGGAACCTTCTGCTACAAGGTAATGCCATTCGGGTTGAAGAATGCTGGGGCAACATATCGGAGAGCCGTGGTGACCTTGTTTCATGATATGATGCATAAGGAAATTTGGGTCTATGTTGATGATATGATCGCAAAGTCACAAGGAGAAGAGGAGCATATTGCGAATATTAAGAAGCTCTTCAAACGACTAAGGAAGTTTAGACTCAAGCTAAATCAAGCAAAATTTACTTTTGGAGTCACCTCGGGAAAATTGCTGGGTTTTGTTGTCAGCAAAAGAGGAATTGAGATTGACCCGGATAAAGTGAAGGCCATTCAGAATTTGCCACCACCTCGTACTCAAAAAGAAGTAAGATGCTTTATGGGGAGATTGAATTACATTGCTCGATTTATTTCTCAGTTAACCCACAAATGTGATCCAATAGTTAAGTTACTTCGAAAACTTGATCCAGGAGAATGGGATGAAGGTTGTCAGATTGCATTTGAAAATGTTAAACATTATCTATCCAACCCACCAGTGTTAATGCCACCTGTTCCAGATAAACCAATGATACTGTATTTATTAGTATTTGAGAGATCCATGGGTTGTGTTTTGGGGCAGCTTGATGAGACTGGAAAGAAAGAACAAGCAGTTTACTATATCTCAGCAAGAAGTTCACAGATTATGAGTTGAAATATTCATCGGTAGAATAGTTGTGTTGTGCCTTAGCTTGGACTGCTCGAAGACTCAAACAGAACATGTTGTACCACACAACGTGGTTGATTGCCAAGCTAGATCCAATCAAGTACATGTTGGAAGCACCTTCTTTATCAGGGAGAACAGCAAGATGGCAGGTTTTATTGTCAGAGTACGACATTGTATATGTAATTCAAAAAGCTATCAAGGGCAGTGCAGTGGCTGAATTCTTAGCAAGTCGGGCAGTGGGAGATTATGAGCCGTTGAACTTTGACTTCCTGGATGAAGATTTGATGTATGTTTCACAAGCAGATGAGATTCCCCTGAAGAAGAAAGTATGGAAAATGTACTTTGATGGCACATCTAATGCCATGGGGCATGGAATTGGTGCAGTGCTCATATCCCCAGAAGAAGATTATTATCCTTTCACTGCTAGATTTGATTTTGATTGTACAAACAATACTACCGAGTATGAAGCGTGTAATATGGGCCTTCGTGCTGCAGTGGACAGAAAGATCAAAGTATTGGAAGTTTTTAGAGACTCAGCCCTAGTGATATACCAGTTACGGGGAGAATGGGAAGCCCGAGATACGAAGCTAATCCGATATCGATAAGTCATACTGAGTTTATTGGAGGAATTTGAAGAAATGAATTTCAATTACTTCCCTCGAGAAGAAAACCGAATGGCAGATGCTCTGGCTACTTTGTCATCAATGTTTAAAGTGAATGAAGGGGCTGAAGTTGTGCCAATAAATATGAGTATATGCGAGTCTCCTGCCCACTGCCTGAGTATTGAAGAAGAAACAAATAGCCTCTCTTGGTATAACGACATCTTGCAGTACATCAAGAGTCAACAGTATCCAGAACAAGCAACAAAAAATGACAAAAGGACTCTGAGAAGGCTAGCAATGGGTTTTGTTCTAGACAGTGAGATTCTCTACAAGAAAGGAAAAGAACAAGTCTTGTTGAGATGTGTCAGATCTACCGAAGCTCGGAGAATTATAGAAGAGGTCCATGAAGGGATATGTGGCACTCATGCTAATGGTCACATGCTTGCTAGGAATATTATGAGGGTAGGGTATTATTGGTTGACAATGGAAGTAGATTGTATTAGTTATTCTTGGAAGTGCCACAAATGCCAGATATATGTAGATAAGATTCATGTGCCGCCATCGCCATTGCATGTCATGACTGTACCATGGCCCTTTTCAATGTGGGGAATGGATATGATCAGGCCTATTACCCTGAAAGCTTCAAATGGACATCGTTTCATCTTGATGGCCATAGATTATTTCACAAAGTGGGTAGAAGCTTTTTCCTGTGCGAATGTAACAAAGTCGGTGGTATGCAGATTTGTTAAGAAAGAAATCATATGCCGTTACGGATTGCCAGCAAGTATTATTTCGAATAATGCTCTCAGTTTGAACAATAAGATGATGAGATAAGTGTGTACTTAGTTCAAGATCACACATCATAATTCGGCACCTTACCGTCTGTAGATGAATGGGGCAGTAGAAGTAGCCAATAAGAACATCAAGAAGATTGTTGAGAAGATGACCGATGTGTATAAGGATTGGCATGAGATCTTGCCTTTTGCTCTTCATGCATATCGTACCTCAGTTCGCACATCTACAGGGGCAACGCCATTTTCCTTGGTATACGGGATGGAAGCAGTGCTACCTATTGAAGTTGAAATCCCTTCATTACGGGTTTTGATGGAGGTTGGCCTAGAAAAAAGCAGAATGGGTTAGAGCTCGTTATGAACAGTTGAATCTCATCGAGGTGAAAAGGTTGAAAGCGATTTGTCATGGGCAGTTGTATCAGAAAAGGATGATTCGAGCCCACAACAAGAAGGTTCATCCCAGACAGTTCCGAGAGGGGGAGTTGGTACTGAGGAAAATTATCCCTATAGTGAAGGACCCGCGAGGAAAATGGGCTCCAAATTGGGAAGGACCCTATGTGGTGAAAAGAGCTTTTTCAAGAGGAGCAATGATTTTAACTCGGATGGACGGAGAGGATTTCAGAAATCCCGTGAATGCTGATGAATGAAGAAGTAGTATGCTTGAAAAAAAAATGTGATGCTGTGCACATGGAAATTCGAATGATTCCAAGCGTAAAAATGAAAATTCTTTATATCTATCTCCCTTGTGGATTGCTTTTTAATGAGAATATTCATGCTTTATATGATGAATGGCCATCTTTCATATTCCTTTCACTAAGAAGAAATTAACCTTAGTCACCCCTTTGAGCCTTAGGAATTATTTCCTTCTTTAAACCTTGATCAAGGATCACCCTCTACACTGGAGGGCAAATGCGAGGAAAAATAATCAAAAATCATGGCAAAAAAAAAGCCATCGAAAAATGTGAAAATCAAAGAATGGCAAATAAAAGCCCAAAAAAAAAAGTCCAAAAAAGGGACAAATGTTTCAAGAATGAGTTCTCCTCAGGAAATGATCCTTGATTCAATCACCCTTAAACACATTTTGGGCCTATTTTATCCTTTCTTTCTAAACCCGAACCTTGGTCTACATTACGTGCTTTAGAAAGTCCATTTTGATTAAGCATGGATATTTAATTTGAAAGGTTATTCTCAGAATTCATCCCATCTTTTGAATTGATATTTTTACCTTGGAAGTATTTAGAATTCTCAGATACATGGTAGAATAAAAAAAATGAAAATGAAAAAAAGAATGTAAAAGGAGAGGTTTAAGTCGAAAACCCCAAAAGGCGACTTAATACCAAATGGAGGACACTTGAGTTGAAAACCCGTAAAGGGTTGCTCAGCTACTGATTAAAGTTCGAATCAATGCTACGTGTAAAGGGGGAAAAAGTATCTGAAAATCGGAGAAAAGGGGAACAACTCAGTCTGACGTAACTACGAAAGCCGAGAGGTTACCAAGTAAATTGCTCGTTCAAGAGAAATTTCAGATGGTTTGAAAAAGGAAGGGTCCAATATATTTTGCATTCGGGGCATCTACAACCTATAACATTACATTTGTTTCTTATATCCTTGACATTTAGTTTTAAAATTTAAAAAAAAAAAAACATTTGTTGCAATAAATCTTGTTATCCTTTTCATGACATTTTTTACATGATTCATATTTTCTTTCATACATTTTTGAGATGCATCATGATTGTTATTAAATTGAATGATGATTAGTAATAAAAAAATCTTTAATAAAAGGATTTCAGAGTATTACTAAGGAATAGATTTAAATCTTGGGAAAGGTTTGGAAAGTTCACCGAGAAAAGAAAACTGTGAACGTATTGGAGACTCCATCATGAAGTCAGAAAATTTGTGAATTTCAGCGAAAGTCAGAAACTGAGACTGATTGACAAGTTATCTTGAGTGAAGGATTCCTTAAGTGGGGCATTAGTGAACAATTGAAGACTCCGTCATGAAGTCGGATAATCTGTGAACCTCAAAGAAACCATGGATAAAAATCATGACACAATCATTTGATTACATTCATTCTTAGGAAACATACAAGCATTTGCAAAGCATGTCATTCTCATCATTGCATTTAGCTAACATTGCAGAAATCAGGAAAACTTGGACTTCCCCAAAGTTAATTCATTCTGCTTTTCAAACAAGTCGAGCCTCGAGATCACCGTCGAGGTACGTTACTTTCCAAATCGAACTCGTTTTGCTTCTCAAATGAGTCAAGCCCTAAGACCGCCGTCGAGGTATGTTCCTTTCATTTTGGAGTTAAATTTATTTTATCCAAATGAACCAAACCTAGAATTATTCTTAGTATTTCCTTTTGTTTTAAATCGAATTCATTCTGTTTTATCAAATGAGTCGAGCGATGAGACCACTGTCGAGGTATTTCCTTTTGTTTTAAATCGAATTCATTCTGTTTTATCAAATGAGTCGAGCCTTGAGACCACCGTCGAGGTATTTCCTTTTGTTTTAAATCGAATTCATTCTATTTTATCAAATGAGTCGAGCCTTGAGACCACCGTCGAGGTATTTCCTTTTGTTTTAAATCAAATTCATTCTGTTTTATCAAATGAGTCGAGCCTTGAGACCACCGTCAAGGTATTTCCTTTTGTTTTAAATCGAATTCATTCTATTTATCAAATGAGTCGAGCTTTGAGACCGTCATCAAGGTATTTTCAAATCACGGGTAAGGCCTCCAGGCACCATTTTTAAGACCTCCAGGCATAAGTTTCCAGAGTTTTTTACAGTTTTAAATAATGAACAAGTCTTTGGTGGTGATAACCAAAGCCTCTAGTGGAGATATCCAGAGTTTTACATTTGCTTGAACAAGTCTTTGGTGGTGATAACCAAAGCCTCTGTTGGAGATATCCAGAGTTTTACATTTGCTTGAACAAGTCTTTGGTGGTGATAGCCAAAGCCTTTGGTGGAGATATCCAGAGTTTTACATTTGCTTGAGCAAGTCTTTGGTGGTGATAGTCGAAGCTTCTGGAGGAGATACCCAGAATTTTAAACACAACTTAGCACAAGACAGGTTAAGTCCTTGAGACCATCGTCGAGGTCTTTTCTTCTTTTGCGAATCGAACTCGTTTCCTTAAGACGGGTCGAGCTTTGATTAGTCAGGGAATTCAATTTAAGGATAATATCTTCTATTTACAGCTTTTTTTAACAAAAAAAATGAAAAAAAATGAAACCCCTTTCCCTTCCCTTCAGATGTGATTTCACTAACCAGACAAAATTAGTATTTGTTTATCTTTGCCTGATTCCTGATTCTCAGCAATCGCCAAAGAGAGGCAGCTGTAGACACCTAATTTTGTCCTGACCACTAAAACAGGTATGTTTTCTTCCTAAATTGATATTTCAGAATGTAAAAAGACCTTTTTCACCCTGCAGGTGATACTCCGAAACTTAGTATAAGAAGACGAGCATAAAAAGTCAATATTGAAAAAGTCAACCCCAAAAAGTCAACCTCAAAAAGTCAACTATTGAAAAAGTCAGCCCACTTTCAAAATCAATATTTGAAGTTCAATTGAAAAATGGCGAAAGAATTTTGATAATTTGAGGTCTACATTGAAAGATATTGAGTTCGGAAGTTGCATTACGGAGATTCAGTAGAAAGGAAACCTTAGTTCAGGAAATTTAAACGATCAAATTGATCAAAATTGAAGGTTCCAAATGAAAGTTAAACACTGAATACGGGTAATGAATAAGCTACTTGGAAGAAAAAACTGAAAGAAAAATCAATCCGGAATAAAACCGAGAATTAGGGTTTTTGGTGAATTTCGGTAAAATTTGGAAGAATTATAGAAATAGCCCGATTCGGTAAGACTAAAGCCCCTAATGGATGAGGAGTGATTAAACAAGGATAGCCCAAGGCTCAGATTGAAGAAAATTTGAAAATCGGACTTTTTTTTAGCAAAACCGGGTTTCGGAGGCAAAAGGGCAAAATTGGAAAATTTGGGAAAAATAGAAAATGAACTCCAAAAATTCTTAAAAATTGCAGATCTCATTCTTAAATTATTTTGAAGAGATTGGAGAAGAAAAATCTTGATTCGGAGTTCGTTTGCAAAATGGCGAAATCCTGGGTCCCCTATGTAGAAATTTAAGAAGATAAATCCCCAAAAAATAGCAAATGAACTCCAAAAATTCGCAGATCTCATTTTTAAATTATTTGGAAGAGATTAGAAAAATAAAATATGAATTCGGAGTTCGTTTGCAAAATGGCCAAATCCCAGGCCCACTATGTAGTAATTCAAGCAGACAAATCCCAAAAAAATCCCAAATGAGTTCCAAAAATTATGAAAACTTCCAGATCATATTTTTAAATTATTTGGAAGAGATTGGCAAAGAAAAACCTGGATTTGGAGCTCGTTTAAAAAATGGTAAAGTTTGGGAGCACAAAAAGGCAATTTTGGAAGAAAAAATCCAAATAAATAGCAAATGGGCTCGAAATTTTTTGAAAACCTCCATAATTCAACTTTTTTATTATTTTGGAAGTATTGAAAAAAGAAAATTTGAATTTGGAGTCCGTTTGCTATTTATTTATGTTCGGGGGTAAAAAGGTTATTTTACCCAAGAAACCGAAAAGGGCTTTTCTTGCCTTTTAAAAAAATGAAGCATGGGCTGGAAGAAGAGGGGTCAGCCAGCCAAGGCCCAAGGGTGGGCAAATATTTTCTGATTTTTAATCAAAAGGCCAACAATGAGGAGGAAGGTAGTTATTTTTTTATCAAACCTTTGTAATTAAGCCAGATGGACCAATGCATGAAGAGGGAGAGTGTCAACATAATGGCTTAAGATTCTTGAACAGCTGTAATTATGGATAGCTGATTGCCTAATCTAAGGGTGATAATTTCACATTTTAAATATCTTGGATCAGTAGCCATTGGATCAAAATTGGTTGAAGAAAAGATGACAACATCCTAGCAAGAGAAGGGCCATTCGGCCACTACTAGAGGGGGTCTCTCTCTTTTCATTTTCAGCTATTCACTCTCTGTTTCACTCTTGTTTTGGTTCATTTTCTCTCCATTGTTGAAAGGCAAAAATAAAAGTTTAGAAAAGAAAAGAAAAGAAAGTTAGAAGAGAAAAAGCTTGCAATATAGCTTCTAGAGGTTACTTTAAGGACCATCTCTTGCACTTTCTTTGATTTTCCATTCTTGATATGCTATTTTGATTACTATTTTGGTTAGTTTCTTTTGATTTTTCTTTTTAAAATAAGTGTTTTTAATATTCTTCTTCAAGTTCTTCTTTATACTTTCTTGTGAAAAGCTTTGAGAATTTTTTTTTTCTTTTTTTTTTTGGGGTGGCCGAATGGCTTGTTTTTTAGTATAGTTTCTGTTTATAGTTTTTATTTCATGTTATTCTTGATATTTAACAAGTTTTGATGCTTTAAATCTTCTTCTAATATATAAACATGAAGCTTGTTTTAATTTGGTTGCTTGCTTGTTTCCATTTTTTAGTCTATTATCTTATTATCATGTTTATTTTACTTGTCTTACATTTTTTATTTTCTGTTTTCAAAATGTTTAAGTTTGTTTATGCTTTACATTTTGTAATCCATGTGTTTGTGAAAATGCCTATTGGTTTTCATGCCTTTACTTTATATTTGCATGATTTGAGTGTTATTCTTTAGCTATGCATGTTAGCATATTAAGTGTTTATGAATATGCCATGCTCATTTTTATATAGATCATTCGGCCACCCCTATCTTTTAAGCTTTGTATGTGCATTTTTGTTATGTTAGTTAATAGGTTTGCATGTTCATGATATTTGGCTGTGTATTTTATTTAAGCATGCTATATGTCTGTGTTATTGCCATGCATTCTTTAGGTTTAGGATTGGTTTGCTTTGCTTTGCCATGCATATTAGACCTAGGTTGCATTAAATGCCATGCAAGTTCATTTAGGTCTAGGTCAATTTATTGATGCCATGCATTTTTCATGTCATTTAGGTTTTAAATCATGCATTTCATGCATCATATTTGCTATATTTTCATGCATGTCATGTCATTGCCACTTGATTTATGACTTAGACCAATCAATGGTTCAAAGTCATGCTCATTTTGAGCATACTTGTGGAAAATTAAAGAGTTGTCAAATTGGTTATTCTACCTCTATGATTTTTTTACTTAGCCAATTTTTGCCTAACTTTTCAAAAGTGTTAGCTATTGTTTGTGAGTTCTTAGGAGAGTGTCTAACATTTTTACTTTGATTTTTAAATAATTTTATCAGAGGCAAAAAAATGTGTTTTGCCAAAACAGTTTTTTTTCACCCATTACTTGTACTTTCCAGATTTTTCTGGGTAGTCATCTTTAATTAGAAAATTAAGCCGATTTGTTCCCGTGTATTTTTACATGTCCTGAGTCTCTATTATTTTTTAAGATTTTTTTGAATTTTTAAAAATAGGGTAAAAAATCGTGCTTTAGAACTGGATAGTAGAGGCAGAATTGAATTTGAAGGAAAATTATTTTTCTGTTTTGGTTAAGTTACTTAGAGGGGGCTGATTAGGAAGTTTAGCTACTGACTTAGGGTAGTTTCTAGGCCTTTTTAAACTCTAAAAATTATTTTTTAAATCTCGGGTTAAGGGTGGTCAAGTCCGGGATTTTAAACTTAGGAAATTACAGCCATTTTAAAAAGGGTTTAGCTAAGTTTTTATTTTTAATCTAAGCTTTTCAAAATTGTTTTCAAACAATCACAAAGTATTTTGGTTTTAGAATATTTAATTTCATATATTTTCCTAAGGTAGCAGAATATCTTTTTAGATATACGGATTTTCTTAATTAAAGGAAAAAATACATTCTCATGCATTGCATTTTCCATATTCATGCATACTATATAATATGTGATTTTTGCTATGTTAATTTTCATGATGGTGTTATTATCTTTGATTTAAATTTTTGATATTATATTAATTGTTATATGGTTTTGAATATTTCATGATATCCTATGCTTTTTATTTAGTTATTTTTGTCATATTATTTAGCATATACTATGTTAATGCATTGTTATTTTTATTTTTATTTTCATGCATATTATATGTTGGTATTATTTTAATTTAATTTCATGTCATTTCATATCATTTAGATTATATGCCATATCATTTATATTTGCCATGTCATTTAAATCATTTTATTCCATTTAGAATATATCATGTGACTTAGGATATTTCATTTCAAATAGAATATATTATGTTACCTAGGTCATTTCATTTCAAATAGAATAGATTATGTTATCTAGGTAATTTCATTTCATTTAGTATATATCATATGACTTAGGATATTTCATTTCATTTAGAATATGCTAAGATTTTTAAATTATATCATACCATTTAGGTTGCATTATATTATCTAGACTTTGCTATGTCATTTTATTTATGTCACACATATTCATATTCATATTTTTTTAAAAAAATATTTTGAAAAAGGTAATGATTTTCAATAAAATAAAAAATATTCCTGAGTTAAAATAATTCATGAGTTCTCTGCCGGGTTTACTGGAGAGGATATCATCAATTATCATTAATAACTGAATATCTTCTTTAAAATAAGAATGATTCGGAAAGTTTTTCAAACTAATAAAAATTTCTATATTTTGCCACGTTTGTTGGGGAATATAGGAAAATTTTGAATTAATAAATTCCGGATCATTTTCAATTAAAAAATGAAATTATTTTTCTTTAAATTGGGAATTAACTTGAAATACCAAATTAAAAATCGACTTTTTACCGAGACTTGAGATAACACACGATTAATAAGGTACCATTTTATACGGGCGTTGTGGGGGTGCTAATCCTTCCCCACACTTAACCGAGTCCCAAACCTGCTTCTTTGATTTCTCTGGTTTAAAATGCAGACTTGAAATTGGTTTTAAAAAAATATTTTAATTAATTTTAAATTGTTTTATAAAATCGGTTTTAATAAGTGGCCGATCACACCTAGCTAAAAAAGATTGGTGGCGACTTCATGTCTTTTTCAAGGTCATTTTCAAAACCTTCATTTTTCAAGAGGAATTAATTCAACTTTTTCTCGATTTTTTTAATGTCACGCTTAACGTATATAAAGTCTTGCGATTAGACTTGTTATTTTTTAGGTTGCGAAAATGAAAATAAAAGAAATTTATCATTTTTATTAACAAAGTGTTATATAAAATATTCTAATTTCGTTATCTTTTTATTCCAAAGCTTGAAGAAAATAAAAGTACACTGACAAAATTTATCATTTTCACTGACAAAATATTTCATGAAATATTTTGATTTCATTATCTTTTGTTCAATATATCAATGAAATCGAAAGTATAGTAAAATTCAATATTGATCTATGTACAATAGAAAAATTCACTTTTATCCCTTAATAAAGTTAAATTGAAATGAAGATAGAAATATGATCAAAAGCATGGACCAAATCTGTTGTGAAATAATTTTAGCTGAAATTATATTTTATAAAATAAAATAATTAATGTATTTTTTTTCCAATCTCAGTATATAACATATTCTCAAATTTATAACAATATAGGGAAATGTATGAAAACAGAAAAAATTTCCCAAATTATTTTGTATAATTAAGGAATTACACTAGAACATGGCCTAAAAAAAAAACATACCCAAAGATAAATTTACGCAGAAAGTATAAAAGATAAAAAAGACAAAAAAAACAGTTTATTATAAATAAAATGAGTAAATAAAGAGAGATCAAGATAAAGAAAATATGAATTTTCAAAGTCTAATTCTTCAGGAACTAGTTATGTCACCAAGCCTTTTCTATTACTCCTTCTTGGATACAAACCCATCCTTATATAGGGCTCGAAAAATAAATAGGGGGTGGAGAATACAATGCACCATAATTATTATGTACATAATAATTAATCTAATTCATTCACTATATGCATTCATCATATTCTAGTCATCCACCACATGAATTCATCTACCACATGCATGTATAACACTTCCCCTTGGATGACTATTCACTATGAATATGCTTCGTTAAAACCTTGCTAAGAAAAACCTAGTGGGAGAAAAACTTAGCGAAGGAAAAAGAGTACAATATTCATAAGAAACTTACTTTCCCTCAAAAATAAAATCAATTATTTAATGTCCTTAAGCCAGCGCATTCCAATGTTATGTATGTGTTTCTTGAAAATTGAAGTTGGCAATGTCTTTATGAATAGATATACTGGGTTGTCACTTGAGCGAATTTTGCAAATAGCAACATCACCTTTCATCAAGAGTTCAAGTGTGTAAAAGAACTTTGGTGAAATATGTTTAGTTCTATCACCTTTTATGTAGCCACCTTGGATTTGTGTAATGCATGCTGCATTATCCTTATGCAATATTGTCGGCTTGTCATTTTCCACGAACAATCCACATGCTCTTTTCATATGTTGAATCATAGTTCTTAATCACACGCACTCACAACTTGCTTCATGAATAACCAATATTTTTGAATGGTTTGATGAGGTAACGGTGATTGTTTATTTTACAGACCGCCATGAGATAGCAGTATCACCATATGTGAAGACATAACCTGTTTGTGATCAAGCTTTGTGAGGATCAAAAAGTTATCCAGTATCAGTATATCCCATTAATTTTGATTTTACTCCATTTGGGTAAAATAAACCCATGTCAGTCATGCCACAGAGATAACAAAAACATGTTTTACTCCATTCCAATATCTTCGTGTTGGTGTAGAACTAAACCTTGCAAGTAAATTGACTGCAAAAGCTATGCCTGGTATAGTACAATTTGCCATATACAAAAGTGCTGCAATTGCACTAAGATATGGTACTTCAGGACCAAGAAATTCTTCATCTTCTTCTCATGGACGAAAAAGATCTCTTTTTACATCAAGCAGACAAACAACCATTGGATACTTAATGGATAAGATTTATCCATATGAAATTGTTTCAAAATCTTATTTATATAAGATGATTGATGAATAAGAATCCCACTTGTCTAATGTTCAAGTTGAAATCCAAGACAAAATTTTGTCTTCCCAAGATCTTTCATTTCAAATTCCTTCTTTAGGTAGTCAGCAGTCTTTGAGATCTCTTCTAGAGTCTTTACTATGATTAAGTCATCAACACACACTGCGACTATAGCAAATCAAGAATTTATTTTCTTGATAAAAATACAAGGACAAATGGCATTATTTTCATATCCATTTTGCAATAAATATTCACTTAGACGATTGTACCACATGCGTCCAAACTACTTTAACCCATACAAGGATTTTTGTAGTTCAACAGAGTACATTTGTCGAGATTTTGAATTATATGCTTCAGGCATCTTAAATCCTTCAAGGATTTTCATGCATATGTCATTATCTAATGACCCAATAAGTAAACTATCACAACATTAGACGTATGTCAAGTCCATCAGATACTACAAAAGGCAATCAAAAATCTAAAAGTAATTGCATCCATAATAGAAGAATATGTCTCTCATAATCTATACCAGGTTTTTGGGAAAAACCTTGTGCTACAAGTCGTGCCTTGTATCTCACAATTTCATTTAACTCGTTTCTTGATAAGTGCTTAATTTCATACACTTTTCTATCTAATTTCCTTATACTATTTGATTTGATTCTTGAGTTTATTGACATTTTACTAGGGTTTTATGCTTTGTAGGTATTTTGGAAGTTAAGGAATGATTTGGAGTTGGACATCATGATTTTGGACAAGTAATGAGTGTTCCAAGCACAAAGGATTAGCACAAAAGTTGGCGCTGCAAGGCCCAACATGCTGTCAAACCCTAACGGCCCAGTGAATTTCTAGCCTAAATAAAACCTTAGCTGCCAGACCTATAAATACACTATCCTCTAGGACTTTTAAGGAGAGCAGTCCAAATCAACCCTAGCCATCAGTCAAAGCCTAAATAAAACCTTAGCAGCCTAAATAAAACCCCAGTCACTCAAGCCTATAAATATAACACTTCGGGGGGAATTTGAAGGGAGCAAAGAAGAGGCAGAGACGAAACAAAAAGAGACTCAAGTGGCTGATTTCTTGAAGATCATCATTAATCTTCTTCTTTTTCTATTTTTTCTTCTTCTTCTTCTTCTTCTTCTCCATTCTCTTATTTTCTTTTTAGTTTTATGTTTATGTTATCCATGACTATGCTAGGCTAAATTTTCTTTTGGTTAAAAGTGATTTCAAAGCCCTAGACATGGTTGTATAATTGATTATCAAATATTATCTATATTGATTATCTATTGAGATTGCTTATGTTCTTCCATTAAAAATTGTTCATGATATTTGGCTTGATTTGTTTAGGTGTACAACTACATGGATCTTGATAATTATCTATTGCTAGATTAGGAATCTTGATCAGTGTAATTGTCTTGATTTCCAATTCATTAGTAGCAGTTTGTGATCAATGGTTATGGTCAAGTTTCCAGTGATTGCGATGTGGAACATAACATAAGTTAAACAATCCGAGCTTGTGTGTTTGTTGCTTAGATCAACCTAACTTTCTCATCATAAAGCTGCTGTTAGGTTAAATCTAAAGAGCTTATTCTAGGTTATTTGATGGTTAGAGATTAAATAGAGAGCTTGTTCTATTTAACGACGAGCTAAGGAAGGATCGGGGTAGCAGAGCTTGTTGTTATCTATGGTTGATAGTTTCGATGGATAATTGATGATGATAATTCTGATATTGATTCTCAGTTATGTTTAGTGGTAGAGAATAACCCCTTAACCATGCTTCAAAACAATTCAATCCCTTAATTAGATTAGAGCTAGAGTTATAAATCAATAACTTATAGATTAAGAACAATCTATGTGGATTCGACCCTTGCTTACTACTATACTAAACATCGATCAGACTTACTGCAAGGATTTAATAGATACACTATTCTGAGTGCATCAAATTTTTGGCGCCGTTGTTGGGGATAATTTTCTTTAATTTATTTGTTACTTGGTTTATTTTAATTTTTTGTTCTAATTAGTTTTATTTTTCTTGTTTATCCAGGTTTTCTTTTCAGTGAATGTTCCAAACTCTTAGAGAAGACACAAATTAGTTGAAGCTTAAGAGGATCTTGGAATTCACATCTTCTTACCATAAATCAAACGAGGAGTTAACCCAAACAGTTCAATCTGAGTAAGGAGAGATGGCATTGAACAACCAAACTCTTAAGGAATTAGGAGCTGCAGATTTGGATCAACAACCATTATGCATAGAATATCCTAACCTTGAGGTAGCTTTTGAGCTTAAATATAGTTTGATTCATCTTCTCCCAATGTTTCATGGTTTTACAGGAGAAGATCCAAACAAGCACCTTAAGGAATTCCATGTAGTCTTCTCAAGCATTAAGCCAACTGGGATCTCTGAAGAGCAAAGCAAGTTGAGAGCCTTTCCATTCTCTCTGGCAAACTCTGCAAAGGAATGGCTCTACTATTTATCATCCGGGACCATCACTACATAGAATGAGATGGAAAGATTGTTCCTAGAGAGTTATTTTCCTACATCAAAGGCTGCCAACATTAGAAAAGAAATTTGTGGGATTTAGCAATATAATGGAGAGTCTTTTTATGAGTATTGGGAACGGTTCAAGAAGCTTTGTGTAAGTTGTCCACATCATCATATAAGTGAACTGCTTCTTATCCAATACTTTAATGAAGGTCTTATGCCTATGGAGAGAAGCATGATTGACGCTGCAAGTGAAAGAGCTCTGGTTGATAAGACTCCTGAAGTTGCAAGGATTCTCATCCCCAACAAGGCAGCTAATTCCCAACAATTCAGCATCAGTCATGAACCACCACTACTAAGAAAGTAAATGAGGTAAGCACATCTTCCATTGAACAGCAACTCTGTCATCTTACTTCACTTGTGCAACAAATGGCTGTAGGTAATTTGCAGCAAGTTAAAGCCTATGGCATCTGTTCTATAATGGGGCACACAACTGATATGTGTCCAACGCTTCAAGATGGTTCCAATGAACAAGTTAATGCTATGGGTGGATTCTCAAGTCAGTAACGCAAGTATGACCCCTTCTCAAACACATATAATCCAGGATGAAGGGATCATCCAAACTTCAACTATGCAGGGAATCAATAACCAGCTGCTCCTCCGACCATTATTAATCGACCACCGAGTTTTCAGTAAAAAATGCAACAACCGTATCAAACCCAACAACAATTGCCACCACCTCAAAACTCAGGTACATCTTTAGAAGATATTGTAAAATCCCTTACTATTAACGCTTTGCAATTTCAATAGGAGACAAGGGCAAGTATCTAGAGTTTGGAAACTCAAATGGGACAATTGGAAACTGTTGCGATTCGGCTCATGCTCAAACAGAGATAATGTATAATTTAGTCAACAAGTTAAACATACAATGCAGCAGAATGAAACAAAACAAAGAGAAACCGAATCCCTCCATGGATCTGCCTATGAATTCAAAATGATCATCCTGTCAAGAACAGATAACAATCAAAATCTCATACCTGTGTAATGGATATTGCCGAAACTTCAAGATAGATTCTTGATGTTCTTGTTCTTGTTCTTATACATAAAGCTCGCTTGTCGCAAACCGAAGCCATCCAATTGTCCAGCCTCTAACACATATAGGTGACTCAAAAACCTTCACAAGGTTGAGATTATGTTTTGCCAAGACGATGCTAGTAGTCTAGGTTGTGAGAAACCTTCCTCCTCTTACACTAGTTAGCCGGAAAGAAGCAGGCAAAAAAAACTGATTCCTTCTCTTTTTTTCTCTATGCACTGATTCTCACAGGGAGGTGAGAGAATACGGCTACCAGGGTTTTTCTTAGGAGGAGGCAGCAACAACATAAGGCATATATATAATCAGGTTTAGTGTATGCCAACTATTGGACTAACTGCACTAAAGCTCTTATACATATTATTAAATATTCACAATAAGCCCACAACAGTTAATGAATATTTAATCTGGCCCAATCTCATTTTAATTTCATTAATCACCTTTTGTGTGTGACCCATTAGGCCCTTAACATGTTGGCAATAAATACAATAAATTCAATTAAGAATTTCCTATTTATATTTATAGATCATGAGCGACATCTAGCAATGCATCATGACCACCCAAATTCCAAGAGACTCATCAAGCTTCAACAAGCCTTTCTTGTACAATATGTATGTGTATAATATGTCTGTGTATAAAAAATTCAATTCAATTCTATTCTATTCCAACTAATATAATATATTTTAAAATTATAATAACAATTCAAAAAATTTAAATTAATCACATGATAAAAATTTATCATAATAGTATAATTATAGATATTGTACTATACTTGTACTACTGTACATATACATGTATAGTCACTACACTATTTACATATAGAGAAGACAACAAATATAAGAATGTGATTAATTTATACATACGAAATGATAATTGCATATTTTGCCACATTCCAAAATTGTAATTACAAGTTATAAAATTAAAACAAATTAATAATATATGTTATAGGTATTATTTTTATTATATTAATGTTTTCAAAACAAAATTATACTTAATTTAAGTTTGGGTCATTTTGGGTTAATTATTCGGGTCATTTCGGGTTTGGGTCATTTTGGGTTTGGGTCATTTCAGGTACGGGTCAATTTATTTTCGGGTCATTTCGGGTTCGAGTCATTCTAGATTCAGGTCATTTCGGGTGCAGGTCATTTTCGGGTTCGGGTTGGTCGGTTTCGGGTTGTTGACTTTTTTTGGTCAAATCGTGTTGGGTCGGGTTTGGATTCGGGTAGGTTGGTCGGGTTTTTCGGGTTCGGATCAAAATTGACAGGTATAGTTGTACGTTATTTGTCCTACATCAAGTGGAATAAAAGCATAAAATGATTTACTTGTGGACACTTCGTTGCGTTTTAGAACAGAAAATGATTTGTTTATGAGAAAGTTAGTAACTATCAGCTTAGAAAAAGATTTGCCTCTTAAATAACACCATTTTTTTTTAATTCTTGAGTTATTTTCTATAACCAACTAGCCAATCTCACATCCATAGTTCAACAATTGGCCATGGGTAATGTTCAACAACCAAAGAAGTGTGGAGTATGCTTTATGATGGATCATCCAATCAATTTGTGCCCATATTTCTAGGAAGATAATTTTGAACAAGCCTATGATTTAGGAGGATTTCAAGGCCAACAAGGATTCCAAGGACAACATTATGATCCTTTCTCAAACACTTACAATGCAGGATGGTAGGATCATACTAATTATAGCTATTCGGGAAATTATCAAGAAGTTGATCCTTATGGTAATTGCAATCATCCATCTGGCTTCAATCAACCATGGCCTCAACAACAAGATCTTTTTCAGCCACCACCTGTGACTCACAGCTCAGGTACTTCTTTAGAAGATATTGTCAAATCCATTGCTATTAATACTTTTCAATTTCAATAGGAAAAAATGGCTCAATCTGGCTTCCATCAACCATGGCCTCAACAACCAGATCTTTCTCAGCCACCACATGTGACTCAAAATTCAGGTAATTCTTTAGAAGATATTGTAAAATCTCTTACTACTAACACTTTGTAATTTCAACAAGGGATTCAGGCAAGTATCCAGAGCTTAAAAACGCAAATAAGCCAAATGGCTAGTAGAATAGTGAAATTGGTAGAACAAAGATCTGAAAAAACTTGAGGAAGCTAATGCTAGTGCTGTGACCTTGAGAAGTAGGGAACAAGTTGAGGAAGCACCAAAACGAGAACGAGATTCAACCCTAGAGGATAATGAAGCTCCAATTAAGAGTACTTCGGCACCTGAGGTAACTTTTAAGGTTCTTATTTCTTCTAATGTTTCTTCTCCATATTTCCCTAGCAGATTTGTAGTGTCTAAGAAGGAAGAACATGAAACACAAATTCTGGAAACCTTCCACAAAATACAAGTAAATATACCTCTTTCGGATGCCATTAACCAAGTACCAAAATATGCACCGTTCCTTGATGAGCTATGCACCACCGGGAACAAATTAAAGTGTGATGAGATAATAAGTGTGGTGGAGAATGCATCTGCTGTTTTGCAAAGAAAGCTTCCTTCAAAATGCAAAGATCTAGGAAATCTCACGCTTGAGCCAGAAGATCCAAAAAAGCCGAGGAAGGGTATAGGCTAGGTTGAAGACAGTAAATCATGTGCTAATTGGGAGACAGCTCAATTGATGAAAGCATTGCCAACCTGCCTTATCAGATTTGCTTTCTCTTCCTTCCTTCCTTTCTCTCTTTGTTTTGTTATTAATTTTTTTTTTTTAGATATTTAGGTTTCATTAGTTTGTTTTGTTTTGAGTCTTTAATATTTTTGTTTGTTTGTGTGTTTTAGCAAGTCAGGCTGAGGACACTAAACCAAGCGCTTATTGGGAGGCAACCCAATGGGTGGAGAACACATATCATAAATAAATTTGATACATCTTACTCTCCATCATTCTATCTTCTATTGCTTTCTTTAGTTATTTTGATTTTTTGTTTTTAGTTCTTTTCTCTTGCACATAATTCTTTCATGTGGGAATGATAGTTATACATTGAGGACAATGTAAGAATTAAGTATAGGGGGAAGAATTTAGGATTTCTTTTATGTTAGGTTGTTATTTTGTTTGTTTTAAGTTTGTTTTGAGTCTTTAATTTTAGTGTGTTTTAATTCCTTTCAATACTATGCTAAGATATGAATTGTGTAGATCTAAAACTAGTTTATTGGTGGAAAGAACTTTCATGAGAATTAAGCTTGAAATATCATTTTTCATGAGCCAATGTTAATATGATATGTTGATTGAGAAAGAAGTATGTTTAGACTTGATATTGACTTGTATAAACATCCTTGTGAGTTTTGAGCTTATATGATTGATACATTATACATATCAATCCAATTTCTTTCTTGTGTGCTCTTATGATTACATGTTTCTCTAGAACTTGCTTTAAACCGTTGGGACTATATTGATACATATGACAACATGGATATGATAGAGGCATTAGGATTTTTACCAAGGCCAAATCAGCCATCCCATATTGATGTTCCAAGAGAACATCCCCCTAGTGAGCCAATTTGAGCCTAAATTGAATAAACTATTTCATTGGTAACCACATCTCTCACCTAGCCTAAATATACTTGTCGCAACCTAAAAAATAACAAGTCTCATCGCGAGACTTTATTACTCGTTAAACGTGACATTGGAAAAAATAGAGGAAAAGATGACTTAATTCCTGTTGAAATAAATTGAGAGTTTGAAAATGATCTCAGAAAAAGACATGGAGTTGCCACCGATCTTTTTTGGCTAGGTGTGATCGGTCACCTATTAAAACTGATTTTGTAATATACTTTAAAATTAATTAAAACATTTTAAAAACCAATTTCAAGTTTGCGTTTTTAAACCAGAGAAAGTCAAAGAAGCGGGTTTGGGACTCGGTTATGTGCGAGGAAGGATTAGCACCCCCTCAATGCTCGTATAAGACGGTACCTTATTAATCATGTGTTATCTCAAGTCGCTGTAAAGAGTCGGTTTTAAATTTGACATTTCAAATTAATTCCCAATTTAAAGAAAAATAATTTCATTTTTAATTGAAAATGATACGGAATTTATTAATTCAAAATTTTCCTATATTACCTAACAAACGTGGTAAATTATAGAAATTTTTATTAATTTGAAAAATTTTCCGAATCATTCTCGTTTTAAAGAAGATATTCTGTTATTAATGATAATTAATGATATCCTCCCCAGCAAACCTGGCAGAGAATTCATGAATTATTTTAACTCGAGAATATCTTTATTTTATTGAAAATCATTATCTTATTTTAAAACATTTTTTTTCTTTAAAAAAAAATATGAATATGAATATGTATGACATAGTATAATCTAAATTGTATGAGATAATATAAATAAAATGATATAACCTAAGTGTCATGATACATTCTAAATGGAATGACATGACCTAAGTGACATAATATTCTATATGAACTAATATGTCCCAAGTAACATGAAATATTCTAAATGAAATAATATGATTTAAATAACATGGAAAATTTAAATGACATAGCATATTTTAAATGACATGGCATATTCTAAATAATATAATCTAGATGACATGGAATATAATCTAAGTGACATGAAATGATATGAAACATAAAATAATGTTATAATGAAATATGCATGAAAATAAAAATGATAATGCATGAACATAGTAGATGCTAAATGGTGTGACAAAAATAAATGACTAAATAAAAAGCATAGGATAGCATGAAATATTCAAAATCATACAACAAACAATATAACACCATAAAATATAAATCAAAATAATAACAATACCATAGAAATTATCATAGCAAAAAATCATATATTATACAATATGCATGAACATGGAAAATGGAATGCATGAAAGTGTATTTTTTCCTTTAAATAAGGAAATCCATATACCTAAAAAGATATCCGGTACCTTAGGAAAAGACATCAAATTAAATTTTCTAAAATTAAAATACTTTGTAATTGGTTTAAAAACAATTTTGAAAATCTTGGATAATAAAAATCATAGCCGAATTCCCCTTTTAAAAATAGCCCTATTTTCCTAAGTTTGAAAATCCGGACTTGACCACCCTTGACCCGAGCTTTATAAAATCATTTTTGAAGATTAAAATGACCTAGAAACCAACCTAAGATAGTAGCTAAGGTTCTTAATCAACCCTCTTTAATGCCTTAGCCAAAACTAACAATTATTTTTCCCTTGAATTCAAATTTGACTCTACTATCCAGTTTTAAAGCGTGATTTGTTAACCTATTTTTAAAATTTCAAAAAAATAAAGGAGACTCAGAACATGTAAAACTCTATGAGAAAAAATTGGCTTAATTTTTTGACTAAGGATAACGTCCCAGAAAAATCAAAAAAGTCATAACACTGGGTGAGAAACTGTTTTGCCAAAAATCATTTTTAAGCCATTGATAAAATCATTCAAAAATCGAAGTAAAAATATTGAAGACTCTTATATGAACCTACAAACAGTAGCTAAAATTTCTAAAAAAAGGACAAGATTTGCCTAAGTAAAAAAAAATCACCAAGGTAGAAAAATCAACTTGACAACTCCTTCATTTTCCACAAGTATGCTCAAGTGAGCATGACTTTGAGCCATTGATTGGCCTAAGTCAAAAATCAAGTGGCATGATATGATATGCTTGAACAAACAGCAAGTTAAATGCATGATTTAAAACCTAAATGACATAGGAAATGCATGGCATAAAGAATATGACCTAGACCTAACATGAACTTGTATGGCAATAAATGCAACCTAGGTCTAAACATGCATGAAATGCATGGCAATGCAAATGAGACCTAGACCTCAAAAATGCATGGCAATAACACAAACACATAGCATACTAAATCAAAATACACAAAATCCTGGCATGGAAATGCAAACCTATCTACTAGCAAGATGAAAATGCACATACATGACACAAAATGAAGGGTAGCCAAATGGTCATAGGCATAGAATGATGATATCCTAGCATGAACATTTAGACAAACATATGACATACTAAATCAGAATACACAAAATCATAGCATGGAAATGCAAACCTATCAATTAGAAAGATAAAAATGCACATATATGACACAAAATGAAGGGTAGCCGAGTGGTCATAAGCATAGAATGATGAGATCCTAGCATGGCATTTACACAAACATATGACATACTAAATGCAAGGCTAAAAAAGAAACATTCTAAACCATGCAAACATGAAGTAAAGGCATGAATATAACTAGACATTTTCACAAACACATAGTATAGTAAAATGCAAATCATGAACAACTCAAACATGTTGAAAACAGAAAATTAAAAATGGTAAATAAGGAAAGTAAACATGAAAACAAGATGATAAAATCAAAAATAGAGATAAGTAAGTAAAAAGATTAAAACAAGCTCCATATCTTTGTTATTTGAAAAAAATATATAGAACATCAAAACATGCTAGACCTCACAAACACCATGAAATAAAGATCAAACACCAACCATATCAAAAATAGTGACCATTTGGCCAACACCCAAAAAGGTAAAAAAAATTACTTTTTTCAATATTTTCAAGAAAGCACAAGAGAGGAGCTTGAAGAGAAAGCTTAAAAATACTTATTCAAAAAATCAAAATCAATAGAAAATCATCAAATATCAAATGAAAACAGTAAATTAAGGATGGAAATGCAAAAAAAGTGCAAGAGTAAGGTGCTTTTAGCTACCTCTATAAGCTATTTTACAAGTTTTTTTCTCTTCTTACTTTCTTTACATTTCAAAACTTTCTATTTGCTTTAAAAAATGGAGAGTATTTAGCCAAGAAGAAGTAGGGGAATGAAAATATTCTCCCCTTCATGTAGTGGCTGAATGGCCTTTAGGATTCCTCTTGAAAGTTGTCATTTTTTTAAACCAATTTTGATCCAATGGTCTTTAATCCAAGATGCCTTTTATGTAAAATTCCCACCCTTAGATTGGAATAATCAGCCCTTAAATTATGATTTCATGAAGATGATGTCATAAATATGACATCATCCCTCTCCATCTGTTGGTCCATGTGTTACAAATTCAAAGGCTTGATCAAAAAAATAACTACCTTCCTATCCACTCTTGGCCTTTAGATGCAAAATTCAAAAAATCACACTCCTTCATGGGCTTGCCCAGCTGCCTCTTCATATTCCAGCCCACACTTCCATTTTTTAATTGCAAGAAAAGCCCTTTTCGATTTCTTCGATAAATGACCTTTTTGACCCCCAAACCTAATTAAATAGCAAACGGGCTCCAAATCCAAATTTTATTTTTTCAATACTTCCTAAATAGTAAAAAATTGAATTTTGGAAGTTTTCATAATTTTCCGAGCCCATTTGCAATTTGTTCAAATTTTTTCTTCCAAAATTGCCCCTTTATGCACCCAAACTTTTACCATTTTTTAAACGAGCTTCGAATCCAGATTTTTCTTCGCCAATCTCTTCCAAATAATTTAAAAGTGTAATCTAGAATTTTTCATAATTGTTGGAGCTCATTTGCTATTTTTTCGGGATTTATCTTTTTGAATTTCAACATAGTGGGCTCGAGATTTGCCATTTTGCAAACGAACTTCGAATCCGGATTTTTGTTTGTCAATCTCTTCCAAATGATTTAAGAATGAGATCTACAAATTTTGGTAATTTTTGGAGCTCATTTGCTATTTTTCCCAAATTTTCCAAGTTTGCCCTTTTACCTTAGAAGCCCGGTTTTGCTCAAAACAAGTTCGATTTTCAGATTTTCTTTTTCTGTGCCTTTTTCATATATTGAATTGGAGTTGGTCCGAAAATGCCCAATTTTTACAATCAAATTCCCTTCCAATTTTATTTTTCCTTTTTTCACTATCGGGAATTTCCTTGTTTTTCCATTTTTCCTCCAATCGGCTCTTTTCTCAAAATTAATTCAAACTGAGCCTTGGGCTATCCTTGTTTAATCACTCCTCATCAATTAGGGGCTTTAGTTTTACCAAATCGGGCCATTTCTGCAATTTTCCCCAATTTCACCAAAATCCAGTAAAAACCCTAATTCTCGGTTTTCTTCTAAATTGACTTTTCCTTCAGTTTTTCTTCCTCAATTACCCGTAGTCATTGCTTATCTTTCATTTGGAACCTCCAATTTCGACCGATTTGATCGTTTAAGCACTTTTTCAAGATTGATTTTTTATGCCTGCTTTCTTAAACTAAGTCTCAGAGTACCACCTGCAAGATGAGAAGAGCCTTTTTGCATTCTAAAACATCACTTTAGGAAGAAGAATACCTGATTTAGTGGTCTGGACAGGTGTCTGCAATACTTATATCCTTACCCTTGTTCTAAAGATGAAATACATGTTTTGAGACATATTACATAAGCAAGGAATATCTATTGAAAATTTGGGTTAGAAACAAGAAATAAGTGTAGCGGAGGAGAAAGACAAAAGTCAAGAGAAAAAAAAGAAAGGGAACATTGTCAAAATACTTTCACATATTGAAAAAAAAAAAAAAAACAAAAATGAATCATCTCTTGAACTTTTGGTTAAAGAAAAAAAAGATGTTACAAGGTTGGTTAGAATGAAGCAAAGGCTCAACATAAATATCTAGCCTATGTTATTATGTGCTTCTAAGGAGTATTGAGAAGTTATTCTTTGTATAAATCTCATTATATCTCTAACTTTTATGAAGTCTTTGGAACCTTTGTTATATCCTTTTCGTTTTTTTTCTTTAACCATATTACTACCCATTGGCCCCATTACAACCTTGATTAAAGACCTATTGATTCATGAAGCTGTATGATCTAAATAGTGGAGAATAGGTGGACAAGCAAGCATATAGTAGGACTATTTTCATGAGATTGATTGAGTGTAAACACCTTACCACCATTATTTAGAGTGAAAACCATGAGAGTATCTCGTGTGAGAAGTTGAGATTAAGTTTGAATATGCATTATTTTGATTGAGATATGTTATGTTAATGTTGGCTTAACTCAAATCATTTACATTCAAGCATGATTCTTTGTGAACTTCTTTAAGCTATTGATTAGTTTATAAGACTTGTCCAATGATTGTCTCTAAATTATATTGAAAGTAGATTAGATTAGGTTTTCTTACCATGTTTCTATTTTGTTAGCTCAAGGACTAGCAAAGATTAAGTGTGGGGGAGTTTGATAAGTACTTAATTTCATACATTTTCATATCTAATTTCTTTGTACTTTGTGCTTTGATTCTTAAGTTCCTTGACATTTTACTATGGTTTTATAGTTTGTAGGTGTTTTGGAAGATAAAGATTGCTTTGGAGTTAAAAAGAATGATTTTGGACAAGTATTGAAGCTTCAAGCACAAAGGAATGATGCCAATGCATAAAGAATACATCATGTGGTTTACCTAAGTCCAAACCTTCCATAAATAAAACCTAGTGGCTGCCTAAACCCTTCTTTCCCTAATGTCCCTAGCCAAAACTAACTTAATACTCCTAAAAGAGCCCTAGCGGCAAGACTTTTTTTTGATAAATAACCAGCCGCCACTTCCTTTTAAACACCATGTAGTTGCCCTATTTCCTTCCTTGTTAAAAGCCCTAGTTGAAAACATATTTTCCTGGTCAAATAAGGAGTAGCAGCAAAAGCTTCCATAAACACAATCCTAGTCAAAGTAGGACAAGCAAGAAACCTTGAACTTTTCTTCTAAGCTAAATCCTTGGCTACAAGTTTTCTTTTCTTTCCTTCTAGACTTTTCTTTAGTCGCAAGCCTTGTATCTTTCCTTCTTTGTGTTTCCTACTTGCTGCCATCTTTCCTTGTTGCATAAACCTTTGGCCACAAGTCATTCCCTTTCCTTAAAAACATCCAAGCGGCACACCTCTTTTCCTTAAGAAGTTGCCCTAGCCGAAACACCTTATATTAAACCTTGGGAGCCGCAAATCATGAAAAAAGGGACCTAGAGGCTGCCTATAAATAGAGACACAAGGGGGAGAGCCGCAACACACATTGTACATAATATAGTAGTTAGATTTTATTGTTTTCTTAGAAAGTTTGAGAGAGCAAGAGGTTGAATTGTTCAATATTTTTCTTCTTCTTCTTCATTCTCTTAGTTTTCTTTTTAGTTTATTTTTAATTTTATGTTTATGTTATCAATGCCTATACTAGACTAAAGTTTTCTTTTGGTTAAGGATGATTTCAAAGCTCTAGACATGTTATGTAATTGATATTCATATTTTATCTATAATTGTTTTTCTATCAAAATTGCTTATGTTCTTCTATAAAAATTGTTCATGATTTTTGTCTTGATGTATTTAGGGTGGCCAACTAGATAGATCTTGATAATTATCTATTGCTAGCTTAGGAATCTTGATCCGTGTAATTGTCTTGATCTCCTATCCATTAGTAGCAATTTGTGATTAATGATTATGGTCAAGTTTTCAATAATTGCAATGTGGAACATAACATAAGTTGAACAATCCGAGCTTATGTGTTTGTTGCTTAGATCAATCTATCCTTCTTATCATAAAGCTGCCGTCAAGTTGAATCTAGAGAGCTTATTCTAGGTTATTTGATGGTTAGAGATTAAGTAGAGAGCTTATTCTATTTAATGACAAACTAAGGAAGGATTGGGGTAGTAGAGCTTATTGTTATCCACGGTTGATAGTTTTGATATATAATTGATGTTGATAATTCTGATATTGATTCTCAATGATGTTTAGTGGTGGTGAATGACTCCTTAACCATACTTTCTCTTATTTGATTTCATCTTATCTCTTTATTTCTTATTTTTCTTATTTCTTTACTTTCAAAACCCTCTTTTTTTTCTTTTAGAACTAGAGTTTTAAATCAGTAAATCTAAATTAAGAACAATCTCTGTGGATTCGACCCTTGCTTACTACTTTACTAAACAATTGATCATATTAGTGCAATGTTTAATAAGTTACACTATTATGAGTGCATCACTTCCCCATAAGGGGCCTCGGTTGATGCAGAGGCTATGATATCTTCTTCTCCTGACAAGCTGACCAAGCGTCCTTCCATTACAAACTTCAATTTTCAATGGAGAGAAGATGGCAGAACCCCGGCTGAATGAATCCATGGCCTTCCCAACAAACAGTTATAGGATGGGGTGATGTCCATTACTTGAAACTTGATCTCGTAAGTACAGTCGGTAGTTGTTGATATATCTGGAGTGGGCCATTTGACCCGTAGCGGGAGATGTTATGCCCCAGAAATGGCTGAACCCGATGAAGTGAGGAAAACCGCAAGACCTATTAAAGAGACGGAGTCCAAAGGGAAGGAGACGAATTTGCCTCCAGTTAATAAGATGAAGGAGCCAGTTAATGAAAGAGAAGCCTGTGAGTTTCTAAAGTTTATTAAACATAATGAGTACAGCGTGGTGGAGCAGTTGCCCAGCCAGTCGGCTAGGATCTCAGTCCTATCACTGTTGTTGAATTCAGAGCCTCATTAAAATGCCTTGCTAAGAACACTAAATTAGGCTTACGTGCCCAACAATATATCTGTGAAAAAGTTTGATAGATTAGTGGGGAATATCACGGCTGATGACTTCATCTCTTTTAGTTATGACGAGATACCACCTAATGGTATAGGATCTACCAAGGCCTTGCACATAACCACTACATGCAAAGGGCATATTTTGCCACGGGTGCTCCTCGATAATGGATCCTCCTTGATTGTGATGCCCTTGGCAACCCTGTCTAAATTGCCGATCGATATGTCCTACATGCTGCCAAGTCATACCATAGTCAGAGCTTTCGATGGTACTCATCAGGATGTGATAGGGGAATATTGAGATCCCGCTTCAAATAGGTCCTGACTTGAGGATCCCGACATCAGTATATTGCAATCATAGCTCCACGAAATTGATTTTTCTTCTTTGTAAGGAAAGGGGACTGCAATTCTATAATCAAATTTCGGAGCGGGTCACTCGACAACTGGAATAGCCTTTTTCTCTGGCTCATCGTAGTAGATGATCAAAGGTCTATCTGCCCCGTAACTAACTGTATCTTCATTCATACTCACTTCAGCCTCATTAGACTTTTTAGAAGATTGGGCCTTGCCCATATCAATCATCTTTTGAATCTTGGCTAGAAATTCTTCACAATCCTGGATGACATGCCCCTCACATTCTTGGTATTGGCAAAAATCCACTGACTTGCTAGTTATCTTTCTCAAATATGATTTTGGTTGAATTAACCCTGCCCTGACCATTTCTGCCTCAACTTTTATCATTGGCATCTTCATCTTTCTAACATCCTTTTCACCTTTGCAAACTCCTCATACATTACTGCGTTAACCTTAGCCTCTATGTGATTAGGCAAAGGCTTACCCGCAACGTTAGACCCATTTTTTGGCCCAAACTTCACAATCCCTGCATCAATGAGGCTTTGGACCTTTTGCTTAAAAGCAGTACAGTTCTTAGTTGAATGCCCTTGAATCCCTGCGTGGTATGCGCAATGAGCGCTGGAATCTTACCACTTGGGATATGGTGGTTTTAAGGGCTGGAGATAGACAGGTGTGAGTAGTTGTCATGATAGCAACTTAGGGTACAACTCGTCGTAGGTTATAGGGATAGGGTCATATTAAGGTTTTTTATTGTTCCTCGGGGGTCTTTGGCCATTTCTGGTGGCATTCTGAGTGTTTGGTATGGTGTTTGGCGGAATGACTATCTAAGGGGATATGCCGGTTGGGTATACTTGTTGTGGTATAGCCGTGTAAGGAAAAAGTTTTTGAGTAAGGTTATTCACCGTAGGGTAATAGGGACTGTATGTTGGATAGGAAGTGTATGGTGTTGGAGGTGAAAAGGGGCGATTGCTGAAATTAACTGCATGTGTTTCCCCTTCTCTTTTCTTGGGGGCAACAGATTCCCCATTCTCCATTTTCCCGCTCTTGATAGCAGTTTCAATCATCTCTCCCGAGATAACCATGTCAACAAAGTTCTTAGTGGCATTACCTACCAACTTGTCATAAAACTACGCTTTCAAGGTGTTGACAAACAGGACGGTGGTTTCCTTATCAGTGAAAGGAGGTTGTACCTGAGTAGCCAAGTCTCTCCATCTCTGAGCATATTATTTAAAGCTTTCTGTTGTTTTCTTGTCCATGTTTTGTAGAGGCAGTCTATCGAAAACCATATCCAACACATGCTTGTAATGATCCAAGAATACTATAGCCAAATCCATCCATGACTTGATCTTGCTCCGGCTGAGCTAATTATACCATCGAGTTGCCGAGCCTGTCAGGCTATCTTTGAAGCAATGGATCAGCAATTTCTCATCTTTCGGTAGTACATAGTCAAATGTGTCATTGGATTACTGGTCTTGTCATACTTCTCAAAATCTGGAACCTTGAACTTGTGCGAGATCACTAAACCAGGAACTAAGGTTAGTTCTCGAGCATCGAGGTTGTTGAACAACTCTGCTCCCTCCACGGCCCGTAGCCTCTCTTCTAGTAACTGATACTTTTTTGCGAGTCAGCCAACTCAGCACTCTTCATTTCTACCCTCTTCATCTTATCTTGTTCAGCCAATCATCCAAATCTGAAACTTCAATGGGATTCGCCAGGATGGCTCTAAGATTTGCCCCAATCGGCATCTGATTTTGTGCCCCTATATTGGGCTGAACATATGTGAAGGGCATTATAGTTTCCGATGGTAAGGTTTCTATGCTCTGTGAGGATTGGCCGTTTAACAGTACGGCTTCATGGTGACCCTCTTTGCCCCCTTCGCCTCCTGACCCTATTCCAGTGGCCAAATTCTCTATGCGTCCCTTTCCCTTAAATGCGGCAGACATGAGCTCCATTAGTTTGGTCATCTGATCTCTTGATTCGGCCTAAGACTTGGCCAACTATTCTCTTAACTCATCTTGTGCCTTTTCCATCCGGGCAGCCTGTTCACTGTCCATAATCCTAGCTTGCGACCAGGTATTATACTGATGCGGGGTACTTCTCTCTGGGTGTTTCGGTGGACGCCTAATTTTTATACCTTAGAGTAAATACCACGGATTAGAATCTCATGACACACTATTCCTTTTCACTTTATTGTGTATGAAAGAATGAATGAATAAGTGATTGAGTAAATAAATGAATAAGTGCATAAACGAAAATGTTAATAAATTAAAGAATGAATATGTGGATAGTATTGGCCACAAGATAATTCCAACCAAACAATCTTTCATTAATTACTGAAGTTGATTACATCAATGGTAAAAATACTGAAGCTACCTATACTGTGTTATATTCGTATCTAGAAAATCTATCATTTGCTGTCCATGTAGTCCTAATGGGATGACCTCACACTTCAAATCTTTGGCTCATTTGGCCATCTCCTCGATTTTCCAAACCGCTCTACGGATCTGGGCTGTGATGTGCTCGATGTACTCGTGCCTTCTCAGGCAAGCCTCAGTGGTCATCCGGTGAGTGACTTGCCACTCCCTTTCCTTCTCATCCAAAATCCTCAATAGAGAGTCGATGTAATTTTGGTAGCTCTTAAGTGACCCCTCTAAATCTTGGACTTTCCTCCAAAGGGCCTCTCTCTCGGGTTGCTTCTCTTTTTCAATCTTTAGCTTGGCCCGTAGCCTCTCATTCTCTATCTGGATCTTCAAAAGTTTAGAAGAAATTGAATACATACTCCCTTTAGCTTGCCTTGCTCAGGAGAACTTAACAGCTCTTTCTTTCTCCTTCTTTGCTTTGCTTTTCTAGAAATTCATTCTCCTTTTCAGTTCTTTGGTTTCTCTCTGCCATTCTTTTGAAGACCTGACAACCCCCTTCTACCTTATCTAAAATCGAAGCTTCTTGTTCTCTAAGTGTAGGTCCTTAAGATCGCTCTTTGTGATATCCCACTCTTTCTCAACCTTTTTTGTTTCCTTTTTCTGGATCAAATCCTTGATCTGCAAGTTAATGATCTCTTCTTGGAGTCGGGTAATTTCCTTGCTCATTTGGGTTTTTTCCTTCTCGAACTATAGCTTCATGACTTATAACTCAGAAGGCACTTCTTTCGGCTGCAAATCCATTGGTGAGACATCACTCTCATCGGGTGCCAAGAATGTATCATTGATCCTCGTGGCTCTCCACGCCATGTAACTTGGTGTGACATTGTCGGCATATCGAGCCATTTCTATCCGGTGAGTCTTCTTCCAAGCTTTCGTTACCTCGTGCACCTTTCTTGAGTATGCTTCCTCTCCATAGGTGAATTCTAGTAGATCAAGCTCATGAGTTGCAGGTGTGAATTGCCGAGACTCAAACTGTCTTTGCACCAACAAAGATCTGTAACTCACGATTTCCAAATCTCGAGTAGTGGAACCCCTATCTTCTCTCTACACTTGTACAACATTGGTATAGGAACTATCCACGGAGCTCTCTAAGTCACCATTTCACCCTTAAGGTTCTGGAGTATATCGATCCACTGCCCTTCGGTTCTTTCTTTGGGCCAAATCCTCTTGAGAAACTCACCGATTGGTACTAAGGATTTCATATATGGTTTAAAGGGAACCTCCTTCTTTTTCCAAAAGTGGCTCTGAATCCAAACATAGAGGAGCTGAGCACATCCTGTGAATCGCCATTTTCCTCCCTGTTTATAGAAATTCAAGGACCTTATTGTTTCTGCTATGATTATCAGGGAAGGATCTATCTTCAGTCTTAACTTCTCGAAAAGGTCAACCAGCGGTACCTCTACACGTCTCAACGTCATTGGGAAGATAACCAAACCATATAAGGCTAAGGCAATGATTTTTTAAGCGAATTTGTTTGTCGTCTTGGAGGCAAAGTGGAGATGGTTTTCTTGTCTTCTTAGTGATATTTTGCTTACTATGCCCCTATGATATTGTGCCCCTGTGTTTCTATTCTTGATATTCAAAGGAGTAAGAAGTTTTATTTTGGTGTTCATGGACACGTTTAAACTTTTGAAGTTTTGAGTTTTAATTGTTTTTCGGTCATGTGTTCTTAAGTAGTTCTATATTTCGTTTTATCTGTAACAGAGAACTTGCTGGCTCAGTTGCTAGCTTTTTATCATTTTGGAGTTTATTAAAATCTAAATGACTTAGCAAAAAAATATATGGCTAAGGCAAAAATATCTCTAGTGACCTCTTTACTCGGATGGCTCTGGATCAAGGATTACAGGGCGTCCCACGGAATACACTCACTTTTTCCTTTCTTGATGGCTCTCGACCCATTTGACATCCATTCCCACAACCTTAGCTAACTTTTTCTTGAATCCCAATGTCTTCAGATCCTTCAAATAAATCTGATCTGGGATGGCATGCTCAATGCGCAGCAAGGTTGAATACTCTTCAATGATCGGGGTCATATCCTCCTTGTTGAAGGTGAAACATCGGTAGACGGGGTTCCAAAACTACACTATAGCCTGAACTAACTCACTATTAACCCTAACCGAAAGCAGCAATTCCAGATTTACTATAGTCTGAGTGAAAACCTCTTTCTCTGACACATCCCACTAATTCCAGATTTCCAACAACCCATAGAGATCACTCTATCGGAGGTTCACCTCTGCCCATAGCGGCAATACTGATACATATCCATTCTTTAAGCAATCCTCGTATTTCCACTAAGCTGCCTCCGAGTGCTCTCTTACCACTATATGTTTCTCCACTACTGAGGTAATTTGACACTCCATGAAAGCCCTTTTCGTTGAAGATTATCCTAAGACCCATAACTTTCCTAGTGCATGGTGATGTCAATGACGCATGAAAAAGAAAAGAAACAAATTATTAAAGGTGAAGAAATCAAATAATAACGAACAATATATAACAAAACAAACAATTGTCCCAACAAAATTTTGGCATTATGACGCCTATTGGGAAAGAATATTAAACTTATTATAGGCGATATGATGTATGTTCATCATCGCCCAAATCACTAAAATCATTTGGAATAGATAAGAAAGGATTAAGAATGTCTTTCCATGTGTTCCTAGCTTCGATTTTTTTCTAACGAAAATCTGGCATGACTTCACCTAGGTTTACTACATGTGGTTGAATTGAGTTCTAAAAAGGCCCCGAATCGTTCCTCACTGTCGCCTGTGAAGGCTAGTAAGGCACCATGATCCAAAGGAAAGGGTTCGATTCATTGGAGTATATTTCCCTAGCCCATATGGAGGATCTTCACGAGAGCGTAGCTGCTTTACTTACACTTAAAAGGACGAAGCCTGGGTATAGAGCTCATGTTATGCAAATGCAAGTGCAGCATTTGAGGCAGAACAAGCAAACCTTTCACCACCTATTCTACCATCCTTATCCTAAATACCCCGAATTAAGTCAATAATCAAATAATATAAAGCATTTATTAACCAAAGAGCAATGATAATATACAACAGAGAACAATAATAATACGCATGTACATGAGTATGAACATATTTAAAAATATTTTATTATTTTCAAAGTTCTCTTTATTTAAAAAATGTGGGAATTAAAATTGAACACCGACTAAAACCAACAACTCGAGAACTTTGATAACACATGATTAATTCTAGGCCTGACTCTCTAAATTTCCCTAGTAGAGTCGCCAAGCTGTCGAAACGGATCCATCGCGGATCGCCAGAGGACATTAAAAATAATTATGTATAAATGTGGGTAGGGGAAAAGAGGACTTAATTTCTTGTAAATAAAATTGAGGGTTTGAACACAACCTCGAAAAAGAAATAGAGTCACCACCAATCTTTTTTGGCTGGGTGTGATCGGTCACATATTAAAATCGGTTTTTGTAAAACATTTTAAAATTAAAACATTTTTCAAAACCAATTTAAAAGTCTGCGCTTTGAACCAGAGAAAAAAAAAGTGGGTTCGGGAGTCGGTTACGTCATGGGGAAGGATTAGCACCCCCACTATGCCCGTATAAAATGGTACCTTATTAATCATGTGTTATCTCGAGTCTCGGTAAAAGTCAATTTTATATTTGATATTTAAAAATAATTCCCCTTTTAAAGAACAATAGTCATATTATTTGAGAATGATCCAGAATTTATTAATGCAAAGATTTTCGCATGTTTCTCGACAGACCCGGCAAAACAGAGAAACTTTTATCTATTTTGGAATTCTACGAATCACCCTCGTTTTGGAAAAAAAATATTCCGTCATTAATGATTATTGATGATATCCTCCCCGGCAGACCCAACAGGGAACTCATGAATTATTTAACCTGGAATAACCTTATTTTATTAAAATCAGTAATTTTTATGCATTAAAAACAATATATAAAAAATGACCATGGATATACAAATTGTTACTAATGTACAAATATAAATTAAACAACATGCATAATTGTCATGGCATGGTGAACATTTTATTATGACATGGCAAAAGAATTAATGACATGGCAAACTTTATTAAAACATGGCAAAGAATTAATGACATATTATACATGACATGGAAAATAACTCATGATATGACATATATGATATGGCAAAGATTTCAGGGCATGACATACATAGCATGGTAAGTAACTCATGACATGGCATATGATTCATGACATGTCAAATATTTCATGATGTGGCCTACATAACATGGCATATATGACATAAGCACCAATCATAAAAATGACATCATCATAGAATATTCACAATCACATCATGATCAAGATAGCAACATGAATATTAGATCATAAGATGACATCATCATGGAATATTCATAAACATGGAATTTGCATGATTAAAATGAAAAATGTAGATATCATGGAATATGCATGATCATGGAATGTGCACACATCATTATTTTGAAATTCATTTTTATGGATTTTCTTCTTGGTGAAATTATATAAATGGCACATGTTGGGATATCTGACCAAACTCCCCGGCAAACCCGGCAAAGCTTCGAAAAATATCTTTTTGCGTGACACGTATATAATTCCGAGTAAAGAAAAACCATACTTTTCAATTCCATAAGCACGTGCGTTGAATATTTTCCTAACCTCCCCGGCGAACCCGGCAAAGATTAAGAACTAATTCTCGCCAAATATGTTGGGAATAACGTGGCAGCCCACAACAAGTATTAACCCACAACATGCATTCAGGAAGAAGAGAAAAAGAGAACACAATATTTTTAACATGGTTCAGCCCTTCTTGTGTCCACGATCCCATAGGGATAACATGCTTCACTAAGGAAGAATTCCAACTTGTAGTTTTTGGACGGATAAAGCTACAAACCCTCCTACAACACACTTGTAGTTTTTGCACGGATAAAGCTACAAACCTTTTTACGATACACTTGTAGCTTTGCGAGGATAAAGCTACAAACCTTCCAAAAAACAAACTTGACTCACCACCCAAAGAATCCCAATACAACTTCTACTTAAGTGTATAGACCCTCTCTCACAAGGGGTGGTGGTTGTCTTTCCCCAAAGCTAAAGCTCCTACTTATAGGTAAGCACCCTCCTTGGTTTAACATAACTACTCAATGTGGGATGAGTGCTCTACTTGACTTAACCAAGTTAAACAATGTGGGATGACACTCCCTTTAGCTAACCAAGTTACTCAAAGTGGGACTTAGACTCAATATACCCAACAAAATGTATAGGAAACCAAAAAATACGTTTTTATGCTAAATTAAGTAAAAACATTTTAAAATATGCAATGCATGAAAATGGAATGTGTTTCTCTCTTGAAAAGAGGAAATCCAAACACCTAAAAAGATATCCGACTACCTTTGAAAGAAACTTAAGTTGGATATTTTCAAATAAAAGGTTTCGGGCATGGATTTTGGCTCGAATTAAGGGGCATTCGAATGCCCTTGTTTGACATTCGAGTATCTTTAAACAAGCTTTGAATGCAACATTTTCGAAACCAAAAATGAGTAGAAAATAAATGCAATTTTTGAAATAGAATCCTCATGGCCGAATGGCCTAGTGTCAAAATTCCTAGTTTTTGACTCACTTTTTGAAGTCCGAATTAACTACCCATTACCCAATTTTTGTAAAACCAATTTTTTAACTTTGAATTAACATGGAAAACATCCCAAAATAGTAGCTTATGGATTTCGGTCAGCCCCTCCCCTTTGGTAAAAAAATGAGACCTTTACTAGTGATGGAGACTCAATTAAGAGTTGTAAACCCAAGTGCAGGTTATGTTCAAGTAATAAATTCTCGGGTGTCCGAGGTCGAACCACAGGGAAGCGTATTAGTAAGTATAAGTTTATAAATATATAAGAAAAAGAAAGTGAACAAGATATTAGGGAATCAACAACAAAACAAGATAAACAAGATATTAGAGAACAAAATAAACAAAACAACATAAAAGAAATTAAACAAGATATAAACAAAACAATAAGAAAATATGTTGAGGTTAGAGAATCCACTCTTGGTGTTATGCTAAGATTAATCTTGTTTTATTACACAATTGAAATTCACACATAAGGGAGATTCCAATCGGAAGGTTTAGCAATTCAGTCCAAATTGTCCAACGTCCATAGCATATGATATTATGTTCATTTGGTGTCCTCAAAACTCATAAAAAGAGTCCAAGCATTCCTTATGCCAAGGTATATGTCTACAACAAATCAAGGTTATGAAACCAAGCATTTATTGTGCCATTTTCATTGTCAATGATGAATCAAGATCCCTACTTTGCAAGTATGATTTTAAACCAAAAGAAAATATTATCTATACTAGTGTTTATAAATGATAATTCATTTTAGCTCATGTTTAAGAGACTAACCTTAGCATTTACCAAGAGCTTCACCTCATCACCTCAACAATATGATTAGCAACACATACTAAAAATGAAAAGAAATGTAAGAAGCATAAGTAAATAAAGAAAAAGAAAACTAGAGAAAGGAAAAAAGAAGAAAACTTAGAGAATTTTTTACAATGGCTAATATCCTACCAATGTATCAATGTATCCCAATACTCATCCAAGGCCCTCTATTTATACACATTTTGGAGGGCTAAATGACAAGAGACAAGCTTTACAAATTTCAAAGGTAGGTATAATAGGTGGGTGCATTTTTCTAACAATTTTCGTCATATTGTATGACAATTCTGATCAGCCAGCTTGATGGTCGATTTTGTCAATGTTGGAGGCTCGATCTGATAAAATGGTCTTCTAGAAAAATATACCCCTATCAGTTACGGATCCATAGCCGTTAGAATCAGATCATTTGCTCATGTGGATAAGAAGATATGGGCAAAATACAAAAACAGGTCAGCACAGACGTCATTGCACATCAGCCAACTTGATGGTCGATTTCGCTAGGGAAAACGACTCCGTTTCAAGAAGTGTAAAACATGAAAAAGATAGATATGCCTCTTAGCTTTGCACGGCTACAAATTTCAGCCTTATTGCTTCAGTGAAACTCGAGATATAGCTGATATGGCAAACGGTGTCGGAACTGGAACTGAACTGGATTTGTCCTTAATTCTAGTAATCTGAAATCACTCAAAGAAACTTGTGAAAAACACCAAATTACATAAAAATATAAAAGATCATAAACACAAGTAGACTAAGCAATAATAACTCGTATTTGACACAAAACAATAATAAAACATAACTAAAAACTATATAATTATACGAGTTATCACACCCCCACACTTAGATTGTTGCTAGTCCCTAGCAACGACTCAATAAAAATAAAATAAGAAAATCTAATCTAATCCATTTTCGTAGGAAATCACGGTGGCACTTAGCATGTGACACAAGCCTTTAAACCCCTAGGTGTCCCTAGTGGACGAGTTTAGTCTCGTGAGGGTTTGCTAGAACGATACCCACAAACATTGAAAAACTAAAATATAAGTAAACTACATACACTAAAAATATTTACTCCTAATCCTTTCAATATAAATTAGAGACAATCTTTGAACAAGTCTTATAAACTAATCAATAGCTCAAAGAATTTCACAAAAATTCATGCTTGAATGTAAATAAATGAGTTAAGCCAATATTAACATAACATATTTCAATCAAAATAGTGCATATTCAACTTAATCTCAACCTCTCACATGGGATACTCTCATGATTTTCACTCTTTAAAGTAGTGGTAAAGTGTTTACACTCAATCAATCTCATGAAAACACTTCTACCATATGCTTGCTTGTCCACCTATTCTCCACTATTTAGATCATACAACTTCATAAATCAAGAGGTCTTTATTCAATGTTGTAATGGGGCCAAAGGGTTATAATGTGGTTAAAGAACAAAAGGATAAAGATATCACAAAGGTTCCAAAGAGTTCATAGAGTTTAGAGACATAATAAGATCATACAAATAAATTTCTCAAAACTCTTTACAAGTACATAGTCACATAGGCTAAATATTCATGTTGAGCCTTTGCTTCATTCTAACCAACTTTGTAACATCTTTTTCTTTACTTTAACTAGAAGTTCAAGAGAATATTTTTTTTTTTTAACATGGGAATGTATTTGACAATGATCCCTTTCTTTTTCTCTTGACTTTTGCCTCTCTCCTCCCCCACACTTATCTTTCGTTCTAACCCAAATTTTCAAAAAGTATCCCTTGTTTTTGCAATATGTCTCAAAATATATAATCCATCTTCAGAACAAGGGTAAGGATATAAGTATATTTAGGCTAGGTGTAAGTTGTGGTTACCAATAAAACAGCATATTTAATGTAGGCTCAAATTGGCTCACTAGTGGGGATGTTCTCTTAGAACATTAATAAGGGATGGCTGTTTGGCTCTGGTTATAATCCTAATGCCTCTATCATATTCATGTTGTCACATGTATCAATATAGTATCAAACGGTTTAAAGCAAGTTCTAGAGAATCATGTAATCATAAGAGCACTCAAGAAAGAAATTAGATTGATTTGTATAATGCATCAATCATTATAGGCTCAAAAACTCACAAGGATGATTATACAAGTCAGATTAAGTCTAAACATGCTTCTTTCTCAATCACATATCATATTAACATTGGCTCATAAAAAGGTTGATATCAAGCTCAATTCTCATGAAAATCTTCTCACTAATAAATCTGTTTTAGACTTATGCAATTCATATCTCATTATAGTATTGAAAGTAACTAAAAAAAAAACACACTAAGTCTAAACATGTTTTTTTTTTTTTTTTTTTTTTTTTTGAAGAAGAAGAAGATTAAATCAAACTGACAAGGTATGTCTCAAGTCTCCCTTACTCAGACCTTGTTCAGAATGAATACTTCTAAATGTCTTAAAACACAACAAATTTTTTTTTTTAGCAAAATATGTCCCTTACCCCCTACTAAAATATGACATTGTCCCCAATGTCAAATTTTAAAGGTAGAATTTAGGAGATATTACCTGCAGAGGTTGCTAACCACTTATTATAACTGAGACACAACAAGCAAAATGTTAGATAATGTCACAAAGACAAAGTGCAATCCACTCCTTGCTCGTCCATATCTCTTTTTCTTTTTCCGAGCGTTTGCGAAACAACCGTAGCAGATAAACACTCATAAGCTTGTAGCTTTTTGAGTAAATCTTCAATGGTTGTAGCAGAAATTATGGTTCTCCTTGCCTCTGAAAACATGAATCCATTATCCACAACATTATCTAAATATGAAAGCAAATTACTAAAATAACCATTAATATTAAGCAAACCAATGGGTTTCTTATTTGTGACCAAAGATGACCAAGAAGCCACGCAAGCTATTTCTTCCAATGTACCCAGACCTCCTGGTAAAGCAATGAATGCATCGGCAGAATGGTACATGATTGTCATCCGTTCAGGGATACTCCAGACTTGTATTTCCTTACCCACGGTAGGTCCACAAAAATCTGTGAATAGTTTTGGCACGATTCCTAGAACTGGACTTCCTCCGGCGTGTGCTGCTGTAGCGACTGCTCCCATTAAACCCGTACTACCGACTCCATAAATCAATTGGATCTTTTGTTGGGCAAGTATTACTCCAACTCTTATGGCTTCATCAGCGAATATTTTATTTTTCCCTGGATAAGCACCTCCAAAGACACAAATTTTTTCAATGCGCTGGGACGAAGTACTTTCCATTTTTTTTTTCGAGTGCCTGAAAGAGAATGAGTACATGGTGTAATATATAGAGGACTGAGTAGTGAATCAGACAAGAGTAATAATGTCGCCGAAAGTGTATCTAACCTGTCAGAAGAAAATGTTAACCTAACAAAAGATTTTTGCGTGATTTCAAGAAGAAAATCAAAAGGAGAAGAAAAATCAACCGTAAAAGTCCAATGCAAAAAATACGAGAATAATTACACAAATCGAACAATACGTAAATTAAACCGAAATGAAATTATTGCAAATCAAACCAAAAGCTGAGAAGTCATTTATTGTAGTTGTGATTGTGGCTCACATCTTCCTCTGGTTTTACGTTCAGAAACGGCTTAAACGCCTTCTATGAGTCGAGGATATGCTTCCCATCCAGTTTTCTTACAAGCTGGCAAACAGGGTCTTTTAACATCATATTCCCAAGATGTTGCCATTCCCTTTGGAATTGCGACCATAAATCAAGAATTTCTCTTTGTACGTCTCCACTAGGATGCGTCTCAAGAGAAAGTTGGATATTACCCAAATTCTCCTTACTCAGTCCATCCTTAATGAATTCAATTTTATCATCTCGATTAGAGGACGGAATCCCAATAGAATGACATTTACCGTTACACGTCCATCGTGCACATTTGTGGCAATTTGAACTCATGCGCTTTGCTCGTCGCTTCTTTGCAAAAGTGCTTCTACCCAAAAAGGAATATTTTAGCTCGGATGGAAATGGTTTTAAATCCAGCTTGGGTGGTTCAATAGTTGATGGTACAACATTTGTGAGTGATGGAAGTTCCTCAAACTTTTGTTTCCAACAATGCTTAACCTGAAAAGAATTTAACAAAGAATCAGTGTGTGAAATTTCTGAAGCATTATCAAACTCACATTCAATTGAATAAGCTTCTAAAGGATCATGGAATGTGGTAGTGGTGAGATGTTCATGAACAAGTTCTTCAATGAAATCCAATTCATGTACTTCTGAATCATCACCAGGTTGCTTGCAAATGTTGAACACATTTAATTCTAAAGTCATATTTCCAAACGAAATGTTCAAATTACCATTCCTGCAATTTATCAGAGCATTAGAAGTTGCAAGAAATGGACGGCCTAATATAACAGGAATTTGAACATTTGGATTTGAAACAGGATGTGTGTCCAAAACAATAAAATCAAGAGGGAAGTAAAAATTATCAATTTGAACCAAAACATCTTCAACTATCCCTCGAGGAATTTTTACAGAACGATCAGCTAGTTGAAGTGTAATAGGTGTTTCCTTGAGTTCACCTAAACCTAACTGTTGATAAATAGAAAAAGGCAATAGATTAACACTAGCACCAAGATCAAGCAATGCACGTTCTATTCTAGTGTTTCCAATGATGCATGAGATTGTTGGACATCCAGGATCTTTGAATTTTGGTGGAGTAAGGTGCTGAATGATTGAGCTCACACTTTCCGTCAGAAATGCTTTCTTTTGTACATTATGTTTCCTTTTAACTGTGCACATGTCCTTCAAAAATTTAGCATAAGATGGAACTTGTTTGATTGCATCCAATAAAGGAATGTTAATCTTAACTTGTTTGAAAAGTTCATAAATTTCTGCATTTTGATTCAAATTCTTTATTGTTTGCAACCTTTGAGGAAAAGGAGCAGGATGCATACCTTTTTCTTTGTCCAAATTTTCAAGAAGTTCAGACTTACCATCATCCTTACCATTACTTTTCGGAGAGGAAGGAGGATCTTGGTCTTTTGATGGAATGTTTTTGTCAATTGCCTTTCCACTTCGAAGAGTTGTGATAGAACTGACATTTTCCTGTTGAGTTTCATTGGAGCAAGAAACAAGACATTGAGTAGAAGGGTTAGGCTGAGGTTGAGCAGGAAACTTACCTTTTTCTTGAGTGCGTAATGAAGCTGTCAATGTGGACAAGGTGTTTTTGATCTCATTGATGTCCTGTGAAGTCCGGTTATTCACATTTGATTGTGTTTGCATGAATGCTTGCAATGTCTCTTCCAAGGTTTGTACACGTGAAGGTTGATAGGAAAAAGTGTTCCCGGCTTTTGAGATTGTGGTACCTGAACATGATTATTATTCCGCCAACTGAAGTTGGGATGATTTCTCCATTCAGGGTTATACGTTTCAGAGTAAGGAGAAGGAAAAGGCTTTTTAAATGTGTTTATGGAATTTACTTGATCATGCAACGCTTCTTTAAGAATGGGAATGTTTGGACATTCAGAAGTGGGGTGTCCCATGATTTCACAAATTCCACAACTTTCTTCATTTTTAACCGTTTTGACTTCTTTTACTTCTCTAAGTTCCATGGCTTCAATCTTTCTAGCCAAATTAGCTACTTTAGCTTTTATCTCATCTTCTTGACTAAAATGATATTTACCTCTGTTAGAAACAAGATTAGATCTATTGGAACTTTCAGAGGAATTATCTGTGTGCCAGGCTTGAGAGTTATCTGCCAAATGGTCTAGGTAGTCAAAGGCTTCTTCAGGTTCTTTTTCTAGAAACTCACCGTTACACATTGTTTCAACAAATTGTTTAGTTTCGGGAGTTAAACTTTCATAAAAGAAACTAATAAGACGCCATTTTTCAAAACCATGATGTGGACAAGAACTTAACAAATCTTTAAAACGCTCCCAGCACTGAAAAAATGCTTCATTTTGATTTTGATTGAAATTTTGAATCTGTCTTTTCAAAGCAGTAGTTTTATGTGCTGGGAAAAATTTCTTTAGAAACTCAGTTTGTAATTCTTGCCATGTGCCAATTGACCTTGGTTTTAAATTATGAAGCCAAATTTTTGCTTTATCTTTTAAAGAAAAAGGAAATAATTTTAGCTTGACAATTTCATTTGTACATTGTTGGTCATTAAAGGTGACACATACATCCTCGAAGTCTTTTAGAAACGAGTAAGCACTTTCCGATTCTAACCCATGGAAATTTGGAAGCAAAGCTATCATACCTGGTTTAAAACGAAAGTTGTTCGCATTGAGAGGAAAAATAAAACAAGAGGGTGATGAGCTTCGAGTTGGTTGCAAGTAGTCACGCATGGTGCGTACTTGTCTGTTCTCATCTTCAGCATGAACACTTTCATTGTCAGCCATGGTAGGAGTTGTATTAGAAAGATTACCTGAAAAAGTTTCACAATAAAATCTAACTAAACGACGAGATCTAAAATCACGTCGCCACACAAGCATAAAACAAAGTTAATATACAGATTAGGCGGTATAACCAGCCAATAAAAATAAATATAGGCGGTATAACCAGCCAATAAAAATAAATATACTTATAAACTTATATACTTAGTATTGCCTCCCCGGCAACGGCGCCAAAAACTTGATGGAGACTCAATTAAGAGTTGTAAACCCAAGTGCAGGTTATGTTCAAGTAATAAATTCTCGGGTGTCCGAGGTCGAACCACAGGGAAGCGTATTAGTAAGTATAAGTTTATAAATATATAAGAAAAAGAAAGTAAACAAGATATTAGGGAATCAACAACAAAACAAGATAAACAAGATATTAGAGAACAAAATAAACAAAACAACATAAAAGAAATTAAACAAGATATAAACAAAACAATAAGAAAAGATGTTGAGGTTAGAGAATCCACTCTTGGTGTTATGCTAAGATTAATCTTGTTTTATTACACAATTGAAATTCACACATAAGGGAGATTCCAATCGGAAGGTTTAGCAATTCAGTCCAAATTGTCCAACGTCCATAGCATATGATATTATGTTCATTTGGTGTCCTCAAAACTCATAAAAAGAGTCCAAGCATTCCTTATGCCAAGGTATATGTCTACAACAAATCAAGGTTATGAAACCAAGCATTTATTGTGCCATTTTCATTGTCAATAATGAATCAAGATCCCTACTTTGCAAGTATGATTTTAAACCAAAAGAAAATATTATCTATACTAGTGTTTATAAATGATAATTCATTTTAGCTCATGTTTAAGAGACTAACCTTAGCATTTACCAAGAGCTTCACCTCATCACCTCAACAATATGATTAGCAACACATACTAAAAATGAAAAGAAATGTAAGAAGCATAAGTAAATAAAGAAAAAGAAAACTAGAGAAAGGAAAAAAGAAGAAAACTTAGAGAATTTTTTACAATGGCTAATATCCTACCAATGTATCAATGTATCCCAATACTCATCCAAGGCCCTCTATTTATACACATTTTGGAGGGCTAAATGACAAGAGACAAGCTTTACAAATTTCAAAGGTAGGTATAATAGGTGGGTGCATTTTTCTAACAATTTTCGTCATATTGTATGACAATTCTGATCAGCCAGCTTGATGGTCGATTTTGTCAATGTTGGAGGCTCGATCTGATAAAATGGTCTTCTAGAAAAATATACCCCAATCAGTTACGGATCCATAGCCGTTAGAATCAGATCATTTGCTCATGTGGATAAGAAGATATGGGCAAAATACAAAAACAGGTCAGCACAGACGTCATTGCACATCAGCCAACTTGATGGTCGATTTCGCTAGGGAAAACGACTCCGTTTCAAGAAGTGTAAAACATGAAAAAGATAGATATGCCTCTTAGCTTTGCACGGCTACAAATTTCAGCCTTATTGCTTCAGTGAAACTCGAGATATAGCTGATATGGCAAACGGTGTCGGAACTGGAACTGAACTGGATTTGTCCTTAATTCTAGTAATCTGATATCACTCAAAGAAACTTGTGAAAAACACCAAATTACATAAAAATATAAAAGATCATAAACACAAGTAGACTAAGCAATAATAACTCGTATTTGACACAAAACAATAATAAAACATAACTAAAAACTATATAATTATACGAGTTATCAACTAGCTTTAAAACTCGTTTTGACTCATAAAAATCGATTTTACGAAGCTATTTTTTAGACCTTTATAAAAAAAATTAAAAAACAAAAATTGGAAAACTTAATTTGGACTCAGAAAAGGATAAACTAAATGAAATAGAGACATTTTTTTTATTTTGACAAAAAAAAAAGTACATGGTGAAAATATTGCCCAAAATCAACATATCCAACTTGCAAAACATTGTTTTTCCAACTAGTTTGAAAAATAGGTTTTGGCTATGGACAATTAGTTGATCCTAACCAAACCTTGTTGAAAATGAGTTGAAAGCAAGCAAAAATTATGGGCTCAAGGCTAGCTTATTGGAAATGAATCCCACTTAGCCAAATCACTTGGTGGGAGGCCAAGGTCATCAAGCACTAACATCATTTACCAACAAGAAATATGCAAAATGCAACACAAAAATCAGAAAGATATATATATATATATTAAAATGACTGTATACAAGCAAGAAAATGTAAGCAAACATGAAAACAATATTGGCTCAAAGTTTGGCCTCTTGGATGCTAGATTCGGCTCAAACTATCACTTGGTGGAACCAAGATCATCAAGCTCAAAATCCTTCTTATTTAATTTTTTTTTAAAGGAAATCAAAAGAAGAAAATCTATCCTACCATAAAAGAAGAACTCAAATCACAATAATAAGCAAGAAACATGAGAAAAATACAAGCATAGTAACAACTACATGTTTCAGCCGAATGGGAAAAAAGAGAGGAGAAAATGTTGTTTTATTTTGTTTCTTTTAAAAAGAAGAAGAGAAAGAGAAGAACCTTTAAGAAAAACATTTTTGAAACCTTTTTTTTTTAAGAACAAATGAAAAATAACATAGAAATAAAGAGAAATTGAGCATTAAAATGAACAAAAAAAATAAAGAACAAGTAGAGAAGAAAGCTAACTAGCAAAAACTTCCAAGAAATGTCTCCTCCTTCCTCCTTTTCTTTCTCCTTTTTCTCTCTTCCTTTCCTTTTCTCCTTACAGGATTTTAGCTACTGCCCTTAGCTCTCCAATGTAGTGAATGTGTGTGAAAAAAAATGAAGGAGATCCCTTTTCTATAGGCTTGGCCGAATGACCCTTCATTTGGTGTGCATGCTCATCTTTTTTCTCTTAGTCATGCCTTCTTCATGACCTCATGGTCCCCATTGCACATGGCCACCACTCCTAATATTAAGCATCTAATAACATTCCTATTGGCCCTAAATGCCATGTCAAATATTCTTGTTCCCTTTCTCTACAACATTTTTTTTAGCCACTTATCTTGATCATGTAGCTTAGCCAAAAATATCTTCCTATTGTCATCATTTTTATCCACTTGGCCTCATCCTATGGCTTTCACATGGCCTTGGCCAATGACCTTCCATCCTTACAATTAAAATGCTTCTCATTGGCCAAAAAATACCACATAGGCAATAAGTGGTGACTCATGTCCTTTCTTTAAAAATATCTACTTTCTTCTTCATCTTGACCATAGGATCAAAATTTTTAGCTCCCTCTTGGCCGAAAATGGCCTAGAATATTCTAGGTCTTCCCTATTTTTATTTTGCTAATTGGTCTTTTTTCAATTTTTTCAGTAAAATTGCATTTTGGCCCTCAAACTTGATCTATTTACTTTTGGCCCCCAACTTTGGATTTTTCTTATACAAATCATCCTATCCAATATTAAACTCAGTTCTGGAAGTTTACATAATTTTTTGAGCTCGTTTTCCATTCCTTTCGGATTTTTCTCTAAAATTATAGTTTTTGTCCCCGAATTTAGCCTATTTGCATTTTGACCCCAATTTTGGGGGTTTTTTTTTGCTTATTTCCATCATAAAACTTAATTATGGAAAGTTTCGTAATTTTTTGAGCTCGAATTCTATTTTTTAAGATTTTTTAAAATTGCATTTTAGCCCCTGAAACCTCGATTTTACTCGAATCGGGCAAATTTTCTAGATTTTCTTTTTCCATCCCCTTTGTCACATATTGAATTGGAGTTGAACCAATTTTTTATCCAAATTCCTTTCTAATTGGATTTCCCCCCTTTTCCCCTAAAATGGCAATTTCCTTTTTATTTGATTTTTGGTTTTTTTTTTTTTCAATTGGCTTTTTCTATGAATCCACTTCAAATTGGACCTTTAGGTATCTTTATTCATTGATAATTCTTCAATTTGGGACTTCAATTTTACCCAATTTGATCATCTCCATAGTTTTTCCCAAATTTGTAATTTTCCATGTATTCACTTAATCTTTATTTTTCATTTTTTCTTCAAATTGACTTCTCCATCGATTCCACTCTAAATTGGACCTTTAGATACCCTTATTTATTGATCTCATTCCAATTTGAACCTTCAATTTTTCCCAATTTGATCATTTATATACTTTTCCCCAAATTTGCAAAATTTTATACTTTTCCCTAAAATGGCAATTTCCAATTTATTCACTTTTTTCCAATTTCCCCCCCACTTGATTTCTCTTTGTGAAATTGGACCTTGAGGTGCCTCTATTTAGTGATTATCCTTCAAATTGAGGTTTCAATTTCATCCAATTTTATCATTTATGTACTTTTTCCCAAAATTGGAAATTCTATGCTTTTCTCCTATATTGGAATTTGCAATTTGTCTTTCCACCTTCAATTTTCCTTCTATCTTTAGCTGTGGATCTCCAATTATCAAGATTGCTTCACCATCGTTCAATTCTCCTTCCGACCCTTGATTTTTCTTAGAGTTGACTTTTTTTCAGTGGTTGACTTTTTGGAGTTGATTTTTTTTCGTATTGACCTTTGAATCAAAGTCTTAGAGACCCAACTATGGAATTAGGGGAGATTATCTGCATTTCGGAAAGTTGAAGGAAGAACTTACCTTATTTAGGGGGCCTAGGCAAAATCAGGTGTCTATAATTACTTTAAAAGGGATAGATTCATATAAGTGACTTATCACACCTAGCAAAAAATGATTAGTGAAAACTCCCTTTTCATGTCTAGCTGTTAGGTCTTAGGATTTAACACGTTATGATAGTTTGGCAACTCCACTAGGGACTTAGAGAGTCAAGCCATAGTTAGCCGTTGTGATACCTTAGGTCCTAATAATTTGTCTTATATGGTTATTTTTATCTTTTCTTAATTTTGATAAATTGTTCTTTTATCCTACTAACGTTTGTTTCTTCTTTTTACATGTGAAAGTTCAAAAGTTCGCTACGTTCCTTTTCATAGACTACACAAATCATACCATAAATCCTATAACTTGGCTCGTCCTTTAAGAGGAGTAAAGAAACTACGCTCTCATGACGTGATAACCTCTGCATGTGGTAGAGAAACACTCTCAGGAGTTCGGTTACGTGTGGTGATAACCTCCATAGTGGCTAGGTAAATATTCCCACCTAAATTGAACCCTTTCCATTTGAAGCCAGTGATGGGCAGGGATCAAAATACCTTACTAATCCACATGGATGGTAGTAAAGATCAATTTGGGGACCTTTTAGATTTGTCAAATATCATAAACCTAGCATGTAGACAACACTTAAGAAACCAACCTTAGGATAAAACAATGGCAACCCTTGTATAGAAAATAACCCAAGTGAGGACAAATGAAGGAACACTTCTTACCTTTCTATTATATCTCAGAAATTATACTTTTATTGTTATGATATGTACATGTATACTTTCATCTATTTATTACTATGTAATTTCTTTAACTGTCTCATTTCATTTTTCATTTTCATTCACTTTCATCATCATACCATTATATGGATATCTTGTTGCATAGAAATTTCAGGATAAAAGGAATCTAAAATAATATCCATGGAAAGCCTATCGAAGTCTAAGTCTACCAAGTATGAGTCCTCAAACACTTTATAGGTTAGGTCTGAAGGAGTCTAACGAGTAATAAGTAAATTTTCTATCGGTGGGTTACATCTCAACTCTCCCTAAAAGAGTTTATATAGACCCTGCATAAAACGACTTTACAGATTCGATTAACATCTGGAGATCATGAGGTGCAATCAGGCAAGAAGCATTCCAGAAAAAGTATAGGAACTTGGCGTTACTCCTCCCAGTCAAAGTAGACAACAACTTGATAAGAGCTATGATACAATTTTGTGATCCTTCTTACATATACTTTGTGTTTAGTGAAGTAGATATGGTCCTGACAGTTGAAGAATACTCCATACTGTTATGCCTTGACTATTCAAACCTTGAAAAGATATTTCAGAAGAACATGATCGGTTATCGTAGAAAACTTTCAAGAATAATGGGGATCAATCCGTCAGATGTCATTGAAAAACAAAAAAGAAGAAATACCTGCTTCCATTGGAGCTTTTTACAATATTACATCATTAAGATGACAAAAGCATGAGTTTGATAGCTTTGGCTATTTAGGGAATGGTGATATTTTTGAAAGTTTTGGGACATGTGGAGATTACGATGATAGATTTCATTAACTAGGTCAAGCACTGGATAATGTGGCACCGACTATCTTGGCAAAAACAATCAGGTCTTTGAGCCATTGCAGGAAGAGCAGGGAAGGACAATTCAATAAGTGTGCACAATTAATATGCATCTGGATGAAAAGCCGCTTTGAATGCAACGAAAGTAAGTTCCGCAAGCCGGATCTCACTGCATCTGGCCAAAGTTTTAGTCAAAGAGTGATTGGGTATTGTTCCTGCGAAAGCTGACAAGCCAAGAGATAGTATGGATAGCACCTTGGATACGACATGACTTAGTATTATACAGTTGTAGGGATCAGCCTTGGGTTCCTCTTCTAGGTTTATGGGAAGTTATCAGTTAGGCACCAATCTTGGTTCGAAGGCAAGGAGGTACAAATAGTTTATCCCTATGACTCATAGACTTAGCTACATGGAGTTCTCTTATGCTGATGACGGAGCCTCATAAAAGAAAGATGAAGCCATCAAAGCCTGGAAGCAAACTATTAGAGTAGGCTATCGGAGGCTCACATATGATACCACCCTGAATATTTCGTATAGCACACTAGGCAAGCTAAAGATATTGTGCTACCTTGAGAAGATAACTCCAACTGTTAAGCATAGCCTACATCGCTTGATCCCATATTAAAGGTGGAACTAGCTAAAAGGAAGTTGCAAGAAGAAAAGGACGAGTTGAAGTCGGAAAATACAAGGTTGCGAGCAAAGATAAGGAAGTTGGAAGATGACCAGATTGAACAATGTAGGAGAATTCAACGACTTGGTCGAGATTGCAACAAATGGGAGGTACCTTTCAAGGAACTGGATGATAGGGCCTCATTTAAGACTTATGAAGTTGAATATTTGAGAAAGGAAAATGATGAGTTGCAAATAGAACGGATGAAATGGGAAATGGAATGCCAAGAACTGGCTTATAAATTAAACAAGTTGGGGGAAGAGTGTGGACAACTTCGAGTTGCAAATTCATGGAGACAAAGTCATCTGAGGCACTTATTTGACCAAATCAGCATGTCAGTTCGCAAAGCAGAAGAAATGAAATATAAGATCGAGGAGCTAAAGGCAAGGGTGCATCCATTCCAACCAAAGACAAGCGATTTTTTGAGCTTTTGGAAGTAGCACAAAACCACTATCAACAGATAATGAAGTTTTTCTAGAGATCATGGATGTTTAGGCTTTCGTGGATATTATTATGGATATTTTTCTAGATTTCATTGTTAGGAACAGTTTTCAAATAAAGATTCCTTTTATTAATTATTATGCGGCAAGCTTTCTCTTTTTGCGTTCATATAAGTCATTCTTGCATGTACATCCATACTCATAAAAGATTTACCTTAAACACAGAAAATGAAGAACATGACATCCTAATCTCTAAAATTTAGGTAACAAAGGTTCAAGGATAGCTCGACAGTTAAAAACTTTTGGGCAACCTGCTCGTCCTCCCTATAACACTTGCTCATAAGTTAGAATAATGGTTGAGGAATAAGCAAACATGATAAAAAAGATAGAGAAGGCACAAGAAGAGATTAAGGAGCAGCTGGCTAAAATGAAGGAGATAATGATGGGACTAAGTAAGGGAAAGGCAGATGAAATCATCATTCAATAAAAAAACCAAAATGCTAAAGATCTTGTGTACCCACTCAGGTTTGGCCCACAACCACAATATGCGCCAATTGCTAGAGAATTTCCCGTTGCACCTCCTTAATTTCCAGGGCTCACTGTTCCTATATTGGGATCAAGGCCATCAGAACCGATTTATGTCCCAAATCTAGATGATCTAAAATAACATGAAAAGTTAAAGCTTGATTATTTAGAGGCAAAAAGAGATTCTAGGTCTCGAAAGATAAGCTTTCTAGAGGAGAGGCATTGGGTCGTGGAAGGGATTAACTTTTTTTGGTCCATAGATGCTGCAGGATTTTGCTTGGTACCAGACATCGTTATCCCGCCCAAGTTCAAGACCCCAAACTTCGAGAAGTACAATGGAATATCCTGTGACACATGTTACAATGAACTACAGAAATATGGCTGCCCATTCACAGGATGACAAACTTCTAATCCATGTCTTTTAGCATAGTCTTACATGATCGGTAGCTAGGTATTATGTTCAACTGACGAGAACCGCATCCATTCATGGAAGGAGCTGGTGAGAGTGCTTATTTCCCAACACAAACATATTGTGGATATGGCTCCAGATAGAATGTCCTTGCAAGGCATGGAGAAGAAACCCATAGAAAGATTTAAGGAATACGCCCAGAGATGGCGAGATGTCGCTGCACAAGTCCAACCACCTCTCACAGAGAAAAAAACCACCATGCTATTTGTAAGTAGTTTCCGAGCTCTTTATTATGACATAATGATTGGGAATGCTCCGAAAAACTTTGTCGACATGGTGATTTTGGGAGAAATCATTGAAAACACGATAATGAATGACAAGTTTGAAGCAAGTGAGTTATCTGGGTCGAAGAAAAGTGGGGCGCCTAGAAAGAAGGATGATGACGTCTAGGCTATCGCTTGTGGATGGCAACAGGTGGAGGGATTTGCACAATATAACCCGTACCCCATGTACCAGCCATACTACCCAAGCTCAAACAATATTTCCCCTAACCCATACACCTAGTCACCCATGCCACTATCAACTTTTCAACCAAGCTTCCATCCTCAAGCACCTATCTCCCCAACAAGGCCAACAATTCAACCTACTCAACCAGTGAACAACCAAAAAGGATCTCGAAATTACCAAGAAAGAAACCCTATCACCCCTATCTTCATGACCTACATAAATTTACTTCCATACCTCATCAAGAATCACCTTGTTACGCTTGTGTATCTTGATCTTTTAAAACCTCTATGCCCCAAGTGCTATGATCCCAACACTCGATGTGATTATTGTCGCAACCTAAAAAATAACTAGTCTCATCGCAAGACTTTATTATTCGTTAAGTGTGACATAAAAAAATCAAGGAAAAGTCGACTTAATTCCTCTAGATAAATGAAGGTTTTGAAAATGACCTTGAAAAAGACATGGAGTCGCAACCAATCTTTTTTAGCTAGGTGTGACCGGCCACCTATAAAATCGGTTTTATAAAATATTTTAAAAAATTAATTAAAACATTTTAAAAACCAATTTCAAGTCTGCGTTTTAAACAAGAGAAATCAAAGAAACGAGTTCGGGACTCGATTACGTATGGGGAAGGATTAGCACCCCCAAAACACCCGTATAAAATGGTACCTTATTAATTGTGTGTTATCTCAAATCTCGGTATAAAGTTGGTTTTGAATTTAGTATTTCAGGTTAATTCCCAATTTAAGGAAAAATAATTCCATTTATAATTGAAAATGATCCAGAATTTATAAATTCAAAATTTTCCTATATTCCCCAACAAACGTGGCAAAATATAGAAAGTTTTATTAGTTTTGGAAAACTTTCCGAATCATTCTCTTTTCAAAGAAGATATTCCTTTACTAATGATAATTGATGATATTCCCTCGGGCAAACCCGGTAGAGAACTCATGAATTATTTTAACTCGGGAATATCTTTATTTTTTATTGAAAAATCATTATCCTTTTGAAAACATCTTAAAAGATATGAGTATGTATATGTATGACATAAATAAAATGACATGGCAAAATCTAAATAATATAATGCATCCTAAATGATATGATATAATTTAAATTTCTTAACATATTCTAAATGAAATGAAATGTCCTAAGTTATATGACATATTCTAAATGAAATGAAATGACCTAGGTAACATAATATATTCTATATGAAATGTACTATCCAAAATCATATGATATATTTTAAATGAAATAAAATATCCTAAATACATAATATATATCCTAAATGAAATGACCTAGGTAACATAATATATTCTACATGAAATGATCTAGGTAACACAATATATTCTATATGAGATGAAATAATTTAAATGACATGGAAAATATGAATGATATGGAATATAATTTAAATGACATGGAATATAAAATAATGCTATCATATAATATGCATGGAAATAAAAATGCAAATAATAATGCATGAACATTGTATATGCTAAATAATATAACAAAAAAAATAATTAAATAAAAAGCATAGGATATCATGAAATATTCGAAATCATATAATAAACAATATAACATAACTCAAAATCATAACAATATCATAGAAATTATCATAGCAAAAATCACATATTATATAAAATGCATGAATATGGAAAATGCAATGCATGAAAATGTATTTTTTCCTTTAATTAAGGAAATCCGTATATCTAAAAAGATATTTGGCTACCTTAGGAAAATATGTCAAATTAAATATTCTAAAACCAAAATACTTTGTGATTGTTTGAAAACAATTTTGAAAGGCTTGAATTAAAAATAAAAACTGGGCTAATTTTTTTAAAAATGGCTCTAATTTCCTAAGTTTAAAATCCCGGACTTGACCACCCTTAATCCGAGACTTAAAAAATCATTTTTAGAGTTTAAAAAGGCTTAGAAACTACCCTACATCAGTAGCTAACCTTCCTAATCAGCCCCCTCTAAGTAACTTAACCAAGACAGAAAAATAATTTTTTTTTTTAAATTCAATTCGGACTCCACTGTCTAGTTTAAAGCCACGATTTTTTAGCCTATTTTTAAAAATTCAAAAAATTTTGAAAAAAATACTGGAGACTCAGGACATGTAAAACTACATGGGAAAAAATCATCTTAACTTTATGATCAAAGATGAATGCCCAGAAAAATCAGGAAAGTACGAGTACTGGGTGAAAAAGAAACTGTTTTGCCAAAATAAATTTTTGCCTTTGATAAAATCATTTAAAAATCAAGGAGTAAAAATATTTAAAACTCACAAAATGACTCACAAATAGTAGCTAGGACTTTTTAAAAGTTGAATAAAAATTGGCTAAAGTAAAAAAAAAAACACAAAGGTAGAATAATCAATTTGACAAACTTTAATTTTCCACAAGTGTGCTCAAGAGAGCATGACTTTGAACCATTAATTGGCCTAAGTCATTATTCAAGTGCCATGAACATGAAATGCATGAAAAATTACAGGAAATATGATGAATGAAATGCATGAGTTTAAACCTAAATGTCATGAAAAAATGCATGGCATCAATATAGTGACCTAGACCTAAATGAACTTGCATGGCATTTAATGCAACCTAGGTCTAAATGCATGGACATGCATGGCAAAATAAACCAAACCTAATAACTAAAACATGCATGGCAATAACACAAACACAAAGCATGTTTAAACCAAAAACTCAACCAAATATCATGCAAATGCTAACCTATCAACTAACATGGCAAGAATGCACATTCAATGCTAGACTTCAAGGAGTGGCCGAATGGCCTATGGTCCCTAACAAGCATGGTATTTTCACAAACACTTGGTATAATTACATGCAAAACTAAATCAAATGTCATGCAAATGCAAAACCTACCAACTAACATGGCAAAAATGCAACACACAATGCAAAACACATGGAGTAGCCGAATGACCTCAAGCTCCAACAAGCATGGAATTTTCACAAACACTTGATATACTAACATGCTCAACTAAGATATAACACTCTAAACATGCACACACAAAGTAGAAATACTAAAACCAAACAAGCATTTTCACAAACACTTGATATACTAACATGCTCAACTAAAATATAAAACTTAAATTATGCAAACACCACACAAGCATTTTCACAAACACTTGATATACTAAATATAAAACATCAACAAATTTAAACATTATGAAAACAGAAAATTAAAAATGCAAGAACATGATATTTAAATCATAAAATGGCAACAAACAAAGCAACCAAATTAAAATATGACTCAAGTATGAAGTAGAATAACACTTAAAACATCAAGATTAAAGAAAATAACAATAATAACATGATAAAATAATTAAAACAGCAACCTTAATAAAGAATATAGGCCATTCGGCCATGGTGAGAAATATGTAAAAAAAAAAATTGTAAAAAATATTTAAGAAAGAGATGAAGAAAGAACTTAAGAAGAATAATAAAAAAAAACATTTATTTAAAAAGAAAACTCACCAAATAGTAATCAAAATAGCAAAATCAAGAATGGAAAATCAAGAAAGTGAAAGAGTTGGTGCTCAAGAGCAACCTCAATAAGCTATATTTCAAGCTTTATCTCTTCAAACTTTCTTTTCTTTTCTAAATTTATTCTTTTTGCTTTCAACCAAAGAGAGAAAAACCAAGTAAAAACCAAGAGAAATCATAAAAAATGAAGTGTGAAAAAATGAAATTCTGCTCCCCCCCTAAGTGCTGGCCGAATGCCCCCTAAAATCGTACAAAGGTGTTGTTATTTTTTCCCAACCAATTTTCCATCAAATGGCTAATAATTCAAGATGAAAAATCATGAAATTACCACCCTTAGATTAGCATATCAGCTGTCCCAAATTACAGCTGTTCAAGAATAATGTTGACACTCTCCCTTGGCCTATGTGGCTTAATCACCATGGCTTGATCAAATAGAATCTCTAACTAACTCTTAATTCTTGGCCATTTGATTGAAAAATCAGAAGCTTTCTCTTTCCTTTGGGCCTTGGCAGGCCAGCACTTTTCTTATACTGCCCAAGTCTGATTTTTTGAAAGGCCAAAAGAAGCCTTTTTCGGTTGCTTGAGTGAAATGACCGTTTTGCCCCCCGGATGCAAATAAATATCAAACGAACTTCAAATTCAATTTTTATTTTTTTAATACTTTAAAAATAATAAAATACTGAATTTTGGAAGTTTTTAAAATTTTCCAAGTCCGTTTTCTATTTATTTGAATTTTTTCTTCCAAAAATGCCCTTTTATACCCCTACATTTTACCATTTTTAAAACGAGCTCCAAATCAAGATTTTTCTTCACAAATCTCTTCCAAATAATTTAAAAGTGTGGTCTAGAAGTTTTTAAAATTTTTGGAGCTCATTTGGTATTTTTTCGGGATTTATCGGCTTGAATTACTACATAGGAGGCCCGGGATTTGGCCATTTTGCAAACGAACTCCGAATCAAGATTTTATTTTGCCAATCTCTTTCAAATAATTTAAAATTGATATTTGCAAAATTTCAGAATTTTTGGAGTCCATTTGCTATTTTTTCAGGATTTATCTTCTTGAATTATTGTCTAGGAGGCCCGGGGTTTGGCCATTTTACAAACGAACTCCGAATCAAGATTTTACTTCGATAATATCTTTCAAATAATTTAAAAATGATATTTGTAAAATTTCAAAAGATTTGGAGTTCATTTACTATTTTTTCGGGATTTTTCTTTTTTAATTACTACATAAGAGACCCGGGATTTGGCCATTTTGCAAACGAACTCCGAATCAAGATTTTATTTCACCAATCTCTTTCAAATGATTTAAGAATGATATTTGCCAATTTTCAGAATTTTCGGAGTCCATTTGCTATTTTTCCTAAATTTTCCAATTTTGCCATTTTGCTTCCGAAACCCGGTTTTGCTCAAAACAAGTCTGATTTCAAGATTTTCTTCAAGATGAGTCTTGGGATATCCCTTTTTAATCATTCCTCATCCATTGGGGGCTTTGGTCTTACGAAATCGGGCCATTTCTGTGGTTCTTCCTGATTTCCCCGAAATCCACCAAAAACCCTAATTCTCGGTTTTCTCCCGGATTGACTTTTCTTTCGGTTTTTCTTGCAAGTGGCTTCTCCATTACCCGTAGTCAGTGCTTATCTTTCATTTGGAATCTTCAATTTTGACCAATTTGATCGTTTAAGCACTTTTCCCTAAATTTCTCGGATTAGGGTTTCCATTCTACTCAATCTACATAACCCAACTTTCGAACTACATATCTTTCGATGTAGACCTCGGATTATCAAAATTCTTTCGCCATTTTTTTAATTGAACTTCAAATCTTGATTTTGAAAGTGGGTTGACTTTTTCAGTAGTTGACTTTTCGGGGTTGACTTTTTCGGGGTTGACTTTTTTTGAGGTTGACTTTTTTTTTAGTTTGACTTTTTATGCTTGCCCTCTTAAACTAAGTCTCTCAGTACCACCTGCAGGATGAAAAAAGTCATCTTACATTCTGAAACCTCAATTTAGGAAGAAAACATACCTGTTTTAGTGGTCTGGAGAAGAATTAGGTGTCTAGAGCTGTCCCTCTTTGGCTATTGCTGAGAATCAGGAATCAGGCAAAGATAAACCAACACTAATTTTGTACGGTTAGTGAAGTCACATGTGAAGAAAAGGGAAAGGGGTTTTCATTTTCGTTTTTCATTTTTCGTTTTTCATTTTTCGTTTTTCATTTTTTCATTTTTTCATTTTTTCATTTTTTTCATTTTTTTTCATTTTTTTTTTTGAAAAGGTTGTAAACTGAGGATTTTGTCCTTAAATTAAATTCCCTGACTAATCAAGGCTCAACCAGTCTTAAGGAAACGAATTCGATTTGCAAGAAAAGAAATGCCCTCGACGATGGTCTCGGGGTCTTAACCTGTCTTGTTCTCAGTTGTGTTTAAAATTCTGGGTATCTCCTCCAGAAGTTTCGGCTATCACCACCAAAGTCTTGCTCATTTTTAAAACTGTAAGACTCTGAATATCTCCACCAGAGGCTTTGGCTATCACCACCAAAGACTTTCTACCTTTTCAAAGGATTTTAAAACTCTGGATATCTCCACAGAGGCTTCAGCTATCACAACCGAAGACTTTCTCCCATTTCAAAAAATTTTAAACTCTGGATATCTCAACAGAGGGCTTCGACCATCACTACAAAAGACTTTCTCCTTTTTCAAAAATTTTAAAACTCTGGATATCTCCACAGAGGCTTCGGCTATCACTACCAAAGACTTTTTCCCTTTTCAAAAAAAAAAAAATTTAAAATCTGGATATCTCCACAGAGGCTTCGGCTATCACTACCGAAGATTTTCTCACTGTTTAAATTTTGTAAAATTCTGTGTATCTCCTCCAAAAGCTTCAGCTGTCACCACCTAAGACTTTCTCACTGTTTAAAATTTGTAAAAATTCTGGGTATCACCTCCAGAAGCTTTAGCTATCACCACCGAAGACTTTCTACCTTTTCAAAGGATTTTAAAGCTCTGGATATCTCCACAGAGGCTTCAGCTATCACTACCGAAGACTTTCTACCTTTTCAAAGGATTTTAAAACTCTGGATATCTCTACAGAGGCTTCAGCTATCAGTACCGAAGATTTTCTCACTGTTTAAAATTTGTAAAAATTCTGGGTATCTCCTCCAGAAGCTTCAGCTGTCACCACCGAAGACTTGTTCATAATAAAAGAAAGTACCTCGACGGTGGTCTCGGGGCTCGACTCATTTGAGAAGCAAAACGAGTTCGATTATACCTGAAAGCTTTAAGAGATGATGCAAATGCTTCATGATGCAAATGCAAATGTCTTTAGTTGATGCAGAAGCTTCTTGATGTAGATGCAAATGACTTAGATTGGTGCAAATTTTCTTGATGCAGACTCAAATAACTTAGATTGATGAAAATGCTTCTTGATGTAGATGCAAATGACTTAGATTGGTGCAAATGCTTCTTGATGTAGATACAAATGTTGAACAAAATTTTAGGTAACTCCTCCAGAAGAAGATTTCTCATTTTTCAAAATTATAAAACCCTGGATATTTCCACCAGAGGCTTCAGCTATCACCACCGAAGACTTGTTCACTTTTAAAATTTGTAAAATTCTGGATATCCCCTCCAGAAGCTTTGGCTATCACCACCAAAAGTTTGCTCATTGCAAAATTCTGGGTAACTCCTCTAGAAGCTTTGGCTATCACCACCAAAGGTTTGCTCATTGTAAAATTCTGGCTAACTCCTCCAGAAGCTTTGGCTATCACCACCAAAGGTTTGCTCATTGTAAAATTCTGGGTAACTCCTCCAGACGCTTTGGCTATCACCACTAAAGGTTTACTCATTATAAAATTCTGGGTAACTCCTCCAAAAGCTTTGGCTATCACCACCAAAGACTTGTTCATTGTAAAATTCTGGGTAAGTCCTCCAGAAGCTTTGGCTATCACCACCAAAGGTTTGCTCATTGTAAAATTCTGGGTAACTCCTCCAGAAGCTTTGAGAAATGATGCAGATGCACATGTCTTTAACAAGGTGCTCATGCTTCATGGTGCAAATGTAAATGGCTTGGATTGATGTAAATATTTCTTGGTGCAAATGCAAATGGCCTGTATTGATGCCCATGTTTCATGATGAAGATGCCCCTACTAATTGTGTTCATGTAACTGGTTTGTGAATGGTCTAACTGCAATTACCACACAATAATGAAAATGCAATGATTCTAGAAATGATGCAATTTGAGATTATGCAAATGCGAATTCCATGAAGAATGTAAATGTAAAGGTAAAATGCAGATGCTTATGGAATAATGCCAATGCAAATACCCATGAATGATGCAAATGCTTGCCGACACTATGCAAATGCAAAAGCTCGATAAAGAGATGATTGCTCATGAGTGATGCAAATGCCCCCTAATGTTTTTTAGACTTTGGCTTAGCCTTTCAAATTCATTTTTCCTCTTCAAATAAGAGTATATCTTCAATTCATTTTGGCTATTCTCTTTGCCCTAACAGTTTTCAAACAGAGATCTGAACCGGGTTCTATTTTTTTTCTCATATCTGGAAGTCAAGACCTATCTTGGCAGTTCTATACCTTTGGGTTAGAAAAATCCTTGTCTCATATCAACATCAAAATGGGTATTTCAAAAAAATATATCTTTATTTGTTTTCTCATTTTGAAAACTTTTGAACAAAAATTATTAACCCCATAATGTGTGATGTACAAATCTTTTGAAGACTGATGATCACTGTTAGAAATTTCTCTAAGTGTCAATCTGGGTCTTTTCAACTGGGATTGGCAAGGCTTGGTATATCAAGATTCTGGCTTTTCCAAGAAAACTTCATGACAAAAATGTATATCCCTTCTAGGCTCACAAATGGAACAGGTTTTATAAATCATGCATTCATTGAGAACCAAACAAATTCAACATTCTTTTAGTTTCCATATCAAGGCATTTTGACAAGCATCAAGATTGGCCAGGATGTTTAAACCAGAAAGTTTAATCTTGGAGAGAAAAAAAAGTTTCAGTTTTTTGAAAACAATCCTCTGAATGAGAGCTGTCAATTTAAGAGGTTCAGGAATTCCTAGATGTTCCTCGATGACCACTTTTGTAAGATGACATTCTCTTTTGTGGTATCAGCACTAACATAAATGGCATAAAAAATTCCATCTTACTCTAGACCGCCCATTTTTTTTGGTTTTCGCCCTAGAGTCCCATTCTTTCCAATTTTTCTCTCTTTTTTTTTTGGTTCTACCATACACTTGAGAATTCTAAATTCTTCCTTAGTGAAAAGATAATTCGATGAGATGGGATAAAATCTGAGGAAAACCCTTCAAATTAAATATTCATGCTTGATCAAAATGGACTTTTAAAGCACGTAATGTAGGCCATGGCTCAGGGTTCAGAAAGAAAGGATAAATAGGCCCAAAATATGTGTTTGAGGGTAATCAGATCAAGGATCATTTCTTGAGGAGGATTCCCTTTGATGCATTTGTCCCTTTTGGACTTTTCATTCCTTTTGACTTTTGCGTCTTTTCTTCTTCGTTCTTGGCTTTCAATTTGCCATGTCTTTCACATTTTTTTTTGCTTTCATTTTGCCGCCTTTTTTGACAGAGTGAGCACGTATTTATTCGGGGCTCCATTGGCTTTGCATCTGTCTTTGAGCTTGGATTCATTCCTCCATGTTCTCTAAAAGATCTTTCCTCGCATTTGCCCTCCAGTGTAGAGGGTGATCCTTGATCAGGGTTTTAAAGAAAAAAGAATTCTTTTGGCTCAAAAGGGGTGACTATGGATAATTTCTTTTTGTGCGAAAGGGATACGAAAGATGGCCATTTCTAATGTCAAGCACAAATATTCACATTGAAAAGCAATCCCCAGATGAAATAGATATTCAGAATTTATTTTGCACTTTGGAATCATCCGAATTCTCATATGCATGATATCACAAAAGTTTCACTTTTCATTTTTCATCGCATGCCCCAATTATTCATGGGTTAGCCCATCCTTCTTCACCATGTATCCATCATTTCCACATATGCTGCCCCAATTTGATTAACCATGAGAATTTGTATCAACGAGGAACATAGCAAGTCTAGGTCTATTTTGAAAAGGCTGAGTTTCCAGTCTGAGTTCTTTGAAGAGACAAGGAAAATATGACCCAAAAACGGGCTTTCTCTGGGACAAGGGATAATCTAGTTTAATCATTGTGCCCCAACGTGTCAATCATGAAGTTATGTTTGGGCAATTAGTGTTTTGTGGTTTGTTGAAAATGACATGAATGGTTTTGGCACAACCTTGACACAGACCAAATTACCATGATATAAATTCTTGAAAGAAAGTCTCATTTGTTTGAATCTCAAGGAGTTTGAAATTTTTTTTTTATTTTTTTTTTAAAAAAGTTCATTCCTTTGTTCATAGCCTAGACTAGGATTTACATCTTTGCTTATTCTATGATGACAATGGTTTTATAAAGTTCAATCATTCATATTCCTTGAAGCATTAGGTCTTTCAAGTGTTCTTGGTTCAATCATTCATATTCCTTGAACCATGTGTGTCATGAATGCGACCTAATGCTATCATGATGTATGTAATAAGAAAATTAATGCATGGATATATACAGAAAAATCATGCTGATTATGAATGCATAAATGCAACCTGATGCTAACATGATACATGTATGAATGTATGGTATGACCAATAATTGATCGGATGCAAATTTCAAAAAGGGAAGATATCATAGAGGAAATAAGAATCAAAGGAACTTAATCATCAACATCTCATCAATTTGAAGCATAGTCAATTCCTTCCCATATCAATGTTCACAATGGTATAAACCATGTTTTACAAAATCAGAGCTGTAGTTAAAACTGTCTTTACAAGCACTTTATTCTTCCTAGCATCCTAAGGCTATAAGAGCCGGCTACTAAATAAGTGAAATCCTATTACATCATATAAGGCCGAAGTCTTTCCACCTCAATGCTGTAAATATCCCAATCCTAATGACGCTTTCCCAGTCCTCTATCAATCACTGTCGTTGGATCCAACCACTTGGCATCTATAAAAGTTTGCACTTTATTTTTGAATGCTATACAATCTTCAATGTTATGGCCAACAATTTGACAGTGATAATCACATCTTGCATTTGGATTATACCACCTTGGATATGGTGGTAACAGGGATTTCAATGGGACACAGGCAACCATATGATTTTGGATCAGTATAGAGAGAAGCTCTCGGTAGCTGATTGGAAAGGGATCAAAATGCATTTGGGTCTTATCCTGGGGTTGTTTCTTAGTCACACATGGCCTAGGAGTTGGGGCACTTGGTGGTGGCACTAAGGTCCAAACCAAAGTGTTTACATGGAGATGTGGCGGAACAGCATGGTAAGGGTATGGATTTGGACACGGGGCCTTTGGAGGTTGTACATAGCTCGAGGTTCCTTTCCCAGATGCTGGATAAGGTGATTGATGAGGGAAGCAATATGAACTGGGAGTTGGTGGTGATGGAGTGGGATTCAGGAATCTCGTAGTGGTCATCCCAATGGATGATTGGACCATAGTAGGGTGGGGATACTGGTTTGGACCTAGAACAGTTTGCAGGTATGGTACAGGATCCGAGGTTTCTATCCTTGGTATCAGGCTCTCAGGTTTAATCATTTTCACGATTTTGTCCACAATTTCATCAGGATTGCAACCTTTGTGGCATTGACAAGTGCAGGATCCAGCAAGGATTGTATGTTCGGGACTTAATGGTATTGGTTGATCCGAAGGCGATGCAACCCTGAGAAAGTTCCCCTTTACTCTTACCCATATCCTCAAACATTTTCAACAATTTGGCGAGTTGTTCTTTCATTTCCCGGATTTCATGTCTACGTTCCTCTTGGTTGCATTCCAAAGCACCCAATCGTTCCTCCGATTCATTCCTCATATCTTGAACCCCTTTCATACAAATGAAAATGTCATGAGATTAAGAATACAATTATGAATGTACATGCTCTATTCCTATGTGCATGAATATACAGATGATTAAATGCATGAACATATACAGAGAAATTATGATGACTATGTATGCTATGGATGCAATCTAATGCCAACATGATGCATTAAAAATGAATAAATTGATGCCCAGGTATATACAAATAATGACTATGCATGTCGTAAACGTATTTTACAATGAATGACCATGCATGCTATGATGTCAAAATGATACATGCTAAGACTAAATGAATTAATACAAAGGTAGGTACAAAGAATGACCATGTATATCACAAATGTATTCTACAATGAATAACCATGCATGTTAGGACTGTGACATGATGTCAAAATGATACAAAAAAATTAACCAATGATTACACGAAATTGGTGGGACCTAAATCTTGATTATTAAAAAATCTCATTATGCAAGATTTGCCTCCAAATTCATGATTTTTTTAAACATGTTTTTTCTACGAAAAACCAATCATATTATTTTCAAAAGAATTTCGGGGTAGTGGATCCTACTATGGTACAATATGCAAATGTTCATGTAACACTACCGGTTTATGAAATCGCCAAATGAGATTATTATTTCCAACTGTTTATTGCAAATAATGAGATAAAAAATACAACGATAAATGTACATGCTCTATTCACACATGCATGAAATGTGCAAAAAATGCAAAAATGTTTGAAAAAGAATGTTTGTATTTTGAATTTCAAAAGGTTAGTGAACACTTGCCCCAAATATATATACTTATATAGGCATCACGGTGCCTTTCGGGCAGAGTATCACACTTATTACGGGCGGTGTACGTTCATCTTTGCCCGGTTTACAAAACTTATTTGAGATATAAAAATAGGTAATAAAAGGTTAGAAATGCCCCTCCATGTGTTCCTAACTTCGGTGTATCTAACGAAAATCCGGCATGGCTTCGCCTAGGTTCACTATATGAGGGTGAATCAGTTCTAAAGGCCCCGAATCGCTCTTCACTATCGTCGGTGAAGGCTAGTAAGGCACCCCGATAAAAGCGGGTTCAATTCGTTAGAGTATATTTTCCTATGCCCGTACGGAGGATTATCACGAAGGCATTAGGTACTTTATACTCCGAAAGTGTTTCACTAGCCCATACGGAGGATGATCACGAAGGCGTAGTTACTTTACTCCCACTTAAAAGGATGGAATCCGGGTAGAGGATTCATGCTATGCAAATGGACGTGTGGTGTGTGTGGAGGAACAACAAACCTTTCACCACCTATTCTACAAAACTTATTCTAAATGCCCTAGCAATTAAAAAAAATTCAAGAATAGTGTAACGCATTAACCAACAAGCAATTATAATATACAACCTTAAATAACTAGAGAACAATAATAAAATGCATGCACATGAGTATGAATATATTTAAAAACATTTTATTATTTTCAAAATTCTCCTTATATAAAAAAATATATGGGAATTAAAATTAAATACCAATTAAACCAGCAAAAGCGAGACTTGATAACACACGACTAATTCTAGGCCTGACTCTCTAATAGTCCCTAGTGGAGTCGCCAAGCTGTTGCAACCTAAAAAATAACGACTCTCATCGCAAGACTTCATTATTCGTTAAGTGTGACATAAAAAAAAATCGAGGAAAAGTCGACTTAATTCCTCTAGATTAATGAAGGTTTTGAAAATAACCTTCAAAAAGACATGGAGTCGCCACCAATCGTTTTTAGCTAGGTGTGATCGGTCACCTCTTAAAACCGGTTTTATAAAATATTTTAAAAAATTAATTAAAACATTTTAAAAAACAATTTCAAGTCTGCGTTTAAAAAGAAAGAAATCAAAGAAACGGGTTCGGGACTCGATTACGTATGGGGAAGGATTAGCACCCCCAAAACGCCCGTATAAAACGGTACATTATTAATCGTGTGTTATCTCAAATCTCGGTATAAAGTTGGTTTTGAATTTAGTATTTCAAGTTAATTCCCAATTTAAGGAAAAATAATTCCATTTTTAATTGAAAATGATCCGGAATTTATAAATTCAAAATTTTCCTATATTCCCCAATAAACGTGGAAAAATATAGAAACTTTTATTAGTTTTGGAAAACTTTCCGAACCATTCTCTTTTTAAAGAAGATATTCCTTTATTAATGATAATTGATGATATTCCCTCAAGCAAACCCGATAGAGAACTCATGAATTATTTTAACTCGAGAATATCTTTATTTTTTATTGAAAAATCATTATCCTTTTGAAAACATCTTAAAAGATATGAGTATGTATATGCATGACATAAATAAAATGACATGACAAAATCTAAATAAAATAATACATCCTAAATGATATGATATAATTTAAATGCCTTAACATATTCTAAATGAAATGAAATGTCCTAAGTTATATGACATATTCTAAATGAAATGAAATGACCTAGGTAGCATAATATATTCTATATGAAATGTAATATCCTAAATCATATGATATATTTTAAATGAAATAAAATATCCTAAGTGACATAATATATATCCTAAATGAAATGAAATGACCTAGGTAACATAATATGTTCTACATAAAATGACCTAGGTAACACAATATATTCTATATGAGATGAAATAATTTAAATGACATGGCAAATACGAATGATATGGCATATAATTTAAATGACATGTAATATAAAATAATGCTATCATATAATATGCATGGAAATAAAAATGCAAATAATAATGCATGAACATAGTATATGCTAAATAATATAAAAAAAATAATTAAATAAAAAGCATAGGATATCGTGAAATATTCCAAATCATATAATAAACAATATAACATAACTCAAAATCATAACAATATCATAGAAATTATCATAGCAAAAATCACATATTATATAAAATGCATGAATATGGAAAATGCAATGCATGAAAATGTATTTTTTCCTTTAATTAAGGAAATCCGTATATCTAAAAAGATATTCAGCTACCTTAAGAAAATATGTCAAATTAAATATTCTAAAACCAAAATACTTTGTGATTGTTTCAAAACAATTTTGAAAAGCTTGAATTAAAAATAAAAACTGGGCTAATTTTTTTAAAAATGGATCTAATCTCCTAAGTTTAAAATCCCGGACTTGACCACCCTTAACCCGAAACTTAAAAAATCATTTTTAGAGTTTAAAAAGGCTTAGAAACTACCCTAAGTCAGTAGCTAACCTTCCTAATCAGCCCCATCTAAGTAACTTAACCAAAAAAGAAAAATGATTTTTCTTTAAATTCAATTCTGACTCCACTGTCCAGTTTTAAGCCACGATTTTTTACCCTATTTTTCAAAATTCACAAAATTCTGAAAAAATACTGGAGACTCAGGACATGTAAAAATACATGGGAAAAAATCAGCTTAACTTTCTGATCAAAGATGAATGCCCAGAAAAATTGGAAAAGTACAAGTACTGGGTGAAAAAAAAATTTGTTTTGCCAAAATACATTTTTTGCCTTTGATAAAATCATTTAAAAATCAAAGTAAAAATATTTAAAACTCACAAAATGACTCACAAACAGTAGCTAGGACTTTTCAAAAGTTAGATAAAAATTGGCTAAGTAAAAAAAATCACAAAGGTAGAATAATCAATTTGACAAACTTTAATTTTCCACAAGTGTGCTCAAGAGAGCATGACTTTGAACCATTAATTGCCAAAGTCATTATTTAAGTGGCATGAACACGAAATTCATGAAAATTTACAGCAAATATGATGCATGAAATGCATGAGTTTAAACCTAAATGTCATGAAAAAATGCATGGCATCAATATAGTGACCTAGACCTAAATGAACTTGCATGGCATTTAATGCAACCTAGGTCTAAATGCATGGCAAAATAAACCAAACCTAATAACTAAAACATGCATGGAAATAACACAAACACAAAGCATGTTTAAACCAAAAACTCAACCAAATATCATGCAAATGCTAACCTATCAACTAACATAGCAAGAATGCACATTCAATGCTAGAATTCAAGGAGTGGCCGAATGGCCTATGGTCCCTAACAAGCATGGCATTTTGACAAACACTTTATATACTAACATGCAAAACTAAATCAAATGTCATGCAAATGCACAACCTACCAACTAACATGGCAAAAATGCAACACACAATGCAAAACACATGGAGTAGCCGAATGACCTCAAGCTCCAACAAGCATGGCATTTTCACAAACACTTGATATACTAACATGCTCAACTAAGATATAACACTCAAAACATGCAAACACAAAGTATAAATACTAAAACCAAACAAGCATTTTCAAAAGCACTTGATATACTAACATGCTCAACTAAAATATAAAACTTAAATCATGCAAACACCACACAAGCATTTTCACAAACACTTGATATACTAAATATAAAACATCAATAAATTTAAACATTATGAAAACAGAAAATTAAAAATGCAAGAACATGATATTTAAATCATAAATGGCAACAAACATAGCAACCAAATTAAAATATGACTCAAGTATGAAGTAGAATAACACTTAAAACATCAAGATTAAAGAAAATAACAATAATAACATGGTAAAATAAATAAAACAGCAACCTTAATAAATAATGTAGGCCATTCGGCCAAGGTGAGAAATATGTAAAAAAAAAAAATTGTAAAAAATATTTAAGAAATAGATGAAGAAAGAACTTAAGAAGAACAATAAAAAGAAACATTTATTTAAAAAGGAAACTCACCAAATAGTAATCAAAATAGCAAAAACAAGAATGGAAAATCAAGAAAGTGCAAGAGTTGGTGCTCAAGAGCAACCTCAAGAAGCTATATTTCAAGCTTTATCTCTTCAAACTTTCCTTTCTTTTCTAAATTTTTTGTTTTTGCTTTCAACCAAAGAGAGAAAAACCAAGTAAAAACCAAGAGAAATCAGCAAAAATGAAGTGTGAAAAATGAAATTCTGCTCCCCCCCTAAGTGCTGGCCGAATGCCCCCTAAAATCATGCAAGGGTGTTGTCATTTTTTTCGAACCAATTTTCCATCAAATGGCTAATAATTCAAGGTGAAAAATCATGAAATTACCACCCTTAGATTAGCATATCACCTGTCCCAAATTACAGCTGTTCAAGAATAATGTTGACACAATCCCTTGGCCTATGTGGCTTAATCACAATGGCTTGATCAAAGAGAATCTCTAACTAACTCTTAATTCTTTGCCATTTGATTGAAAAATCAGAAGCTTCCTCTTTCCTTTAGGCCTTGGCAGGCCAGCACTTCTCTTTTCCAGACCAAGTCTGATTTTTTGAAAGGCAAAAAGAAGCCTTTTTCAGTTGCTTGGATGAAATAACCGTTTTGCCCCCCGGATGCAAATAAATATCAAACGAACTCCAAATTCAATTTTTATTTTTTTAATACTTTCAAAATAATAAAATATTGAATTCTGGAAGTTTTCAAAAATTTTCGAGTCCGTTTGCTATTTATTTGGATTTTTTCTTCAAAAAATGCCTTTTTATGCCCCTACATTTTACCATTTTTAAAACAAGCTCCAAATCAAGATTTTTCTTCACCAATCTCTTCCAAATAATTTAAAAGTGTGATCTGGAAGTTTTCATAATTTTTGGAGCTCATTTGGTATTTTTTCGGGATTTATCGGCTTGAATTACTACATAGGAGGCCCGGGATTTGGCCATTTTGCAAACGAACTCCGAATCAATATTTTATTTTTCAAATCTCTTCCAAATAATTTAAAAATGAGATTTGCAAAATTTCAGAATTTTTGGAGTCCATTTGCTATTTTCTCGGGATTTATCTTCTTGAATTATTGCATAGGAGGCCCGGGATTTGGCCATTTTGCAAACGAACTCCGAATCAAGATTTTCTTTCGCCAATCTCTTTCAAATAATTTAAAAATGCGATTTTCAAAATTTCAGAATATTTGGAGTTCATTTGCTATTTTTTTGGGATTTTCTTTTTTTAATTACTGCATAAGAGACTCGGGATTTGGCCATTTTGGAAACGAACTCCGAATCAAGATTTTATTTCACCAATATCTTTCAAATGATTTAAGAATGAGATTTTCCAATTTTCAGAATTTTCGGAGTCCATTTGCTATTTTTCTCAAATTTTCCAATTTTGCCCTTTTGCCTCCGAAACTCAGTTTTGCTCAAAACAAGTCCGATTTTCAGATTTTCTTCAAGCTGAGTCTTGGGCTATCCCTTTATAATCATTCCTCATCCATTGGGGGCTTTGGTCTTACCAAATCGGGCATTCTTCCCGATTTCACCAAAATCCACCAAAAACTCTAATTCTTGGTTTTCTCCCGGATTGACTTTTCTTTCGATTTTTCTTGCAAGTGGCTTCTCCATTACCCGTATTCAGTGCTTATCTATCAGTTGGAATCTTCAATTTCGACCAATTTGATCATTTAAGCACTTTTCGCCAAATTTCTCGGATTAGGGTTTCTTTTCTACTGAATCTGCATAACCCAACTTCCGAACTCCGTATCTTTCGATGTAGACCTCGGATTATCAAAATTCTTTCACCATTTTTTCAATTGAACTTCAAATCTTGATTTTGAAAGTGGGTTGACTTTTTCAATAGTTGACTTTTTAGGGTTGACTTTTTCGGGGTTGACTTTCTTTGGGGTTGACTTTTTTTGAGTTTGACTTTTTATGCTCTCTCTCTTAAACTAAGTCTTTGAGTACCACCTGCAGGATGAAAGAAGTCGTTTTACATTCTGAAACCTCAATTTAGGAAAAAAAACATACCTGTTTTAGTGGTCCAGACAAAATTAGGTGTCTACAATTATCATTCGGGGTATGTTGAACATTCCACCAAAGACTGCACATCACTGAAATACAAAGTGCCAAGCCTGGTCAAAGCTGGTTTGATAAACTTTGAGAAGAATAGATAATCAAATGCTAATGGCAACCCCTTGCCAAACCATATTGTGCTAATAGTTAATGCCCTCGGTGATAATAAAACTCTTATAAGAAGCGTGGATGATGTCAAGACTTCGTTGAAGCAGATTTTTGATGCCTTGGTTAAGCTGATATGCTCCATCTAGTACCATTGGGTTCAAACACCCATCATGGAAAAGTATGACCCAAATAAGACTTGCAAGTATTGTAGACACCCGATTTTGTTTTGGGCTTTTGAATTGTTGGTTTTGGGTTACCTATGAGTCCTAGGCCTAATTATCATCCAAGTACCCAATTTGTGGATTTTAGGTCCAATTTGGGTCAAGCCTTACCCCGTTTACTTTTGTGATTTTTATTTATTTATTTTATTTTTATCTAGTTATTTATTTCGAGTAAAACCAAAAAAAAAAAAGGATCAGATAAGTGACTTTGAATCCCAGATAAACAATGGCTCTCATTGGCTTAAGAGTTTGGATTTGTATAAAACATGGAGATTAACTTTAACTCGAATTAAAAAAATTTGATCTAATTTCGTATATGAACATCAATCCTAGCAGAATTTACACAACCGTTAGAGGAAGAAAGAGGAAAAAAAATCAGGGGCGGCCGAACAAGAGAAGAATAGAGGAAGGAAATAGCGAACAGGAGCAGCACCATCATCAGCAAAGAGAAGCAGCAACGCTAGTGGACAGAAGTGATACTAGCAGTGGAAAACAAAAGGCAATTGTAGCAGATCCTTGGAAAGTGGCTGGTGATCATGGAAGACCAAATAGAAACTAGGACGTGCGATAAGGTATCTCTACAGTTATATGATATCAAAACCTGAAGACTAAGCAAATGTCACGCATAAGATCAATGATGGACATGTGGCTCAACCTTCCATTAGTTAACCAAAACTTTTTTATGCTCATGATGGATTTTGTATGAGGTATGTATCATGGTAAGTTATCTCCTATGTATTATTTGTTTATTTTAACCTCTGTTTATTTATTTATTTTTTATTATCTTTCTTATCCATTTATTTATTTTTCTTATTTCGTATGAGGTATTATTTGTATATATAATTATACTTCTTTCATTTATTTATCTATGTATTCATTAATATTGTATATATCATTAATTTTATCCCTAATGTTTAGGTTCTATAATCTTCCAGAAAAAAAAGTTGATAAAATTATGCATAAGTGAATTTTTTAAACTAATGATTAACCGAGGAATCAATTAAGATATTTCCAAGGATGGAATTTTGAGGAGATCACAAATGGGTGGTCTGTTCGAAAATTTTTAAGTGAGAAAACTCTCTTAAAATTATCAAGAATGATGAAAAGGTTTTGGGGGAAAATTTTCAATACTAAAAGGCCGATATTTGTTTTTTGAACAAAATAAAATGTGAGGTTTTTTAATATGATAAATGTGTAAATAGTTTTGGAATTAGACTTAGGTGTTTTTTTCATAAAATTTAACTCTTTCAACAACATAGCCTCTTCAGGGGAAAAATGGTTTCTCTTGAATACTCTCGAGGTAAGGAAACCATTTCAGCAATCTCTCCATAATGGTGGAGGGGAGACCTAAAAATTATTTCTGATATTTTAAAACTTGAACAAGCTAAAATGAAGTTAGGCTAAACAAGACCATTTAGTTGAGACATGTTTGGATCACATAAGACTAATTAGGTACTATCTTTAAGATAGACATTGTCGGGGTGCTAATGCTTTCTCTCATGTAACCAAACTCCTGAACCTATTTTTGAAAGATAGACTAGAACCTATATTTTTTAGGGTGCCTTAGTCAAGCTTAGGATTATTTTTAAAAAGATAGATTCATATAGATGACTAATCATACCTAGCAAAAACGATTAGTGGCAACTCCTTTTTGTGTCTAGCTTTAGGTCTTAGGATCAAGAACGTTAATACAATTTGCGACTCCACTAGAGACTTAGAGAGTCGAGCCATAGGTTAGTCTTGTGATACCTTAGGTCTCAATAATTGGTCTTAAAAATGGTTAGTTTTTATCTTTACTTATTTTAATTATAACTTTGTATTTTGTTAACAACTGATATTTCTTTTTCTCGTATACGGTGTGGGAACAACTTTTCATACAGTCAATAAAAGGAAAAAAATATGATTAACAACTGATATTTCTTTTTGTATTTTGTTATGTTCTTTCGTACACACTACAAGTGTATTTCATATAATAAGCCTTATACCCGAGCTCGTCTTTTTTAGTAGGGGTAAAGTACCTATGCTCTCGTGAGGTGATAACCTCCGCATGGGCTAGCGAAACACTCTCAGGGTGTAAAGTACCAAAGCTTTGATGAGGTGATAACCTTTACAGTGGCTAGGGAAATACTCTCACTCAAATTGAACCTGCTCCGATTGGAGCTTGTGATGGGCAGGGGGTGCCTTGCTAATCCACCATGGATGAAATTAAAGAGCAATTGGGGTCCTTTTAGATTCATAAAATATCCTAAATCTAGCATATAGACAACACTTAAGAGGCCAACCTTAGGATAGAGCCATGCCAACCCTATATAGAGACGGACCCGGAATAGGACACATGAAGGAATGTTCTTGCTTTCTGTCGAACTTTTTGAATTTTTTGTGAATATTATTTCTCTAATTTTATTTAACTATTGACTTTTTTGAAATCTTTGTGACTATTATTCGAATAAACTTTATTCTTTCATTTCTTTTCATGCATTCGCATCATTTAAGTATTTCCTCACATATTCATGATGCATGCATACGTGTACATTACATAAAGACATGAGTCCTAAATTTTAAAAACAAAAATTGTTGCAACAAAGATTCAAGGATAGCTCACAATCAAAGATCCTGAGGCATTCCTACAACACTCGCTGACAGACTAAAACAATGGCAGAGGAATAGGTTGCTTAGATGAACGAAGTAGGAACAGTTAGCCAATATGATGGACTTGGTGATGAATCTGAATAAGTAAAGAGGAGTAATAGAGGAAATCACTATACAAGAAAAGAATCAATCACCAAATGAGGAAGATCTTATATATCTTCCTAGTTTCGGTCTATTTCAAGCTCAAACATCTCAAGCAGCACAATCACTACAAGCACTGTTCATATGGGAATTTTCTTATCCATATTCTAGGATGCCAGTGACATCAGTAGCTACTCAACAACAATTCCTAGGATACACCATTCCTGCAACAGAGGCAAAATTATCAGATACTATCCAAGTCCTTGATCTAGATGACCCTAAGAAACAAAAGAAGTTGAAGGCAAATGTTCTTGAGACAAAGACGGACGATGATTCTCACAAAATGAGTTTTATAGAGGAAAAACTCTGGGCTATTGAAGGGATAGAGTCATTCTGCCAAAGTTCAAGACCTCAGATTTTGAGAAATATGATGGGACCAAATGCCCGATAACCCATGTCACTATGTATTGTAGAAAGATGGCTGCTCATACACGTGATGACAAGTTGCTGATACATGTCTTCCAAGATAGTCTCACTGGGTCCACTGCTAGGTGGTATGTCCAATTGGATAGAACCCACATCCATTCATGGAATGAACTGGCAAGGGCATTTATAGCCTAATACAACCATATTGTTGATATGGCTCCAGATCGCTTAACCATACAAAATACGGAGAAGAAAGCCACTAAAAGCTTTAAAGAATATGCCCAAAGGTGGAAGGAAGTTGCTATCTAAGTTCAACCATCTTCACTGAAAAAGAACCTACAGTCTTGTTCGTCAGTACCCTCAAAGCACCATATTATGAAAGGATGATCGGGAGTGCCACCAAGAATTTTGCGGACATGGTGATTTCAGGAGAAATTGTAGAAAATGCAATAAAGAGTGGGAAACTTGAAGCTAGAGAGACATCTAATGCAAAAAGAAATGGCACATCTAAAATTAAAGAAGAATGTGTCCAAACTGTGACTTATGAAAGGCAACAGGTAGGAAGTTTTCTCCCATATCATCCATACCCCACGTACAAACATTATTACCCCACTGTAAATAATGTTGCACTAAACCATATTCCATCGGTACCACAACCGAATTTCCATGGAAACTTTTACCCTCGAACACCTATCCTATGCCTAGTCCTACACCTATAACTGCAGCTAGGCCTATTCCCCAAAGAAGACTAAGAAACAATCAGGAGAAAATTTCGATCCCAAATTTTGATCTTCTGCCTTTGTTGGTAAAAAACTAGTACCTTTCTCTATGCCTTTAAACAAAACTCTGAATCCATCAGCAAGGAATTATGATCCTAGCAGCAAGTGCGATTATCATATGGGGCAATTGATCACTCAACTGAAAAATACAGGTAGTTGAAAGAAAGGATTGAGGATCTCATTATTAGTGGCACCTTGACTTTTGAGGATTGGGATCAGTGGAAATCTACTTGCTGTAGAATGAAGATGTGAAATATCATCCCGAATACTCAGCGTGGGTAATTCCAAAATTTGAAGTTTTCATTTTTGTTTCCTAGGCATGACAACTTTTAACACATTATCATAAGTGCTTTGTAGTTTGTTTCTGATTGTTTGAATACCCTTTGTAACATATTTTCAAGTTCAAACGAAAAATGTCTCAAATGTTTAAAAAAAAATGGTCATTACTTTCAGGAATGAACTTCGTAAACATTTCTCATGTCCCGATTCAGTTTAAAATTAAATCATTCAAGAGCTAGCAAAAGGTATAAGTTTGAAATTACATGAAACTTCCTTTCTATTTGGTCGAGAATGAACTTAAAAGGACCATGATCTTCATCTAGGCAATGAACAATGACTGATTAATTCGCAAAACATTTTTTGAAAACCAATACATAAGGCACTCTCTTGAAAGAATCTGGATTTTGGTAATTTGATAAGTTTTAAAGCTATCTAGAGCTTCAAACACATCACTCCAAAGTTCCTTCACCATGCCTGAACTTTTCAATTCCTTTCCCAAATGTTGTCATTTGCCTACATCTAGGGAAAAAATTACTAAAAGGCCATATTTCCTAACATCTTTTAATATCTTAAAAAATATCCAATTCATTTGCCCACATCTTGTGGTAAGATTACTAAGAAGTCCAATTTCCTAATGGTTTTGAATATCCTTGTGCGCTATTTTGACTCGTGCAAATCCCTTTTCTTCTTGAATAGATTTGGAAAAGAAAAATTGTTGGATTAGGCCTTCACTTAAATGGCATATTGAGATGAAAAATCTTGCACATGAGTGGCGAAAAGAAAAAAATGATTGTGACATTATGCATATGAGATACTCAAATGATTCCAAAGGCAAAATAAAATTTTGATTATCTATTCCCTTGAGGATTGCTCTTCAATGAAAGTATTCATACTTGACATGAGAAATAGCTATCCTTCATATCCCTTTCATAAATGAGTAATTATCCCTTGTTACTCGTTTTGAGCCTACTAAATTCTTTTTTGAAATGAACCTTAATTAAGATGGTTCATCAAGGATCACCCTCCACACTGGGGGCAGGGATGAAGAAAGATCTTTTTGGAGAAACATAAGGAAGTGGATTTTATTTTTACGCCATGAAAAGAATGCTTTATGTCATGGGGGCAAATGTTAAAATGGATTGAGTTCCAAAATTTTGAACTCACCTCGAGATGGGAAAAAAACCTTGAAGAAGAAAAAATAAAGAAAATAACAAAGAAAAAAAGGAAAAAAATGGAAAATGACAAAAAGAGAAAAGGAAGAAGAGATGAGAAAAATGAGGAGAAAGATATGAAATGTTTTGAGAAGTAGAAATGATGAAAATCCTCATGAAAAAAATGATCCTTGGTTTGATTAGCTTTAAATACACATTTTGGTTCTAATTATCCTTTCTTTCGTAACCCCAAACCTTGGCCTATATTACGTGCTTTAAAAGTCCATTTTGATTAAGTATGGATATTTAACTTGAAGAGTTTTTCCTCAGACATTATCTCATCTCTTTGAATAATCATTTTTGTATGGAAGAATTTTGAATTCTCAAATGTATGGTAGAACAACCAGTGAAAAAAGAGAAAAAGAAAAAAAAAGGAACAATGAATGAATGAAGCTCTAAGGTGAAAACGCAAAAACGGGTAGTCTAGAGCAAGATTGGAAATACAAAAGCAACTCTAGAAAATTTGTGTATGATTATACAAAAGCTCTAACAAAAACGCACAGGAGAAATGACATCTTGAACCAACCAGTGAGCACTTAACACTTTTGCGAAATTTAACTAGGTCAACAACGTTTGAATGACTTGTTTCGTATCGAAAAATCCTTTTCCATTTTTTTCTAAAATTTGAAGCCATTATAGCTAGTCTTGACATTTTTGAAATTCTATATATCAATAAACTAAGAAAGAGTGTCAAAATGGATTGTGTTTTCAAAACAAATATTTTTTTTTTGAGAACCTAATTATTGAAGAAAATTCATTGTGGGTTTAGATGAAGAAACATTGATCTTCCCTTATATGACGAAATCTTTTTTGATGACCAAAACCTTAGGGTATCTTTAGTATGATTTTTCCAAAACATCAGGGCATCATTTTTCAAAATTTCGGGTATCATTTTTCAAACCTCCGAGTACATCTATAAGAACCTTCAGGTATCAATTTAGAACTTCTGGGTAAAAATTTTCAAAACCTTAGGAGTATTTTTCTCGTTTGGAATTTTAAAGTTTATGCCTCGTCAAGAGGATCATTTTATCATTTGAAATTTTAAAGTTTATGCCTCGTTAAGAGAAGCATTTTCATGTTGAGTATATTTAAAGTTTATGTCTCGTTTAGAGGAGCAATATTACGTTGGGTATATTTACAGTTTAAGCCTCGTTGAGAGGGCATTTCTTTTTTGGAATTTTGTAGTATCTATTTTTCGTTGGGAATGGTGATTTTCAAAAAAAAATGTTTCGAGCTGACTATAGAGTGTCTACATATTTGCACAGTATTTGTTTCTAAGAAAATGCGCAAAGAGGGGTAGCTATAGACACCCAATTTTGTCCGGGGCTTTTGAATTGTAGGTTTTGGGTTATCTTTAAGTCCTTGGACCCAATTATCATCAAGGACTCAATTTGTGGATTTTCGGTCCAATTTGGGTCAACCCTGACCAATCTTTTTTTGTGATTTTTATTTATTTCTTTTCTTTAGTTTTTTATTTATTTTATTTTTTTATCTAGTTGTTTATTTCGGATAAAACAAAAACAAAAAAAAGGATAAGTGACTTTGAGTCCTAGATAAACAATAGCTCTCCTTAGCTTAAGAGTTTGGATTTGTACAAAACATGAGGATTAAATTTAACTTTGATTAAAATTCTTTGATCTAATTCCCTCTATAAACAACATCAATCCTAGCATAATTTATACAACAATCAGAAGGAAAAAGAAGAAACACACACAACAATCAGGGGGTAGCCAAAGAAGTGAAGAACAAAGGAAGGAAATTGCGAACAGGAGCAGCACCCGAGAGTAGAAGCATCATCAGCGAACAGAAGCAGTATACCAGTGGACAGAAGCAACAGCACCAGCGGACAGAAGCGCAACTAGCAGCAAAAAACAAAGTGCAACTATAGAAAATCCTTAGAGAGTGGCTGATGATGATGGAAGGCCAAACAGAAACTAAGATGTGCGACAAGGTATCTCTACAGTTATATGATATCAAAACCTAAAGACTAATCCAATGTCATGCATAGGATCAGTGATGGACATGTGGCTCAACCTTCCATTAGTTAATCAAAACTTTCTTTTATGCTCATGATGGATTTTGAATGAGGTATATATCATGGTAATTTATCTCTTTTGTATTATTTGTTTATTTGAACCTTTATTTATTTATTTATATTTTGATTATCTTTCTTATCCATTTATTTATTTTTGTTATTTCATATGAGGCATTATTTGTATATATCATTATAATTGTTTCATTTATTTATCTATGTATTTATTAATATTGTATATAAATATATATTCTCCTATGTATTATTGGTTTTTTTGAACCTTTGTTTATTTACTTTTTGATTATCTTTCTTATCCATTTATTTATTTTTCTTATTTCGTATGAGGCATTATTTGTATATATAATTATATTTCTTTCATTTATTTATCTATGTATTCTTTAATATGTATATATCATTAATTTTATTCCTAATGTTTAGGTTTTATAATCTTCTAGAAAAGTTGATAAAATTATGAATAAATGAATTTCTTAAAATAATGATTAATCAAGGAATAATTTAAGATCTTTTAAATGATGGAATTTTGAGGAGATCACATATGGGTGGTCTGTTTAGATATCTCTAAGTGAGAAAACTCTCTCAAAATTCTCGAGAATGGTGGAAGGGTTTTGGAGGAAAATTTTCAATACTAAAGTTCGAGATTTATTTTTGAACAAAATAAAATAGGAGGTTTTAATATGATAAATGTGTAAATAGATTTGGAAATTATACTTAGGTTTTTTTTTTTCATAAAATTTAACTTTTTGGACAATGGAGCCTCTTTAAGGGAAATAATGGTTTCTCTTGAATATTGTGGAGGTGAGAAAAGTTTTTTAGCAATCTCTCTAGAATGGTGGAAGGGAGGCCTAAAAATTATTTTTGATATTTTAAAACTTGAACAGGCTAAAATGGAGTTGGGATAAACAAGACCATTCAGTTGACACCTATTAGGATCACATAAGACTAATTAGGTACTATCTTTAAGATAGGCATTGTGGGGGTGCTAACCCTTCCCCATACATAAACGAACTCCCGAACCTAGTTTTGAAAACTATAACCTATTCTTTTTAGGGTGCCTTAGTCAAGCTTTGGATTAATTTAAAAAGGATAGATTCATATAGATGACTAATCACACCTAGAAAAAAAAGATTAGTGGAGACCTTGTTTTTGTGTCTAGTTGTTAGGTCTTAGGATTTTGCATGTTAATTCAAGTATCACATGGGAGCAATAGGTTATTCCATCGAAGAACGTGTTGGTTTTTGACGTGAGTTTCAAAGGTTAATGGATTCCTCTGAAGTATAGCTCTATAAAGCACATGAAATAAATGAAGTGAGCATTGCAATTGAGGAACCATCGTTGAGAACGCCCATCAGAATCAAGCCAGTCATTATTTATTATGAGGAAAAGCCAAAACCTGCTTGTGTTATCAAGCCTGCTGTTACAATCAGTGTGCCAAGACCTTTCCCTTATCATAACGAAAAAGCAGTGCCATGGAAGTAGAACTATAAGGTCATAAGCTCAAATAGCGAGTCAAGCCTAAACTGTCCAGAAATCACGGACACGGCACTGTCGTAACCTAAAAAAATTACAAGTCTCATCGCAAGACTTTATTATTCGTTAAGCGTGACCTTAAAAAAAGGAGGAAAAGTCGACTTAATTCCTCTTGAAAAATGAAGGTTTTGAAAATGACCTTGAAAAAGACATGGAGTTGCCACCAATCTTTTTTAGCTAGGTGTGATCGGCCACCTATTAAAACTGGTTTTATAAAATATTTAAAATTAATTAAAATATTTTTAAAACCAATTTCAAGTCTGCATTTTAAACCAGAGAAATCAAAGAAACGGGTTCGGGACTCGGTTACGTGTGGGGAAGGATTAGCACCCCCACAACGCCCGTATAAAATGGTACCTTATTAATCATGTGTTATCTCAAGTCTCGGTAAAAAGTCGATTTTAAATTTAGTATTTCAAGTTAATTCCCAATTTAAAGAAAAATAATTCCATTTTTAATTGAAAATGATCCGGAATTTATAAATTCAAAATTTTTCTATATTCCCCAACAAACGTGGCAAAATATAGAAATTATTATTAGTTTGGAAAACTTTCCGAATCATTCTCATTTTAAAGAAGATATTCCGTTATTAATGATAATTGATGATATCCTCCCCAGCAAACCCGGTAAAGAACTCATGAATTATTTTAACTAGGGAATATCTTTATTTTATTGAAAATCATTACTTTTTTGAAAATATTTTAAAAAATATGAATATGAATATGCATTAAAATGACATAGCAAAATCTAAATAATATAATGCAACCTAAATGATATGATATAATTTAAATGTCTTAGCATATTCTACATGAAATGGAATATCCTAAGTTATATGATATATTCTAAATGAAATGAAATGACCTAGGAAACATAATATATTCTATATGAAATGAAATGTCCTAAGTCATATGATATGAAATAAAATATCCTAGATGACATAGTATATATCCTAAATGAAATGAAATAACTTAGGTAACATAATATATTCTACATGAAATGAAATGACCTAGGTAACATAACATATTCTATATGAAATATGACATGGAAAATATGAATGATATGGCATATAATTTAAATGACATGAAATATAAAATAATGCTATCATATAATATGCATGAAAATGAAAATAATAATGGATGAACATAGTATATGCTAAATAATAAAATAACTAAATAAAAAGCATAGGATATCATGAAATATTCAAAATCATATAATAAACAATATAACATAACTCAAAATCATAACAATATCATAGAAATTATCATAGCAAAACTCACATATTATATAAAATGCATGAATATGGAAAATGCAATGCATGAATATGGAAAATGCAATGCATGAAAATGTATTTTTTTCCTTTAATTAAGGAAATCCGTATATTGAAAAAGATATACGGCTACCTTAGGAAAATATATCAAATTAAATATTCTAAAACCAAAATACTTTGTGATTGTTTGAAAACAAATTTGAAAAGCTTAGAATAAAAATTAAAACTTAGCAAATCCCTTTTTTAAATGGCTCTAATTTTGTAAGATTAAAATCCCGGACTTGACCACCCTTAACCCAAGATTTAGAAAATCATTTTTAGAGTTTAAAAAGGCTTAGAAACTATCCTAAGTCAGTAGCTAAACTTCCTAATCAGACCTCTCTAAGTAACTTAACCAAAACAGAAAAAATGATTTTCCTTCAAATTCAATTCTGACTCCACTGTCCCGTTTTAAACCACGATTTTTTACCCTATATTTAAAAATTCTAAAAAAAATATTGGAGACTCAGGAACTGTAAAAATACACGGGAACAAATCGGCTTAATTTTTTGATTAAAGATGACTGCCCAGAAAAATCAAGAAAGTACAAGTACTGGGTGAAAAAACTGTTTTGCCAAAACACATTTTCCCTTTGATAAAATCATTTAAAAATCAAAGTAAAAATATTTAAGACTCACAAAATGACTCACAAACAGTAGCTAGGACTTTTGAAAAGTTAGACAAAAATTGGCTAAGTAAAAAAAATCACAAAGGTAGAATAATCAATTTAACAACTCTTTAATTTTCCACAAGTATGCTCGAGAGAGCATGACTTTGAACCATTAATTGGCCTAAGTCATTAGTCAAGTGGCATGGACATGAAATGCATGAAAAATAAAGCATATATGATGCATGAAATGCATGATTCTAAACCTAAATGTCATGAAAAATGCATGACATCAATAAAATGACCTAGACCTAAATGAACTTGCATGGCATTTAATGCAACCTAAGTCTAAAATGCATGGACATGCATGGCAAAATAAACCAAACCTAACATCTAAAATATGCATGGCAATAACACAAACACAAGGCATGCTTAAACCAAATAATCAATCAAATGTCATGAAAATGCCAACCTATCAACTAACATAACAAAAATGCACACACAAAGCAAAATACATGAAGTGGTCGAATGGCCTCAAGCTCCAAACAAGCATGACATTTTCACAAACACTTGATATACTTAAACTAAATACTCAATCAAATGCCATGCAAATGCAAACCTATCAACTAACATAGCAAAAATGAACTCACAAAGCAAATTCAATGGGGTGGCCGAATGGCCTCAAGCTCCAAGCAAGCATGGCATTTTCACAAACACTTGATATACTAACATACTTAACTAAAATATAACACTCAAATCATGCAAATATAAACTAGAGGTATTAAAACTAACAAAGATTTTCACAAACACATGGTTACAAAATATAAAATATAAACAAATTTAAACATTTTGAAAACAGAAAATTAAAAATGCAAGAACATGATAATAAACTCATAAATTGCAATAAACAAGCAACCAAATCAAAACAAGCTTCAAGTATATGTAGTAGAAGAAGATTTAAAGCATCAAGACTAAAAAAATAACGAAAATAACATGACAAATCAAAGCAAAACAGCAACAGCAACAACAAAAAAGATGGGCCATTCGGCCATGGTAAGAAATCAAGAGAAAAAAATATTGCAAGAACTTTTTTAAGAAAAGATGAAGAAAGAACTTAAAAAGAACATTAAAAAACACTTATTTAAAAAGAAAATCAAAAGAAAACTCACCAAAATAATAATCAAAATAGCAAAAACAAGAATGAAAAATCAAGAAAGTGAAAGAGTTGGTGCTAAAAGCAACCTCTAGAAGCTATCTTTCAAGCCTTTTCTCTTCAAACTTTCTTTTCTTTTCTAAACTTTTCTTTTTGCTTTGCAACAATGGAGAGAAAACTCAGCCAAAACAAGAGAGAATATGAAAAATGACAGTGCTGAAAATGAAAAATTCTGGATCCCCCCATAGTGGCTGAACCCTTCTGTCATATAAGCTAGGATGTTGTCATCTTTCCTCCAACCAATTTTCATCCAAGGGCTAATGATCCAAGAGGTTTAAAACATGAAATTATCACCCTTAGATTAGGCCATCATCTGTCCATTATTACAGCTATTCAAGAATTATGTTGACACTCTCCCTCTTCATGCATTGGCCCATGTGGCTTATTTGCAAAGGCTTGATCAAAAAATCACTAACTAACTCTTCATTTTTGGCCTTTTGATTGAAAAATCAGAAACTCTTTCCCATCTATGGGCCTTGGCCAGCCATCACTCCTTCTTCCAGCCCAAGTCTGATTTTTTTGAAAGGCAAGAGAAGCCCTTTTCGGTTTCTTAGATAAAATGACCTTTTTGCCCCCTGGATGCAAATAAATGGCAAACAGACTCCAAATTCAAATTTTATTTTTTTAATACTTTCAAAATAATAAAAAAATTTAATTCTGGAAGTTTTCAAAAAATTTCGAGTCTTTTTTCTATTTATTTGGATTTTTTTTCCAAAATTGCCCTTTTATGCCCCCAAAATTTACCATTTTTTAAACGAGCTCCAAATCAAGATTTTTCTTCACAAATCTCTTCCAAATAATTTAAAAGTATGATCTGGAAGTTTTCATAATTTTTGGAACTCATTTGGTATTTTTTCGGGATTTATCTGCTTGAATTACTACATATGCGACCCGGGATTTAGCCATTTTGCAAACGAACTCCGAATAAAGATTTTATTTTTCCAATATTTTCCAAATAGTTTTAAAATTATATTTGCAAATTTTTAGAATTTTTAGAGTTCATTTTCTATTTTTCCAGGATTTATCTTTTTCAATTACTGCATAGGAGACCCGAGATTTGGCCATTTTACAAACGAACTCCGAATCAAGATTTTATTTTTCCAATCTCTTTAAAATAATTAAAAAATGATATTTGCAAATTTTCAGAAGATTTGGAGTTCATTTGCTATTTTTTCGGGATTTATCTTCTTGAATTACTATATAGGAGACCCGGGATTTGGCCATTTTGCAAACGAACTCCGAATCAAGATTTTATTTCATCAATCTCTTTCAAATAATTTAAAAATGAGATTTGCAAATTTTCAGAAGATTTTCAATTCATTTGATATTTTTCGGGATTTATCTTCTTGAATTTTACCCTTTTGCCTCTAAAACCCGGTTTTGCTCAAAACAAGTTCGATTTTTAGTTTTTCTCCAAACTGGCCTTGGGCTATCCTTTTTAAATCACTCCTCATCCATTAAGGGCTTTTGTCTTACCAATTCGGGCCATTTCTGTAATTCTTCCCAATTTCATCGAACACCACCAAAAACCCTAATTCTAGGTTTTCTCCCGGATTGACTTTTCTTTCAGTTTTTCTTTCAAGTGGCTTCTCATTACCCGTAGTCAGTGCTTATGTTTCATTTGGAACCTTCAATTTTGACCACTTCGATCGTTTAAGCACTTTTCCCTAAATTTCTCGGATTAGGGTTTCTTTTCTACTGAATCTCCATAACCCAACTTTCGAACTCCATATCTTTCGATGTAGACCTCGGATTATCAAAATTCTTTCGCCATTTTTCAATTGAACTTGAAAAATTGATTTTGAAAGTGGGTTGACTTTTTCAGTAGTTGACTTTTCGGGGTTGACCTTCTAGTGTTGGCTTTTTTCAAGTTTGACTTTTTATGCTCGCCCTCTTAAACTAAGTCTCGGAGTACCACCTGCAGGATGAAAAAAGTCTTTTTACATTCTGAAACATCAATTTAGGAAGAGAACATACCTGTTTTAGTGGTTCGGACAAAATTAGGTGTCTACAGTTGGCCCTCTTTACGGTTAGTGAAATCACATGTGAAGGAAAGAGAATTTATTTTTTATTTTTTAATTTTTTAATTTTTAATTTTTCCATTTTTTAATTTTTTCATTCTTTCATTTTTTTTTTCATTTTTTTCATTTTTTTCATTTTTCCATTTTTTTCATTTTTTCATTTTTTTCATTTTTCCATTTTTTTCATTTTTCCATTTTTTTCATTTTTTCATTCTTTCATTTTTCCATTTTTTCCATTTTTCCATTTTTTTCATTTTTTCATTTTTTCATTTTTTCATTTTATCATTTTTTTTTGAAAAAGCTGTAAATTGCAGATTTTGTCCTTAAATTGAATTCCCTAACTAATCAAGGCTCGACTCGTCTTAAGGAAACGGGTTCGATTTCAAAAGAAAAAAATTGTGCCCGAAGGTCTTAAGAATAATGCCTGAAGGTCTTAAAAATGGTGCCCGAAGGTCTTTAAAATTATGCCCGGAGGTCTTAAAACTGGGGCCCGAAGGTCTTTAAAACTGGTGCCCGAAGGTCTTTAAAAATGGTGCCCGAAGGTCTTTAAAAATGGTGCTCGAAGGTCCTTAAAACTAGTGCCCGAAGGTCTTTAAAAATGGTGCTCGAAAATCTTTAAAATGGTGCCCGAAGGTCTTTAAAACTGGTGCCTGAAGGTCTTTAAAACTAGTGCCCGAAGGTCTTTAAAAAGGGTGCCCGAAGGTCTTTAAAAAGGGTGCCCGAAGATCTTTAAAAGGGTGCCCGAAGGTCTTTAAAAAGGTGCCCGAAGGTCTTTAAAAACGGTGCCCTAAGGTCTTTAAAATGGTGCCTGAAGGCCTTACTCGTGATTAAAATACCTTGACGACTGTCTCAAGGCTCGACTCATTTGATAAACAAAATGAATTCGATTTAGAACAAAAGGAAATACCTCAACAGTGGTCTCAAGGCCCGACTCATTTGAGAAGCAGAACCAGGAAGCCAAAGTTTTCTTGATTCCTGCAATGTTAGCTAAATGCAATGATGAGAATGTCATGCTTTGCAAATGCTTATATGTTTCCTGAGGATAAATGCAGTCAAATGATTGTGTCATGATTTCTAATCCATGATTTCTTTGAGGTTCACAAATTATCCGACTTCATGATGGAGTTTTCAATTGTTCACTGATTCCCCACTCAAGATAACTTGCCAAACAGTCTCAGTTTTTGGCTTTCACTGAAATTCACAGATTTTTTGACTTCGTGATGGAGCTTCCACCACGTTCACTGTTTCTTTTCTTGGTGAACTTTCCAAACCTTTCCCAAGATTTAAATCTATTTCTTAGTAATACTTTGAAATCCTTTTATTTAAAGATTTTTTTATTACTAATCATCATTCAATTTAATAACAATCATCATGCGTCTCAAGAATGTATGAAAGAAAATATGAATCAAGCAAAAATTGTCATGAAAAGGATAACAAAAATTTATTGCAAAAATGTTTTAAAATAGTAAAAATAAATATCAAGGATATAAGAAACAAATTTAAAGTTATAGGCTGTAGATGCCCTGGATGCGGAATATCTTGGACCCCTCTTTTTTCAAACCATCTGAAATTTCTCTTGAACGAGCAATTTACTTGGGTAAACTCTTAGCTTCCGTAGTTACATCAGACTGAGTTGTTCCTCTTTCCTCTGATTGTCACATACTTTCTCCCCCTTTACATGGAGCATTGATTCGAACTTTGATTAGTACTTAAGCAGCCCTTTGCGGGTTTTCAACTCAAGTGTCCTCCATTCAGTATTAAGTCGCCCTTTGCGGGTTTTCGGCTTAAACCTCTCCTTTTACATTCTTTTTCCGTTTCCATTTTTTTTTTGTCTTCTACCATGCATCTGAGAATTCTAAGTGCTTCCAAGGTAAAAGTATCAATTCAAAAGATGGGATGAATTATGAGAATAACCTTTCAAATTAAATATCCATGCTTGATAAAAATGGGCTTTTAAAGCATGTAATATAGGCGAAGGTTTAGGTTTAAAAATAAAGGATAAGATAGGCCCAAAGTGTGTTTAAAGGTGATTGGATCAAGGATCATTTCCTTAGGAGAACTCATTCTTGAAACATTTGTCCCTTTTTGGACTTTCTTTTCTTCTTTTTTTTGCTTTGTTGGCTTTCATTTGCCACATTTTTCGATGGCTTTCTTTTTGCCATGATTTTTTATTATTTTTCCTCGCACTTGCCCTCCAGTTGTAGAGGGTGATCCTTGATCAAGGTTTAAAGAAAGAAATAATTCCTAAGGCTCAAAGGGGTGACTAAGGATAATTTCTTCTTAGTGAAAGGAATATGAAAGATGGTCATTCATCATATCAAGCATGAATATTCTCTTTGAAAAACCATTCATAGGGAAAATAGATATATAGAATTTCTATTTTTACATTTGGAATCCTTCGAATTTCCATGTGCACAGCATCACACATTGTTTTTTTTTTTTAAGCATAATACTTCTTCAGTTCATCAGCATTCACGGGATTTCTGAAATCCTCCCTGTCCATTCTAGTTAAAATCAATGCTCCTCCATAAAAAGCTCTTTTTACCACATAGGGTCCTTCCCAATTCGGAGCCCATTTTCCTCTCGGGTCCTTCACTATAGGGAGAATTTTTCTCAGTACCAACTCCCCCTCTCGAAACTGTCTGGGAAGAACCTTCTTGTTGTGGAAAAGAAATCATCCTTTTCTGATAAAACTGCCCGTGACAAATTGCTTTCAATCTTTTCTCCTCGATGAGATTCAACTGTTCATAACAAGCTCTAACCCATTCTCCTTTCTCTAGGCCAACTTCCATCAAAACCCTAAGGGAAGGGATCTCAACTTCAATAGGTAGCACTGCTTCCATCCCGTATACCAAAGAAAATGGCGTTGCCCCTGTAGATGTACGGATCGAAGTACGATATGCATGAAGAGCAAATGGCAAAATCACATGCCAATCCTTGTACACATTGGTCATCTTCTCAACAATGTTCTTGATATTCTTATTGGCTGCTTCCACTACCCCATTCATCTTTGGACAGTAAGGTGCCAAATTATGATGTGTGTTCTTGAATTGAGTACACACTTCTCTCATCATCTTATTGTTCAAATTGAGAGCATTATCCGAAATAATTCTTGATGGCAACCCATAACGGCATATGATTTCTTTCTTAACGAATCTGCATACCACCGACTTTGTTACATTCGCATAGGATACAGCTTCTACCCCTTTGTGAAATAATCTATGGCCACCAAGATGAAACGATGTCCATTTGAATCTTTCGGGGTAATAGGCCCGATCATATCCATTCCCCACATTGAAAAGGCCATGGTACAGTCATGACATGTAATGGCGATGGCGACACATGAATCTTATCTGCATATATCTGGCATTTATGGCACTTCCGGGAATAATTGATGGAATCTCCTTCCATCGTCAACCAATAGTATCCTGCCCTCATAATCTGTTTAGCAAGCATGTGACCATTAGCATGAGTGCCACATATCCCTTCATGGACTTCTTCTATAATTCTCCGAGCTTCAACAGATCTGACACATCTCAATAAGACTTGGTCTTTTCCTTTCTTGTAGAGAATCTCACTGTCTAGAACAAAGCCCATTGCTAGCCTTCTCAGAGTCCTCTTGTCATTCTCTGTTGCTTGTTCTGGATACGGTTGACTCTTGATGTACTGCAAGATGTCGTTATACCAAGGAAGGCCATCTGCTTCTTATTCAATACTCAAACAGTGGGCAAGAGACTCATAAATGCTCATCTTTATTGGTACAACTTCAGCCCCTTCATTCACTTTAAACATTGATGACAAAGTAGCCAGAGCATCTGCACATTCCGTTTTTTTTCTCGAGTAAATTAATTGAAATTCACTTCTTCAAACTCCTCCAATAAACTTAGTATGAGTTCTCGATATCGGATTAGCTTTGTATCTTGGGTTTCCCATTCTCCTTGTAGCTGGTAAATCACTAAGGCTGAGTCTTCGAAAACTTCCAATACTTTGATAATTCTGTCCACTGCAGCACCAAGGCCCATAGTACATGCTTCATACTCGGCAGTATTGTTTGTACAATCAAAATCCAATCAGGTAGTGAAAGGATAATAATCTTCTTCTGGGGATATAAGCATTGCACCGATTCCATGCCCAATGGCATTAGATGAGCCATCAAAGTACATTTTTGCATACTTTCTTTTTCAGGGGAATCTTATCTGCTTGCGACACATACATCAAATCTTCATCCAGGAAGTCAAAGTTCAATGGCTCATAATCTTCCACTGCCCGACTTGCTAAGACTTCAGCTACTACATTGCCCTTGATAGCTTTTTGAGTTACATATACAATGTCGTACTCTGACAATAAAACCTGCCATCTTGCCGTCCTCCCTGACAAAGAAGGTGCTTCCAACATGTACTTAACTGGATCCAGCTTGGCAATCAACCACGTTGTGTGGTACAACATGTACTGTTTGAGTCTTCGAGCAGTCCAAGCTAAGGCACAACACAATTTTTCTACCGATGAATATTTCAACGCATAATCTATCAACTTCTTGCCGAGGTAGTAAACTACCTGTTCTTTCTTTTTAGTTTCATCAAGCTGCCCCAAAACACAACCCATGGATCTCTCAAATACTGATAAATACAGTATCATTGGTTTATCCGGAACAAGTTAGTACTGGTGGGTTGGATAGATAATGTTTAACCTTTTCAAATGCAATCTGACAACCTTCATCCCACTCTCCTGGATCACGTTTTTGAAGTAACTTAAATATTGGATCACACTTGTCAGTTAATTGAGAAATAAATCGAGCAATGTAATTCAATCTCCCCAGAAAGCCTTTTACTTCCCTTTGAGTACGAGGTGGTGGCAAGTTCTGAATGGCCTTAACTTTATCCGGGTCAATCTCAATTCCTCTTTTGCTGACGACAAAACCCAACAATTTCCCCGAGGTGACTCCAAAAGAGCATTTTGCCGGATTTAGCTTAAGTCTAAACTTCCTTAGTCGTTCAAAGAGCTTCTTAAGATTCGCAATATACTCCTCTTCTCCTTGTGACTTTGCGATCATATCATCAACATAGACCTCAATTCCCTTATGCATCATATCATGAAACAAGGTCACCATGGCTCTTTGATATGTTGCCCTATCATTCTTCAACCCAAATGACATTACCTTGTAACAGAAGGTTCCCCACATTGTAACAAATGTGGTTTTCTCCATATCTTCTGGTGCCATCTTGATCTGATTGTATCCTGAGAATCCGTCCATGAAAGATAATAAATAACTTTTCGCCATATTATCCACCAGAGTATCAATATGGGGCAAAGGGAAATTATCTTTAGGGCTGGCCTTGTTCAAATCTCGGTAATCAATGCACATCCGCACATTGCCATCCTTCTTTGGTACTAGAACAATATTCGCCACCTATTCTGGATATTTTTCCACCTCTAAGAACCCAGCATCAAATTGCTTTTTCACCTCCTCTTTTATCTGTAACAGCATGTCTGACCTCATTCTTCTCAACTTTTGCTAAATTGGCTTGCATTCTGGCCTTAAAGGGAGCTTATGAACCACAATATTCGGATCCAACCCTGGCATGTCTTGGTAAGACCATGCAAATACATCCACATATTCCTGGAGCAAAACTATCAATTCACCCTTTATTGATGATGACAATGAAGTTTCGATCTTAACTTCCTTTATCTCTTCACCATCTCCCAGATTTATCATTTCCAATAATTCCTTATGAGAAAGTACTTGTTTCTCCTCTTATTCTATTTTCCTTAATAAATCCGGAGGTAGACCATAATCGTCAGCCTCAAAATCACCCGTGCAAATGGGACTTTCAAAATCAATTTCAGAATTACTGACAGGAAGGTTGTCATATTCCGTATCCGTACACATGTAAATAAGTGGAGAAGAAACAATATAGGAAAATATAGAATGAAAACAAAATAAATAACAAAAATGAAAGAATATGGACACATCAATATGGATAAAATGCATTGTGCTTGTTATTTATTGAATGAAAATGTTTAAACAAAAAGCCCATTACAGAAAAAACTCTTAATATCTCTGGGTAAAGATAATTAAGATTGGTTTTTTAAAAGTATTACGTTGGAATAGACTTAAAAACTATGGGCAACTCAGTCGCACTTCAATTGGTTAGTCTATATCCTGGTTTGAAACGGTCGCATCATCCAGTTCGCACTGTCACTTTCCATCCCTTCTTTCCCGATCATGCAAATCACCATATCCTGAATCTGCCCCTCTTTATTCACATGGAATTTTTCAAAAGCTTGCTCGATCATCACAAGTACTTTCTTTGAATTCTTTTCCCCGAATAGAAAACCAACAGAACGGAAGTTATGAAGGATTGGTGGGAAAGTCATGGGTTCCCATTCAATATCCATACCCGTGAGACGAGCCATCCTTCTTTGTCTGTTCCTTTCAACCTGTTTCCTCTTCTTATGGGCCTTCGAAAGATACCCTAAGCCAAACCGATCTTTCTTTCCCATTGCTTCCATTGCTCGGGCCATCCTTTGAAGATATTTTCCCAAACTTTTTCCAGCCCTGCAGCCTTTTCCCACGGTGATTCTTACTCCCAGCCTTGTGTTCTTGGACAATCTTGGTTTTGGAATTTTTCGTCCTTCAGCGATGAAAACTGTATTTACGAATTCGAAAAACCGAAAATAACATTCTACGGCATCTTCATTGGGCTCAACATAAGGAGATTCAATAGATGCGAAGGCTATTATGTCTTTTTCTCCTGATACAATGATCAAACGGCCCTCCATCACAAATTTTGACTTTTGGTGGAGAGAAGAGGGTACAGCCCTAGCTGAATGTATCCATGGCCCGCCCAACAAGCAATTATAAGACGGATTAATATCCATGACCTGGAAGTTCACCGTATAAGTGCATGGGCCTATCTCCAGAGGAACCTCAATAGTTCCCATAACCTCTCTCCTTGTACCATCGAAAGCCCTGACTACTGTGCAACTCGGTATCATATAAGATATATCCACTGGCAACTTAGACAAGGTTGCTAAAGGCATCACATTTAATGAAGAACCATTGTCCAAAAGGACCCTTGGTAATATGTGACCCTTACAAGTGGTAGTTATATGGAGAGCTTTTGTTGACCCAATACCATTGGGTGGTATCTCCTCATAGCTGAAAAATATATGGTCGTCTGCTGTGATGTTTCCCACCAGCCTGTCCAACTTTTCTACTAATATGTTATTAGCCACGTATGCCTGATTCAATACTCTTAATAGGGCATTTCTGTGTGGCTCTGAATTCAAAAGCAAAGATAAGATTGAAATTCTAGTTGGTTGACATTACAGTTGTTCAACCATGCTATACTTACTGTGCTTTATGAATTTTAAGAACTCGCAGGCTTTCTTCTCACATATCGGTTCTTTTATTATGTTAATCGGGGCTGATCATCTTTCTGTTTCTTTTGAAAAATCCATCTCAATATGGAGTTGCTCAAATACTTTTTTCCCTTTGTCTGCTCTTTTGTCTTTCCCTGTTAACCCCTGTTCAGCAGCCTTAGGAGCATAACACTTTTCTCTTCGGGTTAAATGCCCCACGCCTATGATATCTTGCTGACTCGAAGACCAGGCATAACCATGCTGCAGTCGTATTTCCATGGTGCAGTTTTGTTTTCCTTGTATGAAAAGGAAATAGGTAAATCAATGATTAACTTAGGTGCACTTTCCTTAACAACTGGCATAACTTTCTCCTCTGGTTCTTCATAATAGATGATCAAGGGTCTTCCTATCCTGTAGCCAGCTGCATTCTCAATAACTTCTATTTCCTCCTCTGTTTCTTCATAAAACTGGGCCTCCCCGTTATCCATCATCCTTTGGACTTTAACCAGAAAGTCTCCGCAGTCTTGTATGACATGACCTCCACACTTATGGAACGGGCACTAATTCTGCACCCTCTTTGCAATATTTTTTAGACTGTCTGCATTTCCCACCATTTTTGTTTTTACCATCTCAACCCATACTGTCAACATCGGAGTCTTGACTTCCCTGACATCCTTTTTTAACCTTCTGACTTCCCCTATCAATACTGCATTTACCCGATTCCCAGCATGATCGGGCAATGGGTTTCTCGCTACATTCGGCCCATTCTTTGTCCCAAACTTCACAACTCCGGCATTGATCAGGCTTTGGACTTTTTTTTTAAAGGCCAGACAATCTTCAGTCGAATGTCCTTGAATTCCTGCGTGGTATGCGTAGTTAGTGTTTGCATTGTACCACCTTTGATATGGAGGTGTCAGAGGTTTGAGGTACACGGGTGCAACAAGTTGACCCTGCAATAGTTTAGGATATAGCTCACCATAAGTAGTAGGAATCAGATCAAATTGGGTTTTTGATCGTTCCTTGGTGAACGTTGGTCATTGCGCGCGGGATCTTGAGTGTTTGGGATAGTATTTCGAGGAAGGGTTATTTATGGGGATATACTAGTTGGGAATGGCTGTTGTGGTATATTGGTATAGAGGAATGGATTTTGGGTAAGGTGGTTCACATTGGGGTAGTAAGGATTATACCCTGGGTAGGGTGTCGAAGGTGCATAAGATGTGGTAGGAGTATAAGGCCTTGGTGCTGTGTATGGTGTAGGAGGTGTAAATGGGTATTGACTGAAACTTACTGCATATGTGTCTCCTCCTCCTTCTTTGCAAGAAAAACTCTTTTCGGGGTAGCAGACTCACCCCCTTTCATCTTCCTATTTTTAATAGCGGACTCTATCATTTCCCCAGAAATCACCATATCTGCAAAGTCCTTGGTGGCGCTTCCCACCAATTTGTCATAATAAGGTGCTTTCAAGGTGTTGATGAAAAGCACTGTGGTTTCTTTGCTAGTTAAAGGGGGTTCCACTTGTGTGGCCAGATCCCTCCACCTCTGCAAGTATTCTTTGAAGCTCTCATTGGACCTCTTTTCCATATTCTGTAACGACAGCCTATCAGGTACCATGTCAGACACATGCTTAAAATATTCCATGAAAGCCCTGGCTAAATCCGTCCATGAACGAATCTTGGTACGACTCAATTGATTGTACCATCGGGTTGCTGACCCTGTTAAGCTATCTTAGAAACAATGAATAAGCAGTTTCTCATTATCATCATGCCCCGTCATCCTTCTGCAGTACATGGTCAAATGTGCTGATGGTGGTTGTCCCATTATACTTTTCAAAGTCTGGTACTTTGAACTTTGGGGGAATTACTAAATCGTGTACCAAGGTCATCTCTTTGGCATCCAGACTGCCAAATAACTCTACCCTTTCAAATGCCCTCAACCTTTCTTCCAGCAGCTGATATTTTTTCTGAAATTCAGCAGCTTCAACCCTCTTCAATTCATTCATTTTCGCCCTTTCCTTGTCTACCATTTCTTCAAAGTCTAGAACTTCGACATCAATTGGATCAACTCCGATATTACCCCTTTTAGGACCGAAATTTTGTGCTTCGGCTGCTGGTTGGATGTAAATATAGGATGCTGCCCCAGTTGGAAGTTCATTTCCCACAGGTTGGGATGTCTGGCCATTTTTCTGTACGACTTCTGGTCGGTCTTCCTGGTTCACTGCCCCCATTCCTGTAACTGAATTTTCTCCTGGCCACTTCTGTCTCATCATGGTACTCATCATCTCGATGAGTTTGGTCATTTGTTCCCATGTCTCCTCTTGAGACTTAGCTAACTGTTCCTGCAGTTCTTTTTGAATTCTTTTCATCCTTTCAATTCTAGCAAGCTGATCGTTCTCCATAGCTCTTGCTCGAGATCGGGTATTGTAAGGGTGTCGAAAGTCTGATTCTTTCTGAGTGCGACCAATTGTACATTTAGTTTTAAAAACCATTGATTAGAAATTATTGACACATTTCTTATTTTATTTTATAAAAAATGAATGAATGAATGATTAAATGTTAATGAATGAACAAATAAGTAAATAACTAAGTGTATGAACTTAAATGACTAATTATAAAGAATAAATGAATGGACAAATAAGTAAATGACTAAGTGTATGAACAATTTATAAAGAATAAGTGAATGAATGATTATGAATATGAATATAAATGAATGAACAAATAAAATATATAAAAGAAAGAACCAATAAATGATGAATGCATTTAAAAGTATTGGCCCCAGGATAATTCCAACCAAACGGTCTTTCATTGATTTCCTGGAACTAAATACATCAAAGAAAAGATCCCTGCTTAAGACAATATGATAATCTGTCTCTCCTAAAAAATGCTATTACAAATACTGGTCCTATAGTAACTCCCTCAGATCTTGGGCCTTTTTCACTATCGTCTTTTGACTGCCTTACTCTTCCATCTGATCCCTACTTGTTCACGACCCTTTCCTTAGCTTGTTTCTCCAGTTGATTGGTTCGGGCTTCCTCATGCTTTGCTTTTTCTGCCCAATAGTTCTTCTCCTTCTTGAGGTTTCTGACTTCTTGTTCCCATTCCCCAGAAGTCTTGAGAGTCCCCTCGAATTTGAGCTCGAAATGGTACCTCTTGTTCTCCAATTGTAATTCCTGAAGATCGCTTTTAGCAGTGTCCCTCTCTCTCTTGATCTTTTCCTTTTCTCTTTCTTGGGTTGATTCCCTATTTTTCATATCCTCAAGCTTTTCTTGTAATCGAGCAATTTCCTTGCTCATTTGGGCCTTTTCTTTTTCGAATTCTGCCCTTGCGATTTCTAACTCCGATGGCACTTCCTTGGGCGGTGAACTCAAATGCTGAACTTCTTCCCCATCTGATATCAACAACCTATCATTAACCCTTAATTCCCTCCATGTCAGGTAATCAAGTGTGACGATGTCGGCATATCTAGCTGCCTCCACTCGATGAGTTTCCTTCCATGCTACTACAATCTCACGTACCTTTCCCGAATATCCATCTTCTCCATAAGCAAATTCCAAATTACTAAGGTCATGGGTCATAGAAGTAAATTGACGGGATTCTGATTGCCTCAGTACCAGGAGTGGTGCATAGCTCACTCCTCCCCATACGCCCAATAATGGAACAGAAGCTTTATCTCCGCACATGTACAATATCGGCATAGGAGCTATCCATGGAGCTCTCCAAATTATCATCTCAGCCCTGATATTCCGGAATATGTTGATCCATTGTTCCTCAGTCCTATTTTCAAGCCAATCCCTCTTAAGAAATTCACCAATTGGTGCAAAAGATTTCCAGTATGAGCGAAGAGGGAAATTATCCTGTTTACAAAAATGGCTATGAACGCATATGTAAAGGAGTTGTATACAACCTAAAAACACGTCTTTTCCCTTCTCGTCTATAGAAATTAAGGGATCGAATTGTTTCTGCTATAATTGCTGGGGCAAGGTTTATCCTCTGCTCAAGCCTCTTAAAAACATCAAATATCGCCACATCCACATACCCTAATGTCTTCGGGAAGATAACTAAACCATAGATAGCCAAAGCAAAAATATTCCTAATTGTCTCCTTACCTGAATGGCTATAAATTAAGGTTCGTAAAATATCCCATGATATACAGTAGCTTACCCCTTTTCGGACAACATGGCTTTCGACCCAATTTCTTTCCACTCCCAGAATTTTAGACATTTTTTTCTTGAAACCCGACGTCTTTGTATCCTTCAAATAAATACGGTCAGGAATATCATTCTCAATATGCAGCAAGGTCGAATATTCCTCTATAGTTGGAGTCATATTCTCTCGGTGGAAGGCAAAACACCGATAAGTGGGATTCCAGAATTGCACCACAGCCCGGATCACCTCACCACTGACCTTAACCTGAGCTAACAGTGCTATGTCCCCATATGTCTGAGTGAAGGCTTCTTTTTCCGATATATTCCACTGATTCCATATATCTATCAATTCTCGGAGATCATTTTGCTTGATAGTAAGATCAACCTCGACTTGCAATGTTGACACATATCTCATCTTCAAACAATCCCCATTATCCTGCGGACCTTTCTCGAACTGTTTCCTAACCTCTAAATGCTTCTCGACCACTGAGACACTCTGATCCTCCATGAAAGCCCTTTTGGTTGAATAATATCCTGAGACCAATAACCGTCAAATGTGCAAAAATGATGACAAGAATGCAAAAAAAAAAAAAAAAAAAAAAAACAACAACAACAACAACAAAAGGAAAATTAATTAGTAACGGGAATAAATATGAATAATACAAAAAAAAAATATAATTCAAAACAATAATTATCCCTGAGGATGCCAACAAAATTTAAGCATTATAACACCCCTGGGATGAAATATCAACACTTATTACGGGCATTGTGATGTACGTTCATCATTGTCCGAAAAAATAAACTTATTCGGAAAGTAGAATAGAAGGTAAAAGGATTGGAAATATTCCTTCGTGTGTTCTTAACTTCGGGATATCTAATTGGAAATCCGGCATGGCTTCGTCTAGGTTTACTATATGAAGGTGAATTAGTTCTAAAAGCCTCGAATTGTTCCTCACTGTCGCCGGTGAAGGCTAGTAAGGCACCCCGATAAAAGCGGGTTCAATTCGTTAGAGTTTATTTCCCTAGCCCATGCGGATTATTAATCACGAATGCTTAGGTAATTTAGTACTCCGGAAGTGTTTCACTAGCCCATGCGGATTGTTAATCACGAAGGCTTAGTTACTTTGCTCCCACCTAAAAGGACGGAACCCGGGTATAAGATTCATGATATGCAAATGCACGTGTAGTGTGTGAGGAGAAATAACAAACCTTTCACCACCTATTCTACATCCCTTATTCTAAATGCCCCAACAAGATTAAACAACATAAATCATCAATTAATCAATAAATGAATATATGCACCAAAATAACCAGAGAACAATTATAATATGTATGCACATGAATATGGACATATTAAAAAAATTTATTATTTTTGAAATTATCCTTTTTTTTTTAAATGTGGGAATTAAAATTAAATACCAATTAAACCAAGAAAACCGAGACTTTGATAACACACGAATAATTCTAGGCCTGACTCTCTAATTGTCCCCAGCAGAGTCGCCAAGCTGTCGCAACCTAAAAAATTAACAAGTCTCATCGCAAGACTTTATTATTCGTTAAGCATGACATTAAAAAAAAAGGAGGAAAAGTCGACTTAATTCCTCTTGAAAAATGAAGGCTTTTAAAATGACCTTGAAAAAGACATGGAGTCGCCACCACTCTTTTTTACCTAGGTGTGATCGGCCACCTATTAAAACCGGTTTTATAAAATATTTTAAAATTAATTCAAATATTTTTAAAACCAATTTCGAGTCTGCGTTTTAAACCAGAGAAATCAAAGAAACGGGTTCGGGACTCGGTTACGTGTGGGGAAGGATTAGCACCCCCACAACGCCCGTATAAAACGGTACCTTATTAATCATGTGTTATCTCAAGTCTCGGTAAAAAGTCAATTTTAAATTTAGTATTTTAAGTTAAATCCCAATTTAAAGAAAAATAATATCATTTTTAATTGAAAATGATCCGGAATTTATAAATTCAAAATTTTCCTATATTCCCCAACAAACGTGGCAAAATATAGAAATTTTTAATAGTTTGAAAAACTTTCCGAATCATTCTCATTTTAAAGAAGATATTCCGTTATTAATGATAATTGATGATATCCTCCCCAGCAAACCCAGCAGAGAACTCATGAATTATTTTAACTCGGGAATATCTTTATTTTATTGAAAATCATTACTTTTTTGAAAACATTTTAAAAAATATGAATATGCATGACATTAATAAAATGACATAGCAAAATCTAAATAATATAATGCAACCTAAATGATATGATATAATTTAAATGTCTTAGCATATTGTACATGAAATGGAATATTCTAAGTTATACGATATATTATAAATGAAATGAAATGACCTAGGAAACATAATATATTCTATATGAAATGAAATGTCTTAAGTCATATGATATGAAATAAAATATCCTAGATGACATAGTGTATATCCTAAATGAAATGAAATAACCTAGGTAACATAATATATTCTACATGAAATGAAATGACCTAGGTAACATAACATATTCTATATGAAATGAAATAATTTAAATGACATGGCAAATATGAATGATATGACATATAATTTAAATGATATGAAATATAAAATAATGCCATCATATAATATGCATGAAAATAAAAATAATAATGCATGAACATAGTATATACTAAATAATAAAATAACTAAATAAAAAGCATAGGATATCATGAAATATTCAAAATCATATAATAAACAATATAACATAACTCAAAATCATAGCAAAAATCACATATTATATAAAATGCATGAATATAGAAAATACAATGCATGAAAATGTATTTTTTCCTTTAATTTAAGGAAATCCGTATATCTAAAAAGATATCCGTTTACCTTAGGAAAATATCTCAAATTAAATATTCTAAAACCAAAATACTTTGTGATTGTTTGAAAACAATTTTGAAAAGCTTAGATTAAAAATAAAAACTTAGCTAAACCCTTTTTTTAAATGGCTCTAATTTCCTAAGTTTAAAATCCCAGACTTGACCACCCTTAAACCAAGACTTAGAAAATCATTTTTAGAGTTTAAAAAGGCTTAGAAACTACCCTAAGTTAGTAGCTAAACTTCCTAATCAGCCCTCTCTAAGTAACTTAACCAAAATAGTAAAATGATTTTCCATCAAATTCAATTCTGACTCCACTATCCTATTTTAAGCCACGATTTTGTACCCTATTTTTAAAACTTCTAAAAAATCTAAAACAAATACTAGAGACTGAAGACATATAAAAATACACGGGAAAAAATCAGTTTAATTTTTTGATTAAAGATGACTGCCTAGAAATATCAGAAAAGTACGAGTACTGGGTGAAAAAACTGTTTTGCCAAAACACATTTTTGCCTTTGATAAAATCATTTAAAAATCAAAGTAAAAATATTTAAGACTCACAAAATGACTCACAAACAGTAGCTAGGACTTTTGAAAAGTTAGACAAAAATGGCTAAAAAAAAAAAATCACAAAGGTAGAATAATCAATTTAACAACTCTTTAATTTTCCACAAGTATTCTCAAGAGAGCATGACTTTGAACTATTAATTGGCCTAAGTCATTAGTCAAGTGGCATGGACATGAAATGCATGAAAAATACAGCAAATATGATGCATGAAATTCTTTATTTTAAACCTAAATGTCATGAAAAATGCATGACATCAATAAAATGACCTAGACCTAAATGAACTTGCATGGCATATAATGCAACCTAAGTCTAAAATGCATGGACATGCATGGAAAAATAAACCAAACCTAACATCTAAAATATGCATGGCAATAACACAAACACAAGGCATGCTTAAACCAAATACTCAATCAAATGTCATGCAAATTCCAACCTATCAACTAACATCACAAAAATGCACACACAAAGCAAAATACATGAAGTAGCCGAATGGCCTCAAGCTCCAAACAAGCATGACATTTTCACAAACACTTGATATACTTAAACTAAATACTCAATCAAATGCCATGCAAATGCAAACCTATCAACTAACATAGCAAAAATGCACTCACAAAGCAAAATCAATGGGGTGGCCGAATGGCCTCAAGCTCTAAGCAAGCATGGCATTTTCACAAACACTTGATATACTAACATACATAACTAAAATATAACACTCAAATCACGCAAATATAATGTAGAGGTATTAAAACTAACAAACATTTTCACAAACACATGGATTACAAAATATAAAATATAAACAAATTTAAACATTTTGAAAATAGAAATGAAAAACGCAAGAACATGATAATAAACTCATAAATGGCAATAAAGAAGCAACCAAATTAAAACAAGCTTCAAGTATATGTAGTAGAAGAAGATTTAAAGCATCAAGACTAAAAAAAATAACAAAAATAACATGACAAATCAAAGCAAAACAACAACAACAAAAAATATGGGCCATTCGGCCATGGTAAGAAATCAAGAGAAAAAAATATTGCAAGAACGCTTTTAAGAAAAGATGAAGAAAAAAATTAAAAAGAACATTAAAAAACACTTATTTAAAAAGAAAAATCAAAAGAAAACTCACCAAAATAATAATCAAAACAGCAAAAAAAAGAATGAAAAATCAAGAAAGTGCAAGAGTTGGTGCTAAAACAACCTCTAGAAGCTACCTTTCAGGCTTTTTCTCTTCAAACTTTCTTTTCTTTTCTAAACTTTTTTTTTCTTTGCAACAATGGAGAGCAAACTCAGCCAAAACAAGAGAGAATATGAAAAATGACAGTGCTAAAAATGAAAAATTCTGTATCCCCCTATAGTGGCCGAACCCCTCTCTCATATAAGCTAGGATGTTGTCATCTTTCCTCCAACCAATTTTCATCCAAGGGCTAATGATCCAAGAGGTTTAAAACATGAAATTGTCACCCTTAGATTAGGCCATCAACTATCCATAATTACAGCTGTTCAAGAATTATGATGACACTCTCCTTCTTCATGCATTGGCCCATATGGCTTATTTGCAAAGGCTTGATCAAAAAATCACTAACTCACTCTTCATTTTCGGCCTTTTTATTGAAAAATCAGAAAGTCCTTCCCATATATGGGCCTTGGCCGGCCAGCACTCCTTCTTCCAGCCCAAGTCTGATTTTTTTGAAAGGCAAGAGAAGCCCTTTTCGATATCTTGGGTAAAATGACCTTTTTGCCCCCCGTATGCAAATAAATGGCAAATGGACTCCAAATTCAAATTTTATTTTTTTAAATACTTTCAAAAATAATAAAAAATTGAATTTTGGAAGTTTTCAAAATTTTTCGAGTCCGTTTGCTATTTATTTGGATTTTTCTTCCAAAATTGCCCTTTTATGCCTCCAAAATTTACCATTTTTTAACCGAGCTCCAAATCAAGATTTTTCTTCACCAATCTCTTCCAAATAATTTAAAAGTATGATCTGAAAGGTTTCATAATTTTTGGATCTCATTTGGTATTTTTTCGGGATTTATTTGCTTGAATTACTACATAGGAGGCCCAGGATTTAGCCATTTTGCAAACGAACTCCAAATCAAGATTTTATTTCACCAATCTCTTCAGAATTATTTAAAAATGAGATTTAAAAATTTTTAGAATTTTTGGAGTTCATTTGCTATTTTTATGGGATTTATCTTCTTGAATTACTACATAGGATACCCGAGATTTGGCCATTTTGCAAACAAACTCCGAATCAAGATTTTATTTCGCCAATCTCTTTAAAATAATTTTAAAATAAGATTTGAAAACTTTCAGAAGATTTGGAGTTCATTTGCTATTTTTCCGGGATTTATCTTCTTGAATTACTGCATAGGAGACCCGAGATTTGGCCATTTTGCAAACGAACTCCGAATCAAGATTTTCTTTCGCCAATCTCTTTCAAATAATTTAAAAATGAGATTGGCAAATTTTTAGAATATTTGGAGTTCATTTGATATTTTCCCGGGATTTATCTTATTGAATTTTACCTTTTTGCCTCTGAAACCCGGTTTTGCTCAAAACAGGTCCGATTTTCAGTTTTTCTTCAAACTGAGCCTTGGGCTATCCTTTTTAAATCACTCCTCATCCATTAAGGGCTTTTGTCTTACCAAGTCAGGCCATTTCTGTAATTTTTCCCAATTTCATCGAAATCCACCAAAAACCCTAATTCTCGGTTTTCTCCCGGATTGACTTTTCTTTCAGTTTTTCTTTCAAGTGGCTTCTCCATTACCCGTAGTCAGTGCTTATCTTTCATTTGGAACCTTCAATTTTGACAAATTTGATTGTTTAAGCATTTTTCCCCAAATTTCTTGGATTAGGGTTTCCTTTCTACTAAATCTCCATAACCTAACTTCCGAACTCCATATCTTTCGATGTAGACCTCGGATTATCAAAATTCTTTTGCCATTTTTCAATTGAACTTCAAATCTTGATTTTGAAAGTGGGTTGACTTTTTTAGTAGTTGACTTTTGGGGTTGACTTTTAGGGGTTGACTTTTTTCAAGTTTGACTTTTTATGCTTGCCCTTTTAAACTAAGTCTCGGAGTACCACCTACAGGATGAAAAAAAGTCTTTTTACATTCTAAAACATCAATTTAGGAAGAGAACATACCTGTTTTAGTGGTCCGGACAAAATTAGGTGTCTACAGGCACACGTAACTAGTGTAGGCGGCATGACTAGGAGTGGACGATGTTACTCTTCTGAAATGCTAGAAAAGGACAGGAAAAAAAAGTGAAGGAAAATGAGGAGAATGAAGAATCGGAAGCAAGAGAAACCCAGTAGTGTTCCAGGATGCAGAGTATCAAAAACCAGTGCAGCAAAAGAAACTTGTGAATTCTTAAGCTGATTAAGCATAGTGAATACAGTTTAGTGGAACAATTGAACAAGACGCTAGTACGCATCACACTGTTGTTGTTGCTTCTAAACTCCGAGCCCAACTGAAATGCTCTAATGAAGGTGTTGAATCAAGCATACGTGGCTCATAATATTTTCGTGGAGAATGTGAGTCATACCGTAGGAAATTTGGTGGCTTCTAAATATAAAGCCTTTAATGATGACGAAATTCCTTCAGATGGTTGTGGCGGTACCAAGGCCCTGCACATTTCTACAAGGTGTAAAAGTCATACGATGGCCAAAGTCCTTATCGATAATGGGTCTTCAATCAATATCATGCCCATAAGCACATTAGTTAAACTGCCTGTTCATACATCTCTTATAAAAGCTAGCCACATGTTTGTAAGAGCTTTTGATGGAACTCGTCTGGAAGTGTTAGGGGACATATATATTCCTCTACAAATTGGTCCATGCACTTTCAACGTGAGGTTCCAAGTCTTGGATATCTCACCATTGTATAGCTGTTTGTTTTGGAGACCTTGGATTCATGTCGTAGGTGCTATCATGTCCTCGATCAAAAGGTCAAGTTTGTTATGGTAGACAATCATGTTAGTGTTTCTGGAGAGGAAAATCTACTAGTAACCTCGCTGGCATCCGCCCCATACGTAGAAGCTGTCGAGGAGGCCTTAGAGTGCTCTTTTAGGTCATCTAAATTTGTCAATGCAACGTATGAAGGGGAAAGCTCTAAGGTACCAAGCACGCATCTGCCTAGGGTTACCCAAATGTTGTTCAACCAAACAGTTGGAAAAAGATGGCGTATTGGAGCTGGTTTGGGGAAAAATCTTTAGGGAATCAATAAGCCACCAGTTATACCAGTGAATAAGAAGAGATTTGGTTTGGGATTTAAGCCAACGTGGGAAGAGAAAACAAAGATGGTGAATGATAAGAGGGATAAGAGAATGGCTCGCTTTGTGGATTATGAATCAGACCCAAAAGGTTGATCATCCCTTACCTTTATGACACCTTCCGTTTAAGAGGATGTATCTACCTAGACTTGCTAGAAGTAATACTTGCTCAGGGTTTAGAAGAAGTTTTTTCTAAATTGTAGATTCAAATGGTAGAAAGTGAGTTGGCACTTGGTCAACAAGAAGATTCATTAGTGTATCCGACACCTCTAGGGTCTGAGCTGAAGAATTGGGAAATAATGAAGCTGCCTGTTATTCTTGAACCTCTTACAAAGTAATGAAAAGAATCTAATCCCTAATTGTTCATGCCCCAGAACGTTAGGGAAATCTCTTATGTATGGGCTAATGTATCTTTTTTCATTTTCAATCGAATAATAAATGGAATAAATTTCAACATATTTTGTCTTTATTTCATTTCCATTTCTTAAACCTACATCAATCTATATCCTTTCAACAATTTTCAAGTCTTCATATAATGAACATACAAACGATCATGATAATACTCCAATATTTGATTTTGAAAACTCTATCCATGTTGGTAAACTTGATAACGAAGAAGAATCAGATGATGATACTTTATCTTCCGATCTGCTGAGATTTATGGAACAACAAAAGAAACGGATAGAACTTCACAGGAAGTTATAGAAATAGTTAATTTGGGGGGTACATGAAACAAGAAAGAAGTAAAAATTGGCACGTCAGTTTTGCTCAATGATAGGCAAAGACTGAAAGAGCTACTCCATGAGTATCTGGACATGTTCTCTTGGCCTTATCAAGACATGCCAGGCTTAAGTATAGATATAGTTGAGCATAAGTTGCCTCTGAAACCATATTGCAATGAAACCCAACATGTTGTTGAAGATCAAAGTAGAATTGAAAAAACAATTTGATGCAGGCTTTTTGGAAGTAACCAAATATCATGAATGGGTAGCCAACATAGTTCCAGTTTCCAAAAAAGATGAGAAGGTGCAAATATGTGTAGATTACAAGGATCTGAATAGAGCAAGTCCCAAAGATAACTTTCCTCTGCCTCATATTGATACTCTTATGGATAACACCGTTAGGCATTCCATGTTCTTCTTTATGGATAGTTTCTCGGGCTATAATCAGATTAAGATGGCTCCTGAGGATAAGGAAAAAACCACATTCGTGATAATGTGGGGGACGTTTTGCTATAGGATCATGCTTTTCTAGTTGAAAAATGCAGGAGCTACTTACCAGAGGGAAATTGTGACACTTTTCCATGACATGATGCATAAGGAAATCAAAGTCTTTGCAGATTATATGATCGCAAAATCCAGCGAAGGAGAGGATCATGTTGCTAACCTTAGAAAGCTATTCGAAAAGTTGAGAAAGTTTCAAGTTAAGTTGAACTCGACCAAATGTACGCTTAGTGCTAAGTCAGGAAAACTGTTGGATTTATTGTTAGTGAAAAAGGGATCGAGGTAGAACCAGACAAAATATGAGCCATCCAAAACTTGTCTTCTCCTTGCACACAAAAAGAAGTAAGGTGTTTTCTGGAAAGGTTGAATTACATTGCTTGCTTTATTTCTCAACTCAATTCCAAATGTGATCCCATTTTCAAGCTTTTTCACAAGCATGGTACTAGTAAATGGAATGAAGATTGTCAAGAATCCTTTAGAAAGATCAAAGAATACTTATAGAACTTGCTCGTGCTCGTATCGTCAGTCCTAGGAAAGCCTTTGATTTTGTACTTAACAGTTTAGGAAGGTCTATGGGATGCGTGTTTGGGCAACAAAATGAAATGGGCAAGAAAGAACAAGCTATTTACTACTTGAGCAAAAATTTCACATATTATGAGTCTAAGTATTCACCACTGGAGAAGATGTGTTGTGCAATAGCTTGGACAGCTCATAGGCTCAGGCAATATATGTTATACCACACCATTTGGCTTATAGCAAAGTTGGATCCTTTAAGGTATATTTTTGAAAAGCCTTCGTTATCGTGGAGAATCATGAGATGGCAAGTTATGCTCTCCAAATATGATACTGTGTATGCGACTCAGAAAGCAATCAAAAAGAGTGTGATAGTAGAGTTCCTCGTAGATCGAGCTACTGAAGATTATAAAACCATGAAGTTTTTCTTGAACGAAGACTTTATGTCTTTCTTTCATATAGATGAAGAAGAGTGTAGGGAGAAATTATGGAAGATGGGCATAGAATTGGAGCGATCTTAATATCCCTAAATGGAAACTATTTTCCAATTACTGCAAGATTGGATTTTAGTTGCACCAACAACATGGATGAATATGAGGCATGTGTCATGGGTTTGTAAGTGGCAATTGAAAGAAAAATCAATATGCTAGAGGTATATAGGGCTTTAGCCTTTGTCATTTATGAACTGCGAGGAGAATGGGAGACAATGGATTCGAAGTTAGTTCTATACCAGAAGCATATAGCTGAATTGATCAAACAATTCAACAAGATTAACTTTCAACACCTACCCGGAGAAGAGAATCAGATCGCTGATGCGTTATCCACTTTAGCTTTCAAACTAGATACACATGCCAAAATCTAACCTATTAAGTTGGATGTAAAGGAATCACAAGCACACGGTTTCGAGATTGAAGAAGAGATTGATGGGAAACCATGGTACCATGACATCCTATAGTATATCAAGTATCAACATTACTCAGAGCATGCATCAGACAATGATAAGAAACTAATCCGAAGAATGGCTATGAGTTTTTTCCTTGACGGGGAGATCTTATACAAGATAAGTTGGGATCAAGTGTTTTTGAGATGTTTAAATGCCACAGAAGTAGGAAGAATACTTGAAGAAGTGCATGATGGGGTGAAACACATTTTAATGGTTAGATGATGACTAGGAAAATTATGAGAGTAGGCTATTATTGGTCGACCATGGAGAGAGATTCTATTAACTATGCTAGGAAATACCACAAGTGTAATATTTTCGTTGATAAAATTCATACCTCTCCAAATGCTTTGCATGTTCTAGAGCATCCATGGCCTTTCTCTATGTGGGACATGAATATGATTGGGTCGGTCACTCCAAAAGCATTAAATGGACACAGGCTCATATTTTTTCGTTATTGACTATTTCACGAAATGGGTAGAGGCAGCCTCATATGCGAGTGTGACGCGGGCAGTGATATGCAAGTTTATAAAGAAGAAGATAATTTGTCGATATGGATTTTTGGAGAGGATTATCTCAGACAATGCTCGAAACCTGAATAGTACAATGATGTTGGAGTTTTGCACTTAATTTAAAATCAAGCACCACAACTCGGCACCATATCACCCGAAGATTAATGGAGCGTTGGAGGCAACCAACAAAAACATCAAGAGTATTGTGGAAAAATGACGAATGTATACAAGGATTTGCATGAGAAATAGCCTTTTGCCCTACATGCTTATAGAACATCGGTACGCACATCTACTCGGCAACCCCATTTTCATTAGTGTATGGGATGGAGGTTGTGTTACCAGTTGAGGTAGAAATTCCTTCGTTAAAGGTGTTGAGAGAAGTTAAACTAGAAGAAGTAGGGTAGAAACAAAGTAGGTATGAACAGCTGAATCTCATTGAAGAAAAAAGGCTTACAAACACTTTGCCATGGCCAATTATATCATAAATGGATGAAGCGAGCACAAGATAAGAAAGTTTGTCCCCGAATCTTTCGAGAAGGAGAATTGGTTTTGAAGAAAATTCTCTCATACCAGCATGACCATTGAGGAAACTAGATGTCAAATTGGGAAGGTCCGTATGTGGTAAAGAAAGCTTTTTTGGGCAGTGCATTAATTTTTGCATAAATGGATGGAGACGAGTTGCCAAACCCGATCAACTCGAACACTTTTAAAAAATATTTTGCTTGAAGGAAAAAAAAAAGAAAACAAGAAAAAAGGAAAAAAGAAAAAAGAAAAAAGAAAAAAGAAAAAAGAAAAGAAAGAAAATGAGGACTCAAATTGAAAACCCGTAAAAGGCAGTTTGAGTCATAGAAGGTGTCTAAGTTGAAAACCTTGAAATGCAGCTTAGATAAAACTAAGATCAATGTCAGTTGCAGATCTCATGATTGGGGTAAAATCTTGTCTAAAACATGTCAAGAGTGCCGAGGATGAGTTTTAAGAAAGAATTATGGGTTGATCAAAATCATTTGGATGTTCATTATTTGGATGACGTTATCCTATACAAACCTTCTTTGTAATCCTTGTTTTCATTTGCTCATTAGCTTATCGATCACCGATAAACTTTGTTCTCTTCCCTAGAATAATAGAGAATCATTTCCAATCGACTTATTTCCCATTAACCTTTTTTTGCATTCTTATAGAGAAAATATGCAATGCATTGTATTTGTTATTGGATTTGAAATGATGAGGGGTAAATTAATAATAATGATGATAAAAGATTCTCCCATTACTTTTGAAAGAAAATAAAGAATGATGTGGCAGGGAGGGAAACCAAAACATGAATAATGGATGAATAAGGATGCTCATGAGAGAAGGTGAATGGGGGGATTCATAAATGATAAAGTTTGTTTTAAATCAGTGAAAAAAGAAAAAGGATGAAGCGATGGGCTTGAGAACTCATTGTTACCTTAATTATGGATACATTCAGTAGTTACACGGCATTCATGACATTCATTGTACAAAGGGTGTATCACATTTATTGCATTCATAGCATTCATCGCATTTGCATTGCATTCAAGTTATTCATGCATTTTACTCAAGTATTTTTCAAGACTGAATTTACTTTTATAACCTTGATAGGGAACCTTGTTCAAGAATTTAAAGTTTTATGCCTCGTTGGAGGAGCATTTTTTTCATGATTGGAAATATTTAAAGTTTTCGTCTTGTCAAGAGGAGCATTTTCATCACGTTTGGAACATGTTAAAGTTTATGGCTTGTTGGGAAGAGCATTTCCTTTCACATTTGGAATTTTTTAAAGTTTACGCCTTGTTGGAGGAGCATTTTCATCATGGTTGGAAAACTTTAAAGTTTATGCCTTGTTGGGAGGAGCATTTCCTAAAAAAGAAAGACGATAATCACGATGGTGTCTGCTTTGATTAATTTGAGCATAAGGGTGTCTACGTCTTTGCCCACTTCCTATTTCAGTGCGCAAAGAGGGGACAACTGTAGACACCCAATTTTTACTCGAAGTTTTTAATTCATTTTTTTGGGCTTTAAATCGAGTTATTGAGGTTTACGGTATTTTGAAGGCCCCATGTCACCTATACGTCCGATTTTTTTAAAAGATGAGTCCAATTTCATTTTAGGCCTTAGACCTGAATAAGCACACATTTATTTCACTCATTTTATTTCCATTTTATCTTTTCACTTTATTTTTTATTTTTATTTTCATTTTATCTTTTATTTTTGAAATTTCCTTTATCCCTTTCCTAACCGATTGAATTCTAAAGTGCACAGATTAGATTACAACAATATGACATCTAAATTCAAAAGTAGATTAGAGTTAAATTGAAATCAGATAAGATGAAAACTAGAATTTAAAAAAAAAATCCTTCAAATCCTATCGAGAGACACTATAAATATCACAAGTTATTCTCACAATCCAAACGTAGTGATAAGAAAGCATACAAGATACTGAAAGTTTTTAAAGAGAAAAACAAAGTTTTAAGGTTAGGTAGATCCATGATTTTTTTTTTCTTTTTGGTGTTTAGGGAAGGAGATTCGGGCGTTTTTGGCAATTTTTCTAGAAATTTCTCTTTTTCGAGGAACTTTTCGGTGAGATCTTGAAGATTCCGGTGATAGAATCTGGAAAACCAGGTGGTCGCCGGCAGGTTGTTGAATAGACAAAGAGAGAGCCAGAGATTTTTTCTGAAGGTAAGAAGAAATTATACCAAAAAATGTTAATAGTTTATAGAGCTTGGTCGGGTCAGGCATTGACCCGTATGGGTTCGTGCGTGGACTCGACCCGTATGTAAGCAAATCCTTTTTTTGCTTTCATTTTAATTTATTTAATTATTATTATTTATATTAATTAATTCACTTTTATCTCAATGTATAGGTATTCTCATGCATGATTTATTTCATTCAATTAGTTGATTTATTGTTATTATTATAATTATCATTTCTGGATCATAATATATGAAGCACTCGTAGAATTCATTTGTTTATTATTAAATAACTTTTTTTTAATAAAAATAGTAATTTGAAAGATTTGAAAATTAGGCACGAAATTAATGAATGAAAAATAAATCGAGATCTTTTCGATGATGGAACTCTAAGGAGTCGTAGACGGTTGACTTCATAGGAATTTCCTAGATGAGAAAAATCCTCCTAAATTTCACTAGCATGATGGAGAGTTTAGTTAGAGATTTCAATATTATTGGTCAGAATTTGTTTCTAAATAATGATAATAACTCATAGTAACAAAAGCGATTAAATCAAATGAAATATAGAATTTGAATCGTCTGCCTTCTTTTCATAAAATATTAGAATGTATCCGTCGATGGAGAATTCCTTGGAAAGTTTTCCCGATACTTAATTATTAAATTAAGAAACAATGACCATTAAACTTTAGGACCTTTAATATAACATTAGGCTAATTAGATACTTTCCTTACGATAGGCGTTGTGGGGGTGTTGATCTTTCCCCTCACATAATCGAACTCCCGAACCTAGTTCTGAGAACATAGACCATAACCTATTCTTTTTAGGATACCTTAGTCGAGCTTAGGATTACTTTAAAAGGGATAGATTCATATATGTGACTAATTACACCTAGATAAAAATTATTAGTGGCGACTCCTTTTTTGTGTCTAGCGGTCGGGTCTTAAGATTTGGCACGTTATGACAATACCTTGCTTTTGAGGCCTAAAGAATGAACTCGTTGAAGAGGATTTAAGCGATGAGATGCATTAGGAAGAATCTGCTGAGTTATTGCAGCATGATTTGCTTCGTGATAATTATGACTGTATAACTTACTAAACTAAATTAGTGGTTTTCTAAGAAAGTGAAAAGATTGTTCAAGTGATGCCTAGCGAAAGTCCTTCTTCTAATGACTTTGTGAAGGATTTAGAAATGCTAGTTTCTAAAAACAACAAGCATAAAATTGATAACATACATCAAAGTGCAGCGAAAGTAGAAACAAAGAGAACCGAATCCACCAAGAAAGCTATTTTTTTGTCATATCAATTGATCAAGAATTCAAGAAACACACAAGGGATAGAATAACATACCAAGAATCTTGAATCCCGAAGTCTATAATCACAAGCTGCACCGCTTGTACACCAAAGGCTCGGTTGTCGCAAACCAAAGCTGTCCAAGTGTCTAGCCTCTAAGGTAATCCGTACAGGTGATTTAAAGTTCTTTCTTTAAGGTAGGATTGGTGTGCTAACCGAGTTATATGCTAGTAGACTAGATTTCATGAACCTTACTCTTAATATGAGAAGTACAAGCCAAATATCACTTAAGAAAAATAGGAGAAAAAAACAACTTTTTTCTTTCTTTCTTGTGATTTGCGACTTGCAGGGTTTTGAAGTACAGGGTTTGTGCCGCAATTATACATCTCTAAATAGGGGGCGGCTAGCACAAGGTTTTTATATACATAGTGCTAAAACACAACTCTTGTGTAATTGCACATAAGTCCTTCCACTTAATTAAATCATTTAACTAAGCCCTTATTGATAACATATTAATTTTATCAATTAGGTCCAATCCAATTTAAACTCTTAATTTCACCTTATTGTGCTCGACCCATTAGGCTTCTAACATGTTCGCAATAATCATAAATTTTTCTAATTCATGTTTATAGACCATGAATGGCATCTAGCAATACGTCATAGGACCTAATTGTTAGTAAGGTCAAAATAGCTTTTGACTAAACCTTTCAGTGTACAGTATGTCATTATAATTCGATCTTTTCATCAAATATGCAGGAGGAGATAAATCATGGTACAATGTCTATTTTCTAACTCCTTCCATGTTAGTCTTGCAACTTCTTTGATAACTCCCACAATTGCCTCGGCTAAAGGCTTCATAAATTATTCATAAGCCAGAAACAAATGAGATATGTCCCTTCTCTATCACTTAGGGTGATGAATCCTATCTTGACCATTTATCCATCTTCATGTGCTTTATGCCATACCCAAAATCATCCTACAATAAGCATCCCATCCTGGAACCTGTTCATATGAAATTAAAGCATAACAATTCACACATAAGATGACCTGGTGTCCCAAGTCAAAGGATTATTTGCACTACTAGCACATACGAGTATTTCCATAGACACTTGAGTGATATACCAAATGGAACTCTCATAGCGGGTAATGTTTAGTGAACTTATTCATCTTAACAATCACCTATTTTCTATCCACAAGTATCACTATACTTCAACTATATGAGATATGGTTGTATGCTTTCCTAGAAAGATAGCTTAACATATTCTAGTATTTGTGCATTGTCAATGCCTTTTCTTGACAATACTATGACTAGGAACTTCATTTGGAAACACGGCTTTGATGCTTTTAGGATCTCATAATTATAACACCATTACAATTCCTTGCAAGGCCTAATGTGCTTCCTGGGCTTTATCCGAATAAGTTGTTAAACGTATTATCAAAAACACCTTATTGATAAAGGAATGCCTCTTATTATAAATTAATTATAATGTGCAATACATGAAATAAAACTAGTAGTGTCTTAAACAAGCTTAAATGTGATTGCTTGCAAGGCTTACACTAACACTTTGCCCTTCCCAATTAATAAGATTAAGCCCTTTTTGATAGCTCTCTCATTGACTTCGTCATTTCAAGTATGCTACAAAATAAGTTTACAAGTTGCTTTGTTGAAGATGTTTGTGCCATTTGTGAAGTTTATGTATGACATTGTTGTTTGTGGACTTTATTGGAACTTTTTTCTGCTTCGATTTTTCAAAACTCGAGGTCGAGTTGTCTCCAACCAGGAGAGAATGATGGAGAACGGGAATATTCGAATTATAAGATTAAGTTATCTAGGACTCTATTTTATATTTTATGAGTTTGATAATAATCTTTATGTTTATTTAGGTTATTTTATGTTTATTACTATTTTACTTTACTTTTACAAGTTAAGGCTTTAGGGCTATAATTGATATTTTACATTTTTTAACGTTTAGGTTCAGTTATAAATACCTAAGTTGTAATAATTTTAAGAGACTTTGATTATTTAATTATTGAGATTTCTAAATATTGAGTTGTGGGTTAGTTGTCTTACATCAACATGGCTTGAGCAAGTCTTTCTTTTTAGTAGCGCAATTGTAGGGTCAAGATTAATTGAGGGGAGGGCATTTAAAAGTGGAGCTTTCACATTAGGCCATAAATGAGGTTTTTGGAAATTTCATAAGAGCTTGCTTGAGGTGCATGGCAAGGAGAAAAAACCATAGGAAAAATAGGAAGAAAAATAGAGGAAAAAGAGAGAAGAAAAGGGAGAAAAAGGAATGAGAAATGAATAATGAGACATGGATCTTGGGCTAAGCATAAGGTTATTGTTTTGCTACCTCTATTCTTCCATTTCTTTAAAAAAAAATCAGCCTTGATGTTTTCTATTATGGTTTACTTTCTGGTTGTTTAGTTTTAAATATTTTCAAAATCATTTCTAAGATGAAATAGGCTTGTTTTCCTTTTGAATGAATAGCCAATCAATGATTGTTTCGATTGCTTGTTTAGCTTTTCACATACCGGCATTTGATTTGAAACAATCCAAAAGATAAAGTTTTTCCAAAACCAACCTGGTTTGATTTGGCCATGATAAAATCATTGATCTTTGGTTGTTTTTGATTATCAATATATCATAGGAAAACCAACAGAAAAGCAAGAAAGAAAGGCGATTAGCTCTTGAAATCAAAAGGGATTAAGTAATCAATGCTTCGTCCATTCTAAATAGTGAAGCAACAGTTTGAAAAACAAAAACCAAGGTTATAAAAAATCAAATGAAGAGGCTCCCTATTTGAATGATTCTTAGCATTGTCATAATGAGGCCTCGTGACCGCTATATTTTCTCTTTATAAAGCTTTGGCATTTTGAAAACAATGCTCCCCAAAAATGGAAATAAAAACAAAAGGAGTCGCCACCAATTATTTTGGGTAAGGTGTGATTGATCACCTATAAAAATTTATCTTTTTTTTTAAAATATCCTAAAATTAATTAAGATTTATTAAAAAAAGATAAATTTTTAGGTTTACCTGAAAGTTAGATAAAACAAAATAGGTTTGGGAGTCCATTACGTGTGGGAAATGTATCAGCTAATGGATTTGGCTTCATGTTCAAACAATAACAATTTAGACAAAAACATGAGCACAGAAGAAAATAAAACATAATATATCAAAGAGACAGCCAAATCCTTCAGGATCATACTTGTGAATTTTTAATGTGATTAACCAATTGTATAACAAACATATGATTAAGAATTAAAGCTTAACTCATAGATATCATAATCTAGATTTCATAATAGCCCATGTATCCATGAACACCAGAAAGCTTTGTTGAGGTTGAGTCACCCAAGTGTTTGGCCTCCAATGGTGATCTACACAACCACTTGCCAAGACCTTCTCCAAGTTTGGAATTTCTTTGAACTAGCAAAGTGACTCAAGATCATAATCAAAAGGTTTTCTTATCTTTTTTTCCCTCTTGGTTGAAACACTCGAGAGAGAACAATGCTCTCTTTGTTTTCGCCTAGGATAGAAGATAAGGGTGGAAGCAACTTTTCTTTCTAGGCCAAATAGGATTGGAGAACAATTCTCCCATCTACCTTCTCAAGGTGTCTAGATAGGAAAACTAATTTTCTCTCTTGCTCTCAACAAGGGGCGGCTACACATTAAAACTACTTTTACTCACCTTATAGAGAAAACAATTTTCTCTCCCCATAAAGGCAATGTGTGACCAAGCAAGGGTTATATACCCATGCCTTGGCCATAAACCCTAGTCAAGGATTTCTCTAAATCCTACTTTATCCCTTTGAATTTAATTAAACATTTTAATTAAATCCTTATCAATTTAAGCTTTTGTTCAATCAAGTCATACTTAATTGAATCCCAATTTTAATCCTACAATATGATTTAATATGTGTAACCCATTAGGCTTCCAATATGTTGGCAATGAATATAAATTATAATCTAAGATTAACAAAGATTAAATATTTTATATTCAAGATCGTAAACGGAATCTAGCAAGGCATCATGACCACACAAATATTGGAGAGTCAAGATAATCTCAACAAAACCTTTCAGTGTCCAATCTGTCAATGTAATTTAGTGCTTTCACCATATATCTCGAAAATACCATGAGCATAGTGCAGCGTCAACTCATGAAATATTTCCATATTAGTTTTTGTAGCTTATAGTTAACCTTGTGAACTTAGAGAAAATATTTCTCCTAAATTCATCTTGCTTTGGCCAGAGACTTCATCTAGTTAATTTAAGCCAAGATCAAATGAGATATGTCTCCTCATTATCACTTGGAGTGGTGAATCCTCTTTAGGATACTCATTTATATTCACATGCTTCATGTCATACACAAAAGCACCTTACCTAGTCATCCTTTATTAGGACCTATCCAGATGAAATCAAAGTATGGCAGTTCACATAAAAGATAACCTAGCACCAAAAGTTAGAGGACTACTTACACGATTGGCACTTGAGAACATTTCCATAGACACTTAAGTGAGCTACCAAATGGAGTTCTTATATAGGAAAATGTTCAATGAACTTGTTCATCTAACAATCACCTACATGTTATCCTCAAGTATCCCTATATTTCAACTTATGAGATCGGTTGTTTACTTCACAATTAAGAAGGCTTAGCATGTACCAGTCTTTAAGCATTGTCAATATCCTATCTTGACAATACAATGCTGATAACTCTAGGAAATATAGTTATTTTGCCATCTTTTATGCTTTTGAATCGGCTAAGTCTTTGAGAATTTTATTAGGATTTTATTAGTTTTAGATTTTTTATATTGATTTTAATTATCTATTTTATGTTTAAAATAGTTATTTAGTTGTTATTTATGTGTTTTTATAGGTCCAAGGTGATCTGGAGCTTCGAGGTGCAAAACGATGAAAAATAGTGCATTCCAATGAGGAGGCAGATTCGATCTCTGGAGCTTCTTTCAAGAAAAACTTGATCTTAAATACTTTAAATGAGAAAACTCCCTTATTTACTTTTAAATATGACTTCCATACCTTTCCAACGGTATAAGGCGCGTCAATATCGGACAAGATTTGCCTAGTCAAAACAGCTGACGAAGTTCGCAAAGGTGACAGAATCTGGAGACAGGGCAGAAAGTCGGCACCGCGGCACCTAGCTACTGTTTGCAACTCGCAAAAAACCCCAAAAAAGTAGAAAATTACCTGTTTTGCTTGGGAGCGAAGTTTCAGACTTCAGGAGGCCTTGGAAACTTTAAATAAGACTCTTTTAGGTCAGAATAAAGGGGATTGGATACCTAGAAACCTAATTCTCTCTCGAGAAGATAATAGCCACTGACTTCTCTCAAGAAGATTTGAAGATTGAAGACTTAAGAATTGAAAACTCTTAGTTTCTTCTTTTCTCTTCTTTATTTTTCTCGTGTAGTTGATGATGGTTAAAATATTTGAATATTTGTTTTCATTAATTATCATGAACTAAATCTCTTTTACTAGGATTTCAATGGAACTCAACATATAGTTTGAATTTACTTTCTCTCTCTAGCTTGATTTAATGGTTTGTTGAGTTGTTGTTCAATCTTGTTCTTAATGCTTCTAATTGCTTCATCACCAATTAGATTGATTTGTTAACCTAAATACAACTAGACATAGGGAGTTTAGTGTTAGACATGGATTGAATGACACATGTTTCATATTCATTTATTATGATGAATTGATCTGCAGGTAGGGTAGAAATATACTTACTTGTCATGTGTAACCATTGTTAGAGCCTAAGCTTAATGAGTTCTTCTTTAATTCAATTATCATAGACATATAGTTAATTGGTTCGGAAGGATATTTTTATAAGACCATCGACAAATGCTTATAAATAAGATAGAACTCTAGGTTAACAACTCATGATCATTAATCAAGTGAAGAGATAGAGATTCAAGCAAAGTGTTGAGGGAAGTTGTAATCCTAGGCTTTTATAATTAATTGAATCATTTTTTTAAATTTACTTGGTTTTAATATTAGTTTATTTTAATTTAGTTTTTGATTATCATCTTTATTTAATTGTTTAGATAAGATTGAGTTTGTTAATTTTAGTACTTAGCAAAATTAATAACAATTCCTCGTGGGCTCAACACTTACTTCCACTTTGTTACTTGTTTGCGATACGTGCACTTGCGTACTGAAATCTGACAACAAATGACCATGAACAACTTTAGCAATATGACTTTAATGCATAAAGATCTCATAATTATAACCCTTTATAATTCTTTCGCAAGGCTTTTATGTTCCATGGGCTTTATCCAATTAGTACACAATAACTCTTTATTTTACTTACTAATGATGAAGGAAAACCTTTATCACTTATTTTATAAGTGCTTAATATGCATTATTGTTAGTATTTCCTTATCCAGTCTAATTTGCTCTAGGAAATACTCCAACAATCTTCCACTTGCACTAAGTCAATCGCTTATGTATCCAATATTGAAGTATTTCGATTAGCAATTGTGTCTCAACTAAGACATGGCTTCAATATAATTTTTTTTTTTGAGAATATGCTTGGTCATATACTTTTGATAATCTCTATTATCATAGTCACAGTACTTATTCGGATCACAAAAAAAAACTAATTCATTTCTTCACAGCCCTTATTGTTACTCTAACAACTATATGAATATTTTATTAGCTCAATGAGCCAATGATCCAAATACTCCTTTTGCAATCTTAAACAAAAGGTTTGTATTGGACTTATGGTATAAATCTTTCAGTCCTCTCCAATTTGGAACATTTTCGAATGACTGATTCATTTATATCAAGGCTTTAACTCTCTTGTTGGATTCTCTCTATGTTAAAATCATTTAACATCTAATCCAACATTTATTGCTAAATCTATTAGATCTTAGGATTAGTCTTGTTTCATTTTCTAATCACCAATGTATCTCATCTACATTGTTTACGAGTAACTTGTATTAATCCCACTAACCCTTAGGTGTGAACAAAAGATATCTCATCCTTTTGATAAATTCAACTTTTGAATGTTATTATCAAAACTAGATATCTTATTGCGTTGTCTAACAATATTTTATTTAGTAGACTCATCTCTTATGAGTAATGCATCATAATGCATCCTACTAAATCTTTGACTCTTTGTGCCTTTATGCATCTTATTCATCAATTTAGATTCCAAAGTTTTATTTATGACCTTTAACATTTAAAGTATCATAATACTCCCACTATTTCCTACATGTGTAGAAACCTTTCAAGTAAACTCATTTACTTTCCTTTGGGACATATATTCAAAAACCAATTTTGAATATATGTACTTATAATAAGTCACGTATCTTTGTAATCTTAAAACCAATCATCTCATTTCTCATATGGATGGTTGTTTTACTGTTACAACTTGAAATCCTTTTGTAGGTGAGGGTTTTGGCTTATTCAGTTATTAGAGCATATTGGACCTTTCTATGTCATCACATAATGATGTCCATCTAATTTATCTCCTATGATTTCTATTAGATAATCAATTAATTTAGCTCTAAGCAATCTTAATTTAGATAAGGTTGTTAATAAGAATGCTCTCTAACTAAATTAATTTCATAACCTCATTATGAAATTCATTGATCCAAAGCTCATCTAATTGTTAAGTTTTTTATGTATAAGATTTTCTTTGATTCATAATCAAAGAAACTACTAGTAACTATTTACTATTGTCTTATACTTTTGACTTAAACAATTAGCAATGCAAATTTTGATTATCCTTCATGCAAGTTTCTAAATCAATTATGAGTTTTTCTATAAAAAAAAAATTCTATAGACTTTCTGGTTCATTATTAAATGAATTAGCTAAGCATCTAATGCTAGCGAAACCAGAATATTAATGATAATGTTTCTAAAATATTCATCATAAATAGGTTGGCAAGCTTGATATTGTATCAATTAAGGTTGCCACCTCTTTGATCTATTTCTTTCACTTTTCCTTGTCACTGGTTCCAACAATATGTCATACATATATGTAAACCAATTTTATAGGTATCATATACCATAAGTAGTGAAATTTAATAAGCTCATAATATCCGTGAAGTAGAAACTTGTTTAAGTTTCTTCCTTTTCATGGATACAATGTATTTCTTGCATTTGAGCCCTAATTGTTTGGTTTGCCACAATGATTGTAGGTCCCCTTATCATTTTCATTTCTTTCTTCACCCCATCATAAGGCTTCAAAAGCCTTTGAGATAAAAGCCTCATCCTTTTAGGTTTCTTTGAAGAACTTTTATTCAGTTTCCTTCTTATAGTGGAAGAAACTAAACGGATGATATGTACAACCTGGTTGAGCACATTTAGAAACACCAAGAGGGTGACCTCCAAATGGTTCATGTTGTAGTTCAACACGAATTGAAAAGTGCTCTCAGATATTGAAGAAAAAACTAAGTCTATACTTAGGTTATGATCCATAAATCAACTAAATTGTTCAAGCCTGTTGATGCAACCAATCATTCTTAGCTGACTGCCTCATAGGCTACCTTCTGACATCTTACATTGGAACAATTCCTTTAAGATGTCAAACTTTTCAATGCGATATTCTTTATAGAACAATTCTCTAAGGTTGAGGATTATATGCCGCTTTTGGAGTTTGGGAGTCATGTCAACCAACATCGCATATGTGGTTTGATTGTTTTCATCTTTATGATCCCAATAGATCTCCCTAATCTCATCACTAGCATCAACATCATGTTCCTTAGAAATAGGATCATTGAAGACATAGGCCTTCATTTCCATTTTAACACAATCTTAATAGCAAAATTAGTTAATGAATAACGGATATTAAATATGTTTGCAACAAACATGCTATTAAGTGACTAATTGTTTGCCATGATGATTTATATCGCTTATAAACAAATGCATATTAGTAATTATGAAAATTTCAATCATTAAGACTAGAATTTTAAAGTCTTAAATGATTGCCCTCATTATTTTATCAAAATAATAGCCCTCCTCTACTATTTTGAGAAACTTAAATCTTTAAACTTCTTAGTGAGCTAGGGTCCCTTTCATCCCATCATTACCTTGAGTGACTCAACAATCCTTAATGAAACTAAATAGCTAGGTAACATAGTTTACCAATTGCATCTCTATGCAACTCCTAAATCAGTTAGGTGGCAACTATTTGCCTAAATACATCATATGCGTTTCGCCTAACCATTGTCTTTAATGTCCTTATAGTCAAGTTTGACACATCTAGACTATAATACATTAGTTAAGTAAGGCCCATTACTCATAATGAAAACTTACTTGTGTAAAAGTTTGACCTTGAGTTATCCAGCAAACCTCCGACTAAAAGAGCTCTGGTTTTGGTTAAGAGTGTACTATATCAAATTATTGATATCTTGATTTAATATTAGTATAAGGAATTTTAATTCAATAATTAGGTCTCATTGATTTTGATGTTTGACATGCATAGCATTTATTTTAATTATATATCACATGCCAACTACTATGATGGTTATGGACTTTACTAATTCTAGTTTCCTTGAGCCTCTAAGGAAACTAGTTGGTCAAATTCCAAAAGATTGCTTACAAAGTCTTCATAAGGCTTCTTGGGAATTTCCTTGATCTTCCTTCTAGGCACCTTGATCTCCTTAATCTTGGAATTAAAATAATTTCTATTCTAATCCTAAATCTATAAAGTACATAACTGTTACATAGCTTTATAAGAATCCTCAAGTTATATTCGAGGGCCATTAGATTAGAAGAAAAATTACAAACTGAGAGTTAATAGATAAGGCAGGGTTCACATACCTTATTATAAAGTAAAAACTGCTAGGAATAAATTTAATTATCTATGACCTATCTCTCTAAGTTCTAAGTCCATAATCATATTAAGAGCATATAGGTAAATACATGTTCAATGTCACTTGATAATCTTGTGTGTCATTTAAGGAAAGTATCATTTAGCTCATTTAAATGCACTTAGCTCAAATTATTTAGCAATCTTAACTTTAATTCAATTCATGTCAATGTAAATATTTTTCAAAATCACTTAAATAAAAGTAAACTATCTTTACTTAAGTCCTCATCCAATTAGGATTTAATGAATTAAAACATTCCATTTAACTAAACAATTTAATTAGGTTCCTAACATTTTAAGAAACTTACCTCAATTAGGATATTTTATGAAACATGATAATTTTCTAAAATCATTTAGAAACCTAGGATTTACTTTCCATTTTGGAACTAGTTTCCATTTTTAAAAGACCTATGTAGACACCTAATTTTGTTTGAGCCCCTAAACAAGGTATGTTTTCCTTCAAACTCGAGTTTCTAAATTTACTTCCATTTCATGGACTAATGACTTGACATTTGGTTTCGGCAAGATGGACAAATCTAATTTTGACATTTTGGGGTGAAAACATCAACATGAGAAAAGTCAAATTGGAGAAGTCAAAGTTGACCAAAAGTCAAAGTCAGAGTTGATAAAAGTAAAAGTCAACATTGGAGAAGTCAACTTTGGAAAATCAAGATTAAAAAGAAAAATTGGATGGTGAAGAGTTAATCTTGATAATTAAAGTCAACTTTGAGTAGTGAAGGGATAAAATTAAATGGAATAAAATTGAGCTAAAATGGTGGAAAAAGGTTGGTTGAAAATTAAGACAAGGTTGGAAGCCCTTATTTTTATTGTAAATGATAGGAAACTTGGTGCAACATGAAAGCCCTTTTTTTTTTTTTAAATCTAAGTAATATGGAAATTTGGTGGAAATTGGAAGCCCATTTTTTATATCCAAGTAGTAGGAAAATTGGTGGAAGATGAAAGTCCATTTTTTGAAAGGAAAAATGATGGGAAAGTTGGTGGAAGTTAGGAAACCCTTTTTTATCCAAGTAATAGGAAATTTGATGGATAATGGAAGCCCACACTTAAGGATCCAAGTGGTAGGAAATTATGTAGGAAGATGGGAGCCCAACTTTGTAAAAATGGTGGAAGGCCCAACTTTAAAAATCCAACAAGAGAGGAATATGTTGAAAAGCCCAAGGTTTAGGTCCATGTAGGAAAATGGATGGGAGGAAGAAGGGTGAAATTAAAAATAAATAAAAGGTTGCAGGAAAATTGTAGAAATAAGTGTAAGGTAAACTTGTAATAAAATTGAATAGTGGAAGATGTTCTTGGAAGGTCAAATGGAAACTTAGTAAATAAGTTGATGAGTCATATGAGTAGTACATGAGTCATCTAATGAAGCTTGAAGACCATTGGTGGGTAAATAAGGAGGTGGACAAGTGGCTAAAAAATAGAAGAACCTAGAAGGATGTAGAGAAAACTAGAAGGAAAAAAGGAAGAGAGCTAGGGAGCCAAAAAAAGAGGGTTTCGACACAAGGCAATAGGGGGCTGGAAATTCTGGGAGAGAAGTAAAAGAAAAAGAGAGAAAGAGGAAGAGAAAAAAAAAAAGAAGGAAAAGGGGATGATTTTTGCTTGGAAAGCTAGACTAAGGTAGACTACTATCTTCTTCTCCATTTCTTTTCTCTTCTTCTTCTGCTTCATGATTTCTTAATTTCTTTTCTTAAAGCTTTAAGGCTTTCAAAAGGTTTTTCAAAAATCTTTTCTTTTTCTTCTTCTCTTCTCATTTCCACAAAAAAAAAAAAAAAAGTTTTGCAAAATGTTTTCTCTTCCTTTTAAAGTGGCGCAAGCCTTGTTTTTTTTTTTTTTTTTTTTTTTTTGCCATATTTCTTTTGTTTATCTTATCTTGATATTTGGTGTATTGTGGCCTATTGTGGTTGATTGATGACCTTTTCCTTCTTTTCCTTTTGAAAATAAAGAAGTTATGAGCTTGATGATCTTAGATTTTTCTAAGTGATGGTTAGGCCGGATTAACTATCCATGTGGCCAACTTCTTGTTTTTTTTTTTTTTTTAAACATTCTTTACACTATCTTGTTCAATTTTTTTTTTATCTTTGATGTTTTCATATTGTTGACTATCGTTTATTGCGGAGCATTCTTGATGTTGCATATTTTTCTTCTCTTTGAAAAAGTGTGTTATGAGCTTGATAATCTTGGAGCATTTTTGCTCTAACTGATGGTTAGGTCGGATTAATCATCCATGAGGCTAACCTTGAGCCAACCATTTTATTTGCATTAAAACATGTTTATAAAATGATTTGCAATGAATTTTGGTTAGGATTAATCAATAGTCCATAGCCAAAATCTTGTTTTTCAAAGTACTGGGAAAATTAATGTTTTAAAGGTTGGATATGAAGATTGTAGGCAAGATGAGTCTATGCATTTTTTAAAAGAATAAAAAACTATTTTAATCTCATAAAATCATGCCTTGGCCGAAAACTAGGAGGGGGTCCAAAGTTGATTTTGTTTTTTTTTTAGGTTTTAAAACATGGCTTTGATAAAATGAGTTTTTGGTAGCAAAAACAAGCTTCAAAATAAGTCAAAGTTTGGATTTTTGCCTTAGGGGAAAGGGGCTGCTCGAACCTATTTGGGAGGTTTTTAAAATTGTTTTGATTGGTTTTCAAGGCTTGCAAATGATGTTTTAAAAAACCGAGATTTGGAGGTTCAAACGAGCTTAAAAAATGAGTCAAAAAGTTGGGTTTTACACTAGATATCATTCGGCCAAGCATTGCTTTTCTTAAAAAAATTGCATTGTTTTTTGCTTTCTTCGGTTTTCCAAATGTTGCATCGAGGCTAATCGAGGGGTGTTCAGATGTGTAGGCAATAGGCATTCGGATGACTCTCCTTTCCAATTCAACTAGCCTAAACTTGTCTAAAGGAATTCGGGTATCCTTTCCATGATATACGGATACCCTTCATCTAAAAATCCATGCCCAAAATCCATCATTTGCTAAGCCCGACTTAAGTTTCTTCTAAGGTATTCGGATACCTTTATAGATATTCGGATGCCCTCTCCTCAAGGGAGAAACACATTCCCGATAATGGTCCATTTTTAATGCATTTTATGTTTTCTAAAATGTTTTAAGACTTGTCACAAAAAATGTGCTTTCTCAGTTACATAAACATTTTGTCAGAATAATTTCTTAGTCTTTGCCGGGGTGGTTAAGAAATTCTTCAACGCACGTGTTTATGAAATCGTAAAGTACAGTTTTCGTTTTTACTCGGAATTGCGTATGTGTTAGGCGAAAGAATATTTTTCTGAGCTTTGCCGGGGAGTTCGGTAAAAGTTTTTTGACGTTTCCCACTTATGTAATTTCAAATAAATAAATACATGAAAAAATTATTTTCAAAATATGGTTGTATGCATATCTTGTTTATGTTGTTAAATAATTATTGCTTATACTATGTTCTTGATTATGTTATTTAGTGATTAATTATTCATATGATTTTGTTGTTTATGTTATTTAATAATTGATTATATTCTTGATTATGCTAGATAATAATTGTTTATATTATTTACTTGTTAATTTATGTTTTCTAATGATTAATGTCCATGTTAGTTGTTTATGCCATGAGATAATTAGTGTTCATATTATTTCTCTTATGTTTCATAGTAATAATGCTTTGCATATTCATGTTTTTAATAAGTGAGTTTTAATGCATATGAAAACTAAAGCTTTAATAAAACAAGGCAATGTTCCCGAGTTAAAATAATTCATGAGTTCTCTGCTGGATTTGCCAAGGAGGACGTCATCAATTATCATTAACAACGGTACATCCTTAAAAAAAAAAAAAAAGAATAATTTAGATGATTTCAAATAAGAAAAAATTCTATATTTTTTCGGGTTTTCCGAAAAATATTGAAAACTTTGTGGTAATAAAAATTTGGATCATTCATAAACAATATGATTGTTTTCTAAGGAAAATATTTTTAAATACCGAATTTAAAATCAGCTTTCATCGAGACTTAATGATAACACATGATTAATAAGGTACCGTTTTATACGGGCGTTGTGGGGATGCTAATACCTTCTCCGCACGTAACCGACTCATGAACCCAAATTGTTTTTTCTCTAGTTTTTAAACGTGGACCTTAAAATGGGGTTTTTTTTTTTTTTAAATAATTAATTTTAAATTTCTTTACAAAAATTGATTTTAATAGGTAGTCGATCACAGCTGGCCAAAAAGATCGATGGTGACACCTATTTTCGAGGTCTTCAAAACCTAATATTATTTACGAGGACATGTCATCTTTCCACCCCCAACGTCATTTAGCGGTCGCGAGATTGCTATGACAACCTACTTACCATATTTGTAACAAAATATATTTGGAAACTTTACAAAATTAAAATTTGTTTTAGGAAAGTTTAGGTGCTCCTCTAAATTCAGGGTTGACTTGGAAATAATTTCCAAAAGTCCAAAATTTCCAAAGTCAAGAGGAGTAGCCCTAGGTGCAGCCTTAATTAATTATCTTTAAGCTGCAACCGCCACCTCCATCTTATGCTACGTACGATGGATTTGACCTCATGCTCAAATAATAACAATTAAAATTTAAACTTGAACATGAACATGAACGCAGCGAAAAGTAAAACATAATATATCAAAGATATAGCCAAATCCTCAAGATCATACTTATAAACTTTTAATGGGATTAAGTAATTGTACAACACACATATGCTTAGGATCATACCTTTAACTCATAGACATTGTAATCTAGAGCTCATAACAGCCAATGTATCCTTGAACACCAAGAGGGATCCCTAAGACTTCAAATCCACCTAAGTGTTTGGCCTCCAACAATAATTCACACAGATGAATAAGAAAACCTTCTCAAGGTAGGGATGGTGTTTTTTCGAATACTATGCTAGTAACTTAGGTTTCACAAACCTCTCCCTCAACCTTACTCTCCTTAGCCGAATGCTTCATAAGCAAAAACGAAGAGAACTTTTCTTTCCTTAGGGTTGTAGACACCTAATTTTGTCCGGGCCCCTTAAACCAGGGAGATTCTCCTTTTCAACTTCCCGAAATGTAAAGAGACTTTCACCGTTGCATAGATGGGTCCCCAAGACTTTGTTTTGAAGGTCAGCACCAAAAATCAATTCCGAAAAAGTCAACCTCGGGAAGTCAAACACTGAAAAAGTCAACTCCCTATCAAAATCAAGATTCAAAGTTGAATTAACAATGGCGAAAGAATTTTGACAATCCGAGATCTACAACGAAAGATATGGGATGCGGAA